>JAJFZO010000747.1:2985000-4476250 GCA_021397835.1 Moringa oleifera | reverse complement strand
GTCAACATATCTCAAAATATAACAAGCTAACTAACTCTTACAAGGGAAGAAAGTAATTCTCATCACATGTAGATAGACCAAAGCGAGTAATTAGTGTTAATATTTGGCTGAATTCTAGATAAGACAGATTGTTTTACCTGCAACTGGAGGGTATAAAGAATAAAATTCCGTACAATATCATATTCTCCCTTCAGAAGAAAAGCAATCCCTGAAGGTATGAAGTCACGAATAAAGATCTGATCATAGTTCAGAATGCTAGTACTGCTAGGATCATTAGCGGCAATTGTCCCAATAGGATTGCCACAGTAGTAAACAATGGACTCTCGCAATAGATCCCATGCTTCTTCCTCAATTGATTTTGCACAAACCTTCTGCACTGCATCCATAATCATTCCTGATCCATCTAGCTTACTTTTTGGGGGCAAAACTTCCTTTCCATGTTTCAATTGTTGATCCAGGTGCAACTTTTGGTTCTTCAATTCATCTTGCATACCAGTAGCAGGAAGTGACGCAGGTTCAGTATTCTCCGCCCTAATACCACTAAAACTTTCAGTTGGTAGGCATTTACAACTCAGGGAATCCAACCTCTTCATTCCAGTTTTTGCAGTGAAAATGCAATCAGTTCTGCAAACTGCACAGAACAGCATGCGAGTTCCCAACATTCCTGAAGCATGATGCACTCGCATGTAACCCATAGCTCTTTTCCTCCCAAAAGTCACATCAGGTTTAAATAAACAAGCTGAATTCGAATGGCTCGAATATAGCTCATACTTATTAAGACAAGGCAAAGCCCCTGAAAGTACTTGTAGAACTGCTTCTGAAGCAGCCATTGGCATCTAGAAAACAATTGCAACTTGAACACTCTTCAACTTAACACTTCCAACGTTGACATGTCAACTCAGTTTAAAACCTTGATGAAACACAGTAAGTTAGATCCACAGTTCCAACAGGAAGTAAAGAATGATGATGCTCGGGGAGCAAAAGTCATGTTCACAAAAACTTACAAGAAGAATAAAACTTCATTGGAAAATATACCACAACTAAAGAAAAGACAAACTAAATTACGTACAATTTTTTATTTTCTTGTGAAGAAAAAGGTGGCACAGAATACTGTATGAAGAAGTATGAAAGGCAACAGGAGCTAATCAAAATAGACTATGAAGCAGGTAGCGAAGAACCAGGATTCAAAGAGAATTGCAACATCTACTTTAAACTCAGTTTCTGTTTTGCCATGGAACTTTGTAGAAGGTATGAAGGGTATTATTTGATGCTTCTTTTGGCTGATAAGATAATCCAGAAAAGAAATTGAAACTTCAATTCTTTCAAAAGTAAACAGAGTAACTGAACTCCATTTTTCCTGTCATCTTTTCATTCGAAAACAATAACAACCAATAACGTACGAATCATATCTTCTTTCCTTTGCCCAGGTTTTCTCATTAGCCAAAGAGAAAGCAGAAATTCATTTCTTGAGTTACTTTAAAAATACAAAAAAAGGAAGGAGACCAAACAGAAAACATCTTTTACCAGATATAATACGTCAACGTATTCAGAGAAGAAATACACAAGGACTCAGCTGAAGGTGATCCTAGGGAAGCACAACAAAACGGCTCAAAGTTGACTGTTATTGCACACTTTACAGTGTTAAGAGATACTTGAAGTGAACAATCGTAATCACTGGGTTCTTTGACAGTAGCACTGATTGCAGCTTGCGCGGACTCTGCTTCATGTCATATTTTCTGCGGAAAATCTTAGGATTCTCTCAGCTTCCAAACAAGGACTGTGGTCACCCTCTACAGCGCCCGCGCAGGAACAGGCGATAAGTTGATGCACGACGCCGTTTGAAAGCGTCAACGCCCTTCTGATATCCCAAGCGAATCGGACCCCATATTCATGGACCGAGACCAAACCCACTTCTCCTATTTTGAGGCAGACCATAAAAACCCAGAAGGAAAATAACCCTTCCATGGCGGTCTCTTTTTAACGCATCTTTTACAAATCGATCACTAATTAATTCTAATAAGTTTTCTAAAATTCATCTAAAATTAAAGTAATCAATCTGCAATTTCTTAATTTTGAAAGAAGTTAATCCCTTTATCAATCTGATGTTGAAATCAGACATTAAGTCAAAAACAACAATTTCATCAAATCATTCATACTCTTTCCTAGGTAATGTCTTAGAATTTTAAACAATCTCTGCTCAAGGATCAAATATTATATAAATAAACAATTTATGTTTGATTCATCGTAAGAAAAAATCTTATTTTAAATTTTCAGATAAATAAACTTGTATAGTTAGATTCATCAATGAGTTATTTTTTTTCCAAAAAAAAACTGACTACATTTTGGCTTCATAAAGATTATCAATTCCTTGTGAAAAGCAAATACATTAAAAAATCCTTACTTTTCAAGAATCTTTTAAAAATTCATAATCAGAAGTAAACAGACCTGATTTTTCACACCAGAATTCTCAAAAATCCTCACCAAACCAAAAGCTACTTATTTATCTTGGGAATGCCTGACATTTTCATGTTCCATGTCTACACTGGATCAATGGATCCTATCAACCCTGAAACTGTTCAAAAGTATGTAAGCTTTACTCATAAATGCTCTCTTTCATTCCACGTACAACCCTATATTCAGGGTAAACAAGAGAATTTTTCCACAATCCAGTTGAAAGAAAGAATCTCAATACAATATGAACAGGGTAAAATACTCTACTCTTAGTCTTAAATTAATTGACAAGTAACGATTTCACATATGTTACATCTTTCCCATGCTTATGAGAAGATTACTCCCACCCCCCCCCCCCCCCCCCCTCAAACCACCAAAAAAAAAAAAAGACTTTACACATCCATGTTATTATCGTTGTCGTTGTCACCATCGTAATATTCATCATCGCGCTGGATTTGCTTGTCTTGGGTGTGCTCTGAAAAGACAATTTCATAGCAGTGAGCGAAGCATCACGTGCCAGAATTTCGACTAAGAGGCACAGAATGTGCATGTGTTTAGTGCTCATGTGTGTGCACATGGTTCTGGGTTTTCCACTTACGATCCATGCGTTCATCAGGGTTCTGCTCATCTTCGTCGAAATCTGGGATATAAAAATCAGGTGGAACCTGCAACACAACAACTTATTACCATCAGACCACCGATATATGTTGATGTCCCCACTTAGCCATCATTATCCGACAAGGAAGATTAGCAAGCAGAGTGCTAGAAACTAGGCTGCAGCCAGTGTTTAGTAAGTGTTGCAACAAGTATATGAAGGCTTTGGACATCCAATGCATGCATAACAACTTTGTAACTCATATCACGTAGATAAATATGTTAAGGATTTCAAGTAAAATGAATGAACAAGGATGAGCCATGTGCACGTGATGGAGGTACAAATAGCAGCCCCAGGACGAGCCAGGCAGTCCAGACAGCCCCATTGGAACACAGGGGTTGGGTTGTACCTTTTGCAAGAAACCCATATTTGCATTCAGTTTACAAGATGAATTTGACCTCATTCCAATGAAACGTGAGGAATTTTTTTTCGAAGGAAAGTTGAGAAACTTTTGAGAATGATCCCAAAGTGAAGGCAAGAAAAGCTCCTTCAGTATGACTTACTAACAAGACTTTTCACTAGTGATGATATCTAATCAAACCATTAAACATTTCACTTAAACATAGCAAGATTATTTTGCATCAGTTAATATGGCTGCTATTTTGATGAAACTGACCTCTTGCATCTGGACACTTGGAGCATGCTGGATGCAACGAAGATTTTCCAGTACTTGCATTTTAATGGTGCTAAGATATGATTTGCTATTCAAATTCTCCTGCTTAATCAACCAAAACAAGAAAGAGATGAATCAGAAGATTTTTGTGTTTAGAATTTCCATTTCATCATGCAACCTAAATCATTAGAAACCCAACCACGTAATTTAATAAGTTTATCCAATTGTTTCTTCTTTTGTTTGTTGCTTTTTGCTACGAACAAAGCCCACCCATGTAATCTAGCTCTTGCTAGGGTTTATTCATAGGGAAAATGAAATATCATGATTCTTAAAGGAATTACATACTATGTGCCCACCAGGAATCTTCAAGGAATAATCTGGCCCAAAATATTTGATATACTCATTTTCAGGGATCTCTGCAGAAGATATCAAAATAAAACAGTTAATGAGCTAAATTTAAGCTGATGCACCACCACAATAGCAAAAAGCAAGATACAGTATAAGAAAACATTAAAGAAAGATACAGATACTTGTGATGTGAATATTGCATTCAAACAGCTATGAGGGATGCACCAAAGTAAAGAAAGGACTGAAGGCCAGGTCTTCCCTGGTGACATGTTGTGGATGGCTCACCATGCCTTAATCAGACTTAGAAGACCGTTGCAAATCTGTGATTATTATTTGGCATTTGAGAACACAGGGAGTAGGCTTGTCTCAAATCAATTTCCAATAAATTGCAGGGCAGAAGGTTATGTAAAAGTAATATTCCATATGAAAACCTCATAAAGCAGCAATTCCATCTGAAAACCTCATTAAGATCTCGGTTTACAAAGCCATTGTATGATCTTAATTTTCAATCCAAGTTACATTAAAACAGAAAAGACCAAGTGCATCATAGCACATGATAGAAGAAAAGCACTAGAACAAATGACATGATATCTTAACATACCGTTGGGAAGTTCTGTATCTAAAAGAACTCCAGTCTCAACAGTCCAACATCGAGCAACATTCTCTTTTGTATATCCCCCACCCCCAGTCACCTAGAGGAAAAAGGTTTGTCTTCATAAGCTAGATGTATAATACAAGAACTGCAGAAGAAATTGATTTGATCATAAAAGACTACCAGTAAGGGCAGATTGAATTTCTTCACAAACCGAACACATTCAGCATGCCCTGCAAGAAGAAAACTATAGAAACTGAGCCATTGTCAACTAGATGAAGACAAAGCAAAAAGGTCCAAAAGAAAATAGAGGAAATAATGTTCGACATCCGTAAGAAATTTAACAGGGACAAGAAAGTTTTCATTAAAAAAGACATGCACCATCAATAGAGAGATTGAAACAGCCTAACCGATCCCCGGCAAGTGAGTCCGCCCCACATTGAAGAACTATTGCACCTGGTTGATATATTTCAACAACCTTGGAAATAATCTACAGAACAAGTATTTGCAGAGAAGAGTTTAAGGCATTAAGTAATAAAAGAAGATAGTCATCTTGAACTTAGGTGCTTTGAAAAACTTACTGTCTTGAAAAGACGATTGAAGCTTGTATCATCAATTCCATCCTTGAGTGGGACATTTATGGCATAAAACTTCCCTTCTCTTTCTCCTGTTTCCTTTAACAATGACCGAACATGTCAAGATGCCAATCAATTTGAGTTTATACAAGGCTGGCAATAACTCCTTAAAATGATTTTCCAGAAAAAATTTGCAAGTAAAGGAAATAATTTCATAAGAGAAAAGGTTGACATATTTATAATAGCTTTCTATGAGTCTTTACCGAGATTCATCGTATTTAATACATTAGGGCAATTTTTTTTAAAAATGGACACATAACCAGGTCAAATGGTCAATGTCTTATGATATTTATGATCTTCAAGGTGAAACCCTCGGATTGAAAATAATAATACTGCTTCCTCCAAGAAAGAATCTATGCTAACAAAAATTTACCCAAAAAACCTATCAGGGATTCATACTAGCCTTGCTTTCGATTTCGCAGAGGCAAAAAGCATTTAAGGAAGCTAATTTCCTATAGAGAACAAAGTCTATCATGTAACAACTACTTGATCTGAACCTTTCCAGCTCTACAACTACAGAACGCACTAAAAGCTCATGCTGCCAGAATTATGAATTTTAAAATGCTTCCACTCACATGAATCAAAATATCTTATCGACACTATTATTCTAATGTCAACCCGTTTTTTCATTTTTAATAACTTTGATACAAGGGAAAAGAAAAACAAAAAGAGCACACAGCAAAGAAAATCTCACTGATGATCATTGGTTATACATCAATGCAAGAAAAATCTGTATCCAAACCCCTAGATATCCTTCAGCAGAAAAGTCTGCGGAGCCATTCTCCTATAGAAGATCAGAGATTATTCAATTCAGGAGAGTCAGCAAGAAGCTCAAGATCTCACTTGTGACAACTGGTAATTACGCCATCTGATAGAATGGCAACAATATCACTCCTTATCCCAAATAACTTAGTAAGCGGGAAAAGAAAAGAAAAAACTCCAGGTCCCGGGGACATTGCCACACACGATAAGGAGAGAGGATATTAACCATCACGAGGTCCCAAATTTACCTTGAAAGGAAAAGCACTACTTGTAAGGTAGGCTTCGAACTACGACTTATGCACCTTATCCCCTCCCAACTACCACTTAGTAGAGGACAAAAGGAAAAACTTAAATAATGCAAGTAATCTTTAGTAAGATTTTCATACCTCATTTGATTTTTTAGTTTTAATGCATCTAATATCAACCAAAACCCAAGCAATTTCTTTCTCAATGTTACTCAAATAAGTTATAGTCACAGAATTACTTACAGCTAGGTTATTGATTCAAATAAAGGGACCCGAAAGGGAGTTAACCAGTGCAAAATAATGGTTTATATTACTGTTACAAATGCTACAAACCAAAAAGATAGTGTTTAGAATCACCTTAACATCACCAGTTCCAGGAAAGAACATATCACCAAATTTGTGAAAGCTAACAGTCATCACCCTGCCAGTTTGAAATCCATCATTTAATGCAACAACAAGAAAAATAATGGAAAGTTGGATTGCTAAAGTATTTTCCCTTTTTTGGTTATCAGAGAAATTTTCACAAGTTGTAGCAGTAAGGTATTCCATCCATTATTTCGTCCCAAGCTCCAAAAGTAGAATGATATAGATATCTAATAATTGAACAAAATGATGTGAAAGCTAAACAGAATCACAAAGAGGTGCTTCGCTTCATTAATAAAACCTCATATAATTGATAATAGATAACCTTAATTCAAAATATTAAATGGTTCCCATAATGATCAGTCATGAAAGAATCAAATAAAATAACTAAGGCATGGTATGAAAAGTTTACACCCATGTGTACCAAGCATTTCCTTTTTTAAGTTAATGTCCCAACTCCTAATCTGTAGGAGACTGTGCAGGAGATACACAAATAATGTTTATGATACTTGCTTGACAAAACTCTGAAGTTTCAAACCATTTTACCAACCTAGTCATGTTCACAAGACAAAAGTTACATTACCTGTCAGTGAAATAAAAGGCTTCTTCAACTCCATCACCATGATGTACATCTATATCAATGTACAGTACACGGGCATGATACTTCAAAAGCTCCAAAATTCCCAAAACCAAGTCATTAATATAACAAAATCCAGATGCCTCACACTTCTTGGCATGGTGTAATCCACCAGCCCAATTTATAGCAATGTCACAGAGTTGGTTGTTTAATCTGCATGCAGCATCTACCAGCAAATGTCAGTTAGTGATTAAGGTTGAAAAGACAAAACTGAAGTTAACCGCAGTACACTATTGATTTACCTATAGTTCCACCAGCATAAATTTGACAGAATTCAAACAAGTTTTCAAAGACTGGGCAATCTTCTCCAAGGTTATCTGGAGAAAGAAAAAGAAAATATAAGAAAAGGTTGCAATTGAAAAACCTAAAGTCAAAAGAAATTATGAGTAAACAGTACATCATTCACTTTATGGTCATATTTGATTCTGCATGCAAAGCGAAACTATCCTTGACTGAATCCTACCCACCCAACAGAGGAGAGGGGGAGAAGAAAAGGAAAGAGATATGTCACATAACCAAAAGATACTTAACAAAATTTAAGAAAAAACAACACAACAATTTCCTGTTTGTAAGTACAATATAGATCTCAAACAAGTAAAATTGCCCAAGTTTAAAACCCGCTAATCAACCAGTCATCAATTTTACAACACGGTCTACACGGACTTATCCAAACTCTGAAAGCAATTAAGCAGTCCCAACTTCTAAACCCAACCATATGAAGCTTCTTTTGCCATTAAACTATACAAGAAAAACACAGAATTATCAGGGAATGTAAGATCCTGATTTTACAAATTTTGAGATGGCTTTGGGAAAAACTTCTGACCAAAATTCATACCATTATCATAAGTTCCAACCTCAATTTTTCATCATTAGATTTTTGAACTTGTAAATATGACCTTGGAGACTTAAATATAACTTTGCATAAACAATTATTATATTTTTGCTCAGTAGCCTAGCCAAATGAACATTAAGAAACAACAATATCTACTTAACATTCCAATTAGCTAATGTGCAAAGGCATCATGCAATTATTGCACATTATTATATTTCAACTACACTTGGTATAGCATAAATAATACCAGAATCAAAGTAACTAGTCGAACAAGTCAAAGCTGTGAAGCATAATACCTTTCCTCCTCTTACATATCGAACTTTGACAAACTAAAAGGTATCTCAATAGAGAAAAATCAAACCCTTTAATATGGGCAAACATTTTCATAAGAACTTCATGTAATAATCAAAGACTAATCTTAAAAGATTACAAAGCTGAGCAAGTATTTCATCTAGAACACATATTAATCATAATACACCTTAAAATTTAGAAAACAGGCCATACATCTAGCTAACTCATCTGAGAACAAATGTTGAGTGTCTGGAGAAATCCGATGTAAGAATTCAACATAATCAGCTGAATGGAACTGGGCCAGCTCAACAGGATATGCCTTGTGGGGCCGCTGCATCATCAAACAAAGAGCAAGACAACATTGATAAGATTTGTAGAAATCAATCAGATCTCAACATAAATTTCAGCAAATGATATAATCAATCAAAGAAACTTGCAATTACAAGCGACTAACATAAATTTCCATCTTCTTATGGAGCTCATATGAGAGGACAAGATGGTGGGTCATACAAAGTCGATGAGGTTTCATTGGATGATTAGGTCCAAAGTAAACACTTCCAACATCCCCTGCAATACACAAATCAAATTGTTCAGGTCCAAAGAAAAAATAAAGACCCTATAATTATTTACCATATTCCTCAGAACAAGTCATAAAATTGTTTAGCTCAATGTCAGTTGCCAAGAAAAGATAATGAAAAAGAGCACCTATTAGTCTATTCACCAGTATAGCATATAATTCCCTTTTTAACCCTTCAATCCCAAAAGTTTGGACAAGTCAATGGGGCCAAGCCAACCATTTCCCCAAGCATCATTTGAGTAGGGTAATTTTCTCGGTTCTGAAAGGATCTCCACTCATTTGAATGTCTAGGGTTTTGAGTTCCTGCAGGAACTTGACCGCATTAAAGGTAAATTTGAGTTGAATATCGAATAGTGAATTAAGTAGTTTCAAATAATTATAGGCAACCGAGGATTCTTGGATATAGCAGACTACGCAGCGCGTGAAAATAAAGGAACTTTACCATCGTAAAAGTAGGAGATTCGGTCCTTCGAGCGCATTCTCAGCCAGAATCCAATTGAGAAAGGAACAAAGGACCGCAGACACAGAGTCAAATGTTATGAAGGTTGCACCCCTCCAAGAAATTCAGAAGCTTGAAAGCTGCAGAGAGAGAGAGAGAGAGAGAGAAAGAGATGTGCATCCGGTTTTATACATTGCCTGCGAAAATCCACTGTCCGCCTTTGGACCGTCTCAACGCACCTTTTATACAGATATGCTGGACTTTGTTTGCAGGATAGGGGATTTTTTTTCAAATTAATTTTTTTGTAAGGTATGTATTAAAAAAATTAAAATTATATTTTAAAATAAATATCAAAATAAATATTATATTATCACATTTTTTAACTAAAATTTTATTATATTTTTTGAATTAATTTTATGTTTGAATCTTTAATTTGATCCAAATCATATCATTGATTTTAATTTTTTTTAAGAGACAGTTCAGATTAAAAATTTTATATAATAAATTTTTATTTAAATTTTTTATAAATACTATTACAAAAAAATTATACAATTTTTGTAATCCTTAAAATAATTTTTTAATAAACTTTTAAAATTTTTCATAAAATTAAATTTTTAAAAAATATATTTGATACTTCAAAAAATATAATTTTTTATAGTAATTTGATTTTTTTATATTTATAAAAAATTTTAAGTAAAAATTTATTATATAAGATCTTTAATTTAAAATTTTATTCTAAAAGAAACTAAAGATAAAGTCAATTTGAATGAAATTGATATTTTATACATAAGATTAGTTCAAAAAATTATTCAAACTTGATTAAAAAGTTAAATACTATAGAAATTATTTTGATATTTATTTTATTTTTATTTAATAAATATAATTTTTAATAATTTTTTAAATAATTTTTATTAAAATAATTATAACTTAATTTTTGAGTTTTAGCTAAACAGCAATACAACTAAAAAATAACTCAAAGTAAGCCACCAATATTTTTATAAGCATATTAGCTCTCCATTGAACTTTTTTCATGTCGGTGATTATGATGTTAAAACAATGATGGTTTTTAGAATAAACATTATACTTAAAAATTTAAAAAAATAAAAAATAAGATTTGCTTTGCATAACAAAAATAAAAGAATCAATTATACTTTATCTAACAAAATTTTAAAAATCATGTTAATTGAATCAATCCATCATGATATTTTAATAATAAATCAAATAGTAATTGCATTAATAAGTCAAATAAAAATTAAAGATAATGAAAAATAAGATCTGATTAATCACACATGAAAAAAAACTCAAAAAAAAAAAAAAAAACTACAACAAGTCAACACACAGCATCTTAATTATCTAGCAAACAAAGAGAAATGATTTAATGAGATAATTTTTTTAGAAATGAATTAAAATTATTACATTACAATAGTAAAAAAAAAAGATGCAAAGTGTAAAATCAATGCAAAAACTAACAAACAAAAGCATGACGATAATTTAATTATTATGTGGAGAAGTAAAAGGGGAAGCATAATGTAATTGGACTATCACCGAATGAAATGAGATTTGAGTTTTTTTTTTTTTTTCCAGGAATACTAAAGCTTTCAAATAAATATAAAAACAGACCAAACTGTTTCAAGATGCAAAGTCAAGGAGAAAAGCAAATTATATTCACAAAGTGAACATAAAAAATTAAAAAAAGATAAATTATGGAAAAACAAATTATGATAACCAAAATAGTAGCATGCTAAGTAGAAAGTGAAACAAAATTAATCAAAAATTAATCTTCTTTTTTTATGGACCACGAAGATCATAGAGGGTACCTTAGAGAAAATGATTCTTCTATAAGGGATGAGTACATAACATGAACAATGGTCTCATTTTATGGCTAATTGATAATAGTACTAAGAATGTGGGGTTAATGGGATAGTTGTTTAAGTTGTTGCTAATAAAATGACATGTTATTACATGCTTTACCACTTAGGAGTTGTAATAACAATAAGATAAGAAGGTAATTATTTCTTTTATTTTTATTTGTCTTTAAATTCTTGTTATTAATTAAAGAATGCATCATTTTGGCAAATAAAATCAAACACTATGGTCTTTCTTGCCCTAAGTAGAAACCTTTTTAAATTTGAATCGATCAAGCTATTAGTTAAGACCTATTAATTGGTATTAAAGCCTTGTTGATTGTGTTAACTAATAAGAAGAGAACTGAAGCTTTGGAGGAGGATTTGAGAAGCCTCCAAGATGTAATGTAGTGCATGGAAATTGGAATGGTTGATAAGTTTTAGAAGTTAAAAGATATGGTTAGGAAGTTATCTAAGGTGATGCAATCCAAGAAGAATTCATCAACACAGGTGAACCAAGAGCTAGATTCTTCCTTTAACCATGTGATAATGAACAAAGAAACCGACTAGGGTAGCTATGAGGAGGTTAAGCCTTGATTTGCTTTAAAAATAGCAAAGTTGGATTTTTCTCGTTTCTTAGGGGATGCTCCTATGAAGTGGTTCACGAAAACCAAGCAGTTCTTTGAGTTTCAGCAAATTTGAGAGGAACTTAAAGTGCCTTTAACTTCTTATCACTTTAAAGGTGAGACTAATCACTGGTGGCAATGGTTGAAAAGAGGCATAAAGGAAGATGACATTATGATTACATGGGATATTTTTCAAGATGAGCTTTAAGCACAGTTTAGACTTATGGAAGTAGAAAATTTTGATAAGGGTTTGGCTAAAATTAAATAAACAGAGTTACTTCAAGATCACCAAAAAGAGTTCAAAATATTAGGGAACAAAGTGAAGGGATGGACTTTGAAAGCTCTTATTAAGATGTTTATGAGAGGTCTTAAACCAAAAATATCAAACAACATACGAATGATTAAACCCAAGTCCTTGAGAAAGGCCATCAGCTCGACCCAGATGCATGATGAATAGGTGTATAGAAAATAACGGTTTATTCAACTAGCCCAGACAATTCGAATAATTCCTTTGACATCAGTGCATTGTAAGAGGCTTATTTAGGATGAAGTGCAAAGGAGAAGAAGTCAAAGCCTTTACTTTAATTGCAATAAAAAATTCACTATAGGCCATAAGTGCAAAAAGCCTCAGTTGCTATTGTTAGAGATGGGATCATCAAATGAGGTTGAGGAAGGAAGAGTAGAAGATGATTCATGTGAAGAAATTCTTGATTTTAAGATCTCTTTGCATACTCTAACTGGATGCTCGTAAGACCATACGTGTTAAGACCAAGATTGGTTAAACTGAGGTAGTACCCGTGTAATAGTGGTTCTACTCATAATTTTGTTAATAAGAAAGTGCTATGATTGTTGCAATTATCGAGGCTATCAACTGAAGCATTCAAAGTAAAAGTAGTGAATAATAGTCCTTTGCGGTGTATTGAAAAATTTAAAGGAGTTCCAATTATTCTTTTCTTTTACTTGGCACAAACATTGTATTAAGGATAAGTGATTTTCTGTGCTTGATAAAGTTATATGTGCTTAGCATAAATGTTTTATGAAGTTTTAATGGTAAAACCAAACACAAAAAAAATACAAAAAGTGGATGAAAACCTTATGCAGCTTGCGGCAATGGAGAAATTTGCCAAAGATGTTCAAAGAATGAGTATTTTGTTCATTATTGGTGACTATAAACGAGAGAATTTTGACCAATCAATGCCTTACAATGACACATTGAGATTAATCAAAACCTTTAATGATTTGTTTCAAAAGCCACATTACTTACCATATACTAGGAAAATTGAACATTGTATTTTACTCAATGGGGGAATTAAGCTAATAAATGTGTGTCCTTATAGGTATGCCTAATTTTAAAGGTATAAAATTGGAAAATAAGTTCAAAACATGCTCCAATTGGGGCTTCTACAACTTAATAACAATCCCTTTTCATCACATGTCCTTTTAGTTAAGAAAAAAAATGGTACTTAGTGCTTATACTGATTATCGAGCCTTAAATGCAGCCACAATCAAGAACTATTTTCTCATTCCCACCGTGGATGGCATATTAGATGAACTTTATGGAGCTTGATATTTCACTAAGTTAGAGCCTTAAGTTAAGTATCATTAGGTGCATGTATACCATGCAAAACATCCATAAGATTATATTTCGTAGACACAGTGGACATTACAAATATCTCGTAATGCCCTTTAGCCTTCGTAATACCCCTTTCAACATTTCAAGCCATTATAACTCTATCTTTCAACCTTATTGTAAATAATTTATTTTAGTTTTTTTTAATGATATTTTGGTTTGTGACCCCGATTGAAAGGTACATCTTGCCCATATGTAATGGATTTTGCAGATATTTTGATACAATAAAATTTTTATTAAATTCAGTAAGTGTTTATCTAAATAGTCAGAGTTGAAATATGTGGGCCATTTGATTACCTCGAGGGTATGAAAGTTGATTATGGGAAAATTAAAGCCACCTTAAATTGGTTAAAACCTGTTATTATTTTAAAGCTTTAAGGTTTTCTCGGTCTTTATGGCTATTACAAAAAATTTATTCGCTATTATAAGACAATCTCAATCTCTTACTAATTTATTAAATAAAGGATAATTTGGTTGGAAAGAAGACGTTAATTGTACTGTTGAAAATCTTGAACAGGTTATGACTTCTACTCTTACATTAGCTTTACCAAATTTTAATAATTTTTTTGTTATTAAAATAGATGCCTCGGATGAAAGGATAGGTGTAGTACTCAGCGAACAAGGATGTCTCATTGCATAGTAGAGTCATGCCTTAGGGGTTTCAAAGAAGTCTTAGTCTACTTATGAAAAAAAAATGCTTACCATTATCCAAGCAATTCGAACGTAAAGATCATACCTATTAGGTTGTAAATTCTTCATTTATACGGATCAAATGAGCTTAAAACATCTTATAGAGTAAAGAATTACCACTTTTAAATAGTAAAAGTGGTTGTCTAATTTGTTAGGCTATGATGATGAGATACCATACAAGCTAGGTTGTGAGAATTCGACAACAAATACACTTTCATGAGTTGTTTTTAAACCAAGTGTTCATACATTGTTTGCATCTAAATTTAAGCTATAGAGGCCATCAAAAAGGTGGGCAAGAGTGACCAATACATGGAGAGAATCAAAAAAATTTGTAATGAACATCTAGAGACGTTGTACAAGATTCATGATGGGTGATTCTTATCTTGATGAACATTCAAGAATACTCAAAACTCATAAAAGGCTTAAACAACAATTTTATTAGCCATAAATACATAAAACAGTCTATGTCCATGTATTTTTTAATTTTGTTTGTTAGAAAGCAAAGGTAACAACTTTGTCTTTAGGTGGGCCATTGAACTATTTCTTATTCCTAACTAGGTTTAAGATGACATTAATATGAATTTTATAAAAGGGCTTCCTTTCTTATTAATGACAATGAAACAATACTAGTGGTTGTTGATTGATTAAGTAAGTCAAGCACATTTTCTAACATTTGTCTCACCCATTCACAACCAAAATATTTACAGATAATTTTATTGGAGGCATAGTCAAGCTCCACAGGATTCTAAAATCCATTATCAATGATCAAAATCCCTTGATCTTTTGCCATTTTTAGTGACAACATTTCAAGAAAACTGGCACTGAGCTTAAAATGAGTTCATCCTATCATCCCCAAACGGACGGGCAATCAATGATGACCAATAGTTATTTAAAGCAATATATATGTTGTTTTGTGCATCACTAGTCACAGAAATAGAATTCTTTACTCCATGGGTAGAATTTTGGTATAACATTTGATATCATAATTCAATTGGGATCTTAACTTTCAAAGCGCTCAATGGCCGAACACCACCTATTCTTCTTGGTTATCAAAGTGGCTAGTCTATGGAGCATGAAGTGGATGAAAATTTGAATTAAGAAAATTAGCTACTCCACTAGATTAAGATCAATTTACATGCTATTAATAACTGAATGCAACAGTAAGCTAATAGAAAAAGAAATGATATGGAGCTTAAAGAAAAGGATATGGTTTACTTGAAAATTCACCTACATGGACGACATTCACTTTATCGCAAAGCTTTCTAAAAGTTGCTTAATCGAAATTATGAGTCTTTTGAAGTTGAAAAGAAAACTGGTATAGTAACCTATAAATTAATGCGTCCAAATGAGTCAAAAATACACATTATCTTTTACATTTCATTGCTTAAAAAAAATCGAAACAAAGAGGATGCTACTATCGAATTACCATACATCAATGCTGAGGATGTAATTATAATTAAACCAAAATCAATCATAGAGCCACATTAAATGAAACGAAGATCAAAGTTGATTACAAAAAGACTTGTCAAATGAAAAAGAGCTTCCTTCAAGTGGTACAACTTAGGAAAACACTGTTGGCCCACCTGAAAGGTTCCCACATTTAGACTTTAGGGACAAGGTCTCAATCAAAAGAGGGGTAATGATGGATCATGAAGATCTCAAATGGTGCCTTAAAGAAATTAGCTCTTTTGTAGGGATGAGTATGTTGCATGAAGAGTGGTCTTGTTGTATGGCCAGTTGGTTTAAGGTTATATAGTTAGTGGGGTAATTGTTTAATTTATTGCTAATAAATTAACTTGTTATTACATGATCTACCATTTAAAAACGGTAGTGGCAATAGGCTAAGAAGATAATTATTTTCTTATTTTTCTTTGTTTTTAAATTCTTGTTATTGGCTTGAAGAAGGTATCATTTTGGCAAATAAAATCAAACACTATGGTCTTTCTCACCCTATGTAAAACTCTTTTTAATTTGAATTGATCAAGCTATTGGTTGGGGCCTATTGTTTTATATATTTAATGCAATGTCCCTAAAAAGTATATGTCTTTGGAATTGGAAACTTAATACATTTTAATTACATGAATTAGAAATGAAAACAATTTATTTTTTCACTGCATTGTATTTTCTTGTCTTGCTTTTTTAATCATCCTTACATTCTGCTTTATGCCATTAATTATATCAAAGTGAAACAAGTTTTGTTAATCTTGTATTTTCTTAGATGAGTTAATCTCTAGCAACAAATGACTTAAATAAATTAAGCTTAAAAGGCAGAGATAAGAACCAAAAGAATCTCTTCTGACTCTTAATGAATACATCTCCTTGAGCCTTACTAAGATAACATGAATGAAAAGCCCAATTTATGGCTAAAGAGAAATTCCATTCAATCTAGTGGTATCTCACACACTTTCACTTCTCACTTGGGTCATACAAAGTCTGTTCAATTGAAAAACTTATCTACACTCCATTAAACAAGCTTGATAAGAAGGTTAAGTAAAGAAACGAGAATGGCCTACAATTGGTGTCGTCATATTCTTATTGATTCAACATCACTAAGTAAGTATTAGCATATTAAACTCTTTGGAGAAGTAGTTAAGCTATGTTTAAAACTAAACCCAGAAAAAAAAAAGAAATAAAAAAGATAAAGAAATTATGAGGAAACAAACTATTGATCAAAACAGCAACATCCCAAGTAGCAAAAATAAAAGTAATAAAAATATACCTACATATCCAAAATAGAATGAATTGCAAAATAGTTTAAAAAAAACAAACAAGAAGAAAAGACAAATGAACTATAAAAAAATAAACTATATTAGACAAATAATAACAAAAAAATAATGACAAGCTAAGTAGATACTAAAACTTAAAGTAGTAAGGAAGCCAATATAAGAGCTTAAATTAAAAGAGAGTCAAATTTTGGTAGAAGAAGATTTTTGGACCATTTCTCTACTTATGAGTGAGTGTTTTCTTTTTATTTTGATTTTTGATTTTGTAGGATGTCCTTGAAAAGTGGTTATGTGCGAAAAAAAACAAGAGTAATTGAATCCTTTTCCCGTTAGGAATAGGAAACTTAGAGCATCCTAATTACATTAAAATTAGGATTCCTTTTTGCACTCTGTATGTGACAATCCATGACTGTCATTTTACCATTTCAATTATTCACGCATTCTAATTTCTTGTCTTCCCTATCAAGGTTCTTATCTTGCATTTTACTTTTTATTTTGCATTTCTAAGTAAGTGTCGTTTGTCTCTTTTCCATGAAAACTATAAAATTAAACCAAAAAATAAGTAATGTATACTTGGAACTAAGATTGTATTACATGTGCACCATCATGATTGTGCCAAATAGAAAATATTTTGACATCTTGACAACTAGAAAACCTTAATCGAACAACACTCACTTGCACTAACTCAGCGTTCCATCTTTAACATTCCTCTTCATGATTTTTTTCTTGTCCACGTCATCCTACTAGTACGTGGTAGATCAGCCATCATGCTTGAATCTTAATAATGAACTATTTCTATATCTCATATTACTAAAGAGAAGATTGTCACTTGGACACTTGATTGTTAATTAAGAAAAATGGATAAATAGTTAATTGAAGGTAAAAATTAAATGTTAAAACTACTTATCCAAACATAAAAGGTGCATGTTTAAAAATGTCTCCTTAAGATGTTATAAATACATGCGATTATTTAAATAAAATAATTTTTTTCTTAATTAAAATCAAAACTATTTCTTTAAATTAGTCGTTAGGAGAGTTTTTTGCTTTTCACTTTTCCTGAAAACTCGATTTGACTTTTTTAAATCCTAAACTAAATTTATCTTTAACTCAAAGCAAATATAATAGGGACAAAAATTCTTTAATTAAGGACAGTGATTTCACATTTGAAGCCTTCATTCTTCTGCATTCAAAAAATTTAAATGTTGTAAAGTGTTGGTTGAAAATCAATTGGATAGAAAATTAAGACTGATAAAGATCATAAATATTTTTCAATTAAATTTTTTACTTTTTATGAAATAATGGTGTGATTCATCAAAAAACTACTCCATATAATCCTTAACAAAATGGTTTGGCTAAGAAAAAAATGGAACATTAATAGAAATGATTAATCTTATGCTTGTGTATGCTAACTTACTAACAAATATATGAGGAGAAGCCTGTTACTAGCTTGTCATGTGCATAATCGATTACCACTAGAGAAAACAAAGACATCTCCATATGAAGCAATAAAAAAAAGTAAATCGAACTTAAAATATTTAAGGATTATGGTGTTGTATAGCCTATTATCAAGTTTCAGATCTTAACGAAACCAAAATAGGACTTCTAGCTCTTAAAAATATCTTTGTAAAATATGCTGCAAAATTTTAAAGCATATATATCGTTGGATTTAGACTCAACTGTTATTATAGAGTTTAGAGATGTCATTTTTTTTTAAAGTAGTTTTTATAAAGATTCAAATGTGAACTCCCAAGTAATTAGAGAAATTCTAGAAAATACAAACATGATACTATTATGGATCATAATTCTTTTACTTTGGTGATAAAAGAAAAATAATAAAACTTCTTAGTAGACCAAAGAGAAGTCAAAGAACATAAAAAGAAAAGCATGTAGGACTTGATTTTATTTCTTCACAATCCATAAGATTATTTTTGGTTGAAGAAAGTAGAGATATAGTATTAAATAAGATACTCATTGTTTTAAGTTTGGAAGAAAATCAAAAACCATATTGTGAGGCATTTGCTTCAAGAGATTTCAGTTTTTGAAAAGAAGCTATAAATGATGAAATGAATTCTCCTTTAACAAATGAAACATGGGTGTTGATTAACCTACCTCATGTTTTCAAACTCATTATATGTAAATGGATATTAAAAAAAAATTAATATTGATGGTTCTCTTCAAACTTTCAAAGTAAGATGTGTAGCAAAGGGTTTTGCACAAAAGAAAGGTGGTGATTATTTTGATACTTATGATCTTACAGTGAGACCTACTTCAACAATAGTCTTGTTTGCTTAAGCATCAATATATGACTTGCATATTCACAAATGGATGTCAAAATAATATTTTGAAAGGGTAACCTAGATAAAGAGGTTTATGTGGAACAACTTGAAGGGTTTGTATTTCTTAGCAATGAAGATAAAGTTCGCAAATTGAAAAAATCCTTGTATGGATAAAAATAGGCTCCTAAACAGTGACATCAAAAATTCAATATGTGATTTTGTCATATGACTTTAGTAATAATGGAGCTTAAACACGCATTTCCTCTAAATTCATTAAGGACTATGGTGTAATAATATGTCTCTATGTTGATGGCATGCTAATCATAAAAACTAATATGCAAGGAGTCAATGATACTAAGAAGTTTATGACTTGTCAATTTAAAATAAAAAATTTAAGAAAAATTAATACTGTTTTAGGAATCAAAGTTAAAAAACATAGTGAGGATTTTGCTTTGTGTCAATCACATTATATAGATAAAGTCCTTTTAAAGTTTAATCACTTAAGAATTAATGAGGGTAATACCCCATTTGATGTTTCAAATAAATTGATAGAAAATTTTAGAAGTTTCATTAATCAATTAGACTTTAATAGTATTGTTGGTAATCTAATGTATGCTATGCATTATGCAAGATCTAATATTGCTTTTACTGTTTATAAACTTTTTAGATTTATTCATAATTCTAGTACTGAATATTAGTGAGTTATTAAAAGAGTTCTTGGGTATCTTAAAAGGGCAAAGTCTTTTGTCTTGTTTTATAACCAATTTCCTTTGATACTAAAAGGTTACATACATGCAAGTTAGATTGTTATTATCAATGATAATAAACCAATGTCTAATTAGATTTTTACCTTAGAAGGAAGAGCTATATCATGAGCTTTCAAGAAACAGATGTGTATAATTCATTCCACTATAGAGTTGAAGTTTATTTCATTAACAACAACAGGCAAAAAGATAGAATGATTGAGAAATTTATTATCAGATGTAAGATTGTAGCCACAATCAACTTTATTTCTTTGCACTGTGAAAGTCGAGCAACAATGTCTAGGGCATTTAATAAAATTTATTCCGATAAATTTTGACATATTGCCTTGAGACAAATATATTAAATAACTAATTTTTGGTAGTATAATCACAAATTGTCTATGTTAAGTTCAATAAGAATTTAGCCGACCCATTAATAAAGGGATTCTCGAAAGATATGATAAAAAGTACTACAAGTACAATAGGCTAACAATTTTAATTTTTCACCTATAAAGGGAACCTTACCTTTCTTATTGCTTAGATATTTCAAAAGTTTAAAAGTTAATAACAAATTATTAGTGATAGTTAGCAAGTATTAAGATCTATATAGTACTTATGAAAAAAAGAAGTTGAATATAAATTATTCGTAATGAAGATACTTGGATTATAAACAATAAAGTTTGAAATTATAACTTTATCAGGTTTTTACCTATGTGAACACAAAAAGTTATGTCTCTTTTGTCAAAGTTTGATAACTAAAACTTTTGTAAGTGTTATGAATTCAGAAGATAGCACAAGGTCATAATATGATGCTAAAGTTCACGACAAACTAAGTTAGAGAAAGTAATAAGGTTTATGTGAATAATGTTTTCAATCTTGTCGTATAAAAAAGTGTGATTTAAATGACTATATAGCCATTGATTTAGACAAAGTCTTAAAATTTTTATACTAATAGTAGATTTTTAAGTGAAAAGACACTTTTTATCTGCATAAATTTTATTTGATTTTGATTTAGAGCTTCATTAACTAAGTGGAAGATTATTGAAAATATAGTTAGTGATGAATTATTTCTATTTTTCACGTCACTAAAAAGAAGATTACTACTTTGAAACTTGGTTATTAATTAAAAAAATAGATAAATAATTGATTAAAGTTAAAAATTAACTGTTAAAACTGCCTATTTAAACCAAAAAAATATATGTTCAAATATGTCGGTTTAAAAATGCATCTTCAAAGAGTTTTAAGGTGTTATAAATACTTGTAATTATTCAGATAAAATATTTTTAATTAAAATTAAAAATATTTTTTTAAAATCAAGAACTGAGACAATTTTTAGTTTTTTGCTCTTTTTGAAAACTCCATTTGATTTTATTAAATCTAGAAAAAAAATTATTTTTAACCTAAACACAAACATACTATGAGCATAAATTTCTTAAAAGATAGTAATTTCACAATCTTCATTTTTTTCGATTTCTCTAACAGTTGAGGCTTCTTCAAGAACACTTGTGGAAGTTGTAAAAATTAAACTAATAAATGAAGCAATAACAATGAGTAACGGTGGTAAGTCAAGAAAATAGTACATTAAATTCGATAATGGACCAACAGCAGAAAAAAAGAAGGGTAACGTTCAAAAAAAATTAAAAAAGAATTATACTAATGTGTCATCTATTTGATGAAGTTATGGCATGTGGATACTCTTACAATCATGCTCTCTTATTTTTTATGGGTTAAAAAACATCAAAACTCATGTCGCCTGAGATACATCATTGATTAATTGATTGTAAATATAATTACAAAATTAATTAAATATAAAGATATGTGATAATGCTTTATTTATTTATTAAAAAAATAGATTTTGATAGAATTAGTTTCACTTATTACAAGTGGATGAAGTTTTTGAATCACAATTTACAATTCATGAACCTAAATTTTGATTGACATATTAATAGACTATTAAATTCAAAATATTTAAATGTAAAAAGTTTAACCATACCTTTCTTTTCTTTTTTAATTTTTAACTTTTGTTATCAAAATATTTTAAATTTACATTAAAATAGAAATCATATAAATAATGATTGAGAAGTATAAAATAAAAAGTAAATACATTTTAAATATTTTGAATATTTATTTTTTATATGTAACAAAATAAATACAAAAATAAAAATTTTATTTTTAAAATAACATAATAATGATAATAAAAATATACTGTGTAAAAAAATAAACTGCTTTTAAATTTTTATTAATTTCTATGATAATTGTAGTTTGAAACAAAAAGGCTGAAATGCAGGCTGGTCTTTGCTCGACCTGTTTGTTTAGGAATAAATGAAAAATGGTTTTTTTTCCTTTATGATTTTACGAAAATGACACGCAAACAGCTAATTATTTACCGTAACTAACTGCAAGAGGCAGAGAAAGCCCTAGCCATTGCCAGTTCTTCTCTCGCTTATTTTTACTTCTTCTACAATCTTCTGGTCCCTGGCAGAGTCAAGTTCTCTAAGCAGAGCGTTCCTTTACCTCTGATTCTCTACCTTTTCAAGTAAGTTCCTTTTTCTCGCTAACAGATTCCTTATTCAGGATTAAAACAATCTAAACTTAGATCTAGGATTGATGATTCTTTTTTCCGTTTATTTTTCTTCTAACTTGTGCTTTCTTCTGATTGGCTGTCCTCACGGTAATGGTACTATGCTCATTTCGGTCAGTCGCAGGTTTTTGTTTTTAGCGATTATATGTTGAGTTCATTAGGGTGTCTCTGATTCTGATTTGGATGTAATATGTCTGATTTCTTTGATTTCGTTTTTTAATGTCCATACTATTTGTTAATATTAAAGCAAGCGGTATGGTTCTTATAATTTGGTGAGCTTGAGGTTAGATTCAGTTGTTGCTACTAGGTTGGAACCTCTGTTTGTTTGGCTGTACATGATCCGAAACTCGTTGGTCCAATTTTGTAGATTTTTTTGGCCTTGAAATTTTTGCTGAGTGCAGGCTTTAGTAAGGATTAGGAAGATTTGGTAGCAGGGGAATGATTTCTTGTGTTCGAACTTAGTGAGGCTTTATCTAGTTATTGACACAATCCACCCTAATTTTTGCTTGTTGAGAATTATTGCTTTATTAATACTTGTAATTGCACTTTTGTTAAGGTAATTCATTTTATCTTAAACGCTAGACCAAGCTGAGTTGTCCTTGTTTGCTGTTCTATACTGGTATGATAAATCTTGCAATGCTTTGCGGTTAAGAACATTTCATGAATTAGTTTGAGAAAAGTTAAATGATTTTACTGGGGAGTATCGATTTGGATGGATGAAGTTGTTTTCTTCTTTGTGGTTCAGAAGAACTCACCTAGTTTATGAACCCTTCTTGCACGTGGCCGAGCTTAATCGATGAGCTCGTTTGCATAATCATCAATTATCAAATAGCAGATATTTATGTACCCAAAAGGTCAGGCAAAGAGTTGCAGGAGGGTCAGCGCCTCATGGCTCTCGTGTAGAGCCTGTTGATACTTGATAGATATCCTGCCCTTCAAAAAGAAAAAAAAAAAAAAAAGCCCTAGTAATTTGGGTAGTTTTGCCTGTCGGCAGCTGGTGGAAGATAACTAGTATCACTGCTTGGAGCTGTGGTGCGATCTTGTTTGGCTGGTGGACTGCATAAACAGAATTGATTTCTTATACCTCCTCTTCTTCTAGTATAATGTAACCTAAGCTTCCTGCATGATTTTTTTTGTCACCTTCGTGCTCATAGTAGAAAACTGTATATGTTTATGCTGAAGTGAAATATGTAAATAACATTGCACTCTGTGCCAGGGGTAATTTATCTAGATAAGGTTGCAACTTACTGAACTTAATAGAAATAGGTTTTCACTCTCCCTCACTTATAGACTGTACACAAAGGACAATGAATCCATTTTTTTTAGCTACCAATCAAAATGGTTTATACATGGGTGAAGCCTTTGATGTTCTTGGAGTTGAAGCTTTTGTGTTTTGTTGTTTCTTGCATGGCCATTAAAGTTTTAATGTGCTCTGCCTTTGCTTATTGGTGGGTCTAATGCTTTCTTAACTTTAGACACCACTCATGAACAAACGATTCTGGTCTGAACTATTGCTTTGTGTAATTTCTATCACCTAGAGTTTAGCCTGCCTGTTTACTTATGCGTATGCGCTTCAATTTGAGCTTGCATGTGATTTGTCTTCAGTGGCTGTGGCAGAAGTTCATCTGATATGGGGTTTACCCTTGTTAATTTGCTATGGATGTTATAGTACAGGTGTCAATAAAAAAGGAAGGTTTTTGCAACTCGATAAAGTTTTATGTGGGAATGTTTCGTGACTCTGGATTCCTTCAATGCTTGTTGATTATAGTGATAAGTTGCTTTTGTTATTTACTAAGTACCTCACAACGCAGGATGACAGAGCCCCCGTTCAGGCCACGTGAGAAGCTTCTTGAGAAGCAGAAATATTTCCAAAGCGTCCACAAGTACACATACTTGAAAGGACCAATGGATAAGATCACCTCTGTTGCGATTCCTATTGCTTTGGCAGCTAGTTCATTGTACTTAATTGTGAGTCATCTATATATGCTATACATCTTTTGAAGATTTATGGTACTTTGATGGATGAAGTAATAGTTTTCTATATTTAACTGCTGAATCTTTATCTTTTCCAGGGAAGAGGGATCTACAACATGTCTCATGGGATTGGGAAGAAAGAATGAGCCAGCTGTCTGCTCCTGATGGGCTTCATGGTTAGAATTGTGTGCTTCTTGTACTTAGACAGCATTGTTTCTGATGGTTTTTGTTTACTTGGGCTAATAATTGGTGTAAGTCATGTTGCTACCAGTGAAAGCTGAAACGTCACAACGGGTGGTATTATCTTTCAGTTTGGCTTTTTATACTGCATAACTTGAAATGTCTTGCTTCATCTGGTTGTTAGACAGACACACCTAGATGTTCTTTGCCTACACTTTTTCTTCTTTATTTGATTGACAGACAGAACTTCAATGGTGGTGCCCTCTTGGTTCATTTGTGGTTTTTTTGAGTCCAAGAGTCCAGGCAGGAGAAAATGGAAGGATTGTTGTGCCTTAACCTAATGTGGCCTTTAGCCATTGTAATCTGAGAAAAAAAGCCACATGTGAGGTGCCTCTGGCATGGCATTGAGGTATTTAAAGCTTCAGTAATGGCTGAGTCTGGTTGTGGCAACCCTCGTAATTTGGAGGCTTGCTAGAATACTTCTGGGACTTGCTTCTTTATGATTTATTAGAAATGATTCTTGACTCAATATGACAAATAAACTTGTTAGAAAAGGGGAAAAAGGTTAGTTACAAGTCATGTTATAACTCTAGTAAATTACAAGTTATGATGTTTCTGATGATTCTATGAAATAAAAGTTTCATGTTTACTTTGTTGGGGGGGTGGTGTGGGGGGTGTGGGTGGGGGGAGGATGGGGGGGAGGTGGTGGTTGTTAAGGCTTCTCATTTGCGATTGAATTTATGCAAAATTACATTTGTTTTTTTTTTTTAAGATTCTAACATAATTTGAAAAGGTTGCAACCTTGAAAGTACACCAGATTTCTTTATTGTTTATAGTAATTGGCTAAGAGTTATTGATAATTTATTACATAATTTATGTGTTTACTGAAAATTAGGCAATAAGAAATTTGTACTAGAATCTATTTGGTCTATTATTTTATTTATTACATCAAATATGTTTTATGATGAACCAAAGGTCAAAATAAAAATAAGATCTGTTATTTATTCATGTCTGCCAATTTGATTTAATAGGTCCTCAAATTTTTGTAAGTCCAGTGGTATCCTCAACATTTTCAATTCTCATTAGATAACTTGGCTAAGCCAAGTGATATTATGTATAAGTACAAAAACCGAATAATAATAATGACAAAAAAAAATCATGTTTAATCTTAATGGTTCATTATAATAAATATGAAAAACAACGACTTGTAATGACTGATGATTTTTTTAAAATTGTTAATTAATGTCGTGGACGAACGGACAATGCTTAATATTCAATTTTGGCCTTTGGTTCTGCGGCAAAATCCTAAGACCGACAACTAATTTTTCCATTTGTTGAGACTGCTAGACTCTCCCACTCATTCTTCTTCATTTCTCACTTAGAGAGCTAGAATCTCTTTCTCTTTTTATCTCCACCAACTCGTTCATTTTTTCATCATTTTGCTTGATTTTTGTTATATAGTCACTTTTAACCATTTACATTTTTGCTTTTGATAAGTGATTTTTGTAGAAAAAAAAATCTTGCTGATTCCATATCATATCCATTATTTGGGCAACTCATTTTATCATTTCTCATAAAATTTTTATATTTATTTTGTATTATTAATCAAGCTTTTATATTTAAAAATAATAAATCAAAATTTAAATTATCTGTTTGAACTAAATTTAATTTTAGTAAAAAATTTAAAATTTAAAATTATTCAAATTGAAGATTTTATATAACATATTTTAAATTTAAAATTTTTTATAGATGCAAAAAATATTCAAGCAAGTATTACAAAAAATTTTAGAATTTTTTGGATATTGAAAATATATATATTTAAATTTATATTATCAAATTTTAAAAAATTTATAAAAAATAGATTTTACATAAAAAATTATTTAAATTTAAAGGATGAACAAAAAAATTGTAAAAATTATTTAAATTATTATTAAGATATTTGAACAATAAAATATTTTTAATTTTTTATAATTATATATATTGTAATTTAAGTTACACTAAATTGATAAATCAAAATTTGATTTATCATTTTTTGAACATGAGAGTTTGATTGATAACCAGAGATGAAAAATATTTACCTAATTGTAATACGGTCATAAATATTTATGAAAAATTATCAAATAGGAGTTGTGTTATGATGAATTTATAATTTACAGAATAAATAAGATATTACAATACTACTAATTTAACATTAATAATAAGTTACATGAATTTAAATTTAATTAATAAATTATATATTATAGTATTAAAAATTAGATTTTTAAGAATTTAAAAGTTAATTGACAAATTAGATATTATAATATAGTAATTTAATATTAGAAATTAAATTTACGTCAATTTACGAGTTAGTTAATTAGTTGGATGCTAAAATATTCTTAATTTCATGTTATAAATGATAACATAATTTGTTTGTACTGAAATGGTAAAACTTTTATATATAGCTTTTTATTTTCTACAAAAAAAATTTTCATTTGACAATAAATTAGTTAAGATTATCTGCTTCATATTGTTAAGTTCCATTTTGGTCTATTTTTAGATTTGTAATAGTTAAAAGTTAGCTTGTGAACTCTATTTACTTCAAGCTATCCAGTTTGCTTGTTGTTTTAAATTTACAATGGTGAAGTATATTTGCTTCACATTTTTGAGTTTGTTTTGAAGTTTATTTTAAATTTACACAAGATCAATTTATTTGTTACATTGTGAGGTTTATTATGAGACTTGCTTTAAATTGTAATAATTAAGTTTATTTAATTAAGATTTTATAATAATTAAGTTTATGTGTTACACACGATAAAATGTGTTTAGAGGTATGTTTTACATTTGTAAATTTTAAAAACTAAAAATTTTTTGTTTGAATACTTGTTTATTTATAAGTTAGTAGTTAAATTAGCTTTTTTATATTATAAACTTCAGATATTAATTCAAGAATTATTAGTAAATTTTTATTATGATTTACACTCATCTTTTATAATTGTTTTTTTTGTAAAGATAAGAGTTAAATTTTGGGATCATCATTAATATTTTATTTTGCGTTTGTATAAAGTGCTTTTTAAATTTTTAATTTAATTTAATTGTAATTATAAATGTTTAGATTTTAAATCAAATTTTAGTATTAGAAATGATGATTCATATTGAATTTAAGTTACTAAAAATCATGATTAACATTTAATTTATCCAATCTAATCCTTAGTTATATTGTTGATTAGTTAGTAGTACCTGCATTGGATATTAGGCAACACAATTGAATTTTTTTTAATTTTATATTTTACATTTGTATTTTTCATTCACATGAAACTTAATTTATCTAACTTTTTTATACTATTTAGTTCACACTATTTTTGTTGAGTATGAGACAATGTACTTGAATTTTTTTTATTTTATATTAATATTTGTATTTTCGTTTACGTGAAATTTAATTTATCAATCACTTTGTACATTCCATCATCTAAATCAATAATAATAATAAAATTTTAAATTTTTAAACTTTTCGATAAATTTAGGATAATAATATCACAAAAAACTGATGTTTGACTCAAGTTACTAAATCCATCCCTATATTCCAAAAGTGACATGGTAGATCTTAAAGTAACAAAAACTAATGAAACAAACCTTGATGTTGAATGCTGTCAAAAATTGGCATTAGCATCAAGGTTATTCATCTATTCATTTCATGTTTTCCTTCAACTCGTAACAAAAGCTTACGTACAAAGATTTTTTTTACAAGTTTGAGAAGTCAAATTGTGAAATCGAGTTGCTTAAAAGGAGGATTTGAGAAATTGATAATAGATTTTAGTCCTAACTACTGATTTCACCTCAATTTGAAGCACTAATTATTATCACAGTGCAAAAATGTGCAACATTGTCACAATGGATAATAAATATTCACACTACGATATTGATCGGTCTTCATACGATTGTAAGGTGAAATTGTATACTTCATGGACACAGAGGAACTAGGGGAGAAGATTTTGGGGTTGTGGTCAAAATGGAGTAATATATTAACTTTTTTAGATTCAATAATTTTAAGGATTTTTTCTTATATTTCATCAATAGTGTGGAGTAATCGATTGCTTTGATTTCATTTTGACCATCTTCGTAAAGATTAATCTAGTATATGACCATGATAGTTAATGAAAGTGATTTATTGATTTCATTTTTATTATCTTTGATTACATTTTCATTTTGAATCTATTTTGCATATATTGTTGATGAAAGAGTTTATTGAGATAGTGAAGATGTTAACGAGATGAAATTGATTTGGTGAATGATAAGTTTATATTGTTGGTTTGGTCCTTCTCATTGATAATGTCATGCTGATAAATGATATATTTGTTGATGCTCATCTAAACATGCACTGCCACATGATGGATGATTTTTTGAAACTTTCGTGTATGCTGATTTTTGAAAACATGCACTAGATCTTAAACATACACTATCATATGTTTATACTTGTTAATTGGATAAATGGTATTATATCAAAATATTAAAGATGTTTGCTTGATACTAATTATATACAATTTAATGTAATTGTTGTTTTGTTATCATCATAAAAGTAAAGGTGTTATCAATGCTTGACATTATGCTCCTACTTGATATTTGCGAAATGTAAATGTTACCATGACCATTATACTAAGTGCAAAAGCTATAGGATTATATTGTTGAATATTGTTCAAATATAAAGTATTTTTAGAAAAATTCAAATGTCCAAATATCATTTGAAAACTTATTTTAAATTATTTTAAATTTCAAAGTTGAATCCACACAACAGTTTAAGAATTGTTGACAGTTTCTTTTTTTTTTTTTAATTTCATACAAATGCAAAAAATAAGGATAAATCACTTAATAAAAAGGTTACATAAGGTATACCAAAAAACCATCTTATCTTAATCAATTTTATTTTCCTTCTTTACCAGAAACAATGTTCTTTCTTTCCAATTGGTTATTTTTTATTATTATTATTTAAAAATTAATAAAGACTTATAATATTCTAAAAGCTATTTGCTAGTGAAATCCAAAAGTAATCTCATTAGAAAGGAGGTAAATATCACTTTAAGAAAAGTGTATCTCATACATGTTTCAAGTGTTAATCTACTATCTTTTTGATAATTAAAGTAATATTTAAATGAAGACTAAAACAACTATGTCAACAATCGAACTCATGAATCAAGATTTGGTAAAACTAGATCGCTGGTCTCGACCAATTTCACTCATTGGCAAGACAAACGCAAATTCTTGTTTACTGCTCTTAAGATCTACTATATGCTTAATCCAAACATGAAGTCAATTTTAAAGCCTTCTTAAAATGATACTGAAGAATTAAAAGCTAAGTGGGAGAAATATCAGGAGGATGAACTTATATGTTGTGAACATCTTTTAAATGCTTTGTTAGACTATTTGTCTGATCTCCACACCAACATTTCTTTTGCAAAAGAGATCTAGAATACACTAGAATATAAATACAAAGTAGAAAAGTAAGGTACCCATAAATTTTTTTATTTTAAATACTTTAATTTTAAAATTGTTTATGATAAACCTATTTTGTCTCAAGTTTATAAATTGTAAGTTATTATTGACAAATTAAGGACAATGAAAATTGCACTTCTTAAGGCATTTCAAGTTAGTGCAATTAATGCAAAGTTACCACCAAATTAAAAGGATTATAAAAAGAAAATTCTTCACACTGTCGAAGATTTTTTTTCAAAAATATTTTTAAATTAAAGATGAATCAAGAGCAAGAGATAAGAATAAAGATTTCTATAATGGTATTTGTAAGACCAATATTACAAATAAACTCAATCCTACTAATAAGTATAAAAGAAAGAATTAAGTCCTAAGAAAGAACAAGAGAAATTCAAAAATTTTTAAAACAACAAAAATGTCAAAGGGTCTTTCTTTGTTTATGGTAAACTAAAGTACTATGCTCATGATTGTAGATTTTGAAAGAAATAAAGTGAAAAGATAAAGGTAAATTTCATTAAACAAGAAGAGATTATCGCTATTGTGAATAAATTCAATGCATCCAAGAAAAAGTTCAAAGTTAGTGATATAACACTTGTGTCACTGTTCAAGTCTCATATGAAAAATCCTTATTCAAAACTTATAAAGAAGTCAACAATAGATAAGAAATTCAAGTGAAAAATAAAATCCACTCCAAAATAATTGGCAAAGGCAATTTGAAACTGATTTTCACTTTTGAAAAAAATTATTTAATGTACTTTATGTTCTTGACATGAACAAAAACTTAGCTAATAAGGATTTATTGAGGAAAAATGGGATTAAAACTGTGTGAATTGAGAAAATTAATTATATCTTGAACTGATATTGTTATTAAAAAAGGTCATTCTTGTGATGGAATAACCAAGTTATATATCATAAATAATAATAATAATGATAATAAAGATTGTTTCTTTTGTTTATATGCTTGGTTATGTATTTTTATGACATTCTAGATTAGCACATATAGATAAATTATTACTATGAAAAAAATGATTAAATGTGATTTAATTCTTGTAATATCCATAAATTCAAAAAAATGTGAACTTTGCATTAAATTAAAAGAATATTTTTTAAAGCGTTAAAAGAACATCTCAATTATTTGTAAAATTTAGTGGCATGCAAATTGGAGGAGGCAACAAATATTTGTTGACTTTCACTAATAGTTGTTCTAGATTTACATATATTTATTTGTTAAAACACAAAGATCAAGCTTTTACTATGTTTAAAGTATACAAAGTAAGTGTTGACAACTAATTATAAAAAAAAAAAAAAAATTGAAGTCCTTAAATTTGATGAAGATGAAGAATACTTTGCAAATGAATTTCGTGTTTTTTATGAGGAACATGGTATCATACGCTAAAGTTCAGCATCGCAAAGACACTGAGCAAAATGGTTTAGCAAAATGAAAAAAATCAAACAAACATTGATATGGTTAATACTATGTTATTGAGTGCAAAATTGTTATTTAATTTATGGAGAGAAACAATTCTGACCATTTGTCATATTTTTAACAAAGTTCTCAAAGAAAAATAAAATCTCTCCATATGAGATGTGGAAAGGTAATAGACCCAACATAAGGTATTTCAAAGTGAGAAGGTGTTTACATACTTCAAAACTATAGATATTAAAAGGACAAAAATAGATCCTTAAAGAATTAGATGTTCATTTTTAGAATATATTATAAATAGAAAAACATATAAACTCTTAAATTTAAAGTCTAATATAATACAACCAAATTAGTTTTATTTTGATGGTATGACTTTATTTGAAGTAATTATCTTCACTTTAATACTTTGTGAATTCAATCTAGTTGAGGGGATTTCAATATTCATTATTGAGGGCGTGCTTGATGTTAAAGTAACATTGCTTAAAGTTGAAACTGTTGTAGATTTGAGCATTGCCCTTATCGTTGGTAAGGCTAATGAGACTAATGGACTACTTGAAGTGAAAGTAGATCTGACAATGGTTCTCAATGTTGATCTCATTGTAGGTCAAAATAGATCTCATTAAGGTCAACGCATTGGATTATTTGTGAATGTGGCCTAAGCTAGTATTGTGAATGTAAGAATTTATGATTATATAAATGGTAAAGTGAGAGACATTATAAGCACATTTGCTTGTAAATAAGAAAATGCATTCACTTACAGTGCTAGTGGATGACCCAATTACAATAGAGAAAGCACCAATTGAGAATGATACTGCAAAATTAGTGCAAGACGACCCCTTGTAGGTAGAAAATAAGTTAAGAATATAGTAAAAAAGCAGTCTGTATTTAACTGAATTGGGTTTGATTTAACATGCATTATTTTGCATGATAGTTGGTATCTTAGAACCCATAAATATGTCTTTGCTTTACTACTCTAGGTTCTTTTCACATAAACTTATGTATCAATAAAACTAACAACTAAAAAATGATATTAAATGTAACAGAATTTGTGTGAAAGTCACTTATTTCACTTGATCTTAACATGATCTCACTTTATGGTCATTTTATTTGTATCTATTACATATACTGACCAAATTTTTTTTTGACATTTTATTAGCATTTACATTGATCTCATTAACATCTCACTTTATTTGGTTTTTTTGTAGTCTAAAGGATTTTCTAAGAGCTAGTAGTTATATAAGATCCAATCCAGTTTAAGGCCATAAAAATTCAAACCATCATAAGGGTTAATCAAATATGAGCAACACTTTATATATCTCTTTATATAGTTATAAGGATCAACATAGTCTTTTGGGTTTCGCTTTTCATAGAATATACAATATGCACATAAGGGACACTAGTGAGTTCTCACCATTAGCAACTGTAGTTATAATCTTCTAAATATACAACATATTATTTTTTTCTTGATGAACTTGGTATTTTTTTTCTTGATCCACAAATTGGTTCTAACTTTAATTTTTTCAAGATAGTTTTAAATTTTGCAGTAAAGTGGTCTTTTAGGTCTTATCATCTTATCTTTATTCAAATAAATTCTTTTCATCAAGTAATTCTTGAGTTTTTCAAAAAGCTATCGAAATGGGTTTATCTATAGCCCTAACTATTGAAACATTAAAAATCTCAAACAGATTATTCAAAAGTATCTTATTTAGGGGTGCCTTAGAATGCATATTTAAACTAATGCTTAAAGGGTAACTTAACATAAACAATCATATTTTTTCATATCCATAACCTTAATATTATAAGTAGTTGCCCTCATACCAGTGCAGAACAAGTCCTTCAAGAATTTACCTTTAAAATTTTTTTGAAAGCTACCATGTAAATGTCTCACATAAAATCTGATGTTTGCATTTAAGACCATCTCCTCAAAAGTTAGTACTGATCCCCACATTAAAAAAGAAGCATTTATTTAATCTTTTTCACATAAAACCTTAACTATAAAAGAAAGATGAGTTGAGCATTTACCTTCTATTGGTTAGACATAAAAGTCCAGTCATATTCACTCATGAAACCAATATTTGCTAGTAGTAGTTACAAGAAATATGTGCAGGTTATCTAAATCTCAGCGTCAACAACAATATATACAAGGAGGTCTGTGTTGTTATTTGGGTCAATACCAACAATAACCATCAATTGATCATATGCCCTCTCAACTAATTATCAGACTATAAAATTCTAGAAATTGTTTCCTAAAGCCATCTAGGCATATACATAAACCCTCTGTAAAATTAGATCTGAAGTCGATTTAATAATATATAAGCTATATGAGGGAGCTACTAGAGTTTTGCTATCTAACTTCCTCATAATGATCCCTTAATCTTTTATATTGATGCTTTTTAGACTCATAAATCTAAACCATGGCAAAATACTTTCCCTTCACACAAATATTCCTAGAAACATTACATATAAAATCTACCCTCACAGTCTTAATCATCGTATTTATGTCAATCTTTAGATCTCTCTTAAATAAATAAATACGTATAGCAAAAAATATGAAACCACGTATTTGTTTCTGAACGATCTATTACATATGTATTGAATGGTAAGTCTTTACTGCATATGACTAATATTGGCCCATTTATGAAACCAACATGGTCATTAGCGCCTATCATATAATCCTCAACCTATGACCTTTACTTTTTGTAAATTTTATATTATACCTACACTTTAGAACCTATTATGTTTTTAGCAAAAACCAATTCTACTTTAAATACTGAGTTATCCGTGTTAATAACAATACTAAACTCTATTTTACTTTAGCTTTCAACATTTTCATCACTTCTAGCTGCCGTGTGAACCTCATCATAGTAGTCTACATCAAAATCATCAAATCTAAGCCTACTGGTTTTATTACTACCACCACCCATATTATAAATAGATAGATCAGGGTTAGCACTGTGCATAACATCATTTCAACATCGACATCATATTCACTATCTTGAAAATCACAATCCCCTTAGCCTTGTTAAAATCATCATCATTTATCTATTCATAATTTCATTGACATAGTAGTTATCCATATTCATATCACACTAACACGCTATCTATCCACATTCACATTATCACTAACATATTGCCAATTCACATCATCTATATTCATATTTACATCAAAACTAATGGTAAGTACATCATTACCATTGCTTTTTTGGTTGATACTACATTAAGTCTTTAGTGGTTTCTTGACATAAATGTGGATATCTCTAGTCCACTTGTACATTATATTTATCATTTTCATCAAATTCTTATTACTTTTTAACCATTTTAGTCCATCTTCCATAGAGTTACCAAAGGAACCAAAAAAAAAAAAATTCACAATCATGTCATGCTTTAGCCTCCGTCAACATACTCACTAATTATATAATTGACAACTAATCACTATCAATATCATCAAATATGGCACAGTCATCTAAGTTATACTTACTAACTGGCGAGTTAATAAAATAATCATTATGGTAAATATGACAAATAAACTTTTATGAAGCTATATCCTGGATAAAAAATCAAAAATAAAAAACATATTCAATGTGGAACCAAAACACAATACACAACTCAAACATAACAATTAAATGTAACTCATGATAAAGTAGCTTTGGATTTTAAATATTTACTTCATAATACACTAACCACAAGCAGTGGTTAGTTAATTCATTAACCAAAAGGATGAGATAAAAAACCTCCAATTACTACAAAATATACCTAGCAATTATACATATAAATTCTAATTAATAATATCCCTAACTTGATGCCTGTTAAATATTATACTTTTTTTGCATAGATACCACCAAATTTCATTTATAACCTAAAACCTTAGACATTTTTTGAAAATATCTCGCAACAAATCGAGCTCATCTTTGACAAGTTAAAGCAAAAAATCAAAAGAGAGAATATACGTTATCATAAACCTAACATTGATATGGTCATGTAGGGACCACAATACTTTTTTAACCCATTGTCATTTCAACTAACTCTTGAAATCTAAATAACGTAAGTTTTGTTTACCTTAAACAAAAATAAACAAGAAATTAATATGATAATAGCGTACATGCACAAATTCAAAGTTGGATTCTATATTGGTGCATTAAAGGATTTTAAAATCATTACCATCTGATAATAAGGTAAGGTGTATTATTAAAAACTTAAATTGAATTTAGTGAAGTGTAATCAAAACGGTAATGCAGAGTCTCATTTTGATTATACGATGAGTAAAAACAAAATATAAGTCAGTGTAATGTTTTGATTTAATTAAAAATTTAAAAATTTAATTTTATCCTTAATTACCCTTTACCACTCGTTACCATTTGATAACAAAAAATTTAAATTAATTAATAAATTAATATTTAAATTTATATTATAATTATTAGAATATGAAAGTATGTTTGATAACTCGAATCGAACCTATAACTTTTGTGAAAACATTACCTAAAACTTAATTTGATCTAAATTTATAAATTAAATTTATTGAAAATTTCATTTAAACAAAACAAACTTATATAACTTTTATCATATAAAAAACATATATAATCATTTTTAGGAAAGCAGAATTCACTCCCCCCCTCATGAGGGGCGACGGGGTCAATGGCGTGCATGCAAGTCCAACGCTGGCCCACCAATTAAAAGCTCTCGGAATGAGGCGACACCAAGGAACAGACATTTTAGGGGTCGGAAGACCTGACACATGTTCCCATCATCTTGAAACTTGTAGGTACGTACCTGCCCTAAGAAAAATGACCTTAAAGATCAAAACTGTGTCCTAAAGATACGATACATCAATTTCATGGAATCCCCTTAACACTATTTTTTTAATTTTTTATATTTTTATTATCATGAAATTATTAGAAAGGGAGGTAATTACAAATTCAAATTCACACTTAGACATTAGTGAACCATTTTTTTAAAATTTTGGAATAGTCTCAAAATTCAGAAAATCCATCTAATGTGCCCAATTAAATTTGGTGAGAGCCATAGTATTAACACCCTCAAAAGTCTTTTATGGATGACAGGTTGATTTGGATGACACATGCATATTTTTCTTAAGGCCCATTAAAATGAACCCAGAATTACAAACAAAATTTTCCATCAGTTAGTATATTAGTTATTTTGCATATTTTTAAATTTTATATGTTTATATTAATTTATAAATTAATATATATGCATTCCATTTAATTTTGATTTAAATTTTTATTAAAAATTAAAATTATCATGACATCATTAAATAATTACATTGTAACTTATAAATTTAATTTAATTTTAAGAATCAAGATTGTTAATGAAGATTTATGTCATCCTGATCCTCCTTCCATACGTTGATAGATCGATTCAGTACGAAGATAAATATGTTTTTATTTTTTCCTGATTCATCTGCAATACCAATTGATTTAGAGCATTAAAACTTTTTCTTTATTTTACAAACTTTTAAAACTTTCGTTCTTAAAAATATTTAATTATTTAATTAGACACATGAAACCAAAAGAAATCTTGGTATTCGAATGAAAATTTTTTATTTTACTTTTTATTAAATAAAAATAAAATATAAAAGATTATTCAATAAAAGAGAAAAAAAAATAAAAGAAATACATGTATCCTATTAAATTTTGTTTGCATGTGTGATATCAACTCACGATATTTATGGACCCGAAAGAGAACGTGAGTGAGACCTTGGGGGGCCCGTGTCGTGATATGCGGTTTTTAAGGCAACGGAAAACCGATCTCTTCGTCTTAACAAATGTTCGATTTCACACTAGATTCGATAACCACAACCCAACCCTTTAAGGTTGCTTTAATGTCTAAATCTCTTCTACACTTACCTACGACCGCGTTTTGGTCCCCTCTTCCTTCCCACAAGGAAATTGGGTTGCTTTTTTTGTTTTTATTTTATTAAATTATCAAATTTTTTCAAGTCTTTTTTTGTTTTATGGAAATGTTGACTATTTTGGCGGCAGTCAACCATCTTAGACATTGACTAGTACACATGAAATAATATAAATAAATGAAAACACTATTTTCATCTTAGCTTTTAACTCTGGATAACATATTTTTTAAACAAACTAACTTTGTTTTTCACTGTTAAATTAAAAACAATAAGAAAATAAAGCAGAAAATAAATAATAATAAAAAAAGGGAAAACCCATCTCTGTCACCTGACTTCTGTTCTGCACCTACCTTCACTGAGACGCCATGGCTGCAGGGTTCTCTTCCCTACACTTGTTCTCTTCTCTGCAACAATTTACCCATCATATCTTTAGTTGTTTACGTTTTTCTTAAGCCTGGCTCCCTGTTTTGGAGGGGCCACCTTTGTCCTCGGTCTCTGTAGTCGCGGCAACTCGTTCCATGGCTCGAGGAGGACTGAGTCTCTGTACCTGTACGGCAAGGTCTGTCTTCTTCCTCTCTTCGACCTCACCACTGGGGATGTATCCTCCGACTGTTCGTACGGCACCGGAATCTCGTCGTTCTTGTTTGACTCCGTGTTTCCTCTGCTTCTCTTGTTGTTTACGGTTTCGCTTTCGGGATTGAGTCCGTTGTCTCCACTCGGTTTCTCCGAGTCACACTCGTTGTCTACAGACTCACCCAGACACAGCTCCGCCGCTTCGACGAGCAAAGCTAAGCAATCGCGGCTGTTGTCGCGATCCCCCTGACCCGACACCGTTTTGACTTCGTTGTCAGTATCACCAACTTCAAGTTTATCTTCCTCCTCGGGCTTACGTCCCTTTCCCTTTTCATCATCGACTCCATTGCCAAGAATCTCAGAGCTTTCAGCCTGTGGCAGGTCAGTGACCGCAGCCACTACCGTCTTCTCCTCACCTACTGTAGCCAAACCGAGTCCGCTCGGTTCCGCACATTCGTTATTGTACACACTGAAAGGCTCGGATTCTTCCTCAGTCTCTGATAAAAAGCCCAAACTCAGGTTCAAGTCAATGCCAAAACCTCTCTTGGTACAATCAGAACCGCTGTGATTCGATTCCAATTCACGAGTCTCATCAAGGCAACTGATCGATGTTTGATTCGCGATTGCGGGAGGGCAAAACTTGATTGTGTTCAGAATTTTGTGGAGACTGAGCTGAGCTTTCGAACAGCCATGGCGGCTTCGGCCGCTAAAAGAACAAGAATCGCGTACCTGATTACGATGCTCGAGGAACTGACACGAACCCATTATTGAGAGACCCAAAAAGCGAAGCTTTCTTTCTACTTTTTTCCTCTTCCTCCACCTCTCTACATGCTTGTTCTTCTGCCCCAGCAATTCTCTCTCTCCCTCTCTGTCTCTCTCTCTCTGCAACTAAGGATCCGAGAAGGTCAGCCAGAAATCAAAGAGAATCTAATAATCGGTGAAGGAAATCGAATGAGAGTAAGTTCAGGGAGAAAGGGAGAGCAAATGGAAGGAAAAAACAAGAAGAAATCCCGATAACCATTGGACTTGTGACATTAAATTAGCTTTTTTCCTCAGTTTTCCTTTATATATTATTTCTTGTTTAACTCTTTCTGCTGTTGAGCTGGTATTGGTTGTGTGGGTGACGTGACACTGAAGCTGCCATGTCATGCACACGTGGCGGATGCTTAATGGATATGGTAATCTATCGGCATGAAAGTAACTGATCCTGATAGACTAATTAGTGCTTTTGACACCAAATTAGTAATATTTCTATTTTTAAAACATTAATTAGTAATTTTTCAAAAATGATAAAAAAATCTTTATGAGTCTAATTATTTCTTTATCGGGAACTATTTTATATAATTATTGAACATAATAGCTTACTATCTTTAATGTCGTTTTGTTCGATTATACGGATATTTATTTATTCCCCTACAAGTCCAAAACAACTTCAGGCATGGTATGTTATAGTAATGCTAGCTAACCCAAAAAATCAAATTTTTATTTTTATTTTTTTTATAGATTTTTATTTTTTTAATAATCTTAATTGAATAATGAGTCATATTGGATAATAGATTAATTAATTAAATAATTTTTTTTAAAAAATTCAAATGTTCATATTTTCTTAACATGAACTCTATGCCTGTAAGAATCATGACACTTATTATTATTTCTTATTGATTAAAATTTTAAACAAAATTTTTTTATAAAAAATTGATTCATAAATGCATAAAGGAAGTGAGAGTTTTCAATTCAGTCAAATAAATTTAAAATAATAAATAAATATTATGAATGGCAAAAACCTACTTTGATAATTGAAGTACAACAAAAATAAAAATTAAAAAAAAAAAGATAAAACTAAATCTATGGTTCAATATGATTCTAGTTTAAGTATATTTGAATTTTGGGTAAGTACTGTTTACAATATATTTATATATTAATAAATTTATAAAAATAAAGTTTTGAGAAGTTACACAAATAATAATTAAAAATAAACAAACTTTAATCATATCTTACTTTATAAACTCAATAGCTCACCATATATGTGTAAAAATGCGAATCAAACTTATTCTAATTTTAATTTTATTTCATACATTAATTACATTAGCATAGTTCCTATAGGAAAAAGTAAAATAAAAAATTAAATTTCACAAAAACAAAAAATATAATTTCCACACAATTTATATTTAAAATAGAAAATAAATATTTTAGTAATTAAAAAAATTCTCATAATTTTAAAAATACTCTTACTCGGCATACTTACAATTAATTATTATGTTAGTATCCTCATTTTCATTTCATGGTTTCTATATGAACTATGGAAGATTTTCAATTTTGAAGAAATTCCCAACTTTTTATTCGATTCGATATCGGTGGGGTAAACCCTCCCCAAATGACTAGGGAGATCGATCCATTTGGAAACGATTCCATCTGTCTTTGTGAAACACATTTACACTCTCATGGATCCAAATTTGTCTCCCTCCTTATTATCTTAAATTAGACTTAATTAATCACTAGAAGCACATATTTAGTCAAAAAGCATGATTAGCGTAGGTCGTTAAACACCTTGATTACAACTTACTTAACATCCTTTAGTGGATGCCATATGGATAATGGAGAATGACAGGGGGAAGATTTACATTTTTTTTGTAAATATAATTTTTGTAATGTTTTAATATTTAATAATTTAATAACATAAATTATTAAAATTATAAAAATATTTTTTTACATATTGGGTATCCTATTTTTTGCTATCAAAGTCTTACTTTTAAAACATCTTTAAATAAAATTTTATTTATTAATTTTATTCAAATTAAGTATCGATGAAAATAATTGTTAAAAATTAATGATATTTTTATTATTAAAATGTCTAAAAAATTATTCAAATAGATTTTAAATCCCATTTTGATTTTACCTTACGGATTTGAATAATTTTTAACTAATAAGCTGTTTTTCGTAAAATTTTAAAATTTTTTATAATATAATTTTTTAAAAATATATTTCAGTACTAAAAAATTTTATTTTTTTATGATGATACTTAAAATACTTCTTTACATTTATGAACAAAATTTAATTAAAACTTATTGTACAAGATGTCTGATTTGAATATATTTAATTTTTAAGTTTTTTAATGCAATTTAATTTGATCTAAATTAACAAATCATAATTTATTTAAAAATATTTTAAAAATTAAGATTTGATTGAAAAAAGTAAGCAAAACTTAAAATTGTAAATTTTAAAATTATTTATTTATTCATAACGTTAATATAGTAAATTGAAAAAAAATATTTTCAAAAATTTATATTTTATATTTATTATACATATTTTATTAAAATTAAAATTTCACAAAACCCATCCATGACAAAAAAAAAAAAAATGATACTCGGAATAAAACGCGTGGATACATTGGGGGTTATATATACCATGATGGGTGTGTAATGTGTGTTGGGAGGGCCAAGGGCGGTCCCAAGGAGCGATAAAGAGGCGGTGGTTTTGTCTCAAAGTTAAGCAAAGAAAATAAATGGGGTTTATATATACCATGATGGGAGGGATGATTCCTCGAAGCATTAGGACAAAATGTGGATTTGACACTCCTGAGTCTCCCCCGATTTTAAAGATACTAAATTAGTGCCTTTTGCCCATACAAATTGGTCTCTTGATTAAATATGAGACTATGCTTTGGCCTAGTGCTTTAGATGCAACCTTTTGTGTTCGATTAAATGTCGAATCAAACCGACCCAAAAACTCGTGTCTTAGTTGCTAAAGCTAAGTTGAATTTGTGGCAAAAGTTCTCGGGTTTGATCCCCACTAAATATATTTTTACAAAAAAAATAAATAGTTTTAATTATGATTAAATTTTAAATAAAATTAATTTCAAATGAATGACTGTAATCTAGCAAAAGAAGAAAAGAATCATACCTTTTTGATGATAGATTCTCTAGTTTAGAGCTATATAAATAAGATAGAAGTTTTGATTAATAATATGCTACTATACATTAAATTAAAGATTAATCAATTATATAGAAGAAATTTATATTATACGCATATATATATTTAAATAAAATTTTAAAAATTGTATTCATTAAAAAGTTGCATTTTGAAAGTTGCTTGACATGAGACTTTGCATACAACAGATTTCTTTAATTTTAATGTTTTTTATGTTTTAATGCATGAAATAATAATTATATTCTGTTATAGTTCATCATTATTATTTTTTTAAAAAATATGCTGATTAAATAGATCTATAAGAGAATTATTGTGATTATGTCATTATTATTTAATTTATTAAAAAACTTATATTTTTCTTACAAACATATTTATAAAATTAAAAAGATATAATCATTATTTTACGTAATAAATATCAATGGTATTTATTTGATAAATTTTTGAGAAAGTCAAGATGTAAATATTTAATTGATTTGATTCTTTTTTTTAATTTTAATATGAGAGCTTGTATGAAATAATTTTTTTTAAATGTGATTAAATTTTGAATTAATTATATAAATTTTACATCATCTTTTAAAAATGTTTTGATTTACATTATTTGCGAATATTATAATTTTTGACCCTAATCATTATTATTTTGAGTATTGAAATTCCTATTCCTAAGGTAATAATTTTTTACATGTTTTCTCTAATTTATGAATAATTTTATAAAATATATATAAATTGAGTTTTTAATAAAATTATAACACGTGATAATTTAATAAAATTAATAATTTAAATATTTTTATTTATTCTTTTATTTTTATATTAAAATTATAAATTACTAAACTACATTTGTAATATTTTTTAAAAAAACTTAACATAATGTTGACATTAGTAAAAGATTTTGATCACCTATATATGTATATTTATTAGATTGGGCAAAAAAATCTTTTTAATATTAGCATTAATATTTTATACCGTCAAAAGCTATCTTTAGAGCCTAAATACTTGGGCCGGGTAAGGCCCATGAGAAAACAAACCTATAGTTCGGGCTCTAGAAGGGCATGTCTGGCCACTGAATTTGTTGAAATTAGTTGCGCCTGTTTCCACACTGAAAAACTCCCGCCTTTTTCATATAAGATTGCGACCAACAGTTACGTCGTGCCAATGATGAGGTAATCAATCCATTTCATGCTCCCTTTTTTTTTTTTTTTTCAGGTTTAACATTATTTGTTCTTCGAGTTTCATTCTTTATTATACTTTCGGTTCTAATCTTTCCATTATACTTTCAAATAAACAATTATGGAGAACTGGATTTGGATTGCCTCAAAATCGAAGCCAGTTATATATGTCTGTTTAGCGTTTCATCAATGATAATTACTGATTTTTGGCCGTCAAATGACCTGCAAGGTTTCTGATTCTTGCTCTGATTTTCTGGAATCTGAAAAGTCAATTTTATTATTCAATTTCTCTGGTAAGGGGAAATTCGACTGGTTTCATATTATGACCGAGCTAATTTTAGAGGAAAGTGATTTGCTTGTCCTTGTGATTCAATATGACGGAGTTATTGTGTTAGATTCGAATATCAGTATTGTATAATCCCTGCTAGGCCTTTGCATCGATAGTGAAATTTCTTCGTTCAGCTTGGAAAATATCCTGTAACAGGATTAGTTACTATTGATTTTGAAAAGATAGGCTATGAATCAGATAAATACGAGGTTCTGTCGGTGTGTTTGGTGCTTGGCTGGTCAAAGTTAGGTCGTATAAATTCTCAGCCGGCCCTGAGAAGTATTTATTTTGCATCCAACTGAAACCTGCTTCTTGTCCAAGCCAGCTCAACGAGTTTATTTATTTATTATGAATAGGACTATTGAGCAGAGTTATCCACTCTGAAAAGTTTATTTTGCATTTCTTAATCCACTCTAGGATTGTTCATGTTTCACATTCTATGTGTTATGATTACAAGACATCTTGTGTATTTTTTGGTATCTAGGTTATTGTCTTGTATGCCAGGTATCATTTCCTGGAAAGTTTGTTGTCTCAAGCTTTCTGGTTTCTGGATTGTCTTCTGATTCATGTCTACCGCCGTCATTTTTATTACATGGCACTCATTTAAGTGTATTCCTTAAAGACATATGTTGTTTAAAATCCCTTTGATTTGGTTGAGAGAATTTAAATTCGCTTAATCATTAAATTTCTTTTGTAAATACTTTTGTCTATGCCGTAGTACATGCTCCACTGACACATCTATGTTCCTGACATTATAGTACGTTTGCCACGTTTAGCATCCTTCTTCTGTTATGGTTTGAGTTCCATGGCATTATTGGGGCTTATCACTCCCATGGAGTTCTGGTCAATCAGCTTTAAGGTGGCTGTGGTATAATATCTGTCAAGTTCATGTTAAGTATGTCAACATTGGTATGTCAATCTGCTGCAGGGGATGAAATTCTTTTTATTCCTTAGGGTTATTGTGAAAATATCTTTGGTGGAAGGCATCATTGAACATGTTCCAATTAAAAGCCTCCTTATCATTCCCTGGAGCTTCTCCACCAACATGCACTCCTCCACTGCATAAGTACTATGGTTCACTTGATGATCCTCCGAGGGTTTCACAATCTTGAATGTGTGGTCTAACAGAATGTCTTCTTCATTTCATTACCTTTTCCCTGCCTCTGAAGGCTCTGTAGTAAGCTCAGAAGATAAAAGATGTAAAGCTCTTAAAAGTTCTTACTCCACTATGAGCTCCAGCCACCATCACTCTGGTGGTTGCTTTTGTGCCTACGGTTATATTTTTGACATCTCGTTCACTGTACAGGCTGCATGCAACTGTTAGCCAAGTCCTGCTATATGTGCTCTTGGTTGTGCCCTGTTCTTCTCAACTGCAAGAAACAATCTCTCTCCTACCCTTAAGCGGGTAGCATTATTCTGAAATTCTCTAGGTTCCTTTTATAGGTAATCCTTGTAGCCCCTTTACCTGTATTTCCTGTAACCACTAATAATCCGTTGATTCATTGTAATAGCTTGGTAGGGTTCCTTTGACTATCTTCCGACTGTGAACTGGTGGGCTCCTCTGGGACAAATTTGTGTGCCATCTTAGCAAGTATCTCCCTTTCGGGTTCATCATAGCCAAAATAACAAGGGTGTAATACAAGTGCTTAATTAATACACTAATGCATCTCTGATTCAATCACTAGAAGCCATAATTGAAGCTCTAATATTACTAACACCACAGTCCTTATAAAAAGTTGAATCTGTGCGGTCATTGAGTTTCACTTACACTCAAGATCCTTCACTGTTTTATTGATGTATGATAAGGGTTACAAAAGAATAATTTGTGGAAGAAATTTCTACCTTTCTTTCTACTGTTACATGGATCAATATTTAGGTAATGTAATTAAACCGATATTGAACCTAAGTGTCTTAAGAGTGGCTCATAACAAACGATTCCACAAGCTCCAATCCAGCAAAAGGCATGTTTTTCAATAAAATACGCTTGAATTTCAAAAGTAAACAAAGACCGTAAGGTTAAGTAATGTCATCAGAGTTAAAATGACAAGCGATCAAGTGTTAGTAAGAGAAGCGCTGAAGTGTCAGCTTGTTAGCAATGTGGTCAATAAAATCTCATGATATGTTAAGACTCAACAAACAAAATAATATCAAGAGATTAGGAGATCAATTATTTTGCCTGGAGCAAAGACAAGTTTGGTATCTTACTTACCAAACTCAACACAAACTATACCCAATTGAAATGATTAATGTACCTTTCAATCTAATTATAAAAGAAACTGTAAGAATGCATCATTCAGGCTATCTTATCAACAACTAAACTCTGTCCAATTTTATAGTAATTTGAACTTTGGAGCTTATCTTGACCATAACACGAGCGAGCCTTCCCCTGGTCATTATTTTGTTTTGTAGATTTCCTTCTCATTCAGAGATGTCTAGTTTCATGTATCTTTATCTCACTCTAAACTATTTTTTGTTCCGAGTCTTTCTCCTGATGTTTGTGTGTTATGATGTACTGCTACTGATTTTTGGCCATAATTATGACATGACTTCGTAGTTTGTGCCACATAGTTTGATCTGCCTTCAATTATTTCTTAAACATTGAGAGTTTGATATTATATCCATCTTTCTTGATTGTTGTTTTTGGATAATGGAATAACTATCTTGAAGAAATCAATAGAGCATACTTCTGAGTGGCAGGTGAAAAAGTACTTCCGAATGGAAGACACTTTTGCATTGTGATAGTCAGACGTATGCTCTGTTGAGTTAGCTTAGTTTTATGCAAAACAAAAAACATGTGGTCTTTCTTTGCTACTTTTCCTTCTATTTATTAAAAGGCATCAAATTCTAAGCAATCTGAACACTTTTATCTTTTCTCTTTTCTGTCTTCTTTTTCCTTGGTTTTTTTGGGGGTCAGGGTGATAAAGTATGGACATAGAAAGATTATCACAAAAATTCTATGCTCAATCCTAGTTTCCTACAGATCCTGATAATGAAGGTAAAACTGAGGCTGTTTGCTAGCCAATCATTTTCCTCTGCTACAATATTTCCAAATTCCTGAATTCTTTGGACCTAGCCTTGCCATCCTGCTGTCAAATTTTTCATTAATTTTATCTTGGCGTGTTATACTTTAGCTTCATGCTAGTCAGGTTATGCAATGTTATAGTCCATGATACTGAAGGAAAAAAGTTTTCAACATGGCTATCATAGCATTATAGTATACTTCAGTAATTTGGGACAATTCCCTAAGGAGAATCTAAAGTAACTGCAGTATAGGAATCTGATATATTGATTTTGAGGTCTACATGAGACTCTTCTGTCGATTTGCCTGATCCCTTAAATTTAATTCTCCTTGTAGGGAAATAGGAAATAATTTGTCCAATCATTTCCTCGTTAGGGCTGTATAGTTGTCATCTCGATTAATGTAAAAGAACTGCAAAAATTGCATGTTTCATTTCTGCTCTTATGGTTCTATCAATTCTCAATAGAAGTTTAGAAACTTATTATTGTCAGTGTAACGTGAATTGTTTATACTATTGTGAATATATCACTTATCTTATTGTTCTATTTTCAACAAATCGTCTCTTTTTAGACTTGTAAACTTACATTTTTTTATCAAGGTTTTTTTGAAGTAAATTGGAATAGTAACTACCATACTCATTGGGAACAGGGCATTTGTGTATTCCATGTGACAAGGACAATGCCAATTATTGGATTATGTTGACCTCAGCAGACTTTGGTACTTGCATCTGATTTTGATAAAATGTTGTATCTGGAAAAGATTTTGAAACATGGAGACATGCTCTTAACCCCATCTAAGGAAACAAATGCAGGATCTTGAGAAGATATGGCTTTCTAATCAAGCTGTGCAGACCCTGGTCTACAAATAACCATTGTCCCTTTGCGCTTGGAGATTAAATTGGTATCTTCTTGCTATTGATGATTGAGAATTGGAAACTCAGTGCAGGGGGTGGGGTGGGGTTTGAACTAGTGGATTCTGAGTCATCGAGATTTGATCCATCGGTTCCTGATGTGAGGGCAATGTTGTCTCTTTTCCCTTTCCTTTTTTTTTTTTGTTCTCTTTGTAGGTTATTCACGTTTTGATCAATCTGAAAGATTAAAAAGATTTCTGGATCTCACTTCTGGTATATTATCTGGATCTTTCTTTGAAAAGAAAAGGATGTTATAGAAGTATAATTGACCTATGACTCAATTACTAACAAACAAAATGGGACTATTTCAACAGAAGTGCTTTTACCCTCTTTGGAGAAGCAATGAGCAAGATTTATGATTATCATTGTTAGTTTTCATTCTTCCTCTTAAGTTGAAGTATTTTGGTGGGTGGGTAAAAATAGCCCATGGAGCTACATGGAGTTTATATTGAAGTGTAATCCCTCCTATCTGAAGCAGTCACCGATAACACTTTCTTTGTTACCTCACCACGACACCGCATACTTTGCTACTCATTACATGTAATTTGCGCCAACACTTATTGCTATTTCTTTCAAATGATTTAAATGGTGCGTTACGTACCAAATTGGCCTGTCTAACAAAGACCTTATGAGGTTCTCTTCTTCTTTTTGTGTTTATCGGTGGTTAAGGGGCAAATAAAAAGGAGAGGGGCAGGGTCCCATTTAATTGATGAGGGTATTAGTTATTCCATTTTTTTATTGTCATGTAAAAAATTTGGACTCCGCCATAATCAATACTACAGAGATGGGTTTATCATGTTAATAGCTCTTGTTAGTTAAACAGGTTGCTCTCAGCTTGTTCTTCTTTTCCTCCTTCCTTCAGGTTAAATCCTGTTTCTTTATCTTGTACTCTGTTAGAAATCTATTTCTTCTTGTGGAATTACTCAAAAAGTTGTCAAAGAAGTTGCCCTCAGGTTCTTTTACTTTTTCTTCTGCCTGTCAAGTTCGCTGCTGTTTATTATCTGCTTGTTCGATCTTTTTTCTAGGAGGACTCACATAATCATCAGTCAGTTTCCACAAACTGCTCTTCTATCCAGAGGTATTGGAAACAGTGAGGTTCATTTATGACCTGTTGGTCAATGGCCTTTGGTTTTATGTGAGAAACCATTGCTTTCCTGTGGTTGATTATTGATTTCTGGAACCCCATTGGATAGTGGGGACTTCACGGGTCTTGAGACTAATTGGAAGTGCATGATGCTGGTCAGCAGCGTCACTGGATAGGTGGTGGGATATGAAAGAGGATGCTATGGTAAAGAGGTTTCATATCCAGATAAGTTATCCTTCCATGAATCTTATTTACTTTGTCATCTATCATCCAGCCCGAAAACAAATAAAGAAAAATGCAGAACAGTTAACTACATCTAATATCAATCAGTGGATGAAAAGAAATACCTCATCCAAAGATGGAACAACATCAAATATGGAACTAAACCCCTCATGTCATCCTTAAATAGTACTTAGTTTGTCCTCTTACAAGTAGGCAGCAATATTGGGAAGCTAACATATGTAGCATTCTGCTCTTTGATAAAAGCTCTAAATCATCAAAGCTTTTATCCTAGATGAATTTGTAATTACTAGAGAAAAAATCAGAACTTCATAGAAGACAGAGATATTTCTTAGTTTTAAATTTATTGTAGATATGTGTCTATGGCCAGAAAGTATTAGACAAAAATGAAACAGATCAAAGATCATGTCCCTATAATTTTATTTATTATTTTTCCTCCTTCTTTCCTTTGCCCCCAAAGGCCATGAAGATGTTTTCAGCTATTCAGTCCTCTTCAACTCATGGATGCGGTTTTATATTTTTTTTATTTTCCTTCTTTTCCTGGTGGGGCTGTGGAGGGCGTACTAAGTGTAAAAGGTTACCTACTTATGTAACATCAAAATAGCACCTATATTTCACCCCAGAAAAAGAAAATCTCTGAACAACAAAAACCCATAATATCAAACTTTGTTATCAGACCCATGCTCGGCTCTTTTCCCCTTTTTCCTGCCTTGCTCGATATCCTCAGTATTGAAAACTAGAGATCACATGTCATTTGAGCCCTGAACTAGTATACTGTATATATGCAGAAAACTGAACAATTTCAGGTCAAAATGAAAATGTTAGAAAGATGAAATTAATGTGCCTGTAAGTTCTAGAGTTAAACAACTGATTCCCAAAGTAGAACTTCCAACTGATGAGGATAAATGCTGTTGAATCAATGAATATCTGTCACTAAATTCACTAGCACAACTTCCCAACTAACTGTCCATTAAATTGTTTAAATTGCTTTAAACCTAACAATGTTGTTTCTTTTATTGGCACTATTTATTTTGGCTCCTACACTTTCCCTTGCTGTTCATCTCATTCTTTCTCTGTTTCAAGAGAAATATTGGGTTCAAACTCTTTTGTCCTTGCAGAGAGAGGTTCTTGTAATTCCCATAATACCAACATATAAGCTAACTCTTTACACAAGAGAAACAAGAGGTACACATGGAACTAGTTAGTGCTGCACTTAGCTATAACAATTACATTATATCACATAGAGGAACAGAAGAAACCTAAAACGTATTCTAGTGGGTTGAAAAGGTGATAGTTGCCAGAACTTTATGGATCATAATCCACAGTACATCTTAGGGTTATTGTTTAAGTTGAAATGAAGGCGAGGCCTAAGAGCTTCCAGTGTTTGGAGTAGAAGTCTCAAGGCTTATGGTGCTGGGTGTAAATGTAGTCCAAGTGGGCCTCTGCTGTTATTCTTCTCTTGAAACATTCATCATCTCCATTTTCACATAATTCCAATCCCATTAACTGCTGTAAATTATTCCAAACAGTAAACAAACTATTAGATATCAGTTTTTGGTTAGTATTGCAGGATATAGTTCCAAGTAGCAAAAAGAAGTAGGAGAAGCATACATTCATAGATTCACTGGCTTCCATCAGTACAGCAGACTCCCTAGTAGTGATCTCACTGAGCTTCATCTCTTCTTCTCCTGCAAAAGATGCCAAATTTTATTTTTCAGTCAACTTGAGAGAAGAAGAAGAAGAGCAAGGAGAACCAGTTTACCTTCTTTGGGTGCCACGACATGGGCTGACAAACTTGAGGAGAAAATGAGAAAGAAGAGAAGAAGAGCAATTAAAGAGAAGCTTTGCTTCATGATTTCAACTAACACATGAGAGAGAGAGAAAGAGGAAGGTGGGGTTGGGAGTTGGACAGTGGAAGGAGCAGATGATGGATTATAAATACATGCAAAGAAAGAGAACCACTCTAAGTCACATGGAAGTTCCCCACAGAAGGGAGGTTAAGAGTACCTCAGACCCTCAGAGTGGGTCTTACACCACAAATTTCACTACACTCCACGCTTGTGTGACAACATCTACATTTGATGTGCCTGTGTGTAAGTCTGTGCGCTTGTGCGTGTGTGAGAGAGAGAGGGAGAGAAAGAGAGAGGAAAGAGAGAAACAAAGAGAGGGAGTTCTAGCCAAGGTCAGTATCTGGCTTAGTGGTCCTGGCAATGTTGGAAGACTCCAAAAATCAATGTAATAGTTGTTGACAGTGTCAACAAGTCAACCTTTTAGACATGCTGACAGCTGTTGTCCATCATCACATGTTTTACCTGTCACACTCTGTCTTGACACGTGCCAAGATCGTGGGTGTCTAGTTTCCCTATGAAAAGACCTAAGCATTCTTTTGGTCCTTAAAGCAAGACATCCCACAGCACTTGGTAAACCTTTTAGACTCAAAATTGCTTCCTACATGTAAGCAACCCATTTGAGTGGCAAGACCACTTGAGTCTTTTTAAAGCACTCTTCCGATATCTCTGATACCACACCAAATTCTCTCTCTAACACGTCGACACGTAATCACTCAACACATCACACACACTCGACATCGGCATATGTCTGGTTATATAATTGTTCTTATTCATGCTTTTCCTCTTGTGCTAGGTCAAGATTATGGGTGTTTCCCGACTGTTTCAAATGCGTGAGTTTTTTATGTATAGAGTGAATCAGTGGAGGATACAGGCATTGGGCAATAAATTATTCTATTTGCATCAAAAAGGATCGATGCAATTTCATTGACAATGGTGGAGTGGCAATTTGGAGTTTATCAATGTGTGTTTGTCATCTCTTGAATAGCTAATGGGTTATTTTAAAATTCATAGGAGATCATGCTTCTCTTTCGGAAGATTTGAATCTTTCATGCCAGCAAGAAGACTAAAAAATTCTCAAAGAGAAAGGAAAGGTTAGGGTTGGATTCTCTGAACACATATGTTTACCACATGATAATTCCCTTGATAATTGAGTCTGATATATATATATAATAATGTTTTTGATAAGGATAAATGAGCTGATGTATTTGAAAGACTATGTCTGCTATTCCCAGACAAATGTGATTGGGAAGCATGACACAACTTTGCAAATAGAGATTGAGAAGACTTTACATCTTTGTTTAAGTGATACTGGCATTGGAAAATGAAAATGTCATCTCCTTCTTTCAAAGGATGCATTTGGTCCAATATGAGGGTATTACATAATTATGAGGTTATACGGCTGTAGTCTCTTAGTGAAGCTTGTAGTTTCCTTTGCTTGTTTGCACAAAAAGAAAGTGATTACCCTAAACAAACTGAAGCAATGAAGCTCCTACAGATGTATACAAATGCACCATCCTGAAGCATTATTCTCTGTCTCTTCTTTTTCTTATTTTGCCAAGCATTGTTGCTCCCATATTTCAAAGATTCTATCATATCACTTAGGCTTAGGGCCACCTCCTTTGTATATCATGCATATTCTACTTTGGTTATTTCTTGTTTTTAATTTGTTGTGTTGACCCCACGTTCCCAGACAATTTCAGTGGTATTATTGCAGACCAGACCCATCTCTTGTTTGACTCCCTCATCGATTTCCTTGGAGGTACTACTTTCCGGAGCACAGATTGGTAATGATCTTATCCCATCCTTTCTTAGCATATCGATGCTAAACGCATAGTTCTGGTTGTAGGTGGGTATTCATTATTGGTCTAAATTTTTGCCCTCGTTCTTCTATCTCTATTTAATTATTGACAAGTTATTTTACAAGGCATGCAATTTTTTTTTCCTCATATTGTTGTGGTTTTTCTCCTTGAACTTATTTGATAACGGCCTACATGAAATGAATTGGACACTATATGGTGAATTCTGAAGAAGCCAAGTCACTGTTCTACATGCTTTAGGTTAAGCTCTTCATTTACTAGAGTCAATATGTACATGAAATAATTTGACTTACAGTTTGTCACATCATAGGCAGATGGGTGGACTAACATGATATTGATAGGTTTTGATCTTTAATTAGGAACTTTGACTTCTATCAACCAGAAATGTAAATTAAAGATGTACAATCTTTAATATCGTTACGTTCTTCATTTAATGAAAGTAAGGTAGGGACCAATTTCTTTCATTTATACGTTGATTTCCGTTTTTGTTTTCATAAACCTGCTTAAATAGTTATATGGTGACTCTGCTTATATTCATTTATATATTTTTAAAAGTAAATTTAATTACTCTTCTAGGTGTAAGTTTGAATTATATTTGAATTCCATTTAACTTGAGGTTGAGTTTAAATTTATATAATATGAATATTTTGCATGTTTAAATATAATTTATATAAAGAATAAATTGAGTAAATGGAAATATAAACAAGAATTGAGAATACTATTTTAGAGAAAAACAGATATCTAATGCTCCATTAGGTATGGATTTTGGTTTTATTAGTGTATTTTTGACTCCCTAATGTAAATCATATGGTAATTAATGGTAAGCAAAATGCGAATCATGTTGTAGCTAAGTGAACCACTTGATCAAAGATAAAGAATGTGGTGGTGCTTCACCTCGATTGGCTTTTACCTTTGCAGCTTTTAGACCCTTTTGTCAAAATTACTTCATTCAATGGAGAATATACCCTAAGCTCCAACTTCAAAGCATCCATATTTCCACCAAACATTGCCTCTTTTCCTTGGCAAAAGAAAAAGATATTTGCATACCAGCAAACCCAATTGCTTTTTTTTGGTGCCTCTGGCTCTCCTCTTTCTCCTCAATCGTTTGATGCTTTTTTGGCCCTTTTTCTTCCTTTAAAGCTATATAAAGAGGTGCAGCACTTTATATGGGAGCCTCCTTTTCCCCATGCACAGGCTTTATCTTTGGCATACTTTTGGTTTGAAACTGATAATTGCCTAGTATATACTACACCTTAATCTCAGAGACTTTTTATTAAAAAGATATTGTCAAACCCGCAAAACCCTTAAACCTAATTTAGGAGTGGATGATGCCATTAGCTTTAATTTTGGTAGTAAGAGGGTTTTTTTTTCTCAAACAATTGCACAATTAATAAAGGTATATTAAAATCTTATATAAAAGGTAGATTAGACATCGGTATATTAATATTGATTAAAACTTAGATATTAAATTAAATTTTTGTCTGATTTATTATCACAAGTCAGAATTTTGAGTTAACATGTTGAATAAAAAATTAACCTACTTTTTAAAAATTTTAAATTCTTTGAGGTGCATATGGTGTAAAACTCTTCATCCTTATAGCACTATTTCTTCAGTTGCATCTCTATTCACCAAATTAATTGGTTAAATTAACCTGCAGAGAGTAAAGAATGCTTTATAACATGCATCTAATGAATCTAACCCTAGTTCAATTTTTCATGAATAGCTGCACCACCCACTTGCTCTGAGATGGCAACATCTGTTACCAACCAGGGGCCTGTTGCCATAATTTTGATTTGAACCTCAAACTTTTTGCCTCATCAGAGCCAGCATGCAAGCTTGTATATTGTTGGTTCTGGTTGTTGGTGATTAAGGATTGTCTTGGTGGGATGGAGATGTTGATTGGTCATGCCAGTGTTTGCCCTATAGAAACTTAAAGTACGTCTTTCTGATTTTGTGTTGGGTCATTGGCATCACTAACTAGGGCACACATTGGATTTCACTCTAAAATCACTCAGAATTGGGTGGCCAAAGAGGATATGAATTTTTTTATAGAACGATAAAAAATATTAATTTATAATTTATTATGTTAATATAAAAAAATATCCACTTTATTACGTTTTTATATGTTATCTTTTTTTAAAAAAAAATTATTTATGATCTAGTGCAGGGAAAGTGTGAATACTGACTTTCTGAAACAGACTTAAGATAAATAAAATAAATTAACAGAAAAGAGAAGATGGTTGAGATGGCCGAGTTGGTCTAAGGCGCCAGATTAAGGTTCTGGTCCGAAAGGGCGTGGGTTCAAATCCCACTCTCAACAAACACGTCTGTTTTTTCTTTTTAATTAGTCCATAAAGACTGAAAGCCTGTAGGCCTCCAAATTTATCAATCTAACAATTGCACAGGCTTGGGCTGAGCTACTTGTTAGCACTTCAATCCCATTTGATGGACTGCTCATGGGCTATAATGGGCTCTCTAGATAATGGGAATTGGGCTACACGAGTTCATCCATGCTTACGTTAAGAACATGCATAAAATGCTGAATGCTTTACTTTATAAAAACAAATGTTTTTTTTTTTTTGAGACATTATAAAAACAAATGTTCATCTTTCAAATATTAAACAAAAATTATATCATAAGAAATAGCATTATTTGATCATTTAACAAGCTTCCACCAACCAACCATGCGCACCAATTAAAAAAAGTTTGGAGGCCGTTGGCATTTTAGACCCTAGCTTGAATTCAAATGGGCATTATAAAATTCACTTCGTTTGTTCAAATTTGACCAATTTTAGGTTGGTTTCGTGGAATTTTCAAGTTGGGTAAGATCAATTCTGCATAATTGATCCACCAGTCAGTCCAAGTTGCCGCATGACCTTACTTCTAATCTCAACTCCCTTTGGTTCACTCATCTAAAGATACAATACAAGAAGGTAAATTTATTACATAAAATTCATTTTCCCAACCCTAAGCCTACTTCACTTAAAAAACCTCAAAAAGTAAACAAAAAAAAAATAAGAATAATGATAAATTGTTTGATACTTGGATTTTTTTTTTGGTGTGTTTTTTTTTTTTTTTTGGGGGGGGGGGGGGGGGGTGATATTGTAATTGGAATATTGTTTATCTTTCTTTAACAAATTCATTGAACCCAATGAAGCCAAAATCATACCATACTAATAGGGGCTAATACCATTATACGGATGATAATGACAACAATGGGGATAACATCACTAATTAAGTTCTATTTCAATGCTCAAAATTATTTGTGGGTAGTTTTAATTGTTGCTCGATTTCAAATTATATAAATCTTCAATCTATGTTATAAGTTCGCTAGCTAAATTTAATTTCAATGTTACAATAATTTGTTGGCACTTTTATATTTTGTTCTATTTCAATTAAGGATATCCTTCACTATGTGCTTCAATAGGATAACAATCACACATGATATAATGATTTTTTTAAAAAAAAATATCATTGTAACACTAAGGTACAAAAATAAAGGTGCAAATTAAGGGGAAAAAACAAGTTAGTTAACGAGATTTTTGAAAAATTAATGTTTCAAAATTTTAAATTTTAAATTTATCTTAATTATGATTAAATTATACATTATGACGGACAAGATCTTTTAATTATTATATTAACAACTTGGGGAAAATTTTCTTTTCAAGAGAGATTGGCAAAGTCATGAGGTGATAATTAAAGAATAGAAGATTTTTTTTTTTTATTTTAAAAAATTAGTAGGACTTGTTTGTTTCAATGAGGAGATTGTAGTAAAACAAGGAGTGTTAAAATATAAATTAAAAGGCGGTCCAAACAATCTCATTAATAAGTTGACTTTATAGAAAGACTTTTTAAGACTTCAAATTCAAGTAATTAAACCCTTAACCTAACTGGGGAATTTGTCCACAAAGTACCAAAAATAAAATAAAATAAAACTTTACAGAAGGGTCCATGTGGTTTCTCATAGTCTTGAGCATGCCTCTATTGCAATTAATTTAATCTTTTAAAAAATTTGGTAAATTTTTTTCACTTTTTTCTCTTTATGGTTGGTGAAAATTTTTGGTTTTTTTTTTTTTTTTGGTTCAGGGAAAGAGTTGGGAAATTTTTTCAATTTTTAGGTAAAAAAGTTGGCGAAGAATTTCTTTTAAAGAAATCAGTTTCAGAGATAAATTCTTAAATAGAGACAACTACCAATAAAGACTTTGAAAAATTCATATATTTTTATTAATAAAATTTAATTGTTTATTAAATTTTTAGTTATTACAATAGGATATCAAATAACATTATTAAGTGACATCTAAAAGATTCTCAAAATTTGCAATATAAAAAGGTAAGTTAAAATAATATAACAAAAAAAAGGCAAAAATGATATTATAAATATATTAAATAACTGAGATGTCATTAAAAAAATAAAAGTTACATAAATTTCTAAAAATTATTAATTAATCAAATATAAATTTTTATTTGTTTGATAATCTAATATGACTTATGTTTGAAAAATCACGTAACATTTGATTTTTTAATATAAATTCTTGAGAATTATAGAAAAAATAATATTAAGATTTATTTTGGTATTTCAGTTAGATCAAAAATTACTTTTCATAAAGTTGATGGATTCATTTTCTTTAAGAAATATATGCATTGCAATATTTTTCTTTTTCCTTGTAAATCTACTTAAAAGAATCCATACTAAATTTGTTTTTTTAATTATTATTTTTAACATAAAAAGATTCTTATCTTAAAATAAGCATTGTGGCTTATTAATAAACTTGAAAAATTTATTCTAATTAAAAACATAAGAATCATATGATTTGAATTCTAATCTAACTTAATATAATAAACCAAATCACTCTTTTTAAAGCATCAAGTCCAATTAACTAATTTTCTTTGCATCCAAGCACATGCTAGCATATTATATTCATCAACAAGCATAACCTAGTGGAGAGAAACACTAATTATTTAGTTCCTAATTAAATCGGTTTAAGTTCACCATTAAGTGTCATAGTGTATGGGTTCATGTGATAGAGAAAATGTAATACTATTAATAGCACGCATGAAAGGTTATCAATGTTAATGTAATGGTGGTTTAATAGATTTGGAGGCATGTGCTTATAATATTAAATGGATTTATATTGAACATGCATATCAATGTGACAACTTATTATTAGTTACTAGAATCCTTGGTATTACTTGTTTAGTAGATTTATGTCATATGTATGTATTAAAATACAAATTTTATTGGGTGGAACAAAAAATAATAATAATTGGGTAGAAGTACCGTGATATCATTCTTAGGAAGTTATTATTCAAAGAGAACATATCTTAGGGTAAATTAATTAATTAATTAATTATCTATTATATATTATGATGACTCTTTTCAAATATATATTTTTGACACTTTTGTATAAAAAAATTTTAAAAACTATTTTTTGTACTATTAAGTTTGTTATATGAAATGCATCTTATTAATTTTTTGTGTTCTTATGAGGTAACTACTTTATTATTATTTTTTGTTATAGTGTTAATTGTCACTCTTTTCTTGTTTTATCATTTATTATTTACCTATCAATTATTTAAGAATCAAATTTGGCAATGCTTATTTTTATTTTATGATTTATGATTAGTTTTTAAATTTTAAATAATCTGAAAATAATTTAATGGATCAATATGCAAATATTAATATAAATAAAAATTTTAAAATTATAATAAAAATTACTATAAAATATGTCAATATGGACAACGTTTACATGTAAATTTAAAGTAGAGGTCAACACTATTTTCTTAGTACAAATTTGATATAACCATATCGTGTTATTTAAATTCGTAAGTAAGATACATAAAAAATTTTCAATTAATTTAATGGGGTGTCACACACACATACAAAAAAAAAAAAAAAAGGTATTTTATTGAACAAAAGCAAAAATAAATAAGATATTGGAAGTTTAGTGACTTGAGTACAAAATGTTTAGTGACTAAATTAACTATAATTTAGTGCTTTAAACCATATCTTTATTTATCTACTTATTATAATGCAAACTTTATATGAAAAAGTGATTATGCTCTTAAGCAACAATTAAAGAAGATGCCTTCTTTGATGACAAAGCTTCACACCCATTATTTAGGTCTCTCTCTTTCATAGAACCGATTTCAATAATATCGATCATTCCAATACTTTTTAGTAGGGACATACAATTCTTTAATCTAATAATCCATATATAGTAATAATACAAACAAATAAAAAGTTTATTGATTTTAGGTATATGTCTTTTTCAAAATTTGAAATGCAACAACAACCAAATTTATATGCATCTCATGTATTTTAAAAATAATATCATAAACATATTGAAAAACTGAGAGTTATTAAAAAATAAAAATAAAAGTTATATGAATTAGGCATGATAATCTGGTATAAATATTATTACATGGCTCTCAAGAAGTTATTATTAGGAGAGGGTACATAAAATTGGTAATTAATTAATTATCTCATATACACTAAGTCAAGTATGATGGTTATCTTTAAATATTTTTTAAAAAATGTTAATAAACTTTTTCATATAAAAATAAAAAAATAAAAATTATATAAAATATTAATATTTATTTCGTATTATCAATCAAATTTTTATATTTAGAAAGTGATAAATCGAAGTTTAATTTATTAATTTGATCTAAATTAAATTTTTACGCAAATAGTTATAAAAAATTAAAAATATTTTAGTTGTTGAAATGCCTTAGCAATGATTCAAATAAATTCTTCACTCCATTTTAGGTTTGCCCTCCAATTTGAATAATTTTTTATGTAAAATCTATTTTTTATAATTTTTTTAAAAATTTAACAGTTTAAATTTTAAAAAAATATATTTTCAATACTTAAAAAATTCTAAAATTTTTTGTAAAGGTAGCTTGAATTTTTTTTTTACATTTGTGAGAAATTTTAAGACAAAATTTATTGTATAAGATCTTTGATTTGAATATCTAAAATTTTAAATTTTTGACAAAATTCAATTTAGTTTAAATTGATCGATCAGGTTTTAATTTATCATTTTTTAAACATAAAAGTTTGATTGATAATATAAGATAAATATAAGGGTTTTATGAAATTTTTATCTAAAATAAAATTAAGAATTTTTCTTTTAATTTTATATGTTTAATTTAGCTATATGAAAACAACACATCCTTTTGAATTTTGTGTATCTAAATTTTTTGTCATATTGTTTGTTTTCAATCTTTTTTATGTAATTATCTATGAATTTTAACTGTCAATACATTTAAATATCAAACTTGGGTAATGTATATTCTTGTTTTATGGTTATTTATTACTTTTTAAATTTTAAATACTTTGAAAATAATTTATCAATTAATATACAAATGTTAATGCAAGTCAAATTTAAAATTATGATAAAAATTCATTGTAAAAGTTCTCCAAACGGATAGTAATTATGTATAATTTGATGGGTAGCTTGACAACATAGATTGTCAAATAAAAATAAAAACAAATAAGATATTTTTCAAATAAAAATAAAATAACAAGACATATATATTTTTTAAAAAGGATACTTTTACTCATTTGAATTTGTTATAGTATCCAATTTAAAATGTGAATGAAAATGAAAGAATTGTTTGCATAGAATATTAACAACACATGGGACAAAAAAAAGTTTGGTAGAGATTCATCCGAAAATCATATTTGGTCCCTAAAAGCATATATTTATTTATCTATTATATAAACTATCCGTCCAATTGATAACATCACAATCTATGTTCAATTTGCATGCTACAATAATTTCTTGGTCACTGTCTAAGGTTGATTTCAATGCTACAATCATTTCTTGGTGATTATCTTTCAATTTGATCATCCCATTCACGTGTTCTTTGCTAAAATAACAATTAGGCATGACACAATGAGATTAAGCGATTAAGCAAGCTAGTAAATGTTGCTTAATAGATATAATTTTATTGGGTTTGATCAAACATCCCTAAAAAAACAAAAATCGATAAGACATAATATTATCACTCAAAATATTTTACGGAAACAAATAGTTTGTGGAATAATAAAATTATATCTCCTTATAAAATTCAGATTTTTAACAACATAGATTGGAGATTAATTTTTAAATGATACCATTGCAGTAGCAAACTAATAAAATAAAGTTGCAAATTAGAAACCAATAGACTTAGTTAACAAAATTCTTTGATGATTAATAATGTCCCAAGAATTTAAGATTTAATTTTAGCTTAATTATAAATTATACAATATTGCAAAGGAAAAAAATTTTTAGTGATTACATAAACAAATTAGGGGAAATTATCCTTTCAGAAGAGATTAATTACACAAAGTCATGAAGTGTTAAATTAAGGAATAAATTTTTTTAATTGTTTTGGAAAAAAAAATCATTTGGACTTGTTTGTTTTAATGAGGAGATTGTAGTAAAACAAAGAATGCTAAAAAAATATACTAAAAGGCCAACCAAAAAATCCCACATACAATAAGTTGACTTTGTAGGAAGATGTTTTAAGGCTTCAAACTCAAGTAAACAAAATGTCAAAAAGAAAAATTAAAATGTCAAAAAGAAAAATAAGATAAATAAAAAATAAAATTTTACAGAAAGGTCTATGCTGTTTTCTCATTGTCTTGAGTTCGTCTTTATTTCAATTAATATAATTTTAAAAAAATTTCATTTATATATTACTTTTTTCCTGTTTTGGGTATGTGAAAAAAGTTGGTAATTTTTTTTTTTGGTGGGTAAAAAGGTGGGTGAAGATTTTATTTTAAAATGATTCATTGAAAAATTCTTAAATAGGGATAAACATTAGTAAAGACTTAGAAAAGTATTGTGTTTATCATTGCATTTTCTCCTCACTTGTATTGTATCTAACAATAATAAAAGTTAAAGATTTTTATTTTATGCTCTTTAAATGTAAAACTCATAATTATTATTTTTTAAAAAATTAGTTATTATAATTGGATATCAAATAATATTAATTATTAAGTGATATGTAAAAGATTCTCAAAAATTATATTATGAAAAATTAAGCTAAAATAATATAACCAAAGAAAAATACAAAAAATACATTAATGATATTATAGATGTATTTGAATAATTGAAATACTATTAAAATACAAAAGCAAAATTTACTGAATTTTAAAAAATTATCAATTAATCAAACATAAAATTTTTATTTATTTGATAGTCTAAAATAATATGATTTAGATGTTGAAAATCACACGTAAATAACTTATTTATCTCTATAAAATTTTGAGAATTAAAAAAAAAACATTTAGATACGCTGAAGAAATATTATCTTAATATATCAATTGGATCTCTACATTTATTTCTATCTTAAGTTATTGGTAAATATTGTTTTCCATAAAATTCTTAAATAAATCTTTAAGTAGATTATGATATTATTTTCTTTCTTTTTAAAGAGTTGATGAGATCTATTTTCTAGCAAGAAATATGCACATTGCAAGATTTTTTTTTCCTCGTAAATCTACTAAAGAGAATGGAGAAACAATTTATTTTCAATATTTATTTAGTATTAAAAAAAACTTATTTTAAAATAAACATTTTACCTCATTAAAAAACTTGAAAATTACATATTCTAATAAGAAACGCAAGAATTATATGTTTTCTATTCTTATCTAACTTAATAATATAAACCAAATCACATTTTTTGAAGCATCAAATTATTATTATTATTATTATTATTGCATGCAAAGACATTCTTGTGTATATATAATAAGCTAAATTATTATTATTATTATTATCCAGTTTCAAGGATTTTAATAAGCTAAATTATTTTGAAAGAAAGACTAATTATTTCCTAATTAAGTAGGTTAAGTACATCTAAATTAATTAAGTGGGTTAACTTCATCCTTAAGTATCCAAGAGTGCGGTCCATGTGATAGAGTGGTAGTTTAATACATCTTGATGCATATGCTCTAATTAATATCAAATCAATTCATCTTGAACGTGTATTAATATGATGATTTATTATCGTTTACTAATATCCATAATATTGTTTGTATAGCCAACTTATGTCATATCTATGACAGTATAAGTTAATTTATAAATTAAAATATAAATTTTATTTTTTTTGGGGGGGGGGGGGGGGGCAAAAGAATGGTCTGACAAAAATATTGTGATACTAATCTTGGAAGTTATTATTAGGAAAGAATAGATTATAGGGTACACTAAATTTTTAATTAATTAATCATCTCATGTACGTTAAATCAAACATAATGACTCTCTTCAAGTGTGTATATCCATATATCCATATATATATATATATATAATTAGCAAATTTTTTTCATAAAAAATAAAATTTAAGAAGATAGTTTTTTATGATTAAATTAGTTATCTAAGAGTAGCGCGTTCCATTAAATTTTGTGTGTTTATATGAGGTACCTAATTTTTTTTTTTCTATACCTTTAGTTTTCACTCTTTTCTTGTTTTATCATTTATGTTTAACTGTCAATTTATTTAAAAAAGAAATTAGCAATGTGTATTCTTATTCCATATTTTTATTAATTTTAAATTTTAAATAGAATGAGAATAACTCAATGGATTAATATATAGTTATTAATATAAATAAAATTTTAAAATTTAATAAAATTTATTATAAAATAAGTCAAAATACATTGCACTTAAATATAAATTTAAAGTAATTAAAGTCAACACTATTTTTATAATACAAATTTGACATAATCATATAATGTTATCAAAATTCATACATTAGATACATAAAAAAATTTTCAATTAATTTGATGTGGTGTCACACAAAAATAAATAAAAAAAGATCTTTTATCGAACAAAAAACAAAATAAGTAAAATACCCAATCAAATAAAAACAAAAAAAAGATATTGGTTGTAAAGTACTTAAAAATAAAACATTTTTACTAACTCGAATTCATTAAGATATCCATTTTAAAATACAAGTAAAGAAAAAAAGGAAAAAGGAAAAAGAGAATTGTTTGCAAGGAACATTAGCAATAAATAGGCCAAACAATTTGGTAAAGATTCATCCTAAAGATCTTCGGACAATGTTTAGTGACTTAGTACAAAATTTCTGGTGACCAAATTAAGTATATTTGGTGCCCTAAACCACATCTTTATTTATCTACTTATATTAATGCAAAATTTATATAAAAAGTGATTATGCTCTTAAGCAAACAATTAATGAATATGCCCTCATTGGTGACAAAGTTTCACACCCACTATTTAGGTTTTTCTATTTTGTACAATAGATTTCAATAAATCGTATCATTCTCATACTTTTTAAGTAGGAACATAGAATTCGTTATTAATCTAACAATTCACATATAGCGATAATAGGAATAAATCAAAACTGTATTGACTTTAGGTATACGTCTTTATTAGAATTTAAAACGCAATAACAACAAAATTTGTATCAATCTTATGTGTTTTTTGAAATAATATTAAGTATGTGCTTGAATAACTTAGATATTATTTAAAAATATAAAAGTAAAAGTTACATGAATTTTAAGAATTTTATTAATTAATTTTAAGAATTTTATTAATTAATCAAAAATAAATTTTTTATTTATTTAATCTAAAATATGAATTATCCATTGAAAATCACATGTAATTGAGAATTTTAGGAAAACAAATAAAGTTTAGATATTGTGAATGAAATATTACTTTAGTATTTCAGTTAAAATCTTTGTATTAATTTTCATATTAATTTGTTGGTAAAAACTATTTGCCATAAAAATTTTAAAATAAATATTTAACTATATTCTGATATTTATTTTCTTGATTTTAAAAAATTAATGAATTAATTTTCTTGTCAAAAATATGCAGATTGCAATATATTTATATAATTTTTTTTCCTAGATCTATTCAAAAGAATTCATACCCCATTTGTTTTTAATATTTTTTTAACATCAAAAGATGCTTTTTTAATAAAATAAGCATCTTGGCTTATTAACAAACTTGAATCACTTATTTTAATCAAGAATACAAAATCATACGCTTTGATTCTACTCTAACTTAATATAAACTGAATCACACTTTTTGAAGCATCAAAATCAATTAATTAATTTTTTTTTGGTATCTAAATACATGCTTGCATATTATATTTATCAATGTAGGAAGGAATTTTATAAAATAAATCGAGTCAAGATAAAGACAAATTAATTAGTTTTAATTAAGTGAGTTACGTTCATCTTTAGGTATCAAATTGTGTCGCTCATGTGACTAAGAGAAGACGGATTAAGGACATCATGACGGGTTATGGAGGTCATAGAGTGGTAGTTTTAATAGATCTTGAGGCATGTGCTACATGATGTTAAGTCAATAGACATTTAACATGTGCATCAATATGGCAATTTATTATTGTTTACTATGTCCTTAATGTTATTTATATAGTAGATATATGTCATAACAATGCACATATTGGTGAAATTATACATTAAAATAAACTAAGGGATATGCCCCATTTTATGTCTCATGATGCCATTAAATTTTTACAGAGTAGAGCGAATGAATAATCCGGTATAAATATTATTATGTGACTTGTAGGAATTATTTTTAGAAGAGAAGATATTTAAGGCACTCGAAATTGATAATTAATTAATCACTTTAAGTCTACTAGATCAATTATGGTGGTTCTCTTCAAATATTTTTTTTTAAAAAGTGGTAAACCTTTTTTGGCATAAAAAATAAAATTAGGAAGATTTTCCAATTTTATGTGTTTAAGTTAAAATAAAATTAGGAAGATTTTCTAATTTTATATGTGTAAGTTAGTTGCATGAAAATAATGCATCCATTTGACTTTTATATTCTTAAATTTTTTTTTGCATATTTTTTTATTTTGATATTTGTTGTTTTATTGTTTATTATTTAATTATTAGTATATTCAAAAGTAAATATCATTTAGAATTTTAAAAAATACTCTCCCTCTTTTATTTTTTACCTTAAATTTTAAAATATCTTCAAAATAGTTAAATTGATATTCTGACTTGAATTACGATAAAAATAATTGATTATGTTTTTACTTGTAAAATGCTTAAAAATGATTCAAATAAATTATACACTTTATTTTATTGTTAAATTATTTAATAAAATCCAATTTGACTATTTCTTATCCGTTAGAGTTTATTTGAAAACGTTTCGAAGTATAAAGTAAAAATTAAGAAACAAAATATTTTTTAAAATTTTAAATATTATTTATACTATATTTAAATATTAAATTCGGCTATGTGTATTCTTGTTTCATATGATTATTTGATTACTTTTTAAATTTTAGATGGTTTGAAAATATATAACTTATAGTTAATATATATAATATTAATATAATTGAATTAATGTAAAAATAAAATAAGATTCATTGTAAAAACACTTTCGAGTAAATAGTATTTACTTACAAATTTTAAAATAAAAGTCAACACTACTTTCATAATACAAATTTTACATAATAGTATCATATAATCTAAATTCATAAATTAAATACATTAAAAAATTCTTAATTTGATGGGTAGTATCAAACAAAAATAAAAATAAATAATACATATTGTCGAATAAAAACAAAAACAAACAAGATATTTTATCCAACAAAAGCAAAATAACAAGATATTTTGTTAAAAAAACACAAAAGAAACAAGATATTTAAATTCGTTAGAGCATCCATTTCAAAATGCGAATGAAAATGAGAGACTTGTTCTTATAGAAACATTAACAACACATGAGGCCAAAAAAAGTTTGGTAGAGATTCATCCCAAAGAGCATATATATGGTTAGTGACTTGGGTATAAAATTTTTGATAGCCGAATTAAAATTATATTGATCCCTTATGGCGTATGCTTATTTAATTATCTATTACATAAACTATCCGTCTATTTGATAACGTCACTATCTAAGGTCGATTTCAATGCTAAAATAATTTCTTGATGATTTTTATCTTTCAATTTATCATACTATTCGCATGTGCTTTAATAAAATACCAATTGCGCGTGAAATAACAAAATTAATCCATTAAGCAAGCTAGCAAATGTTGTTTAGTGGGTGTAATTTTGTTGGGTTTAATCAAATATCCATAAAAATAAAAAAAAATCAAGAAGATATAATGGTATTAAAAGGAAAAAAAATTACATCTCCTTGTAAAATTCAGATTTTTAACAATATTGATCCGAGATTTTTTAAATGACGTCATTATAGCAAACTATTAAAATAAAGGTGCAAATTAGAAACCAACAAAGTCAGTTAACAAAATTGTTTGATAATTAGTATTGTCCGAAGAATTTAATTTTTAATTTTAGCTTAATTATAAACTATGCACTTTTAATGGTTATATTAACAACTAAAGGAAAATAATATATCCTTTCAAGAGAGATTGACAAATTCATGAGGTGATAAATTAAGGAATAAAAGATTGTTTTTTTATGGTTTTAGAAAAATCAGTAGGACTTGTTTGTTTCCATGAGGAGATTGTAGTAAAACAATAGTGCTAAAAAAAATAAATTAAAAGGCCAGCCAAACAAATCCTATTAACAAGTTGACTTTATATAAAAACTTTTTAATAATTAAGATTCAAACTCAATTAAATAAAATATCAAAAATAAATAAAAGAAGACTTTAGAGAAGGGTCTATGTGGTTTCTCATAGTCTTGAGTTTACCTCTATTTGCAATTAATTTAATCTTATAAAAAATTCAATAAATTTTATCTATAAATTTTTTCCTATATAGTACTCAACGATGAGATCCATTGTCTTGCAAGAAATAATGCATATTTGCAAGATTCATTTACTTCCTGAATTCACTCAAGAGATTTCATACGCAATTGGTTTTCAATATTTAATTTATATAATAAGATGTTTATCTTAAAATAAACATTAATTTAAATTTATTAATAAACTTTAAAATCATTTATTCTAATAAGGAACACAAGAATTATATTTTTTTAACATTATATTTATCAATTTTAACAAGATAAATTGTGTTGAAAGAAACATTAATTAATTAGTTCCTCGTTATGTAGGCTAAGTTCATCTTAATCAGTATGACTTGTTTGTTTCAATAAGGAGATTGTAGTTTAAAAAGAAGTGTTAAAATACAAATTAAAAGGCCAACCAAACAAATCCCATGAAGAAGTTGACTTCATGGGAAGACTTTCTAAGACTTCAAACTCAATAATTAAACCCCCACCCTACATTAAGGATTAGGACATTTTTCCACAAAGTACCAAATAAATAAATAATAAAACTTTAGGGAAGGACCTATGTGGTTTCTCTTAGTCTAGACTTTGCCTAATTTAATGTTTTAAAAGATTTACTAATTTTTTCTCTTTTTTTTCTTTTGGATGAGGCAAAATACTTTTTTTCATTTATTTGGTAGGTTAAAAAGTTGGTGAAGAATTTGTTTTCAAGAAAATTTTCATAGAGAAATTATTAAATGGAGACACAACAATAGAGTCTTTGAGAAGCATTGCTAGATCATCACTCTCTATTCATTTATATAGTAAATAAAAGCTCAAGAGATTTTTATCTTTTGTTTTTGAAATTTATTTTTTTAAGGTTTTAGTTATCACAATTGGTATCAAATAATATTATTAAGCGAATTTTGAAATTTAAAATATAAAAAATAAAGTTAGGATAATATAACAAACAAAAACCACAAAAATAATATAAATTATTTTATAAATGCATTTGAATAACTTAGATATATTAGTTAATAACTAAAACTAAAAGCTAGATGAATTCTAAAAAATTATTAGTTAATCAAACATAAAATTTTTCCTTTATTCGATAATCTAAAATATAATTTATGTCTCAAAAATCACACATAAATAACCTATTTACTACACTATTTAATTTTTTTAATATAGATTTTTGAGATTTCTTAAAAAAACAATATGAAGATATAGCAAACCAAACATAGTCATCTCCTTACCTATTAATTTCCATCTTGATTTATTGGAAAAAAATATTTTCCATAAAAATTTTAAAAGTAAATTTTAAAATAGATCATTATATTTATTTTATTTCTTTTAAAGAGTGGGTAGATCCATTTTCTTAGAAAAGAAAAAAATATATGGATTGTAAGATTATTATGTTTTCCTTCTAATTCTACTTCAAAGAATTAATCCATACTGAATTTTTTTTAAATATTTTAATTAACATCAAAATATCCTTCTCTTAAAATAAATAATTTGGCTTATCAATAAAATTTAATCACTTATTCTAATCAAAAATAGAAAAATCACATGTTTTCAATTCTAATTTAACTTAATTTTGATAATCCAAATCATGCTTTTCTTGCAGCATCAAATCCAATTAACTAATTTTCTTTGCATCCAAACACATGCGTGCTTGCATATTATATTTATCAAGTTTGTCAGGATTTCAGCAGGCTAAACCGAGTTGAGAGAAATTAAGACTAATTAATTAATTAGTTCCTAATTAAGTGGGTTAAGCTCATTCTTTAGTGCTCAAGTGTGTGGCTCATGTGATAGAGTGGCACTTTAATAGATCTTGAGGCATGTGATATAATAGTAAATCAATTTATATGTAACATGTGCATCGATATGATAATTAATTTATTGTTATTTACTATATGCTAGATTCTTATATTAATATAGGATACCTATATATGCACGTAAAAGATGAGTTATAAATTAAAATAAAGTAAAGTATATACATCACGAATGTGTCTTGATGCAATTAAACTTTTATAGGGTTGAGCAAAAGAATAGTCCGACGTAAATATTGTTATATGGCCCTTAGGAAGTTCTTACTTGAAGAGAAGATATTTTAGGGTACACCAAATTTGTCATATGAGAATAATGCATCCTATTAATTTTTATGTGTCCATGTGACATACCTAATATATATATAAGGCAAAGCAATCGAATTCGGGACACATTTTCCATTTTTGATTAGTTTTTAGATTTTAAATGGTTTGAGAATAACTTTATCCATTAATATAAATGAATTTTGGAGCTTCTATAAAATTCATCATAAAAACACTTCAAAACATGTTGTATTTACGTTTAAATTTAAAATAAAACTCCATTATTTTTATAATTTAAATTTGACATAATTATACTATATTATTTAAGTTTATTAAATGCACAAAAAAATTTAATTAATTTTATGGTAGTGTCAAATAAAAAATAAAATATTTTGTTAAAAAAACAAACAAGTTGTTTTGTGTAATGAAAATTGAAAAACAAAATACTTTGTTAAAAAATACAAGAGACAATATTGTTTTACTAGCTCAAAATTTCTGGTGAAATCCATTATTTTAATATGTGATCAGAAATGGAGAATTATTTACGGGGAATATTAGTAACACCGTATGAATGGTGGCCAAGAAAATTCTATGGGGATTCATCCCTAAGTACTATAACAAAATTAGTATTTATTTATTGTTCTAAAATTGTGTATATCAATGTAAACAAAAAATATATATATAATAGTTCAGAGTTTTTGAGCTATAAATAAATGAAAAAATAATTTACAATTCATTAAAATTGTTATTTCTAGTTATAAAACTGTAAATAAAATTAGATATAATTCACAGTTATTTTAAATTTTTGTTCACAGTTATAAAACCATAAAATGATTTATAATTTTGAGTACAAAATTCTTGATGATCAGGGGCTGAAATAGTTCATAGATTTTGAATTGTACATAAATAAAAAAATAATTTACAATTCATTAAAATTTATTCACATATTTAAAATTATAAATAAAATTAAACATAATTCACAGTTATTTTAAATTTTTATTTACAATTATGAAACTATGAAATAATTAATAATTTAGGCACAAAATTTTTAATGAACAAATTAATTATATTTGGTCCCCTACACCATATGCTTATTAATTATCTATTTATTATAATGTAAGATTTATATAAGTGATTATGGTGGCAAGCCGGCAATGAAGATGCCTTCATTAGTGACAAGGCTCCATACCCAATATCTAAGTTTCTCTCTCGGTACAACCAAATTCAAAAATATATACCATTCTCACACTTTCAGTAGAACTATATATTTGGTTAAGCTAATACACTATATATTATATTAATAATAATGAAAACAAATAATTTTGATTTTTAGGTATATGTCTCTATCGAAATTTAAAACGCAACAACAATAAAACTTGTACCGATCTTATGTATTTTTCATGATCATGATAGGAAATCTTAACTCTATCAAGTGATGATTTAGTTATAAAGATCTTAGGGCATTTGTACAAGATTCGAATCCGAGAAGTGCCAAAGAAAGTGATAATGGTATCGTCCGGTGATATATAATCTAAAGATCTTGTTGCTCCTTAGATGTCTGATATTGATTCTTCGTTTATATTAAGATTAAATTATGCACTAAATCTCTATGAAAGAGCATTAGATAATATTATGACAAGTGCCTTCACACGATAACTCGTTGCCACCTAGTTTGACTAACAAGTAAAGATTCTTTATAGCAACATGAAAATGTTTGATCTTTAAGCAAGTAATTAAAGACTTTTATTTTTTCTTGCCGCCACAAATAATTACATTTTTAATCTATATAATATTACAATATTAATATAATTTTATGTTATTCAAAATTTATTTTATTAATTAATACTTAAATTTTGATTTTTTATATATTTATCTTGTTAAAAAAAATATCCTGAAATAAACTTCATATTGTTCAAAAGTTATTTAATTAATTATTATATAAGCATTGATCTTTTATACATTTATTGAGGTTTTGTATGGAACGATTTAAGAATAAAAACATTTTGAAATAATTAATATTTACACATAATTTGAAATTAATACAATAACATGTTAACCCATAATATATACAATAATTTTTTTTTTGGAATAAACATACAAAACAGTATAAACATTATTTATTATTAATATTTAAAGTTGTTATAAGAATTTTATTGAGATTTTATGAGATATTGTCCATTTTAATTATAATTTCATAATTTTATTAAATTAAAAGACATACCCTAAAAACATTTCATGAAAGTGAAATTATGTCTAAATTTATATTATATTTAATTGGTGAATTTTTACTTAATATGAGACTATAATAATTGAAATATCATATGCTTTTTAAAATTTAAACACGTTAAAAAATTTTATGGGTATCAAATATTAATATTTAAAATTATTCAAAAAAATAGTAAACTTTACAAGGTATTCATTAAAAATATACCCAAAAAATTATAATACTAAAAGAAAAATATATTTAAATTTTATTCCGTATTGTTGGTATATCAGTAATGAGTGTAAAATTGTGATGGAATAATATAGAAATATAATTTAATTTAATTTAAATGAGCTATAAAAAGTTTTTTTTTTTAAAAAAAGAGAGATTGTTAAAACATTAAAAAAATTATGAAGGCACGTGAAATTTGCATAAGAAAAGGTGAAAAAAAGAGACAAAAGAAAAAACAAGAGAAAAAAGAGCGGGGGAAGCGAGTGGCTAGGAAACGCCGACGTCGGTGCGTAAGCGAGAGGCGACATGGACGTAAGCGTGGAGTTGCTTTCATTTCAACTACCAACAAAATTCACTCCGCCCCACCTCACCTAACCCCTTCCGAATTTACATATATGCCCTCTTCCTTCTCTCCCACCAACCCCCCCTCCTTACTTCCCTTAATCAATCCATATTTTTTTATATTAATTAAGTATTTCTTAATTGTATTTATTAATACTTAATTAATCACAACAACAAATCCTAGTTTATTAATCGCGCTTGCATTGACGTCGTTTTCATTCACAATCTGTCAATCTCCTTAATCATTAAACCTAACATTTCTCCTTTTTTTTTTTTCAATTTTACATTTTTGGGGATTAAATTACCCTAATTGAGATAATTAAGAAATTAAATTTTCATATAAGTACAGTTGGATTTATCAACTCAAGCATTCTTAACTTGAAAAATATAAAATTATTTTAAGCTTAGTTGATTAAAGTAAAAGTTTTTATATATTCATATTTCCATATTTTGATGTTTCCGTATTAAAATTCTTGTAAATTTTAAACAATTGAAATTTATAACTTATTTTTTTTATTTGTGCAATTTAAATTTCAAAGTAAATATAAAAATTATATAAAATTTTGATATTTATTTTATTTTATTAAATAGATTTTAATATTTAAAAAGTTATTAATCAAAATCTAATATACGAATTTAGATTAAATTTAATTTTATAAAAATTTAAATTGAGAATATTGTACAATAAAATTTGATCCAGAATTTTTGCATATATAAAAAATATTTAAATTACCATCATTAAAAAATCAAAAGTTTTTGATATTGAAAATATATATTTGAAATTTTATTTTTTAAAATTTAAAAATTTTATAAAATATACTTTTGAGTTAAAAATTATTCAAATTTAAAAGATAAACTTCAAAATGAAATAAAAATTTTATTTAAATTATTCTCAAAATATTTCAACTACAAAAATACTGTTAATTTTTATAATCATGTAAATCAAAATTTAAATTTAAATTTAAATTAAATTTATAAATTATAATTTGATTTATTATTCTTAAAAATCATGAACTAATTTGACATATAAAATATAATTTGCACCCATATTATAATAAGCAAATATAGTTGTATCAAAGCTCAATTAAATCTCTGTCATTTCATACTACTTATGGCTAGCCAAAAAATTTTATTTTCATTTTTTAAGACGAGCACATTTTAGTTAAATAAAAATAATTATTTTTTGTAAAATTATTATTATTATTATTATTATTGTAAACAAGGCTGCTATAAAGGGAATATTTCAAAGTTTTTGGTTGGTGAAAAAGCAAGAAATAATAAATATTTTTTTGTTTCTCTATATTTAAAAATTTTTTTGGATCTTGACTTTATGGGCAATCTAACATCAGTTTACATCTTATTGGGTTGGTGAGGCTAAACCACTATGAGTTTCTTAACTAACATTAGAACATGAATTTTACCCTACATTTTTATATGTGTTAATGATTCAAATATATTTTTTTTTCAATTTCTGTAAAATATTATTACATTTCAAAATAATTAAATTAATGCTATGTAATCAAAATTCTATTAAAATAATTTTAATAGATAGACCTGCGACTCAAACTTTAAACATTGTATCAAGATAAAATCATTAACATCATATAATTAAATAACATGATATATTTTTTTGTTACTTTATTTTTATTGATATAAATTATAAAAATATTTTAGATAAAATTTTAATATTTATTTTATATTATTAAATTTTGATATTTAAAAAATGATTAATAAAATTTTGATTTATTAATTTTAAAAAATTAAACCTTATCAAAAAAATTGAAGATATTATAGTTGAAAATTTTGTAAAATGAATTTTAACTTGAAAACTTTTTTATATGTAAAAAAAAATATTCAAGCTACTTTAAAATAAATATTTAAAATTTTTTGAGTACTAAAAATACTTTTAAATATAAAAAATTATTAAAAAATTTATAAATAAAAATATTTAAATTTGATAGATAAATTTAAAATATAATATAAAATTTAATTCAATTATTTTTAAAATATTTTAATAATAAAAATATTCTTAATTTAAATTAAATTAATTTATCACTTTTAAAACATTAAAATTTATTTGATAACACTTCATAAACATCAAATTTTTAAATATTTTATTTTATTTTAAAATATCAATATTAATTATACCAATAAATTTTCTTGTTCCAAAATATTTGCATTAGTCCTGAAGGCAGAAAGAAAGCAATATGGATAATGTGTGGGTGAAAATTTTCTTCAAATGAGTAAATGAATGGGAACCAAATATTGGCATCCCATGCCTTTGTCCCACCATCAAATTGTGGCTCAAGACATTCCACCTTTCTCTTCATCTTTTTTTTTTTCTCTCTCATGGGTATATAAAATAAAATAATATAAAATAAAATAAAATAAAATAAAATATCGATTTCATGAACCAAAATAACAAGAAAAAGTAATTAAATTTAAAACTCCAGATTAATAACATTATCTAACAAGAGACAAAAAGGGTGGGAAAAAGAGAAAAGATAAGATTCTACTGTAGTGAAAATGTGCAATGTACCTTGCACAATCTGTGATTCCTCAGATTTTTGGCATCTAATCAAATCATGGTTCCTAATTTCTCGAGCATAATTGAAGAAGATGCCTAAAAATAATTGAAATTGAACATTAGAAAGGTTGGTGAAGAAAATCATTTTAGTATTATTACAATTGGGCAGGTTAGACAAAGTAAATCAGGAAAAAAAATAAAATTGAAATTGTAAGTAACAAATGAGTCAATAAATTTTGTGGAGACAAATGTGATTTGACTAAGTACAAGATGATTTTATAATTAAAATAAACAGATAAGAAAGCACTAATAGCTCCATTATAATCTATGCAAAGTAAGCCGTTTCTTCAAGGCTCCAAGCATTAAGCTAACATACAAAGGGAAGGGAGGGTGTGAAATGGGTATTCACATTTCTTACAAGAAACTCTGATGAAATCCCCAAAATATTAAAAAATTAAGAAGAAATTCAAGAAACAAAGAGGAACCCAGATGAAGAAATATGTTAAATTTAATTTCCCATATTTTTGATTTTTGATTTTTTTTTCTTTTTTGGAATAATAGTACCAAGCAGTGATGATAATTAACAACAGAGAAGAGGGGTTTTTATGTTGGCGGCGGTGGGTGGAGGAGGAAGGGGATGGTGTGCGGTGGGGATTGGCTAATCTCCCCGGGATGGGCACCAAGGGGTCATGTCCATGGGATAGCTGCCAAGGACCCTCAAGAAAGACGTGAATTCCTGGACCTCAGCTAAAGCGTTCTGGGCTCTGACATCCGCCATGGATGCCTCGAAGTCCACGTAGAACATGTATTCGAAGTGTTTGGCTGTACCAACGTTGGCGTCGTCCACTAGTCTGATCGGTCGGTTCCGGTGCGGCCGAGATTCGATCTTCGTCAGGCTGATGTTGCGGAAAGCGAAAGCTGACAGCACCTTGAATAGGACGCTGGTTCCTTTGTCGTGGGCGAAGACGATGCTCGTCTTGAATGGCCGGTCAGTTCGCGGGATAATGGGCTCCCGGGCCAGCATCACGAACCGGGTCACGTTGCTCGAGTCGTCCTGAATCCCGTCCTCGAGCACGTTTAGGCCGTACAGCTCCGCAGCCCGAGCACTCGCGATTGCCGCCGTGTCACGGAGATTGTGCGTAGCGATGTACTCGGCGGCGCCTGCCGTGTCGTCCACGGCCTCCCGGGCCACGTTCAGGCCCAGCTTCGTCAGTGTGAGCTCGCATTGCGCAAGGGCTTGCGGGTGAGAGATGACCCGCGTCAGGTACTCCTTACGGACGCCCGGCAGCGCCAGCAGACAATGGTGCACGGGCAGCTGCACCTCCCCAACGATGTGCAGCCGGTGGCGGAGGAGCAGGTCATAGTTCCGGTGGATCGACCCGCCCAGGGAGTTCTCGACAGGCAGCACGGCCCGGTCCGCGATCCACAGTTCCACCGCCTGGAAGGCCACCTCGAACTGGTCGCAGGGGATGGCCTCGCAGTTCGGGTACGCCTTCCCAGCTGCGGCTTCCGAGTAAGCGCCAGGCACACCCTGGTAGGCCACGCGCAGCTGGGACCCGTGCATGGGAGCTGGGGAGAGGTCAGTGATGGTAAGCGGCTTATGCGGCGGCAGCTGCGGAGGCTTACTGTTTCCCTTATCGATCGGGACCAAATTCAGCTCGATTGACGTCTTGTGACCGTTGACAGCGGCCACGTGGTCTGCCCCAGCCTCCGATTCGGACCCGGACCCAGACCCAGATTTGTCAGTCGGCTGCTCCTGCGACGCAACCTTGCTCGCAAGAATCGCGCAGGAGCTCTGCCAGTCGGCCCGGCTAGACCCTACGCCGTTGGGGAAGTGCACCTGGTCGGATCTGTACACGCAGTGAACCATAAGGCGCGTCGGGTTGACCCGGACAAGTTTCCTACAACCCGTCGTCCTCCCTACCGATTTAATCAGATTCTGCGGACACGGAGGTGATAGAGCCTTCATTTTACCTCTTTCTTCACTACCCACTAAAAGATTTCTCGCGCTTTCCTCTAAAACAAATCGGAAACAGAAACCCAAAAGAAAGAAACTAACAGAAGCAGAAAAAGAAACCGAAAACAGAGAAAGTATATTTACAGCTTGTTGTTCTCTGAGAAGGGAACGTCAAGCTGAGAGAAAAAGAAGGGGGGCAGTGGGTTTTTATATTGCGACGATTTGGTGAAAGGCAGCAGTAGACAAGTCTTCTGAGGAGATGGTGTGTGCAGGGAAGGTGGTTCGGTCAATCTCACACCTACCCCCCTCACTCTCTCTTTCACATGTTTTGCATAACTTCTCTTTAATTTCTTTCATTATTCAATCATCATTTTTCATTTTTTAACGCACTGAACCATGATTTCATAAATACCACTAAATCTCAATTGATTCCTCTGATCTTTTGGCTTAGATTAACTTTAATTACACCTCGTAAATTAACTCATGATGTTGACACTTTCAAAGGTATTTGTCGGTTTACTATTTTAATTTTTAATTGGTAATTTTCTTAAATTCTTGTTTATTTGGATAACTAAGCTTTCTCTAAGACATAAACAATTGGCATGCTAATTATGACATTGGTTAAGGATTTGAGAGTAAATTAAATTACCCATGTAATGTGTTATTAAAATTAGGAACTTTAATTAACATTTATTTTGTAAAATATTAAATTTATTTTAAAATCCTAAAGCAATATCATTTATGGCATTAATAATTAATATTTTGTTAAACTAATTTCCATTTCTAGTAAATAATTATTTTTGTAGATTATTATGATTTGAGAGCTTTAGCTTTTGGCATAAGGGTTGTGGTTTCAACATCATAATTAGGGTTCATCCCCACCTACCCTTTTAGCATTTTTCACCGCCAATCTCTAATGCTTAAAAAAAAAAATTCCAAAATTTTATCCCTATAATATAATTATTTGCAACTAATTTCAACTTTTTATTGATAGGCATAGGCACCATAGGTCGGTCAGTTTGTATTTAAACAAACAAATAAATAAAAATATTCAAACTATTATCGTAAAGAATTTAAAATTTTTATACCATAAAAATATTTTTAAAAAAAATTTACACAATCAAAAAAATCAAAAAAATTATAAAAATAATTGATGAATGAAAAATGGATTACATTTAAGAGATGAATTTGAATTGAAATATATAATTTCCTTTTTAAGTTTTTTGGAGATAATTCAAAGACAAAAATATTTTTTATTTTTTATAATCATTTAAATTGCAATCTAATTTAATTTAATTTATAACTGATTCAATCAAAATATTGAGATTTAAATTAAAAAATATAATTCAATTTTTTATTTATCTTGAATTTAACCATTTGAAATTATTTTATTTTTTATAATTTTTAAAATAAAATCCAGTTAATACGACATGATAAAATTAGCCTTTAAACTCATTAAAACAATGAGAACATACACACGAATCCTTACAATTCTTTGATGAAAAATCTCCAAATGATTTCAAAACTCAACGAACAAGATTAATTCAATAAAATACCCCAAGTTGCAACAATATTTAAGTTTTTTATTTAATTTTTTAAAAAGAATGAAATTTACCGATTTCAAAGTTGCCAATAAAAAAGAATTCCGATTCCTACCTAGAATCTTACTTTAATTATGTAGCCCCACCAATGTTAGGGCTTGTAATGGACCAATTCTGTAATTAAATGCGCAGGCCGTGCTCAAAAACTTAATAATAAACCGACCCAATTATCATTAGCTTCATAATTTTTTTTGTATAATATAACATAATATTAGGTAGCTTACTATTATTTCATATATAATATGATATAATATAGTATAATTTCAAAATAAATTATTCAGGAATAATTTTAGCTTAATCCCAGTAATTAAAAATTGAACATTCTCACTTCCTCAGATGAAATTTTATCTAATTTTATAAATTAAAATTAATTAATAGATAAATTTAAACTAAATAAAAAAGATAAATTAAAAAATAAAATAAAGTGACTAATCCCACCAACCAACCAAATGAAAGAATATATGTATGGATATAATTTCATATTAGTGGTAGATGAAGGAGCTAGATACTGTTTCAGTTGGTGGTAACAGAAGTAGATAAGACTGAAACTAAATTTCGAAAGATAATACCCACTTAAATGTAAATGCCTTTATGAAGCAAATAATTATTTTCCCCCCAAAATCGAGGGGAATTGCAAATTTGCAGTAACTGCTGTGGCTGTTCTGAGGACCACAAGAGAGCGTCCTGTATCACAGGTCTATCTTTGCCTGCCTTCTTGTCTCACCTTATATTTATTTTTAATGATTTTAAAAATATAAAATATAAAACAAACTCTGAATTGTTTTTATTTTTTAATTTTAAACTCTATTGAATTACTTATAGTTTTCATGTTTTAATTTAATCAAATTTATATGAATTTAAAAATTATAAATATTTTAATTGAAGATTTTATGTAACAAATTTTGATTTAAAAATTTTATAAATATAAACAAGTAAGTTGCCATTATAAAATATTTTAAATTTTTTTGAGTGCTAAATTTATTTTTTAAAATTTGTAACAGTTAAAAATAAAAAATGAGTTAAAAATTGAGTATAAAATTTATTAAAGTTATTTTTGAAATATTTTCACAATGAACCAATGACTTTTTTTCTAGTAACATGAATCATTAAATTTTTTATGTTATTGCATCAATAGACAACTTGCTAGATGGGCAACTGATTCAATTAATGTATCAAGATTTAAATTAAAAATGTGAGTATAATTTAAGATTTTTCTTTTTATATTAATCAAAAATTAATATATCTAATTACTAAATTTTTTAATAGATTTCAATGCAATTTAAATTAATAAATTATGTTGAATTAATAATTTAATATTTTTCTTTTATATTAATCAAAAACTAATATATCTAATTACTAAATTTTTTTAATAGATTTCAATGCAATTTAAATTAATAAATTATGTTGAATTAATAACCTTTTGAACATCAAAATTTATTTGACAATATGATATTAAGGTATTATATAATTTTATTTTTTATTATATTTACTTGAGTTTTTTTATTAAATCATATATATCATAGAATTAAACAATATCATTGGTATGTTGATATTATTTTTTATGTTACCCCCTTACCCAAATTAATGACAACATATTACCATTGAAATATAAAATTGGTCCGGTTGTTAATTAGCTTATTTGGTAAAATCATAATTGATCGTTTGATTTTCTGTAAGCATGTAATATATTAATTTGACAGTTTGATTTTTGAATAACTTAACATATTTTTTTTTTGTTCAAATAAAATTCTGAAAAACATGTTCAAAGAAATTGGAACATTTACTAGGCAAATTGTTACAACATTCATGGTAATCATGTACATACTAAAAACTTAGTTTAATTTTTAATATATGAATTGATTATTATTTTTAATTGAATTGTTAGCATGTCAAACCTATGTGACAATAATGTGACCTTTTAATTTTTTTCCTTTTTTGTCGGTGTTTATGTAATATTTATGCAAACATTCATTTTTTTTAAATTTAAATATAATAAATTATAAGATTTTACGTATTTATTAGAAAAAATTAATTTAGAATCAATTGATAATGGTATTTACTTTAAAGATATTTAAACTTTAAACCGATGCGAATTCATTTGTTTCGTCTACTTTATTTATTTACTTCACTTGCATTAGCTACTTTGATGTTCAATTAGTGTATTTCTTAAATTAAGAGTTATATGATCTTATTATCAATGTTTTTTTTAATTATTTTTGTTACTTATTACTAAAGCATTTCTTGTAATAATAATATTTAGAATTTTTAAACAAATTCTGATCTAATGATTTTAATCAAATTGAATTTTATTGAAAAATTTTAAAATTAAAAATCTTTTTCAACTAATCTTGACTCAAAAATTTTCACAATTAATTAATATAAAAAACATCCAAACTACCATCATAAAAAAATAAAATCTACTAGAGTAATTTTTTTAATCATTTCAACATACAAATATTATTAATTTTTTATAATTATATTAAACTAAAGTCTAATTTAAATAAAATTAAAGATCATATTTACTTAAATATTTTTTTGAAAGAAAAAGAGAGAATAAAATCTAAATTTTTTAAATAAGTTTCACCGCAATATTTTTTGAGTATTAAATTAAAATTTTACATTATCAAAATTTTAAAATTTTCATAAAAATAATTTATGAACCAAAAATTATTAAAATTTAATAATACATAATTTAATTAAATTATTTTTAAAAATTTGAATAACAAAAATATTTTTAATTTTTTACAATTTCATGAATTAATATTCAATTTATATTAAATAAAAATTAAATATACTATTAATCCAATCGATACATCATGATTTAATTAAAAAGAATAATTTAAATTTTTTTATTTATCTTAAACTATTTTACTCATATAAAACTATATATCATAACTAAAGTGGTTAAAAAAATTAAACATAATAATTAAAATAAGGTTTAATTATCTTAAGCCGTCATGATCGCCTTAATATTTAACCCCAAAAAGCGAGTACAAAGTTCATGCATCGGGTTAAGTACAGATAATGTCAATTGGTAAATTGAATTATATAGTATATGCTTGACTTGGACCGCAACTTTCTCCCCTCTTAGATAAGAATTCAATTATTTTATTTTATTTTATTTTTTAATTTAAAAATTTAAATTTTGTAAGATGAATAAGTTAAGGAAACTTTGTAGGCCACCCACCACTTTGCAATTTCTTGCTTTCTTTTCTGCAAAAAAATAATAAAATAATTCCATGTAATTACAAGAGACACGTTTTACTCATTGACGAGATGAAGTATTTTAGTAATTGTGCTCCTAAACGACAGCACGTGTGCCCGCTTTGACGCGTATTCTGTGTCAAGAAGAAGGTTTGGTCTGGTAAGGCCAACTCAAGAAAGGAGGAGGACTAAGTCAAAGTTTTAATTAAAAAAATTGACAAATATTAAAATAAATTTGAAGTTACATATATATATTTATTTTATATTTTGAAAAATAAATTGAATTAATTGTGTTTTTAATGTTTTAGTCTGATTTAATTCATATTTTATTTTAAAATTTTTAAATAAATTATTTCAATTCAAATATTGTATGACAAAGTTAATTTAAAGTGATTTAATTTAGATGATATTGTTAATTATTTTTAAAAAATAAAATTAAAGATTTTATATAATAAATTTTGAGTTGAATTTTTTCATTAATATAAAAAGAGGTTGAAGTTCCTATAAAAAATTAATTTTTTAAAAAAATTGAAAATATTCTTTAAAAAAAATATTACACTACAAAATCATAAGATATTCTATGATGTTACCGAATCAAGAAGAAGATGATCTTTCGAGATTTAGCTTTTAATCGACATTACATTGGTGATGGCTTGAAGAAAGGGAGCTTCGAAAACGATCTTAGGCAGCTCAAGCAAAGTTCTACGAAACCGGTAGCGTAGTGGCTTGGTATGCTTGATTAAGGTTTCTTGTATAACCACACAGCATACTTTGATACATCAAAACATTCACACTAAGTCTAAGTTACGACAAGTTGGTCAATCGGTGATGTTATCAATCGGTCACATTTATAAGAGAGATATTGTTAATTCAATTTACGCAATAAAATTAGATGTCGAGATGGGTAATGTTAAGTACAAATGTTACTAAGTTTCTCCGAGATTATGTCATCCATGCTTTCTTCATCAAGAAAAAAAAAATTGATGATGTAAATTGTGAATGCCGACATGAAATTACCATAATGTGAATGTAAATACCCCTTTTTTTGATTCCATATTCGATGATGGAAATTCTTCTTGGTTTGGAAGTCCTTGTCTTTAAATTTCTTGCGGAAAAAAAAAAATGTATGCGGAAAGACGGTACCATGATTTAATCAAGACACGAGTCAATTTTCTTCTTCTAAGTATTTTAATGTGTAAAATTAAATTATATATATTTAGTTCACAAAATTTGAAAAGATTTTTTTAAAAATTAAAATTTTCATATATATTGGTTTTTCAACAAAAATATAAGAATTGAGTAACATAATTTTTTCTACAAAAAAATGTCATTTTAAAAAAATAAAAATACATATAAAATTTTTAACCTATTGTTGATGAATTTAAATTATAAACGTAATAAAAATACAAATAATAATAATTCATAAAATATTCTTTTTTACAATATTTGATCAATATAAATTATTTAAATAAAATATTACTAAGATAAAAATAAAACAATTCACAAAAAATTTATCTATCAACCCAATGTGAAAATTTTATTTATTATAAGATTTAATATAAAATTTTTACATCAAATTCAGCGTATAAATATTCTAATCATGGTAGGCATTCAGATTCCCTTTATCAAAGTTACCTAAGAATCTGAAATGAAAGCAAAGAAAGTCATTGAGTATTTCTCTTGTGGACAATAAAATATTTCTAAGAAGCAGTAAGTTAATTAACAGATTCATTTTACACATTTAAGTAGGCCATTAACACCCTGGATGCAACAAATAGTTTAGATCTGAGAGGTTAGAGAGAAGAAGACTAAAGAGTTTGAATGTTAAGTGTAGAATGCAGGGGGTTGGCATGTGAAGCACATTGAAGTTAGATTCAGCCATGGCAGCAGCCCAGGAAGCAACACCTAACCACCTGCAAATCTGATTCCTTTTTCATGAGAGAGAAACAAGGAGATCAAAGCTCATGGCTAAAGGGCACAGAGGCTTTTGTGCTTGAAATGAAGCAAATGGGAAATGGGTATCATGCAGGAAGCTGGAGGAATTTTATGAAGATGATGGGTATCACAGATATTTAACACTTTTCCAGTGAGGATTCTATATTTAATCAAACCAATCAGATTAGAAATCAACAATTGGTTTAGCAATGGAAACCATTATATAAAACTATACAAGAAAATACATTCCATCATGCATAAGTTAATTTCGATGAAACAAAAATATAATCAATCCAACACTCACCAAAAGAAAAGAGGCTGACTGCAAGAAAACAAAATAATGGAGAAGATATACATTAAGGGGGCAGACGCCTGACTTTTTAGGGAGGAAGAAATTTCAATGACTCTGGACTAGATACATACTGACATAATTTAAGATTACAACAGCACAAAGATCCCGCTGGATCTAGCAAACTCATCTCTATCAGGCCTATTACCCAGGAAGTTCCACCCGTGTGTGAAGAAAAAACAGTTTCTAAAGAGCTATTTACCAATTTGAGCTCAGGGGACTTACATTGGACTAGCATTGCAGTACATTGATCCCATGGGAATGGTGTTTCATGAGCTTGACTATCTGATATTTGCGGAGATACCAACCAAAAAAAAAAAAAAACCTTCTCTCTCTCTCTCTCTCTCTCTTAATACTCAAAGCCCAACCCATTTCACCCATCTGAAAACCCAACCAACCCTGAACGGCAACTCATAGTCTTTTGCAACCGAAGGCTCCCTCCTTGCAGTCTCAGGGTCAGACCATTCGTATACTCCCCGTTCTTGCCGACCGCCGGGTACAGTATTATCCAGGATTACAGCCACAAGGAACGCAATCAACATGTGCAATGATAGCAATGTATTCATAATATAGTTCACCTGCAAACACGATAGCAAACAGTAGTTACATTTCCAGTCAACTTAGAAAACAATATATAAAACACAACATATATTCTTATGAACTTTTCAGATCTTGTCCTGAAAGAACGTCACAGGAATCCTTCCAAGTAGTTTTAGTTATCAATAAGATGCATACCCCTCCATATTTGCTGCGGAAGGGTCCATGAGCAGCCACGATGTAGGGCTGAAAATAACTTGGAACAGACACATTGGAATTTGGAGAGATGCCGTATTGCTGGAAGTAGGCTGGTATTGAAAGAGAGAAAAACAAAGATAGCCCGACTATGATGATGTTCCTGGAGCTTCCAGCCTCACTATAGCGTAGATTTGATAAACCTAATGCTGTAAGCATTGCCCACATGAAGCATAGGAGAGCAGCAACCATGACCTGTGGAATCGATGCGATAAATCCTCCAACTTTACCTGTGCAATGCCAGAAGTTTTTAATTAGTACAAGATGACAAAAGAGATTAGAGCCCAAGCCAAGAAACAGCAACCCACTTTCTGTTGTTCAACTCATAAATAAGAAATGAATGTGTCTGTTCTATTATTAATACGTCATCTTAAGCCTAAACAGGGACAGTTGGCACTTACAAGATAAGAACAGAAAAATCCTGTCCTTGAATTGATCACCAAGTCCAACCAATATGTATGGAACACTTTATGAATGCAAGCAAACTCATGTCCACTTAAGAATAGAAAAGCTTATGTTGCACCTAGGTATACCGCTAATAACAGATTGAAACTTTCCATTAGAGCAACAGAACAGAGTGACTATTCATTTTTTTTTCCCATTTAGATGAACCTTGAGACGTTAGACCTACAATATCTAACTCCAATTCTTTACCACATCTCCAAGACCCAAAGATGCATTACTAGAAAAGGCATCAGCTTGCAAATTCCTTCAAAGTCTACAACATGAACCATTTAAATTAGTTCAACTCAGCCTACCATGCTAGGTGCAAGTTTGCTTGCTGCCATGGTCACTGGTTGCTGCTCAATTCAAAAAAGAACGAGCTACTTAGAACCACACAAGGTCGCCATCGTCTACTTAGTAAATGACGTCAACCTTGTATCTGCACAAGCTACTTTCGTTTCAGCATGTAAATATGTCTCTGATGTAACAATGCCAGAGGGTGCAATACCCAGAAAATATGTGAACAGTATTGAACAGTTGATACTGTACAATAAGATAAACCAGTGTGGTGCAAATTCACAGCAAGCAACACAACTGAATAACTGACCTTAATGTTAAGTTCTTCTCCAATTGAAAACGTTTTTCTTTTCTTTTCTTTTTTTTTTCCCCTCATTACGAGATGAACTTACACTTACCCTGTTAGGGATTTCTTATGACTTCCACTGTCAAACACTAGATCTCGAAAATAAGTACTTCAAAATCACAGAGGAAACACTCTTGTATAGTCATAACAGTTCACTTAGCAGATTTCTTCAGTAGAGAGGGGCATGATTTGTTGCCTCCTAGATGTCAACTTCAAAGTGATCCCCATGAAAACTTGGTAGCAACATTAGTATCACTACTGCAGGGGGCAGGAGGCTAATATTTCTCAAATGGCACAGAGGAGGCACTTTCATGAATGGCATTTTCTATTAATTTACTAAATGGCGTCACTTGGTTCTTCAGAAAATAATTCTCGAAAATAGAAGGCAACAAGCTTCTGCAAATAACCATTTTGCAATTATTTATGCCTAAATGTGGTCACCACCCAGTTATCATGCAACCAATATGTGCAAAAGTTTACAACTAATATGTTAGTCAGATAAATCACTCATGAAAGAAAAAATGTTTATGTTTTACTGATTATGTACGATTGATTAATTTCAAAAGACGAAATGTTAGATTAACACTTACCTACAAGGGATAATACAATCAAAACGCATGCACCTAATTCAATGGCTCTGCGGCTTCCCATTTTAGTCACAGCAATAGTGTGCACATTTTCAGTTAGGGTTGTGGACCCAGTCCCGGTACCCCAGAGACCAGCCAGAACACTGGAAATGCCTTCAAGACCAATTCCTCGACTAACAACACCTGGGGTTGGAGGTCTGGATGCCACCAGTAAGGATGACGCATGGTAAGAGCCAACCTAAAAAATTCAAAAACCAAAGAAATTCAGGAATATATTTATTGCTCCACTTTACCCAGAAACACTTGTAAGTAGCTCATACAACAACAGAAAATGACAGCATATGTGCTATTATGTTATCACTTTCTTCAATTAAGTTGCTAGAGATCCGGAGAGAACAGTAAGTTCGATAAATAACATCAACGCTACAAGCTTGTGGGTCAGAAAGGAATTAGCATCAGTTTCACTCAAGGATTCCAACACCTGAGAAACAGACCATAAATTCCTTGGATATATATATATATTTTTTTTAGCAGTATAAATTCCTTGAATATAATCCAATCATGAATGTTCAATAACACTTTGCTGAGCATATAAACCTACTGGAAACCCGTAATAGCAGTAAATTTCTGGCTCTTTGTCCATTGATTAACCAAATTTTGATTTTGATAAATGTAGCAAACAAAGAAGAAATTTCTGCGAGAGAAGGTCAACACCCCAAACTAGCTTTGATCTATACACAGGATGGCCCCATATTGAGATATTCACTTTCCAAAAGAGATTATGCAGTGCATAGCATTGACTACTTCAACCACATACACGAGATTCATTCTAATTATTTAGTTATTCTTTTCTCACATCTGATCTCAATAAAAAAACTGGAAATTATTTTTCTACAATGGTACTGGAGTGAAAGACAAAGCTAGTAATTTGATTCTGATAAAAGGAAAAAATCGCTCAATTTTCTCATGTTCCAGACCTTCCACTTAATCAATTACATGTTAACAAATATTTTCACTTTTCATGATGATCATTGTCAAACTCTACCCCATGTGGTCTAAAAAAAAAATCCATAAAAATTCTTATAACATGTGGAGATAATGATATTTAAGAGGAAATTGCAATCATCACATCAAAGATGGTTGAACCACAATCAATAAGAAAACTTGAGAACCAAAAAAGGAATGTCAGTCCAAAATGAAGGATATATATATATATATATATAAAAGAAACTTGTATGAGAAATATGGATCTTCTAGAAAAATTGGAATCAAAATAGATCACAGGAAACTAACCGAATCCACAGAAGCAATTATAGTCACCACACACATAACAAGAGCCATCTTCCAGTTGAAGACAGGTGTCCCCCATTGTAATGGGTAAGGAAACCTAAACCATGGTGAAGATTTCAAAGCATGAGAAGTATCAACTCGACAGTTCCTCATTCTGGAAAGATGTTTTCTGCAGTGCTCGGATATTATATTTGAGGCAGGTATGTTTGTATCACAACCTTTGTAGCTATAGGCTCCTGTTTCAGTAAGAAGGAAAGCGACCCCCCATGTAATTGCCAGACCCAATGGAACCTGGCAAGGAAATGAAGACAGCCGCAACAAAATCACAATCATATTACAATATGAAAATGTGTGCTGGAGGAGAAAAGGTAAAATACAAATAAAAATCAGAATTTTTAAATCTGTAAACTCACACCTATAAACTTACCGCATAAATAAGAAATATTCGATGACCGCCAACAGATATCTTACGGAGATACTGCAGAAAGCACAGAAACAAACTTTTAGATGTCTTGTGAAAAGTAATTATAAATCATTGTCATGAATTATAAAATTGTCAGGAACTACAACCGTTTTTGAGCTAATAATACTAGTTTTAGATGGTATTATCGACCCATGCACCCACTCAGAGGACCAAATTTACATGGGCTAAAATCCTCAACACAAGAATATCCAAGCATACAAGCAACTGCCAGAGAATTTAGAGTAGCTTCACCAAACTTACGAGAGAGAAAATAATAACCAGTAGAATCTGGACCGCACCAATCTCAAGACAGGTACCAACAAGTGTGAAACCATAGCTATAAAAGGAAAGTCCGACAGCTGCAATAGTTGGGGCAACAACTACCGGATTGATCAACCTGAAAAGAGATGAACCCTCAATTCAGTAGAATATCTCAAATATTGAACACTTTTGAATGAAACATGAGACAATTGTAAAACAGTAGTTTGCCTCTCTTGAGTGTCACAAGAAATTGATACGTCACACAAAGCGGAATCAATCACCCAATTGAAAATAACTTGGCATTCCTTTGCCAATTTTGCATCACTAGAGCCACCTCTGTTTTTGTTAGACTAGTCTAGAGAATAAGAAACCATTCTGGTGCTTGTTACACTCATTGGCATTGTTTATGTTGCTAGTAATGCCGTTCTGCAATCATCCTTAATTTACAATCTACACCAAAAATTTTGCTGGTAATGCAGTTCCAGACTCTTCTGTATCCTATAATCTACATGAAAAGCTTTATTGCTCTACACAAACAAGAAACACAATATAGTTCATTAATTACAACAATGGACAGGCTTGCAACCAAAAGTGGACTCAAACAACATAAAGTCAAATATATACTTGTATCTTCATAAGTGTAGTCATGCACACAAAACTGCAATCCGCCCTACATGGAAAACCTGAAGAAATATTCTATGCAGAACCCCTTTTCAAGAAAAATCCCCTTAACCATACTTTGCACATCCACGACATAGTAAGATCAGAGCTGGAGAGTCACTATAATTTCAAATAGTCACTAGCTCTCATTACTACATCCCATGTAATATATTACATCAGAAGTGCAGTCAATAGCTCAATGATCAGTACCTAAACTTCAGGGTAACCACCAAACGACTAACTCATTTCTCTTCAAATATATTAGTAATAAATCTGCAAGTGTCCCTTCAATGACAGAACTTTCTTGGGACGATAACTAGATAATAATCCTTTTGAACTCTAAAGTACAACTTAACCTACTCAATGCACTCAATTTGTAGTTGACAAGTGAAATTACAAACAATCCATACTAAACAATGAACTACAAATTGGAAAGCAGTAACAATGCTGAAACCATACCTCAAAAGCAATGACATCAGTCCACTATATCCAAGTATTGCTTGAAAAGCTGAAGCTATGATAATAGCCCCTTGTAACTCTTTCATAATATGCTTGAAATTCTGCCACATTAAATAATGTCCATACACATTGTTAAAACTTTTACACCATAGTTAAAAACAGTGGAACTTAGGATTGTAGTAACATTTTAACTTAAATAAATGAAGAAAATAAAAAAAGAGAAGAAATCAGAATGCACTCGACTAAAATGAATATTACAAGATCTATTTCCTTCCCAAAAGAATGAACGAATGAAAAACGGAATTCAAATTGAGATTATTGCTGCTTGAACCTGTCCTTTAATTTCAGAACCTTCAAATATGTAGCAATTGAACTTCATTCAGAGGTAAGAAAATTCAGTCTAGTCAAGGAGAAAAGTGGAAACCCATTGTTTTATTCTCTTCATCCAACATTTTTTTTCCTTCCATTCTTCTGGATCCCAACAAGTCTATGTTAATAATTTTGAAAAATAACAAGGGAATTTTCAGTAACCAATTTTCCGAAAACCAAATTGGCTCCATGTTTCTCCCATTTTTCCCCCATCAAATGTAACCTGCTTCAAGCCCAATGATCTTCATAGTGCTTCTAATAAAATTGATCACTCCATTGCTTCAAATATGCATCATATCCAGGAAGAACTGCTTCAAAATATATTGCCACCAAAATAGAACAATGCAGGAAGATACAACTTTTGCAAAGCATATAATCTTAAATCATCTTATCAATTATTGTCTTCTTAAGATATTGGAACACAGTAAAACTATATTTTATTCACCAAATTCACTAACAAATGGTTGTAATTTCTATGAAAAGGACTAAAGGAACATCTTTTCACAATGCAAGAAGATGAAATGAAGGAGACTAGAATGCATTCAGCTACAAAGAGAGAATGAGAACTGAACCTTCAAATTCTCCACAAGACGAGCCAAAAGAAGAAACATAACAAATGGAGAGAAAGAAAAATAAAGACCAAGCATGGACCAAAACGTGTTTTATCTGAAAAGCACAATTAAGACCAGCTTGGTTCGTCATCCTTTATGGGTGCTTGCTAGATATATGGGCCATACCAAGATCTTAAATTCTTTATTTAAGTATTCAGTAACTTCAACCTCACTTTACCATATTAAACCTGTGTTTAGAAGGTGGCTTGTCTGTTAATGGGACGTCCAAATTAGTCCTTAGACAATGATTTGATGGTATTTTTACAAGGCCAGTGAGTCTAAGCACAGAAAAGAAACTTAGGTTGAATCATTTCCACCAACGAAGGACTTCAGCAAATGTCTAAAACATATGATTGTGATAATTTATGGCCAAAGTAATATTTGCAGGGACTCCAGCAGAACACCTAAGATGCTCTTGCTAGCGAAACTTGTTGCAAAAGGACTACTTAAAGTCTCATTGAGGTAGACAGTAGCAAAAGAAGCCCAACAGTCATGGTAGATTATAATTTTTCGCTAATGAATCATAATGATAGGAACAAATCATTGAATCACCACCGTTTGACAACTGTAAATGCTAAGCAGCACAGAGTCAACACCACAGAAACTGAATCTTGGGAGTGACAAGATAAAGTTTAGGACCAAAGAGAAAGAAAAGTATATGCGTTTAACATAAAGATTTAAAATGCTAGGCGGCAACTGATATTAAACCTACTGCTTAGACACATTTCACCCTATTTCTTGCATTAGTTGCCTGCCTGTTGATAAGTATTCATTGTCTAATGCAACAAAAACGTGTTTCACAAGATCTTTCTGTACTCTTGACTGTCTCCCAGACAAAAATAAATGCTTGAAGATAATTATCCTCAATAAAAATATTAGAAAGCAGTTTGCCAGTAACAACCAGTTAGCTACCCTTATTAGATATAATTAAAATGGACAAAATTTTATGAATTAATTCATGTATCAGTCTTAAGTAGAACTCAGTTGTGGCCACATACAAAGACAAGAATACAAATTGAACATTTCAAGTGCATCTTAAGAGTATGAAAGTGACTTGATTATAATAATCACCTAACTTGAGAATACAATTACAGAAGAACTGGAGAATAGGAACGTACATTTCCATTCAGCCCCTGAAACTCTGGAGAGTTTATTATTGCCAATACTGGAGCCAGGTAGATGAATGATGGACCTTGTATCAAAGGCAACCTCGACCCAAAAGATGCATGCAATAGTGTTGTGACTCCAGACACAAAGAGCACTGTTGATACCACATTTGAAGTATCCTCCTACACCAGCTAAGTCCAGTCAGACCAAACTACGCACAAGATAACTTCACCAAACAGAATTAGCAATATAGGTATTAAATGGAACTATAGAAAATTACTCACAGAAGAGCCACCCATTGCAGGAACTATAACGAGAGGAATGAGGACCAGTGAACCCAACATGGAAATATAATGCTGGAACCCATAAAGACCAATAGGAACTGGGACATGACAGAAACAAACATAAACCCAGTTGAAATTATCCACAAAATCAAGAAAGAAATATATGTTATCAGCATCTACTTGTCATTGATAGGCAAAACTCCAAAAACTCCGCAACAGACATTAGAACATGTCAAACAGTCATTTAAATATCAAAGGATAAGAATGTTAACATCGACCACCTTCGAGTGTCCATTAAAGATGTTGAAAATAAAAAATAAAAGAAAGCATCTTTCACTATCAAAATAACTGTTAAACAACAGTGAGGAGGTAACAGCTCAAATCACACTGAGCATGCATAAGGCATTTCAAATTATCAGTTAAAACATCAAAGCACCATCTACTTCTCACTTCTGCGGTAAATTAAACAAACCCTGATACTGTAAATAAGCAAAGAGGAAAGAATGGAAAAAAGAAACAAAGAAAACTCACCAAGACCAGGAGTATCTCTAAGCTCATACTTCATATGGGAGTGTCTAGACACAAGACCGTCATCCTCAACGTTCAGTGGCGGCACATCCACTACCTCCTCATGTCTGGCTGCTCTCCTTGTCGGTTCAGAGGACCCATTTGCCCCCGTGGGCCCGTTAGCAGCTGGACCCGGGCCTTTAGTTGCCCCATCAGAATCTCTTCTCTTCTTCACGGTCTGATCCTTATCAGACGGAGGCGGTGGGACTCGCTCCCTCTCCGCATCACCGTTGGCCACGGCTGCCGGGCGAGCCCGGCCCGCCTCGAGATCCGGTTGGGTATCCAGCTCTTTGGCCCTGGGGGGCAAAGATATCTGGCCCGAGTCGCTGGCATTGGTCTCCCCGGAGAACTTAGGACGGAATCCGGTGCGCTTGGCCCAAGAAGATGGCGGCATTGCGGAGGATTCCGGCGCTGGTGGCCAAGGACCCGGTTTGGGCCGGGCCTTCGGATCAGAACTCGCCATTACCCTTGGATTTTAGTGGTCCATAACTGGAATGCAACTGTAGATCTGAGCTCTGCTGCTGAGGTTCCTTTTGAGCAACCCAAGAAACGGATTCCGCCTATGCTAGGGTTTGCTGATGAGCTGAAGGCACCGCTTCAAAGAGTGGTGGGTTTTGGATAGATAAACAGTGAGCTTAGTAGTGAGAGAAAGTGAAGTGTGAAAGTGAGTGAAGAGAGAGACTTGGGGTTTTGGGGAAGTGAGAGGGAGAGAAGACAAAAGATAGAAGACTAAGTGGTCATGCTAAAACCGCGTTTCTTCTGTTTTCGTTTTTGTTTCCCCTAAATCATCGGATTTTGTAATAAAATATATTTTTTCTTTTTAAATATTCACCATCATGAAGAAAATTATGAGACCGTTGGTAAAATGAATTTAATGATTTAAAATAAATATAAAAATCTTAAAAATTATTTAGTTTTAATCAAAATCATGTAATTTTATTGGATCATTTTTATATATAAAATTATAATTTAATTTAAATAAAATATTATTTTTAGTTTATACAATAAAAATTTAACTTAGAATTTATTATAAAAATATTTAAATTACTATCATAAAAAATTTAAAATTTAAATACTAAAAATATATTTTCATAAATTTTTAGTTTAAAATTTTAAAAAATTTATATTCAAAATTTTTTAAATTTTTTTATGATGATAAGTAATTGTTACATTTCCAAAAATATTCATATCAAATTTTGTATACAAAATCTTTAATTTCAATAACCTTTTTTAAAAAAATTAAAAACATATGTCTATTTTTATTATTATTCCATATGTAAAATTGATGAAATTACAAATTTCTCAATAAAAAAGTTTAAATTTTTTATATTTATTCAATAAATAATATTATATATAATTATTCATATTATTAAATAATAAATAATATAAAATTACATGCTTACTGTTTAATCTTCCAATTCAATTATTCATTTTAATGACATTTTCAGAACTATACTTAACTATAATGTCAAGAACATGTAGGTGGTCTAAATGGGTGGGGCGTCTTTTTCGATTTTCTTGTTGAAAAGTCTTAATTAAGGTGGTTCGAGATAAATTAAATTAAATTAAATTTTGTTTAATTTCATCAACCGTTATCTAATATTATAAATCACAAAATTATTTTTGTTAATTTGCATAATTCAACGTATGTAGACCTTTTTCATCAAAATTTGGCCAATAAAAGAAATTAAGTTCACAACTATCAAAAGTTAAAGGTATAGTTGTAACATTTATTGTTCTTAACTTTATTAGTTTGGAGTTTTATTTTGGACTGAATTAAATAATTATTTTGATAAGGTAGCATGACAAAAATTATTAATAATATTTCTGATATTAAAAAAATATTATATTTACTTTATACCTCAATAACTACTAAAAATGTAAGCGAGGTGGGCATTTTTTTTTCTTTTGTGTTATTGTTTGTTAAATCATTCACCATTCTCTTTTGATTTATTTTTTTAATAAAAGTGAGAATGAATTTTTTTATCTTCTTCAATTTATTTTTTAAACAAAAAATAATGATGAGAATGAAAAATTCTTATTTGAGGATAGAAATTTCATTTTTGTTTTATCGCTTAATTAAATGATAAATGCATAATCTTCATGTGATTATTTATTTTTTTAAAATATTTTCATTTAAGTGAATTGAGTTAAATTTTGATATATATAATAAAAAAATAAAAATGAAACGATATAAAAAATATAATTTTATTATATTTTAGATAAATCTTCATAAATTTTTATTTTAATGAAAAAATGAGTAAATATTATTTAAAACTTAAAGAACGTTATCACTGCTAATCTTTATCTTTAACTTCAAATCTTGATTAATAAAAAAAATAATCAAATGAAACATTAACTTAAATTACTATGATAAAATTAAATATATTTTATTATTTAAATACTTAAAAAATTAGTCAAATAAATTTTATATTTTATTTTGAATCAGTATCTAAATATTTAATAATTTTTGATACACAAATTATTTATTGTAAAATTTAAAAATATTTAACAGTAAAAAATTTCAAAAAATATTTTTAGTATTCAAAAAATTATAAAATTTTTTATAATAATAACTTAAATATTTTTTTACATTTATTAAAAAATTCAAATCAAAATTCATAATATAAAATTCTCAATTTGAATATCTCTAATTTTTAAATTTTTTGATAGATCAAATTTAATTATTTTCTATCAGTAAAGATCTCTTTCGAGGTGTTTTAAAGGTTATGATAAAGATTAAGAAGGAAAGTAACCTTCATAGTTTTAAATGACATTTACCAAAAAAAAATTGATATTCTTAATGATCATATATGATAGTAATTTTAAGTTAATTTAATTATAGAGTTATTTATTAAAAATAAGATGTTTTTAAAGGAGAAAAAAAATAAATGGTAAATAACTTTCTACATTAAATATAAGGTGTAATTATATTACTCAAAAATTATTTTAGAGCATTAACCTAGAATTATTAATTAATGACATTTTTAACCATTACAATCTTACTTTTCTACACATGCAATGGGGTCATGTAAGTTTAGGTTTTAAACCATATTAGTAAGGGATAAAGATGTTATATCGATATGAGTTTATGTTAAGCTTTTTAGTAACAAGTTTAAAAAGTTTTTTTATAATTTATAATGATAATATAAAAATAAAAAAATGATAATTAATTTCATTAAATTAGTATGTATTATAAATAAGAGTCCTCTTAAGAACCATCTACATTGCATTATATAATAAAATAAATTTTCTTCTAACCCCATATTTATTAATTATCATTTGATTATGTTTTTAATGTATGATAATATTTCATGGCTTAACAATATTATTTTTATTATATTTTTCTATAAATATGGAGTTTCATTTTTTTTTTATGGTAAAGCACCTTCTCTTAATAGCATGCATGCATACATTGTTGGGCTTGGGGGTTGGCTTATGGGCATGCAAAGACAAAATCAATAAATACCATCTAGAGTATATGCTTAGTAAGTGAAAAATATTCCAAATGCAGATGTGAAGAGAATTAGATCTATGAGATATTTAAACATGTTTGAGAAAAGAATGAAAAGGAAGAGAGTACTTTATATTCTTTATCGCATGGACACTTTTCAATCCTCTAAATTAAGTTGTTAAAAAAATAAAATAAAGTGGTTGTAATATGTAATTATATTTTTTATTTTTTCTTACTTTGTAATATATATTATATATAATATTTTCTCTTTTTTTTTAATTTGAAAGATCCTCTGATAATAGCTTAAAATTTTTTGTGGGTACGTATTTCAATAAATGTCAATCAACAAGTTAAATTTAAGGTTAATACTTAATTGATTGCAAATCAAGATATCTAACTTAAAAAATTAGATTATCAACTAAAAAACTTTATTCATTTATGAAATTAGATTTTTTAACATATATTTAATATAAAATTTTTCTTAATAAATCCTCTTATGAGCTTACTAGGTATAAGAAAGTTGCTATCAAGACATGGACCGACCCCTTGTCATCTAACTAGAGTAGACAATAAGATAAATCATACAACATCATATGTATGTTCTTAATTGATCCATCCAATATTCATTTTATAAAAGGAACATTCTATCCCAAATTGAATAACATTCCAATATTACATTCATTTTATAAAATATATTTTTTTTTTGAAAAAATAATCATGCAACCTTTGTTACATAGTATTATTGAGTAATCTCATGGAGGCATGAAGTTAGGGTTTTAGGTCTCATTAAAAAGATACAAAGTGAAAGAAGTCCCTTTATAGAGTGAGTACAATACAACATTCATAGCTTTTTGACAATCTTCTCCATATGCCATTTTTGTAACTTAGCCTTTGGCGTTAATTAGACACCATGCTAAAAGAAGAAAACAAAGGAGATCTTACTTAATTTAGAAAAATTAATGACCCTCATCTTGTGCTTTATTCCCTTGAGCAATGCTTATTGTTAAATTCTTTTACTTTCAAAAACATTATTAACACAGTTAATGAGACTAAATCCAAACTAAGCCTAGTTATTTCAAAAAAAAAAATCTATGACAGATAATATAATTTTAGTTACTAAGGATTCTTCATATACGTAAGGATAGTGTTAACAAATATAGCAAGCTTTATCTTGGATAGAGGGAGGATATATGAAAAGAAAGTTGCTAAATTCATATTCAGACCTAATAGATTTGAGGCAAGTCAAAGTAACAATAAAAGAAAGCAAAATAGTGGCAAAAGACTAAGCCATGATCTAGAGAAGACAAAAGAAAAAAATGACAAAACCAAAGTGAGGAAAGAGAACCTAACCAATGATGCAAAAGTTTAAAAATGGAGAAATGATTTTTGAGAGTTAGAAGAAGGTTATTTATAACTTGTGGTCGCTAATGCTAGCTCAAAAAATTTTGAACCAAAACAGTGGCATAAAATACGAGATAATTATAACTATCAAAACTATCAAATATCTTAAAAAATGAAACATTAGGTTCAAAGAGGCGCCTGAATGACGACTATATAATTAGGACCTTAGGAACATGTAAAGATGTCAAAACAATAGTGAATCAAGAAATACACTCATTCAAAAGGGTAACAAATGTATTAAGAAACTTTCAAGATCATTGTCTATAAAATACACCCTTGTGAACTAGCCTTCTTTGTAAAAAAAAAAAAAAAAGGCCTTGCAAATTGACCTTGTCTGTGAGAAGGCTCTCATAAGTTAACCTTGTCCACAATAAAGTATTTGTGCATGGACTAACGACATAAAAAAGGCTCATGCATACCGAGCTTAATTGCAAAGGATGTTGTGAATTGGCCTTGCTCGAAAGAGATTTTTGCATATCGAATTATTATATATAAGATCATTACAGACTAACTTATCCACCAAAGAAGATCCTCAAACATGGGCTTATCTATAAGAGTTGCCCACAAATAGATCTTTTCCATAAAATAGACCTGTTAGCTAACTTAACTGCAAAAAAGAAACTCACAGAGTGGTGAGTGTGAAGTTGAAAAACTCCTTATTGCTTCAAATCAAAGTATGTTAAACTTACTCCTTCGATTGAATGAACAAGGGACTTCTAATGAAACTAAATCCAAATTGAGCTTAATTGCTCTAAAAAAGCCCATGATGCACAATTCAATGAAGGTCCAACCCACTACGATCAAAAAGTATGCTCCCTTACAAAGCATGCTTAGACCTAAGAAAAGACTAGAAGCCATAAAGTTAAATGGTGCCAACAATACCAAAGTGAAAAATAGCCAAAGTGTCAATGAGTAAGGTATTGATGTGTTAGCTTAGTAGCAATATGGTCAACAAGAAGTTATGATATATGGAAGTCGACCAAACAAGAGGATGTAATAAGATTAGAAAATCAATTGCATTATTTGAACGAGGATAAGATGGTATCTAATCATCCGAAATGATTAATGTACCCTTTGATTCAACTATGAAAGAAGGATTCTAGGTAAATCTCTCTCAAAGCATATTATCCACAACCAAATTCTATCAAAATCTCTACTGACTTGAATATGAGAAGGTATCCCAATCACATTGCGATAACCCCCTATCATTTGTTTTATGTTGTAGATTTCATTTAATTTAACCATCATCAAACAATATTTAAAGATCTTCATGTGTCTAAATCTATTTTTTTTGATATTTTTAGTAACATTAACTGTAGATAAAATAACATTTTTTTATTTAAAATAATTTTTATTATAAATAAAATTTTGTGAAAAGTTAATGTAAATTTTTTTATGTTAATTAAAACATATACTTTATCATAAAATTTGTATTTTTTATAATTTAAAAAAATTATTTAATATTAATAATATATGATTTCGCTATTTTTATATGGCATAATAACCACTCATCTAATCAATACATAAAATCTTAATTTTTTATATATTTATAATTACGTTTTAAAATAACAAAAAAATATTTTTAAAATAAATAATATTTCTGTATATTCAAAGTTAAAATAAGATCACAATCATTAAGACACTTTAATATTGTTACATTAATAGTTAACGTAACCAAAATCAAAATGTGACGAATTAAATTTTTAAAAATTAATTTTGAAATATTTAAATCAATATATCATATTTTATTTTACAAATAAACCTTACAAATGTGTTTTTAAAATCATCAAAATTTGTACTATAAAATTATTTTCAAAGTAAGTAATATTTACATGATCATTTGAAGTTTGAAAAAAAATAAAATGGTAAATATTCCAAAAAATCTTAAAATATATAATTACCTATTAATCAAATCTTATTATTTAAAATATAACAAAACATATATATTCTATTAATTACCGAACTAAACCTTGAGAATTAATGTCATCAACAATAAGTGTTAGATCGAGGTATCATTGTCTTTTTCATGTTATCTTTTTTCAAATGAAATTAGTAACTGAATCTTTTTTGTTTTAGTTCGTGTGATAGTGTTTATCTTTAAAATCAAAGAGATTTTTGAGTTTCTTTTTTTTTGGTCAAATTGATAGTAAGGAATGAGTGTATATATTTCTTTTGCATTGTAACTTGATTTGTGTAAAATTTGTGTAAATAATCACAATATGATCACCATTCCAGCATGGAAGTCGAGCTTCTTTAGTTTTTCCCTTGATATTCTCACATACTGAAGAAAAAAATAAGAAAAAAAAGAGAGGCTTAAATTCATTACTTGTTGGAAGAACACAAACATAAAGATGATTGTTATCAAAGATTTGGCCATGAATGGTTTTGAAGTCTTCAAAAGAGAGCTTGATTTCATAGATGGAAGATTTATACCTTCTGTCTTTTAGCATCTTCAATATTGTTCTCCTTGAAAAATAGAATTTGTGACGCTCAAATCTACTTTGGTCCTTTGCAATCATTATTATCACTATAAAATTTGACTTATTTTACAACACTAGAACATCGCAGTGAAAAATAGAAAAGTAGAGCTAGAGAGATGAAATCTAACAATATTAAAAGTCAAATAAAGAGAGAAAGAGAAAGAGAAAGAGAAAAGGGAAGGCAAACGGGTCACATTAATATTTTGATGGTTGGAGTCAAAGTCGTCAATCTTTTTATTGGCCATTGGATTTTATATTGTACTCGAGTTGGGTCCCAAAAAGACGATTAATAGGATGGACATATAGAGATCCATGAAGGTGTGGAGGCTGGAGCTTGGCTTCCCCTCTGTGATTATAGATAACATCATTTAATGCCTGGTGACACATTTAAATTCATCGCCTTGTCTCCATGCTCTGCTGTTTCTTCCTCTTCTGTGGCTGCAGCATTTGAGATGCATAGCTGCTTATTATGTGTAAATGTACATACAACTAGGTTCATGTACGTATTTGCATGTTTCGGTATCTATTCAAGTATTCCCAATACTATTTCTCCATCACGATCATCTTCATCATTCCCTTTTATCCATCTTCGTTAAATTTGAGTTCACTATCTCATATATTGAAAAACAAATTAATCAGTGGAAGAAAAAGATATAATAGTTCCTTGAATTATTTTTTACATTTATAAAAATTTTAAGTCACAATTTATTATAAAATATTTTAATTTAAATATTTTTAAAATTTTGAATTTTAAATTGAGTTTAATTTGATCAAAATTAATAAATTAAGATTCATTTAAAAACTTTTTAAAAGTTACAATTTGATTGAAAAGAAAATTAAAATCTAAGATTTTAAATATTTAATTTTATCCTTGATTTTATTAAAATCCTAAATCTAAATAATATCATTTGATAAGTGAGACAGGGACGATTTTGGGCCTATGCCTTAGGGCGATAGCCCAAGGCCCCTTAATCTAGGGTTCATATCTCTATATATTTATAATTTTTTAAAATTTTAAATTAATTTAAACAAATTATAAATTCAAATATTTAAAATACATTGAATTTAAATAAAATGTAATTAAAATAATTAAATTTTAGATTAACAAGAAAGAAGAATAGAAATTTTTATAGTTGATTAACATTTTTCTTTTTTTAATGTTTTTTATTTTTGTTAGATTCAATAAATAATTTTTTAATTACTTACAATTTTTTTTACTTACCTTTGAGAGCATCATTTACATAAGTACAACAATTTTAAGTTACTATCTTGATGTCTTAATTGTTTATAGAATATTATTAACTATGCATAAAAATATTTTTTTTAGATTTAAACTATTAAAATCTTAATTACTATCAATTATATTGTAAACAAAAAATAAATGGATTAACAACTTGTATGTTGAAAAAAAAAAGTATATCGAGATAAATTGATTATAAAAATATTATTAATAAATTTATTTTTAAATTATTAAAAAATTATTTTAAATAATTACTTTTTATTTATTAATATATAATTTTATTCTTTATATATTATTATAATTTTAAATAAAAAATTTTATTTTTATTTTATTCCGGGCCTCCAAATGGTATGGATCGGCCTGATGTGAGAAAATACAAAAGTTGGACTAGTTACTTAATTCTAACTTTATTTTTAATTAAAATTTTTGGAGTAATTTAATTTCATAAATCATAGATATGATTAGTATATTTGTATTAGAAACAAGTAAGTTTTGATATCATAAATGTATAATTAAAAAAATTTGGACGAGATAGAAGTATTTTAAGTTATAATTAAAACATAATTGTTATATGTTATACATGCTTCCATATATCAATTTTTCATATCATTGTAAGAAATTGATATTTATGAAAATAAGGATAAATATGAAAAAAAAAAACTTTAATCAAACTTATTTTTCAATTTACATTATGTTAATCGGATTGATTTTACATTTGACATTTTATTTTTAATGATCATAAAAAGTTAAAGATATTTTTGTTATTGAAATATATTATTGCCAATCTTTTAACTATAAATTATTTTTAATAAAATTTTATTTTTAATAATATAAAATAAAAATATTTTAATATTTAAAAAATATTACAATTATCTATAATAGTAATTTGATTATATATATATATATATTTAAAGTCAAAATTTCTTATTTAAAATTTCAATTTAAATAATTCTTATAAAAAATTAATGGCATAATTTAAATTAAATTATCATATAAACAATAATTTACTCAATATTCAATGTGTAAAATAAACAACGTGTACAGTTTACAATATGATTATATTTACTCAAAAATACCAATCTCTCATCCATTTTAAAATATTCACCTATTAAATTAACATGAGAATACTATGTTTTGTTTTAGAATTTTTTTTTTCTTTTAAATCCTTTAAGAGATACAAACTAAATCTCATCTTATGATTTAGACTTAATTCACTTATCAAATAAAATTTAAGTATTATCCACACAGACTTATGAAAATTAATTTAAGGGTCTTATAACTTTTTTTTGGTATTTGCACATAGTGTAATTCTTTTATCTTGGTGATTATTATTATTATTATTATTATTATTATTATTATTATATATAACTCTAATAATTTAAAAATAAGCTGCTTGTTAACTTAATATGATAAGAATACGTATTAATTGTTTATTGCAGCACGTGTATGAGTGAAGATCAATCCGACACTGATCTAGAAATTAAATATTTTAGCATCATTTGGGTAAATTTTGCAAGCTTTTATTAGTTATTAGACAAGTGATATATTATGTGAGAAAAAAAAAATTGGACCTTATTTATATACTTTATCTATCTCTCTGATTTTATAAAGAACTTGTTATATTTTAAAAATTAAAATAATATTAAAAATTTAAAATAAAATACAAAATTACTTTTTTTCCTAAAAATGTGAGGTGGTAATGAAAATTCTTATTAATAATTCTACTTTAAAAGTATGAAAATGAAATTGATGAGTGAGTTAATATTTGTAGAATGTTTCGGTTTTGGGTTATTTTAGTTCCTTAACAAGCCCAAGGGCAATTATGACAATTCAAAAAGCCCTAATCACGTGCTTAATCGATTGAGCTTAATAAGAGTTAAGATTCTTTTTTTTTTTTTTTTAATTTCAAGAGAAAAATTAAAAGTTTATTTTTTTTAATTAATCACAAAGGCTCATGTAATTTAAATAAAGAAGTGATTTTAATAGGATTAAATTTTTTGCTGATTTAAATTAAGTTGAGTTTTAAAAAAAAGTTATAATACATATCAACTTAATAAAATTAATTGCAAAAATTTTATTTTATTTTTTATATTATCATATTAAAATACAAAAGTACCCTTTAAATTTTATAATAAAAAACTCAATATGAGAGATTTAGTGAACTCATCAACTAGGTTAACTAACTAACTTAATAAACTAATTAACTAACTAAACTAAACTTCATTACTTAAATAATTAATATAATAAATAAATTTTTATATAATTGATATTGTAAACTGTGCTAATTGAATCCCAACACAAATTAGATAAATGAGTACTTATGTTTGTTTAGCAAAATAAATTATGAATAAGTCCTAATTACCAATTTGCAAAAGTGGCATTTAAAAGCGAGTTTTTAAAGAGCTAATTGTTATAAATGGATTATTTTTTTTTAAAAAGGTCAAAATTATTAATTTTTATAATTGTAACTCATTTTTTTAAACTCAATATTTCAATTTTTTTCTTTTTAACATTTGACGCAAGTTAAAGTAGAAAAATGAAATTTTGACTAAAAAGTTTCATACTTTGAAATTTGGTCTTCCAAAGACTAATTTTTTAAGCAATTTTTTTTAAGGACTTCAATGAATAATAAGGTGGAGCATAAATGTGTGATAGATTTATTCTTTTTCTAAGTTTATCATTTACATTATCTATGTAATGAGTGTTTGTAGGTTGGTTTTCTTACTCATCTTACGTTTTGGTGAGGTATGAATATGAGTTACATTTGAATCCACCCAAGGGGATCAGTTCTTATGCGGCTCTATGGGTGCTTATTTTATCTTCCAAAATTCAAGTTACGTAAACAATCAAAGTATAATCTTAATTTTTTTTTGAAATCTGTTTTATTGTATTTTTATTTAAAGTTTCAGTTTTATATTAAATTTACGTGGACTAGTGATTTTTGAGATATTTTAATATTATTTGATAATGTTGAGTCAATTACAAATATATTATGTAGATGCATGTAGATTTTTTTGCATATTACTTTAGTTGTCTTGGATGTGTAGTAATTATTATGCACTGATAGTGATAGTGCATTACTGATAGTGATAATGCATTATTAATTATGATAATAATTTTAAAAGTAAGTTTACAATAAAGTTTTGGTATTAATATTTGTGAATCTTTATTTATATCTCGACATTTTCAATACTAATGATTTACTACAACATGAGATCATTAGAGTGTGAGTACTATAGATAGTGACTTAATACGAATAATAGTGGCTTAATATAGTATTATTGTGTGCTATTTGTTTTCATAGTGAATTACTACTTAGAAATAACATGCATTTTATATACGCTATTATTATGTGAATAAAAAATATTTTGTTCATGATGCAAGATGGCCAACGAGATTCGAGTAATAGTATCTTTCAATGAAAAATGGGTTGATAAAGACTCAAATTGTTGATATGCTAATAATATTGTAAAAAACGTAGAAGAGGGTTACATATACAATCAATTAATTATGCATGTTAAATCAGTATTAAATAATAAATATTTCAATTATGATATTGATTTGCACACCTTACCTAAAGTTAATAATGATAAATTATAAACGAAGATGTCAACCGATAATTAATTATTTTGAAATGGTAATATAATGTTAGTTTGAATTCAAAATATGTAAGATCAATGAAATTATTTTGACAGTACTATAGTGACATATTTTAGTTACATAGTATACTCTGTTTGTATTGTAACACGTCAACCTATTAAATAGTGATTTACAGTTACTTATTAATACATAATGAAGTGTAACACAATCAAATCTAATTATTATATTGTCATAATACCTTAACCCAAAAAAATAATGAAGTGTTTTTATTTGGTTGATGTATCAAAAATATGATCAAAATCACCACTAAGGAGACAAAATACTCCATCCTATTAATGTAAAATAGACATTATCAACATAAAGCTAAGTAGTTAATTCATTAAAATAATTGCTTGATAATATTACATCAAATTAACTATTCATAATCTATGAGACTTTATCAAATCAATCATTCAAAAAAAAAAAAAAAAAACTAACTTGTATGTGTAAACTTCAAAAAACTATCAAAATGTTTATAGTCATTCATAACTTTTAACATCCCTAACTCGTAAGTTCCTCTCCTTTCCCTATCTTGGGGGTTTTCATCTGTTAGTACTTAATAACAGATTTAATCATGGTGGGACGTTTTAGCTTGAGCATGTTTGTTCTACTGTTTTTATGCTTTCAAGAGCACATGCTTGCTTCGTATGCTAACTTATCGTGACTATTACGATCTGTGTGGGTTTTTCTCTCTTCTGGGTTCTCTGAAATGTGTTTATCGCCTCAAATAAAATCCAAAATCCTTCTGGTGCTTTTCATTCTGTTGGTTTTTTTTTTTTTTTAAAAAAAAACTTCTTTGCCTTATTTCACCTAATGAAGTCCATGATGTATTCGTTTGAGTGAGATAGTAGAGGAGAAGAAAAGGGTTCTAACATTTTGCTTTTCTTTAGGGTTTATCTTTTCGGCTTCGTAGTCCAAAAGGGTGGAAATTTTTACTTAGAAAAATTGATCTTTCTATGATTTTAAATTTATCTTATTTTCTTGGCATAAAATGAAAAGTTGAAATCTTTGTATATTTTGCTGTTTAACCTAGTGAATGAGCTCATTGTGTCCATATAGTAGTTCTTGGTTACACGATAAGAATATGGACATTGGAAAGAATTCATTGGTGGCCAATTTGGGGGTTCATATTAGGACTTGTATAGCTTTTGTTGTTGCCTTTTGAACTCTCTTTGCCCACCCCCAAGTTCCCGTTCAATGACTCTGCTGCTAAATAGGCAAAGTTGGTTAATCAGTTTAAGCAAGGCTTTTTCAATCAGTAATTTACCCAAGTATTTTTCTGATTTAGTGTTTTTTCATAAATCTTGTGCACTTTATATCAGGTTAATTCTACACACAATTCTTTATGTCATAGTGCTGTGTCAATAATTCAATATATATATATATATATGTATATATATATACACACACACATACATATATGCGCTTTGTTTTGACTTGCTTTTCATTTTTCATTATGCAGAAATTAGGGTTATTTTTAACCCTAAGGCAAAATGAGATTGGAAAAATGCTGGTTTTGCTCTTCAACAGTATATCCTGGACATGGCATCCAGTTTGTTCGCAATGATGCAAAGGTAGATCTTCTACTTCTCTTTTCTTGTTTACAATGATCTAGCGAGGCCAATGTTACTGTCATATGCTGGTGACTGATGTGCCAGTTGTTCAAATGTTATAAAAGTCAGAGTTCTTCACCTTGGGTGCATAATTCTGGTTGAATCTCTTCTGCTGGGCAACCAAAGCTGATGATGAACTGTTAATGGTTATTGTAATGTCAACTGATTATAGTTAGATTTCTCTAATCTTATTTGATAACTTGCATTTTAACTATGATATAACTGAGAAATTTGTCACTCACTTTATACTATGAAGCTAGACATATTGTAACATAAGTTGCTACATTATCATCTTTTAAGAGTAATATCAGTATCAGTGACTTTGGCTGTTAGTTCAAATTGCTGACATTCAATCCCACTGTAGATTTTTCGATTTTGTAGATCCAAATGCCACAAGAACTTTAAAATGAAGAGAAACCCACGGAAAGTGAAGTGGACCAAGGCCTATAGAAGGTTGCATGGAAAGGACATGACACAGGTAAATAAATTCGTTGGACTAAACATTTTCTTGTGATTTTGTTAACCATGAACTTAATGCCTCCAAACATAATTGTTTTGATGTTTACTTTTCCCTGTTGGTTCCTATTTTCTTTCCCGAAGGATGCAACCTTTGAGTTCGAGAGAAAACGAAATAGGCCTGAGAGATATGATAGGAATGTTACAGAGAACACCCTGAAGGCCATTAAGAAGATTGCTAAGATCAGAACGGATAGGGAGGCCAGACACATCGAGAACAGGTTTTTGTTCATTCTTTCTCTTTTAGATAAAAGACTGTTATGCGATCTTCCACTTAACTAAGTAATAACTTGTGTTGAAAAATGTCTGCAGGATGAAGGGGAAGAAGGTGAAGGAGCAGAAGGAGGCACTGAAGGAATTGGAGCAGGGCATCCAGTTGGTGAAGGCTCCTTCTGTCCTTCAGCAAGAACCATCTCTCACTTTACCAAAGGTCAAAGTCAAGGTTTCCCAAAAGCAAGCAGAGGAAAATCATGCAATGGAAGAATGATATCGATATTTGGAGATGCAATTGTATTTGCTCTTCTCTTCTTTCTTTTTGTCCTTTAGGGCTTTCTATGTTTCAGATGTAGAATACATACTCATAATCTGTCATATGTTCTTAAGTTCAAAGCTAATGTAAAGATTCTGAACATGAGACTGTTAATGCTTTGCTCTTTGTAATCCAGAATCAGGAGTAGAATGTTAGTGTCCTTCTTTACCTTCCTCCCCCCTCCCACCCCCCCCCACCCTCCTTTTTTTTTTTTTCTTTTGTCACTCAAAAGCTTACATATTTATGTGTGTTTTCTTTTTTGGGGTTTTATAAGGGATTTTTCAAAATAATTATTTTTATTAATTTATTTGTTTTTAAATTTTTTATTTCAAAATAAGAGAATTAAAAAAGGAGGAAATTAAGTTTTTTTTTTCTTAACTTTTTGATGAGAGAAACATGTTTGATTAGAGCACAGTTGTTTTCGTTAAGGTATTATTATCTTATTTTTATTAAAAAAATCAGAAATAGTCTTATTAGTTATATAAAATTCAAGAACTTTAGCATTTTTTTATTGATAAATGTTACATAAAATTTTAATATTTTTTAATTTTATTTTAAAAATAAAAATATTATTTTAAAAAAAGAATATAATAAGATTATTACTAATTTTTTATTTTTATTAAAATTTTATATTAAAAATAATTAATAATTTAAATAATTATAAAAATTAAAACTATTTTTATTAAAATATTTTAAAAAATAATTAAATAAAGTTTTCACTTAATTTCAACTCATCTTTTAAATGTAAAAAAAAAAATTAATACAAATTTTATTTAAATGTGGAAAATTTTTATATAAAATTTATTTTTTATAACTTTTTTAAAAATTTGATAATATAAATTTTAAAAATATATTTTAATATTAAGAAATTTTAAAATTTTAAGAACAATAATTTAAATATTTATTTACATACTGATCTCCAATTTCAATGGTCAAAATTTGATTTCACTTTTTCAATATAAAAATTTAATTAATAATATAAAATTTTTACATAATATTAATTTTTTTTTTACAATTTGAAAAATCATACTTTCCAATTCCTCACGTTTCTCTCATAAAAAACATTTATGACATGCACTTTACTTCAATGCAATTTCGAAATTATTACCAAATTTGTAATTGAAGTTAAATAACTTGTGATACTCAAAAGAACCAAATTTATGATTTCCATTACAATTGTTTGAAGCCTTCTTGGGGGCATACTTGAGAGACTACCTTTCAAAACATTCTATGAGAAAGAGAGGAGAATGTAGCTTCTTTTTGCGCTAAAAGGTTACCATGTTCAAATGAAAGATACTATGTGTTTCTCTTACAAGTATAAATTAAGTTTTCTGATATCAAAATATCATTGAGTCCTAAACACCTCCGGAAAAAAAAAAGAAGCTGAAATGTCAAAAAATTTGTGGAAAATATTGTATGCCAAACAATACAATAGTTGGAAAACTTTACTGAACCCAGGCTAACCCGTAATGCTATTAAGCTATTAAGCTGTGCAAAGACCACAACAGCAAACCCGTAATCAACAATGATATACCTGTAGATTCAAAAGGAGAAATTTCAGGAATGAAAAGCTTGATAGAATTGTTTCAAAGGGAGAAGAAAATTAAAGTTGATGAAGAACTTGTAGATGAACTTACAGTTGCCGCAATGGGACAAGCCTCACAAAAAACTCTCGATGTCAATTTCCACAAAAGAGCAAGGATCGGGTATGTCAAAGTTGCTCAAAACCTGAAAGCCACATCAATAATAATATGATTGTTAACTGCCAATGAGATCTATATAACAAGGTCAGAACTGAAAACATTTTTATTCTTGTCTGTGCAATAATAGAGTTAAAAGGTCAGTGAGGTCCCCACGAATTCACCAAACTGATTCAAGAAACCAAGTAGAATATGTTGGAAATACATGCAGCGAGGGGAGCAAGAAGAAAGTTTCAACTCCACATTTGGTGAACCTGAGTATAAACTACTCAAATTACTATTTTTCCTCCCTGCATGGAGACAAGTGTTGCAGGCCCAGCAGAATAATTTTGCATCCCTGATGTCATTCTTGGTGGGCATAGCATTCCGGCAGACAAGCAAGTCATGTATGTGTTAGTAAGTGTCAAGGTGGCATGCATGTACCAAGTGTAACACTGGGTTACCGTAACAACCAACACAAAGCCTTTTATCCCTGGAATACAGAAATTAATGAACCAAAAGTTTCCTGGCCCTACTTAAGTAAAACCAATCAATAAAGAAAACTTTCAGGTCTGCAGACATTAACTGAGACTTCAATTCAGAAAATGACTTGCTTAAAAACTTTTGTCCCTTTCCTTAGAGTTTTAGCTTCCTTATGCTAGTAGGTGATGCTGGCATCAGAAGAAGCATGCATGCCTAAACATTTTTTCAGGACTTAATCTTTTGAAGTTGAAACATTTTGGAGTGCAGGAATAAAGCTCTCCGAAGTTAATAATCTTGCAAGCTGAAAAAAACAAATATACAAGGCTTTTCTGGCAGAATGTAACACAGTATTTCAGCAAGATTAATCCGGAGAAGTCAGAGTATGCTGTGTATACAATAATAAGACTTAAAAGGCAAATTGATGGAGAAGTAGATGGCAACAATTAGTGTAGATAGAAATTTGTCAGGAGAGACTTTCGTCAAGTTATGATAGTACCTCAGGGTGCACAATTCCAAAATTCCCAATGTGTTTCCCTTTGAAAATGATGCTGGCTTGTCTACCGGAAAGAAACTCGGGTTCCTTCAGTTGATATCCCAGAAAACAAATATTACATGAACAAACAATGGACAGGTCTCTTAAAGAAACAGCTAAATAGAAATGTCAACAAAAAAGAATGCACTTACATCTGAACACCGTATATAATATCCCGTATTGTCACCAACTGGAACAAATGGAGTCCCCATCACCTCCATAATTCTATCCACCAGGCAATGAATCAACTGCAAAGAAGAAATCCAAATATGTCACTGAAATTGCCCAAATCAAGCCCTTACAATATGAGAAGCACATTCGAACTTTACCCAAAAAAAGAAAAAAAGAAAAAAAGAAAAAAAGAAAAGGAAAGAACTAAGGAAAGAAGACAAAACTTACTTAAAACACAGTAATGAAGCAGTCTTATCTGTAAAATGTAATTCTTAAAGTCCCAATGCTAGAAATAAAGGTATTAATGTTCGACAAATAATTGAACATTCCTGGTGCAGGCACATCTGCTTCTGAAACCCTATATTTCCAACAATAACTATGCCATTTCTTTTTTTTCATCATCCTCCTCCTATCCGTTAATTTATTTTTTCTACCATGCTACACACTGTAAAACAGTTTCATTTGATACACTTTACCTCCTAGTATTCCAAAAACTTAAACTTTGAAAATTATAATGCATGAGACTCAAAGGTGGACATCTGAAACCTTTAAAGGGTCAACTTAGTGTTTCATATCTTCCGAACAGAATATAGGTGCGAAGACTACCTATTTGAGTGTATATTATCCCCTACCACCCCTCCTTCCACTGTTGGAGAAAAGATAATGAACTTTTTTCAGTGGCCCACCGACATGTAAAACTAAAGACTACATGAATAGCTCACACAAAAGGCCTTTTTTTAGGGAGCAGGAACAAAAGTATCTTATCAATTACATAGCACTAAGGGAGTGCAACCCATTTCACTTTTAGTTAGTTCCTATATGTCAGAATTTCCATAAACTCTAGCATCGCCTCCTCATTTACAAAACAGCTACCTGTAACCCAGAATTTGAATACAGTAAGCCAAACCCCTCAAATTACATCCACTATTGTTTCCTGATTCTCAAAAGCCCTCCTGTTTTGTTCTTATACAAGCCAAAATATTAAATGAGGAATCATACAAATCATCCTCCTTTCATTTCCCATCTTTAACCCAGTTCAGGCCTGTATCTCCATCTCAACAGAAGCTGCAGTAACCAAAGACAGACCCAATAGATTCAGAACACTCTCACACAGCTGCCTGGTCCAACTGTATCCAACCAACAGATGAAGACTGTTTCCTCCGTTTGTTTACATAAATAGCACCTATTCACTATAGACTGACCCCTTTTCCTCAAATTATCCAATTTCAGGATCTTGCCATTCACCGCCTCCCAAGTAAAGAAGGCAACCTCTGGTGGTACTTCTACTCTTCCATATCTCTCTCCATGGAGACCGCTTGTTAATTTCACCATTACTCAGTGCTTTGACATAAAATTTTATAAAGAACTTCCCTTTCTCCTCACTATTCGGCTTCTACACCACTGCATCTTCCAAGCTGTCCTCTATCTTAATACTCTGCAACATTGCATAAAGATCTTCCACCTGGTTAATCTCCCAGTCTTGAACATTTCTTCTAAGCTGAATAGACCATGCTCCACTACTACCTTCCATCATCCTATAGTCACTTATCCAAGCCTCCTTATGACATGCTAGTGAGAACACAATCGGTAATACTTCACAAAGGAGTCTATCACCGCACCACCTGTGTTTCCAAAATTTTATTGTGTTTCCCCTGCCTACCTTAAATTTCATCCACCCTTTAAATTCCTCCCACTCCTTCCTCACAGTCCTCCACACACTAGCTCCATATGCCTCCCTTCCACATTTCATCATCCAACCTGCCTCCATCTCCCCAAATTTAGAGCTAACTACCTTCCACCAGAAGCAGTCTTGCCCCACCATGTATCGCCACAACCATTTCCCTAGTAAGGCTTTATTGTGGATCAATAAGGGTTTGATCCCCCCAGTACACCTCTCTCAATAAGTTGGCATACCACACTCCATCTCACCATCTGATGTTTAAAATTTTCACCCAGGCTACCCCATAAGAATCTCCTCTGTAATGTATCAAGCTGTTTAGCTACCGCCCTAGGAATCTGAAATAGTGACATAAAATAGATTCCATTCAAGGGATAGTTCTAAGTATTTCATAGGAAAATCAGTTAACATACAGCCCAGTAAACTAGCAACTCTAAGTCCATTCAAGTCTGCCCCAATCACTACCAGTTTGCTCTTTCTCAGATTCATTCTCAAACCTGATGCAACCTCAAAGCCCAACAAAATGCATCTCAAATTTATCATCTGTTCTTCCTCTGCTCCACAGAAGATGATAGTGTCATCTGCAAAGAGCACATGAGATCTGGTTTCCATTTCTCCCAATCTTAAAGCCCTCTAACAGTCCACTCTCCTCTGCTTTTAGTAATCATACTGCCCAACGCCTCTATCACTACTATAAACAACAGCAGAGACAGAGGATCTCCCTGCCTTATGCCTCTTGATGCTTTGAAAAATTAGGTTGGAGGCCCATTCACTAATACCGCCAAAGACGCAGTAGAGATACACCATTCAATCCATTTGCACCACTTCACTCCGCATCCTACTCTTTTCAACATATACAATAAGAGATCCCATGAGACAAGGTCGTAAGCCTTTTCTATGTCAAGCTTACACACTACACCCTTATTTCCAGTGCTCATCTGATTATCCACCACTTCACTTGCAATCAAGGCAGCATCAAGAATCTGTCTGCCTCTCACAAAAGCATTTTGACTTTGTCCCACGACACATCCACTACTCTTCTGAACTCCTTCACCAACACCTTAGTGATCACTTTATAGATACATCCTACCAAGCTTATGGGCCTGAAATCCCTGATATCGGCTACACCTGTCTTCTAGGCAGCCAATACTACAAAAGTTGAGTTCAGTGATTGCACAAATCTGTAAATTCTTCCAGCAGCTTCATTATGTCATTTTTCACCACTTCCCAATTTATCTTCAAAAATGCCATTGCAAATCCATCTAGACCCTGGGCTTTATCGCCATCCCATTCACTCACTGCAGCCTTCACTTCCTCCTCCCCAAATGGTTGTTCCAGCCACTGCTTCAACTCACTATCAATCGCTTCAAATTCCAGCCCATCCAGTTTAGGTCTCCATATTCTTGTCACGTGATACAGCTCTTTGTAGTAACTAACAATCCCCTCCTTTAGTTCTTCATTCCCTTCTACAACTTCCTCTTGTATTTGTAGCTTCCTTATAAAATTAAATTTTCTATGTGCATTTGCCATCCTATGAAAATATACTATATTTTTATCTCCAGTCTTCAGCTATAACTCCTTAAACTTTTGTCTCCCTGAAGTTTCCTCTATCTTCATTATTTGACTTAGTTCTTTACACAACTCTGCCCTTCTTAGCTGCTGGTCTCCACTGCCCTGCCCTCCCCTTCCATAATGGATTGATCAAGCACCTGTAATTCCTTCCATAACTTTTCTCTTCTATCAGCCACTCTCCTGATCTGTTCCTTCCTCCAATTCTTCACTGCATCTTTCACTCCTTTCAGTATCCAACATAATTCCTTGAGGGATTAAACATAAGTTCAAAATAAAAACAAAACATCACCAAAATTTATAACTGGATGATAGAGAACTTCCCTTAGAGAAAGGAGAGGGGGGGGGGGGGGGGGGGGGGGGGGGGGGTGTGGAACAAAAGCAAAAGCTACAAGACCTAAAATTGATTAGACATTAAGCTCATGCTATCACCAACCATCATAAGACTAGTACTGATTTTCGAAAGGTAAAACCCAGACTTTGGCTAACAAGAAAACCTTACCTCAAACCCTGAGTTAGCACCACAATATAGTGCAGCAAGATGACGATGATTGGATGCACCAACATCTTTTGCCTCATCCAACAGTGTCACATCACCCACCTCAAAGATCTAGAACCAACTTAATCATCAGAAAACCTTTCACAAAAATAATAGATGGAAGCAGCAAAAACATCATGGCACAATGAAAAAAGACGATTAGAGCTCAGGAAAAAAATAATTATACTAGAAGCCATCCCCACTAAGAGGACACAATATATGAATCTGCTCACACACATGCACATATCTGGAAAGACCAGAGAGAGAAAGACTCAACATATAAAGAATGCATCTCCATCGCTACAATCATTGCTATCAATAGAATCAACCAATCATTATCTTTGCAACAAAAACTCGTCAATTTCATTTAGGAACAAAACTGCTTTCGAACAAAGTGTACAACCAGACTATTCGCTATTACAATCAGCCAATTAGACAAACCTACTTCTCTGAACTATTGTAACAAATGCCAACCATATGCATAAGGGATATGAGGACTTCCAGCAACATATTACCAAGAACTTTTTTCTTTTCACTGTAGTTTACAAAGGTACAAACAAAAATAAAACAGACTCAAAAGCGAAACTTTTATTTGGTTTAAGGGATGGGGAATTAACCCTGTATGGGTTACAAGGCCAAGGTTTGAAACTGAGTTCTTGCTCCACCAGTGAGTGCTGATAACCACTGATCCAAATGTCTCATGGTCTCATTAGGAGAACATTAAAAGTCGGATATTTCAGTCATGCAACGACTATATAACTGAAGATAGCAGACTCAAATAGTCATACAAAACCCTTAAGACAGCAATAAAACAAAAGGGAATAAAAAAAACCAGTGCCTCATTTAAAACCTCAAGAAGTACCTTAATAGGCTTTGGATGGTCTTTGTTGTATCCAACAGTTTTCAACATGCCAGGCATAAGACTGGTTCGAACTACCTGTCCATTACGATGAAAAAGTTAAAATTTTTTAACAATTAGTAGTGTTATCAAAGGCTTTTACATTCAGAGTTTGCAAATAAAACAATCTAAAATGAACTACAAAGCATAAATGATAAACATTAGCATAAGTGAAAAAGTCAAAGAATCCAGCTCGAGCTATACCAGAGGTGCTGAGGTTGCAGGAAAAAGAAAGTTAAAATGATAAAGACACACTTATAGCATGGATAAAATTGGACACTTCATAACAATCACTTCTAAACCTAAATGTTCATGATCAGCAAGCAGCATTGCCTTGACTAATACTCAGTGGATGCTGCAACTTATTTTCAAATTTACTTCTTAATATTCGATCTTTCTCTTCTACTTTGTCTACCTGAACATTCTCATCTAAAATACAATCATTTTATGGATGTGTTATCCACCAATCAGTACCATAAAGCATAGCCAGCCTGATAGTCACAAAGTTAGATCACCAAGAGCACCATTGTGGTTCTTTTGAACACTGAGACAAACCACCCTCCCAGAAAGAAAAAAGGTGAATAATTATATAACCCTGGTTCCTATTGCCATTACACTCAGGGAAGTAGTAGTTTCGTTCAGTTACTTCCTCATCCCATTTATGTGGCATACTTTCCAATTTTGGCTAGCCTAGAATAAGGTAAATATAAGAAAAGTGAAAGGGAAAAGAATTTTTATTTCTACACTAATCTTACTGTAATTCAAATTCAAATTCCATTGGCTACAGGAATTTGTTGAAATTCACTTCAAAAGACACAGCAGACATCCAATTCATATCTCCTTCAGACTTGAGTTCCCAAATGAAGACACATAAATGATGAAAGGAGGAGTTTTATCTTGTTAAGAGCTAAGATAGCACCCCAAAAAAAAAAAAAAAAAAGATAGAAAAAAACAAGAGTACATAAGGTTTTACAAGGCTGGTGAACATCCATGAAAGTTGTACCTAATAAAACAAGGCATATTACCAGGAGAAAGCCAACAATCTTTTGTCTGTGTATGTGTGTGTGTGTCACTCCTTGCCCATTAACACTTACCATGGGAAACAGCTTATTGGAACAAAAGGTTCCTAACTAATGAGACTATTGAACATAGCTAGAGCTGGTTATACCAACCTTCGTCGGTTTCAATGTGTATCGTGTTTTATAATATCAATGACTTATAAGATTACAAACTCTGTTAATTGAATGCCCCGTGTTTATAATTGGAAATCGAAACAGAAGCTCAGAATCCAATTTGTAATTGGCCATTAAAGGTAAAGTAACTTAACAGCTAAACATATGAAGTGATACTTGCAAAATATCAAGCAATATGTTACTCATCTCTCCAAGTCCAATGTTGTGCATACCAGTTTACAAGAAAAAAAGAAAACAACTAAGACCAAGTTTGTTCCACAGGCCTATCTTGCTGGAAAACATTTTCTGCATTTGCTGCTGCTTGGTGACACAAAAGAATATAAGTTAACAAAAAATAATTTTCAGGTCAAAAGAAATATTGAAGCCGAAATTCGGAATAATTATTGACACTTTTGAAGTGCATAATTTTGGAAGAAGCTTAGGCCTAAGACAATTTGTACACCGATCTCATTTCTTGTTGGTCAAAAACCAAACACTGGCATCAATGTGCATTGCCAATGATCACCACCAGTCAAATCAGCACTTACCATCAGTGGCTAACCACCATCACTAGTGAACTGCACATCCTCCCTTACAAGGACAAAAAGATTGTTGTATCCATGCAAAATATATATAAAAACAAGTAAACATCATATCAAAGCATCTTTAAGCGTGCAAACCTCAAAATCAGAGGACCGAGGGTTTCCAATGATAACTGCTGCATTGTTATCCTTTCTATTTAGCATGGCAAAATTTTCTTTGTGGGAGCACAAAATCCACATCAAAACCTCCGTAAATCCATTCATTGCAATCTAGAAGGAAAATAAAAATTAAGAAATATGTAAAGCATAAAAATTATGAATTAAGAAAAGTTGCAGGAAACATGAAGGCATGGAATTATTAAAGCAAATAAGAATGCATCTTGGCAACACTGTTTTTTCTGTACCTCCAATCTGATAAGATCACTGAGCTCATTTAAGGGCAAAGGGTGCAGAGATGCAAGCTTTCTTTTAGGAATGTTGTTGTAACCATAAGCAATTGCCACATCCTTCAAAAGAAAAAGAGGCCTTTATGCATGTGAGATAACCCAAATAAGGTATGAACGCATAAACAACCATGTTTATGACTACTAGCACCTCCATAACATCACACGGGTGAAGCACATCACTTCTGCTTGGAGGTATATATACACAGATGTTGTGTTGGTCGTCACCTGATATAGAATGCTGAGCACGCAATTGCATGCGGTTTAACAAACTAGTGACCTGAGAGCAGGAAAAGGCAATGTGATAATTGCATCAAACATTGCAATTTGTTCAATAGTGCACATAAAAACAGTGACACTGTCAGTATAACAGACTAATGGTGCAATAACCAAAATGTCAAACACCAACTTCAGGAACTTGAAAGAAAGTGGACAATAATAATAGACATGAAAAGCACAAGAGTTGCAGGAATGGACAACGGAATCAGTAAGATGATTAACAGTATGAAAAAACAACAACAAACAGTTGCAATTCCCTTAATGTTAAACAATTTTCACCCAAGATCTAAACACTTTCAATCTGTTTATTACTAGGCCTACATTAAGAAACAAACTAATGACACAAAAGCTAAGTAATAGAAAGAAAATCAACCACATTCTCACCAATATGCATGAAATTCAAGAACTCAATTCTACGTTGAAAAAACAAAGGAAGCTTAAGAGAGACAAGGGTATTGAATTCACCACTTTACAACCACAATTATCCCAAGGCTTGAGTACAGTTCTTCCAGCCACTCCACAACTCCACAGTTGAGCCAACCATACCTTCTATTCTAACTCAACAGCTTTTCAACCACAATCCTTGGCATATGCAGGACATTTTGACAAGAGAAAACACAAGATGACAGGTATGTTTATTTGCTGCTCTCTTGACTTTATAGTGATCTAACTTAATTAGTACTTATTTCCAGTTTCAGACGTGTTCTTCTCATGTACTTCAAAGTTGAAATGGAAACAATTTAGAAAGCAAGAAAACACATCAGACATGATATTGCAGTTTACCGCATTATTTCAGTGTCATTGAAAACACATCAGACATGATATTGCATACATTATTTTGTTTCCATACATTTTGTTTCAAGCACCGATATTATTAACCTTGACCCAAAAAAATGACATCAAGAATATATGGGAGAGTATATCAAGCAATAATAAGAACAAAGAAGAAAAGCCATAACAAATGAAATACAAAAAGCATACACCTTAATATGTAGCCTATACAACACATGATGAAACAACATAAATTTCATAAATATCTGTAACTGTACCTCTTCAGCCTCCAAAGAAACTCCAATTGAACCATTAATGTAAGATAGGGGAACCTCCATATTGTAGACTGATAAATCAGGATTAAACACACGACCTTCCATCATAATATATCACTTCAACAGGTTCCACCTCAAATTTTCTTTCACAATATGCTGAAAATGTTGTTACCTGAAAAATTAAGCCATATCATGATACTATTTTCTACCATGGCAACCAGAAACAACCAGGACTTCTCGAGTCCGTACCATTGTGTTCAAAACAATCTTAGCCTTTGTCAAATCAGTGGCAGTACATTCAATGAACACATTCTTCGTCTTTAAAGTAATTGCTGAGTGTGCACCATTAATAATTGGGGGCAATGACAAAACAGTTCTGCAAAAGGAAACTTTTACTTTTTCACAACATAAATCTTTTTGAGGCAGGAAATAGAAGACTATTAGTTATCAAGCAAATATATAACTTGAACAGCTAACAAAGCTTGATCAGATCAATACATGAAACAAGACACCCTAGTCCATAAAATCCATCAAATTAAATCTGAACAGGAGTGGTTGGGAATGCAATAACTTAAAACAAAAAAATAAGTTGACAGAGAAGAAATCACATTATTATATAAGCAGACTTGCATTGTTGAAAACAATCTTACCTTTTACGATCATATATAACAGGGAAGACAGGTGAGTTCTCGACTATGTGCAGAAATTTCTTCAGTTTCAAATCTGACTGCCAAATATGTCATCGTATAAGAAACATCAAGATAAAAGAAAAGTTAGTTGTTTTTAAGACGTTTAAGAGAATTCTTAACAAAGGATATTCGAGGAACTATCAAAATCACAATATTTTAAATTAATGCCAGAAATTTGTAATCTCTAATTGACAATTGCATCAACACATAACAAAATCCAAAACTGCATTTGTTTAAAGAAATGCATCTTCAATTAAATATTATATTTGGTAAAGCTGATCTGACAGTGCATATCTCAAAATTGAAGTATACATATTATATGGTAGACATAAGATGGAAAAATACATGCAAGAAGTCTATTAGACATTCTAAGAGAATTAAGTTTGTAAGTGGGTCATTACCATAAAAATTGTTGCCTAACAAGTAACAATGATCAAATTTTATTTTGCACTCCTCCAACCCATCTTACAATCCAATTTTGTATTTAACAAATCTAACATAGTTGTTCGATATGGATTCTCAAAATTCATTCTCTAATTTTAATACTCACGAAAAAGGGTTGCATCCCTTGGTGCATTGTAATTAATGAATATACCATTTTGTTTCTGTTCGAAAAACTAATTTTAATACTCACTTTGTAGAACTCCATCAACTCATCAGCCCTGAAGTTCTTTACCTGCATCACAAACAAAATCGCTTCAGCATGTTGTTTTAATAACAAATGAAACTAACAAAGAGGAAGGGGAGAAAAGGATGTCAGAATATACTCTATAGACAATTTTAAAATGCACTTTCCAAATTCCCTGTCTTAAAAAAACATATATTTTGGACATGGTAGGTTATTAGGACAGACAACGAGATGAAAAAAGTAGTATTGTTGATGATTCCACCAGTAGTGTTTTGGGTTATTGGGAAGGACATGGACAACAGGGCTTTTGAGAATGTGATGAAACCCTGGTATATGCTCAAGGAAAAATGCTTACACAATTTAAACTTTTGGGCCTCGGGCAACATTTTTGTTAACATAAACAAAGTCAGATTTTGTAGAGTTCCTATCATGTAATTATCAATTGTAATAAGGTTGCAAACCTCTGGTGCTTTTGTAAATAAAATATGTTTCCAATAGAAAAAAAAAGAAAAATATACCTTTAAATATTATTCAGAAGATAGTTTAGCAAAACCCAAACTAGTCATAGATCATTGTTAGTTTATAGTAAAGAGAAAGTTCTCCACTGAGAAATGGTATACTATCACAGTTCCTTAGTTTATAATAAAACACGTGGAACTTTTATTGACAAAAGAAAATAATTATAATTCAGAAAGAAAAGGAGTGGTACTCATTTTTTTCAGACCAAAAATAAATTTCAGCTACTTTATTTTTTAAAATTTTAAATTTCAAGAAGCTCAAATCTGAGCTGTTGAGCTCGATGAACTCTAGTGAAACCAAGTCCAATGAAGGAGAAGCTCTGCTGGGCTTTTAGAAAGAGGGGAGGAAAAAAAAAAAAGAAAAGCAGTGCACAAACTTCTCAAATAACAGGTTAAGAAATGAGAGAAAGTAACATTTATTCATATAGGGATATACAACATTTTACACATTTTATATCCTTAACCCATACAGTCCACCATGGCACTGCATCAAGTAGCACTCTAAGATTTGCTTCCTTGCTGGACATAATAGAATAACAAAGCAAATAGACCAGGGAGATCCTCATGTAATAAACTATCAACATTGCAACAGATACCAAAGAATGTTTAGCAGCAGGAAGTTCTGCATCGGCTTTATAAAAAATGAGGAAATACTTCGACAAACAGAAAGCAAGAAAGTCCCCTTCTATGTATAAAAAACTTAAGCGCACTGTTTTGAGCAACCTCAACAGCATAACTACACACTTTTAGCATTGGTACCATGTCCTATGGAAGCACAGCTTAGCAAATCAAGAAGAATTTATAGTGAAAACAACAACGATTCACATACGCAGCCACAACTTACCTTCTACAGTCTACAGAGCAAATTAAACTGAGAATAGACTTGCAAAAGATAGCAAGAACTTATGTGCCTTCTACATTGGCTTCCTTACTCTCTCTAGGACAACTAATTTGCCCAAGATGCAAGTAAAGAGCACCAATGTAAATAAAACGGAAAAAAAAAAAAAGTTTTCAATTCAACATGAGTATTAAAGAATGGAACAAAAAACACAACAACTTACTTGTTTAAGTGGCACAAAATTTATTTCTGATGGTGGCAAAGCCTGACATAAAGATACTAATTTAAGTTAATAACTGCATAATATGTCTAATGCCAGCATTTTACAGAAAAATTAAAGAGCATGAAAACCAATCATGTGTAACAATCTATAATACAAGTGCAAAGTGCTCAACAATCAAAAACCGAAGCACTTTACCTAGAAGAAAATGGAAAGTAAGGGGTCTATTGTAATAGTGTTGCACCCCCTTGGTGCTTATGTAAATAAAATATGCTTCCAATAAAGAAGAAGAATGTAATGGGAGAAGATATGCAAGCAGAGTAACAAAAGGGATATAGTAGAAGCCAACCTCGTACGTGAATGGGCCTTGTAATGTATCCAAATCATGAGTTCCAATTGCCACCAGCGCCCTTCGCCTAAAACAAGTAGTGGAAGTAAGCATAGCAATGAAAAAATCATACCACATCCAGAAAGAACCTTCCCGCAGTTAACACAAGAAAGATTGAATCACAAAGTATGACAGCATTGTGCTAAGGAAAAATGAATTGTCAGTAGTCTAGTTAGACAAAGGTAAAAGCCAATCTCAACAAAATTGTTTATATCCAAGCTAGTCAAAGGAAAAAGGCACTCTTTTGGAGCTTAATTTGAGATCACTTGAGGTGCTAGGCCACAAAGTATTTGCTTACTTGAGCAAAGGCAGGTACTGATTTCTAAAAATCATTCATAAATTACATTGAAAACTAAACGCACACCATTACATGATGATTTAATAATATGAGAATGTACAATATTGTACTTTCACACTTAAAAAGGTTACATGGTACATTTCCTACTTCAATCTTAAATTAGCATCAAAAATATTTTTTCTAATCACCAGAAATAGAAAGATAATTTCAAGGTATAATCATGGATGTAGAAAAGTTAGCTCTTGCAAAAGAAAGGCCTATCCAAGCCGAATTGTTAATCAATTTATCCTACCGGCAGATGTTTTGATGAAGCTTCTCTTGCAACTCAATGAAGCTGTTATAACTGGCTTCATCAAAAGTTATACCTCTCAAAACAGCACAAACAATAAAGGGGCGAATCTTAGATGTCTGCAAGGAAGGGGGAAAGTCACATCAAAAATAGAAATATTAGCGAAAATCAAGATTGATATGCAAGTCACGAAGATCATACCTCATTATTTACATGCATTTTAAGCATTGAATCCTTGCTGATGTTAGCAACTGTGTATGTAGGTATCTCCTCCTGCTTATTGAAAATGCGAAGCGCTTGTGCAAGCCCCTCAAGACAAAGCAAATCATATCTGTGCATCCACCAAATAAACAACCATGATCACTCATTCTGACATTTTCAAAAAAGCAGAGGGCACTTGAGATAACAAAATGCTTCTCACCAACTAGTGAACCATTGCAAAACATTTTTTTTCCACTTGGCACCTCCCCAACATTCATTACTAATTCTAAAGTGACTTAACTAGTAAAAATTTGAACTTTGTCCAACTTGATGATCAATTACATAAGCTTCTAATAAGAAAAAAACAATCACCAATCACATAGGTTCAATTTGAAGTATTTTTTTTTTAAAAAAAAAGGAAAAAAAAGAGGTTCCATATACTTAAAACCAGAAAAGCAAAATTAAGCAGTTAAACCCACTTAAGTAACTCAAATTCAAACAGGCCCCACATATTTAAAAGAAATAGTAAGAAAAGAAAAAGATTGACTAATAGAAACTCAAGTAGATCGATGATGATTCTTCCTGAAGAAAACAGATATAAGATCAGCCCTTCAAGAAATTACAAGCATAACCAACATACCTAGAAAAGTAACAAAATCAGCCAGCTCCCAGTACACCATATTAGAATTTGACCAGATGTAAGGAATCATTTCCCCACATTTCTATTTTCATATTATTGATTATTATTAAAATTTATGGAAACATATATATGAATACATATAAATGCATGGATGTACCTATGCACATGCATAGGGAAATATGCATATGTAGATGTATGTATACATATGTGTGTTTATGTTTTCGCATATGTATTAATAAACCTACCTGTTAGCTGGAACTTCGATTTTGTAGATAACTTCCTCATCATCATCTGCTTCTCCTTCCAAGTGCTTTTCTTTCCTAATTATTGCTTTCTCTGTTGTCTGATATACAAATGAACCACTTCTTTTAATCAACTTACCAAGATTTCACAAAAGATTATTACTATTCATATAGTCAAATAAGAAATTCAACAAAATAAAAGTCTAAAATATTCTGTGACAATGTACAAATTAGAATTGCTCACCACATCATCAAGCTCAATCCCAAAATTGAAACACAAATCTTCAAACTCTTCTTGTGCTACAACAATAGACATAGAAAGAAGGCAGAATTAAATTGATTCTTTTGATGCAAAATAACTTTGACAAAAAAATGGGAAGCTCACTGTATGTTTTTCCTAGGGCTGCAAAGAGACGATCCCTGCCCACACTCACTGTAGGCATGACTAGCTTGGAAGGTTGTCTGTGTACAAACAGGGATTCACAAGAACAGTGAGACATCTACACTTCCAAAGACTTTCATATACGCAATAAAACTTCATGTAAACTTGACCAGATTTTTACACACTCAAACAATAGTTTCCCAACATGAAAAATCACTCACAAATGAGTTAGAGAGTAACCTCGTGAGTTACATATTAAATTAAATAAGAGACCTGAAATTATATGAAGCATGAGAACTAAAACCATTTACAATTTAACCTACCATCCCATTGCCAAGCATAATAACCACCACCACCACCAGTAGCATGGTTTGGTTTTCCGACATGAAAAATCACTAACAAATGAGTTAGATGAGTAACCTTGTGACTTACATATTGAATTAAACAAGAGACCTTGAATTATATGAAGCACGAGAACTAAAACCATTTACAAATTAACCTACCATCCCATTGCCAAGCATAATAACCACCACCAGTAGCATGGTTTCCAACATAAATTGCATCTAACTTAGCAAGGCAATAGATATTTTTTACCACAGGGAACTTCATTATCCAATCAACTTTCACCATATTACAAAAATTGAAAAAGCAGGCCTCATTTTCATCAACAATCACAGCGTCGCCCTACTGCCTCACGCAACTGAGCTCTTAAACACAAAACACAACCTTTCCACCCAAACAAAAATACATTCTCCAGCACTCCAGACCAGCAAATACCAATTAGACAAGGGAGCTTTAAGCACAATTGTTTTGGCACAGTAGAGGCTGCATCCACAGCAAGCACAGGCACACAATATTGTTTGATGGTATAGCATTCTCATTATTTGATGGAAACTCCCACTCCAGCCTGCCCCCTCAAATCCCAAAATTAATATGAAAACTACCCTATTGGAATCTTCACTTGCACTGTTAAAAACAAGTGCTAATATTTCTACCACGCTACCATCCCAAAACTGCAGCTATTAGTGCACAACTGGAACTACCACCATCTTATCAGTTACCTACTGCACCCTCAACTTGAATTAGCAATCAAATGCTGCCATTCTTACAGCCTAATAACTCCCACATTCTCTAGCCCCATTGTGCCAAATATGTTTGTGTTAAATCGTTTTTTATTTTCTTTTAAATCCCTCTTGAAAAAATTTACCATTGGAAATGGCTGATATTGTATTATAATGGGAGCCAAAACAATAATCAAATCTTGATTCCACACGAATTGAAGAACCCCAAACAACCCACCACGAAATAAATCACACAAGTGGAGGATTTGCCCTGCTGCCACTACCTTGTTAAGCCAGTCATGCACATTTTCCCCAACTATTCCGTATATAAGCAGAATACAGACCGACACGAAAGATAAAATACAATCAAAATAACCTAAATAGCTACTTCACTTGTCAGTGAAACAAATGAGTCATTGAGTCCAGTCAAGAACTCGACGTATAAAAACTGGGCAACCAAGGAGTAGGAGCAGAGTTCGAAATTACCGATTGACGAATGAAGAGAGATTTATCAGCAGATGCGAAGGCCAACGACCGACAGCGCAGCTCAGAGACGGCGGCCAATGGGCAGATAAGAGAGAGAGTCAGAGAGGATGTGAAGTCGCACAATCTTCTTCACCTTTGAGGCCAAGTCAGAAGAAGCGAGGGAAAATGCTTGGGACAGTACAGTCCATGGGCTTTGTCCACGGGCCACCTTTTTACTGGCCTATTGTTAGGTTGAAGCAATCATTTGGGAACAAGGTGTCCATAAAATTAGTATTTAATATAAAAATAATATTTAAATTATTTTTTAATATTTCAACTGTGTACTTATATTTTAGGTTAAAATAATATTTTTCATAATCTTTACTTAAAATTCTAAAATATTTTCAAATATATATGATTGATAAAGAATAATTAAATTAAATTTTATCAAAAAATTTAAAAATTAAAAATATTGAAATTAAATATTTTATACTACAAAATTAAATTTTAAATTTTTTATAAATTTAAAAATATTTATTATCATAAAGTTTTTTAAATTTTTAAAAATTAAAAATTAAAAATAGATTATTAAAAATTTAAATGATATTTACTTTAATTTCATTATCAGATGTCTATATAAAAAATAAAATTCTAATTAATAAATATATACATAAGCTATGACTCTAAAGTTGAATAGTAGTAATTTGTCAATGATATAACTATATTATCAAGAAGCATCGGTTAAGTGCTTTATTATTATATTTAAGGATCATTTACATGTAATTATTAATTTAAAACATATCCAAACGCATCATAATTTAATAATTTAATAATTTTAATATTTAATATTTTTATTTATCATAAAAAATTAAAATTAGCTTTTTGTACTTATTTTCATATTTAAACTAACTTTTCGTATTATTGTATTATTAACATATAATTTTTAGTAATTAGATATTAAATTAATCCTTAATTAGTATCCTTAATAGAAAGTTTATTACGTTATCTTGTTTGTATTATAACTTGATTAATATTATAAATTTTTTTAAAAAATAAAAATGATTAATTAATCAATTTATTTTAACATAAAATATATAAACATCAACAAATGGCTTCTATTAATAGAATTACACAATGCTAAGCAAGAAGTCACTCTTATTGATCAAAGTCTGGATCTAATTTATAACAAATTTTATTTTGCTTATTTATAATATTTTACGTCACATTATATCATTATATTTTATTTCTAATTTTTTTATTTTTTATTATATTATATTTTTATCAATTTTTTACTTCACATCATATTTGATTATTACAGATTTTCTATTTTACATTACATTTACTTTTATAATTATTTTACCTTAAATTTTGTTATTATAAATTATTTATATTACACCATTTTTTATTTTAATATCACATCTTAATATACATCATATTGGTTTTAAATATTCATTAGGTTTTTACATATTATATTTTTATATTTATAATAAAATGCTACTTAAATTTTTAATTTTAAATAATTTAAATTTTAAGATTTATAGAGGTTTTTTTTAAAAAAAAACTTTTATAAAATATAGCTCTTCAAATTATGAAAAACAAACTCATTTGGATCAATAAGAGAGCTAGAAAGCACTCTTATTTAATATCTTTCCAACAGAAAAATTTGATCCATCACATGTAGAAAAACTTAAAAATTTTATAAAAAAATTTAATCAAATAAATTAATTTTGTGTTTAATACTTCAAATGTGTGCTATCTAAAATGACTTATTTTCATTAAAGCATATTTTATTAAATGTTAACATTTAAAAGATAGATATTAAATTAATTAATTAATGTTCAATTACATTAAAAAGATATGTATTTTATTCATCATTTAAAATTCAGATTTTCATTAAATATTGTATCCATTTGAAATGTATATTTTTATTAAATTTTTAATACAAAATTTTTATATAATTTTTATTAATATTGATGATTTTATACATACATGCAGCTTTCATGCAACTTTTATTTACGTAATTATTTTAATATTTTTTTAAAATATTATCAAATAAAAAATGTTTTTTGCACAACAAACTTAACAAAAGTATCTAAAATATAAATATTTTTAAAATAATAAAAATAAAAAATATTATATTTGTTTTGATAGTGTTTTAGGTATATTGTGATAATTATACAAGTAAAAATCATAAGCATATCATATGTGTACAAAAACCATTAATATTAACACAAATTATAAATATAAATCTATATTAAAATTTTAATAAAAATATAAATCTTAAAAAAATGTAATTTTTTTGTAAGTTTTTATTTGAGATCGTAAAAAAAAAAAAATGCTTTAACTCATAAATTAGTTACAAAAAATACTATCAATTATTATTTAAAAAAAATTACATTGCATATATTCAAAGTAAATATTAAATAAACATTATACCATTGGTGTTTTTTTAATTAAAATCATGTATTTTTTATCAATTTTATATATACATAAAATACTAATTTGATTCAAAATTAATTTTTATATTTTTTTTTAAAAAATATGTAAATTAAATATTTTGCACAATAAATTTTGACTTATAATTTATCATAGATGTAAAAAAAATATTTAATTTATTATTATTAAAAATTTTAAATAAGATATTAAAAATATTTTTTAAAAAAATTCTATAAAAAATCTTGACTCAACTAATGCATTTAACACACCTTAATTCAAGGTGAAAATCACTTCAAATTATTTATTCTTTCTACCTCTATATTAATGAAAGAATCTAATTTTTTTTTCTTTGACCTTGCCCACTCAAAATAGGGAGGGCAAACTCTTATCTCCCTGATCTCCAAGACCGCGAAAAAGATAAAATTTTTCATCTTTTTAACCAACATAAGACCTTCATCTAGCAACAAAAAGATGTCTCATGGAGCAACTCAAACTTCTTCAGGGTATGAAGAAACAAGAGTGCACCATATAGAGGAGAACTCTACTAGTATGATTAGGATAAAAGCTTGCCCTGACTTCTAAGTAAGGTGTGTTGTGGGATAGAACTTGAGGTACCAACCTAGTAACACACCACTACTCTAGTCTGAATCTATTTGAATAACTTGAAATGCTTTTACATGAGCTAGCCATTGCATTTGGAGGCTAATCGATAAGAGAGGTTGCTTCTTTTTTATTAGTAATGGGAAGGTCATGCCACCACGAAACTTTATTTCACTATGCCATTTTTTTTTTAATTATATTTTTTTCACCTACATAACTACTAACCTTAAGCTTGGCAGGCTGAGTCCTCTAGTCATAACTCCAAGCGAAGACGTCTATGTATTCCTTGAGAAAGCGGATCAGATGAGAGTTCTTCGACCTCAACTTATGTTAGTAAAAGGAAATTTTTAATTTTTAAGATCGAAGGGCCTATAATTAGAGAAAAGAGTGCTAACACCATATTCAATTGATCTCAAAGTGCCAACCACATTGGAAAAAAAAAAAAAGGTAAGCATCCTAAAGGCACCTTGTTACTACTGAGGATCATAATTGGCCGAAGGCTTATAAGTGGGTTTGGACGAAGCCTTCGCTGGGTATTGCACCTGTGATTGGGAAGGAGGTTTTTTAATGGGTTAAAGGATGACCCCGACCCTCTGGATGGCTTATTAATTCCAGGTGCTCTCTTATCTTTGAGCATCTACTGTGCTTGAACTGCATTAATTTGATCTAAAGTGATGGTAACCTTTTGAGTTCGCTGTCATGCCTCGGCCACTAATATAGTTACCATGCTTACCAGGTCTCAAGGTCACTTAGGAGCACCTTGTTGCTATCGAGGATCAAAATTGGCTAGAGGCACAACCTTGTTATAAGTGAATTTGGGCAGAGCTTCCATTGGGGTTTATAATTACGATTGGGTAGGAGGTTTTTGAGTGGGTTAGGGGACAACCCTGACTGCCTTAAGCTTATTACTAAGCATTTTGGACCATATCCTATTATCACTAAAGTGGGAGAAGTTGATTACAAATTATAGTTACCAAAAAGAACTAACATTCATCCAATTACTCATGTTTCTAAGGTAGAACTACATAATGGCCATTATATTACTCAATCTCAATTGCCTCTGTTGGATGTTAATGGTGTTATAGTTAAGGAACTACTTGTAATCTTAGTTAAACGTATTGGTAATAAGGAATGGAAGAGCCGAAGACTGTAGGACCATTTGATATTCAATAATAATATCTTTTAATTCTAAAGAATAAAAATTATTTTAATAGAATGACGATTTGATATAATCTTTTTAATTTCAGGATTAGTTAATTAAGCTATTTTATAATTTTTTTATTTTTAAATGTAAGAATTAATGACAACTAGGTTTGGGCAGGTGATATATGCCAATGTCAGCATATTTGTTAGCGATATTTTGTCATTCAACATTTGAAAGAATACAATTACGTAATACACTAAAATTTGTTTTTTTTTTAAATTTCTCTCACTCTCTACTCTCTTCCTTTTTTTATTTTTATTTTTATATTTTTATATTTTTATCTCATTCATTATTTATAATAGTCTACCACTTCAAATTGGCCTCATTTGTCCATCTTTCACGTCACAAAAATGGCTAATGTTGTTTATTGCCATTGTTCGAGAGATCACTAGACGATAAAATTATAACAACGAGCAACGCTCGCGTCTTAGCATGTGAAGGATGGCTAAACGAGGCTAATCTAGAGATCTTGTGTTTAGAATGACCGCCATTGGCCGTTTTTATAACCAAAGAGATAACTAAACAAGGCTAACACTTGCACTTGTCCGCTAATAAGGGTCATTATTTCGCCATCCCTTGCACCTTGAAAAGGTGACTTAGTCAACACATGAAGGCCATATGCTGCAACGATGAGTTCGACATTGTCACTAGTTAGATTTGCGCTTATTCACTCATGGCTATTGATATATCATCTCTATGTCATCTTTGCTTCATTGATATGTTATTATTACATCATTATCATATCAATCTATAAACCTCCGTAAAAAATTAGTATGCATGTAGAGGTGATTATAATTCAATTCGAAAAGACAAATAGAATGAAAATCTTACTTTTTTTTAATCAAATTGAAATAAATCTTAAATCAAATTCATTAAGATTCAATTATGATTCATGCTTTTTATTAATCAAAATTGGAATAGATGGTTTTGTCTCAATTCTTTTGAAATAATTTTTAAAAATTAATAATTAAATTTTTAAAAATATTAATTACTTATTTAATTAATATAATTAATATATAAATTTTATTTTATGATAAAAATTAAAAATTTAATTATTACAATTAAAATATTTTTAATAAATAATTATTTAAGTAATAGTTTTTTAAAAATTATAAATTAAAAAATAGTTCAAATCAGTATCAAACGCTCTTTGAATGGAATTTTGAACTGAACTTTAAATCGAACTTAAATCAATTTTGAGTCAAAGTTCAACCAAAATCAAAACTTAAAAATTAAAATTTCAATTCATACAATTTTTCAAATTTAAACAAATATGTCCAAGTTAAAATTAAATCAAATTTAAATTGTGATCACTTGATATGCATGTTGATATAAATAACTGATATATGTACACAATCAATTAACGAAGACACGATAGATTATTATAAAATTAATAAACAAAAAATTAATAAATAATATATCGATTGTTTTTTTCAATCATATCAACTGTTACTTTTTATAAAATAATTAAAATCTAAACTCAAAATTAATATATTAATAATTAATGTGTTGATCATTAATAAATCAACATAAAATATACGATTGATAAATATATTTAAAATTTATAATTAAAATCGATGCTTGAGATGTACAAAAGTATCTCCATATATCAATTTTAGAATTTTAACAAAGCATTAAAATAATCAAAATAAATACATAAAAAAAGACACTAAACATCAAAGTAAGCAAAATTACAACCAATTACTTTGAAATCAAATTTTTGGATCCTAATATATGGATGTTAAAAATAAAAATTATTTTAAAATTTGATATTCAAAATATAGCGGCAATTCTGTTTGAAAACATTTTACACTGTTTACTTCAATTGTTATCGCTACGTGTCATACCCTCACCGTGTTCGCTCCTCCAGTGATCCATGGAACCAACTGTCACCATACAAAACTCACTGAAAAAAGAAAAAGAAAAAATTCAGAAAAATGTATATAAAACCCCAGATTTAGCGCCAAACAAGCTGAAGAGGACTTCCAAATGATTTCCCTCACTCGCTCTCTTGTTTTCCACAACCATTTTGTCCTCCGCACTGCCAATGCGAATCCCGGCGCTCGCTTTACTATAAGATTGTCGTCGAGCGTACAGCAAGAGACCGAGAAGTCAAGGGAGTCGGAGGCGGGGAGGGAGATCAGCTCTGAACTGTACGCATCCGTGCCGTTTCGTTCAATCAGGGAGGCGAAGCGGGTGGTGCTGGTGAGGCACGGCCAGAGCACATGGAACGAGGAGGGAAGGATCCAAGGGAGCTCCGACTTCTCGGTCTTGACCAAGAAAGGCGAGGCTCAGGCCGAGACCTCGCGCCAGATGCTTATTGATGATTCCTTTGATGTCTGTTTCACGAGGTCCGTTTTGACTTTTCCGGAATCAAGTTCTGCTTTTATTTTATTTTATTTTTGGGTTTTACCACTGATTTTGTTGCTTCTTGGACACATAAATTTGAATTTGTTCCCTAACATATTCATGTAAATTTAGTGTTCGTTAATTTTAGCATATCAGACAGAAATGGTGCTCATTATTAAACGAAAGAGAAGTAATTTGCAATGTGCAGTTTTCATTAATATGGAGAGGAGTAGCTTTGCTCTTACTTATAGCTATCAAGATATTACCCATTTGCATGCATTCATACATAAAAGTTCGTGTTACACTATTAATTGTGAATCAGTTTGTATGCGGCCACAATCATCATTCTACTTACTACTTTGATTTGTGAGGTATTTATGAGGTTTAATTTGGGATGACATAATCCTTAACCAACCCTTCAGTGTAGCTGAATGAAGGTTCCTCTTTGGTTCAACTGGCACTATGCTGATTTTAAGGCTAGTTACTTATTTCAGCCCCCTGATTCGATCAAGAAGAACAGCTGAAATCATATGGGATAATCGTGAGGACAAGATGATTACAGAATCTGACCTGAGAGAAATTGACCTTTACTCATTTCAAGTGAGTTTGATTTTGCAAATTTTTCTTTAATCGTGTAGGTGCACATAGAAAGGCACTTCCATTTCAAGTTATTTGACTGGCTTAGGTCAATGATTAGGTTCACAAATTAGGTTGATTTTCATCTTACATCTTATTATATTTAACCTGAGCTTATGGGTGGATTCTAGGGCCTGCTGAAGCATGAGGGGAAAGCAAAATTTGGTGCAGCATATCGTCAGTGGCAGCTAGATGCTGCAAATTTCAACATTGATGGTCATTATCCGGTGAGAGAGTTGTGGGCACGTGCTAGAAGTTGCTGGACTAAAATCCTTGCCCATGATAGTAGGTCTGTTCTTGTGGTTGCTCACAATGCTGTTAATCAGGCTCTCGTAGCAACAGCCATTGGTACTAGTTCCTGTCTTTTCATGATCTAATGTTATAAAGTTAAGGTTGTTATTCTGAATCTTCTTTTCTCCTTTTCTTTCCATCTCCTTGACAATTAGGGTTGGGGACAGAGTATTTCAGGATTCTACTTCAGAGTAATTGTGGTGTTAGCGTGCTGGACTTCACGCCACAAGCTGAAGGTGGATCGCCGCATATTTGTCTTAATCGTCTAAATCAGGTAAATTGCATGTTTGCTGAATCTTCTAGCATACTTCATTCTAATATTAACGTGTGGAAGGAAGATTAAGATAAAAGATCTTACAGGTTAGAATGCTTGGTGAGTTATTATACATCAGTTTCCCTTCATTAAGTGTTCCTCCTCCCCCAAGTATACTAGTGTGCGAGGAATTCTATGCTGGGGCCACCATATTAATTCTTCTCCCTCTTAATCAACCTTTTGGTATGCAAACTACCATGATATTATGCTAACTGAAAAAATGCAAAAATAAGTTTGTTTTGTTGGGACATAAGGTTTTTTATAAAGGAGTGCAGTTTCCATTTTCTTCTGTTTATCGATTTAACTCTTGATTCTTGAGTGCTTATGGCTATATTAACGTGCTTCTTTTTCAAAATCACCCACATATTCTGTTTTGATTGATATATCTAATCATCCAAACAGAACTTTTTATTAGTTTAAAGTGTTCTCTGCTAACAATCCAATCTCAGACTTGACCTTGCAAGATCTGTGTACAGATACCTAATGAAGAATCTGTCCTAATTTAAATGGCCATGCTTAACCATCCTTGCATAGATTTACTATTAGTATTCTCCCTCAATCCCTTGGTCCTCTTTCCAACCTTGGAAACTCCTGTAATAACTGTGGTTTGTCTCATAATTACTTGATTCTATATGTTTTTAACCTGTAGCCTTCTGGTTCCCTGTATTTGGACCCAGAACCCGTCACTGACTGGATTCTGCTCTCTTTTTCAGATAGAGGTCTTGCACCTCTGCTGCTATAAATGGTATTTGATGTTGGTGTGATCAGATATTTCTAGTCTGTTTGTTTGTGTGTGCACCCCTGAGTTTCCTAGTCATTCAAAACTTTCCCTCTTAGTTACAATGGAATCATCTGTATGATGGGTCAAGTTTGGAGTGGGGACAAGGTGAGAAAGTTCTCCATAAAGTCTTTCTTTAAGAAGATTGAGGATGACAAAGAAAGGGAGGTGGTCACAAGAATTCCTTGGAAATTAATATGGAAGGCAGGAGCACCTACTAAAGTGGCATGGGAGACAGCTTGGGACAGGCTTTTAACTCTTGATAATCTACAAAAAAAGAGGTCTCACACTACCGAACAGATGTTAATTATGCAAAGAGCAGGAAGAGACTGTGAACCATGTGTTGATTTGGTTTTGTTGGACTAGAGAGTTATGGGAGAGTGTGTTGAGTGTGATGGGTGAAGTTCGGGTGATGGCAGGATCAGTGGCAGATGAGCTAAGGGTCTCGGCAGGTTTGAGAAATGCAGGGGTTAGAAAGAAGGTTGTTGCGTTGATTCCGCTTCTTGTTTTGTGGCTGGTGTGGGGAGAGGGATAGGAGAGCTTTTGAATGGAGAGAAACACTCATTTGGGTGGTTAGGGATAGATGACTTCATACCTTTAAGATGTGGGTAACGGGAGAACCTTTTGTAAATAAGGAGGACCTTGTAGAGTTTATAGATGTCCTCACTTTTAGATAAGAGTTAAATCATTCATGTACGTTGGTGGCACCCCCTTGATGCCTTATGTATAATATATATTTTGTTCTTATTAAAAAAAAAAAAAAGGCAATCATCTGCATGCCTGAGTATGAAGAAATTTTTCTTGAAAGTTGGACGTAACTAGGTTCACATGAGACTTTTTTTAATTGGGATTGAGCAATGATTGGTATCTTATCACAAATGTTGGGAAGGAAAAAAGGAAAACATATCAGTTGAGAGAAGTTTATTGGTCCTCTAGATCATTGGAAGAGATTTTAAAATGGTGTATATAATTAGAAACTGGGATGTCCTATTGGAAGAATGCTTGGAGGATGCCTTGCTGAACAAAATGGTTCTGTAATGTAAATATATGAAGCAAAATGCTGTTATCCATGTGGCAAGTGAACTGCTGAAGTCATAAGCTTGTTGTACCCAGACTGACTATTCCAAGACTCGGGCGAATTCTTATTTTGGGTGAGCATCACCAGATATGATGAAGAAAATTCATGCTCTTAGCTGTAAATGCTGGAATCAGAAGATTGCAAAATGGATTTCCTTTATTCTTCTTGAGGGTTTAATTATGATTTAAGATTTAAATTTCTAGCAAGTGGCTTCCTTCTCCAATTTCAGTTGGCATCTTGCATCTATATTGTGTGTGTGGTTTCACAATTTTCATTAATATATGAATTGTAGAACGAGTTCCATTTTCTGTTAAATTGTATTGAATCTACCACAGTATTGTTGCAGACACCAAATTCTCCTGTTGCTGGTGGAAGTTCCGCAGGCCGAAAGACCAGTAAGCGTATCATACTTGTCTGTCATGGATCCACACAGGGTGATACAGAGGTACAGGAATTATTGAATTACAAGTTTGTGGTAGCATTTCAATCTTCTGTTAAACCTTCTTTGATTCAGTTGGTGGCGTGATTGAATTGTCATGTAAACTAACAATTTATGTCGGACCTGGAGACAAGTTTTTTTTTTTCCCCTTTGTTTTTATGTATATTACCAAAAAAAAAAAAGATCTCTGTTTGCTCTTAAGCCATTTTAATCGTGGTTATGAGCACTGAGGAATAACAAGGGAATAGTTTATTGGCTACAGGGTCTGAATTAGTATTTTGTATTGCAATTCAGCTTTAGCCATATAGTTAGTCATGCAGAGTAAGTAAAATGGGATGGAATGAGGGGTCTAATTCTACTCTATAGCTAGGATGGATTTATTATTTTGTTAACTGCAGTGACTATGTGACCCTTATGTTACACAGGTTAGTTTTCCTAATTTCGATGATCAGCCAATGAATATGCTCGGGCTTATACAGGTAGGATATTGATAACAATTATTTAAGCTAGCTAGGTAAAAAGTTATGTAAACTGAATTTCTTCTGTGGATGCTACAGTCTCAGAAAACTGCAGAGCTGCTGCTTGATTTAAAAGTGAACTCAATTGTGAGTGGCCCGAAAAATGCTTGTGTTGAAACTGCCATGGCCATTTCCAGAGTAAGTTTATACTTATTACTCAAGTCAGTGTGGAGTGAGTTCCATTCTCCCCTCTCTCCCCTGCCCCCCACCCCCTTCCCTCCCCCCATCTTCTTCTCTCCTTTTCTCTCATTCAGGCTCCCCCAGTCCCTCTCTCTTTCTTTTTCTGACACTGGTTTAAAAGTTAAAGAGAGTTTTGAGTCCATTGTGGATCTCGCCTAGCCTCTCTTAATACATCTGATTGTAGGTCCAAGAAGCTGCAGATTGCTTGGGTGCTGATTGTGTGCCACGCTACGTGGAGATGAAGCAAATCGAGGACCTTGCTATTGAAAACATCCTTCTGCATTCAAAAAAGGCAAGATCTGAACTATATTCTTGCCCCATTTGCTTGGGGATATTATGAAACCCTGAAATTCTAAAACAAAATATTTTGCATAGTCTTATGTTGCTCTTTGACTTTCCTTTCCATGTCCTATCTTCGTTATTCAAAGGACCCAAATTAAAAATAAAATGAACGCCAATCATGTCCCTCATTTCACTTTGCTTTTTTTGTTGCTTCATCTGTCTTCATTACCTTAACTCAGCTGAAGATGATGATTATTGATTCATTGTAAAATTCAGTTCTCCACTTGCATAAGTACAATGCTTGTTTCAAAGGCATCCATGCACCATGTCCTTCCCTCATCATGTCTTTAAAGCTACATGTGTGAGACGAGCTGAGCAGGCAGCTTTTGTTCAAGGCAAAGTCATCTGATTATTCTCATTTTTTTCCTCTGCAGGATGCAACCCAGCTTCCACCTCTTCAGCCTGGTTGGTTAAACAGATTTGACGATGAAGTCATTTCAAGACTCTGGACTCAGGCTGGGAAAGCGTGGCAGTCTCTGTTGACTGAGCTCTTCGATGAATCTAAGCCTGAAAACATCGTAGTTGCAGTTGGTCATCCTGCCGTTCACATAGCACTGATGGGGCGCTGTCTAAATCTCACTAAAGAATGGATGGGTTCATTTCATCTTGATGCAGGGAGCATCAGTGTCATTGATTTTCCAGATGGCCCAACTGGAAGAGGAGTTATCAGGTGCATAAATTACACTGCTCATTTGGGAAGGTGGTCGATACCGATCACGAGATCAACGGTGGATGATGAAGCGTTTTAAACATGAATTTTCTGAAGTTAATTGAACTATAATACATGTAATGCTTGGTTATTGATATCTCCATGTGGGTAATGGTCATGAGATGTACTTTGAAGCACACGAAGGAAATCAGTCTCAGTTTTTTGGCTGGTGGGTTTAGGTAGAATTTGAAAGAAATACTCAGAAGAAGTGACATGTTATGAATTAATAGCAAATCATATCAGTAAATTTCAAACCCAGGAGTTAATAGCTCAAGAAACAAAAAATTACTTTGTCTTTATAGGTGAATTGAGGAAAGTATTGTTGAGTGGAGTGAAAATTCTCCCCATGTAGCTTCAAAAGGTGGCATGTTCTTCCATTGAATCAAAACCTTCAATTTTCTTGTTGTACTCTTGTGATTTTGGTCACACCTAACAACAGATCAGGTTTCAAGACGAAATTTGTTGCGGCCTCATCCCAAACTTGTTGCCATAGTGGAATTGGCTTAAAAGCCCTAGAAGAGAGATAGCCGAATTTTTTTATCTTGCAACATCACACTCTTGAACAAATTTAGGAATGTCTTGCTTCATTTCCATCCAATAAACCTCAATCATGGCACGTTGATAAGTCTTTTGCCTCGCTAGAGTGACCTCTTATAGGAGAGCAATGGAATTCTTTAGCAATAACGGAAATAAATAGGAAAAACCTTAGGGCTAACTAATCTGCCTCTATACAGCAAATATTCTTTTCCACAGTAAAGTTAACATTAGTCTCCAACTTAGAATGTAATTGCTCCTGTTGCTGCCATTATGATAAGGCTAAGGAAACACAATCAACCCCTATAGTCACACAAGACAAAACATTTACTGTTTATTCAAAGCTCTATAATTAACACAATCATCTGAGTGTCATCTATTTCCTTAATAAGTAAATTGGAACTAAAAAAATAGGTTAGTATTTTTTAAATAATTTTTGTTATCATTGTTTTTTTAAATTAAGATTCTTTATTGATAAGAGTTGACACTGAATTTTAGTGAAGTATTAAAAAAATATTTTAATAGTTTATTACGTTAACATAAAAAATAAAAAAAATTCAATCATTAATTTTATTAAATTATCACGTATCATCATTTTATAAAAAGATTAACACCCTTTAGATTAGTAAAGAATTTAAATTCTTTCTTTATCTCATCTTTTTGATCTTAACGATATCAATAGGCGCATAATTTATTCGATGGTCTATTTGTTTATGAAAATAGCGCATATCAAACATGCTTCAAACTATTATAGGATAGTTTGACTATAGCTTGAGATGTCAATGTCTTCAAATGGATCCGAAGATCATTAGTTAAGCTTTACCATTCAAATGTCTTTTTCATAAAAGATTTTCATGAAAGATTTAAATTCTCTACTGATGTAAGTTATGTTAGTTTTTTCATAGGATAATGATACGTGATAATTTTAATAAAATCAATGATTGAAATTTTATCATTTATTTTTTTAATTTTTTCATATTAATATATTAAATTACCAAAATACATTTTTAATGTTTCAATAAAAATTTGATGCTCAGATCAATATAGGATCTTGATCCTTCCATGAAATGTCATCACATCATTCCCTAATTGAAATTTCATAACCTATATTTTTTCAATTAATGTAAGTAACCCTTAAGGTCTTTAATCATTATATGCCCAAAATGGAAAAGTTAGTAACTAGTTTGAGATTCAATAAATAAGGATGCTTCATCACTCCTTAGTGAGGCTCATGGCCTAGTGGTTGACCCATTTATTATCCGATTTTATGGGCTTTAGTATGACCAATTTATTAATAAAGTCGAATCAAGACCATGCATTTGAATAATGGGTTAGATCGTGGGCTTTAAGTTTTGAAACAGATCACCCAATAGATCAATCCTTGAAGGTTAATCATTGGACCACGATCGACTCATATTTGGATAAGCTTATTAGAACTAAAAACGAGTTATAATCGAGTTGTATTTGAGTCAGCCCGTTAACATTAATAAATGAGTTATGTTTGGATTAACTCATTAATGTCAACAAATCTCACATTTAAGCTTATCTAATTAAATTATTATTAAATTTTATTTTTATAAGTTTACTTAAGTTAGTTTATAATCATTATTTGTCAAACTCAAAAATGAGTTTGATACATTTTATAATTACATATTTGAAGGATTTGAATTTAGGAGTAAAAAAATACAGTATAATGTAAGATTAAAACAGATGATTAAATATCAATATATGTCGAGCTGAATTTAATGATATCAGTTCTTATGAAGATTGAAATTTGTATAATAAATATAAGTTTATGTAATTTTTTTAATTTGAAAAAGTACTTATGTGGATAATAAAATTAAGAAATATATGTGATTGACAAGTGAGAAGGACTCAACTTAGTTGAAATTTGCTATCTTGTAATGATGTATCAATTTTTCAAAATTATATTTATTTAATTAAATATGATTATTTATTTAATATTATGTGTAAATAGTTTTTTATATTATTTATTTTAAAAATAATAAGTAATATAATTTATGAAATATTAATTTATATGTGTATAACGTATAATTAAATTCATCTAAAACGCATATAATATCTTTATTAGGCTTACTCAGACATACATAAAATATGCATAAAGTATCAATAAAATCCATTTAAGACTCGAAAATAACCCATATAAAATCTAAATAAAACTCAATTAAAGCATAAAAATAGCTCATATAAAATTTAACAAATTAAGTTCGTGTGTAAATTATGAATAATTTTTTAAAAATAGATGAACTCAACTCCATCTATTAATTTATAAAACTCATCAAATAATAAATTGAACTGAGCTTAAACCACAAATTTTTGGATTGAGCTAACCTAACTCGGCCCATTGCCGAACCTAACTCGCTAGTTTTCCAACAACTATAAAACCTATCGCGCCTTCCTTATTGGTCTTACACAAAGATACTGCAATCTTGAAAGACTCTTGAGTCTTAATTAATTTGTTGAAACACTTGATAACTGCTTGTATGTTGTTGAAAAACATTGTATACATTTGTTATTTAATTATGTTATTTTGTGATATATTATGCTTTAATTAATATTTTTATTGTATGAATATAATGTATAATTCTAAGCTGTTTAAGATTTATATTTGAAAGTCAATTTTATTTTTGTGATAATTAAGAAATTAAATCTTTTTTAAAAAAAAAGAAGAAAAAAACAACAGAAGCCGCGAGGTAAGCCCATAGTACCATTTTGGGCCTTGTAAAGTGTGGCCTAGTAAAGGAAGGGAAGCTGAGAAGCAAAGGTATAAGACCCAGTTTGGGGGTTTTTCAGAGGTTTTAGCCTTGTTACTAGGGTTCCAAACTTCCAGCTCCATTTTGGAAGAGAGATAGAAGGTAGAAATGGCAGCAGCTACAGTTGCTGGTAGGTCTGCATTTCTGCGACCAATATGCAGAACCGCAACAACAGCAGCAAGAACAAATTTAATGACACCAAGAAGACGAATCTCGGTATCGTTCTCTAGTCCTTCAGTCCGTCCCAACAGCTTCACTCTTCATCAGGCTCGGATTTCCTCTCCATTCCCTTCTCCTTTCAGGTTCTCTACCTTCTTCTCACAGATATTCCCCTTTATCAACGTCACATTATTTGTATATACGTGTGTTTGTGTGTGTGTGTGTGTGTATATATATATATATATATATATATATATATATGCATCTCTCTCTTATCCCCGAATGATTTGGATAATTGGTTGAATTTGAAAGAATGTTGCGCCGAGAACTCAGCTCTCTTCACCCAGTACACAGCGCCATTGCCTCTGCTTGCCTCGTCTCCAAGCTCCCCACCGAAGTTACAACATCCTGCGAAGGTCTCTCTATCACGCTTTTGTGTTCTATTTCTGTGTACGCATATCACATATAACACGTTGGATATGACCTGGGTTATATTGGTAGGACCTTGCTTACATGAACGAAATCATTTTTTTTTCTCTTTTGAGAATGAAATAGCTGAGGCTCTTGTTTACTTATGATTTGGATTTGGAAATAAATGTTTCTCAGGAAGATCTCACTATGCTTTTGCAGTAGATTTTAATGTCAGTGGAGAGTTGGATTCTAAAGTGGGTTCTTGTAGAAGGTTCTTCATGCCTTCTTTCAGTACTCTTCTTGAATTGGCTCTAGGAAATTTTGAATTTCAAGAATTTGGAAGGATAGGTGGTGAAGTAATTTTGGAATTTCTTGATTAAGAGTTTGATCTGTCCAAGGTTTAATGCACTCTGCTTTTCAAGCAAGACAACTCAATCACTACAGCAGTGGTTGATTATTATCATCTGTCTGTGATGTGCAGTTTAATTTCTCACTGGAGCACGTTACTTGAAATGAACTTTAAAAAGTCTTGATTTCAACTTTTACTAACATGTATCTTTCCTCTTATCCACATGCTCCTCTGGTAATTTGATAGCGCTGTTACTGGATTGATGTTGAGAGGTGTTATGCGGTCAGCAGATGTAGTAATCCCACTTAGTCTTTTAAGTTAGTTAGTCATTAAACTATTAATTTTGACCAACCCAAAAAATACCATTGATGAGTTTTCAATTTGTACGAGCATTTAACGGAGTAATCCTTGTCTTCAAGTATTGAAGTGAAAGGGTAGTTCACACCTTTTTGATGCAGTTCTGTTTACATAGGTTGCATTTAATTTTCTAAGTTTTGGAGCAAGTGATGTGACCAACACTAGGGAACGAGTTGATGTGTCACTAGGCCAGCGAATTTAAGGGGCTTGCTTTATTTAAAATTTAAGTTATCTCAGGCTTTTACAATTTATCACTACAGTTATGGTTTGTTTTATCCTACTATTCTAGGTTTATTTTGCATTGTGAGGATTCACTTGAACTAAAATTTTAGAGAAGTTGGTGTTCAAGAAAATTAGGATAGTAGCTTACTTTTAAATGCTCTGCTAGAGGATTTAAAGCAGGGGTGGTCAACAGAATTTTGGGTTTTACATAATTTGAATGTCTCAAGCCCTAAATCTTGTGGAAACAAAGCATTGTTTGACTAGAACTTGCAAAATCTATATATTCAACCTTTGGCCATATAGGCCTTCTTGTTCAGATTTTCTAGCGTGAGATTCCATCCTAGGCATCATCAGACAAGCATGAATTTGTTGCATTCATTTGCATAGTTCTGGAAGAAATATTTGTCTCAGCTCTATAAATAATATTTCTTAAAAGGGAAAACAGGACATCGCAGGTAAAAGTAGGGATAATATAAAAGTAGGGATAATATAATCTTACTTTTTTTGTGCTAGTGGTATTTTCAAATAATTTGATTTTATTGATATTGCTAAGAGGCATATGATAATAATCTTCTATTTTCCCTCTGATTTCTTTTTCTTCAATTGGTGACAGGTAGGTTTGCTAATTATCTCAGTCCCATCTAGTAGCGAGTATTTGACAGATAGCAAAGCCTTCTTCTTCTGACACTTGCAATGCTGTTTATTTCTTCTCAAAAAAGTGGAGTTCAGGTTTTCTGAGATCAATCAACAGACGTGTCTGTTGACAATCTCTAATTCAGTAAGAAGTCTCAATGTTATTTTTTGAAGGTTGCCTGCTGTGCTTTATGATGAATTGGAGTCAACTATAATAAGTTTTATGATGCTCTTATAAGATTCTCTAGAAATATCTTGTGAATTATCAGAGACTCAATTTTTGAATGAAAGGCAGTAATGCTCTGTCATGTTATTATAATTGTAATGTTTTATCAAATTAATGCATGAAGTTGAATTGAATTATATTTGTGCTGGTATTATTCTTAACGTCAGAAGTTGCTCATTAAGCATCTACCAGTACAGCAGAAACTAATTGCGAGACATTGTCAATTATGTTGTAACTGCTGTTGCCTTTAAACTTGTGTTCATGTGGCTCACTTACACGGGTCATTGTCACGCTAGAATGAGAAAGTTTAGCCATGTGCCTTATTTAAAATGAAGGTAACATTCACTCTTCAAGACTTGAATTGAATAGTTTAGCCATTTTCTCTGCAAGTTTCCAGGAGGTAAGAAAAAGATATAACTCTAGACGGGATTAGATTTCAAGTTTGAGCGAAATGATAAAGTTTAGCATGTTGGTTATCATGGTAGCGCAAGAAGATCAAGATTATCAGCCCCTGTCAAAGTGCCTTCTTCTTGGCTGAAGATTGTGAATTTGTTCTTAAGAATCTGCACCTACAGCTCGCCATTGGCATGATTTAATGGCTCATAATCCAGGCATTCCAAATTTAATTGCGGGCTTCATTGCATAATGTTTTTGTGCTAAAATTGCCTCAGCAGCAGAAGTAGGATATCCCATCTGTTGATATCTAGTAAAACGCTACGATTGAGTAGTTTCTGTGTATGTGACCCACTCTCACCATGCATTTTGGTGTCTGTCACTTGTTAGGCAACTTTTGCTTTTGGTGCTGGATTTGGCTGTGCAATGCTGAGAAAATTGTGGAACTAGGAGGTTTGGCAAAGTGTTCTATGGCCTGTTATTATTCTTATCCGGTTGAAAGCAACAGGATGTTCTAAAAGGTTTGCATAGAATGAAATAGAATTCCAATTTGCTTCTTGTCAAATAATTACAATTAAGCATGTGATCTTCAAGGGCAAGTCAAGGCAGTTTCTCTTATATGGGGTCTTAGTCATTGGTGGGAATTGCCCTTGATCTTTTCCACAAGGCCAACAAAGGTATGTTTTATCAAGGTGGGAACTACTGGAAGTCAGGTGTATTGTTTTTATTTTGACTGTTAGTATTATACTTAAGCGAGGTGACAGTGCTTCAGTTCATATTAATGGGTCTCATGGAAGCTGTAGAAGGGTTGCCTACTTGCAATTGGTGCTAAATATTTCTAGAACATTTGCAGAATTTATCCATTAGCTGGCTATGCGAATCACTAAAGCCTTATTTGGCTTGGATAGTCACACCTAGCATCCAGTGAATGCTGGTCCGGAACTTGAATTTTGGGTAAATTAAGGAATTGGAAGGGACTTGGAAAGAGGATAATTTAGCTTGTCTTTTTCTATCAAAATGAAAATGTTAGGCTGTCTTTTTGGTGTAAGAACATAAAAGGAATTAAATTCATTATATATTGATTAATGAACTTAGTCCTGTAAGGATGCACTAGGAAGAATGCCTGCATGGAAATTAACACTGCTGCTGATTATTTTACTGATTTATTGTTTGGTTGATGCTCTTTTAATTTTTACGGGTGATTACTTGCTAGACATTGGAGCTTCATGGTCATATTATTTGCCTGAGGAATGAAAAAAGAAAAAAGAAAAATAAAACTAGAACAAAGAGTTTACTTTTACGTTCAAGAACTTCAGCCCCAGTGCACATTGATATTGAATACCTGTCTTACCAAACCATTTGAATGCTCTTTTTTTCAAGATGTTACATGTTTTGCAATTATGAAAGCTGAAAAACGAGACATTGCAGTTTCTGAATCCACTTGATACCTAATCAGTATGTGTGTCCTTAATTCTTCTGATCTGTAGGCATGTTTCTGTCGGAGTCCCTTCCTTGCTCCCTGTGGACCTGGAAAAGCTCTTAAATCTGATATTGATGGCTGATGAAACAGCAGAAAGGGTAGATTCACATTTTAATTTCTGCACAGTTCAATTGCTTTGTTTCTCACTTAAAATTATATATACATTGCTTATCCAAAAATCAATACTTCTTTGTATAGCAAGTGTGTGATAAATATAATCCACTTGATGCGAAATGCACTGTGGAGACAGAAAGCTGGAGCTGAATGGCATAAAAAATAGATGCAAATTAACTAGCAGAGGGATTTCTTGTGTCACTTTCATTGCTTAATTTTTTGATTTCTCTTAGCAAGAAGATGACCTGCTAACTTCTTCCAGGAAGCAACAAAACTATCGAACCCCCTACTTGCTAACTACCATACAATACCTTTGACTTCCTAGTTAGATTCATTGATTATAAAGCAAGATACCCATTATTTTAATTGAACTATTTTTAATGACTTGCAAGTTAGCTTGGAAAAACTACACTTTGCACATGCTATTAGCAGATGGGATGTCGATTTTACATTTGATTTATAATCTTTACCCAGAGATTTAATTAGAGGCTTACGAGGATTGTGACGAAAACACAAGATGGAGCTGGAGATCTGATTTAAATAATCGGGTTGTTCTTGTTGTTGATGTGTTGGGTGGTTTTGTGAATGAAGGAGTGACTTCTAATTGTTGAGTGATTAGTTTTTAATTTGGTATTTTTAAGTTGTTGTCATGATGGTTGAGAGAATTGCTTGTAAGTCTGCATCATGTTTATTCTAAAATGCTGCAATAAGCCCATGGATTATGGGAATGGTCTGGAGTTGAGAAGGGCACTTTAACTGACATCTTTGGCTTCCCATTTGATGTTGCACTAAACATAATGTTATAGTTTAGCTCAATTTTTATTGTAAGAAAATCTATTAAGTTGAAGATTTGTGAAAAATAAAAATCTTGTATGCTGAATGATTAAATATATATTTAGCATCAAGGTTACGTAAAATTTTGAATTATATTTTGTGTTATCAAATAAATTTTAATATTAAAAAATAATAAATTAAATCTTCATTTCTTAATTTAGTTTAAATTAAATTTTAATTTAAATTATTATAAGAAATTTAAAATATTTTTTTATTATTAAAATATTTTAAAAATAACTCAAATAAATTTTATATTATGTTATAAATTTATTTTTTTAAAATTTTTATTTTTTAAATGTAAATATTTTTTTACTTACAATTTTATCTTATGAATTTTATAAAATTTAAAAAAATGTTTTTAATATTAAAAAAATTTAGAAACTTTTCAAACAATAATTTGAATTTTTTTAAGTATGTGCAAGATTTTTAATTTAAATAGTTTAAATATTTAATTTTTTTGATATAATTTAATTTGATTTAAATCAATAAATTAATATTTTTTTAATTTTTTAAACATGATGGTTTATACCAAATAATTTAAACATATTATTACTTTATAACTTCCCAACATATCATAAACATGCAAAAAAATCAAAATTTTATTTCTAATTAACAAAATAAATTACTAAAAATTTTAGATTAAAAAACTGAATAATATGTAGTTTATCACATATGAGTCATTTGTCGGGGCTATTTAACCCTTGGTGATTTATCAAATTTGTCTAGCATTCCTTAAATAAGAGTAACAGGAGAGACAGCTAAGGCAATATGCCCCTTGAAGGACCTTAAATATTGTTTATTTCTCTTAACAACCACATTAATTGAAAGCAATAAGAAATTAATTAGCATATCCCACTCTGAATTCTAAATTGCATCATTAGGGCTAGGAGCTTCGTCTCTTTCGGAAACTTTATAATTAAATAGTTCTTGTAACTTATATAATTATTTTTTATCAATTAAAAATGATAACATTTTCTCTTTATTAATAAAGAGATTGGATTCAATAATAAATCATGAACCACTAAGATATTTGCGATTTTTTCAGACAATTATTAAGTCAATTGCAACTCCTTTTTTCTCTTTTTAAAATGTATAATTTTTTGTGAAAATAATGAAATTAAAATAACGACACACACCCACCTATAGATCAGCAGAATTTTAACATATTTATAAAAGAAAGTAAAGAGTTTATATTTTATTCTGTCTCTTTTTTAATTCCTTTTGTTTAATTCTCTTCAATTATTATGTTGGCCTGCAGCTTCTAACAGGAACTTGCTGGCCATGGCAGCTCCCTGCATCTTCTTTGTTACCCCTGAAATGTAAGTTCCAACATGCATGAACAGAAACTTCATTAATTTAATGTTTTTTTTTTCTTTTTAAATTTACAGCATGGACTCTTATAATCAATATGAAGTTAGGAATTTGTAAGCTTTAAGGAGTGTATACTTATCCTCTATCCTCATGCATTTAGTTTTTTATAAATCAAAATGTATTTTAGTTTCATAAAAGTTTTTATAATCAATTTATTTTAAATAATATTTTTATATATTTTTTTAATACTAAAAATGTTCAAATTGAAAATTCAATTAAAAAAATTCAAGATTCATTTTTTTTTTGAGATTCTGAAATTAACAACAAAAAAAATTTCAATAATTTTAAAAAGATTCGAACCTTGAATTTGACTTGCATGTTTATTTATCAGCGAACTAAACCTTTTAAAGTTAAAATAATATTTACATATAATCCGAAGGTAAAAGATTATCATTAATAAACTTACATATAATTTAAAGGTAAAACATTATTTTTAATAAAATTTAACATATGTTAACATATATTATAAAAATTTAAATTTAAAATTTGATAAATCGAAATCAATTTACAATGATGATATATGTTATTTAATTTTCAAATCAAACATTGTTCTTTGTTCATTAATATATAAGATTATAATTTTTCGTTTATGTACATGTATTTTTAAAATTATAAAAACTCACATTCTAAAAATATCTCTAAAACATAATCGGTAAACAAAATCTATCATTATCAATTCAAATTAATGTTTTATCCATTTATGATAGTTTTCCATAACAAAAGGTGAGAATTTCTTGGTATTGTGTAAGGCCAAAAGAGAAGAATCCCTTTGTACAAGATTCCATTTTTCTTTTTGATTGTTGGTGTCACGTTTGCTAGAGGTTTTAGGTGATTGACGGTTGCCTTTAAGTACAAACCTTTACCTTAACGACATATATTATTATGCTCATGAGCCAAACCAAAAAGGGATAGAAACCAAGGACAAGAATAAAGTTGTAGCTTGAACTAACCCAAAATCGAAGGATTAACAACAACAAACATGTATTATTAGTTAATCATGACAGATCAAACTTGATGTACCCTGAACTTTTAGGGTTCTTTGGGACTAAAAAAGGGGGCTTAGGGTGACTTTGGTTGGGTCCTTTTGGAAGTGATTAAACAAGTTGGGTATCTTTCTTTCTTTTTTGGGTAGCTGGTTCAGTCTTTGTTTTCTAGTTTTTTTGAATCTTTTGGAGATTGATTTAGACGAGAAAATTACTCGTGTTTGGAAGAATCTATTGTCATTCTAAAACTTTTCTACTAATTTTCTATTACTTAGCTATCATATAAGTAGCAAGCATCAAAATCAGTTTGCTGTCTCAAAATTTTTGAGGGCAAGTGGAAGCAAAGAATGGTACTGTACTGGCACAAGTGGATGAACCGAGAGACCAAGATTTGGTCAAATTATGAGATGGAAAACATAGTTGGTAAATGGAATTAATAGAACTCAATCAGGAATTGAAATTTCATGAGCAGTTTAATCTTCTTTTGGATTGGGAGATGAATTTCATGAGCAGCTTAATCTTCTTTTGGATTAGAAGACAAAGTTCCTTGCCCTAAAATGGTGGGTATCACCTTAAATGGTAAGCATGCCCTAAAATGGTGGGGCTTGCCCTAGCACCAAGGACCAGCCCTCTGCCAGCGTCCATACCCCTGGAGCCTGCATGCCTCTTCACTTGCAATAATGCCCTTTCGTTCTCGAAGAAAAGATTCCTCACTTATCTTCAAATACATAAGTGTGATTAGACATCTAATGATAACATAATACCCACATGCAGGTTATTATCACAAGTGCTCTCTTTCCCCTTTTCTATTCTTCCTTTGAAGCTTTTTGAAGTTTAAAATCATACCCATCTCTTCTCTTTTTATTATCTTCAAGCAACTTTAATCTCTTCACTGCAGCCTTCACTATTCTCTTGTTTGATCCTTCTGAGGAAAATAATCAAACAGTTGGTGTGCTACTTTTGATCTGACCCCAAAAGAGATTTCATGGGGCTGGCATTGATTTTGAATTCAAATTTTATATCCTGGGATCAAACAGAAGGGATAAAAAGAGAGAAGCAGAGCAAACCCAAACGCCCAATTGCTCAAATTGTGTTTTTTCTTTTAATCATAAGTGTTTTTGGCGTACCAGTTGGTGGCCCCTAGAGGCTAAAAATTAATTTTGTAGGGCCAAGACACTCACAATCACTATAACCCCACTGCCCCTTTCATTTTTACTAGAAAATCAGCATACTCATTTGGTTTTTTGGGGCATCAGATACCTCCCATGGCAAGACATCTTCTCAGATCTCTCTGTTTGGCTGCCCAGAAAATGATATTTTATATTCTTGCCATGCTCAGTAACTACTTAGAAAAAGCAAGAGACATTAAAAATTATTATCAGTTTCCTTACCTTTAATGACACCTTATATTAATCACTTAGGCCAAGGCAGCGAATTAAAAGCAGCCATGATCATGCTACAACTGATGCAGGAACTGAGACCAGGTCCAACTTCTTTTGTGCCCCGTCTGCTTTCTTTTTTTATGTCATATGAACTGGCAAAAGTGATTAAAGAGCCAAACCTTGAAGGGTTCTGCTTCAATCTTTTATTTACTCTTATAAGTTACAGATTTGAAGGAGAGAGAAACGCAAAGGAGAATCATATTTAAGACAGATGGGCCTGTCAGGAACCTGGAGTGGCTTGCCTTCCTGCCTTCCATTTATTTCCATAATATGGCTTTCCTCTTTACAAAACTGAAGGGAAGAGTAACAGTTCAAAGGGAGAACCCACCTTGTCTGATAATTGCCTGTGCGTTTCCTCTTAGCACAAGTCAAAAGAGAAAGCTTTATCTCTCCTAATCCCCTCAGATCCCCTGCTCTCTCTCCTCTCTCTCTTTCTCTCCCTTGCCTAGGGAAAACCTATTTTCAGTTTTCAATTTCTTGGAGAACCCATCAAGGATTTTCAATATCTTGGAGAACCCATCTGAATTTTTTCAGTGTCTTCTCCACAATGAGAGACATAGTCTCTTGTTTCAGTGAAAACGCAGTAAATATCTCTAACCCTTCATGTTCTAGCTATTCAAGCAATGCTTGTATCTCTCCAAGCCTAATTCCTTCTGTCCAGAATACAATCAGTTGTCTCTACAAGATTCTCCTCTCCAACCAGAAGCAGCTCCTAGTTACTGTAACTTGGGGCAAGAACAACATAGGTCAAGGCCTGAGCATAAACATCGGTGATGACCCCTCAACATTCTTCAAACGCAACACGAACTCGCGGTTGTTTAAGAAGAAGAAAGGCAGCAAGATCATTGAATACAATCACGCAAAGGTTGAAGTGTTTTGGGATCTCTCTGCAGCTAAATATGATACAGGACTAGAACCTGTTGATGGATACTATATCCTGGTCATGGTTGATTCAGAGATAGGCCTTGCCCTAGGTGACATAGCTGAAGAAGCTGTAACAAAGAAGTTCAAGATTAGCACTCCAGTTGCTAAATCCTCCCTCCTTCTGCGTCAAGAGTATTGTTCAGGCAACACTCTTTATTCCACCAAGGCTCAATTCTGCGACACCGGCATTACACATGATATTGTGATTAGATGCAGTGGAGAAAACGAGGGTCTAAAGTATCCAGCCTTATCAGTTAGTATCGATAAGAAGACAGTGATTCGAGTAAAGAGGCTGCACTGGAATTTCAGAGGGAACCAGACGATATTCATCGATGGATTACTGGTTGATCTGATGTGGGATGTTCATGATTGGTTCTTCAATCCTGCTTCAGGCCATGCCGTGTTCATGTTCAGGACAAGAAGTGGTATGGATAGCAGGCTATGGTTAGAGGAGAAGCTGGTGAAGCAAGAGCATGAGAAAGTTGAATTCTCACTGTTGATATATGCCTGTAAGACTCCTTGAAAAAATTGACCTCTCTTGTTTGTTTGTCTTTTTTTTTTTTTTCCTTTTTCCTTATCCTTCTCCTTGCGAATTTCCTTTTGTTTCCTTTCTTCTTGAAGGGAGTACAGATAATTCTTTTGATCATATCATAATATAAAAAATAACTTTGAGTGAAGAAGAACCCTAGTGTTTTTCAATTGCAGAAGTATCAATCAATGTATATGATCTCTAGATAGACCAGTTGCTTTCTTTGAATTCTTATCTTCCTTTGTTTGTTTCAATCTTTGCTTCCTTCAGGACCAGCATAATCAGTCATACAAATCTTAGGATATCTAAATTGAGGCTGCTAGCAAACATGTGAGTAGGGGCTGCCTTGTCTTCAGCTCAAAAAATAATTTCAAAAGGTCAAAAGTAAAGATAACCCAAGTAAGCTTTTTGATGGGTTTGAACAATATCAATTAAGATTTGTGTAAAAGGACACTTGGGTATGTTGAAAAGCTTGAAATATATCCATGGAGATTGCTTTTCTCTTTAAAGGACATAATAAAGTTGAGAATCTCCTCATAATAATTAGTACAATTTGACCACATGTTCTCTGAAATCCATGTACTTTAGCTTGTTTAATAAGGTCCTCGCTCATAAGCAAACATCTCTGGTTTCTTAACCATATAAATAGCAAATGTAACATTTTCTGGTCACATGGGTTGGTTGGCAAGCAGGAAGATTACAGAGCGGCTCTCTTTTACGATAGAGAGAAAACTTGGTTTCCTCTTCTTCTACTCTCAAAGGTTGAACCCAATGAAACACTCAAGTTGGATGGATTGATACATTGTCCCCTTTGTCTCTGTAGCCCTTCAGTGTGTGTCCATGGTCCCAAAGCCTTCAAATTAAATCTTTGGTCCCCTGCTGAGGATTTGCACTGAATTTTCTGGCATTAATCAACATGCTTTATTGAGTCCTTCAGGCCCTTCAGTGTTTAAGGAACTAACTGTGATCCTCTAAGCAGTTGCATATCTGAAGTTTAAATAGGCTTTATGTACCTGAAGAGCATAGATAACTTCCTTGACCCATCTACCTAACACTAAAAGTTGCAAATTTTGAATCTGAGGGTTCAATCAGTTGATAAGCAAATATCGATTTGTAGGTCCTCCCAGATCAATGAAGTGGGTCTATAAAAGAATGAGTCCTTCATCGGTTGATCAAAATTTTCAAAATTCGGATATGTCAATCACTTAAAAAACGATTACAAATTTTGATTTTTTTAAAGAGAGAATTACCCATTTCTTGCTTCAACCGGATTAGTTTATGGCGTTGGATTACCCGACAAACTTGCTTTGTAGCATTACTTAAAAGAACATTGGAAGAGATTTTGTGTAAAGAAGTAAGACTAGATGACCTAACTTGGGTAACCAAATGATCTGTATAAGGATATGAAGATTTCTTGAGTTGGGTATGAGATTTGACTTTTTGGGTCTTTAGGGTTCATGATTTTGAGCTATTTGAATGTGTTAGTCTTCCTTCAATTGACCTAGTAGATTACTTGCCTTAGGTGACATTCTTGTAGTAGTTGAGATTTGAAGTTGAAGGCCTCCTAAGACTGAAATGTCACATATGTATGCAATTATCACAAAGATCACAATACTCAGTAAGCAATTTCAATTCTTATTGTACATTTTGTTTTAAATTTCATATGGGTATTACTAGAAGCAAAAGAAAAACTTCAATTAGGCTAAGAAGAAACCCTAAAAATCATAGCATTTAGGTCTTCTTTTGTAGTGACCTACAATGGAGAAGCTAAAAAGGACACCCTATCCTGTGACAGTCTCTGTTGAGGACCACATGCCTTAATTCCTCTTAGCTTATTCTTGTGACTTCTTTTCTTTTAGACACCCATGAATCCTCACCCCAAATTAACACACCCACTTTAAATTTTCTCTCCACATCCTCTTAATAGCAGCTTGGCCAAGAGCAGTGAAAAAAACAAATAACTAAATGTCCTAATTTATAATAGTGAAAATTGATGCATGTTTGTGCTTTTCTTGTGATTTTAGTACTTATAACAGCTCATGTGGTCCATTCAATTGTTAGCAAAAGAAAGTATGTAACCCGTGAGACCAAGTAATTATCTTACATTTTACTTTAATTTTTTCTGTAAATAAAAAATTATATATAAAAAATTTTAAATAATACTTTTTTTTATTTTATATTTCAAATATTAATTAAATTAATTATATATTTAATATTTTAATTTAACTCAATATAATTTTTATTAAAAATTAAAAATATTTAAATTAAATATTTCATATAATAATTTTAATTTAAAATTTTTCGCACGTGTAAAAATTTATCTAAACTACCATCGTAAAGAATTTTAAAACTTTTTGAATCCTAAAAATATGATTTTAAAAATTTACACCGTCAAACATTTGAAAAAAATAAAAAAGATAGTTTATGAATTGAAAATTATTCAAATTTAAGATGAGTGTAAAATTTATTTAAATCATTTTTGAGATATTTTAATAATAAAAATATTTTTAATTTTTTAATAATTTAAATTAATGTAAATCAAATTAAAAATTAAATATATAATTAATTTAATTAATATATTAAAATTTAATCTAAAAAAAGAATACTTTTATATTTACCCATAAAAATTATAAATTTAAATAAGAATTGAAAATTCAAAATAAAAATATAAAATATAATTTATTATGTAAAAAAGAATTACCTTGTAATTAAGAGTAACATTGTATTATGTGGATATACTTATAATGATAAGATGGGAGTTTTGTTCTTTATTTCTTCCTTGACTTAGTCCATTTTCTTTGCCATTAAATTTGAACAATAAACCAAACCTTCATGTTGCATTCCTCTATTTGTCAATTATATGTCCAACACTGTCACGAGTCCTTTCAAAACCTAATTTTTTTTCTTAGCGGAAGCTTACCCACTCTTATAATTAGTTGGATTCAGTTAAAAGAGGAAAATGACAACCATTAACAAAAAATAAATTTTATAAAATTTTTTAAATATTATTAATATTTTTTAATTTTTAAATTTTTTTGATAAAGTTTAATTTGACTCAAATTAATAGATTAAAGTTTACTTAATAATTTTTTAAAAAATAATAATAACTCCAAAGTTTTATATATTTTTATAACATATTAAATATTTTAATCAAAATTATCTAAAATTTTTAATTGGTAAAACACGATATATCAAACATGTTATTACAAAATCACCGAAAAATAGACTAATTAAGTTTAGTAATAAAAACATAAAATTATATTTTCATTTTGAGAATTAAACATGTCCTAACGCTATTAAAATAATAACCATTAGTATTTTAGGCCCTAAAAATGAAACTTGGCAATAAAGGGATGCCTTCAATCACCATTGATTCAATAATGAACAATAATCATATAGTTTTGGTAACTATTTAGTGAAAATTGGCTCTCCATTAGTCATGGATCATTGACACTAATCTTGACTAATTACAACAATCACTAGAGCATTTTTTTAAAGAAAAATATATTAATTAATAATTAATCACTTAATAATTATGTCCCGAGAAATTAAAAACAAAGACTTTAAGTAATAAAATACTAAATAGGGTTAATTGATAGATGGACAATGATCCGGTTGTCATGGATTAGGAAAATATTAAAAATTGAAAATGTCAAACCGGCTAAATTTGACCCGATCATGTTAGCCACCCAAAACCCGTTTAAAACGAAACTTGGATTTATCATTTAATATAATGCAATGTGCCCCCGACTCAATTTAATGCGCAACGTGCCTATGCATGCTATTTTATAAATAAATTGTACATAAAAATAAATCAATTTGTACAAAATTAATATAATTCAAATCCCAACATGATTCAAGCTTGCATTCAGAGTTATTTGACCCGCAACTGAATTAATATGACCCGATTTATGAAGATTCTTGACATTGGGCCTCGAGACCACTGAGCCCACTGGGTATTGGAACTCAGACATGGGGCTGCAGATTTTTTGAAGCATTTTTAGGGTTTAAATTATAAGTCCAGAGAATGTTTGATTCTTATTTATAATTTGTGTACATTCTCTTTTGCTTTGCTCTTAAGCAATTTGCACTCGGAAGCGGGTACCCAATGATAAGACCCTCGAGAAGACAAGCCAATGGCTCATGCCAGTCATAATGCTGCTGGCATGCCTGCATGCCTGTTTGCCTGCATGCCTGTTTGTACGAGGTTAGCATGCTTGCTTGTGTAACATGCTTGATTCATTATTATAATTTTACCATATGTAGAAGAATTAGACCTAATTTATATTTATATTTTAATTACACTATTTACTTTTTGAAAATTGCGTATGATTTCACATCAGATAAAATTGATGTGATCATATGGTGTGATGTAAAAAATATGTATAATAAGATATTTGAAAAATGTCAAAAAAACAACGATGTTGATGTTAAAAGACATATAGTTATCATGGTTATTTTTTTTAATTGGTTCCTCTTAGATCATAAGATCTAATGAGAGATCTAAAGTCCAATAACTATTAGAAATAAAGCAATAAATGAAACACCAACCTTAACATTAAACTACACTTTGAATTCGAATAATCAAATAGATCATTCTCTTTCTTGCGGTCCTTTAATTTCTAATCACCCAATTTTTACAAGTTCTATGATAAATCATTATTTGTTCAAAATTTCAAAAGCATTTGTTCACATAAAGACCTTTAAACTTACATTAGTCTATAAGTCCATTACCACTATAATCCAAAAAGTATCCTCATTAATTTCAAAAAAAAAAAAAAAGTATGTTGCTTGACTTTGAAAACATATATCTCAATCCTAGGACATAAAGATCTTCATGCTTATCTTGCAAGTAAGGCTGCAGAGGACTTTATTTAGGAGAAATGAAGCTAGTGCTCTAGCCTCTTTTTAAGCTAGAAAGAATGTAATATGTTTGGTAGCATTAGCTTTTGGCTACAATATAAAGAATATTTGAACATGTTATAATCACGACAGTAGAAGTTGCATTCCATAATGGTCACGTCCTACTTCGAATAAAGCATAACTTTATTCTAGATCTAATGAGAAAACCATTTGTAAATACAATTCAAGCGATGATTCAACTGTCAGAACTAGATATGAAGTTAATTTCAACGGTCCATCACATGGTGTTATATAAAATCCAAACTTACCTATTTTCCATGGATTACATATTCACTTAAAGTGGTTTAAATGATTGAAATGGCTCACTTTTCCTCCTTAATTAAAAAGTGAGTACGAAAGAAGGTAAAAAAAAATTAGAGATACATGACGAAAATCTCAAAAATTGGCAAAGTTAGAGTCTCTATTTCTTTTTCTACTCAATCAATGCCCTTATATCAATGTGACTAATATCAAATTCAATAAAAATCCTGGCTAAGATGCCCTCATGTGCTAAGAAGATCAATATATGGAAAACATTAATGATTTATAGACACCTTAAAGGAGAGTTTCCTTGAATATAATATTATTTACATGGATATAAATGCATTGATCAAGAAAAGAAATAGATATTCTTCCTTTGCCAATTTTGAGATTTTAGCCTCGTCATGTATCTTTAGTTATACCTTCTTTCACACTTATTTTTCCATCAAGGAAGAAAGTAAATGATACTGTATATGATTTTTTTGCTGAATTACTTTCTTATCTTAAATCATTTGAACCACTAGAAATGAGTTATGATTTTGAATTTTGTAGGTCATAGTATGATGGACCATTAAAGTTAAATTTTTTGACTTCTTATCTAGATCTGAAAGTTAGACTATCATTTGATAGTATCTGCAAGTGATTTTCTCATTAGATTTAGAATGAAGTTAGGATCTACTTAAAGTAAAAGATGGTCATTATGGAGTCCAACTTTTACTTTACGAAACTTATTCAAATATTCTCCATTTTATATCTAGTAGCACTACCAAATAGGTCCAATTTTGTTCAACTAAAAAGAAAGGTTAAAATGTTATCTTAATTACTCTTTATGAAGTCCTACACAGTCCTACCTATTATAATTTATCTGGATTGAGAGATATATTTTAGAAGTCTAAAAGGATATTATTTGGACTGTGGTAGTAGTGGACTTATGCACTGATGTAAGTTTAGCGATTGTTATAAGGACAATGGTTTTGAGATTTTGAACAATGATCGACTTATCATAGAACTTGTAAGAATTAAACGGTTAAAGATTGAAGGGACATAAGACAGTGGATGATCTATTTGACCATTCGAATTCAAAATGGTAGTTTGATATTAAGGATTGTTGTTCATCTATTACTTGATTTCTAGTAGCTATTAGGTTATCACTAGGTCTCAAAGCCATTATTTGGTCTTATGATCCAAAGGGAACTAGTAGAGGAAAATAACTTATATATTAGTTCATATGAACCCGGACAACTATAATCCTTTGCAAGCAGTTGGTTACTTTTTTAGCTTAGCTACTTTTGAAAGATGGAATACAAAATAACTTATATTAATTCTAATGTAAAGTATCCATCTATACAATAACTGTAAAGTAAATTTTGGTAACAAGTTCTGATCTTATTTGAGGTTAAAAGTTTTGAAGTACAGTAAAGTAAAAGTCTTAAGATAAAGTAAGAATAGGCTATGATGCCATTAGTTTTCATAGGATAAGTTTTAAGCAAGCAACGAAAGACTCAAATTATAGGAAGCACAATATAACACCTGATAAGACTTGATATCTTTTTACATTGATGGCAATCCTTTATAAAAGATCCTTTATCTATTGAGCTAAAGAGGATATCCTTTTCCGTCAAGGTTTAGAAGTCTCATTATTTTTAAACTTTTTAACCCACCTCAAGCACCCAAGATCTATCGCTTGCCTTACTATACTTCTGTTAAGCATGGAATCATATACTCAAAAGCTTATGGACTTAATAGCAAATAGACTTGAACTTAGAACCTCCATAGTTATAACTTGGCTATGATAGCAGTTGAGTTAAAAAGAATTGAATTGTATAATAACTCAAGCCCACAAATGATTAATTTAATAAGGAGTAATTGGTGTGTCAGCATGGAAAAAAGTATAAAATTTTCGAAAAAAGTTGACTAAATCAGCAAAAATCTTGGTACTAGACAAATGGGATGCTATATCATCCAATAGTAGGAAATATGGAAGCTTTATTAAAAAGTGAAGTTACTAAGAAGGCCTTCAGCCACACTATAAAGTAGAAACAGTGACAAGCACTCAATAAACACTCTTTAACCTACACTTACTTTGCAACATTATCAACTAACTTAAAAGCCCTTTTAATTGGCTTTCTTGTATTTCTAATATCATTCATTTTCATACCAAGGAGAAGTCCTTTCAAGTGTTTATGATGGGTTTTGATCTTACAAGTAGCGAGTAGCAGGTGCTCTACACCTTTGTGAATAGAAGCTCTTTTCTCTTTTTGGTTTTCTTTCAAGAAGTTGGTAATTATTGGTTGAGCTAGATGAATGCTTCTTATGTGGACAGCTCTCTACGATGTTTAATGAATGATCTAAGTGGCTTCTTAGTTATCTATATGGATGAGAAGTTAAGGTGAAAATGAGCTACAACATATATACACCCAAGTCCTAATCCCATTTTCTTAGAGCGATATTCCAAGCTAATATAGTGATATTTGGGAAAAGGCTTATAAGTAATTTTTATTGTCCTTAGGAGAGTTCTTAAAGAATAGTTGATTGATCCATTTTTTTAATTATTTATTAACCATTTAGTTACTTAATCGAAGGTGAAAAAAAGGTGTTGTAAGTAGTAAAGAATGATGTCATTTAGAATTTTTGCTTCAATTAATAAACAAATTCAATTTCTTGGTTTAATTCTTGGTGTGCACATGATAGATTAGTCAATCTTCCATAATTTTTCTTTATTTTCATTCTTAAATAACATTTCTTTATAGCTATATTCTTAACTAAAACAAGATCTCTTAAAAAGCAAATAATAAAAGAAGGAATGTTGCTGGTTTCTAAAATTTTCAGAAATGATTCTTATGCATTTGGTCAAATAGCTAAGCTTTTTTGGTGCCTTTAAGATTGCTTAAAAGCTTTTTTTGTGCCATCAAGATTGCTTAAAAGACGTAACATGTCAACTACTTTCTTAATAAGTGGTATCAAAATGCCAAACAATTTAAGAAACCCAATATTCTTCAAGAACCATCAAGAATGTCCAACAAATCACATAAAAAATGGGGATATCAAATTTGAAATGGAGCAATTTAATGGTAAAGGAGACTTAGATAATGGAAAGAAGAAAATGAAGGCCATTTGAGTCTAGTAAAAGGTGTCATTAGCATTAAAAAAAGAAGAAAAAACTACTTATAATCATGGCAGTTGTAAAAAAGACTAAGATGGTGGAAACATCCTTCAGTATCATAATTCTTTACCTTAATAATAATGTTTTGAGATAAGTTTCAAAATAGAAGATTGCTAGCAGTATTTGAAAAAAGTTGAAAAGTCTTTATTTGAAATTTTTTTAACTAGTTAAATCTATCTCAAGACAAGATTCCTTGGTAACCAAATGCATGAAGAAAAAACTTTTGATGAAAACTTAGATGAATTCTTTAAGATCATGATTGATCTTAAAACGCAAATGAGCAATTGGTGATGAAGATCAAGCATTAATCTTGATCAGCTTCTTGTCACCTACTTAAAAACAATTGAGAAATACAATAAGATATAATAAAGATATTTTATTCATGAAGAAGCTAGAGTGTGCAATCAGGTCCAAAGGAGTAAGAAATGAGGAGCAATAGGATTACCTAGTCAACCAATGAAGCCTTGTATGCTAAAAGAAGAGCTGAGAAAAAAGGTCAATCACTCAATAAAATTGCTGCTATAGATAAATCCAAAAGGTTTGTAAGGTCTCAATTTAAAGGGTCTGTGAGGAAATGCTTTTTCTATGGAAAACTTGGCCATATAAAATTCTACAAAAAGGTAAATAAGAAACAAGTTAAGCAATCCACTAATAAAATAGTTGCAACTGTGATCAATAAATCTTTTAGTGATGAAAGTGATGCGGTGCTTGTAAGAATCCAAAATTTTTGATGAATAAATTTTGAACTCACCTTACACCTATTATATTTTTCGACAGATTAAATGGTTTCAAGACTCTAAAAAGGTCAATCGAGATAGGATGAACATAAAGAATGATCAATCTTGTGACGTTAAAAGTGTTTGAACCATAGGTTTCAAGCTAAAAAATGAAAGCACTAAGATCTTAAGGGAAGTGAGACGTGCTTCAATAGAGGAGTGTCTTGATTTTTTTAGGCTCTTCAGCTGAATAAAATTTACTCGTTCAAGACTAATAGAGACACGTTAAAGTCTTGAAAGGCTGAAGGCTCATTAGAGATCCTTAAAGGGATCAAATAGAATAGCTTATTTACCCTTCGGGCAAAGATTATGATAATAAAAGCAGTTGTGGTTACCAAAGATGAGCTTGTAGTAGCTTAATTGTGGCATAGAAGTTTTCATCATTGTAGTGAGGATGGCCTCAAATTACTCAATAATCAAGAGCTTCTTGGCAAAAACAAGATTACATAACTTGATTTTTGTGAACATTATGTGCTGGCCTAATAACACATGCCAAAATTTGCAATTATTAGAAAGCATAACTCAACTAGTATCATTGAATATATGTACTTTGATTTGTGGGGCCTTGAGGTAACTCAATCTATGGTAATTGTAAGTATTTCCTCTTTATTATTGATGATTTTTCAAGAAAGGTTTGGTTGTGTTTATTGAAAACAAAACATGAATGTTTTAAAAGATTTAGAGAATAAAAAGTGTTGATGGAGACCCATACTAGCAAAAAGCTTAAAGTTTTAAGAATTGATAATGACTTTGAATTTTATAGCTTATCCTTTGATACTACTATAAGAAGCAATAAAATCTTAAGGCATAGGATAGTCAAAAAAATACCATAAAAAAATGGAATGGCTAAGAGAATGAATAAAACGATAATAGAGAAAGTTAAGTATATGCTCTCACCTTAGGTCTCAACAAGGGTTTTTAAAAAGAAGCCATTATCAAAACTGTTTATAAGATCAACAAGTAACCATCAAGAGCCTTAGACTTGAAGACACCCAAAGAAATGTAAACTGGAAGAGCTCTTAACCTTAACCACTTAAAGGTATTTAGATTGTTACCTTTGCACGTTATTCCAAGGGTAGTGTAGGGAGTGTTCTTTGGCTATTTAAAGGGAGTTAAACGCTACAATATTTGTGCGAAGAAAGGAAAATTCTTTAAGACCTTGATAAGTAAAGATTCATATTTCAAAAAATTTATTTGTCATATACTGAGCAAGGAGGTGCTACTATTACTAATAAGAATTCAAATGAATTGAAAGACTTTAGAGATGTCATTGGGGTTACAATAAAACCAATAAGGTCCCCTGCTTCTTCTAATAGAGCCTTAGAACCAATATTTCAAGTTCACAAAGAGAGAGCAAAAAACTCCCCAACTTGCCAATAAAAACAATGAGTAGCAGCAACTACAATGTGAAGATGACCTTGATGAAATGAGAGATTACTCATTAACTTGAGGTAGGGATACGATATTCATCCAATCACTAAGAAGATATTTTTGTGAAGAGTCTAGCATTAACTTGGTTGAAGGAAAGCTCATCGCATATTCCCTCAGCACAACTAAACTGTTGCACAAGGATTAGAAACCTAAAAATTTCAAGGATGTTATGTTTGGCAGAATGTTATGCATTGATGGCCTATTATGAAAGATGAGATAGCTTTTTGAAAGCATATAAAACCTAGGAGCTTGTTTTGAAGCCAGAGAAGCAAAAGATAGTAGCTTGTAAGTGGATTTATGAGATAAAAGAAAGTGAAGAAGAAAGAACTCCAAGAAGGTTTAAAGCCAAGTTAGTAGTAAAAGGCTTTACTCATATTAAAAGGATTTATTATATTGAAATCTTCTCTAAGGGTAAGCAAAATTCGATTAAAATCAAAAAAACCGATAAACTGAATTGATTTCGGTTAAATAGGTTCGTTTTTTCAGTTTTCGATTATAAATTAATTTATAAATAGATTTTCTCGATTTTCTCGGTTAGTTTCTGTTAAAATTTTTTAAAATCGAATTAACCAAAAAATTTATTTTTAATCTTAATAATTAATTAATTTTATAATTTAATTAATTGATTATTAATAACAATTTTTTTCCTTTTAATATCTTTACTAAAGTCACCTATTCATACTATACAAGCAGTCACAGTGAGGCAAAATCCCTTCCTTTCTTTTCTTTCAACTTGAGAAGCCATAACCTAATTCGCGCATCGTGCCCGTCTATCTTTGGAGAACCAATCATGTCGCAGGCACACCCACACTACACATACGCATTCGATAATCGATATTTGTTTAGGCCTCATCTTTTTTCTTTCCAATTTCAATCCTCCCAGTTGTAACATTGCAATCACACTTCATTCCTTTCTTTTCTTTCAACTTAAGAACCCTAACTTAATCCATGCACCGTGCCTGTCTATCTTAATGAACTAGCTGCGTCACAGCCACATCCATGCCACGTATACGCATTCGGTAATTGGTATTCCCTTTGGCCTCATCTTCTTTCTTTCCAATTTTAATCCTTCTAATAATAGCATCGCAACCATACCCACGCAGCCACGCCCCGCATACGTATTAGGTATTCCTTTGTGCCTTATCTTCTTTATTTCTAATTTTAATCCTCCTAATAGTAGCATACACTATCTCATCTCTTTAATTTTTCAATTTTTTAAATCTTAATTTGTAACAACCACACTTAAAATTAAAAATTAGGTCATCTTTGTGGATTCTCTTTCTATATTTGGGTAAGTACTATAAATTTATTCTCTGTATTATCACTTCTTCTTTATATATGTGGTATTTATGTAGCTATAACACATAAGGCAAAATAATCCTAGTGCTGAAACCTAGAGAATTGATTTTTTTAATTTGTTTTATTTTTGCTTCATATTTTTTTCTTTGAATCCTTTTTTGATGTAATCTAAAACTATAAATTATGTTTTTTTTTAATAATTCATAATCATATTTTGAAAGGTAGTGGTATTAACTATTACTACTGAAATGAATTTTTGTGTAATATGGTATTACTGCTAAAATATTTTAGAATCTTATCTAATTATTAAAAAGTATTATTACTAACTGCTTTTAATTGTTATTTATTTCAGAAGTTAAAAGATGTCAATTAAGAGTAATGATATAGATCCTATGCTTAATGCCACACAACTAGATTCAACCTATCCGTCATCTGTAAGTTCTAAATTGAAGAGAAAAACTTTCAGGTCCAAATCAGAAGTTTGGGAACATTTCACCAAATTTTTTGATGAACAAGGTGAGCATTAAGTTAGATGTAATTATTGTGATAGAAAGTTTTTTGCTAATTCTAAAAGAAATGGAACAATTGCATTGAAAGCTCATGTGGGTACTTCTAAAAAAATATATATATATTAGTGTTGATTCTAGTCAAATTGAATTAGTTTTGGAATCTGAGAGATATGGATCTTTAGGTAGTTAAAAGTTTAATCAAGATGTCATTAGAAAGGGTATAGCTGAGATGATCATTATGGATGAATTGCCTTTCAAATTTGTGAATGGTAAAGGTTTTTGACACTGCATGTCATTTGCATGTTCTAAGTTTTGTATGCTTTCATGATGAACTATAGCTAGAGATTGTTATCAGCTTTATAATAATGAAAAAATTAAACTGAAATAGTTATTGAAATTATCTAGTGTAAGAGTATCTTTCACCAGAGGTATATGAACCACTGGTTATGTGGATGCAAATTTTAAGTGTGATAGGGATGAGACTTATGCCTTTATGCTTGATGAATATTGCATTAGCTGGAAGGCTCAGCTCAACAATTAGTTGTGCTTTTCAGCATAAAGGCTGAATACATGGCCGATTGAATGGTTTAAGGGATACGTTTGCTTGGTCTAATTCAAAAGTTGAAGCTGCAAAATTCGGTTTAATTTGGTGATGTTTTCAGATAATCAATCAATCATATATTTATGTAAAAATCAACTATAATATGAACAAACCAAGCATCTCTATGTTAAGTATTATTTTATAAAAAAAAAAGTGAAAAAAAGCCACATAAAACTCGAAAAGATACCAACTGATAATAACCCAACAAAAATGACTACTAAATGTGTTCCTCCCGCCAAATTACTTCAGCACTGGTAGAACGAAAGGAGGAAGGATTGGATGTTCAACTACACCTAACTGCTTGCTAGATCAAGGAGTAGTTTGCTGGATTTTGATAATACAATCAATAGGTGCTGCGAACCTAGGTTACGAAAAGCTCCTCTTTTCTTTTGGTTTTCTTTCAAAAAGTTGGTGACTGTTAACCGAGCTGGATGAATGCTTCTTCAGCGGACAACTCTCCATAACATTTAATGGATAATTTACGCGCCTCGTTAATTAGCCATATGAATGAGCAGTTAAAGGCAAAAGTGACTATTGCTCACTTAAACCGAGGTGTTGGTCCCATTTTCAGAGACCGATCATTTAAGCTAATCTAGTGATTCTTGAGAGCTTTTAAGTGATCTTTGCTGTATTCGAGAGAGTTCTCATAGGAAAGTTGAGCGATCTATTTTTCTTTTTTATTATTTGTTAACTATTTAGTTGGATAATTGAAGGTGAAAAGAGAAGGTATTGTAAATATTGAAGAATGATATTGTTTGGTGTTTTTGCTTCAATTATCGAAAGAATTCAATTTCTTGGTTCAATTCTTCGTGTGCATATGAAAGATCACTCAGTTTTTTCAACAACTTTTCATTACATTCCTTTCTTTAATAACATTTCTTTGTAGTCATACTCTTGATTGAAAGAAGTCTGCTCAAAAAGCTAGGAGAAGAAAAGCTGCTGCTGGTTCTTGAAATTTTCAGAAACATTCCTATGTAATTGGTCAGGTAATGGGCTCTTTAGTGTCCCCAAAACTACCTAAATATTTTCATAACATCGATAAATTTAGACAAATTTTTGCTTTTATAAATGTGCTTTGAAATATACTCATTGATTTAAGTAAATCATACCTGTAGGATCAAAACCAACAATACCTTAAAGAATTCCCAATGAGTTCTTAGCCCCGGATTAGGGTGGTGAACATTTTCCTCAACTTTGAAAGTCCAAATATAATTTGGAAAGAACAGCTTCATTTGAGATAGTCTGGATGAGTTCATATAGCTACTGTGAAATTCATAAATGCAAAAGCAAAACTTTCTGGCTGGAAATTTGCCTGTCTTATCATGATTTTGCAAATTCAACACTCCTGAATTCTAATCACATGTTCCCTCTACATTTTACTCATGCCATACTGAGAAATAACTAGTGGAATTACAACCCTTTTGATACTGTTGAAAGTTGAAACTGCTCAAACACATTGGGTGAATGTTTCAAGTAAATACAGCTCTCTTGAAATTAAGCTGAAATCATGATTGGACAATTACTAGAAAGAAAGAGTAGACAGATGTAAGAGCTTGCAATCTGTAAATCTAAAGTTGCAGGAGTCCATGAAGAAACAAATCACAATAATGGAGGACAGAAAAGAGAAGAGGATATTACCAAAAGGCTCCAGGGTTCTACCCACTGAAATGAGCTGATCTTCTGCAGGAACACCATGGACAGAATCAAATTTCAGGAACTGCGAACCCAGTAACCAAAACGAAATATCAGAGTTCAGAGAAACTTACTGCACTCTTTTCTGTGGCAAATGCACCTTAACCCAACACCACAGTTTCCATTAGGCTTTCTGCACTCGTTGCAGAGATCTGGTACATGATCAGGAATGTCAAAGGAAATCCTTGTCCCTAACTCAACTCCTGCATACTCATTGTTGTCTGAAGAAGTTCTGTAGACCCTTCTGTAGTGTGTGCAACTCAAATCTTTCGGATGAAACGCCATGCCAATGCTTTCAAGATCATCAACAAGTAAGCAAGAATCATGTACCTTAGTTGCTTCTTTTTGAGTCTCAGAGAAAGCCCCACATTTGGGCAACCTGGTGCAGTTGCGTATGTTTGGTGACAGGGGGTGCGTTTTGTTTGAGCAATTGAAGAGAAGAAGTGAGTTGTGCAGAGGAGGTGCAGGTAACCCAGATGAGAGAAGTGAAGGGGAGACATAGTTGTGTAAAGAAGAACAAGAAAGGTGAGAGATGGTCAGTGTTTTTGTGGTGTAATCAATGGAAGAGACTGGGAAAAGACCTAGAGATGTTCTAAAGTATAGCTTCTTAGATTTGCAGATGATCATCCGGTTTAATGGGGACGAGACAGTTGAATTTGAACTCAAAAAGGGTGCTTGAATTTGGATTTTCCCACAAAAACTAGGAGTATCTTGAGATGTACAGCAGGTGACGCAACAGAGTGCAAAGAGATAACACAGAAGATGCATTTTCTTGGTAGGCTGCAATATTTCTCTGCCTTTGCTTTCCTTTTTTGATCTTTCAAACCATGGAAGTCTCTAAGGTCCTGTCTCTGATGATAAGAGGAAATAAAGATAGAAAACCGAGAATCTACCTTTAATCAGCTGATGGATACAACATTCTGCCCAGCCCTTGTTGATTCCTTGATGGCATCTTTGGCACTGAAAGAAAGAACATTCATTATCACTCCAATATCCTCTCTGTTATTTTATCCTTTTTGAGGTGGATTATCACTTTCTCATGTTCTCATCCTTCAGTTAGATTCTCTCTTTTCTCACATGTTTGCTCACCTTTCATTCTGTTTTTCTGATGAGTTAATAAGCTCCATAAGTTATTGGCATTCGGTTCCTAATCATCCATATGAACTTGAAGAAGAGATAGTGACGTTTGGGAGAAATATTTCAAACCTTTTTGAAGATCTCAAAGTGACATTGGAGAAGGTATTGTGGCAGACAGAGTTGTTAAGATGGGACCCTAATGAGGTAAAACCTATTCATCTATTCTTGAATCATCATCAATTAGTATGGATAGGCTGCACCAACAAAGTCAAAGAAGTCTCCTTTCATTGTCTTTTCAAGATTGTTCTCATATGCCCACATAGAGATATCAGTAAAAACGGACTTTAGCATTCTCAGATTCCATGATCAGATATGATCATGAACCCACTACAAGTTGAAATTGATGGAAAGTGAAAGCAATTGGCAAATCATAGTTATACAAAGCAAACACATAGAGATTGCACACAGACTCAGAATACCCACTATCTGATTAACTGACTAGCTTCATATATTTCACTTTAATCTGATCATCTAGATCATTAAGCCGATGCCTTGACAAGAGAAGCTGGGAAATCAAGCAGCACAATCTTCTCAATAGCATTCGAAAATGTAGCAGAGAATTCAACATGGCTAGGATGGCTCACGAATGCATCGTAGTCTTCCTTCTTGCCAAATGTGGTCAAGAAGGCATGGGTAAAGCCTTGTCTAAGCATCTCTGGGCTCTCAATATCTTGTCCCCTGTTAAAGAATTATTAAGACACAGAAGAAGTTACCCACTAGTTTAAGGAAACAGGTGGCTGCAGAGAATATATGCCTCTGTTATTTATTTAACTACACATGGAGTAACTTGTTGCTTGATGGGTAAGAATATTCTCAATGAGAGTTAAAAAATAATCAGCCAGCTAGATACATGAGTCAAACTTTTAGATCTCAAATTGTTCAAAAATTATACTATTGTGCCATCAACTTCGATACTATACTTTCACGGTACTTCCTTACAGGTCATTTGTTTTTCCAGGAAAAAAGAAGAGGAGACTTGATGCAACGTTTACTGGTTCAGACATTTTATCAGACAGAAGGTGTGACAACTGGAACAAGAGAGCTCACCATTCAAAGGACTTGACAGAATCAATCTCAGAAACCAGCTTCTCGAGACCCTTCAAGATCTCCTCCACTTTGATATCCTCCTTGAACTTAACAATCACCAAGTGCCTGAACCCTCCTGCTGCATCTGCCATTGGAGTTGTTGTCTCTGAACCCATGAACTCAAATGAACAAACCAAGGCCACAATTTATACAGAGCGCCCATTGTTTGGGTGTCAACCTCCACAGTCCTATCTGTCCACTGGCACACACCCATGAGGGCCTGACCATATTCACACACACACGCGCACAGAGACACCTCTCTGGTTGTGTTAGCAATAATCACTAAGGACTCAGTCTCTCCTTTGTTGGACAGAATCTGCAGCTCAATATATGGAAAGGTACATCATTGCATGGTGTGGAGACCCACTAGTCAGCAACTCCTTTGCTGCACTCCACGGTGAAGTTGTCTGCTTCAATTGTCCTAACCTTCTGCTTTTGCACATGAGTAGGGTCAGCTGCTCTCCATTTTCTTCAGATTTGTTATTTGATGCTACCTCTGTTTTCATTGGTAGCCATGATTATCACTCAACACCATCTCTTTTTAGTGTACAATCATCAAATAATTAAACACAAATGTTGGTAAGTAAAATAAATTTCAATGGGGTTGTTATCTTTAAATTTTATATTTATAACTTATTATTATCCATGATGAAATTTGTAGATTTTATTAACTTCAAAATTATATCATTAAATATAATAAAAATTTTCAACTTATTTAAATTATGTTCTGAACTTTTAAAGAAATTATGATATGTAACAATTCAATAAAGTAAATAATTAAAAAAATTATATTTATTTTTTATATTATAACATATCAAAACATACAAATATATTTTTAATTTTTTATTAAAAAGCTTAACACAAATCAAATGAGTAAAGGTCATAATCTCACTAAATAATATATAATATTTTTTAAAAAAATTATTCATAAGAATTTTAAAAAATTTAAATAATTTTACTAAAAAAAGTAATTAATCATGTTTACATTATCATAAAATTAGGATTTTCATGAGTATCAAGTTTTTATAAGAGACTGAGTAACGTAGTTTTCTATGATATAAAAATCCTTTATTTTTGGAAGGATTAAAATAATTATCCGTATATTACGTGTTTTCCATTACCCGTAAAAAAAAAATCTCAGCAATTGAAGATTAATTTGTATTAGAACCTAAAACTCATAAATATATGTTTGATTAGTATATGTCTAGTATTAGTTGATTAATAAAAAAATATTATAATATAAATTGTATTATATATATATGTAAATAGTAAAATTATTATTGAAAATATGAGTAAAAGTGAGATAATTCTTAGAAAAATAGTTATTGATGAACTAAACATCTAAATAAGATTCCTATGTTGAAATAAATTCGGATAACTTATTTATCTATCATTTGATCAAGACTATAAATTTTTTAAAAATCTTAGAGAATATAAATGACCAAGATTTTGCGTGAACAAATTAGAACTACCTAGCTCTTCCCACCTTGTATGTGGGTCATCAAAAGAGACGAATATGATGTAGGCTAAGGTTATCATGTCGGTTGATGACACGTTATTGATTGATATAAAATCAATGATCATTAAATTGATAATAGACATTAACATATAAATCATTATTGACATAATTTATATTAAAAAAGATACTATTTTTCATAACTTAATTTTATTTTTATTTTTCTTTTTATGGAAATGGAATGGAAAAAGGGAGCTTTTTGCTCTACCATTGCCTTTATTCTTCTTTACCCCTTTAATGGTTTTCCTTTCTCTTATTTCTATAGTGCAATGCCTAGTGCTGGACTTTTCTCCATGTCCTTCCCATGTGCCCTAACTTACGCTATTTTTGAAAAAAACTTTCTAACCCATTGATGACACATGATCAATACTTATCTTTAAGGAATCTTAAATAGAAACTTTTTTCCCAGGAAAAAGATTAATGCATCAGGGAAGAAAATTTTTTGTTGGGTACCCATTTGTTTAAGCTGTGCCCAATTCATGATTTAGGGTTTGCTGATTTCTTGTTTGTTTGCATTCTAATACATGATTTGAGTCTCATTACATCTGTGTTTTGTCCAATAGCATCCTAAACCATTTGTTTCAGTCTATTCAAAAAGATTTACTTAGATTTTAAATAAAATAATTTTTTTTATGATTTTAAAATTTATAAATTTAATTGTGGTCAAAATTTACTGTTTTAATTTGCTTGCTTGAAAATGACTAATTTTGGTCGTGTTGGCAAAAATTGGGCTTGATAATGTATATATCTTAGTTAGGAAATTAATATGTCTAATCCTTTTTAATAATTTTGATGTTTTTGCCTCCCTTGGACATCAATAATTGATTAGGGTTGTGATGGTATTGAAAGTTACAAGACACCAAACTTAGCTTTATATCATTTCGATGTGTGATTAACCAAAACAAAATAATATCAGTCAGTAAAGCTGAAAATTAATATTTTCTCTTTAAAATATTTTTTAATAAATTAAAATAAAAGTTGAGTGATTATATGTGTTATGTTAATTATAATGTTTTTATTCAAAAATCAGAGTACTGATTTTTGGTCTTTCACATTAAGCGGAAATGCACTTTAGACTCGGATTTTATAGTAAAGAAAGAAATACATATTCTTTTGATTTTATTTTTATTTTTTTAAAAAATTAAATAAAAATATTTTATAATTTATCATATTAATAAAATATTCATTAAATTATCAAATATTAATATTTATTTGAATATCCGTAAAAAAATTAAAAAATTTTAATCAATATTTTAAAAACCAAAGTAGTCAATGAATTATAAAAAAAAAGCTTAAAAAAAAAAATCAGACCAAGACCACATTGAATATTCAACTGTGATGATATAATGCATAATTATAATATTTTAATAAATATTATTAATATAAGTAATATAAGAATGAAAATAAAAGTGTTATATATATATATATATATAAGAGATTAAAAGAATTATTTTCCAATTTTTAAAAAAAAAATCGAATTTTTCTTATTAAGAAGGAAGTTTTTTTTATTTATTTTTACAAAATTCATTTAAAATTTTATTTTGAAAAACACCTTTTTAGTAAAAAAAAAATCCAAAATTTATCAAACAAAACTAAAAGGTTTATAATATTTAAATTGAATCATATGGATCAATGATGAAGTTCATGATTCAATTGATTTAACCTATCAATTCTATTTAATTTTAAAAATTTGATTTTGATTTCATGATTTTTTAAAATTAAATAATATTTTTGATGACATATACATTAAAACGAAAATTAAATAACCCTTAACTTTTTTATTTAAAGTCACGAAATGATAATCAACAGATAATATTTATGTTAAAGATCATTAATAAAGTTTATTTTGTTATTTTATTGGAAAGAAGAAAATCACTTATAGATGTGATCATTTGACAAAATAATATATTAAAATACTTTTTATAAGTCTATAAATAAAATAAAAAATTTATAAAAATTTTATGTTTATTTTATGTTGTCAATCAAAATTTTATATTAAAAAGTGATAAATTAAATTTAAATTTATTAAATTAATTTAAATTTAAATTTATTAAAAATTAAAGATATTCAAATTAAAAATCTTATATAATAATTTAATTAAAATTTTTTATAAATATAAAAAAATCTTTGAACAATTGTCATAAAAAATTTTAAACTTTCATAATTTAAAAAAATTTAAGAAATAAATTCAAAATAAAATGAATAATTCATTTGAATTATTTTTGAGGTATTTTAATAAAGAAAATATTTTTAATTTGTTATAATCATCTAAGTTAGGATCAAATTTAAATCAAATTAATATATTAAATTTTGATTTATTACTTTTGAAATATAAAAATTTAATTAACATTAAGGTCCTATGGGAGTTTTACACTAAAATAAAAAATAAACGTTTTTGTTTCCTTTAAATTTCTCAAATTAAATTTAAATTTATAAATTTAAAAAAATAAAAAAGAAGTATTTTTTCTTTTAAGTTAATTTAATTAATGTTAATTAATTTTTAAAAATAATAAATAAAATTTATTTATTTATCACATATCAACCTCTCCAAAATAAACCAATACAAATCAGATCAGACCTTCATAATACTTATTCTTCACCTTCCTCAACCTTCATGGGTAAGCAAACCTTGACGAAACTAGGGCAAGTAACAAGCATGCTCATGCAGCTTTTTCAATATTATAAATTTTACAACATTTTATACATTAATCATAATAAATTATTTTTAAAAAAATAAGAAAAGAAAAAGAGAACATATTAGGTAGAAGGCTGCAGGTAACAGTAGGTGGCTAATGTCAGTTTCACACCCAGTGATCCACCTTCCCTTCTTATGACTTGCCAATTCACTACTCATTTTATCATCACATAAAGCTGCTTCTACAGTAAGAAATTTCACAGTTCATCACAAAATGTTTTGCAATTTCAAAATACTTTTATTAGAGATGAAAAATCAATTTGTCATTGGTTATATTTTTTTTATTTTACAAACATATTTTAAAATTATAAAAAATTTTATCATAGAAATAACATTTAAAAAATAATTTCATCATTATTATTAACATGAAATTTGAATTCCATTAATTTCATAACATGATTTCTTAACAATATGAAATTTCATCTAGAAATTAAATTTTTCATCTTAACAATTTATATATATTAATTATAAGATAAATTAAACATATTTCACTAAAAAGGTATCTTTTTCATATCAAAACTCTATCAATTTCATCACTAACTTAATTGTCGAAGGATATCCTAATTGCATCAATGGCGATCTCTTGACCTTTCTTTTATCTTGCAAATTTCTTTAGAGTCAACATTAAATTATCTTTTGTTTTAGGTAAGATCAAAAATATTATTTTGTCATTCTATCAAATTGTTTACTGATTTAAGTAGCAAAACTATCTCATGGATGAATGATTTACCTTATCTTATGCTATCCAAAAGATCAACTTGGTCATGCGTTTTTTTTATTCCTTTTATTTTTGTGTTACCTTTATCAAATTATTTGGTATAAAAATATCAACTTTATTAATGTTAATTAATCATACTCATAAGATCAATCAAAATGCGTGAATTATTTTTTGAAAAAAAAAATTGAAATTGTTAGCATGTCCCACAAATGTTAAAATGAGATAGGAGCCTAATGCATTGTCGACATCGTGGGGTGGCACCCCCTCGTGCAAGGAATAATACGAAGAATGCACGTCTTATGTTCTTTGTTTGCACACATAGAGACACATTAATGAAAGTTGGTACACACTTCAAATTCAAACCTTCCATCAACTCACTCCCACTATCTCTGCAAACCCTTTTTTTTTTTTTTTTTTAACGACAAACAAGTGAAGCCAATGTGCCTAAGGACACTCCCATTAGCCTTCCAAGCCCATTCTTACTTCATTTTCTTGTCTTTTTCTTTTCGTCCACCAAATAAATGTTATACACCCATTAAAGCTCTTGCTTGTTATTTCAATGCCAAAAGTAAAGTTTGGTTATACATTATTTTTTCAAGCGGTTTTCTACTAGTCGCGATAGGTCGAAGAAAAGTAGGAATATGTCTGCGAAAGAAGAAAAAATTTCAATATATATATACCTCTTGAAGATTTAAAAGATTTTAAATTATGTACATAAATTATAAAAATAAATGTAAATTTACTGTTGATTTAAGTTAATGGTGATTTTTTTAAACAATTAAAAAAATATATTTTTATAATTTACTATATTTATTTGACGAAATAAATAAATAAATAAATAAAATCATAAACATTAATTTTATTAAAATAACATATGTCAACATTTTTTTAAAATTTAATATAATTCAAATTATTAAAAAAATCATTACCTTATAAAAACATGGGCATGACACAATGGACTCTTAATGATTCCATCACATAAAATTCAAACAATTATTTTAATGTCTTCGTTTTAAGAAAGTTTTTCTGGTAGCTAAAAGGCCCAAACTTTTTTGGGCTGAAGTGGGTTTCTAGGCTTACAAGAAGTCCAAGCCCGAGGCCCCCACAGACAAATTAGCTACTTTTCATGTGCAATAATTTTTGTGAAATTATCGAAAATTTATTTGATAGTGAGTAATTCTAGGAAAATTATGGAGTTGATAGATATAATGGGATTATTGTATTTATTTATAATTTAGTGATTTTATTTCATAGTTTTAATTTAAACTTATTATTTAAATTTAATTTAAAAATAAATTATGAAAAAATATTATCCTTATATATAATTTGATTACCTCTAATTTTTTTGTTATTATAAATTAAACTAACTATATTTTACGTTTTAGATTTTACATATCTTTATTGTTCCATTCTTTTTTTATTCTTAATGATTTTTTAAATAAGATAAAATTGACATATTAATATTGTTAGTTTTATTGAAGTTAATTATTTTGAAAAAATGTATTTAGTAATTATAGATTTTAATAGTATAACCAACATGTCTAATTGTGCTTGAAAATTTTAATTAAATTACTTAACATATTAATAGTATGTTACAAAAAAATATTTTAGTAATTAAATCATTATAATTTAAAATAATTATGATGATCACATCATCCTATATAAATGAATTATTTAAAAAAAATTATTGTAATAGTTAAAAAAAAAGTCAACATAAAGAAAGTGGAGAGAAAGTTGTATGCAAAGAAAGAGTTACATACTTTTCTTTCATTTATGTTTCTTCTCGTTAATATACAACTCTATATCCTTTATTTGTAAGTAACCTTTATCATTAATGAAAAGATAAAAATTAATGTTATCATCAATTGGCATGATTAATATTCATTATGAGGAGATGAAGAAGTGTAAGAATGGGAGAGATGTTATGAATATTAACGATTGATACTCAAAGGGGTTTCTCTTGAGAATAGGAAATGAATAGACATTCATAAATTGATTACAATATTTATAATATTCTCCCTTATATATCTATACACAAAGAATATGTCTCATTAAAATCTTTACTAAGAAAAAATAAACCTTGTGAAAAAAAAAAACTTAGTGAAAGAAAAAAAGTATATTATTCTTGTGTAAATACACATTGAAGATCTGCCACGTTAGACATCTTATCAACAAAAAACCTAGTGGGTATAGTTGCCCATTAACTCCCCATCATCATTATATAAGATCTTTATGATGCATACCTATTTTAGGTCTCAATTTCTTAAACCTTGAAGTTGGTATTGTTTTGGTAAATAAATTTTATCACATTATCATTGAAAGCAATTTGTTTTACATTAACGTCACAATGTTTTGAAGATTATGAGTACAAAAGAACTTTAGTTGAATATATTTTGTTCTATCTCCTTTAATATATCATTTATTTAATTAAACTACGCACATAACATTATCTTCATACATTATTGTAAGGATGTTATTGATATTTGATAAACTATATATCTTTTAGATATGTTGAATCATTGATAACCCATTTTAGGCTTGCTTTGTAGATGATAAAAATCTCAACATGATTTGAAGAAGTAGTTACAATAATTTAATTTGTTAAATGTCATAATATAGCAATACTACCATGTGAATAAATAACTTGTCTAAGATCGATCTTTATGTAGATTAGATAAATATCCTACATCAGCATAATTAGTTAATTATGCCATATATTTAGTAGAACAAGATAACTCAATATTAATTATTCCTTGAAGGTAACAATGTATGTGTTTGATTCCATTCTAATATCTTTGTATTGAAAAAGAACTGTATTTGGTCAATAAATTTACTGAAAAAACTATATAAGGTCGTGTATTTTTTATAAAGTACATCACTGCTTTGATTGCACTAAGATATGGTACTTGAGAACTTAACTTTTTTTATTATTTACTCAAAGTCGAAAGGGATCGTTTTTCCATCGAGTGATTTAGTAACTATTGGGCACTTAACGGATCTGCTTTATTTATATAAAACTATACTAAGATTTTCATATAGATATCACTATGAAATGAACCATGTAAATAAGTTGTAACCACATCCATAAGATGCATTTGTAGATTTCATGGACTAACAAGAAATTTTGGTATAATTGCATCCACCATGTGGGAATATATCTCTTTATAATTGATACCAAGTCTTCGTTAAAGACCTTGTGCAAGAAATCACACTTTATATCATATAATCTCCTTTTTTCAAGCTCACTGTCATATGAAAACCTATTTATATCCCATTAATCTTATACCTTTTAGTGTTTGGACTACTAGTCCAAATATTTTATATTTTGTAAGTGAGTCTAACTCGGTTTGAATTGCATCTTTTTATTTTAACCAATCAAGTCTACGTTGACATTCCTCAATAGTTTTTCTTTTAGGATCTTCATTTTTTATTATAACATCTAGCATTATAGTATATGTAAAAAAATTGTCCACAGCCATATCTTTCTGATTCCATTTTTTTTAAGCATTGACATAATTTATTAAGATTTTAATATTTTTATTATGTTTAAGTGCATGAAACTCTTCTAGAGTTTTATAATTATTTATGTCAATAACTTTTTTTGTATACCTTTTTCTTCAATTGGAATATTTTTATTAACAACTTCTTTTCTCTCTTAAGAATTTTTATTTTTGAAATCAATTGATCTGTCTTCTTTTAAATGAGATTCATTTACTGTGATTAATTTTACAAGGACATCAATTCATGCTAGACCATTTACAGCTAGAATATATGATTTTATCATTTTATTTAGATTATTAAATATATCAGGCAATTGATTATTTATTCTTTGTAAATGAATGATATTTATTTGAACTTCTAGTTCACATTTATATTGTTCTTAAATCAAAATGCAACAATAATAATATATTCCAAGAAATTTTCTTTTTCAACATTTTTGTTTTCTTTTCTCTCCCTAAAGCTGAAAAAACTATCTCATCAAAGTGACAATCGATAAATCTAGTCATAAAAAGATCACTAATGAGGGGTGGGTTCAAGATGCTTAATAATAAAAGATAATTTATATCCAACGTATATTGTCAATGTTCTCTATGGTCGCATCTTAGTATGTTGTGATGGAATAATCAAAACATATGCCACATAACCAAATATTCATAAATGAGAAGTATTAGGCTCCTAACCACAAATCAATTACAACGAAGAGTACCAATGATATGATATTGGTTGAATATGAACAAACATTATTGTACGTAAAATGGCATATTCTCAAGAAGATATGAGGAATTTTGTCACGTAAATCATTGATCTAACTATTAATTATAGGTGTTTAATAAAAGATTAAGCTAAACCATTTTATGTATGTACAAGAGCAACTAGGTGTTTAATGGCTATTCCAACTATCATTCAATAATTATTAAACATTTGAAATATAAATTTACCGTCATCATTAAGATGGATTATCTTAATTACATAGTCTAAAAAGTATACTCGTAATCAAATTATTTACATAAGAAATCTCGTAAATGTTATATTGCAAGTAGATAATAAACAAACATGGAACCATTGAGTTGATGCATCTATTAATACCATAAAATAGTTAAGTGGTTCACATATGAATGAATAGTTCTACATATATCACTTCAGTACGTTCCTAAAATGCAAGAGATTTAATAATAACTTTAACTAGTGGTATATGGTTTAGTAATTATTTTTTCTCGTGAACATGTAACTAGCACATGTGAATTCATGATATTGAAGAATCTTTTAGTTTTTTAATGAATGCCTATGCGAATTCTCAAGAATTCTCATCATCATAGTTGATCCTAGATAACCTAATTAATCACGCCGAGTTATAAAAATGCTCAGATCGATAAATTTCTAGTTTACTATAGTATTTATTTTAATAGCACTAATATATATAATATAAGTCTAAAGAGAAAGTAAGTACAGTTTCTAATAAACATTTGTTTCTCGAGACAATAGGTATGATGTAGAAATATTTTTGATTGCTTTTTAAAATTATTTTAATACAGTAACCATTGTGACATATATTTTTAATACTTAGTGGATTTCTCTTAAATTTAAAAGAGAATTTGACATTTCTAGTTATCAATTTTTCTCCTTTAAACAAATGGAGGCTAACTTTTTTGGAGCCTTCAACGATATTAGTAATGTCCGAAATTATGCTCAAAATAGCTTTTTTAAGTGTCAAACTTCAAAAATATTTTTCAATTTAAGCATCGAATGCGTCGTTGCAATAGATGCTAAGCAAAGATCTTCATCATGGATGTTTGGAATAATATCCATGGTTTTTCAAGTAAATACTAAAAAAAAAAACATAAACCTTAAATCATAGGATGAAAAAAAATGAACTTGTATTATAAAAATAAAAAAAACTCAGCCTGTTAGAAGGGCTAGGACCATCACAACATGATGCTTTTAAAAGGACAAATATATAGTAGACAATCATAAGCCACAAAAAAGTAAGCATACAGTCATTAAAATTAAGTATAATTTTTTAATAAAAAATTATTTAATGAGATATTTTTTTAATTTAAATGGATACTAATTTTTTTTAAAAAAATAGAAATCTATTTTTATAATTTTTTATTTAAACCTAAAAAAAATTTAAATAAAAAATTAACCACATGTTTTGTTAAATGTTGACATAGGAAGCATTCTTCAATAGCTAAATTAATAAAATAAATTGATATGAATGGATGATAAGAAATATCAAAAGTAGTTGAAGCTACTTGGCCAATGTGAAAAGAAAAGAGCATATGTAAAATGAAGGGATGAACGATAAGAAATTAAAACTATTACAGCTAATTTTGTAATTAATGTTATCTAATTCTCTCTAATTAACGTTAACTATATAATTAATAGAATAATAGTCATGTCTACATCCATGAATTAATCAAACAACTTCCGTGAGCACCTTCTTTTTGACACTAATTAAGACCCTGAAAGGCATTATTAATTAATTATTGACAAAACTTTAGTTGTTAGGACATCCATGAAAGAACTATTTAAAAGGCAAAACTCCAACATGTGAAACTAGACAAAAATCTCGCAATCTTATGAATTATGGCATGACAATTTGTCAAAACCCTAGCCAATTAGCTTTTTTCCGACCTACGTTACTTGATCTAAAATCTTTAGATTTTAATATATGCTTATGCTTTAAGTTCCTATCTTTTCTTTCACATATTTTTTTTTCAAGTTTAAATAAAAATAAGACAGATTAATTATAATGAAAGTGACGATGACGACGATGATGATAGTAATTTAAATAGCAACAAGATTTCTCCACGGACAAGAAATGTTTACATTGATGGCAAACCTTAATAAAGTGATTGATCATATCAATGAAGAAAGTGCTTATGAAGAACAATGCACACGATTTTCACGAGCAAGAAAGCCGAGTCATGATATTTTAATTTTAAGGTTTCACTCAATTGATCGATGCCACGTGAATTTGGCGACATGATCATGTGAGACACATTGGATATGTTGCATGCACATGCCTTATTACCTTGGACCACATAGAATTAAATATCTAAGTTTCATAAACGTGGTCCATTAAAAATTAATATTAATATTTGGCTATATGCCTTGTTTTTCTTTCCATTTTGAAAAGTCAAAATTGTGTTGATTGATGTGTGTAAGATTCATATGAGCAATAATGTAACAAAATATGAGATTTAAATTAGAGTCAATTTATTCAAAATACGTCAATTTTTAAAATAATTTGATGTAATTGGTGAAACTATAGCTAATTAACCATGTAAAAGATTTTAGTACATTGAATAATATACTTAGTCATTGTTAAAATTTTTAATATTAATTTAAACATTATAGAATATTTTATTGAAGAAAGAGGCCATCTAACGGTCCGAACTTATGCCGATTTTTTTTAAATAAAAGTTGAAAGAGTTTATTTTTTTATAATTTATTATGTTAACATGATTTTAAAACAATTGTTACGTAAAATGTTAGTTATTGATTTGGTTAAAAAAATAATTGATATATTGGATTGAAATTGAATGAATGTGACAATTGTAGCAGATTTCCCTATTATTAGAAATTTTATTAATACAAGCATTGGGTTAGTTTGAAATTATTCTAATAAAAGGGGAGATAGATATTTAATATATTTACAAAATTTTATCAAATATTTGTTAAACTCTATCAAATTAACATTTATTATACTTAAAAATTTTAATTAATATTTGTTACACCGTAATGTAGGGCCCTTAGTTTTCAAACATTCATTACATTTATTTGTATAGATGAATATTTCATATAATCTTTTTTTTTTTTTTAGGGTTGATGTAAGAAATGGTGCAAATGTTTAACCTATTATGATCAAATTTTAAAATTTTTTATATGTTTGTTGACTAATATACCCTCATGATTTTTTAATAATTTTTTCAATCTATTCCTGATACTTAAGCGGGGCGATTTTTGTTTTATTAATGATATTTAAAAAATTGATTATATAATAAAAATTTATATTTTCATCATAATATTAAATTAAAATTTGAAAAAAATTATATTTATTTAAAATTTATGTTTATATGATATTTTTAATATAAAATATATATTTATGATTTTCGTAATCATTAATGATTTTATAAACACACGTACGTGATGTACATACTATTTTTACTTATATAATTTTTTTAATATTTTTTTACATATTATAAAAATAAATAAAATATTTTTATAAAATTTAATAAAAATATCTAAAATAAAAATATCTAAAAAATTAAAAAAATAAATTTGTTTGTTTAATAATATTTAAAGAGATGTTAGGATAATTATATAATTAAAATTATTTGAATATCATGTATTTAGATGAAATGGTTAATATTAATTAAAATTATAAATAAATGTTTAATATTAAAAAAATAATAAAAACTTAAGTTCCTGATAAATATATTTATATAAGTTAATTAATTGAGATTGTGAATAAACTACATGTTTTCTAAATGTTATTAATCTTTAAAAAAGGAACTTCACGACTTTTTCTTATTATGTTTCATTAATTTTATTAAAATTAATTTTAAAGAAAAATCTATTTATTTTTATATAAAAATAATTTAAATCATAGTCCAATTAGGATTGCATACATTAATTGATTGAAATTGACAGCACACAAATTCTTGTGCTATATATTATCTTTTATGCTTTGATATTTTATGATCTAAATCTAAGAGAATGTGCACTAAGTGATAGATATATGATACATGAACAAGTTCTTAGATCTTGCCATAATAAAAACAATTATATTACATATTGAGCCATAAAAGGTATTTTTAAGGCACAAATTCATTAGACAATTATGTTGATGCATGTTTATGAACAAAAAATAAAAATAAAGTAAAGTTATGTAAAATATTTTATGTTATCAAACAAATTTTGATATTTAAAAAATTATTAATCAAATTATAATTTATCAATTTATATCAAAATAAATCTTGTTGAAATATTCAAAAATTAAAGATATTTAATTTTAAAATTTTGTATAATAAACTTTGACTTGAAATTTCATACAAATATAAAAAACAAATTCAAGTTTACAATCACAACAAAATTTCAAAAATATTTTAGTATAGAAAAAAAAATATATATATATATATATAATTTATATTGTTAAAAATTTTATAAATTTATTAAAAATAGTTTGTAAATAAAGTGTCAGATTTATTTAGCTCATTTTAAAAGCATTTCAATAAGCAAAAATATTCTTAATGTTTTATAATTATTTGACTTAAAGTTTAATTTGGATCAAATTTACTTTAATTATTACTTTTTATTAATAAATTAAATATAATGCAATGTTTTGGATAATCTTTAGCAAAGTAAATATTTAACTTTGCCAGGCGATTTTAAGACAAGCAAATGTAAATGAGCATAGAGAAGTTTCCCAAATGAATTATCATTTCAACATCTTCCATTCCCCTTTCTAGTTCAAATTAAGAACTCAATTATTTGAACTTCAGACAGATAAAATTCATAAAAACTTTGAACTAAACATATTACAATTGATTTGAGTCCAAGAGGATTAATTAATGTTAGCTTAACTAATTAATTAGTTTGTCCACAAGGTGATCGTATCCATATAATCGTCCCAATCATAACCTCTTTGCATAGCCGGTGGAGTAACAATCAGACCCTCCGCCATGCTATCCAGCAGCGCCGGCATGTTAAACAACGCCTCCTCATCCAGAAACAGCGAGCCTGCGCCTGCCGGCTGACTGAAATCGTTCTCCTCCGACTGATATTCAATACCCTTGTTTTCACTGTCTTCAGAATCCTTTTCTTTGTCATTAACAGTACTTGATGCTCTAAGGTCTCCTGAGTTTTCTTGAGAAGCGCAGCAAGAAGAAGGAGGAGAGGAACACATAGCAGCAGGAGCCCTACAGGCCTCGGTAGCCGCGAGAGCAGCGGTGCGTAGTTCCCTAGCCGAAGACCCCTTAACCTGTGGAAGCATGTCAGCTAAGTGAGGGAAGTTGAGGGCTGCAGAATTGCCTCTAAGAGCAAGAGCAGCAACGTCATGCGCCATGGCTGCTAGTTCTGCAGTAGGGTAAGTCCCCAGCCAGATCCTTGTCTTCTTTTTAGGCTCACGCACCTCACACACCCATTTATCTCCGTTTCTTGTCGGACACATTTGTACACCGGGTGTCTAGTCTCCTTGAACTTTTTCCTTCCCGCTCTTGGCTTCTTGCCAGCCTGCGCCGGCAACACCCCGCTAGGGTTACATGGCTTGCAGCGTAATTGCAACATCAGAGACAGCGATGACGACGAAGAGGAGGACTGATTTTCAAAACCCATTTGGCGCGAGAGAGAGAGAGAGAGAGAGATTCTGTTTCACTGGGAAATTAACAAATTAGAAAACCGATCAGTACTAACAGCCAAAAAAGTTCAGTCTCCTGTGGAGTCACAACTGGTGTCTATGAATTGATTGATAAGCATGGAAGTGAGATATATAGACAATCGTTAGTCTGAACATTGAATTCGTTTTATCGACACGTGAAAAATAGTGCATGCATGATCAGTGGAGACAAGTGTGAACTGTAAACACAGTACGGTTGAAAAGGCCATAAATTACAAAAAAGAAGTTGGTATACATGGCCATTCCTAGCTAGCAATTTCCCTAGCTAGTGGGATTCTTATTTTTTAAAGGTTTTGTGAGATTCTCGATTAGTTTACACTTTACACGCGTGGGTAGGATTCAAAAGTACCATTGTTAAGAACAGCATCACACTGCTGTTTCTCTCTGTCTTGAGAGAGAAAATTCTGAGAGGGAGAGAAAATGATAGAGAAAATTTCTTTTGGGAAGGAAAATTTGTGAAATTATTCGCAAGTTTGATATATAAATAACCAGTTTTTGATATGAAAGAACAAGAGATTAATTACCTTATAGTTTTTATTTTGATTAGTCAGACATAAGAATTCGACCCTGTGTATCTGGAGATGTCATCGTTTATTAGTACTGCTATGTCCCATCAAAAATTAGATGAGGAGGAATAAGGTGAATGTAATGAAATTTCCATTAAAAAAAAAAAAAAGTCTTGCAAACATAGGGAAAAGAGTTAAAGTGGTTCCATCCACGATTTTTATCATAAAATCAGTAATTATTTTGATAAAATAATAATTTTAAGAGTTCATTTTTAAATTTTATTTTAAAATTTTGAATAAAAATTATATAAAAATTTAATATTTATTTAATATTATTAATAAATTTTTCGATGTTTAAAAAATCTATCAATCTGATTTAAAAAAATTTTATAAAAAAATTAACAATTAGATATATTTAAATTAAAAATCTTATATCATAAATATGTAAAAAGATATTTAAGTTACTATCATGAAAAATTAAAAAAAATTGAAGTATTAAAAAATATTTTTAATTGATACTATTAAAAAATTAAAAATTTTATTTAAAAATATTTTTTAATAAAAATTATTTAAATTTTAGAGATAAACTCAAAATGAAGTGAAAAAATTATTTTATATTATTTTTAAGTATTTCAACAATAAATATATTTTTAATTTTTTATAATCATTTAAATTAAAGTCTAACTTGAATCAAATTGATATATCAAAATTTGATTTGTCAGATTTTACACATGAGCTTTGGTCGGTAACATGAGATAAATATAATGTTTTATATAATTTTTATCTTAAATTTTTTTTAAATAAAAATTATTTAAAACTTTAAACTATCTTTCATAAATCAAATTGAACTTTAATGTTCATAAATCAAATTTTGAGCTGTTAATTTAATCTAAATTTGATATTAATTGAAATGATAGTGATAAATATAAAAGCAGTTTTATTATTGAAATGTTTTAAAATGATTTAAATAAATTATACATTGTTTTAAGTTTACATTTAAAATTTAAATAATTTCTACTCACTAACTGATTTTTCATTAAACTTTAAAATTTTTAATAATATAAACATTTTAAAAATATTTTTAATACTCAAAAAATCTGAATATTTTTTGTGATTATAAATTTTGAAGTAAAATTTATTACACAAAATCTTCAACTTAAATAGTTCAATTTTTTAAAATTTTGATAATATTTAATTTGATGTAAATTAATAAATTATGATTTAATTGATAATCTTTGGAACAAAATTTTAATAACACGAGATAAATAAAAAATTTTATACAATTTGACTTCTTTTTAATGTTTCTCCGACTAAATTCTTCTGATCTTTTCTATGCAAATTATTTATCTCTTGTACTCAAATTGACGAAATAACATCATGTTGACAATACAATAATTGAGAACAGAGGCTTATGATTGTATAAACCTGACCTCTTGGAGCCAGGAGCTGATCTGCTCTATTTTGAGCTATTTACCTTAATGCATTGGTACCAATCACTCTTCTTTTGTAATTATCATTTAATTCCAATAACAAGAAGATATATTACAAATAACTGAGAATTAAATCACTTAAAAATGAGAAACAGAGAATGAAAGTTTGAGAGGGGTACTAAATCATAATCCTGGCATTTACATGTTTGTCTGATTATTAATGGACCAAAGCATTCCCCAGTTTTCTAACCATCAAAACTCACACATTTCTAGTTTCCTCCAATTATTTTCTAGTTTTGCTCCAGAATGAACAGTAATTCAGATACCATAGAGCCATAACTTAGCAGAAATGTGTGTAAGTAATTGGTTATGGAATCATTAATTTGTAACAAGATATTTACTGGGCATAATATTATAACATGCATGCATCTGTAGATATTACATCAATCAAGTCAGAAACAAAACAGTGCTGTAGTCTATGTCTTAATGAAGATCAAAGAGCATCTTTGGTGTCTTGTCTCAGACAATAAGCAGCACATAAGCAAGAAATGGGCAAAACAGGATTCATGTCTCATTAGCAGCCATTATACAGAGTCTGATTGTACCTTGCAAAACCAGCTCCCCCAAGTTTGACTTTGGACAATAAGTGTTTCAGCTAATAACTAGAACTGTCTGATACTGATAGCAGAAGGTTATCTCTAGCAACCAGGATCTTGTTGCTGTTCCTTGTAACTAGAATTGTGTGGTGATGGAAGTTGTTCTTTAGCAGCCAGGTTCTTGTTGCTGCTGCTGCTCTACAAAGCAGAAATCTGAGACTTCTTAAGCCGAGAAATCCTTTTTCGATGCCCACGGCCCTGTTTGTGTTGTTCCCATTCATGCAATCCTCTTAGGACCTTATCCCCGCAAGCCTGTCCACAGAGAAGTCAAAAGGAAAAGAAACTTTGACATTGATTGAAAGTAATAGAAATTGAAGGTGAGGTATCAAACAGATGATTTGCTATGTATCGCTGACCTTGCATGTGTACTGAGTCCATAGATCTCTTTTTGGACTGCTATTCTGGGCTCCCAAATCAAGAATCAAACTTGTATCTTCATTCAGGAAAGATTTAATGATTGTCAATGCAGGTTCAACCACTTGTGCAGCCCACAATTCATCTGACTTGCCTGGAAAATCGAAAGAGATCCTGATTCAGACTAATATTTTTGAGAGATTGTCCTGCTCCCAGGAAAAAATGTGCTGAATGAACAAAAAGGAGTTGGTAAGGTGTACATGATATGAATTCTGTTGAATCAACATAATGTATGCTCCATCGGAAAAATGTCTGTAGCCGATTGATCCTTCTCTTCTGCAACACAAAAGGGCTCACTTTTTCAATGCTAGAAACCAATCAAATAGAATGGGTCGATCTTTGCAGTAACTCAGAACCGCTGCTCTTCAGAGCAAAAGGGTTGATAATACTGTATCTGTTACATCAATCTATAGTGAATGGTGGCTAGATTGATTATATAATAGAATGCGGATCAATTTGCCCAAAAATAACTAGTCAAACCCAATTTCCTCTGATTGCCCAGTAACATAGGTTGACAAAATAATGAAATTCAGAAATTTCCCTCGGCAAATGTCAGGTAGGAGAGCAAATAAATCAATTATATGAGGATTGATGGGATAAAAAATTATTATCAGAAAATACAGAATAACTCAAGAATTTAATGGCTGCTAAAAGACTGATATTTGTATTGTTTTATCAAAATGTGATACAAGACAATTATAAACTAATAACATTTTATTTTTCAACTGGCCAGGGATCAGAAGAACTAAGTGATACAGTTGTTTGCAAAGTGTGGATAATTTACTGAAAAATCAGACTGATTTCCAACTAAAAGAGGCATTTCTGAAGAAAACTTGCATATTCATAAGCTTATACTTACTTGACGACGAACAAGCCTCCTAGTGTTCAATTTGACTTTGTTAATTGCTTCTTCTAGCATGTTTTTCAATTGATTATCTCTTGGGGAGTTCAGCAGTGCCCTCATCTTCTCTTTCAACATAATATCCACCATGCTTGTTGAGCTCTGGCATTGAGATTCATCAGCAGAATCCATTGCCTCATCATTGTTGCCTTCAGTAAGGTAAAATCGAAGAAAATCTTCGAATTCTCGGACACCAATCGCCTGCCTTAGGCCTCTTGTGTAGTTTGCAATCGGATGGTAAATGTCATAGACTTCATCAAGTAAACCAGCATCTACCATGCAATCTACTCGTTGTTCTACATATCGATCCAATACAGGCATTGCAGCATCCACACAAATAAAACAACAATCGAATCTACAATTGTTAACTCGGCCCCAGCTCTGCCCTGCCACATACAATATTAAATTACATTTAAAAGTATGTAGGTTGCATTGATTTTCATCTCTCCTTTTCAAGGAAGAGCGTTTCGAATTGATAATGTAATGGTCATTGGTTTTACCCAGCTCTTAAGAATGAAACATCAAAGATAACCAACCAAATCTCTTGTCCCATAAGATTAGTATCACATAGATCTAAACTGACAAAGATCACCAACCTCTTCGGCTTTTCCCTGATAAAGAATGCTAGGGAGAACACCAGAGCGAGCATACAGACTAAGGTATTGATTAATCTGCAAGACATGCAACCAAGTTATAAAAGAAAATAATAATAACAATTATGGTAATACAAATAAAATCACATTAGATATGCTACAAATACAAACAAACTTTTCTATGATTATTTGGATGAATTCTGTTTGCTGCTGCTGGATCAATGTCCTTGAGTAGGTCATAGCTATTGCTGGAATTGTGTCTCCCAAAGTCAGGCTCAAAAGTTGTATGCTCATCCCCTGTGAACGTAAGAAGTGTCAATTACATTAACATTGCGCATAAACATATTAAAGCAATAGAGACTTCAGATACCAAGAGGGTTATTTAAATAGCTTTCATCCATATCTTCTGCTGAATCATCGAGAAGGAATGGACTCACAAGAGCCTGGATAGCACAACAAAAGATAAAAAGAAGAACACTGTCAATGATGATATTTATAAACTTGAAATCAATAAGCTGTAATGCCAATGTATCATAAGAGACAGCTTTCATCAATTTTCAAATAGCTCCTCAATGAAAAGAATTAGCTTCATAAACTCTTAAAAAAAATGCAGAGAATTAGCTGTGTGGGAAAGACAAATCAGAAGATGATGATAAGAAAAAATAACTTCAAGGTTTGTAGCATAGATGTCAAATACTGCAAAAACAGCAAGGCATTCTTAAAAGATTGAACCAGAATATGTTAACCACAAATAACACAATATTACATAATTTTCCTTGTCTCAAAAAACATCACTCAGCTCTGTGGGCAAACTAATGTTTATATAGCAGAGACAGCTTAAAACCTGGTCACGCAACACCAACAATAAATTACTTAATAAGATGAATTCTTACCTGAATATAGTAATTTGTTCCCCCAACAACAACTGGCAAGGAGTTGCGAGATGATATGTCATCGATGAGCTGAAAACAGGCTCACCCAATTAAGTCAAAACATAAAAGGGTAAAATGTAATTAGCCAAGAAACTAGGACTTGTTATACTTAGATGATCGTCAGTCACAAAATAAAAGGGTAATGACGTAATCATGCAAATCATGCAGCACCTAATGCAAAATTTGATTGTTTTTAGCATGAAATGCAGAAAAGAAAAAGTAAAAAAGAAAATAAAAGGATAGAGGAAATTGTGGTCCATATAAGAGCAGGTAGAAAATAAAAGGGATATTAGAAGTTAACATCTACACTAGATAAGGATTTTTGGACATCTAAAGGTTCACATTGGCAAAAAGTTCAGTATAGGAGGGAAAAGCTACTCAAAAATATTATAACAAACTTGTAGACATGCAAAACTCATAATAACAATTAGATAGTTAAATACACATGATGAGTTCAATAAACAAACATGTCAATGATTCAAGTAGGCCAAGTGAATGACCAAACATCAAAAACAAAACAAAACAAAATAAAACATTACTACTACTATTTACTTTAGCAAATTCCTCTTCTTTCTACTTTAATCATGGAAGCCTTAGACAGGATGTTCAGTAAGGCTGTACAAAGTGAGCTTATTGGAGGTTTTAGTGTGGGTAAGACAGGTAATGAGTTGGACGTGTCTCATCTATTGCTTGCAAATAACACCATTATTTTTTACGAGGTAAAAAAGGATCAAAATGGTGAGCTTGAAGAGTATTTACTTTGTTTTGAAGTGATGTCGGGATTGAGGTAACTTGGGGAAGAGTGATAGTCCCCCCTAGGGAGGGTAAGGATGGAGCATATCTTGCAAGCGTGTTGAGATCTAAAGTGGGAATACTAACTCTACAATACTTTGGGTTGCCTTTGGGAGCTAAGCACAAAGAAAAAGCTATATGTGACTCAATTATGGAGAGATTTGAGAGAAAACTTGCAGGTTTAAAGAGGCTTTATTTATCAAAGAGTGGGAGGTTGACTTTAATCAAGAGCACCTTTCCAAGCCTAACGCTGTACTTTATGTCCCTATTTCCACTCAGTGGCACTAAGATTAGGACAATTGCAGCGATAATTCCTATGGGGCAGCTTGCATGAGGACTTTAAATGTCATTTGGTGAGGTGGGAAATTGTTTAGAAACCGATGGAAAAAGAGGGTCTTTAGTATCAAGCCCTTCAATCTTAATAAGGTGCTATTGGAAAAATTGTTGTGGAGATTTATGGTAGAGAAGTGCAACCTTTAAAGGTCGCAGAGACTAGATATGGGATGGACAAAGGTGGTTGGGTTATGGTGTAGGGAGGGAGCCATATGGAACTGATGTTTTAAAAGCCATAAAGAATGTTTGAGGTGAGAATATGCCATGGGTGGGGGTTTAAAATGAGTAGGGGTCACTTTGTTAAATTTTGGCATGATGTTTCATCTAGAGGAAATCCATTTAAGGAAGACTTTTCGAGCTTGTATCGCTTAACTTGTAAATAAGGAGGCTTGGGTTAACAAGCATGTGAAAATGTTAAATAGTGAGGTACATGGGGTTGAGATTTAGAAGGATGCTCAGGATTGGAAATGGGCATGTGTGGGGTCTAATAGATTTATGCAATTAAACCTGACATTGCTAGTAAGGATATAGTTTTTTAAGAAGGGGATGACACCAAAATGTTTTGAGTTAAACCTTTCTTAAAGGTAATAAAGGATCAGCAACATCATTTCTATGGAAACTGATTCGGTAAGGCCGCTTCCAAATTAGCATTCTTTGCTTTGGGAAGCATCATGGATAAACCTTTAACTATTGACAATTTACATAGAAGGGGTAAATTTATGGAGAACAGATGTTTCTATGTAAAACCCGTTAGGAATCAGTTAATTATATTAATTTGGCAGAGCGAGTTATCAGTTTTGAGACAATAGCGGCTGGTTTCTGGGTCACTGGTGGCTGAATTGGAAGCTTGGAAGGGTCTTCATACTTCTAAAGCTAAGAGAAAATTGCGGTATGGAAAGCGATGAACATGAGAGCTTTTATAAGGGTTGAAAACCCCCTTAACTTTAATCAAGGACAATTGGATGATGCTTTTTTTTAAGTTATTGGTTCACAGAAATTTTCTGCAAGTAAGGTGAAATTTTTTGCATTTCGCAAAACTCCTACTTTCTAAACTAGCTAACTATACTTATATATGGGTGGCACTCACTTGGTAATAACTGTATTTAGTATATCATACTTTGTTTCTAATAAATAAAATTCCATGGTGCACCACTTTCCTGGTTAACCATATTATTATAGCTACCTAAAACCACTGAAATCCGAAAGACTACTAAGAGGACTCATAAAGACACAGAAAAGAGCCTCTAAATAACTTGCTCAAGTTGAAATAAATCTTAAAAACAATAACACAGTGTTTCTCTTAAGAGGGCACCAAAAAATTGTATCGTTTTGTCATACACATATGCTTATGAAGAACAAAGACATGATAAAGTTCTATACAAGTAAAACTATACAGACATAAAAACAGGCAAAACTCACAGGAATAGCAGCATCCCGAAACTCTTTGGCAGTGTACTCCACATTTGGACTTACAGTCCCCAAAAGATGATGTGGCACTCCTATAAATAGAGGTACAAGAACCCACTTGAAAATCAATACAAATTCACCAAAATGGCATGCGTAATCCACATATACATTCAAGCAAATACATATACTTAGAGAATATATAGTTATAGGATATATATATATATATATATATATATGACAGAGAGAGAGGTGTGTTACTAACCCTTTTGCTCATGGAGAGGAACCTTGTTGGTGAGAACATCAAGGCCTTGATAGACCTGCATGGAATCAGCGTTGATGATTTCGATGGGGAAGTGGGATGCTAAATCAATGGCCAGCTTTGATTTTCCTGAACCAGTAGGACCCATTATCACCACCAACTTTGGCTTCTTCTCTTCTATCTTTCTGGGTCCTCCATCACTAGGGTTTAACGTTCCCTCATCATCGCCGCCGGTGGTAGCGCCGCTGTCCATCTTTTCCTCTCTCTCTCTCTCTCTCTCTCTCTCTCACCCCCTAGCTCTGCCAACATGATTGTTGGGCTTCATGTATGCTGTCCATGATAGTGTAACTACCGAATAAGCTTGGGCCTAAACACCAGTGAGACTGGGCTGACCCGGCAAGTTAAACTTTTAGAGGAAAAAATAAAAATAAAAACAACTTTCTAATTAAGGGAATAATTAGTAATAAATTTAAAAATAAATGTCTCATAGAATTTTAATATTTATCTTATATCATCAATCAAATTTTTGTATTTAAAAAATGACAAATTTAATTTTAATCTATAAATTTGATATAAATTAAACTTTATTAAAAATTTTAAAAATTAAGGGTATTCCAATTGAAGATGTTATACAATAAATTTTGACTTTAAATTTGTTATAGATACAAAAAAATTATTCATGCTATCGTCACAAAAATTTTTATAATTTTTTGAGTAATTACAATATTTTAAAAAAATTAATATTAAAAAATTAAAAAAATATATTTTTAATACTCAAAAAATTATAAAATTTTTATAATCTTTAATTTTTTTACATCTGTTAAAAATTTTGAATCAAAATTTATTACATAAGATCCTTAATTTTAAAATTTTTAATAAATTTTAATTTAAATCAAATCCATATATCAATGTTTGGTTTGTTATTTTTTGGATATGAAAGTCTAATTAATAAAATGAGATAAACATCAAGATTTTATGAGATTTTTATCTTAAATTTAATTATTATATTTTTTATAATTTTTTAAAAATATTATAAAATAATTATAATAATAAATTTTAAATTTATTTGAGAAACCAAACTATTCTACATTGAATTTTGAATTTATTTATTATTATTTTTTTGTAAACCTATTTTTTAGATTTTTAGGTATAGTTACATAGGTGACTAACTTTTTCTAAACTCACTTTTCAATTCACGAAAATCTAATGCCAATGTTGACTTGAACCAAAAAAAAAGAAAAGAAATAAATTTAATTTGATATTGCCAATGGACTGCCATCACAATAATTTGATATTGCCAATTATTTCAACTCTTATGAATCATGACGCATTGATATATATATGTTGTACTATTTTTCACATGATTTTTTCCAATGTAATCTCATAAAATTACTAAATCTATTTTATTCACGTAGCAAATGATTTTTTTTTTTTTTAGTCTTCTTTATTTTTATATACATTTTATTATAATATTTTAAAATATTAATATTATTTTTTATAATTTCAATTTAAAACTATAATAATACTAACAAACTTTTTTTTTACATATTTTGAAAGTTTAAAATTTGAACATCATTTATCTAAAAGAATTAAATTTTTTAATTGATATTACTTTTAGCTTATTTATACATTTAAAAATAATTATATATAAACAAGGAGTTTTGAATTTTAATTTAGCAAAAATCTTTAAAAAAATTATTGTTAAAATTTTGTAAAATCTTAATAGTTGAAAAATATTTTTATAAATATATTTATTGATTGCCACTTTATTATCCAATCCAAATTCATATAGTTCTCATGTATTTTTATTCCTACTTCAAAATAAAAACAATTCAAAAAACAATAGATTCATTTTGATTCCTTACTCTGAATTAATGAACACATCATAAAATTTTAAGAATTCATTTATATCATTAACCAATATTTTAAAATCAAAATTTTAAAATTTAACTATCAATTATTATTAATTTAAAGCTTATAATTTTTAGATTAAACTTTTGCATACATATTAATTGTATTAGGTTGTCCAAATTTAATCTAAAAAAAAAAATCAATTTATTCTTAAATAGATTTCTAAGTTTTTACTTTGCTATTAAATGCTTGAACCAACTTTTATTAATCAAAAGTGAATACATTTTTAATTGAACTTTCATTTATTATTTATTATTTTAAATTATATTATCAATTTATCACAAATTCAAAATAATTAAATTCATTAAAGCAAATAAGAATTGTTGCATAAATTTTATAATTCTTCATCTAAATTAATAACTTCACCAAAATCATATAATTCTAATGAAACAATTATGGTTATCTAGATTTATCAATTAAAATTATATATATGATTTATTATACCTAAATCAGATTATGTGTTTGAGGAAGTTGCAACCTTAATTATAAATCAAAAGTACTACCAAGACAAATAATGATGCTATGGGTTTTAATGGCTTCTAATGAATTAGAGTGGTACAAATGACCTATTAGTGCAATAGCATAAGAGATTTAATGTTTGCATTACTTAGTAAGAAGTCCAAGGTTCAAGTGATAGCATAAGAAACAGTTAGAGATTCAAGGTTCAAGTGGCATGTAAGACAAATGAGCAGGTGAGTTTGTTTGTTATCCCCTATCCCTTTCCCATTTAAAAAACAAAAAATAAAATAAAATAATGAGACTAAAATAACTTACATAGGATCAAATCAAACCAATAAAAACCCATGTAAAGGGTTTTTGCTAACAAATCAACCAAAGATTGTGCGAAAAAGCAAAGATTTGAAAAGATGAAATAAAGAAAACACAGTAGCTTTGAGAGAGAAATATAGAAAAATAACTGTAAAAAATACATTTATACTCTCTTAATGCACAACCTTTTGACAACACTAGTGCTTGAGTGAAACATGATAGTTTAAATGCAAAAGATTCAAAAATAGAAAGTTAAATAAATTTTCTTTGTTTACTTACCAATTGTCCATACAAGACTCAAGTATCTCTGAACTTTTCTTTTTAATAACTCATTTGGACCCAAATGTTTACTCATTTTGTATACTCATAAATGTATCAAAAAATAAAATGAAAGTTTTATATATTGATAATTATTGATAATAAGCCTTAAAGAAGTTAACTAAACCTTTTAAAATTTTAAAGCCAACTTTTCACCCTTTTAAATGAGAATCTTTATCTTTTTTTTAATTTTATTTTATGAAAGAGATATATTAATATTCTAAAACATATCGAGGTTACAAAAAATGGTTTGGTAATGTATTAACCTATACTTATTGGGCTCTTAAACTAATGGACAAATGGATTAGTTTGTGTGCAAACTCATTACATGTTCTTGTTATGTGATGGAATGAACTTTAGAATTTGAGATAGGTGTGATGTCCATGTAGATGCCCCAAACTTATTTAAAAGCTTATTCCCTAACCAGAGTTCATAGTCGCCAAGAGGTTATCAGTTTCCATAGTAAGTCATTGGTGTCCATAACTCAATATGCCTTTCAGGTCATGTTGAATGGTTATAAGTTCACTTCACAGAAGGGATGAAACCTGAGGCACACTTAAAACTTCATACAAGACTTTACCGTGATCATCCTAAATGACTACTCTTAACCTAACTTGTTTGCTAGTTGCAATGAAGCATTGGTGTTCAATTTAACCATACCTATCGAAAGACGTTACCAATGAAGAGATGTTGCCGCTTATAAGGGTGGACTATGTATGACTCGCACCTCTATAGTCATCCTTCTTACTTCTCGCACAATGGAAGACAAAAGGCTTTAAATATGACAATCAAAAACCTTGTCTCAATTCATCCATAAACTTCTACAACAAATAAGAAAAGCTTCCATTAAGTCTAGATTCTTGTGCTCTAACTGCACATCTATTGGTAAATCCTAAATGAGAGATTTCAGTCCCTGATGCAAGGTATTTCAAATCTTTTTTTAAGACAATAATTGAAAAAGAAAATGGAATAGAGAGTCTAGACCTTATCCACATATACAACATATGTTTATCTCTACGTTTGCAAGTGCCGACATGATAGATAATATGCCTTATAACATTAGCCAAGTAAAGACTTAGACTCTTGAAGTTACTTTTGCTTTCCATATTGCATTAAAAAGCAATGATTTGAGATTGATGTAGGGAACATCTCTACCAAGCAAGATTCTGACAATGTAATATCGTACTTTAACCGCATAAACCCTAATCTTACTGCGAGGTCATATAAGTTTATCTTTCATTAGGGATTTACTAAGCACTATTGTAAGTATGGTTCAGTAACCTTTTGCACAAAATTTTTTGTAATAAATGAGGCAATCCATTCTCTAGTTACTAGGTTGGTCAACTTGCTTACTAACATGTGAGTAAGTGATGGTTTTATAAAGAACGTGGTCCTTAAATCAAGAAATCTTAAAATCTAGTTATATCTCAAGACATCCACTTAAGCTCCATATTTATCCTTCATTATGCTATTTTGCTGATAACTACCTTTCCCGTTAGTAGACTTTGCTTGATATATGAGCTATTGCTCTTTTGTGCCTCTATTATAGGATTAGTATGAGGGAAGCATTTTGTTTTAAGACTTTGAAGTAAAGAAAGTCTTCTGCATGGATAATTCTTCACCATTGTTTATCAAGAAGAGCCATATTAAAAGCCTCCAAATCTTTGAACCCGATTCCTCTATCAAGCTTGGAAATGCATAAGGCATCTGAAGATTTTCAATCGATTGTTTTGGATGATCCCTTGTCTCACCACTAATAGCCTACCAGCATCATGTTTAACTCTTAAAGGAAAGTCTTTGGGAGTAAGAAATAGCTCATAATATACTTGGAGATTACTTAGGCAATTACCCTTATGAGCACCTCTCTACCTTGTTAGGATAGTAGCTTCCTATGCCATATGGATAGCTTGGCTTATAGATGTGTTTTTATTAGGGTAAGCTATTTTTTTTTTTTTAGATTAACCCATGATCAAAGGGATACCAAGGTAAGATTCTTGGACAAGATTTTTTTGAACACTTAATTATTGATTCTGCATGCTAACTTTCAAGGTAAAGAGTATACAAGACTTTTTCATATTGACTTGTTATTTAGGTATCGACTCATATGTCTTTAAGATATCCATGATAATCTCTCAATCATCCCTTCGAGCCATGAAAAAAATAAGATTGTCATAAAAAAAAAGAAAAAGTAGATGAACTTGGGGCCATTATAGGTAGTTGCAATACTTCGAATTTGTACTTTAACTTTTCCCTGAGTAACAAGAAAAGACCTTCAACATAGTAGGAAGAGGTGAAAAAAGAGAAGGACGCTTACCTCAATCCTTTTGATGGTGTTAGCTTATTATAAGCCTTACTTAATCCAGCTTGAGAGCTGATTATCTATTATATATATATATATATATATATATATATATATATTACGTTAATTTCATGTAGTGTATGGTCTCATAGACAACAATGGCATTATCAAAGATTACGTGATCTTGAATAAATGTAGATTGAGTACTACTGATAAAAGATAGGAGAGTTACTTTCAAACAATTGGACAAGCTTATATACAACAATGTAAAACTAATTAGCATGTAGTTTTCTGTTAAAATAGGATCCTACAAGTTCGGAATCAAGGCTATATGAGACTGATTGATTATTGCTAAAAATAGTCCCTTATTAAGGACATCGTAAACTGTACTGGTGATTCTTTTGCTAATAATTCTTTTAAACTTTTAGAAGAACATTGCATTTTAGCCCATCCGATCCTAAAGCTTTACTTGGTACCATTTGCTTTAAGGCCTTTATAACTTCATCTCACATTTATATTCAAACCAAAAGCTCTGAATTGGCACTAATAACTTCTTGCTTTTGATAAACCCTAGCTACCCTATTAGATAAAGATAAGATATTAGAAAAATATGTCATGAACACTTTAATAATCATAGTTTCAAAATACACTCATTTTTCATTTTAAACCCTGTAATCTGAAAATATGATTCACTCATTGACATATAGATGCCATGGAATGAAAAAACTTGGTATTTTTGTCATGTTCTTAAAGCCAAGTATTATGTGAGTGTTGTTGCCAACATGATCTCCTTTTTTGTGACAACTTTGTAAGTTTTATTTTGCATCTATCAACCTTTTTTGATATGTCTCTCTCGACTTTATTAAGTAATAACCTCTTTCATTCATTTTACTATCACTTTATTTGATAAGAAATGTTTCTAAAAACACTCTGATTCCACTTAGATAGTACTTTCCTATATTAACTTACTTTCTGCTTGATGTCATCCATAGAATCAACAGGTATGAAACCAAAACTGCTAGTGATAACTCATTTGCAATGAAACATATTCTTAAATTTGAAAAGATTTTAGAGTGGTGTAGTTTTTGCAAGGCTTTTAGAGAAGAATATAGCCAACTGATATGAAGTAACAATAGGCAAGTGATACTAACAAGTCACATGAAAGAGATCTAACCATATTTCATTTACCAGGCCTCTATCCATCCTCTTTTGAGTGAGCGCATTACCCAAGCCTCTAGACCAAGTAAATCTAGTGCCAAAAGATAGGATTGCCAATACGTTATAATCCGTTATGGCATCAATGAATCTATTAATTTGAATTTAAGATCAAGAGTAACCTCTTAAATTTTTCATCTTGAGATGTGATCTCATTGTAATCACCTGCACACAAGCATGGAAAAAAAAATTGAAAGTGTAAAAGATGTAAAATGTCCCAAGACTCAATACGCTCAATTGTTTTTAGATTCCTATAAAAGTTAGTGAATATCCAAAGTGGAAAAGGAGTTGGTTCAAAAAGTTTAGCATCTACGTGATTCCTTAAATCAGATTTCAAATTAACATGCACTTTTCTTCTCATAGAAGAGCCAATCCTCCACTTTGTCTTTCATTGGAAACTATGATGCACCCATGGCATGCGAGTTTCACACGTATGAGCTCCATCTTAGATTATGATCTTCTTGTTTCACTAAGAAAAACTACTAAAGGATTATAACATCTAACCATTTAGGTTAGCTCTTGAACTAATCGAAGAGCCCCTAAAGCTTAACAAGTTTAGGCTAAATAGCTCATAATGTACGGTAAAGCTAGCTATCCTTAACCTCCACCAGAAAGGAGTGTTGTGATCACTGCATTTTCAATGTCTATATGCCATCTTTTGCTCAAGTCATTGTAGCTTCATGTGTGTTACCTGTGGTGTTCCTAACTAATTGCCTAAAAATTTGAGATCAATATAACCTTAAGGACATTACCTTTATCTCTTGTCATCTTTTTTTTGTTTTAGTTTTGATTTTTTCCCCCATTGGAGGAAACAAAATCATTTGGAAGAGATACCAAGATTGTGTGCTTTTGTAGTGCCACATTACCATATGTTTGCACCATGATATATTAGGAAACCATGTCCCAGGACCCATTCATATGCACGTGGGTAGAATGAAAGTCATTTTGCATGAAAACTTTTAAAATTGACATCATATTCCCTATATTTAAGGGTAATGTGGATGCATGCAGATTTCGAGCTTTGACATGCTTCTGTTATCAGGATTTTCAATGTGAGTTTCCATCTCCATATCCACTTCTAACTCCATGGATAAGTCCATATATGGATTAGACGTGGTCCTCTATCTGGATTTTTTTAGTTCTAATCAGTTTTTGACTAAAATCTGTTTCATCGAAACCTTAGTAATTGTTGTCACCCTTATCGTTTGCTCAGAATGTTTTGTATTAGTCGATCTAAAGTGCTTGAACAAAAGAAGGACCCTCTATCCTAATCAATAATCCAAATAACTTTTAGTAAAGGTTAGATTTTTTTTGCATTTTAAAAGAATGTGGGCAATCTTGTTTTAAGTTGTTTTACATACCACAAACATCGCATATATGCAGTAGACACTTATACTTAAAAAACATAACTTGCTTTTGGTTTTCGGGGATGTTGAGCCGACAACATCTTCTCAGCAACTTCTGTAAGTTGACAAGGACTTGATCACCCATCCATTTCCCAACCTCAACTTGTCTTCAACTGTACAAATCTCCTCTACATCTTCGATAACTTTTCTTATAACTATCCCTATAGTGGCATTTGCGTATGTTAATGCGAAACCATGAATTTAGACCCAAATGGGAAACAATTCATAAATAAACTATTTAGAGAAGATTGCCCATCGAGATCCTTAAGAATAACTAATGACTTATTCAAGATTAAGATTAACGTAAAAGCACCTTCTCTTTTTCAAAGTGATTTTCAAACTTGAAGACATAAGTTTTTTCGCCCACCTCTCGAATTGTCAAGTCACCAAAGAGTTTTCTAAATTTTTGAGAGGACAAATCTTATTGCTTCAAGATTGTAGTACCTTTTCAGTAGAAACTTTTTTATCAAAGTTTTTCAACTTCAACTATGTCGGTAGCACATTATGTTTTCTTGCTCTTCATCCATAAACCTTAAGTTGCATTACAGTTGATTTATATCTTCCTTTATTAGCGATAATATCTTAAGGAAAAGCTTAATTCAAAAAGATAACTGATATAAAAACAAAAACTATCTTAATAAAGTTAAGAAAAAAAATGAAAAAAAATATAAAATGTAAAACTTAGCTAATCAAAATGAAAGTCGACTTGAAGACAAACTCGGTATGACGCTAGCCCATGCTAGAAAGAAAAGTCTAAGAAAGACTTTCGCATGCTATTATGTGCCATTTTATTAGATGGAAAGGGAAGTAAAGTAACACTGCTAGGTTGAAAATTTTTAAGTTTGGCAAAGTAAACATGTTTATTCCACTTTGGCGGCTGCCCTTTAGCTTGATATTTTCATCTCTTTCTTCTAGAATTTTGTAAAAAATATATATAATTTAATTTAAAAAATATCTTGAGAATAGATCAAATGGCCACGAGAGTTTGCCTTTAAAGTGATATACATAAATATCATAATTTTTGTGAAGATTCTTCAACATTTAAACTGATAAAATATGCATTCTCTTATATCTTTGCAATATAAAACATTTACTTATAAATTGACCAAGTTAAATCTTTTGACATCAATAAAATCAAAAGATCAAATTTATGTTAATTTTTAAAAATTATAATTTATTATATTAAGATTAAAAATATAAAATAAATTTTAGTAATTTATTTTCGTGTTAGGTTGTTGAGGAAGAAAGTAAATATATATGTTGAATTAGTGGTCTGAAAGTCATGGTAGGCTAAGCTTTGTCTATTTGATGAGGACACAAGTGGACAAAGTAACTTCCTAACCAGACAATCACTCACCCTTTGAAATAAAAATGAGGCTGCTGCCTTAATTTCTACATGCCAAGAAAACACTACAACTCTGTAAAGTCAACATTTTATCAACTTCTAATAATTTTTTGTGTTGATACCATTTCGATTTAAAACACGTAAGCAATCCCTATAATTGCATATATATATATATATATATATATATAGTTTTAATAATTTGAATTTTCTAAAATATGAATGAGATCATATTAAAAGTTTGAATTTAGTGCAAATGTAATAGCTCTAAAATTCGGGTAAGTATTAAGCAATCAAATAGGTATTAAAAATATAAAGATTTAATGTTTTTATCTTGAAAATTTTGATCTAAGCTGAATTTCACATATCAAACTTGAACATATCAAATTTAATTTTTTAAATTTTTTTATAATGATTTAGTATTTTCCGCTTTGATCTCATCATCTATATGACAATTTAAATGAAACATATTCATAAATACATAAAGAGCTAAAACTTATATATTGATTGATGATATGAAATTTTGATACTAAATTATGTATCATCAGTAAAATTAATTAAATATGGCTTAAGATTTAACATAAGTACATGCATGATAAATTTAGTAGTTGTAAATATAAACATTTAATAAAACATTTTTATCATTATTTTACTTTTTATTAGTATATATGAATATGTTATATATATATATATATATATATATATATGTAAACACGAAATGGAAAATGGGTTAATTATAAGGCATGGAAATTGAATAGAACCAAATCAAATTAATTTTAATTTAGTTTGATTCCATTCTCCTTAATGATTTCAAAAAATTCTCTTTAATGATTGGATTTTTCTTTTAATGTCATTAAGATCAATCAAAATCGATTGATCTGATTTATTCTACGAACCAAAAGAATAGACCATAAACCGTTATCATCAATTATTCACTTATATTTATGAGTAAAAAAAATGAAAATGATTTTTTTATTTGTTTTTTCTTTTAATATGAGTTAAATATTTGAAAATTTATATATTAATGAATTAATTTTTAAAATTTTTTAATATTATTCAACTTTTGGATAAATTATAACATATGACAGTTTAATAAGATAAAAAATTACAATTGTTTTATTATTTTATTATTTTATTTTTATTGTTCATTAAAAAATTAAAGAAATTATCCTATATTAATATTCTTGTATTTTTGCCAAACTTGAATAATGCATGCTAGAGTCATGAACATGAACCCTAAGTCAAGCTCTTAATGTCAATCTTTATGTGTGTCTGTCCTTTCTTTTTGATAAATTAACAATATGAGGGAAAATGCCAAAAAGGCTTGAGATCACTACAGAGTACAAGTTCAAATGAGTACTCAACAATTACAAATCAAATAGGAAATGTTTGTCCCCATTTAGCAAAGGGAAAGAGAAGAACTTACTAATCAAATAGGTGGCATAAAATCTTACTATTCATTTTATACTATTAATTAAAATTTGTCTATTTTTAAAAATACTAATTTTAATATTAATTTATTAATTTAATTTAGTTTAAATTAAATTTTATTTTTAATGATTATAAAAAATTAAATATATTTTTATTATTGAAATATTTTTCTTCACTTTGTTTTGGGTTCATCTCTTAAATTTAAGTAATTCTCGATGCAAGATCTATTTTTTGTAAATTTTTAAGATTTTTGATAGTGCAAATATATTTTTAATATTTAGAAAAAAAATTATATCATAACTTTAGTGTTTCTTTGGATTTGTGAAAATTTTCAAGTGAAAATTTCTTATATAGTATCTCCAATTTAGATATTTAAAATTTTTAATTATATTTAATTTATTTCAAATTAATAGAATAAAATTTGATTTATCATATTTTAAACATGAAGATTTGATTGGTAATATAAATAAATATAATTTTTATATATTAGTTAAAGTTTTATGAGCATTAATGTATTTAATTTTTTTTATTTTTATGCATTCTTTTTTTATATAACAATATGATTTTATTTTTTAAAATCATAAATTTTTATATAGTTAAAATGATAACATAATTTCAAAAATAACTTGTGAAAAAGATATGAGTAAATTTATGTTGCTATAGGTCGCACAATAACACATAGGTAGACAATTTGAGATTGTCCACTTTGTTTTGAATCTTGAAGGGGCATCACGAAATACTAAATCAAAGGGTTGCTTTCCATATTTGATTACTTAAAACTTTTAAAATTTTGAAAACCTTTTAAAAATATAATTTTCCTTTTTTTTTTTTACAAAACATGACAAATACAAATAACCTATTTAATCTTTTGATCTGATGAATGTGGACAACTTATCCACTTTTTAATTCAATATGTATAATAAAACGTTACTATATAAATAATTTAAAATAAATATAAAAATATTTTTAATTTTATATAAATTTTAATTTTAATTTAATTTTTAATTATAATTTAAAATTTTAATTTAAGATAATTTAGATTCATCAAAAAATTTAAAAATATATGATACTCAAATTTGAAGATCTTATACAATTAATTTTTTACTTCAAATTTCACGTGAATATAAAAAAATATTGAAATTATCATTATAAAAAATTTTAAAGTTTTTTGAATAATAAAAATACTTAAAAAATTTTATACTGTTAAAAAATTTAAAAATTCAAAAAATAACTAGCGAATAAAAAATTATTCAAAATCAAAAGATAAATTTGAAATGAAATCTTTAACGAATTTCAACAGCAAAAATTCTATTAATTTTAATTAATAATTTAAACAAAAGTTTAAAGTGAACCAAATTAAAATTACAAATGTCTAATTAAAAAAATTAAAAAAATTAGATTTAAATTGAAATTTTTACAAAGTTGAAAGTATTTTTTATATTTAATCATAAATTTATAATATCATGTGATTTTCAATTAATAAAATAAAAATCCATGAAATTAATTACAGGGACTGTAAGCAAATTCTGAGTGTTGTGAGTTTCTTTGTTATAAATACCCATCTTCCGCAAAAACCTATTGAATCAGTGCAGGCAACTGAAGAGAGCCATGGATTCTAAACAAGAAAAGACAAAGCTCCTCATGTTGCCATGGCTAGCTCATGGTCACATCTCACCCTACTTTGAGCTTGCCAAGAATCTCTCACAGAAGAATTTTCTCATTTACTTCTGTTCTACTCCTGTTAATCTCGACAGTTTAAGAGAAAAACTCCATGATCAGAAGCTTTTCTCTTCAATTCACCTCATAGATCTGCAACTCCCTTCACTGCCGGAGCTGCCTCCTCACTATCACACTACCAAGAACCTCCCTCCCCATCTCATGTCCACTCTCAAGACTGCTTTTGACATGGGGAGGCCTGCCTTTTGCAGGATACTTGAGGGTCTTAAACCAGACATTTTAGTGTATGATTTCTTGCAGCCATGGGCACCGGAGGCTGCTCATGAGCTGAACATTGAGGCCGTCATGTACTCAACCTTCGGGGCAGCAAGTACTGCTTTCTTGAGGTTCTACGGCAAAGACTCTAATGGGGAGTTCCCGTTCCCAGAATTCTGTTTTCGGGAAACTGAACGTGAGAAAATGCTTCGGTTCTTGAACGACACGGCCAAGAGCAAGGAGAGGATCGATCTGTGCGTGAGAAGATCTTCGAGAATGGTACTGATCAAGACATTGAGAGAGATCGAAGACAAGTACGTTGATTTCCTGTCTGTTTTTGAAGGGAAGGAGATCGTTCGTCTCGGTCCTCTTGTTCAAGAACCTGAAAAGAAAGACGATGATACTCTGGTCATGGAGTGGCTAACCAAGAAGGAGCCTGGTTCAGTTGCTTTTGTTTCTTTTGGGAGTGAGTACTTTCTCTCTAGGGAAGAGAGAGAGGAAATAGCTAAAGGGCTTGAGCTCAGCAGGGTCAATTTCATCTGGGTGGTCAGGTTTCATGAAGAAGACAAAACTACCATCAATGAAGCCTTACCAGAAGACTTCATCAGGAGAGTTGAAGGGAGGGGTTTAGTCCTGGAAGATTGGGCACCGCAGGCTCAGATACTTGCCCATGAAAGCACCGGTGGGTTTGTGAGTCACTGTGGTTGGAGTTCAACCCTCGAAGGAATCACGTTTGGGGTGCCTATAATAGCCATGCCGATGAACCTAGACCAGCCCCTGAATGCCAGATTGGTCGCAAAGATCGGTGTGGGCATCGAAGTGCCGAGAGAAAATGATAGGTACAAGAGTCAGGAAGTTGCGAGAGTGATCAGAGAAGTTATGGTGCAAGAAGAAGGAGAGCAAGTGAGGAGGAAAGCTAAAGAACTGAGTGAGAGGATAAGAAACAAAGGAGATGGAGACATAGATGTCGTTGCTGAGAAGCTCGTCAAGGCTGCAAAGAGGAGACAAGACAAAAACCAACTATAGATTTATGGTAATTCACAAGTTTTTCAGGTTTTCCTGTCTGAAAGAAAACTGAAACATTAATGGAGAAAACTAGAGGCTTTCCATGTAGCGCAGAAAACCAACTATGGATGGAATGGAAGGCAACTGCATTTTCAGCTTAAAGTTGTCTTTTTCAAACCGAGCATCTCCTACTGCATTAAAATATCCATGGATCCACTAATTGCAATTTATTAAAGAAAGGAAAATGGGAAACAGGTAATTGATTGTCAGGTTCCATTGTTCATAGTGAAAAGTGCCTAAAAAGTGAGCTTTTTTCCTTCTTTTTTACAACCAAAAGAGAAGAACTGACCGTGTTCCTGTAACATTCAAAGCACCCGATGATTGAAGTAAACAATTTAAAGAATCGCTTTTCCCTGCTACCTTAACAAAATAGTTCCTTGGCCATAAAACTTTTGCAGAATCCTGAACTACATGCCACAAGATCACTTAAAAGCTTTGTATATTCTACTAAGATAAGCATTAGTGTTGAGTTCTGCTTTCAGTACCTGGCCAAAATGACAGACTTCATATTGATGTGTTGTCATATGGAATAAGTAAGAAGAGGAAGGAAGCAAATGTCATCTGACTGGGCAGGCTTGCATCCAGCTGGATCTTCACTTGGGGACACATCAGCATAGCTAAAACAACTTATAAAAGGAAAGCAATTGGTTCTGTTGGGCAGAGAGGGAAAACAGAAAAGAAGAGAAAGTAATAAATTGAGAGAATTCAAAAGAAAACTGTTGAGCTTTGGCAGTAGTATTGGATTGAGCTCGAGAAGCTGTTTAAGTTTTTCTTGTTCGTCCTCTTATTGTATTTTTGAACTAAATCTTGATTAATGGATTTGCTAAACCTCTGTTTTGAAGAGATTTATCCGTGGATATATGTTTCATATTGAATGACATTAATATAGTTGTGTTAGTGTGCGTAACTGGTGGATTATTATTCTTTAGATGTGATGCACATATACATAACTTGCTGGATAGTTTATGTTGCTACTGAAAATTTGGATGATGGATTCATGTTGATGAATACTGTCCTAGAAGTGGAGTCTATTGCTAGTCTAACAGTAATATCAGAGCTTGTGTACATACCTTCACTAATTTAATTGTTAAGCCATGATAATGTCATTCTTAAAGTTTGATATTGAAAAGTTCACTGAAAAGAATGATTTTGTTATTTGAAGGTTGAAGATGAGAGCATTCCATGTTGAGCAAGGATTGGTGGAGGCATTAGGTGGAGAAAGGAATCTTCCGGGTACTATGTCAGAAGATAAGAAGAAAGAACTGATGGAGGAAGCACATAATGCTTTGATCTTAAGTCTTGGAGATCAATTACTGAGAAAGGTAACAAAAGAAATGTTCACAGCAAGGATATATAGTTAAAGCTAGTGCAACTCTATATGACTAAATCTTTTGCAAATAGACGGTACTTGAAGATCCAGTTATGTAACTTGAAAATGTTCTCTAGTAAATCAATGGAAGAAAACATAGATGATTTCAATACGATTATTTTGGATCTAGAAAATCTTCATATTAGAATTGAGGATGAAGATCAAGCATCGCTACTATTGAGTGCTTTACCAGATAGTTGTAAAAATCTGGCAGATAGAATGATATATGGCTAGGACCCTCTCTTTTTGGATGAGTCTAAAGAGCCTAAAGAAAAAATGGAAGACAGAGATGTTAAGTCTAGTGAAGGGCTCACAATAAAGGGGAAAACTAAAATACTAAAAAAGATACAGTCAAAAATAAAAATAAAAGTCCTACAAGATCAAAGTTAAGAGGTGTTACTAAAAAATGCTATCATTGTGGCAAGACTGGCTACACTAGAAGATTTTGCAAAGACTTGAAAAAGAAGTAATAAAGTTAACAGCAAGACAAAGAGGCAGATGCTATAGTTGCAACAGATTCTTATGAAGAGGGGGATGTATTGACAATCTCTAGAGATAAGTTGAGTGATGAATGGATATTGGACTCGGGTTGTACCTACCACATGTTCCCAAGAAAGGACATCTTCTTTGAGTATATTCCAATTGAAGGTAGAAGAGTGGTAATGAGAAATAATAAAGCTTATCTTGTGAAAGGAATTGGATCAGTAGCTTTAAAGCTGCATGATGGCACAACAAAAGTGCTTAAAAAGGTAAGGTATGTTCCTGATTTGAGAAAGAACCTTATCTCTTTAGGATCCCTAGATAGTAAAGGCTACACTTTCAAATCAAAGGCTAGAATGTTGAAAGTTCTTAAAGGGGCTCTAGTGGTGTTAAAAAAGACTAAGCCACATGGGTTAAATATCTTCCCAGGATCTACTATAATAGGCGTAGCAGTAACAACTGCTGAATCAAAATAAAAACAAGTCCAGCTGTGGCACAAGAGGCTAGGACATGTCGATGAGAGGGGGTTGCAGGAATTAAGTAAACAGGGATTGTTGCGAGATGCTGGTGCAGTCATTAGGGCTTTGTGACCATTGCATCCTTCGAAAACAACATAAGCTATAGTGTGCATTAAGGTTGTGCATAAGTCCAAGGAAGGCTTAGACTATATACATACTGATTTAATGGGTCTTGAGAGAGTTCTAACAAAAAGGGACAACCGGTACTTCTTATCTTTAATGGTTGATTATGGTAAAAAAGTGTGGGTTTATTTGCTTAAAACTAAAGACGAATGCTTGCCAAATTTTAAAGAGTGGAAAACTCCTGCAAAAAATCAGAGAGCAGGAAACTGCAGGCCTTAAGAACAAATAATGAACTTCAATTTTACAGTTTATAGTTTGAACATTCATGTAAGGAGGCTAGGATTTTAAGGCATAGGAAAATAACTGGTACTCCATAACAGAATGGAGTGCCTGAGAGGATGAACCACACTTTAATGGAAAGGATAAGGTGCATGTTGTTCACCTCAAGGCCAGACAAAAGCTTTTAGGGTGAAGCAACTGTGATAGCTATATACTTAATCAACAGATGTCCCTTAAAAGCAGTGGATCTTAAAACTCCAAGAAGTTATAGATAACAAAGCCACCCAGCTTTAATCACTTAAAGGTCTTTGGTTATCCTGCTTATGTACACCGAAAGAAAGCGAAATTGGACCCTGTAAACAAATGGGATTTTCCTTGGGTACTTTGAAAGGGTAAAAGGTTACAAATTATGTGCGAAGCAAGAAGGAAAGTATAAATTTTGATTAGTCGAGATGTAGTGTTTGATGAAGAAACACTAACTTTTGCAACTTCTAAAAGAACTTGTAGTGATCTGAGAAAATCAAAAAGGGACCAAAAGAGGGTTGAGAGAGTTGGCTTCGAGGTGGAGTCATCCATAGGGCTAAGAGAGTCTAGTTCTACTTTAGGCCAAGTTGAATCCACTAGTCCAAGAAACCTTGAGCGAAACCAATAAGTTTTGCATTTAATACACCAAGTTCAGATGATCTTAAGTAGTTGTCAAGTTACCAACTGATAAGGTATGCAGTTAGGAGGAGTATAAGACCTCCTAGGAGATTTCTAAAAGATGAAATATATACTAGTGTTGTAGAAGAATAGCTTACAGCATATGCCTTCAATTTTATAGATTAACTTGGAGCCTACCAGTTTTACTCTAGCAATGTCAAGTCCTCTACCAACTAAATGGCAATAGGTAATGAAAGAAGAGATGTAATCTCTCATGGAAAACCATACTTGAGAAATTATGAAAAGACCAAAAAAGTAAAAGTAGTAAATTGCAAGTGGATCTACAAAATTAAAATGGGTGAAGGTCATCGTTTTATAAGATTTAAAGCTAGACTTGTGGTCAAGGGATTCATTCAAAGGGAAAGCATTGACTATAATGAGATCTCCTCCCTGTGAAGTACAAAACAATTAGAATGGTACTTACTAAAGTAGTATTGGAAGGTTAAGAGCTAAAATAAATGGACGTCAAGACTGTCTTTCTACATGGAATGATAAATGAAATAATTTTCCTGCAATAACCAGAGGGCTTCTAAGGGAAAGGAACAGTGCATTATGTATGCCTCTTAAAAATGGTCTCAAGTAATCTCCAAGACAATGGCATAAGAGATTTGATTTATATATGCTGCAAGAAGGTTTAAAAGGAGTAACTTTAATGCTTGCTTATGTTTTGAGGCAATAGGTAGTGAAAATAAAGTGATTTTACCATTATATGTCAATGATATATTGGTTACTAGTAAAGGTATGAATCAGGTCATCCTTATGAAGAAAATACTAAATAAAAAGTTTGAAATGAAAGATCTAGGACCAGTAAAGAGGATCTTAGGTATAAGCATCCTTAAATATAGGTCTAAGAATGTTCTGAAGCTTACTCAGTAACATTATCTAGAGAAGCTGCTCACTAACTTTAGTATAAATCAAGCTAAGGGAGCTAGCATTCCTTTAAGAGCACATTTTAGCTTGCCAACCAAGTGTTCAATAAGAAATGAAGAAGAAGAACAAAAGATGTCCAGTATTCCTTACTCAAGTGTAGTAGGTTCCTTTATATACTCCATGATTTGTATAAGATTTGATTTAGTTTATCCAATTAGCATGCTCAGCAGGTATATGCCTAATTTTTGAAACAAGTATTGGTTGGCTATCAAATGGCTCATGAGGTATGTAAAGAATATCCTTGATTATGGTTCAATTTATGGCAGAGTGAGTTAATAGCAAATGCTTATTGGATATATGGATTCTGACTATGTAAGAGATAAAGACAAAAGACAATCCTTATTTGTTTATATCTTTCAATATGGTGGCTACTGCTGCAATAGGTGGAAAGTACAGCTCCAATCAGTCATTGCACTATCCTCAACAGAGGCTGAGTATATGACTTTGACTGAGGATTTTAAGGAAGTAGTATGCTTGTTTGGGATTCTAAATGAACTAAAATTTTCATCTTTTAGGTTGAAAGTTTTCAGTGATAGTCGATCTACAGTCCATCTTTGTAAGACTCTCATTTTCCATGAGATATCTAATCATTTTGATGTAAAATATCATTTTATCAAGAAGATGGTTGAAGATGGCATCATTATACTTGAGAAGATAAATATAGAGGACAATCCCTTTGATATGGCCATTAAAGTGGTGCTTTTTGGCAAGTTAAAGGATGTGTTTAGGTTTTGGGTATTAGAGTTTAATTTGCTACAATGTGATGAATCAATTCTAGGTAAGAGAGGTTGTATATCCACTAGGTTCTTCAGTTTCTAAAAGCAAGGTGGAGATTATTGAGTTCTGCTTCCAATGCCTAGCTAACATGATAGACTTCATGTTGATGTGTTGTCGTATAGAATAAGTGAGAAGCAAAAGGAAACGAATGTCATCTGACTGGCAAGCTTACATCCAACTTGATCTTCACTTAGGGATACATCAACATAGCTAAAATGACTTATAACAGGAAAGCCACTTGGTTTTGTTAGGCAGAACGGGAAGATAAGAAAGAAAAGAGACTAAGAAACTAAAAAAATATCTCGGTAAAAAACTAGTGAATTTTGGGGTTGAACATCTCAGAACAGGATTTCCACTTTTTTGCTTACCTCCTCCAGCTTCTTCATTCTTATTCTCTTGCTTTGACTCATAAGCTAAGCAGTTGTCCATAAAATGGAGAAAAAAGAGAGGGTAAGAAATGTATTAGCTGGAAAGCACGATAAGAAACCAGGTGAAATGTGACGAAAAAACAGGTCAACTACATCGATCTTTTTACGAACAATTGCAACGTCCCTCCATATTGGATCTAGCAAGCATTCAATCTCTTAAAAAGTAGTTAAAAGTTTCATGGTAATATTGCCTTCTCATTCGGCACATTTCGTTCAAACCAAAAGAAGCACTAAATTCTTTAAACCTCTATATAAGTTACAAAAAATAAAGCTTATCATACACAACAAGCAAGCATTTTAATCCAACTTATTTGTACTATTAAAAATATATATACCACTTTTTTTTCTTTCTTAAGGTATCAAAGCATTAATTCATTAAACTTCATTAATTTATCAAAAGAACCAAAGCATACTTACCCTTCTATTGTTTCTTTTTTTTTTTCCTCATAATTTGTTATTTAAAGCTCTGTATGTACCTAATGAAAGGATTTCTATTCATTTATCATGTTTTGATTCTTTATTTTTGCATGATCTTTTCTATAACATGAACCTTTCTTACATGTGTATATAATGATCCTCCATCATCTTCCCGAGCATATGCAAGATGATGATCATCCATTTTGTCAAATAGGTCAACATATGGTAAATTATTACACAAAAAAGTGTGGCCCACTCTAGTTTTTCCCAAATCATTATCTCTATTGTAGCCTTCTAAAGGTGTTGACATTACTATATACCATTTGACATTAATAAGATCTTCAACATAGAATACTTGTCTTGTTGTGAAGCTAGTATAAACTGATCATTTCTGTATCTAATTCGATTGAGGTCAACTAGCACAACTTCTAGATCATCAACTTTGACACTATTACTATTCTCTATTTAATCACAGTTGAAAACTAGCACTTTAAACATTGTGTAATTAGTTTCCATATTTCTTGTATAACTCCATAAACTAATAAATCATCATATACTAAATTTTTATCTTTAGCACTAGAGATTTACATAGTATTGGTAACTAGAGTTACAACATTATTTTGATGAACCTTTGAGCTATCTCATTACTTTGTGTAAAAGTGATAACCATTGATGATATATCCAAGATACTTGATTACTGTGAAACAAGGACCATGTGCAATCTATCGTATCATCGATGAGACATTGTAATTGAACAATAAAAATATGTTCTTATCCTTTATCACAAAATATATTAAATGAACCATATGAAGAATAGATTTAATATTTGGACAAGTATAAGTGTTATTACTCGTGTGCGTAGCCAATTACTTAAGGTCTAACTCTGTTTATTATCTAATCATTTAAGTAGTTTAGAATTAATGAGATTATCAAATCTTAATTGATTTAAATGCTCATTGTATAACAAGAATAATCATCGAATAATAATTCAAATTTCATTTTATACTTTAACAATTGATAAATTGTAAATTTTGCCTTATATATGACTTAACTTCACTCATATTCATCAAAACATACTAATGAGCTTGATAAAAGCGATCTTTGTTAACTTTGTAAACACTTCTACTAGTGAGAGCTTTTTCATTTTAAGTTGAGTGATCAAATTCATTAATCCCAATAATATCTATGCAGATAAATAATCTGCACTGAATTTTAATGTCTCGTCTGCAATGTATGACTCAATAATACTACCCTTAGGTCTATTACGATTTCGAACATAACCTTCAATACTTTTATATATATTTCAAATAGGTACAACCATCATATATATAACGGATCACATAATTTTACTTCTTTGATAAAATGAGCAGTGAGATAAACCATAATATCAAAAAAACTGAGAAAAAAATATTTTTTCATCAAACAAAGTGCTGTCATAAATTCGCTTTGAATTCCATACACCATTTTTCAACATTATGAAGTGAAGAACATATAAAGTTTAATGAGAGCATTTATGACATATTTGGGCAACATAACCTGATAAAGAAATGGGTAAAAGTTGCTGCATTAGGATATGATAATCAAATGACTTTAACCTATGTAATTTTAAGTCTTTTATGAATACCAGATTTTTATTGTTAGAAGAATACCCCTTTAATACCTTAATCTCACTCTAAATTTTACAGAATTTTATCTTTTTATTCCTAAACAAAGTGTAGCATGCAAACGGTAGAAATGTACGATTATCATGAACTTGTGATTCTAATTAAGATCTTAAATCCATTTGTTTAAGATCTATTCTAGCAACTAACTCATCTTTAAACTTCCCAGGAATATCAAGCAATATCCTAAGAAAACTGTCATAAATGTTCTTTTTGATGTATATAACATCAAACACATATCTAACATGCATGGACTTCTATATGGTAAGTTAAAAAAAATTGATCTCTTCTCGCAACATTATGAAACAACATTTTCTTTATTCATTGTAATTTGTTTATTTGACTTTTCCTATAAATTTGATAAACCTTGAACTGTGTTTAAGACTGTTTAACTACTTAATGATTAGAGAGCTATTTTGACTTCTTACTCACTATCGAAGGCCTTTTTCTATCTACTGTAAGGATGATGTCATGGTAAAAATCTTTTATGTCTAAATATGATTTTTTTTTTTTTTTACGATGTTATAAATGACATGCATGAGTGTTCTCGGCATATATAGGATAAGTATAGTAATTTATAATAGTATAACCAGACAAATTTTCATATACAGAAAAATCATTGATTATTCACAGTGAAATAGCTTTCAAGTTAAATGACTTATTGCAGTATACATCATATACATTTATAATAGTATCCTATAACATTTTCAAGTCTTCTATGATTAAAGCCAAGTAAACATCAATATCGTTATCAAGTTGTTTAGGACCTGATATTAATAATGTCAACATCATGAACTTTTTATTCATTGTTAACCACGGTGGTAAATTATAGTTCACTATAATTACCAATCAATAACTATATCGACTATTCAATGCACTGTAGGGATTAATCTGGTTACCCGATATAGCAAGCCTCAAGTTTCTAAGCTCTGAAGCAAATTGTAGTCACATGTCATCAACCAATTTTTATAATGGGTGCCTCAATTGACCATCAACTTGCCTTTGATTTGAATGTCATGTAAGGTGTTTTGATATTTTGAAACTTTTAAACACTCTTTTAAACTTGTTATTAGCGAAAAATACTATAACACTTTAGTAAGCATACCAATCTTTATTTTATTATTGTTCTCCATTACTTTCCATCTTGAAAGTCCGCAAGTTGGACACTGTCATCGTGAAATTCCTTTTGACAGAATATGTAATCATTTGGACATGCATGGATATTTTGATACTATATTCCTAATGCATTTAATGTTTTCTTGGCTTTATACATAGATGTAGAAATTTCATTATTATCGGGCAATATTTTTGCAATTAAATTTAAAATATCACTGAAGTCTTGATTGAACAAATCATATTTTGCCTTCAAATTATACAGCTTAACAATAGTAGATAGTTTAGTGAAGTTCATTGATCCAAAATACAAAGATTTCTTGGCATTACTAAGTAATTTGTCAAAGTGGTTATGATTACTATCATAACTCTGTAAATACTTCTTATACCATCTCTACATTATTATCAACTTCTTTGATGTGTTCGACCTCCCTAACAACCCTAATAAATCCAAGAATACAAGTTTCTCCATGCCATATCCAATTCTAACAACTTTATCAACCTTATATATATAACTCTGTATCTCACATAAACACTCATATTACCACATTTGATACACGGACACTAAATTAATCAAACTAATTCAAGGTTATTACTATTCTAAACAGTATAATCCAAAAGGTTATTGAACCCTACATCATGTGTTTTTTACTTTCCATCAGCGAAAATTCAAGTATTATTCATTCTAAAATTTAAAACTTTTTATATTAGAAACGTGAAGTAATTATGGGTGTATGCGTGTGTGTGTATATATATATAAACATTATAATAAAAATGATGATTGTGACTTAAATGGTATATAACTTTTTATTAAACAATTATGCAATATATGTAAATAAAATTTAATGAACTAGTTAACTTGTGTAATTAATTAATTATAAAAATCTAAGTAATCACCAATTAATTAATTTAATTTTTTTGAATTAATTAACATGTTAATGATATCCAATTAACATATATTAGGTACTATTTAATTAACTAATAAGTGATCTAATTAAATAAATTAACATATAACTAACATCTAATTAATAAATTAATTATCCAATTATTAAGTATTCTAATTAAATAATGAACAAATAATTAACATGTAATTAAGTATCTAAAATTTAATTAATTGATTCATAACTACTAAATTAATTAATATTGAATTAATGTATAAAATCATCTAATTACTTGACAATTATCTAACTAATTTATTAATTATAATCCAAAAACATCAATTTAGATATCAACTACTTAATTAATTAGTTAAATAATTAAAATCTAATTCATTAATTATCTAAGTAATCTCAATTAATAAATTTAAATTTCGTTAATTCAAATTTTATCAATAAAATATCAAACACATCCAAACAATTATTAAGTACCTAAATACTTGATTATGGTCATCAAATCATACCCAATCAACCAAATCTAAACATAATTTTAAATCCCTAAATTTATTCTTTAAACTCAAATCAAATTAAATACAAATTTGATAAAAACACAAATTTTATCAATAAAAATTCATCAAACACATCCAAACAACTTTTAAGTACCTAAGTAAGTGATTATATCCACTAAAATAATGCTCAATCAACCAAATCTAAACATAATTTTAAATACTTAAATTTAATCTTTAAACCAAAATCAAATTGAATAAAAACTTAATAACATAAAAAACTTACATATTGGAGACAAACAAAGTGAATATTCAAGCTTCTTGAACAATTTCGAACCAACAGAGCTTCTTGGATGAGCTTCTTGGATGTAGGATTTTGGAAGAAAAAGTGGAAGAGAAGAGATGAGAGAATGAGAGAGCAAAAGAAGAGGGGGGAGGCTGCTACTATGGGCTACTGTTGCTTCTCCCTTTCCAGATAGGGTTTTGTAACCCTTTAATGTTAGTTGCCATGAATTCATTCAATTCTAGTGGTAGCCATGGTGTTCAAGTCGAAGTACTAGGAATAGCACTATACACATTGTTGACACTTGTTACTTGACCAAATTAATCACAAGAAGGTGTCACATGGGATCCAGTTCCAATGTCAATATAAAAGTGCAGTATCTTTTAAGAAAACAGGCTTGATACCTAGGGAAAGAAAATGCCAAAAAGCTTGAGCAACTCCAAGAACACCAGCATTTTGCTCTCCATGACTCATTCCTTGAACTCCATCGAGTTGAATGGTTCTGCCCTGAAGTTTCAACTTAACATCAATGTCTTACTTTCAACATTAGTTGCTAAGCAACTGACATTGAATCCATTTAATTCGACAGTTTTTTTCTCAGCAACCAACGTTGAATGTTGAAGCCAAAAATTAATCTTTAAAGTTTCTCGATTTTTATTTAAAATGTCAATTATCTAAGTTGACATTAACATAATATTAAGCATAAAATTTTTAAGAGAAAATTAATAATATTAATATAAAAATTTATATTTAATTTTTAAAAAATTTTATTTGTCATAAAATTATTGATTATTTTTTATAGTGATAATATAAATAAATATCATTTTTATATATTACTTAAATATGAAAATGTATTTAATTTTTTCGTTTTTTATTTTCTTATGCCTTCTTTTTTTTAATAATATGATTTAAAAAATCACTAATTTTTATATAATTAAAATCATAACATAATTTCAAAAATAACTTGTGAAAAAAATATGAATAAATTTAGGTTGCTGCAGGTAGCACAATAATACATAAAGTAGACAATTTGAGATTATCCACTTAGTCTTGAATCTTGAAGGGACATCACTAAATACTAAATCAAAGGGTTGCTTTCCATATTTAACCACTTAAAACTTTTAAAATTTATTATAATTCATATTTTTAATTTAAGGTAATTTAAATTTATCAAAAAATTTAAAAATATAAAGTACTCAAATTTTATGCAACTAATTTTTGACTTAAAACTTCACATTAAATATAAAAAAATATTAAAAATATCATTATAGATAATTTTTAAATTTTTTGAGTAATAAAAATATTTTTAAAAATTTTATATTATTTAAAAATTTAAAAATTTATAAATCATAACTCTTAAAATCAAAAATTATTCAAAAATAAAAGATAAACTTGAAACAAAATCTTTAAAATATTTGAACAACAAAATTTTATTAATTTTATTTAATAATTTAAACTAAACTTAAAGTGAATCAAATTAAAATTTTAAATGTATAATTAAAAAAATTAAAATGATTAGATTTAAATTGAAATTTCACAAAGTTGAAAGTGTTTTTTATATTTAATCATAATTTTATAATATTACGTGATATTCAATTAGTAAAATAAAAATACAGGGAAATTAATTGCAGGGACTGTAAGTAAATTCTGGGTGTTGTGAGTTTCTTTGTTATAAAGACCCGTCTTCCCCAGAAGCCTGTGCATCAGTGCAGGCAACTGAAGAGAGCCATGGATTGTAAACAAGAAAAGACAAAGCTCCTCATGTTGCCATGGCTAGCTCATGGTCACATCTCACCCTACTTTGAGCTTGCCAAGAAGCTCTCACAGAGGAATTTTCTCATTTACTTCTGTTCTACTCCTGTTAATCTCGACAGTTTAAGAGAAAAACTCCATGATCAGAAGCTTTTCTCTTCAATTCACCTCGTAGATCTGCAACTCCCTTCACTGCCGGAGCTGCCTCCTCACTATCACACCACCAAGAACCTCCCACCCCATCTCATGTCCACTCTCAAGATTGCTTTTGACTTGGGCAAGCCTGCTTTCTGCAGGATACTCGAGGGTCTTAAACCAGACATTGTAGTATATGATTTCTTGCAGCCATGGGCGCCGGAGGCTGCTAATGAGCAGAACATTGAGGCCGTCATGTACACAATCTGCGGTGCAGCGAGTACTGCTTTCTTCAGGTTCTACAGCAAAGACCCTAATGGGGAGTTCCCGTTCCCGGAATTCTATGTTCGGGAAACTGAACGTGAGAAAATGCTTCGGTTCTTGAACGACACGGCGAAGAGCAAGGAGAGGTTCGATCTGTGTGTGAGAAGATCTTCGAGTATGGTACTGATCAAGACATCGAGAGAGATCGAAGACAAGTATGTTGATTTCCTGTCTGTTTTTGAAGGGAAGGAGATGGTTCCTGTCGGTCCTCTTGTTCAAGAACCTGAAAAGAAAGACGATGATACTCTGGTCATGGAGTGGCTAACCAAGAAGGAGCCTGGTTCAGTGGCTTTCGTTTCTTTTGGAAGTGAATACTTTCTCTCTAGGGAAGAGAGAGAGTCAATAGCTAAAGGGCTTGAACTCAGCAGGGTCAACTTCATCTGGGTGGTCAGGTTTCATGAAGAAGACAAAACTACAATCGATGAAGCTTTACCAGAAGACTTCATCAGGAGAGTTGAAGGGAGGGGTTTAGTCCTGGAAGATTGGGCACCGCAGGCTCAGATACTTGCCCATGAAAGCACTGGTGGGTTTGTGAGTCACTGTGGTTGGAGTTCAGTCCTGGAAGGAATCATGTTTGGAGTGCCTATAATAGCCATGCCGATGCACCTAGACCAGCCCCTGAATGCCAGATTGGTGGCAGAGATCGGTGTGGGCATCGAAGTGCCGAGAGAAAATGAGAGGTACAAGAGTGAGGAAGTTGCGAGAGTTATCAGAGAAGCTATGGTGCAAGAAGAAGGAGAGCAAGTGAGGAGGAAAGCTAAAGAACTGAGTGAGAGGATGAGAAACAAAGGAGATGGAGACATAGATGTGGTTGCTGAGAAGCTCGTCAAGGCTGCAAAGAGGAGACAAGACAAAAATCAACTATAGATTTATGGTAATTCACAAGTTTTTCAGGTTTTCTTGTCTGAAAGAAAACAGAAACGTTAAATGAGGAAACTAAAGGCTTCCCATGTAACACAGAAAACCAACTACGGATGGAATTGAAGGTAAACTGCATTTTCAGCTTAAAGTTGTCTTTTCAACTCAAGCATCTTCTACTGCATTAAAATATCCATGGATCCACTAATTTGAATTTATCAAAGAAAGGAAAAAGAGAAACAGGTGATTGATTGTCAGGTTCTATTGCTCATAGTCAAAAAGTACCTAAAAAGTGAGCTTTTTTTCCTTTCCTTTTACAGTTAAAAGAGAAGAACTTATTGTTGTTACTGTAAGATTCAAAGCACTTGATAGTTGAAGTAAATAATTTAAATAATCACTTTACCCTTCTACCTTAACAAAATAGTTCCTTGGCCGGAAAACTTCTGCAGAATCCTGAACTGCATACCACAAGATCACTTAGAAGGTTAGTATATTCTACTAAGGTAAGCCTTAGCAATTCTTGCTTCTTTTCTGTCATTTTTTTTTTTTCTTTTCAATGAGGCTATTCGGTTTCTGATTCTCGATGATCTGCTAGGTAGCTTAGTTTCTGATAAAAGAATAAAATGCTTCAGTATGCCATTTTGGATATCGTGAATGAATATTCGCATCTCACATATGGATACAGGAAGAATCAGAGAGGCCATAAGATTAAACTGTTTCATGGCAGAATGGCTTGGAGGGTATGTTCCTAAATCAGAAACTGTCAATACAAAAAAAAAAAAAAAAACCCAGTGAATTACAGGGTCAGAAACCACGAAATGTACCCCAGAAACACAAGAAAATCTACTAATACACACGAAAACCCTGCTGGTTATTGTTATTAGCACACTCTCAGCGCAGGATTTCCACATTTTTGTTCAGCTCCTCCAGCTTCTTCATTCTCATTCTCTCGCTTTCACTCACAAGCTGTGCAGCAGTCCATACAATGGAGAAAGAAGAGAAGACAAGACATGTATGAGCTGGAAAGCATGATAAGAAATCAGGTGAAATGTGAGAGAAGAACAGGTTAATTATTCTTTACCTCCATTAGTTTGCTAACAAGTTGAGTTTTTTCTTTGTTCTTCTCATTGAAAGCTTCCAGGGCCTCTCTGTATTCCCTCTCCTGTGACCATTAAAATTTCTTGAGAAGGTAAACAGAACTACTGCTTAGCACTTAAAACTAAGAAGCTATGCAGACAGGGCTGAGAATAATAACAAGAACTGGAACAAGAGCCAGGAAAAAAGAACATCGGTGGTGAAAACAGACATAAGAATCCACCTTCTTCTGGCAGGTGAGTCCCAGTGGCTTCAACTCCCGATTAACTGCATCTATCTTTTTACGAACAACTGCAACATCCCTCCTCATTGGATCTGCCAGACATTCAAGCTCCTAGAAAGCAGTTAAATGTTTCATGGTAATATTTTCTTCTCACTCAGCACATTCCATTGAAACCAAAGAAGCACTAAATTCTTTAAATCTCCATATAAGTTACAGAAAATAGAGCTTACCATGCACAACAAGCAAGCATTTCAATCCAACTTATTTGTACTGTTAAAAATGTATTCACACGTCTGTTTCTTTCTTAAGGTATCAAAGCATTAGTTCGTTAAACTTCAATAATTTATCAAAGGAACCAAAGCATATTTATCCTTATGTTGTTTATTGTTTCTTCCTCTTAATTTGCTGTTTAAAGCTCTATAGGTACCTACTGAGAGCCCTTCTGTTCATTTATCATGTTCTCGTTCTTTGTTTTCGCATGATCTTTTATATAACATGAACCTTTCTTGCATGTGTATATAATGATCCTGAGCTAATCAACTTACTTCTCGAATCTCAGCTAAGCGCCTAGTAGCTTCTTCTACACGTCCAAGCTGAGCCTGAACCTTGTCTCTCACCTCCATCTTCTTCCTCTCAATCTCCTCCTCCTTGGCCCGAAACATCGCCAATGCAGATCTTGACGTCTCTTCCTCCTTATCATCCACGGGGCTCCCTTTTATGATCCCTGCCGAGTTCTTCACTCTCGGCACCTGTGATCCTTGCTGCTCCCATGTCTGTCTTGGTGTAGCCATTACAGCCAGCCTCCAGAAGACCCTCTTCTCTTCCTCCTGATCGCTTTACCTTCTTTTGATCCTTTAGAATGATTGCTCTCTTTCTCCTCCTATGTTGGTAGTGGTTGTATACAAGGCTGGCTTTAAAGCTACTTCCTCACTTTACAACAAAACCAATATCAATGACACTCGGCTTAATTTACCAAAATGCCTTGTCACTTTATAATCATGAAGTTAAAGAGTGGATGTCACCTTTCTTGAACAAAGACTTACAATCTTAAATCTATTCTCCCACCTTTATTACTTTAATATAATACCATTTTCCAATTTCGTTAAATAAGAAGGCATATCGGATTCTTACATGAGTATCCCCTTTTCTACAGCTTCTATGCTAATTCTTTTAAGAAATTAAGTTTTTTTTATCTGATTTATATTAAAATTTTAAAAAAACAGATGACAAGTGACAATTTAATGAAATGAATTATGATTTTTTTTCACATTAACATAACAAATCAAAAAATACCCTTTTATTTTTTATTAAATAACTTAGCACAAACTATAATATGTTGACCGTCTGTGTTGATAGAGATATGATTTCTCCGTATAAATATACCAATGTGTGCTATAAATACGAAATAATAAGGTGCTACCAAAAGGGTACATAGGAAAAGATGCATAATTATTTGGGTGTGAATTGTTTTCAAATTCTAACGGGAAGGCTGTTTATAAATTCCAATGAGTATCAAATGATGTAAACTTGATTATATTGGTTGCAAGGTCTTAATAAGGGTAAATGAGAAAGGGGTGCTTGTGGTAGAAGTTTTGTACATGGAGTGGACATTAAGGGCTTACCTACACGACACATGAATGAAAAGCCTTATGGGGCAAGACAGAGCAGGAAGGAAAGATTGCCAGCAGCTACTTTGCTCTTATTACATGTCATTATTCTTCCAGCTTCAACTTGTAACTTTACATTTAATCTTATGAGTTCATGTTACCCTTTATTATGACTTTAAGTACAAACACAAACCCGGAAAAATAAACATGAATTGGGACATTTATCAGTATATTTTTTGAGGATGGAAAACCATATTATTAGGGTAAAAGAGTGTACAACAACTTGCCATAAAACCGTAACAAAAAAATATTTATGGTTAATTATAAAATGTGCATGAGTTTGAATTTTCAGGGTCAGGATGAAAAGCTTTGAATACCTATAAAAAAAAAAAAAATTATGGGTTAATTATAAAATGTGCATGGGTTTGACGGGTCGGGCGGGTCAAAGCAAAAACAATAAAATAAAACATGCATAAACGCTAGAAGGAGGGCTTGAACCTCCGACCTTGTGGTTAACAGCCACACGCTCTAACCAACTGAGCTATTCCAGCGTCTGCCAAACGTTATACAATTTATTTATATAATTCATAAACCATCTTGACAGCCTCGTGAAAGAATTAAAGAGGGGAATTACTGAATTAAAAAATAAGTTCTACTATTCTGAATTATAAAAAAAATTTATTATCTATACTAAAATAAAAACATATTGTTTTATATAGTTTGTATCATTTTAATTTCTTTAGATATGATAATGATCAATAAAATAGTGATTTTGGATTTTTAAATTTTTTTTAAATGTATATATTCAAAATGAATTGTGGGCAAATGGCTTCTTGGCTTTGATTCCACAGTTAGATTCTTCATAGCTAATTAAAAATTTTATTTATGATTTATCAATATATTTTTTAAAATTACATTGTTTTTTAATAATATTTATATTAAAATATATTTGAATTTTTTATTTTTTCTTAATTAAATATCATTATTAATATACTTTTATTAACCTTTTTTTACATTTTTTTAACTTTGAAATTTTGTTTCATAACTTCACGTATGAAAAATTTAGTAGTTAAATATCTAAGAAAAACAACAAATGTTAGAAATTATGAAACAACACAAAACATAACAATATATATTAATTCAAACATTTCCATTATAGAAAAAAATATCAAAACCCATGAATTAAACTGATAATATTCATTTAGTATTAAAATATTTAAAATGAAAAAAAAATAATTTTTTAAAAAATTAGATTTTTCATGGCATAAAATTTTATGTTATCTTAGTTTTGATAGCCATCAGTTTTCTGGTGTGTTCGTGATTATCCAATTTCTCTAGAGAATTTGGTTTTTCACAGAGGATTCTTAAAGCTTTTCAAATACCTCATCCATTAATTACTACTTAAAATCACATGAAAAATCAAGTTTTTTTTTAATTAGAATAAATATCAAAGTAAACTTTATACTAATCATGTTTTCAAGTTTTTTTAGATCAATTTTATGTATAAAATATTGATTTCGTGCAAATTGACTTTTATTTTTAATTTTTTAAGAAAATTAAATTAAATATCTTATATAATAATTTTAATTTTAATTTTTTATAAATATAAAAATATATAAGTTACTATTATAAAAAAATTTATAAATTTTTTATATATTAAAAATATTTTTAAAAAATGTTATGCAGTTAAAAATTTTAAAAATTATTTTTAAGAAGAAAAAATTATAAATGTTGTGCAGTGGTAATTTGTATATATTTATATTTGCGAGAAATTTCAAATTAAATTTTATCGTACAAAATCTTTAATTTAAATTATTTACTTAAAAAAATTAAAATCAAGAGTCAATTTAAACGAAATAAAAAGTTTGTGTAAAATTAATCTAAAAAATGCTATACAGATTTGATTTTAAAACGTAAATAATATAAAGTTTATTTTGATATTTAATCTTTGAGTTATTTTTTAAAGATAAATATTAAAATAAAATATGTATTATTCACGTTTTTTATAAAGTTTTTTTATTTTTTAATCAATTTTAGGCATAAAATATTAATTTGATCTAAATCAATTCTTACTTTTATTTTTTTGTAATAATGAATTTTGACTTCAAATCTTTTATAGGTGTAAAAAAAAATATTCAACCTATCATTATAAAAAAAATTGTAAATTTTGAGTACAAAAAATAATATTTGAAAATTTTTTTACATTGTTAAAATTTTAAAAATTTATAAAAATTATTTTTAAAATTGAAAAAATTATAAATTTTTAATGATAGATTGTATATTTATTTATATCTATAAAAAAAAATTTTAAGTCAAAATTTATTATGTAAGATCTTTAATTTAAATAATCTTTTTAAAAAAATTAAAAGTGAGAGTCAATTTGGATCAAATTGAAGGTTGATTTGTAAAATTGGTCAAAAAAATCATTACAAAATTTGATTAAAAAATGTGAATACTATAAGATTTATTTTGATATTTATCTTATTTTTTATTGATCTAAAAAATCACATAAATATATCCCCTTAAATAAAAATAATTAATCAAAGTCATGTTTTTTTTTTTTTAGCTAAACAAATATGAAACAAAATAAATTTAGATTTAAATGAATTTGTATCAATTTAAAATTCATTTTAAGATTAAATTTATCAATAAATGTATCAATAAAAAATAAGCAAAACTAATAATCTATATTAAGATCATGTAAAAACCCACATGAAAGCTTTATGTTTTTACCCTCTATATCTCTATATATTAGAACTATTATATGTGAACGTGAATAATCTTAATCTATTTATTAAATTTTCAATTTTTTTAATAAATATTATCACCGATATTATAATATATAATATATTTATTTATAATAAACATATAACTTTTCAGATGATACACAAGACTAAAAGAGCTTATCATTTTTTGATATTCATCTTCCAAGTATTATGGATGGATTAAGATTTTTAATTTCAGGTAAACGTTGTTCATGATTGCTACTATAAAATGATTGATCCATTAATTATATATATAAATTTGTATTCTTTCATGATTGTTAATAAAATAATTTATATACAATTTTATTTTATCAAAATTAAATACTTAAGATTTATATACCATATAAATATAGAAGAACATAAAAAGCTCATGAGTAAAAATAATTAAAGTTATTTTGATAAAAAATATTAAATAATTTACACTTACATATATGAATTAAAATCTTTTATTAATATGAGATTTGCATTGAATTTTTTTAATAAAGAATTATACGAGTATTTTAATAATTTATATATTATTAATAAAAAATTTGAACCATTAAATTTTTTAAAATTACCATATGTTAAAAACCCAAGAGAGAGATATATATATATACACTTAACATTAGCCGAGTCCAATCTCTTCATTTTTTTTTTTTAACCATAGAATCTTTATTCTATTTTTGTAAATTTTGAATTTAAGAAATATGTTACCTTATTTACTACTTGAAATTTATGAAAATTAATATATATATATATATATATATAGGGATTGTCTTATTTAGAATTTTTTCATATAAGTTTAATAAAATTAAAAAAATTATATATTATCAATATTATGATATGAAATAATTAATAATAAATAAATATAAAGATATAAAATTATATAAGTAAAATAATTGATGATCTAACAATAAGTAAAATTAAAGATAAAGGTTTCATAAAACTTTAATGTTTATCTCATATTATTGATTAAAATCTTATATTTAAAAAGTAAAAAATCAAATTTTGATAATCAATTTGATTTAAATTAAATTTTATAAAAAAATTTAAAAATTAAAGGTATTTAAATTGATGATCTTATACAACGAGTTTGACTTGAAATTTTTATAAATGTAAAAAAAAAAATATTTAACCTGTCGTAAAAAATTCATAATGTTCTCAATAATTATGTTATTCTTAAGAAATTTTGATATTATAAATTTAAAAATATATATTTTTAGTACTTAAAAATTATAAATCTTTTTATGAAAGTAGCTTAAACTTTTTTTTATATTTATAAAAACTTCTAATTAATTTGAATATCTTAAAATTTTAAATTATTTAATAAAATTAAATTAAATTAAATTAAAAATTAAATTTTAGTTTTTTTATTTTTTAAATATAAAAATTTAATTAATAAAATAAAATAAATATTAAAATTTTATGATTTCTTTACTCTAGAATTAATTGGACGAAGACATTTTATTAACTTACAATTTCAATCGATTTTGATCTCTATCTCAGGGTTCTTCTGTAAATCCACTGCTGTGGACCGCAGGGAATCCGACTCCGCCCCCGGAAGCGTACTCTACAAGGAACTCCGTTATAGGCATTCAGAACAAAAACAAATATCCCTCACTTCTCTAACTTCTCCCCCCTTCAAATTCACAGTGGATCCTCCTGCCTCCTCCTCCTCCTCCTCCCTCTCTACTTCAAGGACTTCTCTATCTGTTTTTTCTTTCTCGCTGTTTCCTTTTAGTTCTGTCCTTTTTCAAACTTCGAGCCGTACGGTCACTCTTTGCTTCTAAGTCGTTTCGCATTCTCTTGGGGGTTAGGGTCTGTCTCTCTCGTTGTCATCAACTCTGCATCCTTGTTTGTTGTTGTTTTCGTTCCTCTGATGAGGAAAACCAGACACGCCAACGTTGGAACGAGGTCCTATTCGATGAGTAATCGGCACTGCGATTCGCGCCACTCTGCTGCATGTTCTGCGACGTCCGAACCGGGGCGGTCTATGGACGGGAAGACTTGTCCGTCAACGCTTCACCGGTCTAGACCGGATGGTTTGGATAAAAGGAACAAATCCGGGGGTGGTAGCCTCGACGAAGACAAGGACACGCAATTGCGTAGGGTGATGTCGCCGGGCCACTCTTCGGGACACGGTTTATTGCGGTCTGAACCGGATCAATCTAGGCCCTTAGGGTCGGCCAGGCTGAAAGAATGTGACATGTCCGAGGAAGGCGCTTTTCTGCCAACGCACTCAGGGTCCAACAAGAAGTTCTCACGCCAGGAACTCTCCTTTTGCCATATTGCCGGCTTCGGCCGGTCTGAACCGGAACCACGTAGAACTGGTGAGCTGGGAAAACGGGAGGAGCACGAGGATATGCACCACCATCAAGATAGAGACAGGGAGTTCTATTCGCAAAAGCTGTCACATTACAATGGGACGCTGCTGGGGAGAGAATCAACAGCCATGAAGTTCCAGTGGGATGCTTCCTTCGTAGAGAAACCAGTTAATACGAATGCAAGTAGGGATCTCGGTCAATGTGTTAACGACAAGAGGATCAGCACTAGTGATAGGACCGGTACACATTACTCCATGCGTCCCAAAGATCATTGGCTGTCAGATGCACAATTGGGAAGAGCATTACATGAAGAACAAGAGAAGGCATTCTTGTATAATTTTAAGTGTACTTCTGCTGCGAATGATTATTTTGGTGGGTCAAGCAAGGATGGTATCCCTATGTACTCTGCGGGGATGGAGAGGAGCAGAGAGATGCTGGGTGAACCCACTGGCCACCATGATATGTATGGCCAAGGAGGGGTTTTCGAATCGCCAGCCATCTCTGAATTGCCAGTGAAAGACTTTGCTCGCCACAGTCTTAATGAGAACCTCGAGAGAAACTATAGGTGCCCTGAAATCCACCAGAGTGACAGGAGCGACCATTCTGCATCTGCAAGTGAGTTTCATTATAACATGACAAATATGTATGCGACTGAGTTTCATTGTAGGAACATGACAAGCTGTCGACCTAGACCTAGAATTGTGGACTCAGTTGTGGATAAAATTGAGGGAGCTGATAGTTCACTGAGGTATGGTGTAACAGAGTGCAAGGTATTGGACCAACATGGTTTCTTGAGAGAAGAGCAGCAAGATGAGAAAGTTCTTGGTTATAGAATGAGTAGTCTTGCTGACAAGAATGAACCGAATTTGGACTATGAAAGCCGGCAATTGGGAGAAGATTATGGTTTTAAAATTTGTTCTACAATGACTCATCTTGATGACATAAAGGATCCTTTTCTAGATAGTGGAAGCCTGCAATTAGACAGAGATTTGGGTGTTGGACGAGATGGTGGTCCCCCTTGGTTTGAAGATGATGTGCAAAGTTGGTCACTGTCAGAGGATGACAAAGGTGTGTATGAGACAAACCACATAACCCAGCATATGCTCACAGCAAGTAAGCTAGCTATTGAGGATCAATCTGAAAAGATGATACAGAGAAATCGCATTATAGATTTGAGATCATCCACTAAATTATACCAAGAATGGGATCCTGTGAATGAGGTCCCTGATTTGCCGAATGGAGATCAAAAGTGGAGTGATGAAGATATCGATCAATTATCATTGTTAAATAGTTCACAATATGGGCACTTCCCAAATGGAAGACCTATTGACTCTGATTACTCTTTGCCTTTAACATTGCAAGAGTGCCTGGGAAAACCTTGGAAACCTTCCAGTAGAAATATAAAGAAGCGATTAGGGCCCCGTCTGAAAGTTCGTACTATGCATCCTTGGGTTAAGAATTATGCAAAGAATCACTGCCTAAGAAGAAATTTGGAAAATCTTCAAGGAAACCTTCATGCTGAGTGGGGTGAATCCATGAAACTCAAGGCAAAATGTGAAACTAGTGAGCCACCTGAAGATTCTGGGGAGTTTAAGCAACAAGTTCATAATGCTTTCCTGAAGTTCACCAAAGTTTTGAATGAAAACTCAGCCCAGCAAAGGAAATACATGGAGCAAGGAAATGGGATCTTAAAGTGCTGGGTCTGTGGCAGGTTTGTCATCTACATTGTTATTTTCTTTAAAAGAGGACTAGTTGAACTTAAATTAGCCCTACTGCAACCAAAACATCATAAGTTATAAATTTTGTTTCTCATAAGAATTCAGTTAGTAGAAGTTGTGATATGTTTTTCATGCCATATGCAACTCAAAATTGTTGGATATAGCAGATAATTCTGAGTAATTATCTACACAGGCGTATGGCTGGCTGGTGTATATCTCATGCAAAATCTGGATATTGTTAAGGTTATAAAGGGAAACTTCATTGAAAACTTAAGACGTTGGTCTTAAGATTAATTAATATGTCTTATTGTTAGCTTATTGTTGTTATCTAATAATTAATTAGCAAAAAAGTAAGGGAAATAAAATCATCATAGATCCTCCCACGTATATTGTACAGGAGGGAGGGAGACATTGAAGTATGCGGGCATAATAAATAAGAACTATTAATATCTGATAATTAATTAGTGAAAAAGTGAGGGAGAAACCTAGGTTATTGTTTCTGGAATGATGGTGATATCATAATTGACTATGGGTCTTTGTGAGTTGCAGTTCAGATGGCCAATGGTGAGAGAAGTACATAGGAATCGTTAATTGAATGTTAAGATATCAAGAGATAAATTGATATTTGGATGTTGAGATTCTTGAACATAAGGATCTGGATGGGTTTTACAGGTGCAGTTTGTTGGTTGGAAAAAGTAGATTTGTTTCTTCTTCTCCTTCCTGCTATTCTGATAGAGCTTTTGAAGTACTAAGAATAAATTTCCTTTTCCTTGAGAAGATATCATTAGACATTGCCAACTGAGCTGTATCTCTTTCTCTTTGGCATCATCTCTCTCTCGCCTCTTTGCCATGTTATTTGGATATCCTTTCTTAATCTTTCAACTGTAACAGGAGAACCTGAAATGACTAGTTGTATTTTCATACTTGAGTGGTCAATATTTTTGACTTCCTCCACTGTGCTTCTGATAAACCCCCAGTCCAATTCACCTACATGAGGTGGGCTAAAAAGGAAAATACAACCAGTTGGTTTCTTTGTATCTGTTGGAGGGTATTTTAGCTTTTCACATTTTTCTACTGGTTGCAAATTCTGTTATAAAAATTTCTTGATATAAGTGACAGGGGTTGGGTTGCGGGGGTTAGCCAAGATTGTGAAATGTGCTGAATATAGGAGGGCACTGGGTCTCTCAAATACCCAGATTTTCCTTCCCCTCTCTGTGCTCTGTTTCTTCTTTTGTGATTACTGGAAGTGGCTGTGATTCTTTTCTGGAGACAGAGTTGAATACTGATTCAGTAGTGATGGATGCTGGTTGAGTTGATTGAATTTTATGCTGAATTTATTGTTCTTTACACATTTCTTTCTGGTTTGTGCTGGGTGGAACATTGTTTCTGCCGGTTCTTGTGTCAGTTAGCAGGGTTCTATCTAAGAAGATATCCCATATGGCAGCATAGTTCTGCCTTGGCTGTGGTCTTTATACTTTAGCTTTTCATATTTGGCACTCCTGAGAGCTTTCTTACCTTTATTTTAATGCAGGCATAGGAGGATTTTTTTTTTTCTGGAAGAATTATTGACAAATGACAAAGATGAGTGCTTGCTATACTGCCTGTTCTAATTTCGTCGATGTACTTTTTTGAAAATCTGTGTTTCTCTTATCCTCTCATTTCCCTACAGTTTTAATGGACCAGATGATTCACTTGATAATTGCACAACTTTTAGTTCAGGTTTTACCATACCTTTTAATGATTGCTTGAATTCATGTTGTCTCAGCAATTCCAGAGAGTTTGTCAGCACAGTTAGCTTGGCTATGCATGCCTTCAATTCTCAAATGGTTGCAGTAAGAGCAGATCACTTGGGCTTTCATAGAGCACTTTGCGTGCTGATGGGATGGAAATATGCTGTGGCATCTGGCCGTTCATGGGTTGTGCAAAAGTTGCCTGATGCTGAAGCCATGGCTCTGAAGAAGGACCTTATTATATGGCCTCCTGTTGTTGTTGTTCATAACAGTTCCATACAGAATCATTACCCATTTGAACGAATGATAGTTAGTGTAGAAGAGCTTGAGGCTAGCCTTAAAGGTAAGTTAACCTGTACACTGATGAAGTTTCTGCTGTGCATTCATGTTTTCAGTTTCTTTTTTGTTTGTTTGTTCACACCACTGTATTTTAATGACTTTTAAAATGCTTTTTCCACTTGTAGATTTTACATGGTTTGACACCTCAGTTCCTGTCCAAAGAAAATTTCTCGTCAACTTCGTATTCTTGAAGGCTGCTCCTTTATTATTACTATTTATGATATCTTCAACACAAAAGCGATTTTGAAATCTGATTTAGTTGTTCTGATACTTTCTTATTGATCTTAAATGAAAAAACTTAGATGAAGATCTATCAAGGTTCCTATGTGTGCCTGTCATTTGGCGGATATCACATGGATGTCTTGCATAGTGTACGTGCTTTATCTATTTCTTTAAATAATGAGCATGTTATTTTGTTATTGGTATATTCTTGTATGTCATCATCTATTTTTTGTTTCCTTTTCAGTAATTTTTCTTTCCACTTCTCATTGCAGGTATGGGATTTGGGCCAGGGATGCGCAACGTATGCTGTGGAAGACCTGCAAACCAGAGTATTATGATTGTGAGCTTCAAGGGAACCTTGTCTGGGTTGCAAGAAGCAGAGAGGCTTCACCAGCTTTACCTTGAAACCAAACATGGGAGGGCTGACTTCCAGCAATTAAATTTCAGTTGCAGCAGAGATGGCAGCGGCAGCACCAGCAGCAGCAGCATCAGTGGGAGGGAGTCAAAAGAGCTGCTAGTTGACAAGGTAAAAGGTGTTCTTTATGGCTACTTGGGACTTGCAGGTGACCTTGATAAACTTGGTTTTGAGATTATGAGACGGACTGTGGTGAAAAGCAAGAACGATATCAAGGCCATTGCTGATGCCCCTCTTGGGGGTTAATACTAAATGGAGCACATCCCATTTTAGGGTGCCTGTTTTTGGCAAATGGTACCCTGTTTTTGGGCTTTGCTCAGTGAACACACTCTTATTTTAGGGTGTATGTTTTGTGTAAAATAGTGCCTTTTAGGGCTTTGCTTGCTGAACATATTGGAAGTTCAGTGTGCAGCTTTTTGGCCAAAGGTAACTTTTCAGAGTTAGTTTTTTTGTTCATCAAAGAGAGTAGAATCTCTATAAATGTTTTAGTTTGTTGAAATTTCACTGAATTTAATCAGTATTTGGTAAAGAACATTAGAGAAAAAGGAGATTTCTTTGCCATATATATATATATATACTTTTTTTTTCTTTTGCTATCATTTTTCATTTTATGGCAAATCTTTCTATGTGGAGTCCATGCTTATGATCTCCTGAACTCCATATCCATGCATCAAATGTATTGGGGTTTTGCTAGTTCCTTTTATGACATGATCTGATAGACTAAGATAGATATTGAAGAACAAACTTAAAAAAAATAATCAAAAAGAAAGAAGGGTAATGAAATCTAAGTATGTGCTTTTCAAATTTATGAATTCTAACCCATGAATGGTGAACAACAAACGTACAGATCCATCAGACTGCATTGTAAACCTTAACAATTTTCCTGAACTTTTTTTTAATAATTTTTGTTATTTTTTTGCCAATTATAGTGAGACCAAAGTTACGATTGACAATGTTGCTTGGAAATTTTTTAGATTTTGCTGACCTGATGTCGGTAACTTGATGAGTATTGGCAGAAATGTGAAGTATCACAAAACTTATTATCATCTAGGAAGTTAAACTATTTTTTGAATTCGTTGAAACAGGTACTTTATTTTGATCAACTTGTGGATGTATTAACCAAGGGTTAAGTTTCAAAGTATTATATTTAACTTAAGAATGGAAAACACTTATTCTTTAGCTTGAAAAAAAATGGGAAAAAAATGTGATTGATGACTTATTTATCTTGTTTTGTATTAGTTTGTATTTTTAGAACTAGGCTAATGATTAGCTTCATAAACTTCATATCTTGTTAGGATATCTTAACAACTTGAGTAACTATAAAATATTCATGCCATGTATAAGTTAGATGTTAAAAACTATCGTTCTTATCATGCTAAAAGGAAAAAGAAAGATCAACGTCTCATAAATACAACACTAAAATCCAGAGATTCTCATTTTGAAGCATGGGATGAAGAAGACTTCTTGATTACAACGGGAGGAAACTCTATAACTCATGAGATCAATGGCACATATCTTGCTTATGGTTAAGGATATTTGAGATATAATTCAACAAACATATTCGGAGTATATGAGGTCAAGGTACAAGACAGAGCAATCTTGAATATGTTAATTAATTGAAAACTTTGTGACAAGAACGTGATAAAAGCCAAATGCCCTAAAGATACTAATATCTTAAAGGAGTTTATTTAGTAAGATAGAGTTTATGATTTTCTTGTTATGCTTAATCCAAAATTTGATCATGTAAAAATCTAACTTCTGGGCAATGAGGAGGTTTATGCTTTAATAAGGTGGCAACAGTTTGAGGAGAAAAGAATAAAAGAGGTCCTATGCTTCAATCACAAAATACGAAATACTCAACTATGATAGTTAGTGGTGGCAATAATTCAATCACAAGCAGGAAAAAAGGATGGGTACTTAAAGGTGAAAAACCTAAACATCCAATAATCCAGAATCATGACAACTTATGGTGCACTTATTCTAAGAAGGCAAGTCATAGTCAGGAGAAATATTGGAAGTTTCATGGAAAACCTCTTAGCTAAAAGTGCGAACGAATAGGAGAACAACTAAAGAACAATGGTTAGGCACCTGTTTTAGTAGTACACTAAAATGAAACATCATTAAAGAAGTCAAGGTGGTTTTAACCAAGAAAAGATCGATAAACAAATCTCACATTGGCAATCTTGACAAATCATTAAGTACTTGTTCAATGGCGTATATGATAGTTTTCATTCTCCATTAAATTCAGTTTTTTGATTACAACCTTTGCAAACTCTTGGATCATGGATTCAAGAGCCACCAACCATATGATCCATTCACCAAACATTTTTTTCATATACTCCCCATGTTAAAGTAGTACGAAAATAACTATATATGATGATTCTTTAACCACTGTAGCAAGTGAGTCATATGAAAAAATAGGCATATCATTGATCTTGGAAAATGTCCTGCACATCCTTAGATTGTTCAAAAACTTTATCTTTGTCCAAAATTTCACTCAAGATTTATGTTGCAATGTAATTTTTCATCATAGTTATTGTGTATTTCAAGACTAGGATTCATGAAAGAGGATTATATATGCTAGAGAATAAAATGGGCGTTATTTCCTTGAAGCATCGAGTTAGTCAAGTATTACCAATGATATATTTTATTCTTCTTTTATTTCAAAACTTTATTTATCCAAGAAAGACAAAATTTGGCTTCACTACCGCTGATTTGGATAACTATCATTCAAGGTCATTAAAATTCTATTTTCATCTTTATTTCATGGTTTGGATGTTAAGAACTTTCATTTTAAGTGTGCGGACTTGCTAAATATAAAGGAGTACCTTTTCTAATTTGTAATAAAAGAAATTTTTTTATTCGTCTCATTCATATTAATATTTGAGGTCCTTTTACTATTTTTAATGTTTTTAGGGCAAGATGGTTTATGGCATTTATTGATGATTGTACTTATGTTACTTGGCTTTTTCTACTCAAACATAAATATGATGTTAGTATTGTCATTCTAAATTTTTGTTTTATAATTATTAAAAATCATGGTCAATATCCAAAGATTTAAGTCAAATAATACTAGAGATTATTTTAATTATGTTCTAACTTCTTCCTTTTAAAAAGAAAAGATAATACATTAGTAATTCTATGCTGATACACCTCAATAAAATAGGGTAGTTGAAAGGAAAAATGATCATCTACGTGGGCCAATAGAGCCTTCTTATTTTTAAAAAATATGCCCAAATCCTTTTAAGTGAAAAATAGTTCTTATGTCGCTCATCTTATAAATTGTTCGCCTTCTAGAGTTTTAAGATTTAAGACTTCAACTAGACATACTCTCGACATTCTATCTAAACATATTGCAAATAATCTTGTCATAAAGATATCTTGTTGTGTGTCATTTGTCCAGGTTCATAGTCAAAATAAGGAGACGTTAGATCCAAAGGCATTAAAGTATTATCATCCTCCACCAAAGAAGTTCTATGTTTCGGTAGATGTTATTTTTCATAAATAAGCACCTTATTTTACCACACCTTATCTTTAGAGGAGATTTAATACTTGAAGATAAAAGGTGGTAATTTTTTACTTCAAGTGTCGTGACTTCCAATATCTAAACATTATTTCATTGTATCAAATCATATGTTTATGTCTAACCGGTAGATAAGCTAATGTGAAAGTTTGTGTTTGAATTCGTACCTGAAGTTTTAGAAAATTTGAACTTTACTATTGAGAATATTAGATTTGGCAAGACGTATTCACAAAAGAAGATGATTGATTCTGGATCTATGCATGTTCAAGAGCCCAACCTAGATCGTGAAAATAAAGTAACAATTTTTAATCCTTCATTATAAGTTGAAATTGAATCTTACATAAATAATAGTGATTGGGACCTTCTCATTGTTGTTAGGAATAGGATTAAAAAATCCATTAAATGTCTTTTGCATCTTCTTATGCACCTTTTATCTTTTAAATATTTTTCACATTCCATAAAACATTCCTTGTTAAAATAAATACCATTGTAATTTCTACCACCTTATTTGAAGTTTTATCTAATGAAAGATGGAAACATGTTATAAATGTGGAAATGGAGGCATTAGAGAAACAAAACTTGAGAGTTGGCAAAGTTACCAAAAGGAAAGAAACTTGTGGGATGTAAATGAGTTTATATATTGAAATACAGAGCAAATGGATCAATAGATATAAAGTAAAACTAGTAGCTAAGGGTTATACTCAAATTTATGGGATTGACTAGTTAAAGACTTTTACTTTAGTTGCAAAGATGAATAATACTAGAATCTTGTTGTCATTGGTACTTATGGTTGGGAGTTGTAACAATATGATGTTAAAAATATAATCTTGCACGAAGAACTTGAAGAAGAAATTTAAATGGAAATCTTACCAAGTTGTGAAAAAAAAAACATGGATATTTTTATTGTGTGTAAATTGAAGAAACTCTTGTGTGGACTTAAGTAATCGCCACAAGCATGGTTTAGTAGGTTTATAAGAGATAATTACCATGGGTTATAAACAAAGCCAAAGGAGAACACCAGCCAAGAGGATCACATGGTCTTCATAAATACTCATATATGAGGGGAGTCACATCACTCTTGGTATATATTGATAACATAATAGTGATGAAAAATGTGATAAGAAAAGATAATTTTTAACTCGATGTTTGGTTAAGGAGTTTGAAATCAAAGCATTGGAAGGCTGAAATATTTTCTTAGAATAGAAGTGGCTCAGAAAAGCATTTTTATCTCCTAATGAAGATGTCATGGATCTTCTCAAAGAGATAAGTAGGACAACATGCAAATCGATAAGTACTCCAATAGATTTCAAATTAAGACTTAAAAAGGCATAAGAAGATGTTGTAATAGATAGGAAAATATGTCATCACCTAGAAAGAAGACTCATTTATTTGTTTCATATACAACCAGATATAGCATATACAATGACTGTGATTACCCAATTTATGCATAGCCCAAACAAAGTTTATTTCTAGGCAGCTCATCGACTGTTATAGTATCCTAAAGAGACATCTAGATATGGTAATTTGTTCAAAAGAAGCAAAGGTTTGGTATTTAAGACATATGGATGCAAATTATGCTTGACCAATAGTCAACAAGAGGTTAATCACAAGATATTATTACACCTTTCTTCGTGATAATCTTATAAAATAGGAAGTAATGAAAAAATTGTTGTAGTTCAATTTAGTATAGCTTACAATCTTAATATGAGATGATCGAATAAAGCACATTGAAATTAACACATACTTCATCAAAGAGAAATTGGAAAGTGAATGAATTTATACTCCTTATGTGTCTACACATGGCCAAACTAAGGAGTTAGGTAGCTCAATCTTTTAGAATATTATATCCAAGCTGAGAATGAAAAATACTTGGGAGAAAAGTGTGAAAAAACATGATTGATGATTTATGTGTTGTCTTGTATAAGTTTATATCCCTAAAATTAGGATGACGATTAATTTCCTATTTTTTTAGAATATCGCATCAATTATGGGATCATTTTGTCGGGATATCCCATAAATTATGAAATCTAATGTAACCTAGGTGTTTATCTTTCTAATTTGTTAAGGTTATTATACATAGTTAACTTTCCAGCATAAAATTCATTCAATTATTTTTAATTTGTATCACAATTAAAAAATATTTAAAATATATATTAAAAATAAAATAAATTTAATAAAACATAAATCAACAAGCTTATTGTGATAATGAGCGAAATGCAAACCGATGTGATTGCTAAATTACAATTGTCACTACAAATAAGTTTGCATAATAGTGGATTGTTATTTAAGCCAAATATGTATGTATACAATAACAAAATCAATATTTTCATAATCTTAAAAATTTTAAAAAGTTTAAAAGTTAAAATTAGTTTTAAAAATCAAAGGTAATAAAAATGATAAGAGAAAATAAAATTTATATTATAATAACACTTACAAAATCATTTATATATTGCATTTAAAGTTAAAACGTGATCTAAAAGAATATCTTATATTTTCTTTTCTAAACTGTGTTTATATTTTTGTAATTTATGTCATCATTCACGATTTCTATTCAAAAAATAAATATGTAGTTGAAGACAAGTTTCTAACTCCTTTCATGATTTGATTTAGGCGATAAAATGCATAAAGAAATTGTTAAACACATCTTAAGTAAATGTCAATACACAAATATAAATGTAATTGTAAATGATGAATAACCCATAGTTTTGTTAAGTAACCAAACAAAAGGATGGAATTGTATTACACTAAATTTCATAAATCTTGAATTTTGAAATAAGAATTATTAACTACAACATGAAATTATATGACGAAGTAATTTTATGACGATTAATGGAGATATAGGCATTGTCCAAGATCGTACGGTTCCTAGTTTTGGTTAATCACTTGTTCAGAGACGAAGAAGCTTCACACAACACTTGAGACTTGTTTGGTATACATTATTGGATTAGATTATTCCGATGAGATAGGATTAGATTAAATTTTACTATAATATTATTATTTAAATATATTATAAAACTAATATTTGTAATAACTTACTTTAATAATGAAAGGTAAACATTAAAAAAAATTTAATCCATGTTAATCTATTTTTATAAAACAAAAAAATAAAAATAAAAATTTACATAAATTATTAACAAAAAAAATTAATAAAATAATCGTTGATAGTCACAATAATGATGATGATGAATTCATATTTTTTTATTATTAATACTGCACAAAATATATGAAATTTATATGCTTATAATGTATCTGCAAAATATGCATATATATTTTAATAATTATAGTAAAAATTAAAATTTCAATTAGAAGAACTTCACAATTAGTTTAACCTAATTTTATTGTCATCATATTTCATACAAAATACTCAGAAATGTTTGATGATTTCATCGGATTAAGTGTAAGTTTCTTTATCCATTAGTATTTATAAAAAAATATAAAAATCAATTAAATTTATATTTATAATAAATATAATAATTAAAAGATAATTATCAAATATTTTATTATTTTGAAAACAATCATCGGTGAGCTATATTGAAAAATCTCCCTCACGTAGCTCATAATAAAAAATTGACATTTAGTGTTGAAAGGCATTAGTGGGCATTGTATTTAAAAATTTAAATAATGATCATAATTTCTAATAATTTATATTCAATAAATATCAAAATTTTAAATATTAAAAAATTAAGTAGATTTTAAATTTTTTTAATTACAGTAAATTTAAATTAATTTTTTTAAAAAATAATACACATAAATGCAAAATAAAATACTTTATCTTACTTGTGTGTGTGACTGTGATCCCAAAATTTATTTTCTAATTTTCTCATTGTTACAAAAAGAAGCAAATTATCAAAAATAGTAAAAAAAAAATTAGATAATAATAAAAATTTTATCAATATTAATTTTCAATGATATTTAAGATTTATAATATAAAATTTTGATTTAATTACTAACTTATAACTAAAAAAAATGTACAAACGAAAACTTTTTGACTCTTTAAAATCTACAAATCTAAAACTTCATTTATCATGCCAGCCAGATAAATTTAACTATAAATTGATTTGACAATTTGATTTAAATAGACTTAAATATCATAATTTAAAAATACACCTAAAAACAAAATCGATCATTTCATAAACTTAATTATTACAAATTTAAAATAAATATCAAAAGGATTTAATTATTACAAATCTCAAATAAATTTCGATTTCATAATGTGGAATAAATATACTCAGACATGTGAAATTGAAATAATAAATATTTAATTGCTAAAGATAGACTTGACAATATGGGTTTCTCTCATCGTTTTACTTAAACGGCATTATCAAATTGAAATTATAAATCAAATATCTTATTTTAAAAAATTTATATATTTCCGTATTTTAATTAAAAAAATATAAAAGAGTATGAAAAAGTTAGTCAAAAATATAAACCTGAGCACTTTTAAACTAATATGATGTTATTATGATATTGTGAGTTCTAAAATCTGAGTCACAATGGTTGTCCTAATATTGGTATTCTTTATATTTATTGTAAATTATAAATTATCATATAAATAAACATGAATTAGTCTAGCTGTTTGAATTAAAACAAATATATTTAAAATTTCACCTATCTGTACTTTTTTATGAATTTATCTCAGTTTTGTTTATTGATGCAATCTTGCACAGAAATAAAATGAAATTAAACAAAGTTTAGTTAGAATTTAAAAAGGATTATATGTGATGATTAAAATTAAACTCTCTAACTCCACCATTAGAATATTCGTAAAAGAGAAAAGAATGAAATCTTTTTAAAATATTAAATAAAAAATTTAACTCTATTTTTATCGATAAATCTTAATTTTTTGGGTAAATAAATAAAGAACTCTAAATTACATATGCTTATTAATTTGAAAATTGAAAGTATTGATTAGCTTAATTGTTGTGATTTGGTTCAATTTAGACCCAAATTGGGAAATTCAAAAAAAATTGTATTTAAATTTTAAAATTTTATACTACAAATTTTGACTTGACATTTTCATATACTTGGAAAAATGTTTAAGCCATCATCACCAAAAAAAAAAAAACAAAATTTTTGATTTTTAAAAATATTCATTTTTAATTTTATACTTTTAAAATTTTAAAAAATTAATATATTATAATATTGTTACAAATATATTCAGTAGAAAATTATCAAGTAAATTATTATGAATTTATAAGTTGGATAATGAATTAGATATTATAATATTAGTAATTTAACATTAGAAGTTAGAGTTATATGAATTTACTGGTTGTTTAATTAATTAGATATTATAATATTACCATTTTTATATTATAAATGAGAAACAAATTTCTTTATACTTGTATCATAATTTCTTTTTTTATAATAGTTTATTTAGATTATTAAAAATTGATAATTATTATAATTAATTAATTAAAATAATGAAAAAAAATTAGGATTCATCACTTGAGGTTAGTGATTAATATGACTTAGTAGCCATATGTGTTCTGCTATTATTTGGCCATCTGTTAATAATGGTAAATGGTCATCTTAGGCAGAAAAAAGTTCTATTTTACAACAATTTTTTAGAAAATAGAAAAATGGTAACCATTAACAAGCTTTTCTTTAATTATTTTTCTACCTTTGCTATATGATCATCACGATTGTTAAAAAAAAAAACCCAGAAAATTTAAATTAGTGATTTTATTTATTGACTTCCGAAAAATAGAGAATTGTTTTCTTTATTTGTGTAACCTTGTATTAATAGTAAAAGAAGAAACGGTAAAAGAAAAATTACACAAATGGAGAAATCTAGAATTCACTATTGATTTATCTTTCAATAAAAATTTATTCACTTAGAATTTTAATAATAAAAATATATTTTTTTATATGACTCTTGGTTGAATATTTACTAAGAAGTTTTGTTAATAGAGAAAAAGAGAGTCTCTTCCTTAAATAATTTAATATTATAAAAAAAAAGTAATAAACTCAAATCGATTAAAATACAAAAAAAAAAGAATATAATTCAGTATCATTTGTTATATGGTTTTGATTTATAAGATGTAATTATAAAAACAAAAAATAATATTTTATTTTTATAAAAGACTAAAATCTAAATTTAGTAACAAATTATCTTTTGATATAATGTTGTAAAAAATTTAATAATTCATTTTATTTAATAAAAAGTGTAAAATTTAAGTGATGACATAAGACAGCTGTTTGTTTTGCCGTGTTTCATGACTCCGAGAGCTCTTCATTGGTGGATCAAAGTGGGACCCGCATTCATGTTATGAAATCAAAATATTCTTATGAGGTAATACATATGTAAATATACTAATTATTTTATTTTCATATAAATGGTTATTATATATTTTTATATTTAAAATAAATATTAAAATTTAAATTTTATGAGATTTTGATTTAAACATCATCGTTTCAATTTTATATTTAAAATTTGAATTTGATTGGATTTATAATTTGGCTTAAATGTTTACAAAAATAAAATTTAAAAAATAATTTCAATAAATTTTACACTCCATTCATGTAAAATTTATTCATTAAATTTGAATTAACTTTTTATTTACAAATATTTTTCATAAAGTTTTTAAAATTTTAACAGTATAAAATTAAAAAAATAATATTTTTAATATTTAAAAAATTTTAAAATATATTTAATTATAACTTGAATTTTTTTATATTTATAAAAAATTTTAAGTAAAAATTTATTATATAAAATTTTAAATTTGAGTATTTTTAATTTTATAGTGATAATGATAATAATAATAATAGCAATAACACTTATTGTTAGGATAGAAACTATATCTTGACGTCAAGTCAGAGGACCTAAGAACTATATTCCATGTGAAAACCAGTTGGAGTTAATGTTTAAATTAAATGAAATTATTATGTTAATATATGATTTATTATTTTTAAAATATTAAAATTAAAATTAAATTTAATACACGTACATATAATTTAAAATTTAAAAAATAAAAATAAAAGAAATTGCTGCAAGATCTTAACTATAATTAAAGGATGCTCTTATTATTTTATAGATCAAGTAAGTGACAACAGTAGCTAGGCATCATGAGAGGAAATATAAGGCGTTCTTGATGTGCTGCAAAAACCCTGGAAAACACCGGTGGCATGTGACTTTTCTTGACTGTCGAAACCTCAAATTCTGCAAAAGAGAAAGAAAGCAAAAGCAGGCATAAGCATAATTACTAAGGTGAGTTGCGGATAGATTGAAGCAAACGAACAAGGTAGAGCTTTAATCTTACTGGTCAATTTGAACTCTAACTTTGCCAGCAGTGGGATCAGCAATCATGGCAAAAGCATCTTGAGAAAGATTTATGATTCCATAGCAAGTTGGTCGACAATAATCCACCACTTTAACGTCGACAAAGGTGTTTGGCTTGCAGGGGTTTTTAGCTAAGTTGGCAGCCCCGACGCATCTAACTCTGTACCTTCTTCCGCATGCTGCACCGCCTCCCCATAACTCGTCCCTTACTCCAGCCACCAGCACCCCATTGTCGCTATTGCCGTAGCATTTCGACGCTGCACATACAAAACAAAGTCTTTGCAAGTAAAAACAATCAAGTAAAAGGGTGCATGCTTGCTTTGAGATGCAAACATATGGGCGACAGATTTTACTTACGAGTGTAAGGCGGTTTGTAGTAAACAGCATCGCCCTGTATGGCGTTTACAGCCGAAGACAGAGAAAGCACATATATGCTCACCAACAGCAACACTCGCATCGGCATCGCCATTGCCATCGCCATCGCCATCGCCATTTTTCTCGTCCCTGTCACTGAACTCACTTAGTAGTAGGGAGGTGAAAGTTTCTTGTTGAAACGAGAGAGGCTACTTGACCCTTTTTATAGAGGCAAAGGCCCCAACCACAAGTCTTGTTGGTTGCTCCACTTTGAATACGCAATCAGGCGTATTAGTCATAGACGCGTCCCCGGTTAAAGAGAGACCAGAAGACTTGACCAAGCAGCATGAAACAAATTCTCCACAAGCATTTTCTTCGAAGGTGAGAACCGGTGGTTAGCTTGTTGATTTCATGCAGTACGGATTGACTCCTCTTTTCCGCAATGACTAACAACAGAGTTTATGGAACTTGACTTGCAGCGTTGACGGCATATTAAGGAATTCATTACGTGCACGTAAATGGTTGAGCACAGCTTGAGAAGTGCAGTAGCAATGGTAAATTTACTCTACTACAAAAAGTATCATGGCAAAGACAGCTCCTAGGAATCTGAGTGTTAATCAAAAGATGAGGTCCCATTTACCTTCCTATTTCATGATTAAACTATTTTACTAATGTTTTTGATAATCTGCTACTACTGCTCCTTCCAGCATTTGGTGGAAAGCTTCTAAGTTGGTAATGCCATTTGGCAATAAACATCACCCATTTTTGATCCATTTGGTGCTAAAGATCAAAGCCAGCCACGTGAACTTGGGGCTGATTACAAGAGCAGATGAGTTGTGTTGATTTCTTAAAAAGATGTTGGCATCTGATCACAATTTAATCAAGTAAATGGGTTGAAATTTATTTATTTATTTATTTTCTCAATTGTCATAATAAATTATAAAAAACACAGTTATTTTATTTTATTTTATGAAAAATTAACACACCTGAGATTAGTAGAAATATTTTTATTCCTATACATATTTTTGATATATGTAACTAATGTACGATTGACAAAGTAAACAAGAGTAAGTTATAAGCAAACAGAAATGGAGGTGTATATATATATACACACTATAACATAAAAGAGTTTTAACAATAATTATTTTAAGTTCTAATGATAATTATAATTGTCAGTAAAATTTTTATTAGTAATTAATTAAAAGTTATGGTTAAAAGTCAGAATAGTAGAGGTTAAAAAAACTCGACAATTATTATGATTGCTGTTAAAGATATAAAATAATAATTATTAAAAATTTATATTATTATTTATGATTGTTAGCAGCAATTAACAAATGCAGTTAAAAATATATTGATATTTTTTTTATCAATGAAAATTATAAATTACTGTTAAAAATAAATTGATATTTATATTATTTAAAGTAATTATCTAGTTATTTAATAATAATTATTAAGGTAAATAATAATTATCACTAAAAATGAACTGATTTTTATTTCATTTACAATAATTATCAATTGTCACTAAATGTTTATGTATTTAAAAGTAATTATCAAGTAATTAGCAATTGTTATTAAAAGTAAATTAACTTTTTTTTTTGTAACAATTAATAATTTACCATTAAATGTTAATATAATTATCGATATAAACCAAACTATAAGTTTCTTAAGATAATTAACATTTGAATAACCACTATTTAAAAAAAATATTTACAAATTAAAGCACCAAAATTTAAAATTATAACTCACAATGTAATTAAAGCAAATATACTTATTCATAACTAAAATATTATCTATGTACATAACAAAATATATCCAAATTTTAAATAGTCATTTAACCAAAATATAATTCCAAGTAAAAAGTTCACTAGTATTCCTAAATTTAAAAAGTTGAAAGTTAAAACACTAATTTTACAAAATATCATTTTATCAATCTTCAACAAATGATAGTTGGTTCATAATGTATAACTTAAAAATGAAAAATATACGTAAGAACATTTACAAAATATAATTGTTTCATAAGAATAAAAAATAATACTTACCCTGAGAAGGTTTAAACATCGAATTTTCATCATTTTTTTTCAGCTTCTCTGTAAGCACTCAATGCACCAGAAATCGATTAAATATAGAAAAAAAAAACAAGATTATTCATCTTAATAATACAATGTAAAATAAAGTTTAACTGTAATATGTTATTTGCTATCATGGTGGGTTTCTTTCCACATTTTCATAAACAATAAAAGATACAAAGTAGATCATACCTGATTGTTAAATGGTTATCATGTTCAATATGAAGTAGATCATACGTAAATTATTTGACAAACATAATGGGAAGAATGAGAAGTAGCACCAGGAACACCAAAAAACTCTATGTTTATTTAAATATGAATGCAATGAAAATATAAATGAAAACACTGTCATGCTTAGGATTAGACATAAATTATCATGAGAGAAGGAATGCAACATATGTCACAATAGAATATTACAGATGATAGACTATGATTCTGCATATTATATCAAAAATATAAAGCTCGTAATGAAAATGCAACTGATCTGCAATGTAATTGACCCAATATTTCAATTTAATATATTGTGAAACTTTCAATAAACAATACATTATATACACACATTACAAAATAGAGGAAGAAAACTCCAAAAGGAACTCCATCACTTACCATAGTTAAATTCAATCAGTTTCGGCCTTTGTCTCTCTTTACATATGTTTGCTCTGTCTAAATACGAATATGGTCCAATACTACATCTTCTTGCTTCATGTTCCTAAAAATAGAAAAAAAAATGTTAGAGGGTGGTCTTCTAAGTATGAAATGCAATACACTTAATTAGAAGAAAAACATGAATTCATGAGAAACATAGAAGGATGAAAATAACATATAATTAGCTTTTGTATTTAAATGCCAAAACTAAGATCCTGAAGACCTAAACACCTGTTTAGATTATAATAAAAACACAAGTTGTAAAGCAAGTTTCTATAAAAACAATATCTAGCAATTCTTTTATGATAATAGAATAGAACACTTCACATTGAGATGATTATATTTTACAAAAACAAACAACATATTTCTTTGGAATATCAACAAATGACTTTGCAAAAAATAGAAACAAGTTACTTACGATAAAAGCCCTAGCAGATTAGTTCCTTCTTTCTATCATTATCAATAAATAAAGGAATTGATCCATGTACTTAAGACACTGGGAGCAGTAGGCAGAATCAGCCCCTCTAGTCCTAGCTCTAAGAGTTACTTCTCTAATTCGTTCGTTAATATGTGATACATTCCTTGTCTTTGATATTTATAACATGGTAATGTGAAATATATGTCAATTAAATATAAACAAATAGGCAAAGAAATTGCATAAAATATGTGTAGGATGCACTTAATATGTATGAAGATACTGTATCCATGGTAGGCAGGCCCACGAAATGGCATGGGCATATGCTGAAACTTGTTTAGGATAGGGCTGAAAGGCCTTTTATTTCACTAACAAGATCTAGATCTATCAGTGAGGAATAGGTTCCTGTGTGAGAGGATCCCTAAGTAGAGATCCTTGCCCATTGTTCCACTTATCTCATGTAGAATTCCTAAGCACTATTTGAACTCTAAACACATAACTTTTCACCAAATTATAGGAAATCAGTAGTGATCTGGCTGAAATCTAACGATGCTTTTAATTACTAAAGAAACATGGGTGAGTGAGAGAATTGAAGCTAAAAATAATAGTACCTAGAAATCAAACAAATCAAATCGCATGGAGCTTTAGTTAGTAGCTTCATCCCTGTATCACCATTAATTAATTAATTTTCAAAAGAAAAAGAGCTATTGGGTTGTCCAACACAGAGAAAGAGCTTCAGAGATAAAAAGTTAGAGAGAAAATTATTTATAAAATCGCATATACATAACCGTTAAAGATTGTGAGTTAGAAAGGATCTTATCCAAGGTGCAAGGGAACGCATAATTTAAAGAGAATGCAGAACAAAAAGGATCGATTTTGGTGTCTAGCTTGGCCCGGCTCCAAGATGTAATAGAAGTGGTTAGTGGTGCAAATTTGGCCCCAAAAAAAAAAAACCCTAATGGTTTGGTGAAGGGCTATGAGCTAATGGTAAGGACTGGGCAATGGGCCTTGGCTTAGGTTCCGTGGAGAATAAAGAAAGGTAGGCTCCATGATGCCTAGGAAGAATATGACACCCAGACACCAAACTGCAAATAGCCTGATCAGTTGGTGATTCCTATATAAGTATACATATATATGCTTAATCAATCTCTATTAGAAAAGAAGGCCCAGCACAAATCATTTTGCCTTGAATGGACCATTTTTAGGCTTTAGCTCCTACAACATTAGGTCTTTGCCCTGCTATTTGTCATTATCCTTTGCCATGCTAATCCTTTATTTTTAGGTTTCAAGCACACCTTTGACTTACAAATTTATTATTAAAATCCAAATGCAGCATGTAATATATCAAATCCAAATGCAAAGGAACATGAAAGCTTAGAAGAATCCTCTAAAATTTCAACTTAAGAAGTTCTTGGAAGATCCAAGAACAAGTGACTATCATAATAATAATTTCAATTTTCTTTTGTTTGGATATAGGGGCAGAATTTATGCAAGAATTCCTTTAGCAGAGAAGATGGTGATTTATGCGTTAGCCACTCTGCTGCATTCCTTTGAATGGAAATTACCAAAGGAACAGAAACTTGACATGTCTAAGAAATTTGGAGTCATAATGAAGAAATCTGATCCACTTGTTGTAGTGCCAACTATAAGATTACCCACCAAAAAGCAATATTGTTGACATTTGAACCCTTTCTTTTCTTCCTATAAGAACTTGTCTATGTTGTACTATATCATATGATTGTTATGAAGAAATGAATGTAAAAAATTCCTAATACAATAGCCTTAGCCCTAGTACTTTTAAGATTCAATAAACTAGTGCCCTGAATGAGTATAAGGATCATACTCCGTTAACCCTCAACTCTTGTCCTTGCTTCACTAACCAAGAAAATAAAAACTATGATCAAACGTGATATTATCAAGATGATAATATAGTAAGTCCATTTTTATCTTAAATAAGATTAATATTTATCTAATCAATTTTATGAAACCAATTCTAGGAAATCTCCCCTGAATTTCTTAACAACTTTCTAATTGAAATGATCAAATATGAGAAATAATCAAGAAAACCAATTCTGATGCTTAACCTTTATTCCTTAATATATATAGCTTGACATCCTTGTCACTGCTTTGTTATGCTTGTTTAAGTTACTATTTTAAAATGATCATATTGTCCTTTATGTTTGTTATTTTATTTTTACTTTTTTGATTAATATTTGTTTCCTTAAATATTAAGACTGAACATAATGAATATGGTCCTAAGGGCTCAGATTCAAAAAGTAATGACTTGTTAGAATCATCAAAGACCAATGAGATAAGGTTGTGCCTTTAGATGCTAACCAATGTATTTTCTATTCTTATCTTTGACAATCTAATGCTTCTTTTAGCCTAAAAGTAACTTTCATTATTTGATAAAGTCATTTTTACTACTAAATTAGTTGATTATGAGGTTGACTACTATCTTTGTGTCTTGTCGAACAATGGAAACATTCGAGTGCGATCATATTGCCTTATGAGCAAACTTGCTAAATGCTCTTCTCAAGAATTTTCAACTAACTTTTCCTAATCATGTTCTGGCAAAAGCCTTTAGGCATTTCCTTAATAATCTTTTGAGAGGTGAGCCTATTTTGCAGATGCATCCTTAAGCAATTGATTAGTAAGATCATTATCATAACTATCTTCCCGTGATAATAGCCTTTTATGAATTCAAGATCATCTACGTCTATAAGAATGAAACCAAAGTCTTTAAATTGAAATCTAGAATGGATGATATGGTGAAATCAAGCTCGAGCATAGAAAAAAATCAGGGATACATAATAGGAAAATGAGAAGAAAAATGGCTCCAAAAGAAAGAGAAGGCAAGTTGTTGTTTCTTTAGAGGAATTTACACTAAAAAGAAGGAGATAAATGCCAGTTAGGATGGCTAATATGTTCCATAAAAGAAACATAACAGAGTCATGGTGAACCCCACCAAGTAAAAGAGGATCTAAAAATAGTTGGCAAAGAATTATCATCAAAGCTACGATAGAAACAATAAGGGGAGCAAAGGCATTCAAAAAAAGATAAAGGATGGTTGATGATAGATTGAAATTGCATTGTAAGCAAGAGTGTATAAAGTTGCGCTAACACCATTGAAGCTCATGGTTAGTAATAAACCAAGAGATCGATTGGCTGGGAAATTTTGAATGCGAAGAATGAAACATGCAATCTTAAACCAACATATGCTTAATCTAGTTAACAAACAACAAAGAACAACTTGCAAAAAATGTTTGCACTAAATAATATGTTAGCTACAAAGAAGATTTTACCACTCTCTTAACCAAGGAAAGTCTAATAAACAATCATAAATTCTTGAAGGGAAAGAATATATTCAGGCATTGCTTTGCCGTAATGTAAATATGGGATGATAAAAATAGGAGATATATATGATTATAAGAGTAACCAATATAACATTTAAATTTGTCATGATCGATGACTAATGCCTTTCAGCTTTAGGATATGAAAATAAATTATGCTATGGTAATTGCCAAAAAAAAGGCCCTTTAAAAGTTGGTACGGTTGGATAGCTTGGTTGCTATAGGTTCTATAGATATCTTTATTTCTATTGTTCCTTTAATTAGCAAACTAAGGGATTATACTTGCAATTATGAACCAAAATTGAAACTTCACTGATAAATTTCAAATTTATCCAAATGGATTACTAATGTTAGACTTATTTAAAATTGTTATTATGCTCACATTGCTAAGTTAAGACTTCAAAATTATTTTTTTAAAAAATCTTAATCATGGAGATAATAATTGTCTTAAAAGATTTGAATGAATCAAAAAGAAGTCAACGAGAATCAAGTATGAATTATAGGTTAAATTTAAATATATATTTAATTTTAATTATGATTTAATAAATATAATAAAATTATATTTGGATTAATATTAATCAATTTAATATAAAATTTTAAATTTTTATAATTTTAAAAAATATATTAAATTATTTTAAAAGTAATTATAAACAATAACCTATAAAGATGTGTGTTTTAATGGCTAAAGTTCATAATTGCTACTATATATTTATTAATGGTGGCTATTTGATAATTATCGCTAAACAATTACCATTAAAAATCTATTTTGTTGTAGTAGTAGAGTATGTTTATAAGTTTGAGATGGATCTCAAGACATTTTTGACCAATAAAACCTTTTCAAATCATGTAGAAACAACTTGAAACCATTCAAGAATTCAAAATTAGTTTGACCAAGTTTCAGCAGATTAAGCAACATTTTTTTTTTGTTAAGAAAAATATTGCAAAATGATTCTGATGCAAATGAATTAGACACTAATGAATCTATGGTTAAAGAAGTCAACCCATGCGGTTGTGTCAGATACAAGTCAAAATGGAACTCTTAGTAAGTAGAAGGAAGGCCACATAAGAAATGGGTACGATTGGATTAAGGTCTATTAGGTATGAGTACTGTTAGACTACATATCAAAATAGTGTTTGGTAATCTCATCAAGGATGATGCCAACAATGAAAGATGTTGAAATTCTCAGTTAACTGATGTTATTTTATAGGAGAAAAGAGATGCAATGTTCATATGAGCTAATATTATTGATTTTTTTCTTTCTTTTTCAGATTTTATTGTCTAATTATTCATTATTTTTTCTCTTAAGTTTTGAATATGTCCATTACAAAAAAAAAAACAAAAAACAAAAACAAACAAAATTGTCATTTATTAATGCCACCTTTTAGTGATAGTCAAAATCCATCAATATATATATATAGTGATAAATTTTTTAATCTGTGAGTAAATGCATGATTATTACTTATGCATAGAAAATCGATCAATATATACCATACATATAGAGATTGTTCTTATCATTTATCACTAAAAGTTATGGTATATACTGACATACTATAACTTTTGTTATTAATTTTAGTACATATTGATGAATTTTTAGTGTCTATAAGTAAAAAAACTTATTTTTAGTAACTAAATTCTTTTTCATCAATAAATATCTAGTTTATAGTGTCACAAATCTATACACGTTACTAAATATCTTACATATAGTGATAGCTTTACACTCACCATCAGTAAATATATACTTATTCTGATGGATTGTTCTATCCATCAATAAATCTCATCTTTGTCTATCAATCAATATCTAAAATATTTCACCTATACTAACAAACATCTTCATGCATCAGTAAATATGTACTTATAATTGTGATTATTTATGTGTGTCAAATACGTAGTATATGCTCATGGGTTTCCTTGTATTCATCATTACTAAACAATTAACATACACTATTGATTTTTGATCTTTTTGTCCATCACTAAATAGTTACTTGCATCATATACCACTAAATATATTTTAAAAAAATTTCAGGCCTAAATCTATTGTGCAAAATTTTAATTTGAATAAATCTTTTGAAAATTAATAAAAGATACGGTTTAATTGAATCAAATTGAAATATGATATATATAATTAGTTTAATCAATAATTTAAAATATAAAATAAAAATAATTTTAACAAAATAAAATTATTGATGTATATTTTTATATATTTTAAAACCTTCGATAAAAAAGAAATCACTTGTTTCATTATATTAGACCATACCATATTTAGCTTTTTCATTGAACAAATATGATTTGTTTTAAGTTACATTATCAAATAAACTTGCATATTTCATTGTGATATTAAGGGACACGTAGCAACAATAATATATCATGCACATATGCTTTTGAATTAATTATTAAAAAGATTTTTAAATCTGTTATGATATTTGCATTGAGATTATTTTTAAAAAAAATTATAAATTGTCTTTCAATAATATAAAGTAAAAATTATATGCGTAAGTTGAGGTTTTACTTCTTTTACATAAAGATCACTTTTTACAAGGAAAAAGTGATTATGAAAAGATTAAGATAAAGCTAATTAATTTTATTTACTCTTAATTATAAATATAAGATAAGTTAAAAAAACTTTAATTTAAATGAAAAATTAATTTATTTAAAAATGAATAGTTTTTGCTTCTTTCTCTAAATCTTATCAAGCCTCGTATCTTTTTCTCTTTCTTGCACTTGCTCTCCCTCTCACATGCACTAATGTTTGGCTTCTTATTCTAAATCCCTAAATTCTAGACTTTATCTTTACAACCCTTTCCTTTTCTCTCACTACGGCTATCCATGTTGTGTCAAGTTTTCCTCTTTTTTTTTTTCTCTTGGCTTTCAGGTATGTTTCAGCAATCCAATATCACATATTTGAGTTATTCACTTCACTCGTTGCATCCATAGCAGAAATGCATATGAATTTGTGTTCTAACAATGTATTAAATCAATGATTATGTAATAGTTTGCAGGTTTAATAGTGATTGATGAGTTTTGAACTTCAAAATATTTTGTTCTTATAGAAAATATTTTACACAACATAAAGCTTTGCTGTTAGTTACCTCATTAAATCATAAAGTCATAATAACATCTCAAGTATTGATTTACAAGATGCTTCTTAAAACAAATTTATTTAAATATATTTCAGTAATTATATTGTTACAGGATTAACAATTCTTCTGGTATCAAGTGGCAAAGGTGATATTGGTTTGTAATTGGTAAGTGAAATACATTTTCTTTACTTTTGAAACGTGCACATTGGTAATTTTAATTCAAATACTCTTCTTTGTCTCTCTCTGTCACTTTGTCTCTCCTCTGAGTGTATAATAAAAATTAGACACCTTATCACTGTTGCTTTAACTTTTATTATATGGGCACTAAAAATGGGTTTGAATTTTTTTTTTACTTGTGTTATTATATTGCATGCCATGGATGTTGTCTTATCTTTTGCCACATCTACCATTGCTTTCTACTGTAAAGTAGATTAAATCTTATAAGCCAAAATGACATGGAGGTTTAGAGCTTTTAATATTTATTTATCATCCATTTTAAGGAACACTGACTATTAATTTCATCATTCATTATGATCTATTTCTTAAAAGGAAACCTTAAGATTTTGGGCTTGCAAATGCTTTTTAGTTGTCTTTAAGGCAGTTATTAAGTGTTGTAGGCATAACTTTATACTATTAGTTGTTATGGATTAATTTCTTCATATGTATTCATCCACCTCCTATACTTTCATGCTAAAAATGATCTTCCTCTCTAAATGGTATTTTGGGCTTTTTTTTCTTCTTCTTCTTATTCTTTCCCCTCTTCTTTTGCTCTTTTTTTTTAAAAAAAAAAACTATTCTCCTCCATTCAAGCATGAAATTATCTACTTTTTACCTAGAAGAATATATGGATATGATATTATTTTGTTGTCTCTTACTATGTCAGCTTTTTTGATTTTTTCTAAAGAGGTTTAAATTTGCTTATTATAATACAAACTATGGAATAAATTAGCAGGATACTTATCAAATTTTTATCTACAAGATTGTAATTATGTTTAAAGCTTTATAGAAAGTTTTCTTTTTTGCTCCATTAATGCCTAATTCTAGGTTGGAGAGTAAACTATAATTATGTAACTAGCTGAAAAAGCATCTTAATTAGTTGATGTAACTTCATTACAGTGTCTACTCTTACTAATAGTTGTTAAGTGGGCTTGCTTCTTTAGCTAAGAACTTCTTTTTTTTTTTAATCAAAAACAGAATGATATGGATTAGACACTTCTTACTTAAGATCTTCACTTGTTTGCCATTTGTTCCTACATGTAGCTTTCTACAGTTAAAATAGCTAATAAACTGAATATGTGGAGTGTTTATGGCTAATTAAGGTAGCATTAGTCTAATGCTACAGTAATTTTATCTTTTGCTTGATTGAATACGTCATTTGATTGGTTGAAAAAAGTCAAAAGCTTTAGATTTTTGTTGGCCAACTAACCATTCCTGACTTGTCATACTTTGTTTTAGTTACTTTGTGTGTTTTGTTGTTAACTTGTCAGTGTTCCAATGCATTTTTGTTTTCCTAAGTTTATAAATAGGATTCTTTCATTTGAGTTCAAATTTGGCTAATGTACTGACATGATTGATTAGATACAAGTCATTATTGGTTTTAACCTATGAAACATTCTTAGGTGTTGAACATCACATATAATAACTTTGAAATGCATCTTTACCTTAGTACAGATTTTTAAGTAATGTCAAATTCTTAAATTGTAACTACAACTTAAAATTAGTGATAGTTACTTTGAATCTTGTTAAGAATAAGGAGACAAATTACAAAGTCTTTTTTCTAGCATTTCATTTATTTTTTGTCCTGTGCTTTTGAAGTACTTATTGTATTTATTTCTTGTCCTGCTGGCCTTATGTGTATGTATGTCATGTTGATATAAAGAATCAACAAAGGCAAGTTTTTTTTCCTCTTTTTTTTCTTCCAGATTTGGTAATTAGGGTACATGTTTCTTGTTTTGATTTTACTAAGTTTTTTTAGATGAGTTTGTTATCATTATCTCGAAATCCTCCAGGCTTTTAAATTGCTTGCAAAGAAGTAATAAATGTATATATATCTATAGATACATGTAGCCATTTCTAAGAAGAGAATAAGAGTGGTATGTCTTTTGCATTTTTCATACTTATTGAAGGAGAAGTTACTTACTATAGAGCAGTAACAAACATTATTTAATTAAATCATTATGATAGATATAAGTTTATATTATAAAAATGTTATTGGATTGATATCAATAGAGGTTGTAAGACAGATACATGGTTTTGGAAACACCATTGTGAAATTTTCATACTTGATTCACAAAAGTAATAATTTGATTAATGATCCCTTTGTATTAGTAACATATGTCCAAAAAATGTTCTATATTAAAGATGAGATTTATAAAGATTGACTTATTGTCAAGTATGTGAAATTAAGGGTTATGTTTGATATGGATAATGTGTCATCTCTTAATAGAGATCAATGTATTGAAGTGTAACTTGAAACTTTAAATTATGTGCAAGATGATTCAAATTGGCTTAGAGATGACATTAAGGGTGATATTGGAGAAAATATGACAAGCAAGAAAAGTGAGCAATGAATCATAATGGCGAGGGAGGTTGTGTTTTTTTATATTTCCAAAGAGTTGTTGCAAAATCTCTAATTTCGTTAACAACATAAAAAAAAATTAATGATAAGATTGGGATTTAGTAAAATTGAAAATTTAATAGTACAATTGAAAAAATTCAAACAACAAAGTTTAAACTAGAATGCGTTTAAATTTTAAATTTTTTTATATTTTTATTTTAATATTTATAAATAATTTTTTTAACAAAATTAAAATTGATAAAATAAAAGTGGAAGGATGAATTAAAATTTATCATTCAATAAAATATTAATACAAAATATCATTATTTATTAAGCATATACATAAAAATTAAATTTAAGATATTGATAAATTAAGTGTAAAAGTCCTGATAATATATGAATTAAATCCTTAAATTTTATTTTGTCTGAAATCTAGTTACTAAATCATACTTTCTACATCACAATAAATATGTTTAAACATATGATTTTAAAAAACAAGTTTGTAATAAGAAAATATAAAATTGATAAACCGTGAACATAATATTTAATATGTTGGTCTATTAGATTTACTAAATACTTTTATAATTATGTTTAAATATTTAACAAAAAATTATTGATCTCAAATATATTAAATTATTAAAAAATTATAATACGCAATAAAATTAATTATTAAATTATTTATTTATTTATTATAATATTTTAAAATAAAAAATATTTTTTTATTTTTTTAAAAAAGCAATACAGACTAAAATAAAAATTTGATCTTTATGGTTAGGACAAAAAGGTCAAGGAGTGAAAGAAAAAAGAGAATGAGGGGAAGACTTTACGACAAATCTTCAAAATCTCCCAAAACCCTTCCTACGAAAACCACTGCCACTCTTATCTACTGAGCCTCTGCTCCGTTTTTGCTTTGTACCCATCGCTCACACTTCCCTCTCTGCTCCCCGCCTTATCTTCTCTCCCTCACACTTCACTCACTCTCGAAATGTCGAATGAAGACTCAACGGAGCTCACTGAGTCACAGCAAGAGAAGGACCCAATTCAAGAGCAAGGCCCAAATGAAGAAGAAGAAGAAGAAGAGGAAACCGAGTCAGACACTGACTCAGACGAGTCATCTGACGACGAGTACCTCGAAGAAGAAGACACACTCACCTACACGCGACCTGGCGACGAGCCGCCCGAGTCCGACAACACGCCCGAGGCCAACATCAGGCGGTTCAGTAGGGTCCTGGAAAGCAAGCGCATGAAAAGAATTGAAGAGGAAGAGGATGAAGAGTACGAATTTCACGAGGATTTGTTCGATTTTCCGGAGGATCCTGAGTGGTGGAAGGAGGAGGATTTGCCGGAGCTGTGGGCGGATGCTCCGCTGGAGATGACGAAGCCCGGTTGGGACCCGGCCTGGGCGGATGAGGAGGATTGGGAGATAGTTAACGAAGAAATTAGGGCCGGTAGGGACCCGCCCATTGCACCCTTCTACTTACCGTACAGGAAGCCATACCCAGCGATACCGGACAATCACTATGACATATCGAACCCCAAGGCGGTGATTGAGGAGCTCGACAGGATTGAGGAGTTCCTTAAATGGGTCAGCTACATCTTTCCTGATGGGAGCTCGTATGTATTCATTCTTTCTTCTCTTTTATGTTTTGGAGCTTGATATTTTTACCTGGCTTGGTTTTATGTACTTGAGGGTATTGGAACTTATTGAGCCAGAATATTTTGATTGAGGAATTGATTGGGAAAATCAAATTGGTTTGCTGCAGTTCCAGTGATGGGTGCTTATGTTTGTTTCATATTCTATCATTTGGTATATGGTTAACGTTGTGTTGTATTTACCTTCTTTTTCTGAAAATGAAGAATTGAGCTTTACAATATATGATGTATGTAGTAGGATGGACAGAAATGATGCTTTTTGAAGTGGATTTGACCATAGAAAACTGGGTGTATTGGCTGATATTATGGCAGAAATATTTGTGCTAACAAGTTTGAGTGCATTTATTTAAATCTTGGAGCAGCAACTGAAGGCTAGGGACTGAAGTCGTATATACCAAAAGATGGTGATTTTGGAATTGGGTGGGATTGAGATGCTGTGAAGTTGATCATCAACATTTGCCATGATAGAGGCTTGTGTGTGTGTTGTTTATTGCTGAATCCATTTTTTATTATGGTTGCCTACATTGTCCTGCAGACATAAGACTAGTTGTTTTAGTAACTGACTAGTTTATGACTTATTCACAATGGGATATTGCTTATTTGCTTATCTTGAAACTTATTATAAGTTACGTGGCTGTATGCTTTCTTTGTTTTCTTTCATACCCTTCTAGGAGTTTTTTGTTCAAGATGAGTATATTTGCCTGTATCTCTTAGTTGGCTGAAATGCCGAACAGTGGACTGATGATTGAAAACTTATGTAACAAAAAAGTTTCTGAATGTCTTAAGTTATCTATTAATCTGATAGTACCCTTGAGGTGGACAATCCATGTGATGTACAACACATTGAATTGTTAGTTGAAGAAGCTATAGAACTGAGGAGTTTGAAACCCCCCTCTCCATACTTTCTATCAGTCTTTGCTTTTTCTTCTTTGTTCAAGGTATGAAGGGACTGTCTGGGATGACTTGGCTCATGGAAAAGGTGTTTACGTTGCTGAACAAGGGCTTGTCAGGTTTGTAGTTCATCTGAACACACCTAACCGTGGTTTTATTTGTCTATCTTTATATTATTAGGCGCCAGTGGAACCTTAACATCTCTATCCAATTTCAAGATCCTTTGCATCTTTAATGGACTGTGCTTTCTGGTACGGTTTAAACCAAGTATTTGTATGGGCCAATGCTGAAAAGAGGTTTCTTTCCTTGTTTTCAAACATTTGTTAATCCCTTCTGTTTTAAGTGTGAACAGGTAAAGATTTATATTAATCAGTTTAAAATGTGTTCAAAGTTGATTTATGCTATTGGAAACGCACCCAAAAAAAAAAAATTCTGACAAGATGTTTGATTTGTGTAGGTATGAAGGTGAATGGCTCCAAAACAACATGGAGGGTCATGGGGTTGTTGAAGTTGATATTCCTGATATAGAACCTGTGCCAGGTTCCAAGTATGATTGTAATTGTTATCTATCCTATTGCACACTATAACTTGGGTTACTAGAACCTAACTGATTCTCCGTATAATATGAATGAACTGAAATGGTTATTAACCATTTGTTTAGGCTTGAAGCAAAGATGCGTGCTGAAGGGAAAATTATATCAAGAGATTTTATGTCTCCAGACGACAAAAAATGGTTGGAGATGGATGTTGAAGATACTCTTCTTTTGCTTAATGGGCGCTATGAAGTTCCCTTTTATGAGAACGAAGAATGGGTCAAACAATTTGGTAGAAAACCGTAAGTTCCTTCTCTGCTCCACCCCCATGAGTCACGATTATTCTTTTTCTACTTTTCAGTTAACATAATCATGCTTTGTTATTGTTGTCATCATTCATGATACTTAATCTCTGTACTCTTTAGTAGTCGTGTGCCAGGTGTATATGCTGTTATCTTCCGCAACCGGGCTGCATATTTATTGGAATTTGAAATAACCAAATTTTGAACAGACTTGATTCTAGAGTTTACATGCGAATTTAATGAAATTTGTTACGGAGATGCTCTTTCTATGTCAGGGAGAAGGGTCGGTACCGCTACGCTGGCCAGTGGAAGCATGGTAGGATGCATGGATGTGGTGTTTATGAGGTCAATGAACGGGCCATATATGTAGGTGCATGAAATATAAATTCCAACCTCGCTTTTCTTTTCCTTTAGAAATGAAACTGCTGATTGAAGAATTGTGTGGTTTAATTTTATTATATTTTCAAACTTTATAACCACATTGACCTCAGCTTGAATATATGGAAGATATGATGGACTTATATATAACATTTCAAATCTGTTGTAGCTCTACTGGTAGTTTATACTTCTTAGATGCCATTTATCATGAGTTGTCCCTTTCAGGAATGTAGTTATGGTAATAATTGAACAAATTTGCGGAAATTTTAAATTGAATTACGTTACCAAATTAGTGATGGAAAGAAATGTAATGATGCTGGAAGCATGATTTTCCTACATGCTGGAAATGATTTTTACTTGTTAGTTTGCGCACATTACGCTCAAATAAGGTGTGGATGGGGACTGAGTTAACTATTTTACTACCAATGCATATTATTTTTTCATGCAGGGTAGATTCTACTTCGGGGAACTGTTGGAGGATGATCATGGCTGCGATGAAGACATATCAACGGTATCTTTTGGTCTCTCATTCTCTGATGAACATTAAGCTGGGAAGAAATAAAGAGAGAAGATAACTCTGTAGCTGGTACAAAGATATATCCCTAATTCTAGAATCTTTCAGCTGCATGCAGGTATTGCAGAAGTAGCTGCGGCTAAGGCTAGGATGTTTGTGAACAAACCAGATGGAAGTATGTACTTCAACTCTATTAGCAATTATATTTTTGAAAGATACCAACATCAAAGTTGTTCAAAGTGATGGATAAGTGAGCCATGTTACTTGTTAGGGAGTCAAACTCCATTCTTTTTCACTTATTAGTTAGTAATCAAATGCTAAAGAAACTTAGGAAATATGAAATAAGAAAAAAGTAGACTGGTTATGATCTGTTTATCGATGAAAAAGTTAGTTGCAGAAAATTGGGAGCTTATATTTGATTGACCAAGATACATATATAAATAGATATCAAAGCATCAGTTGGTTTTCCGGATGTTCACAGAGATATACCAGTGTTCTCATGTTTGGGGCACAAAGGAGATGATCAAAACTTTTGGTGGTCATTGGGCATCCCTGAAATCATAAGATTTGAACAACAGATTATTCTTTCGTTAGGTTTTCAACGTCCTGCTTGATTCTATTAAATTGTTCTGTTTGCAGAATATCTGTCTTTCGTACTTGTTTGGACTTCAATTAAGAAAAATGACTATTTACTCAATTTTGGGAATTACTTATGCATTGTTTTGCTTTCTGTAACTTAAGAAGCAGCGGTTCCTGTCATTAAAACATGACTGCTTTTTTGCTCTGGCACAGTGGTTAGGGAAGAGAGGGGTCCATATAATGATCCTCAACATCCATATTTTTATGAGGACGAAGATGTGTGGATGGCACCAGGCTTCATTAATCAGTTCTATGAAGTAGGTCTTGTTTTAATTTTTTTTGGTAAAGTCATTTTATGTTATGTAAGGGAATGAGAAAACAGCACATCCTTTTGGTTTTCTCAGGTCCCTGATTATTGGAAAACATATGTGCATGAAGTGGATGAGGAAAGGGAGATGTGGTTGAACTCCTTTTATAAAGCTCCACTGAGGTTACCCATGCCTGCTGAGCTTGAATACTGGTGGTCAAAAGGTGACAATTTCTTCCTCCTTGTGCTTGTCTTCCTCCTTCCCTCCTGTCTTCCCTCTTCCTTTCCTACTTCTGTTGCCATTTTTTCTTTAGTCATGTTACAGGAGACAAACTTATTACTGTGGAACAAAATACTGCATTTATTCTGCTTTTCAGTCTATCTTTTGTAGCAGTGGTTCTTTTTTTAATTTTTTCAATGAATTCACTTTTCTTCTTTACTATTATTTTGAAGTAAATATAACAAGAAATGCAGTAGTTAAATGATGTGGTTCAACTTTTTTTTTTCTTGGTTTCATGCAGCAGTTCATTTGTTTTTTTTTTTTTTCTTTTTTGGGGTTTACTGGTTTCATGTGCTAAAATTTGTTGATCAGATGAGACTCCAGAATTTGTTCTGATTAACAAGGAACCAGAGCCTGATCCTAACGATCCATCGAAGATGATATATACTGAAGATCCCCTAATTCTGCACACACGAACTGGACGAATTATCAATTATATTGAAGATGAGAAATATGGGCTTCGATTATTTTGGCAGCCACCTTTGAAAGAAGGAGAAGAGGTGGACCCAGAGAAGGTCCAGTTTTTGCCCCTTGGTTTTGATGAGTTTTATGGACGAGAAGTAGTTCAAAAAAAGGAGAACATATTTAAGCGTCTTGTACTGGCAGTTGAAAATGCCTTAAAACCACTGTTTGATAAACTAGAAAAATGGACTGAAGAAAAGAAGAAAGCTAGTGAAATGAAAATGAAGCTTATTGAAAAGGAACTTGAGCTGATAGAGGCTGAATTGTGTCTGGAAGAGGCCATTGAGGACATGGATGAGGAGTTGAAAAGGAGAGAAAAAGAGGAGGAAAAGATGGAAATGGAGTTGCAGGAGGAGAAAGATATTTCTGGATCTGCTGACAAAGTTGAGAAAGCTGTAGTGGAAGAGGAGGAAGATGGCGAGGAGGAAGAGGAAGAGGAAGAGGAAGAGGAGGATGATATCTCACCATCTAGCTTTGGATCTGTTTCCGCTGATCAGGACCAAAAGAAGAACGAGCAGAAGTGGAGGAAGCCTGCAGAATCTCCATTTTCTTCGTTGTCATTGTCATTTGCTTCTTGTAGTCTTTTTTCTGTGGTGAGTTCCATTTCCCATTCATTCTTTTTCTTTATACCAGCAGTTAGTAGCATGCTAAGTTTGAAAGCATGGGGGCAGAATAGAAAGGAAACTTTCTAGAATTTGAAACCATACACTTTATGATGGTTTGAAAAGATATAACCTAGTCCTCATTTGTAACCTCTGTTAACTCATGGTCTTTATTTACTTGTGTCCAAAAGAGTGGCAAGTTGTTAGCAAAGAATCTTTATTCCCTGCATCACCAAGTAATCAATTGGGTATTTATTACAAGGTGTTACTTAGTTATTGTCTAATTCCCACTGGGTAATTCTTTTGGAAATTCCTGCACCAAAGTATCTTTGATTTAGTTATGACTTAGAACTTCATTACAATGAACAATTAATTTGAGTTAAATAGAGGACAAATGCTAATCTATGTGTAAGGTTTGTATTGTTTTGTTCTGTTTTGTAAACGGCAGTTGCACTGTCTTATGTGAACTAGTCCTTTTTGTGACGTTCTCTTCATAGAGCTTCTAAATTATCAAATTATGGTACTTAGGAAATTGGAAACTTAGCATCTCTCTTTTTTTTTTTTTTTTTTTTCCTTTCAACTCTGCAGGTTCCTTTTAGGGTACAGCAATCATTTCTGTCATGGAGGCAAGGTAGATCATCACCAAAACCAACTTCTCTTCCATGTTTTGAGGACCATAATAACTTCCTGAAAAAAGTTGATTCAGTCAGTTTCCATCCGGGGCTTGGCCAGAAAGGGAGGTTGAAGGCAATAAGGCAAGCTTACCAGAAGTTCCAGGCAAGAAACTGCTCAAATGGGAGGAAATCTCAAGTACGATCCTCCTCAAGTCGGATTCTATCATGCCCTTCGGCTTGTGTTAATCCCAAAGGAAACAATCATTCACCAAGAACTCAAAACCAACATTGGCTGCTGGTAGCACCTGAGGACGAATTAGACAGAATATTGTCATTGCATACACCTATGAATTGTTTGAAATCATATAGAGACCCTATTCTATGATGAGCCCATTTCTTTCATATCTACTATGTACCGACTTCATGCTTTGGAAAGGAGGATCATTTTTGCAAAGACCTTCCCTCCTTATTCAGCCACTTTTTTTTTTTTTTCTGTGCCTTAGCTTTGCCTGGTAATAAAGAAAAAAAATCAGGAACTGAATTGCGGCTAGAATTTCTGGGTCTGTGTTGACTGATATTGGTGAAGCTAAGAAGTTATATTTCTGTTAATCCATTTGGAATTTTGGGTAACTCTCTTTTTATGTCCCTGATGTTGTCACTGGTCAATAATGTTGTTACTTTATAGAACTCAGCAACCAAATTACAATCTTCACACAGATAAAATTATTCCCAAACCGGACATGTCAACATCTCTGTGGAGCCATTCATGAACCCCTTCACAACAGTTAAAACAACCCCCATGGACCATTGCCCTTAGTGCTGCATTTGGTAAACCTCATTCAAGCAAATTCAGTCCCTAAACCTGCAAAAACATAATCCAATAAGCATCCTAGCCACTAGTGTCTTACCTGAAAACTGTCATAATCAAACCCAAAAAAAGACGCCAAACAAAAAAAAAAAAAAGCGATATATTGCAACGCCTATCACAAACAGTACCCTAAAATCAAAATCATTTTTGATGCAAGTTTGTTGGATTAATCCCATTATAAGGCAACGTCAAACATACCAAACAAAATTCAAAACAAATTTATAGAAAATATCAACAGCTTATAGCTTTCATATTACCCAACAATCATTTAAGCCAATCTTCATATAAAATTTAACCTCTCATATACTTAAAAATACAACAATATTACCGTCGATAGAGGGTACCAACCATACCAAATAAGACGTTGAATGAATACTTCAAAAGAGACTTGACATTGGCAAAGAAACTTGAATAGCAACAATTCAATAATGGAGGGTGAGGGTGAGGGAGAAGAATCAATGGATTTGGCTAACACAATTCATAGAACCCAAGATGTCAGACGTTTGCCCCCCCCAACTTGTGTGAGTAAATGTTAATCTTCTCCATAAGCAATGATTGATATGTGACAAAGGAAGCTAACCCACCATGTCTTCAATGGTGAGTCCAACAAATAGGGTTCACCTTCACCGGTTATGCCCTCTCTTCTTCCTCGAGACTATTCCTACCTTGCCAAAACTTAGGATGTTGCCTTCACTAGATAACACATCAAAAGAGTATATATTGATAAAGTTGTCTAAGTAACTCAATTTTCGAATCTTACTTCATTTAAAAATTATTTATTTATTAAAAAATTATATTCTAAAAATTAAAAATTAAATTATTATCATTGAACATAATTTAACATTATTATATCGAAATTAATATCATCAAATCAGTATTATGTTACAAATTAAATTTGATATCACAGAAAGATTTTGATTTCAAAATTAAAATGTGTAAATTTGTAAAATTTTTATTAATATAAAATGAAATAATGATACATTAGGGAAGAATATTCACTAGTGAGGTATTGTCAAAGTCTTAATCTTATATGCAATATTTGACTATTCCAAGGATTCTTATCATTGTGGCCTTTTGGATAAGCCATCACTTTATCTACCTTTTCCCTTATCATCACACTTCCTTTTCTTTTCTTTTCTATTTTTTTCTCTTTTTTTTTTTTGGGTGGCAATAATAACTTACTATTAAGTGTTGCCTTTGTAAAGAGAAAATGATAAGTTAAAAAGATTTTACAAATTAATAATTTTTTTAACATATTTACTAAAAACATATTTATTTTCACAAAATTTATAAAAATATTATATTAAATGTACTTTATTTTTTAAAAAATTATATTAATTGAATTTGAAAAGATCACATCTCACTCAATTTAGTCAACCAAAACCTTATCCTAATCTTTTTAATAATAAGATTTGGTGACAATGAGCATATGATTGTTGCGCCCATGGGAGAATTTTAACGACTAGTCTTCCTTGACCAATCGATTAAATTTTAAAAAATGATGATTAAAAAGATTCATCAAAATGGTAATCGTATAAAGATTAAGTTATTATCATAAATAATCATTTTTAATTATGTTATCAAAAGAATTAAAAGTTTATAAAAATATATATGTTATTTTTAAAAAATATTGAAAATAAGATAAAAGTATAAAAACTTGATATTTGGTACTAAACAAATTCTTGTGTTCAAATAAAAACAAATCAAATATTAATTCTATCAATTTAGACTAACTTAAAATTTTTAAATTTTTTAAAAAAATTTATAATATTAAAAATTTATAAAAAATAACTCTTCAGTCAAATTTTATTTAAATTTAAAGAGTTAATTTACAATAAAGAAAAAAATTTGCTTAAGTAATTTTTTAAATATTTTAATAATAAAAATACTCTTAATTATCATAATTATTTGAGTTATTATCTTATTAAGATAAAAATAATAAATTAAAATTTAATTTATCATTTTTAAAGTATTAAATTTTATTTAATAATGTAAAATATAATTAAATATTTTATTTTTAAAATTTTTTAAATAGTTTTGATGTATAATTAAAACTAAATTTATTATGAAATTCTCTCGAGCTATAAAATCATTATTTGGGTAGTCACTCCACCCTCATAGTAGTGCCAATTTATTGATAAATAAATTATTATTTTAATTTATTTTAATAAATTATTTTTAATAATGATTAAATAAATATTAATCCACCAACAAACATTGAGAATATGATTGATTATTTTAAAGAAGAAAAAGTAAAGCAAGTTTTAGATTCCTTCAGGCTATGGACCACGGTTACTAAATTTGAAAATATGATTGATTATTTTCATGTCCACGTCACAAGATAAACATGCCGTGTACCTCACATACACCAATGCCTAACATGCAGGGTCAACATGTGAATTGTATTTAAATTTTAATTCATAATTTTTTTATTAATTTCATGTTTGATTATTTTGCACTTATTTTTATTGTGTCGCATTCATTTTATTTTAAAAATTTTTATACTTTATTGATATTTATATATTAATTGAAATGTTGTAAAAATAAATGTAAAAATGATAGTTAATAATCAATTTATTGCACTCATAATAATTACTAATCCTTTTACAGTAGGGTTCTTTTATTTAAGACAAGTGAAGCCAACAACATGTCGACAAAACAATCCTGCATAAATATTATTTAATAATTTATAAAATAAAATATAACACGAGTTAAAATCTTGATTTGTATAAAATGCAGTGAAATAAAAAAATATAATGATATAATAATTATTTATTATTATATTTTATAGTTAATTATATCAAAAATATTTACATTTTAACTGCATTATCAAATTAAGATCTGCATAAAAAATTATATCAAATTATTACTCACATAACGTGTAGTTTATAATACAAAACTTCCGTCAATAAAACCCATTAGAATTAACTTTATAACCTACTCAATTCGTGTTTAAACGTAATCACATGTACTTTATCTTTGCAAACCATTTATTGCTTTTGGTCACTCACTCCATAGATTTCACTCACGCTCTCTGTCATCTTGATAATTTTTTTTTGATTTTTTTTATATTTCTCTTCAAACAATTAAAGATTCACATTAAATATCAAGATATTTTCTGTATCCATAATCTTCTGTCATCTTCAACGAATTCACATATCGAGATTAAAGACGAGTGTCGAAATAATCTTAGATTTTTAGGTATTAATTTGATTTAAATCATTTTTGTTATTTTTTATATATTAAAGTAGATTTCGAAAATCGTGTCACTTAATTAATGAATATTATGTGCATCGGGTTTAAATAGTAAATTCTAAAAATAAAAATTTTTTAATTTTAAAATTTAAAAAATAAAAATTTTAAAATTTTAAAATCTTAAAAAAAAAATTTCTTTTTGTTGTTTAATTGATACGAATTTATAGTCATTTCAATCAATTAATGCGCAAAAAAATAACAAAGCAAATAAATAAAAAGATACGTTCTTGAATTTTAAATTTTATCAACAATGCTTAAATTTGATGGATGAAAAGAAAAATTTCACAAATTCGTTTATGAGCAATTTTGCTTCATTTGACAATGATGAAGAGGTTTTTAATGTAATTACACACTTAACAAGTGTATGCATATCACGTGAGCAAGTTATGCAGTTAATTTTGATGAATTTTATTGTCGAAGATCCCATATTGTAAACTGCACGATATGTAAGTTTTAATTTAATATCATTTTTTATGTTGTTTTAATTTGATACTACACTTCCGTTAGTATAATTAACTTTATATTTTATTATCTCTTGATTTGAAAAAATATAATCTTAAAATAAACTTCATAAACATAAAAAATTTAAATTAAATACAAATATTTAATGAATAATATTAATATACTTAAAAGAAATTAGACTATTTTATAATTTTTTTGATTTAAAATAACTTGAAAATGAATATAAAAGTAATGTAGTATAATATTTATTATAAATTTGAATTACATTATAATTAATAAAAAATATATATATAATTATTTAATTTATCATTTATTTTTTAAAAATTATATTTATATTAATCAAACTGCGATAAAAATTATTTTCTCTAGTATCTAAGATGTATGGTCTTAATACATGGCTCGAGTGCACAGTTAATCGTTAAGGTAGGATTAAGCCCACGTCTACCCACCAGTCCCGCAATCATTTTGCATCATATTATATTATGATATAATTTAAAAACAAATTAAATCATTCCACGTGCTTAAATATCAACTTGCGTGGAAGAATAAATTGTATTACTTTATTTGCCTCCCCTTTATCCTCCTTTTGTCTTCCTCTTTTTTTATTTTTTTCTGGTCAATAAGAAGCTAACCCTGCAGTGGGTCCATGTTGTCTCCAAATAGTCACCATGATTTGTTGATTATTTAATTCAGAAAATATTTTTGTAATTAAATATCTTTTACTGTAACCTCGTAACTGCACAGAATCACACCTCAGATACTGTTTCTTTTAATCATTTAATAACATCCGCACGTTAAAAAGAAAATCAAATTCTTCAGAAAGCATAAATAATTTTTTTTTTAAAACGGACGTCTCTGATTTTCTTCAACAAAGGAAGCAATGTCCTCATCACTGTAGGATCCAATCATCTTACTAAATTGTTATTTAATAAATAAATTAAAATTGTTTTTGGCAATAAATTGGTTTTATTTATGCTGCGACAAAAATCTATAATTGCATGGGGTGACGTAAACGATTGCTCTGTGTGTGGCATGGAATCTCCATTGCCCACGTGGCATGAACACTGGACCAATAATTCTACGTCTCGCCATGAACCACCACGTGGCAGAAAGTCTGCCCAATCAGATTTCGACAAGTGCATTCCAAGCAGGTTCATTGAGCCTTAACTAGCACGTGCAAACCCCTGGGGTACGAAGATTCCCACGGCGGCCTTGGTTGGGAAGTAGCATCATGCTATCATACATAACTTACTTACCATTCCCTGCAACCTACGAGATTTACGGAGTGATCAAACCTACTAGATGCTTCCACGTGTCAATTTGCAATCACCCAAAAGACCCACTTGGCGACACCTCACCGCTGGCGCAATTTAGCATAGAAGCCATTAACCTCCAAACCTAACCGGCCTGATGACCAGATTCATGAATGTCGGCTCCACCGGGAATTGCCTGTTTCCTCCGAGACCTTTCCCTAATTGACCTGAATCTGACCTTCTAACAGAACCTACTAAACCGGCTGCATCCGGTCATCTTCTCTGTGGCAAAATCGTGACAGTTCCTCTCGCTTATCTTCTCATGTAATCCCTAGTGTATAAATAACCTCTCATGCTAGCCTCCTTTTCTCGTCCGCCTCTCGCTGTTTGCTGGTCCTCTTTTGCCCTTTACGTTCGTCGTTTTTTACAGTTATACCACACTGCTTATGGTAGCACTCCGTCACCGGAAGCCAGAGAGCCGCCGCTCCTGTCCAGCTCTCGGTTTCCCTCGCCCAAGGTTCTTCCGTTACCGGCGATTGAGGTGATCGGTAAGTGTAGCGCATACCGAATATTAAAGGGAGAGAAAGAACCACTTAGATTCCCATTTTGTCCTTTCATTTATACACTGCACCTACATAGAGAGTCATAGTAAGTTCTTATTACTATGCCGAACACAAAGGGCAACAACCGTAGAGTACAGGAAGGAGAGAAGAATCGCAGGGGGAGATTAGCAGAGAAATCGTCCTCGTTTCACGGAAGGATGTCGCTGCCGTCGGCGGCCGAACTCCGGAGACCGAAGACTCTGCCAAACTTGCTCTCCGCCGGCAAGGACTTCACCGCAGCTGCGCCGGAGGTATCGAGGTCGGCGCCTCGTTTGACGAAACTGCTGCTGAACGTGACGATACAGGGGAGCCTGGGTGCCGTACAGTTGGTGATGTCACCAGAGTGCACCGTGGGGGAACTGGTAGCTGCCGCCATCCGTCAGTATCAGAAAGAAGGTCGCCGCCCTTTCCTGGCCTCCGCAGAACCCTCACGCTTCGACCTCCATTACTCTCAGTTCAGCTTAGAAAGTAAGACTCTCTCGACAAACCATCACAACCGCGTTTGTTTCACTGAGTTGAATTTTCCCTCCTTACTTAATCGGTGAATGATGGAGTTTTCCTTTGGGTTCTGTGCCATGGATCAGGTTTGGAGAGAGAAGAGAAGCTGATAGCCTTGGGATCGAGGAACTTTTTCCTGTGTCCCAAAAAGGCCGAGATGGATAGAAGCGGTGGCGGCATAACGGCGTCGTCTTCTACCGCGTCGTGTTCGAAGCAGGCAGATAAAGTGAAGACAACCGGCTTTCCATGGCTTAAGTTCATCGATTTCCTGCCGTAACTGGTTGTATGTTTCTCCTTCGCCCTTAATTTTCTCTTTTATTTTCCTAGAAAATATTGCGAAGATTATTCAAACTCCGTAGAAATTAAAAGGAGATGAATCTGTATCTCCCATATGCTTGGATAATGAAAGCGATTATGAAATTTGTACAGTTTATTATAAGAGCAGTTTCAAGAGTTTTCTCAATCTCCGTATCTTTCAAATTTTCAGTTCCAGTTCCCCTAGGAACACTGGAATTGTATATTGAATTGGTTCCTCTCGGTATGAAATCTGGTAATGGTGATCGATTTCTTTCATCATGTAAGACCCACAAAATTGATAGCGACAGTAAGGAACCAAAACCCACAAATCCATAATCATGGGATAAGAAAGAACTAAGCTGAGATTATAGTACTTAGATTGTCATATGTTTAGAGTTATTATATTATAATATAGTTAATTGAGGAATATTCACTATTGCTTCATTTCTTCAATTTTTTTCAAATTTATTTATTTTAATTTTATTAATTTAAGATAAATATCATTTTAAATCAATACTCTCTCCAACTATATCTTAAATTTTAGAACTTTTATAAATAAATTTTGATTTATAAATTTTATCTTAATAATTATAAAAAATAATACTTTTATTAGTGAAATACTTAATAAATTGAGAGAGCAATATTTAAAAAAATTAAAATTTGATTTTAAATTTTAAATAAATTTATATTTAATTTTATTTCATCATAATAAAATTATAATTTTTAATAAAATAAAAATAAAAATAAAAATAATCTAATTTCAACCCTGTCCCATCAAACCATATGAAGGTTAGGCTACCCTTTCCATTCATAATGGGCTCCCAAAGTAGAAGGTTAGGCAAACATTAAAAGTAAGTCAAAATGAGTTGGGACACAACAAAGCTAATCAAACAAACATGAGAGTAGGAGACACCAATAAGGTCTTAGATTCCTAACAACACTCAACCTGGCCAATTGGAATAAGATCTGAGAGGAATCCTATTTATTTTAACCACATGGGTTGGATAGTAACATTTAGCCAACTGCGATCAACCTGAGAGATATAATTTTAAATCTTGAATGATATTCTTTTTATTTTTTAATTTTTGTCTTAGACTTTAAATGAAATAAATCAAAGTAAAAAAAATATTATACTTATTTTTTAAAAAATTTTAAAAAATAAGAATCATGATTCATTAAGTTTTAAAAATTAATATTTTTTAAAATTTTAAACCAATAAATAATTTATAGAAATAATTTTATGTACACACACATAACATTTATCATTACACAATTTGTCACATTTAAAATTAGGACTCAATATAAACATTTTTATTATATTAGTACTATTATAATTTTTATAAACTTTACTAATTATAATTTTACAATTTATCATCATTTTACTCATAAAATAAATAAATAATTAAAAATAATATTTTAATTCTCACTAAATTTTGATAATGATGATTTGAAGGTACATATGAATTGATAAACCGATTCTAATATACATACATATATATATATATATATATATAACTTATGTTTTAATTGCAATTTTATTTTATCAATTTACTCAATTTTTAAATTTAAATTTTTAACTTGAAATAAATTAGATCATATCCCCAAAAATTTGACAAGATAAAATGATTTTTTTTAAAAAAGAAAAAAAATAAACAAGACCTCAACTTATAAATAGAAAATTCTTAAATTTATGGAAATAAGATTTAATTGATCCAAATAAAAGAATGCAACATGGTTTAAATTTATCAATAAATTTAATATATAGTTTTTTAATATTTACTTAATTCTATGTAAATATAAATTAATATGTGAATAATGAAAAAAATAACAATCAATTGCATGGATCATATTCAATAAATTTTGTAATTACATGTAATGTTAACTAATTAATAATATATTTAATTGATTGCAGTTCTCTTTTGCTATTTTTAACGCTTTTAAAAATTATTATTATTTTTTTTCAATTGGTCCATAAGTAAAGCTCAATTTATTTGATGTGCCACTTGAATTTTAATCTTTTTACTGAGCCAAATAAATTTATTATTTCCAATGATGAGTTTTCAAAAGTTGGACGTGAAATGACAAATTAATCCAAAATAAAAAGTGAAATGTCTATGTTCTGGGCCTATAGATTGGGCCCGGGCTCAAAGATAGAACCCACACCAAAACCACTCGGTCCTAGCTGACGTCTGAAAGTCAAAACCCTAGGGGAGGGTCTTGAACAAGAACAGCGCCCTGCAGCAACTGTCCTATAAATTTCCTTCAAACCCTCGTATTTACGCCTCTTTCACCGCTCTCTCTCGCTGCACTCTTCCAAAACCCTCCTCCTCAGCAAAACCGTAGCTCCAGGCGTCAAGTCTCTCAAATCATTATCCATGGAGTTTTGGGGTATGTTTTCTTTCTCTGGCTTCATTTCCGGTTTAGTATTTCTGCTTTTTACAATCCATGCTGTGAAGACCCTTGAAAGAAGGGTAGAGCAGTGTTTCGCTAGCTCTATGGATTGTTTATTGACGTTTGTCAGATTTTATGTCATTTGTTTCTTTGTTTAGCTTCTGATTGCTTGCGTGAGGGTACATGCGCTTTCCATTTGACTCTGTTTCAACATTTCTTTGCCTCTGTCTGTACGTGTTTCTCATTTCGACATTTTTTGAAATAGTAGCTTTGGGATTAAATGCGTTTTATACAAGTTTCTCTATGTTTATTTTTCCTTATTTCTGTTACTTCATGTTCGTTTTTTTTTCTTTTTGGCTTTTGTTGTGATGGTTAAGCGCTTTTCTTTTTTGTTCTTGCAATATGTCTTGCGTTGAATGCGGATGTAAGTCCTGTGCTAGTGGTTTTGGGAATAAATTTTTTGTTGATGCTTTTAGTAGGTTCTTTCACTCTCATAGCTGAGTACATTGTTCTATTTGGTCTACAGGTATACACATAATTATGGATTAATATGTGCGAAGACTGTGCTGGACCTTTATTTTTTAATGTTTTGGGAAGATTCTCAAAATGGCTATTCTGTATAGCATTATATTGAGGACTGTGAAATAGGATTTTGTTGTAGAACATGTTATCTAAAATTACTTTCTTCGAAAGCATATAAATAAAAATGAATTCTCTGTTTTGATTTACTTTTATTGTGTGAATGAAGTTATCCTCAGCTCAGCATCTGGTTTCTGATGCTTTTCCCCAAGTATATCTGGACAATTGGGAGGGCTTGTGAGGCCTTTCTTCTTTTAATCCCCTTGTTCAACCTGTGTTTTTAAATTTGTTTATGTGCTGGCTTGCATCTTGTTGTGCTCTTGGTTATGTTATTTTTTTGTTTCCGAATTTTAATTCGTAGTTGAAAATTGGCTTTACTATCTTCAATAATTTTATGGTATGCAACTTTTTTCATAGGCTTGTTGGCTATGACCTCATTTTTAGCAAATTGTCCACTGTGATTTCTCGCTGTTAGTGCTTAGTATGATACTGTACTAATTTTGAAATCCTTATCTTTAACATCAGGAGTCGAAGTTAAGCCTGGAAAGCCTCTTAAAGTAAAGCCTGAGGAATGTTATTTGATCCACCTTTCACAGGTTGGTATCTATATGCTTGTGTTATTGTTGAGATTGAGAAGTTGCTTGTTTGCTTTTATGTTTCTCTGGCCAACTAACATGCTGCCTGTTGCGCAGGCATCACTTGGTGAGTCAAAGAACAAAGCATCTGAATCTGTACACCTCTATGTTAAGGTTGATGAACAGAAGCTTGTTTTGGGAACCCTTTCCGAAGAGAGATTCCCCCAGGCATCTTTTGACTTAGTGTTCGAAAAAGAGTTTGAGCTTTCTCACAACTGGAAGAATGGGAGTATCTACTTTTTTGGTTACAAAACTCCCTTCCCAGATGACGAATATCCTTGATACACTCCCTTTGGGATTATTTTTTACCTATATTGCTTTTGTGTATATGGATTTCCTGTGATCTGAAGTTCAGTTTCTAAGTCGTTGATGGTTATGATTTTTGTAATTGGTGCACTTTTCATTTGGACATGGTTTTCTGTTTCCTTGACTTCTTGCTGCTCTCTTGTTGCCACGAATGAGGGTTTATTTTCTGGTGAGTCCTCGTTCACATGCTGCATGATGATTCTTATTTCGGCACTTGACTGCTCATATTTTGCTAAACTATATCATTTGGACAGATCCTGATGATTCTGAATCAGAGGAAGAGGAGCTCCCTGTAGCCCGTGCAGAGAATGGTAAATCCTGCTTCTGTTCCTAAATGCATGTCAGCTATCAGAGACGTTATTGACTCATATGTCTTGCTGGAAATATTCTTTCTTCTTTTTGCAGGAAAAGCTGTGGTTGAGAATGCAAAGCCTGCCAAGGGTAATGGTGCAAAAGCTGAAGCATCTGCAAAACCAAAGGGCAAGGTCGTGGAACCAAGCAAAGATGCCAAATCTGAGGATGATGACGACGAGGATGATGAATCTGAGGATGGTGATTCTGATTCTGAGGATGTTGATGAGGTATCTGGTTGCTATAACAGACTTAAATGTTCTTTTGATGGTGACTGTTTTGGAAATTAAAATGGGATTAAATATTCTGGGGATACCAGTACAGTCCAATGTAGCATTGAGTTTTAGCATGTTGTAGGCTGATGGAGACTTTATTCAAAGAAACATCTTATTTACACATTCATCTGAGTAATTGTAGAAATAATTGATTTAATTGGTTCTTGGGCCAATTCCTGCAGAATTTAGAGCTCAACAAAAAATAAAATAAAATAAAATGAATGGGTCCTAGAGTAAGAGTAAACCATATGTCATTTGATAAGTGACAGTGACCAAATTCTAGGCCTATGTAGGTTTACTTTTAATTGGACAGTTTTATCTTTTCAAAATCCATAAGAAGCGTATGTTTTCAACATTTTTGTAACTGGTTGGTTAGATGTCCGAGGATGATGATGATGATGATTCAGAGGATGAGGATGAAGAGACACCTAGAAAGGTATCTGTTTTACAGTGCAGTTGAATCTAAGCTTGTACGAGTTTTGATTTTATAACTTTGTGGCCTCTGTTGAACTCTGATCAGTTTCCTTATCATAATCTTGTGTCCTTTTTCATGTTTCGTTTTAAAGGTTCAACAGGGCAAGAAGAGGGCCAATGAGTCCGCAACAAAAACACCTGTCCCTGCAAAGAAGGCAAAAGCAGCTTCACCACAGAAGACAGGTATGGTATTCAATCTTCATCCCCTCCTGTATTACTTGAGACAATATCCAATGCACAACTTTTTAAAACAAATGATATTAGGTTTGGAAATTATCAAGATGGTACCTTATAAGTTTGTGATCCAATATGTCGTCCATTCATTACTAAACTAACCTTTTTTTTTTTTTTTTTGAGCAGAAACATACCAAAGTAACCCTTTTTAAAGCCTTAATACAAAATTTCCTCCCATTTATGCTTCTTGGGAATGTCTGGTGTAACTTTTTTTAACCCTTAATTATCCTTCTTATGGCTCCTCTAATATTCCGTTGACTTTTTTATGTTGTGTAATTGGGGCAGATGGTAAGAAGGGTGGTCATACTGCCACTCCTCACCCAGCAAAGAAGGGTGGGAAAACTCCTGCATCACAGAGCCCAAAATCGGGGGGTCAATTCTCATGCAAATCCTGCACCAAGTATGTTCACTAGATAAGAGTAGGTTTCTTACTGTTAATAGCAAAGTTGATTGCTTTGACTGGCTTTGTGTTTCAAGCAGGACCTTTTCATCTGAGGTTGGTCTGCAGTCTCACTCAAAGGCTAAGCATGGTGGCAAGTAAATTGTAGTGGCACGGCAAGACGATTTTTGAGATATGATGCTGCAAGGGCCATGTTATCTCAAGATTTTGGTAGAGTTTTGCGTAGTAAATGAGAGCGCTAGGGATTGTGTGGACCTGTGTTGTTTGTGCTTTTAAAGTCGTACTCTGTGGATCTGGGTTTTGATTTCCCCTATTCAGATGTTATCTTTATAATACAAGTTTTGATGCTGCCTTTTACTAAATTTGATGTTTACCTGCATATGGTCACTAAATACTGGATGATATGAAGTCATTAATAAAGTATCCAGTGGCTGTTTAACAGATTAATACAACTTCAACCCAACCACTCTTAAGCGATAACATCAGATTGGTCATAGTTGATAGAGATGTGATTTTGTCAATAAAATTGCTGCATGCACAGAAGCTTCGCAAAAGGTAAAAGTTAGGACATGAAAACGTAGGCTGCAACCACTCCAACAATCTGCCCTATTATATAACCCTATGGGTCCATCTCCCCTCTCTTTAGTCCCAACTTTCTCACTTTCACTGTTCGTTGCAACATGAGCCACCGTGATCCGGACCAGCTTAAAGGTAGGCATGGGAGCCGGTGTCTGTTATATTACTGACAAAAAATATAAGAGGAAGTTTATTATGCAAAAGATTTATTTCCAGTCACAGCAGCCAGGGGCCATGTGTATCTCCGTCATGACTGCTGGTTTTCTTTTTTTCAAATTTCTTTCCAAGATTTGCGAGGAATTACTAATCGATTGCTAAGGGTTTGCTAAGGGTTTGTTTCTGGATGCTGTAGTAGCGGATTCTTCCCATTCTGATATTCAGAATCCTTATGTTGCTCCACCACCAGAAAGTTATCCAAAGAAAGACGGCCTATGTCCTCCTGTCCAAAACAAATCCAAGGGCGATGGCTTTTTCAGAGGATTGTAATCTCTCTCTCTCTCTCTCACAAACACACACACACACACTTTTTTATTTTTCATTTCTTAATTTACTTTTAACTCCCTGTCAATATTTGTTCTTCTGTGAATGCAGCTGTGCTGGCCTATGCTGCTACTGTTGTCTAGATATTTGCTTTTGAAGATTGAAGCTGCCCTACTTCCTTCTTGGTCTTTTTTTTTATCATATTTCAGCTTGTTATGTTATACTTGCCATGTCTAGCTTCTTGTAAGCTATTCTCTTTCCTTAATACTTCCAGGGCTAGCTTTACCTAAACCGCTTTTCTCCTTGTTTCGCATTTCCTAAAGTCAATGTAACATACTATGCTCTTTTCTTTTGCTTCTTGTTAAGCAATAAGCATCTCTTTAACTCCAACTTCAGAAGGTAATCATTTCCACAACTTCCGCAACTTGTATTTCAGAATCTTCTGCTATGATTGAGTAAAATATTAAAAGGTAACTCCAGAGGAGGATTTGTTGCATAACTGGCAAAGGCACTCAAGGCAAAACCCAAACCAAACAGGGAGACCCAAGTCACTAAGCCTGCTACCAGAATTAGCATCTCATGTCATTCCATGTGATGCAATTCAGTAAAAATCCAACAAAATTGAAACATCACCAACAAATCAAAATAAACAAGTACACTGAGTTTTCTAACAAAGTTCCAAAGATCTGAAAGCATACATAAATTCAAATACAAGCCATTGACGATGAGCAAGGAAATAAATAAGGACAAACCAGTGAAAAGGATGCTGCTGCGAGACTCTCAGAACTATAAAACTAAACCAGGGTCCCTACTGACAATGGGTAGACCTCACCTATGATCTTCCGAGCACAACTGCTAAGCATGAAGTTGCAGGCGCTTTCGCATTTTGCCAGTAATTTGATAGACACCTGTAACCCATTCATCTCACACCGCACCAAACAACCTGTACACAAATTTCATGATAAGCTGCAATTAAAACAACAGCTTGATCCTAAGTAGCAGGGATACCTGAACCTGCAAAACTCATAAACTAGGTAAGACGATTTCTATTTATTTATTATTTGAGAAAAGAAAGTAGAAAGAAGGCAAAACCAATACAGAACCATGGTTGATCGTTCCCTAGCCTGAATGTGCAGTGGTCACAGAGCCCTGACTGTAAAAATTCATGCATATACATAACTAAAAGAATACACCAAACACACATTTCATACACACAAACACATGCAATTAAAGAGCATACATATTTCAAAGAAGTTGATAAAAAGGGAAAAACAAAGAAACAAAAAGCTTGACTGACATAAAAGTATGGAGGCCATTCCTCTCAAGACTAATTCTGAAAGTATCTAGAAGAACCTTATGTGATAAGGTATACGAAATCAGCCATAGAAAAAAGCCAAAATTTTGCAGTTCGATTATCCAAACTGACAACTATATCATTATCAATACCATTTGTGAGAATTATAACGGATAAGGAAGCTTTAAAATCTCCAGCATCATATTTGAAAAAGGCACTCATATAACAAAACTTTAAAAACTTGGGAGAAATTTATATTATGGAGATAATTTTGAAGAATGAAAGAGAACAGATAACACAAGAAGGCAAAGGACATTTTTAGAAATGAAATTACTTTCATGATATAGATCTTGGGGAAAGAGAACTTCATTGCTCAAAAAGAAAATAAATGGTTGAGTTCATAAGAATTTTAAGAGAAAAAAATGAAGTGCTTCAAAATCCATCATGCAGTCAAGCAGACAATCAAGCAATACCCAAACAGATGGTTAAAGATAACCAAAAGATAAAAGACGAAAAACATTTCAAATTCCATATGACAGAATTGTGAACCTGCACACCACCTGCACAGTGGAAAATGGGCTGTAAGCTATATTATGGATGGTCTCAGCTAAATTTAACTTTCTCTAAGGAGGAAGGAAAGAATGCAAATTCTTGAGAGTAAAAGACGAACCAGAGACTAACAGATACATCAGTATCCATTGCCCCCTTCGTGCTGTCCTGGCTGCTGCCGCTGCTGATATTCATAATGCTGACTACCATTTTCCAGATATCCATTGTGACTATTCTCATTGTTATTATTAACAGATTCGGTATTAGCATTGCTAGAGTTCTCTTGTTGTTCCCGTTCCCTGTTCCATTGCTCAATTTTGGCACGCCTCTCCTCACTGCCTTCCCTGACTGGGCTGCGATTCCTCCTTCCCCCAGGGCTTCTGCTTCTTCCTCTCCTGTGACCTGGGCTTATACTCCTATGCCTGCTGCCCCGACTCTCATGATAGTGCTCCCTGTCATCATGCCTTCTACCATGACCATGCCGTCCATGAGAGCGCTCTTCATGGCTCTGATGCCTGTAGGGGCTTCGGCTTCTGCTCCGGCTACGCCTTCGCCTGTATCTCCCAAATAATTGGCGCCTCAACTCCCTGACAACGATTAAAATGAATGAAATGGATTAGATATCCTGCTAGATGATTATCCATGAGAATTACTGAAATGACTGTAGATAAAATGAAACATGTTTTACCTGCTGATCCTTTTTAAATGCATAAAGTTGCAGTATCCACCACGGTTGCATGTGTTCTCCTCATATTGTCTACAGGTAGCTTCACGGAAGTCTGTCACAGGGGAGAAATCAACAATGATGGGACGCCCTGTGATGTTTGATATTCAAACAATGTCAGACAAAACAGAGCATCAGAAGAGTATGAAATTGCAGCATCACATAAGCCACAAGTCACACGAAATAGCATAATATGGCAAAAATGTCTTAACTCTAAACACTGAAATATAGAAAAGCTGAGCATAGCAAGTATTCTGACCTGCATAAAATCTCCCAGTGAGATTTTGAACTGCATTTGCAGCATGTTCTTCCTCTCTAAACTGAACATACACATTCCCAACCTGCCCAAGAAAATCAAAAGATGTGACACAGTTAAAACTAAGACATGAAAACACGTGGGATGGAGTCAAACAAAAAATCAATAATCTGTTCAAGAGAACTTACCATGTGGTCAGCCAGGTTGTCACAGACATTGAGACTCTCAATTTCACCATACTTGCTCAGTTCCTCAAAGAGATCTTCGTAAAAGTCCTATATTTTCACAGGTAACAATTTCAATATAACTTTTAAAGATAAACACTCAAATGCAAAAGATCCTACTGCAATATTATCAACTATAATGCTAATAAACAGAAAGCTAATGCCTTCAGAACAATCAGTCAATACTGTAATTCATTTTTGAACCTATAAATACCTTATTATTTACCTAATATGCACAGAAATGCACTTGCAGCATCACACAATCTGCATACATAGCTGACCAAAGTTTTACTTCTTGCAGAATTGTACAAATTCAAATAAAGATCTTTGCTTTCTTTCACAACAAACTCAGACAGAAATGGAACTTCATCAAATAATACAAAACCATGGACCAGGTTCGCCGGCCTACTGGTCACCTCTGCGCGCGGATGCCCGGGTTGGACTCCTTGCCCGCACGGACGGCAAAGCAAACATAAAAGTTTCCTTAGAACTTAACCCTAAATTTTCCTAGATCCTTTTAGCACTTACACATATCCATAAATAAAGACATGCCCAAATCAAGCACAAGGCTCTACCTTCCCAATAGGGAAATAACTTACAAGAACCCTAATAATCCGACATTAACCCAATGAAACACGCATCAAGCAAGGATGGTCCATAGATTACCTCGAAGTGGTCCTGGATCTTGCGCGGGTCGATGGCCTGGCCCTGGGCGTCGACGCCCGGAGTGATCATATCGGGCCTCTGGTACATGTTGGAAAGCAAGAGCGTGGGGCTGATGCTGGGCTTGGTGTGGAGCCGCGAGCACCGGTCGCCATGCCTGCAAGCGCCTATCTTAAAGTAAAACGGGCAGTTCACTCTGTCCTTCTCCGTCCCAAATATTGACGCTAAGTGCTCCGCCATTCCCCTTTTCCTCTCTTCAGATTAACAGACTGATGTGGGTCAGAGATAGATTGCAGCAACAGCAGGCGTGCCCGAAGAGGCTAGAGGGGTAATCGAATTTATTTGGTGCAAAATATGGAAAGCGCGGATCCTAAAAATAATATTGAATTAGTGGGAAAATTGTTTGGTTCTTTCAAATAAGGTTTATGTTTCTAAGAATCAAATCAAAATTTTACTTGTATATTTATTTTAATTTAAAATTAAATTTATTTGTACATTATTTAAGTAAATTTATATATTTTTAATTAAAAATATTATATTTTTAATAATTATTGTAAATATTTAAAAATATAATAATATTACTTAAAATTATATATTTTAAAATAAATTAAAATTAAAAATATTAATTTTTATTAATAATAAATAATTTTTTAAAAATAAATAAAATTTATATCCTCTATCAACATAATAATTGGATATATTTAATTTTTTATTTTATTTAAACATTTTAAAAATAAGAGGTAAAAATAATAATTTTTCTTGGGCATAAAGATAAGGAATGTGAATCCCATGGAGAGTTTGGGATTGGTTCTCCCATTCTTCAAACCCAAATTCATGTGAGACTTAGATATTTTCATTCTCATTGCATGATAAATAAAATCTAAAGAATATCAGATTCATTTCGATTTTTTACTCTCATTCTCTATCTTTTATTAGTAAACACAATATTAATATAGATAATAGTCCGGATAACTATATATATATAAATTTTAACTTTACTTGAATTTTAATTTTAATTTTTTTAATTGTGCAACTAAATTTTCAGTTTGATTCAATTTAATTTTAAATTAAATAATTATGTAAAAATAATAATATGTTATTGTTGAAATACTTCAAAAAAAAAAATGATTCAAACAACTCATTTTTTAGTGCATTTATCAAATTTAAATAATTTTTGATTTATCAACTATTTTTTAAATAATTTTTTTAAAAAATCAATCATATGAAATTAAAAAAATGGATTTTTAAAATTTTAAAATTTTAAAATTTTTTATAATTACAACTTGAACATTTTTTTAAATCCATGTAAAATTTTAAATCAAAATTCATAAAATCCTTAATTTGAGTTTCCAAATTTTTAGTTTTTTTGTCACAGTCTAAACTGATTTAAATTAAAATTTTGAATGTGCATTGAGAAAATTAGAACGAGAAAATTTTAATTGAAAAAAGTGCATATAGTTGAAGGTTTTATATATATAACCCAACAATTTTTGTAAAACTTTCTATTGTCAATTCTGTGGATTTATTCGAAGTCTGATTATTCGGCTTAATGTTATTTTAACTAAGTTACTGTAACTTTGGATAATTCAATTCAATATTCACATTGATTTTAAACTAATTAAAAATTAAATCATTTTAAGATTGATTGAATAAAATTAATATATTTATTTTAAATTATTTTTAAGTAAATATATAAATTTAATGACATTTATTAGTTTATATTTATTTTATTTTTATATTTATATTTAAAATAAATTAGTTCAAAATCAATCCGAGAACTCATGTAAATGAGCCGAGTTCAGGTGAAATTCAATGATATAATTTCGAACTGATTTTGAGTTTGAATTTTGTTCGTTGAAATCAAAATGATTTTGGACCAAAAAAAAACCGGACTCAACATAAGCCGCTATTAATCCCTCTTTGTGATGCATGATCACTTAACACTAAGTTGAGTGGACACATGCTTCAAAGATTTACAAATATATTAAACTATAAAATATATTTAATTTAGTAAAAATATTAAAAAATAATAAATAAAAGTTATGTAAAACTATAAATTATATTTTTTATTACTAAATAAATTTTAATATTAAAAAATTAAATGTTGAATTATTAATTTAAATTAAATCAAATTTTATTAAAAAATTTTAAATTCAAAACTTTGTATAATGAATTTTAATTTAAAAATTTTTAAATATGTAAAAATAATATTTAATCTACTAGTAAATAAAAATTTTATTTTTTTAAAAAATAAACGGTATTTTTGAAAAAATATACAATGTCAAAATTTTTTAAAAATTATTAAAAATAATTAATAATTTAAAATTTATTCAAATTTTAAGGATGAACTCAAAGTGGAGTATGAAATTTATTTGAATCATATTTTAAACATTTCAATAACGAAAGTGTCTTTTTAAATTTTTAAAATCATTTGAGTTAAGATCTAATTTGATCCAATAGATAATGTTTAATTTGTCATTTTTTAAATATTACAGTTCTTTTGGTAACATAGAGTATAATTCATGGTTTTATATAATTTTTACCCAAAAATAATCTTTCATTTGAATGAAAATAAAGTTGATTGAATTATAATGTTACTTAACATGTTTGGATCAGTGGATATAAAAGTAGATATCAAATAAAAAATCATAAAATATATCCATATTTATTTCACATATATCGATTTGATCAATTATATATAATAATTTAATTTAATTTAATTTTTATTAAAAATTTAAAATTTGATAATATTAAAATTAAAGATCTTATACAACGAATTTGAATTTAAAATTTTTTAAAATTGTAAAACAATATTCAAAATACTATTACAAAAAATTTAAAATTTTTTAAATACTAAAAATATAATTTCTAAAATTTATATTTGGATAAATATTATTTTAAACTCTAAGTTTTATATATATTTTAAATCAAATGTTAATTTTTAAAATGTATTGAAACAAATTTTTAATAGATCTTTACCTATTAATTTTGTCCAAATTGAACTTTGATGAAAATGATAGTGAAAAATTAAAAATATTTTTATCGTTAAAATATTTAAAAAATTACTTAAATAAATTATAGATTTCATTTTGATTTTATTTATCAAATTTGACTAGTTTTTTACTAACGAGTTATTATTCATGATTTTTAAAATTTTTAATAATAAATTTTTTAAAAAGTAGTTTCAATACTAAAAAATTTGTTCCCGAAATATTTATTTGTATTTTTAAAATTTTCAAATCAAAATTCTTTATGAAAGATTTTCAATTTTAATATCTTTAATTTTTAAATTTTTTAATAAGGCTCAATTTGATCAAAATTGATAGATAAAATTTGTTTAAATATATTTTAAAAACTAATGTTGGATTAAAGAGAACAAAAATAAAGTTTTAAACGACATTTATCTTTTATATTATTAAAATTTTAAATAATTAATAAAAATAACTTGTAAAAAAATTACTTAAATTTAAAATAAAGTATATATTTTATTTAAGTTATTTTTTAAAGTATTTTAATATTGAAAATATCTTTAATTTTTTATAAGATTAAAATTTAATTTAATTTAAATTTGATTAAATTTGAAAATTAAATGTATAATCAATTTAATTAATACAATAAGATTTAAATTTAAAAAATAAATATCTTTCAAAAATTTTTTGGTTAATCACACTAAAACAATTTTTACATTTTGGATGCACTATCAAATTAAGACTCATATAAAAAATTGAATCAAATTAAGACTCATTTAATATATTGCCACGTGAGACCTCCATTAATGAAACCCATTAAAATTAACTACATTGCTCACTTACGTGAAAAGTATATGCTTGTTAAGTATGCAATTATATGGAAGACCCTTTCATTATCACCAAATGAAATAGTGTCGCTCAAAAATAAATTTGTGCGCTTTATCCCTTCATCCACCAAATGCAAGCATCAATTATTGTTGAAATCCTAGATTATCAAGTATCCATCTATTAACTCATTTTATCTTTAAGAAAAATTAAGTTTTCAATCGATCATCTCGCATTTTCATTCACTTCGTTGTATCTTCCCGCATCAATTAGATAAAACGGCTACAAATTTGTATCAATCAAATAATAAAAAATTAAAACTTGAAGAAGTTGAAGGTGTTCAATGCTTTTATGGAATCAATATGCCATCGAGGAATGCATGGACTGTCTTGAAATTTAAAAAGAGATTTTTCAGTTGCCTAAGACCTAAGGTACTGTGGTATTCTTGGTTTTATTTTAAATGATATTTGAAGAAGATTTTGTATGCTTGTTGCTAAAATTAATTATGATTTTACTATAAGATAAATTGAGCTACTTATGCTAATTCAATATTTATTTGGCGTTATACTAATTACTTATGATATTGTAGTAATTTTTATGTATTAATTACTTGATACTATTAGAGATGCTAATACTTCGAGATATTGTAGTGATTTCAATATGCTAATCGAAATGCATATGTTTATTTTTTCATGCACTATATATTTGGTTTGAATAAAACAAGCGAATAAAAAAGAATCTTTAATTCTGTAATTGTATACTTATGTTTTCAAAAACACATGATAGTGTTAGGTTTATAAAAAATCTCTGCTTGTAGCTTCATGTAATGAATTCCATTGGATCATGTATTTTGTCGTTTTGGTTAGCTTTTGGTTTAGGAATTGCAATGAGATTCGATATTGGCCACTAGTTCTTCTAGTTTTTTGTTATGTTATATCTAATGCAGTTTAGTTTTAGTTTAGTTTAGTGTTTGAAATTGCTTGATATTTAGTTTAATCTAGTTCAGTTTAGTGTTAATTACTATTACACATTAATTCATAAGTTTTTTACATTAATACAACCGAGGAATTATAAATTGCTTGATCTAAGTCCTTACCCACATGCATGATGAGTTGTTCCTAATGTATTTGAGATGATGAACAAGATTAAAGCTAAATTGATATGGTATAAAGGCTTGCTGATTTTACCTTGGAGCCTATTTATGATCTTCATTATTATGTCATGGTTTGTGTTAATGATGACACGACACAAAGGGTGATGAAGTATCAATTGAATGAGTTAAAGAATGATCTTAGACTTAGCAGTTGTAAGCTTCAAACTTATAAGTGTGATGTGAAAATATTTATTAGTGATTTTATGAGTTGTACACTTCTTATGATTTATGTTAAATGATCTTATGAGAGAGTTAAACTTTGTAATCAATTTTTTTTCTTAACTTATCAAATGATCCTTTTGAAACTTATCTAAACATCAAATTTTTCTCTCAGTGTTTCTGTCTTTTGGATTATTAAATTTTGTATATCTTTTGAAACTAATATGATTCAATGTAATCCTTTTTTATTCTTGGGTTTAGTAAATTATCAAATACAATGTGATCAAATTAATTAGAACAAAGAAAAAGATATAATAAAAAAATAAAACTACACTAGAGAAGTTAAAACTTCAATTACAAGATCTTACTATAGTATTCACATTACAAAAATCATTATCCAATATGAAACAAAACAAATTATTTAAAAATTATCTGCTCACTTGTTATCCAACATTACATAGCTTTCTAACAACTTAATCAACAAGAAAAATTGTCTTTTTTTATTTCTTCAACCAAGTAAATTGTCGACAAATATGAAAGTATTCACTCCTTATACAAGTTTTTCAAGTTATTCAACAAGAAAATATTCATTACTAATCAATATGAAAACATCCATTGTTTATACAATCAATCTCCATAATCACATAAAAACTACAAATGCAACTAGGTGGTCTTATTGAATTGCTAGATGATCACTGCTTGCAATCTTACTTGCTCTTTTTAGGTTGTTTTGATAACTGAAAATAAATAAAGAAATAAGACAATTGTAGTAGTTAAATACAAAAAACATACATTTAACTAAAATAAAAATAGATCTAAATTATAGATGATTACTTAACTATAAATGATTCTATAGTCTTTGGAATCATTAACCAACATAAGATAAGTACCAAATAAACTTTCTTTTTTTCTTGATTGGTTGTGGTGGTGTTGTGGTTATTAGTACAAGATTAATTGAGGCAAATGATGATTAAGTTGAAGTCCTAGAAACTAAAGTACTAAAAGATGTACCCTTACTCTTATATGCAGTCATTTTCTTAATATTAGGATTGATAGGTGCCTTACAAGTTTTAGAGTTATGCCCTTACTGAGTGCAATTAGAATATTTAACTAATTTATGTCTTAATTTACTAGATGTGTTAACTCTAAGCTCATAGGGTTTCTCTTTCTATTTTTTCTTTTTTGGTCTCCCTGGTGCCTTTCGAAGTTTTGGGATTTAAACTTTGGCAATAAGGTCTCATCTTTTTCTTTTTTGTTTAGAGCATGGTAAATTAAGGATTCATAGGATTTAAAATATATAGATGTACTATAATAAAGATTTATATCATCTTCGGATTGCCTTATATTATGTTGGATGCAACAAATAATATATTTGCATGAATGTTACATGCATATCATGGAAACTAGATTTACAACACATTATTTCCCTTCATAATGCATTTCATATAACTTTTCCCCGTGATAAGTTGCCTTATAATTTGCTACATTTAACTTATTGGAATATAATTTTTATTGAATTTTAAGAGTGATCCTATCCTTATATCTCTTTTTATTGTCTTTTTTCACTTAAAATTGATGCATAAGTTTTTCTTTAATTATTGCTACCATTATCACTGTTGGTTTATGCCTTGCATCTAAAATGTATGTTTTAAAACTCTTACAAACAATTAAGTCATACTTATAATTATAAAAAAAATTTATGTTTAGCTCAGAGACACCTATCTATTTCCATCAAATAATAGTAAGTGTCTACTAACCTTTCTTTGATGGCAACCATCTTCTCTTTGAACTCTGCATATGAATAAGCACATGCAGCAACCCATAATTTTTGCTTTTAATCTTTTTTCTTCTATCCACGATCTCTAAAGTTAGCGTGCAAATGCCAAATATATATTATGTATTTTGTATTTGGCAGAATAGTGTTGAAAGCCTCCACCAAATCTTGTCAGTGCATAAACCAAGTGAAGCATCCTATCAGTAACAAAGATGTAAATCAAAAGAAAATAAAACAAGAATGCAGTAGTTACTTATTGTTTATCACTAATGAATGTCCATCCATGCTTCTCAAATGGACCAATATCTCTCAGTAAAGCTTTCAAAAACCAAATCTAAAATTCTTTATTCTCACTCTTAATAACAACAAAAGATATTAGACAAAAATTATTACTTAAATCTCTAGTCATGACACTCAACAATTGATCACCATAAGGTCCTTTCAAGAAATACCCATCTAATCTAATAAAAGACCTAACTCCATCTAAAAAACATTTTCTCATTCCATTTAATCTTAGATACATTCTTTGAAATTTAGGCTTAGGGGAGACTATGACCTTCAGAAGAATAGAAGTCTTTTTGTTATGTTGTTTTAATGCCTCATAATAATTTCAATGAATTATCTATTGATCCTTAGTATCACCATTTATCTTCTATAGGACTTGTGATTTAGCTCTATAAGTAGTAGCCTTAGTGATGTCCACATGATATTTTCTTTTCACTTTTCCCATTGTAAGTTTCACTTTATAATTACTGTCATCTCTAAGCATCTCTATAAACTGCTTATTCAACCAACCAAAAGTGAATGCTTTTTTTTGTAAGCTATACCATAACTATGAACCACACAATATGTCTTTACTTAAAATGTATCTTCTTCATCTAATTTCGTAATATACAGTTTTTATCCACATCTTTTCTTATAATAAACAGTGACTCTAGTTGCTATATTATGAAGGAATTTGATGTTTTTTTTAATCCTTCTACTAAACTGTCTAACCACTTTAGTTAAAACCTATTTAGTGAAAGATAATATTTTCAAATTGAAGGTAGGATGGTTTATATCCCTATTGGGGTCAAAATGATTAAACTTTTAGACCCTAACTTCACCTTTATTATCATTCCTATGAATATCAATGTTATCACCAATAGCTTCTTCATTAGTATGAAGCTCAGCACCCTACCCCATTAGTAAGAGCTCTACAATCAGTATTACACTCAACAACATTCCTCACTGCATGATCTATCCCAACCTCCATAAGATCATCATCTGATAACTTATCCTCAAATTGTTTTATCATATTACCTCCTTCAGATGCATCATCATCATATAAGTCATTTATATTATCATCATTATCCAGAGTTACCTCATTATCCAAATAGCTATCTATATTGCTGGAGCCTATTAAACTTTTATCATGATTACTATCCATATGAGCATTATTTGACACAACATAAAGTTGTATCAATTGTTTGCTTACTTTCTTATAGTGACTTAATATGTGTAATGCATCTTTATCAGAACACAATAACCCAACACTCTCACTTACAATATTGCTGGTTCGTAATAAATAATAGATATCGTCACCATCTATGTGCCCATAATCTTTGCACAAGCCTTCTAAGTTGAAATAACACATTTAATCTAAATCAGTAGCCTGAATAAGGCTTTCTTTGTCATTGACATACTCTTTAAGTTCCTGCATCATTAGCTTATCACAAAAGATCTTAAAACTTACACAATCTATTATTACAAAAGAGCAATATAACAGATATTAAAATAACAGTACATCTCTACCTAATCTCATAAAAAATAAATATAAGAACTAATTTAAGCATTTAATAATCTAAGCACTATATAATTAATAAATTTTTACAAATTCTTAATCAAACTAAATAAGTTCTATAAATGATATTACAAAACCATTTTGAAATACATGAAAATATAAAATAACATGCATAGAGAGTGGCTTCAACATCGAATTTATACAATTAGTAAACAAAATTTTGTTTTTCTTAAACCAATGGCAATAGATTTTTCAAATTTGAGAAATTTTAATTTTTGAAATCCTTCATTTGAACTAAATGCGTATTATATTCACCAAACAGATGACAAGATTTTGAAATCCGCCGTAAAATTATTAACAAAATAAAAAATAATAGAAATTACTCAAATGAAATCCTAAAAATCTAAGATTATTAAGTGCATTATTTTATTCGTTCGTCAAATCTTGATCAATAAATTTGTTAAGAGCGAAAAAACATAGAGATAATTTCTTGGTTGATTCAAAGGTAAATGTAGAAAAAATCTTGGAAAGAGTTTACTGGAGAAATGGTGAGTGTGAGTAGAGTATGTGAAGTCTGAGTGACGGTGTACGCAATGACACCAAAGGCAATTAGGAGTTTGCAAAAATAAAGTATACGTGATTATGTTCACACACTTATCACATAAGTAATATTGTTAATTTTAATAGATTTTGTTACCAGAAGTCTCACATTATAATTAATTGTTACGTGAATCTTAATTTAATGTAATTTATATATATATATCTTAGTTTGATAGTATATTCAAAATATAAATTCTTATAATATAATTAATTTAAAAATTTTATATTATCATAATAAAACTATAAAGGGCCAACTTTCAGCAATATATTTTATCCGTACCTAAAATGAACTTCTGTGGTGGTATAAAACATTAGTCTTAATAATATTTTTGAAAAACCGCATGTTTTCGAAATTCGATCCTTTTAGAACGCGTGCAGGGAGGTCTTTGTGTGTGGGACCGCAATCGAAAGAGGACAGAAATGGTATCGAGCGGTGGATTTCCGCTTGAGCGCTGGGTTTCTGTGATGTAACTGCGTATATCGGGTCATTCTGATGCTTCCGGATCCGTGAGAACCTTTGTTTTTATGATAAATAAAACAAAGCAAGGAGCGTTAACTGCCAGCTGGTTTGCCCGAGAGGTTAAGGGGGAAGACTTAAGATCTTCTGCACATAAGTGCGCGTGGGTTCGAACCCCACAGCCAGCAATTTTCTTGCCTTACTCTTTTTGCTTTTCCTTTTTTGTTTTCCCCATTTTCTAAGACAACTTTAATATTTTAAAATCCCTATGCCTTCTTTGTTTTTAGTTTTCTACTTGTCTATTTTTTATTTCAATAAATAACCAAAAAAGATATAAATAATTTTGTAATTTCCATCTCTTATAAATAATTTTAAAAAAGAATCATCTTAAATCTATTCCTAAATAATTTAATAAAAATCATTTTTTTCTTACAAAAACTCAAAATATACGCGAACAACTTTTAGATAACTAAGTAATGAAAATGGGGCACTTAGAAGTTCTACCATCCCTAGATGCAATGTCTCAAGGTAAATTTTTTTTTATTGATTTAGTGTTGTGTTGTGTTGTGTTGTGTTGTGTTGAATTTTTTTTATGATGAATTAAAAAATATTTTTTATAATTGATAATATTTATATAAAATATCATAATTATTCATTTAATTGAATATTTACTTATTATAATCTCTTCAAAAGCTTTGCATAAACTTAAATTTAAAAAAAAAAAAATCAGTCTAAGTCTTAACATTGTATTTCAAATAATAACTGTCCTTATCTAAATGTTCAACAATGAAGTTTCTTGATCATATAAAAAGATTTGTGCATAACCATTTTTCTGTTTCATATATTTTTTATTTCATAAATTTAATAATATTAATTTTGAAACACAATAATACTAAATTATTTAAAATTTAAATTAAAAATAAATAAATTATTAAATTTAATCATAAAATTAAATATTTAATAAGATATTCAATACAATAAGAGCCACAAATAAATCTAACAAAAAAATTTTGAGACATTTTGTCATTATTGTAAATATCTTGTATCTATTACTAAATTAAAATATCAAAATATATTAATTTTTTATCATAATATTAAACATTTCTTTTTAAAAAATATAACTTAAAAATTAATTAATATAAAGACAAAAACTTAGTATTTGGTGCATGTTCTTTTAAAAAAATAGTCATTAGAATGAATATATGTTAAATTATTGGGTAAAGGTTATTTATAACTATGAATTACACTATGTATATCAAATTGAATCCTAATATTTAAAAAATAAAAAATTAAAACTTTCATTTAGCAATTTGATATAAATGGAACCTTAAATTATCGTAAAAAAATTAAAGATATTGTTGTTGTTGAAATATATAAAATAACTCAATTTTTTTTATATAATTCATTTCAAATCAATTCCTTAGTTTTAAATAATTTTTAACTCATAAACTATTTATTATAAACTTTTCAAATTTTTGACAGTAAAAATGTTTTTAAAAATATTTTTAATACTTGAAAATTTTAAAATTTTTTTATGGTAATTTGAATTTTTTTTACATTCATGATAAATTTTAAATAAACATTTATAGTATAAAATTTTTAATTTAAATATATCAAAATTTTAAAATTTTTGATGATATTAAATTTAGTTTAAATTAATAGAGCGGAGTTTGATTTATTATTTTTTAAATATTAAAATTAAATTGACACATAAAATATAGTTAAAGATTTTAAATAACTTTGATTTTAAATTATTTGATTTCTATCCTATATATATATATATAATATCATAATATATGACAACATATATGATATGATATCGCAATTTATATGATAATATTATTTATTTATATTATATATTAATTGACACTACAATGTATTGATAATATCATAATATATGACAACATATATGATATGATATCGCAATTTATATGATAATATTATTTATTTATATATATATACACAACAAGATATACTAACAACATAAATATATTGTCACTTTTTCATTTTTTTATTTTTAAACATAATGTTAAAAAAAAGAACAATATTATTTAATTTTAAAGTGATGTCAGTTTTTGTAATTAATATAAAAACAATTAATTCCAAGTAATTCTACATCAATCTTTGTCCTCCCTTACCATGACTTCGAGTAAAAATAAATAAATAATCTATAATATGTAATTTTATTTTTCTTAAATTTATTTTTTAAGTAGTTTCAATTTTTTTCTAAATATGCATATTTTTTTAATTTTTTAATTAAGGGTGATAATTCAAATTTATGGATCGTATTCATATCATATCGATCTGTTATAATGACACATTTAAATATAACATGGATATGACATGATTATTAAATTATTAGATGAATAAATTCAAATATGATATATTTATATTAAACGACTGAGACAATACAATTTAGTGATATTTATTTTTACATAATTGATTTAATATATTTAATAATTTAATTATTTTATTTAATATTAATTTAAATTCAAATAATATATAAAATAACAAACATTAAGCAAAATGACTCAAATTATAATATCATATAACAACAAATATTAAGCCTAAACTTTAAAATTATATAGATAACGGATGAGAGAATCAAGATTTTTATTTTTTAAGTAAAAGATTAAATTTTTTTAAAAAAAACTTCAACATTATAAAATATTGATATACAATAAAACATCGTTATTTTGATTAGTAGGTTAAACCAATTATAACTAAGTTCACACGTCAACCTATAACACAAAAAGTTTTATTATGTTTTAAATTGATTGATCCAATTATAACTCAAACCCGTTATACCAAACTTAAATTTTATTGCTTTGTGTTGAGTTTTTGTCATATCGACGAATTGAGTTAAAAATTATCATCTTTATTTTAAATAATAAAATTTATATTTTTTAAAAAATAATTAAAAGTATCCCCAACATTTTTATAGTAAAATATCTAAAATGGTGTATAAAAATAAAGAATTTTTTCTCCAATGAGATGTTATGGTTGGTTTTCAATGCCACCAAGTTAGATAAACAGTATAGCATCAAATTCATTTCAGCTTATTGCATCTTTTAATAAAACTTGTTATGATATTATTAAATATTTATTACCTTTTTTAATCTTTGATCGATTTAATTTTTATAAATAATTTAATATATAAATTATATTATTAAAAAATTTACATCATTAAAAATGTTTCATCAAAAATTTCAAAATAAATTAGTTTTTAATAAATAATTTAATTTATTTAAATTACTATTATTAATTAAACATTTATTTAATATCAACATTGTATATAATATTAATTTTTTTTTATAAAACATAGATTTTAAAAATTATCAGTTAAATAAAATTTATGATTTAAATGATTTAAACTCGAATAGATATAGTAAAATTAAAACTTACTAGAACTAAAATCATCATTAAAATAAATATAATAATAAATTAATGATTACTATATTGATTAAAACTAAATCACTCTAATAGTAATAATCGAAGTCTAAAACTAAATCACTCTAATAATAATAAATGAAGTCTAAAACTATTGTTTAAAATCAGGAATATCATCTCTACTTCCTCCCAAATCACCTGCATATTGTGCAAAGACATTAGATTGATCCACCCACTCCGAGGATATTAGGTTAAAAAAACCATCAATTAAAAATATTAGACAAACAAAATTATTGGTTGAAAAAATTAATTCTAAAAATTGAATGAATAAAAATTAAGTTGATAAATTATTGGTTTTAAAAAATTACCTTGAATTTCATAGTTAATTAAAAAATATTTCATTATTTTAAATAAAATAATTAATATAATTAATATTATTTATTGATAGCTATTAAAAAATATTATTAAAAATTATTGAGAGTACCACTTTAATATACATTGATTGGCAATAAAATTTATTAGTAAAATATATTTTTAAAAAATGTTGTTTAAACTTAAAAAGAATTATGTTACACTTTAAACATTAAGATAATAAGTTATAAAACATTTATTAAACTTTTGATTTTTATTCAAATTATTTGCAAAAAATAATTGATTTATTGCATAAATTATGTAAAACAATCCATATTCACATATGTAATAAACATAGATTAAATTGTATTATACTTAGATTAATGTATTTCACAAAAGAACCGCATACATCAACAAACAAAAATCTCAACAATAAGAAAACACAAAAATTAAAATAAAAGAGAGAGAGAGGGAGGCGAAAAAGATAAAAAAAGAAGATAAATAATAATGCATTTAATTATCTTCTTCAAATTTCAATAAAACAATATCGAACCTTAATACAAAAAATATTTTTTTCGCTAATTTATCATTTCTTTTGTGATATATTAAGAATAATACACAAAAAAGAGTTTTTTCAATAAAGCTCATATACTTTACTTGAAAGAACTTAATGTAAAAATAAAAAAAAAATCATAAACAATGCGTTTCACCATCCAAAAAATAGAAAAATAAAAATATATAAAGTAATAATTAATAACAAAATTTAAGATAAATTTACATCATATCAACGAAAGAATTTGGAATCCTTTGACTACAACAATGTAAGAAACTTATAAGCAAGTAAGTTAGTCAATTTTTTTTGTACAATAACACTAAAAAGCAACTTTTACACTACCTAGCAAGCAGCACCACTTATAGCAATTATATATTAAGCAAATATCAACACAAATTGAACTAAACTTTTGAGCATGAAAATTAATTAATTCTCTGTATAACATATACTAAACAATTACCACAACTTATAAAATACGCAATTGGAGCCACTTATATACTAAACAATAAAAGAGTAAGCTTATATGGAAGAATATTTTAGTTTTTTTCACAATTAAAAAGGTTAAAAATAAACTAATTTATAATATGAGTTAGGTTTAATTAATCTCCTAAATTTTAGGTTTTTTTTAAACAATTAAATCACTTTATTCTTTATTTGTAAAGTTTTAAAGTTTAAATTTAATAATATTTATCAACAAAAATTAATTTTTATGTTAATTGGATACACTTTATCTATAAATTAATATAAATATAAATGTATATATTTTGAAAATTTTAATCAAAATATTGATAAATTTAAATTTGAATGATAAATTCAATTTTTTAAAATAAAAAATTTTAAATTGAAAACAATTGGCAATTCAAATTTGGACTAAGCAATAAGTACAATCTTAAATCATCAACAATTATGTATAGAGGAATCCCTCCACTCCTCCCAAATATTAAAAGTTTGATAAAATTTTAAAAATAGTTTTATTAATTAGATTTAATTTTTTAATTTTATTGTTAAATATTAAAATTTTCTGTATTTATAGAAATTCCATGAAATAAAAAGAAGAGAAGTCTTTAATTCCATAATTGTCATACTCTTTTGCATCTAAAAGGTATTACATGTTAAGTTCAATTTTTTTAAAGTTTTTAAATTAATTAATGCATTTACTATTTGACGATGAAGAAAATAGGTTTTTTTTCTTATTATCTTCAATTATTTTTAAAAAAAATAATATATTTTTTTGATTTTCATGTTTGCTAGATCTCTCTTTTTAATTTTCTTATAAGTTATTTAAAAAAAAATCAAATTTTGATTGGTAGAGTGTATATGTTATAAAATTTGATGGAGTGATATTTTATGATTGAGTTTATTCTAACAAAAACTTTTTGAATTTAGATTTGTAATTTTATATTTTTATACATTATTTTTAGAGTAAAAATTACTTAAAATTTAAAATTTTACTCTCTTCCAATCAAATTCCAATTTTTAAAACGTTTCAAAACAAACTTTGATTTATTGCTTTAAATCAAATTAAACCTCATAAAAAAATTTAAAAATTAAATATATTTAAATTAAAATTTTTTAACAAATTTTGACTTAAAAAATATATATATATATATATATAATACTCAAGTTACAAAAAAAATCATAATCTTTTTATTATTGAAAATAGTTTTAAAACTTTATATTATCAAAATCTTTTCATTAGTAAAAAAATTATTTAAATTTAAAAGATAAAATAAAAATAAAAAATCAAATTTATTTGAGTAATTTTTTAGGCAATTCAATCATGAAAATATCATTAATTTTTCATAACTATTTTTATCAAAATTGAATTTGAATAAAATTAATAAATTAAAGTTTATTTAAAAACATTTTAATAGTTAAAATTTGATTGAAAAGAGATAAAATAAAACCTAAGATTTAGAATGATCTTTACCTTTTTTATTTTAAAAAATTATTATTTATTTAAAAAATTATAATATTAAATTATTCTGATAAAAAATTATTTTAAAAATATTATATTTATTAAAAAATTATATTACACGAAATGATATCAATAAATTAATTTAATATTATAATTATTAAATTTATATATAATATATTATTAAATTTATTTTTTAATAGTATAATAAATATTTGATATGATAAAACAATCTCATTATCTGCATCAGTTTTAAACTAATAATTATATAAAAAAGGTAATTTCATTGTTACAACAATCTCATTATCCTAATATTATTGTATCTTTTACTTGGCATAGGGAACAAAATAAATAAAAAGGATATGTTTTATGCCTAGTATGGAATAATATTATCCAGCAACCAAACGCTCAGAAAAGACAAAAATGACCAAAACAGAGAGAAAAAGAAAAAAAGAAGCGGAAAAAGCGGAAAGAAACGGGAAGCCACAAAAGAAACGGATCTCTCCCTCTCCCAATTCTTCTGAAGGAAAAGTTTCAAGTTTCTTCTTCACGTAACAAATTGGAAAAAGTAAAAAAGAAACCTTTGGAAGAAACGTGGGCGTCCATACGAAGAATTTATCTGCGCAAAATTCACTATCAGGTAAATTAAACCAACCCCTTTCTCTCTCCTTGACTTGCTCGAACCCCGGTTGGATATTTCAGCGGAAATTGCATGTTTCGTCATCAATGTAGCTAATGATTATCTCGTTTTTCGAATTAGTATGATTGTTGCTCCTAAATCTGGTTCATATTTTTGCAGACCTCTGAATTGAGGTGAATTTTTGTAATGTAAAGTAAGATTGTGATTTGGGTTGTTAGAGAACAATTGATCAAACAATGTGTACAACAAGTACGCAACATGATTTTAGGATTCAAAGATCAAATTAGGATTTTGCCTTTCCATGCATGTACTTAGATGCTGTGATATCAGAAAATATTGTAATAAACATAGAGAATCAGTGAGAAGAATGAAAGTGGGGACTGCATAACTAATGTGGAGAGTTTTATGGATTTTACTTCATTGGAGCCCCAAATTTACTGCCTTGATTAGGTGTAAGATTCTAGTGCGGGTAATGGCTTCTTTTGCGAGAGACATAGTTCTTAGTCAGAAACTTAAAGTCCAGAACTCTCCAATATTTTGGGGGGACATTCTTAATGTTCTTTTCTTGACAGGTTATTTGGAGAGTATCCATAGCACACAAGTTCTCCTTTTGAACATTATAAGTTGCTTGAGGGCATTACTTTAGCTGATGAGATTTCAGAAAAGAGGAGAACGATACATTATTTTCTAATGTTGTATGATTGTGATGGTAAGACAGTGGACCTTTTGCTGTTTCATTGTGTGGTAATTTGGAAAATCTGGAGGTTGATGACCGTTGTCTGTTTTCAGTTAATTTAAAGGGAGGGTTTTAGAGTTCAAGTAGTATACTCTAGCAGCTTCAAAAGTAGTACCCTTTTGCATGATGTAGAATATTTGGAGGAAAAGAAATAACAAGCTTACTAGCGGGGGAGGCAGCCATTCATTTTGCAGAAATAACTCCTTGATCATTCTATCTATTTCTTGTCACTCCAAAATCTCTGGAAGTTGTGTTTCTTATAGCTGAACTTTTAGATGTTTTGCTTGTCAATTTCAATAGTTGTGCTCTTCCACCACCCCCCCTCCCCCCTTCTCTCCCACCACCTCCTTGCCTTGCTCACTATTTTAGTAGTTTCTCGTATATCCTCCTTTGGTATTTGGGTTGCATCATCTTGGCATTTTCCAATGTATTTGCTCTTAACATTCAAATGTGATATCTGCAGCATAAATTGTTTCAGAATATTATGTGAGTTTGCAGTTACGATATCATCATTTGACATTAAGTCCCATCCCCATCTTTTTTTTCCAATTGGTGTTGAAGCTTTTTACTAAGGCCATGTGTCATGTTGTTTGAGCTTGTACTGTACATTTTATGCCATTAGAAGTTTCTTTTTGTTTCAGCCTGAACTCTATGTGTCTTGCTAAGCAAAGATTGTAGGTGGTGTAGATTGCGAGGGGAAGAGAGAGAGAGAGAGAGAGAGAGAGAGAGAGAGAGATGGAGAGAGTGGTGGGTTGAGGGGATCTCCCGATATAAGAGCTCCTTTCCTATGGGACTGAGAGTAACCAATAAGACTATGGGTCCATTTAGAACCGTTCTCTTTCTGTGACTAGTCAACTTGGTTTCGGTTGTGTATAGACCCATAAATGGTAGCTAAGTGTATTGGGCCTGTGGGGATGTATACCAACTCTTTGGTTTCCCAAATTGAATTTTTCAATCTTGGTCCCCCAAAACAACAACATCCCCGGTATCCTAGCTGGTAGAATGTTATGCATTTAGATGAGATTAAAAAAGCACCCGTGGTGCTTATGCGACCCATCTAAAAAGACATCTAAGCAACTTCCTTTTCTCTAGAAAATGAGCAAGTTCAATCTTCATCTTTTGTAAGGAGCTATTGTCTTACTTGTTCAACGTGTTGGTTCCCAAGACATGTTTGATCTGTTCCCAGAACTCATGTGAACCCAGGACAGAGCAGTGCAACATCAAAGGTCATAAGTGTTGGGTCTTCCTGTGTATGAGGCTTGTTGAATGATTTTTTTGGTAGTTAAGGAGTGAGTTAGGAGAAGCCAAATTGACATAGATCTCTGAGCAGTATCATATCGGAAAGCTCACATTTACTTTAGCTGGTTGTGGGTTTAGAGACAAGAAGTCTGTCACTATTCTAAGAGTCACCAGGTGTAGGCAAGTCGAAGTACATATGCCAAATGAACTTTCAGGTGGATGCATTGTGATATAGGCTCTAGCTTTTTTGTATCCATGTATGCAATAGGAGGTTAATAGCTATTATGGTCATGCACTCAGTGGTGGAGCGATGTTATAGCATACAAGGCCTATGGTTCCCCAAAGTTTTCCATAGTCTTTTATATTCATTGAACTTAAAAGAAAAAATTATCGTCTTCTTCTGATGAAAAGGCCAAAAAGCAGGATCTTAAGCATGCTTGAAGCCCCATGTACCATGAATACCATCATTTAAAGTATGTCTTAGGTTTTTCTGTATCTTGATACGTTAATGGGTAGTCATTGAATTCACTTCATTTGTTCTAATTTGTAAGTTGGAAGGGCCCAGCAGCTCGTAGCCTTCTACAAAAGCTGCCATTATTTTTCCATTTGTTCTCTCACTTCTTGCTTCTCGGTGATCAATTCTCACTTCTCCTTCACTGTTATGCCCTGCTGTCTTCTCTTCGAGGCAGTTGAATCTTCAATTTTCAGGTTTGTTTTCATTCTCTTTTAGACTTATCCAGCTGTTTCATTTGGATGTTTCCTGGCACTTGGAGCGAAGTTAAGGCAAAGTTCAATTATTAATTTAACTCAATGGTTTCTCTGTTAGTTGATTCCATTCTTGGTCAAACATAAACTAGAATGTGTGTGTGCACAAGTGTACTTGATTTATCATTTGTTGTTTATTAAACAATAAAATTTTAGAAAAAGGAAATCTGAATTTGTTGCATGCAGAGCTTAATGATACTTCTACTTTGCAACTCATCAATTACAGAGATGACATCTTTCTTCATATTTAGGCACTTCTTTTCTGATTTGGTATTGCATTGATTATTATTATACATGAAGGTGCCTTTCGATATGAAGCTTTGATTTTAGTCCCAGCTAGAATTTAACTCCAATTAGAGGTCGCAGTTTGTTGTTTGTGTTTATTAGTTGGAGACTTATGGGATTTCTCAGTAATGTAAAGTAATATGATTGAAATCTATATCACTACTTGATCAAAAGGAATGTAAAGTTATACTCCGTAAATTGGAAATGAGAAAGAAAAGAACTGGGCAAGTGGGGTATACTATGATGCATACTGCTAGTGTCAGTTCTTGGCCTGTTGAGGTGTAGTCCTTACTGATCAATGCATATTTGACCTTGGCTATTTTTCTTTGAGATTTAGAGAAATTTTATTTTCTTGTTGTGTTTGTTTTATGTGCATTGGCACCTATATGTTCCCCCCAATGAATTTGTTCAATCGTTTTAGGTCCTAGTGCATCATTGGACGGGTGAAACTGTCTTCTTTGATTCCCATGCTTGTCCATTTCTAGGGTCTTCCTTGTGCACAATGGAACCATTTCTTTCCCATCTTTCCTCAAAGAAAATTATAACAACATTCACATATTAAAATTTGTCATGAATTTATTGTACAAGTTCCCGCACCCCCACCCCCCCATCCCCCCTCTCTCTTCTTTTCTCCCCTCACCCCAAGGTAAACTTCCTGGATTTGCCCCTTCATACTCCACTTAATCCTGGACAGTCAAATTAGGCTGAGTGGCATGGTAGTATATAATCTCTCAGTATTATCATCACTAAATTCATTACCCATGTTCTATGCTTCTCGTCATTGAGGTAATAATCACATCATTGGTTGATACTATAAGAGAGATGGCCTTTGTAAAACTGCTTAAAATGTTTTGTTCTTTTGTTAATCTATTCAGTGGTGATTTCTTTTATCAATGAATCTGCATTGTTCCTTCACTTATGTTTCGTTTCCTTTTCCAGAGCACATAGTACTGACATAATTGAAGGTATGCCATCGGAGTCTGACAAGTGGGGATGGGAACATGTCAGTGTTTTTGGTGGGTTTGATAGGGGCAGTGGTACTAAGAGGTGGAAATGCAATCACTGTAATTTAAGGTATAATGGATCTTATTCACGTGTTAGAGCCCACCTTCTTGGGTTCTCAGGTGTTGGGGTCAAAAGCTGCCCTGCAATAGACAGGTCTTTAAGAGAAGCATTCCAGGTCCTAGAGGAGGAGCGCCTTGCTCGGAAAAAGAAAAAAACTGCTGCAAATGGAAAGCCCTGCAAGCGTATTAGAACTTCACAGCCTAGTCTTTGCTGGAAAGCTGCCACTAAAGAAGATGTAGATGATATTGTTGCTAGATTTTTCTATGCTGATGGATTGAATGTCAAAGTTGTGAATTCTCCTTACTTTCATGATATGGTGAAGGCTATTGCCGCTTTTGGCTCTGGTTATGAACTCCCATCAACAGATAAGCTGTCTGGTTCTTTATTAAATAAAGAGAAGTCGAGGATCGAGAAGTCTGTGGCTTTTGTTAGGGAGTCCTGGCCTCATACAGGGTGCTCAGTACTTTGTATCAGTCGTCTTGGTGGCACACTAGGCTGCTTCCATATTAGCATTTTCGTCTCAAGTCCTAGGGGACTCATATTCTTGAAAGCAATAGATATAGATGATGGTAATGAGACAGACGAAATCTTTGCTAGCTCCCTTAGTGATGCTTTTACGGAAGTTGGACCTGCTAATGTTCTTCAGATAATTTCGCATCTAGGTCATGCCTGTAAATCATCTGAAGCCCTTACATTGTCGAAGTTCCCCAACATATTTTGGTCTCCTTGTACTTCGAATTCTGTCCGTATATTGGTGGAAGAAATAGCTGAACTTGAGTGGACAAGCTCTGTTGTATTAAGTGCTAAGAAGATTGAGCATTGTATGCTTATATATCAACAGTCTTTCCCATGCATATTCACTCAAAATCTGAAAGAAACTTTTGACCTGCATGCTGCCAGGTTTGCACCTTCCTATTGCCTGGTCCAGAGAATTTTTGTGCTAAAGCAAGTACTTCAAGATGTAGTGGTTGGTGAAGAGTGGAAGCAATGGAAGCATACTATTTCAGAGGACTGTGTAGCTGTTGAATCAGCCATTCTAGGGGATGATTTCTGGAGCAAAGCTGATTTGTTGTTGCAGTTATACGAGCCTTTTGTAGCCTTACTTTCTACACTCGATGTTGACAAATCTATGCTGGGTGCTGTCTGCGACTGGCGCATGGAGGCCCTTGAAGCCCTGAGAAGTAGAGGAATTGACAACAATGCATTAACTCAGTTAGAAGCTTTAATAGAGGACAGATGGGATGCATTATTTTCTCCTCTTCATGCTGCAGGTTATATACTGAACCCCAGATATTTTGGAAGAGGCCAAGCAAAGGAGAAAAATGTAATGCGGGGATGGAAAGCCACTCTTGAAAGGTATGAGTGTGATGGTGCAGGTCGAAGAATCCTCAGGGAGCAACTCAGCTCTTACTGGCGGCTCGAAGGATCCTTTGGAGAGGAAGATGCTATTGATAGTAGAGATAAAATGGATCCAGTTGCATGGTGGGAGAACTTTGGCTTTGAAACTCCCCACTTGCAGACACTGGCCATAAAGGTTCTGAGTCAAGTAGCAAGCATTGCATCGTGTGAAGAAATTTGGCAAGACAATGACTTCCTATGTCAAGAAGCTCCCAACAGGTTAGGCGTGGAGAGAGTAGAAGATCTTGTTTTTGTTCGGAACAATCTTAGACTCCATAGCCAAAGAAGTGGAAGTTCTGTCTTTAGCCAACGAAATGTGAACTTGAGCTCCCCATCTCGGTTAGCACTCATCTCCATCAAACAAAGATGAAGGGAAGCATCTTGACAAATTCTGATTGATCCTGCCAACGAACTCCAGCCCATTTAGTAGGAAAGAGCTTAAAGCATTTACATTCAGTTCCATATTTTAGCAGTCAAACCGGTGTTTTCCTCTCTTCTTCTCTCAAATTTTGGCGGAAGGAGGAAATGTGAACCCTGAAGGAGGAAGATGTAAACTATGGCCAAAATATATCGAGCTCTTCTATGAAATGCGCTTGGCCATCTGGGTCTCACTCCCTCCATAACAATGGTTGTATAATTACTTACATTGGGAGGGCGTGACCAAAGCTTCTAAGATGAGATTATGTGAATGGAGTTGATACCATTATTAGAGATGTATTTAATGTCCAAGTATTAATACAATGGGGAGCATGCAGTATCTATTTAGTGAAAGGATATGGATTTTTTTTATCTGACTTATTGTTGATATCTTTTATTAAAAAATAAATTTTTGTATGATTTATTATAAAAATATGAGAAAAATAAATAAAGTAAATTTTAATTACTTATTTTCTTAAATCGTTTGTTTCAATATCTTTTAAAAAAATATCAATAAACTTTTGATCCTCACCCAAAAATAAAATAAAATTGATAAGCATTCTGGACAAACGGGTGTTAAAAAAATTAAGGCGGGATGATTTTACAGGTCTCATGTATCATTCTATTCCCTAAGTGAAATTAAACATTGTCTATGTTCATTTGTTGCCACGGGGAGCTAAGAGCACTCGACAAGAACTTTGTCGGTAGAGGGGTATTCTTTGGCTTTCAAGTGCAAAATGTTTTGGTGCATATTTTTGCAGAACATGCATGATATGCATGATTTGAAAGGAGTCACGACAAAAATTGTGGCATATAATTGGCAATGAAAATTAACATGTCACATGGGAATTAAATTATATCATGTTGACTAACAATTTAGTTATAACCAATGTGGACAAAATTAATTTATTGGAATAATTATTTGAAAATTCATATCTTTTTAATTGTTAAAAAAAATTGTACTTCTAAGATTAATTTGTGTATTGCAATAGACAAGTCCAAAACTTGTAATCAAAGTAAAGCAATGGCAGAAGGGATCATTGCCGACAAAAAGAAACCTAGTGTAGCTTTTTTCACTTTAGGTCACTTTGTACATGATTTTTCTTGGGAAGAAACAGCAAGCATAGTCTCATATATAACATAATTTTGTTAGGACCGACACATTTTGTGGGTTAGGATAATCTTTCCAAGGTGAAAACCCACGAAAATTAGATAAACTTTAGGTACCAAGCATAAATCATGGTCCTCCTATAGTGTATTAAATGTTATTAATTTAATCAACATTTCCTCCACCAATGTATAGTGTCGTGGAGCAAGGAAACCCTTTGAAGAGGGATTGGTATAATTGAATGTGACATATGCTTTACGTTGAGCTCAAGAAAACTTAGAGGAAAATCGGCAGTGAAACAGGAGGATTTGCATCATCTTGAGGAACATGCATGCAAGAAAGATTGAAAAAGATAGGATTACCCACTTGAAAAGGCTCGTAAACCATACGATGAAGTTAACGAAAATGACTATGGTGTGATTAAAAGAAAGATTAGAGCAAATTAATTGAGAAATGAAGAAGTGGGTACTTCTCTGATTGTGTCTACACTTGACAAAAGTGACAAAAACTTGCACACATGGCTAAAGATGGAAACACCCAGAAAGGCATAGCATGCAATGTGAGAAATTAGCCAAAAAGAAGACGAAATACCCTTTAATTTCCAAAAGGGTAAATAGATTTTAAAGAATATTTTCAACGAGATCCGATTATTCGGATGACTCAACACCGACAATCAAATGCAAATAGTTAGCTTCCTCTATTTCTCCCTAGAAGTGTTTTAGTCAAATTTTTCCTTAAGATTTTCTTAGACGATATCCCCCCGTGATTTTCTTTTTCTTTTGTGCATGAACCCTAGAAATGGTTGACTTGTTTGCATGTGCATTAGTTGAAAGAGGATTTTCATTGTTGTTTGTTTATGATTTGTAACACATTAGAGCTTACATTAATTTATTAGAATAAAATGGGGAGTGAAACAAGAGGTTGGTTCTAATGGATTTAAACCTAAATTTTGTTAAATAAAAGGGTTAGGTGTCTTTGCATCATATTCTTTTCCAATGATCCATTTTTAATCAATTAATTTAATTGATTAACTAATTAATTATTATATAATGATATTCTAACTCTACCAATCACCCAACTGTGATGACAAACAATATAAATCAAAGATTCTTTTAGATGTCTAAAGTCTAGTGGTAGGAGGCTTCAAGTACACAGCCTTTGTCTCTTTACCAATAGAGACTTTCATTTAATACCCAAGTAGCTAAGTAAGAGTGAAATGAGAAATTTTGATTGTTACATTACATCTTTGTTCTTTTTATGTGTATGATATTTAATCAGTGAATATTGAGTGAAAGAAAGGCATATTCCTTATGCTTGCCATAGTATTTAATGTCTAGCCTGTCAAAAGATGCCCTTTTGGTTTAAATTTTTATGTAAAATCAAAAATATATATATATAATAAAAAATCAATATGAAAAAATAAATTTTGATATATCGATTAGATCAATGGTCAATCTAATTTTTTTAATTTAATATAAATTAAATTTTAACTTAAATAATTATAAAATATAAATAATATTTTTATTGTTAAAATATTCTATTTCAAGTGCATCTTTCAAATATAAATAATTTTTCAGTCATGAACTATTTTAATAAATTTTTAAATTTTTATGATGTAAAATTAACATATATATTTTTAATATTTGAAAATTTTTTATACTTTTTGTGATAATAATTTAAATATTTTTATAAAAAATTTCAGGTCAAACCTTTTTGTATAAAATTTTAAATTTAAATTTTCTCAATTATTAAATTTGTTAGCATAATGTAAATTGAATCAAATTGAAATATTAAATATACAATTAATCTAATCAAATATATCGAGATGTAATATAAAAGTAAATATAATTTAAAGTATTTTTTTATATTTACCTTCATAATAACATGAATTTTTATTTTTAAAATTATTATTTTAGCATATCGAACTCAATATCTTATCTTTTATCAATACGTTTTACATTAAGGTAACTAACACATTTATCATAAAATAATTTTCAAAAAATATAATATTTCCATATGATTTAAATCTAAGATAACATCACCATTAAAGAGAACTCGTTATCATATCAAACATTGTAAATACTTTGCCCTTTGTGTTCATTTCGTCTAAGAATCATCCTTCAAATTAATTAATTGAGGAATCTTTTAGCCACTAAAGGAGTCATAAAAACAGTTGTGTGATCGACAACCACCAAGAACATTTATGGACTAAGGACACTTGCTTATCAATTGGCCCATATATAATTGATCAATTAATATATGTGCATACACATCTAAGTTAGTTCTTATGTAATTCTCATGAGGGTTGGCCAAATATAAAATAAACATAAAGTTCAATAAATTATTGGTCACGAAGAAATTATATCATAGAATATTATTAGAGAGTTCTATTGGTTAATTAGTTAGCAAAATATGTTTGTTTAAGAGATTTGCCAAATTATGCCCTAAGTCCACCAATAAAGAACAAGTCTAAATGGTATGCTTCTTTTTCTTTTCTTTTCCTTTTTTTTAAAATTCTTCTATTTTCAATGTTTGGTGGAAATAACCATCATGGCATATATTTATATAGAGAGAGGTACACCAATCCCGTGGGAGCACACATAGTATTATGAAAATAATTTTTTTTTTTAAAAGGAATAATATTGTGTCGGTCCAATAGGGCAATAGTAGATTGGTTTATTATGTAGTTGGCTAGAGATAAATGTGGAATTTAATGTCATTTTAATTAGTTAAATACTTTTCTGATGAGATTAGGTTAAGTTTCAACTACATTTTGTTCTCTTTGTCAATTTTGACAAGACTTAATAGTCTTTGTTTAAGAGTTTATGAATCATGACTCTATAATATGTCAAAAAGAGTGAATTAGTGAATTATTGGTCCGCCATCAAAATTAGTAGAAGTAAATAACAAAAAAAATAAAAAATTGGGGCTGCTTGGATGGACTATCAAACTTTTCCCTTTCGATTTTATTCTAATTATTAAATTTTTAATTTTTTAAAATTTTTTCTTGGGGTCACTAGATCCCAACACGAAAGAGGAATCCAAAGGTTGAAGAATAAATCAATAGACAAATTGATTAAAGTTATATTAAAAATGGATTGGCAGTTGAGAGGGAAGTGTCCTGACTTGGTTTGGAAAGGGAAAGGTCCAATGAAATAGTCCATTGCAATAGAAGCTTCACCACTATCTTCTTCTTTTTCAACTTTTTACCATACATTTTGTGCACAACAAACCCTATATTCTTCCCTTTTTTAGTGAAAATATTTGCCTTTTTGAAGGCTTCAAGATTACCCATTTCATCAACTTTAATTTAGTCAATGTGGGCATTTTGTTTTACTTGCTCAATTGAAACATTACAATGCAAAAAGCATGATCACATTTTTATTTTTCTATCATATATATACCTTTCTAAAGGCATCAAAGCTACCTAATAGATTTGCTTTTAGAAACTTTAATTTCGTCACCATAAGCATCCATAAAGTTAGATTTTTTATTTTTTATTTCGTGAATAAGAATATGGATGATCATGTTAATTTCATATCGTGTGTGTAGATATTATTTGATATGTTTATACATAATATTTTAGATATAAAACAAATTTATAAGAAAATCATAATTTATATTAAAAGTACTTTTAGATTAAATGATAAGTTTTTAAATTTTACTTGGGTCATTTTTTAAGAACAAAATGATAATAAATTTTCCTCTTCTTTTTTTATATATATTGAAAGAGGAGACTGGAAAGGAAAAGAGGGTGAAGACAAGTGGGGCAGATGAGGGTGGCTACACAGCCCACATTGAAATGTGGTAGGTCACCATGTTTCTAACTTTTGGCACATTATTTCTCTGATTAGCCTCAAAAGCAATAAGGGGCAAATCTCATGAACTAGCAGCCAAAAAGGATAAGGCTTGTTGGGTTTGCCTTAATTTCTCATGCCAACATTCCAAACCCCCAAACAAAAAAAAAAAAAAAAAAAGAGAAACCCTAATGTCAAAATGCTTGATCTGCCTCTCAGTTTGACAGCTAATACTATGTTTCCATGTGGGTATAGATCCTTTGGTTTTTAGGTCACATGATCACTCATGAGGGTACTAAAAACCCATTTTGTTTTCTATCACTTTTGCCTTTTTTTTTTTAATTAAAGAGATTAAAAGATTAAATTTCGTTCAATACCCATTAAAAATTAATGGAAGACCCTTGAAGGGTAAGTGAGAGTAAATTTTGGGCATCAATGTATCCGTTGGTGTTTAGAGTGTTTGACTCTCACATTAATGGGTGAATTAGGAATCTAAGTAATAAAATATACCCTCTCCAAGTTTGACAAAATGACAGACATAACCCCTTATATCAAGGAGAGATTAGCATGCCTAATTAACAACAACTTCTCATTTAAGGCATACTTGTAGTCATCAATTTAGACCCGCAATTTTCATGTCATTGAGTCCTCATGCATACACACATATACTTTTATTTAGAGAGAGAGAGGCCTTTTCTTTTGTCTTTATCTTTTTCTAATTAAAAACCCATTTTTGTAATTTTAAAAAATTGAAAATGTTTTTTTATAGATGCCAAAAACAAGAGGGTATTTTTATATTAATTTTTTTTTAAAATTTTTGGAGAAAAAGAGTGTAGAAGTGCATTATTGAATTAAAGGGATGAATCTTTTATGTGTTAGAATTTATAGTAATGTATTTTGCTTTTCAAAAAGAGAAAGGAATTGGGAGCGGAGCCAAGAGCATGGGTTACACACTGCTCTAGGCTTAGGACAGCCTCCACAAGTCAGTCATTTGTGATTCTATTTCTAGTTTTGTCCACAATCAAAACATCTCATATTATTCATTTTCCAGTCAATCCACTTGTTTAATTTCTTTACTTGTTTGAACCAAAAAATAATTTTAAAAAATCCAATATGTTCACTACCCTCAAATTTGGGTTAAAATTTTGAAAAAAATCTAACAAATAATTATTGCATAAATATAAAAAAATTTAAAATTTAGTCAATTTTCAATTTAACCTTGTTGTTTTAATTTTGTCAATTAAGCATTTAAAATTTTAATTTAGTTTAATTTGAATCCCCAAATGATTCAAATAAATTATATATTTTATTTTAAATTCATCTTTCTAATTTGAATAATTTTTGATTATTTTTAATAAATTTTTTGATAGTATAAATTTTTTTAAAAAAATATTTTTAGCACTAAAAAATTTTGAAATTTTTTATAATGATATGAATATTCTTTATGTCCATGTAAAAATTTGAATCAGAATATCTCAACTTTTAAAATCTTGTGACAATGTCCAAATTGATTCAAATTAAATATTTGAATACACAATTAAAATAATTAAAATTTAAATTTATCCAAATTTCAAAAAAAATTTAAATTTATCCTAAATTAGTTACATTTTCTGAATGATACTATTTTTTTTTAATTTTGACCATTTTAACTTATAGTAAAAATAAAAACAAAATGCGGTAAGTGGTTGGATATTGCATGGGACGAATGGTACAAGCTAGTGGAAAATTGGTGATGAGAGTCAAAATTAAAGATGGTGAAAGGGACAAAGTACTAAACTGTCCTTCGATTGACTGCAACAGCACCTCATGGAGTGGCATTACCTGCGGAGTGATTGATTCTCCTTAACTACAAACATCAGATCATAACCTTTCCCTTTCATTTGCTGATCTTATCCACTTAATTTAAACACCAAATCATTCACTGCCATTTTACATTTTTATTTTTAATCAAATAAATAATCATATAGTGGGCTATTTTTAATTTTTATTATAATAAAAAAAGAAAATTATGCACCCGCAAACAATGGTGCAGTAATCATACACTAATCCATATAATTATCGAGTTTGGTTTTTTTTTTCTATTGTTGATCAAAAATGGATTTAATAATTTTTAGGGTTTCAAATATTTTTAAGTTTAGTTTATGTATTTATATTTCAAATAAATTATTTTTTAATTAAAAAATCATATAAAAGGTGTTGATGTTTTTCATTTTTAAAAAATTTAAAAGTGGCATTAGTTTTAATCTTATTATATTATAAATATTATTTATTTTAAAACTATTTTTGAGATAAAATTCATTTTAAGATATGATTATAAAATTTAAAATCTTCGGTTTTATATATTAATTAATTGATAATATGATTACTATAAATGATGTATGATTTAAATGACTTCACTTGTAATCATAATAATAATAATAAATTATTTTAGCCATCAATAATTAATGATCATTTAATTTTTTTCTAATTCTTTAAATTTTATTTTATTTATTTTTTATAATAGAAATGAAAGTTTATAATTTAGTAATATTTATGGATTACCATTATATTATAACATTATATAAAATTAAAATTAAAATTAAAATATTCCTTTGAGAAATAGAATTAAGAGAAAAAAAAAAGGCATAAAATCTTGCATCAAGTAACTCAAAAATATTTTTCATTTGTTTTCTATAACAGTGTCAGAATCAAAATTATTTTTGATATAGGCATTATTTAAAGATGAAATAAAAAATTATTTTTATATTTACTATATGAATATTAAATTAAGAAAATAAATAAAATCAATACTAATAGTTTATTTTATTGAATTGTTATGCATTGACATCTTTATAAAATCAACAAAAATCATATTTGTATTAAAATGATCATGATACATGATATTTTATTTATTAAATTTTTTATTTAAATATCATATATTTTATCAATTTTTATTATATAAATGAAAATAAAAAAAGAAAAAGGAGTCTAATGAAAAATGTGACCGAAGCATAATTTTCTAACATGATTCTTGCCTCCCAAACACTTTCGTTTTCTTGAGGCCCTCTCTTCACAATTTCGTACTTTTAAACCAACTTTTTAGTTATTAGCAAATTTCACTTCACCTGAAAGTGAGAGAGAGAGAGGGAGAGAGACTTTTTCGGAGCTGATGAATCGCACCCAGGCCACATCATCACAACAAAGAAAAACAACCCCCACGAGGACAGTTCAGTAATTTCATTTCACTGAAACGAAATGACAAATTTGTCCCCATCAGATAAAGTTACCACATGCAAGATGAATCCAAAAAGCATACTTACAGTTGTAACAGTTGAGAGCCCTCAACAATTTCGTAGTGTCGGTTGCCATATTTACGAGATTTCAAAAAAATAATATATTTCATTAATAAACATTTTTTATTATTATTATTATTTTATTTTTAATATCAGATTTTATTTTTTTGTTCTCTTTATGATTGATAATAAATTAATCAATAATGTACCGCCCACAAGATTTATAGACCCAATTTAGATTCTTCAACATTCATAAATGTTATTTTAAAATTACTTAATTATACTTAATGACCCATCAATTTTTCACAAAACCCATTATTAATTCCTTAAAAGAAGACATCTTTATATTTTGGACGCATGTTTTTCTTTATATTAAATTCTAAAATTAAAACTCCCTTTAATATTAATAAAATCAAATTTATTTTGTTTTGTGTTTGTACGTATTATTTTACACAAATTTAATATGTTATGATTATTCGTTTGGGTAATTTTATTAAATATATGAAATATTTTCAAATGAATTTGATTTTTAAAAGAGGAAAAAAAGGAAATAATATATTTAATAACTTTACTAATTCTAATTTTGTATAAAAAAGTTTTTTTTCCTTAAACAGAAGGGTAATTATAATAAAGAAAGAACTAATTTATGAAGGGGCAAAAATCTGTTAAAAAGCCTGTGATACTATAAGTGGACTGGAATTTTAATAATGGCAGGACAGTAAGAGTTAATTAGGAGACGCGTAAAAACAAAAAACTGACTATAAAATCCCCTCTTCTCTCTCTCCCTCTCTCTATCGACTGCTCTGCTTTCTCTAACAGAGGAAACCTTCTCCTCTCCCTCTCTCTCTAGCTTGCCACAGTACTCATTCTGTCTCTCTCTCTCATTGTGAGCAGATGGAGTATTGCTTGGCAACCAGATTCTGAGAGAGTAGCCATTAGAGACTGTGAAACGGCAGAGTCTTCTTCTGTTCTTTCCTTTTCTGGTTAAGATACAGAGGAAATTCGATTTGGTTTTTACCTTTTATGGCCGCAGTTTCCATGTAAACACGAGATTTGTAACAGTTGGGTAGAGGGCTTTCTGTTCCACCCACATTCCGTCAAATATAAATCACAGAGCGAGATCCCTTATTGTTCTCTCCTTTGTTCAGTCCCTTGCTTGCTTTTGAATTCTACTAACGAGTTCTATCGTTCTATTCTCTGTTTTCCCCTGCTTTTATTGAGGTAGAGAGAGATAGAGATGGCTCAAATTTCCCCAAAGATTTTGATACCAGAGTCGTTTCAAGGGACGACAGATGATATCGCTGGCCAACTCGGGATGATATGGGAGCTGATCAAAGCGCCATTGATAGTCCCCTTGCTTAGGCTTGGGGTCTACATTTGCTTGGCCATGTCACTTATGCTCTTCATGGAGAGGCTTTACATGGGTGTTGTCATTATCCTGGTTAAACTCTTCTGGAAGAAACCTGAAAAGCGTTACAAGTTTGAGCAAATACAGGAGGATGAGGAATTGGGCAACTCAAATTTCCCCGTGGTTCTCGTTCAAATCCCAATGTACAATGAAAAAGAGGTCCGTTTCTCTTTCCTTTAGGTGTTTTCGCTTTCTGGGGCTTTGAGATTCGGGGATCTTAACATGCGTTTTGATTCTTTTGTTTTGGTATCTGGGTTTAATGTTTCTGGTTTCATGGGTTTCTGGAGCAGGTTTACAAGCTCTCCATTGGAGCAGCCTGTGGGCTCTCCTGGCCAGCAGATCGTCTTGTGATCCAAGTCCTCGACGATTCGACTGATCCGACCATCAAGGTATTCAACAAAAACCAGACCCAATTCACTTTCAACAATGTTCAATCCATATATCCTACTCATTATCCAATTTCCTCTATTTTCAATGCATCAGCCATTTTGATTCAAAATTTTGGGTTTCTTCTGTTTTTATTTTGTGAGTAATGTAATTTCAATCTACCATGATGTGGTCTGTTCAGATTCTACAGCATATAATAAGCTTAGTTCCAAAATCAATGCCATCTAGACCTTTTCCCTTTTTCCTCCATTATTACAAAACTGATACGCCATTACTGCAGCAAATGGTCGAGCTGGAATGTCAGAGATGGGCGAGCAAAGGCATAAACGTAGTGTACCAAATCAGAGAAACCAGAGGAGGATACAAAGCAGGCGCTCTCAAAGAAGGGCTTAAAAGAAGCTACGTTAAGCACTGTGAATATGTCGCCATTTTCGATGCCGATTTCCAGCCGGAGCCTGATTTTCTCCGGCGAAGCATTCCCTTCTTGGTCCACAACCCTGACATTGCTCTGGTTCAAGCTCGCTGGAGATTTGGTAAGCTCTTTAAAAAAAAATAATTAAATTCGTATTGCTATTGTTAAACCCTTAATTATTTTAATTAATTTCCTTTTTAGCCACAGAAAAAAGAAAAAGGAAAATCTAGTGTCGGTGGTCTGTGCATCTTAATTAAAAATTTTGTTTTTATTTTGTTTTATTTTTTTAAATTTTAGCCTTTTTATTCTTCTACTGTTAGGGTTGGCTTTTGTTTTTGTCGGCGGATGTGGCCGCAGGGCTGACGTAGGGTCCACATTGAGGAAACCCATCAATCACGGTGTGGGGCCACGTTACCCTGACTGAGGCCGCCTGATCTTAACACCTGTGTGCTATCCACCGTAGATCACGGGTCATGGGACCCACACCATACAATTCCACTAGAAGCCACCTACTCTATTGTATCTCCTCCCAAAACAAAATCTGATTTAGTAGAAAGAAATTAAGAAAACAAATAACATATTGGAAATAATTATTCTTTTATGCGAAATGACCTAAATGACCTAATCCTTTAGGTTCGTTAAATTAATATTATCGTCGCATGTTGGCTTTATCAACAACGCGGCTGGTACGGATGCAGCTGCTGAAAAGTCCAGTAGGGGTAAAATTGTCAATTGGAAGGGATTAAGCAACTCCACTTTCACGTGCTGTTTAACTTTTTTTAGTAAATAACTGGGACCCAGTTTCAAAAAGACAAAGGTTAAAGTGTGGGTAGTACCACGTTCTCGTTGGCGGACCTCACTCTTCCTGCCGACACTTGGCTTTTTGTCATTTTTCTGGATTAAATTCTCTTGCAGCACCCATGGTAGAAAATGAGCTGTTTTTTTTTTTTTTTTTGGGGGGGGGGGGTGTGGGGAGGGTGTTCTTCCCTCGTGCTCCCAGTGACGTGGCGGATTCTAATTGGGAGCACTTGAGGACAGACAAGAATTGTGAAACAACTACTGTTGTGTCACTTGAAGACAACCGCTTGTTGTGGCAGTGTTTTGGGTAGGAAAGATTTAACAGAACATAGAGACGTTCTGTTTTTGTATTAATTTAGGTTTATGTGTCTAATCAAGCTTAATTAATTTAATTTAATACTAATTTTATTGAAATTTCTTGATGGGTTTACAGTGAATTCTGATGAGTGCTTGTTGACAAGGATGCAAGAGATGTCATTGGATTACCATTTCACGGTGGAGCAAGAAGTCGGGTCAGCCACTCATGCCTTCTTCGGGTTCAATGGTAATTCTTCTCAAAGAATACATTTTTCTTGTGATTAAAAGCCTTAATTGTTTAATTGAGCCAATTGGGTTATGTAATTTATTCGTGAGTAATTGCATAATCCCTGCTTATTTGTATTCTTAACTCAGTCAATTGGGCTACCTAATATACTTTATATACAGTTTGGTTTGGTATGCGAAGGTGACTGCTGCAGCTTATGTAGAACTTGAAACATTGAATTGACCAACTCTAAGGAGTTGTTATCATCGACATTTCATAAGTAACACTGCATCAAATTAAAATGTTTTATGTCATGAATTCTTAGAATGAATGTTCTCCGGTGAAATCTATGAATAAGTATGAGCTTCTGGAAGAAGTATGGTTGAAATAGTCAAAGACCTCAACTGGTTTTAGTAATGATAATGAGCTTTAAGGGAGGGTATTATTATGTAGGGTTTAATGCATTTATTGAAGATATTATCTTAACTTATCCAGAAAGTAAAATAAAACAACTCATGTTTGTCTACCTTAATGATTATATCCAATGTCCTCTGTACATGCAATCCAATAGTAGCTTTAGTGAATGTCTGTATATTGAAATGAATGCAGGAACTGCTGGTGTATGGAGAATTGCGGCTATCAATGAGGCAGGAGGGTGGAAGGATAGAACTACAGTGGAGGATATGGATCTTGCTGTTCGAGCTAGTCTCAGGGGCTGGAAGTTTGTGTACCTTGGTGACCTTCAGGTATTCTTGAGACCTGTTTTATGTACATGAGCATTTGTTATATAATCTTATCTGTTTGGTAGCAGCAATGTAGTATTGGTACTAATGAGCACTTCACATGATGTAGGTGAAAAGTGAACTTCCTAGTACTTTCAGAGCCTTCCGTTTCCAGCAGCACAGATGGTCTTGTGGTCCTGCTAATCTGTTCAGGAAAATGGTTATGGAGATCATTAGGAATAAGGTTAGCTCATTTATTAAATTATATATTATAAATAGAATGCTGATGATATTAGCTTGCAAAATTGAACTTTCCCCTTAATATTCATTTCTTTTAATGATTATGTTCATGAATATTGCTACAGAAAGTGAAATTCTGGAAGAAAATGTATGTGATCTACAGCTTCTTCTTTGTTCGGAAGATCATAGCTCACATGGTGACTTTCATCTTCTACTGTGTTGTACTGCCATTGACCATTTTGGTTCCTGAAGTTCATGTTCCAATTTGGGGAGCCGTTTACATTCCTTCCATTATCACCATTCTCAATTCAGTAGGAACACCCAGGTAAAGTATAACCTGCAAAGTCTCCTTAGTTTCTCAGCTTATATTTTTACAATCTTGCATGATCAAAGAGTTAAACATTGTTGAACTTGCAGGTCCATTCACCTGTTGTTTTACTGGATCCTCTTTGAGAATGTGATGTCTTTGCACCGGACTAAGGCAACCATCATTGGTCTGCTGGGAGCAGGGAGAGCCAATGAGTGGGTTGTCACTGAAAAACTAGGAGATGCACTCAAGAAAGCAGAAGCAGCCAAGAAGGCAAACACCAAAGCACCCAGAAAGATCACTCGATTGTTCAAATTGCCTGACAGGTAAGAATCATTGATCCCTCTACTCCTTTTTTTGGCAAAAACAATTTAATCTTCAGCATTGACAACTCTTAATATGCAATTTTTTTTTTTCCACTTCTATGTTGCTTTTAACAGGCTTAACACACTGGAATTGGGATTTGCTTTGTTCCTCTTCCTCTGTGGTTGCTACGATTATGTCCATGGCAAGAACAACTACTTCGTATACCTCTTCCTCCAAACTGTTTCCTTCCTCATCACGGGAGTTGGCTATGTGGGCACCATCATCCCCAGCTCGTAGGGGCAGTCCCTTCACATATTGGCACAAACCCTCTTCAGAGTCTGTCTTGCAGTACCATTTTCCTCCTGTTCCACAGCCAAATTGTATGTATCAGTGGGGTTCTCATTTCATTGCAAGTATTACCATTCAGATCATTCAAAGCCAAATAGGTCATTGAACATGTTCATCACAGAAGTTTTGATGTTCCTTCCTCAAGAAAAAACACAAAAAAAAAAAAGAAAAGAAAGAAAGAAATAGTTTGATCATATCAGTCAAGTAAAACTCTGCTCTTATGCAACACTCCGGCACACAGAATCAAGAACAAAGAAGAAGCAGAAACAGCCTGTGGTTTAGTCTGACAGGAAGATTTGTTTTCTTTGAATAGTTTGCTTGTAATTGTGAGATTTTTTCGTCTTCTGTTCTTCTTCCCTTTGGTTTCTCACTTGTTAGTTCAACTTAGTTTTTGAGGGGAACAGTGCAATAGTTAAATTTATCAATTTCTAGTATTTATTTATATAATGATTGCTATCTCTTTGATTAAATAATAATTCTCATCTCTTTTCTAACATATTATCCTCCAAGTCAACTATATAGACAATTATTAAACGATATGCATTTTAAACTATATATTGTCCAGCTCTCAAGACCCAATAGAGCCTTGATTTCACTTATGATTAATTTTTCCAGTCACACAATGATTCTAATGTGACAACCCATTTCATAAAATTCCTCATTTTTGAAATGGGTTCTTATGGTTTATAATTTCACCAATCTAACTCCAAAAATTTCTAAATTTTGAAATTATTTCATGTTCTTTCTATAGTTCCATTATACCCGAAAACCCAATTGATTAATCTTAGCTAAGTAAAATCCACAATTATTGCATGAATTATGTTCCACTTATAATATACAAATTACTTCTAATTCACGCTTCCAAAGTAGTATAGTGAGAGCAAAGTATCCATCGAATGTGGAATCCATTAAAATTCTTTAAGTTATCCTATTAAAAGTACTCAAAATAAATCGTTTTCATGCTTTTGTTTTACTTTCCTTTTGATTATTCCTTCAATCTTTTCTTTTTTTTCTTTAAGCATAAGATGCCATGAGAGAAAATCATAACCTGGTAAGCCAAATATTCTCAGTTGCCGATCCACATGATCACCCATCACCCATCACAAACCCAATTAAGCTCTTAATTTTGAAATTACATTTTCATAATCTTTTTATTACCCTTCATGTCTTGTCCTAATCATTTGTGATTACGGCTTGCCCTTTTTCACTACTTACCATTTTTCCCAATTTTGGAACATCAACTTGGGGAAAAGATTAAACCTAATGATGCTTGAGATCATCCATTGTTTCGGCAAATAGAAGTGTCATTATCTCTTATTAATTATAAGCTTTTTAAACTTTGGGTTAAATTAATATAAATCTATAGGGAGGAGATAAAGGCAACATTATGATCTCTCATGGAGGTACAATGATAATGTAACTACAGCCAATATAATAGTAAAGATTAGATTAAAAGTTTCTTGGGAACATTGGGAACGGTAAAAGTAAATTTTTTATTTACTTCAAACAATAATTGGGTCCATGAAAGATAAAAGATCATGGAAACTTCCAAAGCAAAATTACTCTTCTCTTAATTGGCATAAACAAAGAGCTCAAACTACCATGCAATAATCAAATCCCTTTTGGGCACATGTCTTTCACCATGGAGTATTGTATAAGAATCATAAAACATGGGCAATGTGAGTAATTAACAAAAAAATTTAGATTCAACTAATTAGCATATAAAATTTTGATTTTTAAAATAATTAAGAATGACTCATGATAGAAAAGAATATTCAACTATTAACTTGAGTTAAAATAACATCAATTTTGTTAGAGTAAAATTTGATATTGTTTAACTAACCATCTTGTTAATTTTAAATATAATAATTAAGTCTAAAAGATCATGATGATATAATTTGAATTTTTAAGATTTTATATCGTCCAAAATTATTTTATATAACTAATTTATTAGATTTTAACTTTTCTTATTGACAAAAATAATTTCAAAATGAAAAGCAATTTTAATTGACATGGGTAATCAAAAATGTTTAATTTATAACCTTAAAAAAATAAAGTTCAAATCTTTTATTGATTTAAGTTATACTGAGCTTTTGAAAAGATCATGTCATAATAATTTAATATAATAAGTAGTTAAAATTTTTTATTTATTTTTTATATTATTATAATATATTTAAAAAATATTTTTTATTTTTATTAAAAATTAATACAATTTAAGTCAAATAAAAAATTTATATTTATATTTTAAAACAATAATCTAAGTTTCATGTTGAACTTTTTAATAATAAATTATAAAATATTTTAATAATTTATAATATTAATATAAATTTTAAATGTGATTTATTATAATTTTATGGAAAACTCAATACAGCTCATGTTGGTAAAAAAAATCTGATCCTACCAAATATCTATTGGCCTACATGACAAACTTTATCTTGAAAATTAATGTGATTGGTAGTACTATTGCCAACTATTCCCTCAGTACAGTATCTCTCAAAAGGGGTCACATGACATTCACAAGGTGCCATCATAAATGCAAAACACCCAACTTGTCCTAAATTAAGTTCCACTCTACCACACAATTGACTATGACAACACAACATAGAATATTCCATTAACACTACCCTCACCCTAAAATCATTAGTTAAATTGCCAAACTGATAATGTAATTAACCTATCTAAGCTTTATTTTACTTTTGGAACTCATTCAAGTAGAAGTAAAAAACAAAAAATCAGTGCAAAAGTCAAATTTTGATGAGGGTTTCCTCATAAAATTAAACGGGTCATAATTTTTTTTAATTTTACGATATTGTAATTTGATTTAACAATTGGGTATTGTTTAATTCATAGATTTACATGTGGGTATGCTGTCTTTCACATACCCATCTCATGTGACAATGTTTTCTTTTCTCATGTGATTTCAGATTTTGCCGACGGAGATGAACATGCAAGCTTGCTTAGATGATTAAATATATAGCAAAGTCTAACTGGATTTATATATTCATGATGTTGCATTGTCAAGACAGCGAAAACTCTGCTATGTCACATGCCCAATGTGGATTTCTATGGAGCTACCATGTGTGTTATTTAATTTTCTTTTTATAATATGATAAATTATGCACAATGAGATTTTGATGTACAATAAGGGTTCTTTTTTCTTTTTTTATATTAATTAATTAATTCAAGTATTATTGTCAATGTATCATGTGATGTGGGGTTCATTGAGCAGAAGAGAAAAGGCATATTGTTAATTTAAATTTATGTAATTTTCCAAATAATCTAAGTGCCCACATGTGCATGCAGAATCCAGAAGGACAACAGTTAAAGGGGCATTTTAGTTGACAAGTCTTTTCATCTTTGGTGTCTTTTGTGTTTGGGCTCTGTGTTGTTTCAGTTGGGAAGCATTGGGTTCTTTAGTTTGGGGCCCATTTCTATGAGAAAATGGGCCCCATTAATATGCAGAAATGGGGCCCATTTCTGCTCATAATATTCTGCAATGAATGTTATTCGTCTTTTTTTTTGGTTATAAAAAATTATTATAATAATATATGGACATATTGTTTTTCAGAGTTTGCCAGGACCTCATGAAATATTACATATTTTAAATGTAATTGTATGATTTTATTTTATTTAAAAATATATTTTTAAGAAAATCAATAAAGATATATTATGAAAATGAAGATAAGTTGTTATTTATGATACATTTTATTAATAGATCTTTAGTCGCTATGAAAAATATGTTAAAACACAAATTTTAAAAATATAAAAATTAAATATTATTTAAAATTTTAAAAATATTTTTTCTCTTAATTTCATCAAAGAAACTCTAATTAATGTAAAATAGTTAAATTAAAATTTATCAAAAAATTTAAAAATTAAAAATATTCAAATTAAAAATTTTGTATTATAAAATTTGTTATGAATGTAAAAAAATATTCAAATTATCATCAATAAAAAATTCAGAATTTTTTAGTGCTAAAAAATATTTAATATAAAAAATTTAAAATATTCTTAATAATTTAGAAACACATTTTAATAAGAATATATTTAGAAACATTTTAAAATTTAAAATAAACACTAAAAAAATTCAAAATTTAAAATAATATTTACTTAACATAAAATAATTATAAAAGCCCAGAAATCTATTGTCACTAAAATGACCCAATATATCAGATTGCACATAAAACTCAGATTACAATCAAAAAACCAAAAAACAAAAAAAAAAAAAAAAAAAAGGAAAACTTTCAATATTTGCTTGATTGGCTATCATTATATGCAAGAAATACAGATTCTCTGTGGCACTAAGTGGGACTTTAGTTTTTTAAGGTCAAATTGTTAGATTACCCAAATATAAACACTTCAATTTGTGAATAATAATTTTGAAAATTATTCAAATGGACCATACTTCCAAAAGTATCATAGTTTCATTATGTTTAATATTTAGACATTTTTACTCATTTTGGTCCGACACTATCATGAAAACTTCTTACAAGTGAATCAAATTGGATAAGGATAAGATTAGTAAATTCAAAACATGAAATTTCCCTATTATTACTAAAAAATAGTTGACTACTAATCTTTGCATCGATGGAAATCGGGATTCTAATATTGCATTAAAGATTCACAATTAAGCATGAAAATCATGAGCATGCTTCATAGGATACTTAAGCAAAATTAGTAATTCCATTTAATTTGTATGACAAGACAACCCCAATCACCTACCCTAATCATGCTTCCTCATCCAACATTCTTATGAATTAAGATTACCCTATCTTTTAAAAGAGGAAGACCGATGACTATATCTCAAATTTTATTTTTATTTTTGTTTTTTATTTTTATGATTAGATATTAGTGGACAATGATGGCGAGACAAAATTGTAAGTTTTCCTTGGAGATTTTCGGATTAAAAAGATTAAAAGCATAATAAGAAAAAAATTAATTTAATGATCGACCATAATTTTTAATATTAATTTTAATTTCCAAAAACAATCATGAAGTGAAATTAATTATGGATAATTCGGTTTAGCAACTGGGCTGGGCCTTCAACACGAATAGGCCCAACTGTTGTGGGCTATTGGAATGACATTAAGCTTGTTCATAGCCTGACCAAAGTGATTTTCATAAATTTTCATGACACTAATTCCTTTTGGGCCAAATGTCAATAAATATTTTGAACTACATTTTTTTTTTTGTTTTACACATTGAAGTATTGATTGTATTAGTTATATTTTGATAATTTAATTTAATTTAACATTTATTTAAAAATTATATTAATGATTTTGTATAATAAATTTTGATTTAAAAATTTTTATATTTTTTTAAAAAATATTTAAGTTATGATAATAAAAAAACTAAAATTATCAAAAATCCTAAGGATTCATAAAAATAGTTTGTGAATCGAAAACAGTTCAAATTTGGAAGATTAACTAGAAAAAGAAGTGTAATTTATTTGAGTAATTTTTTAGATATTTTAACCATAAAAATATCGTTAATTTTTTACAATTATTTGAGATAATACATAATTTAGATCAAACTAAAAGATTAGAAGCATAATTAAATTAATCCAATCGATATTTTAAGATTTAAATTAAAATACAAGTATAGTTCTAGGTTCTTTATGATATTTACCATTTATTTTCTATTTAAAACAACATGTTTTATTTGCAAAAAGAATTATAACCATAATATTTACCATTTTATGAAAATCTAAAATTGCATCCAATCATAAGTTTTGCCGTTTGGGCATTGCATGTTGTTACCATGCAAAATAATTAAAAGTGTTTTATTTGTAACGTGTAGACATACATTAAGTGATTCAAAAATTTTCATACCTTGTTTTAGTGATGGTCTTTCATTTTGATGCATTTGTCGGGGGAGGAATATAAAGCTTATGATCTTATAAAAGATTATGATTTATATCATTTTATTATATTTTTCTTATCAGTTTATGAATTACTTATCATAAAATATATAGTTAAATTTTCTGTAGATAATTTAACACCATTTTTTATGTTAATATCCTAATATATATATATATATATATAAATTTTCATAAAATTTGCCTGAAATTTATTTCAAAATTATTAAAATCAAAATTAAACAATTAATTTATATAATAACATACTAAAGGTCACGTCTAATATTGTGGCACCGACGAAATGTTCGAGCTATAAAGTACGTCATTGTCTTGATAAGAAACAAATTAAAATCGGTCGATATTTTATAACAATTGAGTAAATTTAAATATGTGATATTAAAAATTTAAATTTAAATTATTTAAGATTTTGAATTTTATTTTTTTTCTTAATCTTAACTTTCGAAACATATTTAAACAAATTTTAATATTATATTAATTTAAATTAAATTATGTTATACTAAAAATTTTAAAATTTTGAAATAAAAAATATTTAAATTATTTTATACTAAGTTTTGACTTATTTTTTATATAAATGTAAAAAAATATATTTAAACTATCATCTCAAAAAAAGTAAAAATTTTTAAGTACTAAAAATATTTTTTTAAAAATTTATAATGAGAAAATATTTATTAGTTGAAATTATTCAAATTTGAGAGACAAAATTAAAACAAAATATTCAATTTATTTAAGTAATTTTAAATTATTTTAGTAAAAAAATATATTATTTATAACTATTTTAAATTAAATTAAATTTAAATTTAATTAATAAATTAAAATTTATTTAAATATGTTTTAAAATTTAAAATTTGATTAAAGTAAAATTATAAATCTAAATGATTTTTATTTAAAATTTTATTATATAAAACTCTGAAATTAGTGACATGCAGCTTGTGTCTCCAATGTGCAGAAGGTTGGGACTCTGAGCCCATCCCAATGCCACCTTAATTTGGGCTTCTGTGTATTCTCTTATATTATAATCAATTCTCCTCAGCCCTTACGGCCTGTTGGCCCGTTCAAGCAAATGCAGACGAAGGTGTCAGTCTCACTGCCGGAGTTCTGCGGCAAAACCCCCCCTTCCAACGTTTCTCTAGGGGTTCAAAATGGTTTGTTTAATCTGAATTAGTATAGAATTTTTAATAAAAAATAAATATAATTTAAATTAAAAAATTATTATTAATTCAAAATATTTGCATATAAATTTTGATAAATAAAAATAAGTTAAAAATTTTAAAAATTAAATTTATTATATTAAAAATTTTGATTTGAATTTTTTTATAAATGCAAAAAAAAAAAAAAAACTGAGCCATCACCATAAAAATTTTAAAAATTTTATAGTATTGAAAATGTTTTTAAAAATTTTTTACTATAAAAAATTTTAAAAATTTGTAGTAAATAATTTATGAATTAAGAATTATTTAAAATTATTAAAATTTATCCAAATCATTTTAAAGACATTTTAATAATAAAAAAATATTTAATTTTTTAATAATTGTTTGAATTAAGATTCAATTTGATTTTTTATCAAAAAATATTTTAAAGTTTAAGATAAAGATTAAAAAGAGAGTATTAATTTTTAAAATTTTAAATGATATTTACTTAAAATAAAAATATATTTTTTATAATTTATTATTTTAATATAGTAAAAATAAATATATAAAATTTTAATTATAAATTTTATGAAATTATTGAATTTCAATTTTTTTAAAAAAATGAATGCCACGGGGACCACCAGAGCATTAGACATTGTAGAAAATTAAAATCACTTTCTCCATGAAGCCAAGATGAAACAAAACTAGTCAACAACTAAAGCTGAAGTATCAGAGTGGGCGGGCTTAATTACGTACACAGAAGCTTGAGAAAAGTCAAGAGTATGATAAAGTTGAATTATTGAGGACGCTGAATGAAGGAAAATCCTATCCAGCTTGTTTGAATCTGTCGGCCGGATCCTGCCATTTATTTTTCAGTGTATACAGAAACTCTTACGCAACTTTCGTTGCAGCAGTCAACACTACTGCATCATTAACTTAGCTGCAAGTAATTAGAAGCAAGCAGCTCTATCATTCACTTAATTTGATCAATCATGAGTACTGGTAAATTAAAAAGGAAAACCAACAGGCCTGAAGATTTCCCAAATGAAGGAGAGAATTCATGTTCCCTGGAAATTAAATGTAGGAAGCAAGCCCAATCAATGCAGATTGATTGTACTACAGAAAGATCAAGAAGATCATAATGGTTAATTTCTTCTGATCATCTCTCAAAGGAGTCAAATTATTCAGGTAGAAACAGGAAGTTGGAATGGTGAGTGAGCATCATGGACTGTCAACCAGGAAGAGTGGATAGATAAAAGACAAGGGACTGGCGTCATTGCTGGAGTCCACATCTAGAGGTCACTATATTATAAAACGTGACCTTTTCCCATTACAATGCTAATTCAACTTCTACCTTCTTTTTAATTTGTTTCCTTCCTACCGTCCACTACTACTTATAGGGAGGGAGAGAGAGAGAGAGAGAGAGAAATAGGTTTTTCAACTTTGTGTTCAGATCCGTTTGGGTTCGAAATTGATATATTCTTACCTTCAAGACTCTTGCTGTCTGCAAGTTGATATCAGAAACTCTCTCTGCATCAGAAAGAGAGAGATGGGTAGTGTAGAAGAAGCAAAGGCTTCTTCTCAAGGAGTTCACCACCAAAAGGAGCTTGATGCCGGTGCTCTCTTTGTCCTTAAATCCAAAGGTATAGCAAACTATACTTAGCTCTCTTAATTTCTTCTTAATTTGTCATTTTTTTTTCGGACATTAGTAGCACTTTCTTGTTAATAGAACATGATCATTTTAATTCACATATCTTGGGTTCTTCTTGAACATGATCATCATCTTCTGCAAGCCTGTATATCAACTTCTCTGCATGATCATATTTATTCACTGTCACTTTCATTTACGACCAAACCTGTATACTTCCTTTAATGTCTTTAATTTGCCTGTCTGAACACTTTTCATGCAATAAAATCTGATGTTTGTTGATGTTTTGATGGTAGGGTCATGGTTACACTGCGGTTACCATTTGACGACATCAATTGTTGCTCCTGCTCTGCTGAGTCTCCCGTACGCTTTCACCTTTCTGGGATGGATCCCTGGAATTCTATGCCTCATTATCGGAGCTATCGTTAGTTTCTACTCTTACAATCTCATATCCATGGTTCTCGAACACCATGCTCAGTTGGGTCATCGTCATCTCCGATTCAGAGACATGGCAAACGACATCTTAGGTAAGGTTATGCTGGCCCTAAAATCTCCGATATATTTTTGTCCAACCCAAGATATTTCTATTCTCTTAATTGTGTGGTTGTTGGATGATACATTGAAGGATGCAAGTTGCACGAATAGGCCAATAGATTGGGGTAAGTGTGACAAGTTGTATAGGTTCCCTCGACTAAATGTCTGAAGGTAGTTGGCGAAGAGTGTGGGGCACTAGCAAGTCCCAATTCAGACAATAGAAGCAATTGCACGACAATGTGCAAACCACTTCCAAGCTCACATATAGGCCTTCTTCTTTTGTGACATTGACAGATGTTTTTGTTGTTCATAGTATACAAAAATACACAAACTTAAAACCAATTTTTTTTTTTTAATTATTGTTATTAGGTTGATAGTGAATGTTCTTAGAAAGAACAATTAATAAGTTGTTATCACTCAAAAATAAGTTTTTATTTTTTTAAAAAACAAAAAAATAAAATATTTTGAATTGAATAATTGAAATAAATGATTAGGAGGAAATTTTTTATAAATGTCAAAAGATAGCTTTGAAGGAGTGAGATACATTAAAAAAATTAAATCTTTAATAAAAAATACTTTTTTCGTTTAAAAGAAACAATAAATCTTTGGATCAGGGAGTCCAATTTGCAGTCTTTGGCTACATCTTTGACGAAGGAAGAAAGATCCTTGGATCTACTATATCATTTTCTTTTATTATTTTAATTTTATCTTTTATCAAAGATTTTATTTTCATGTGTAAATCTTTAATTATATTATCCTCAAATTTATATGATCGTGGAATTGTACGGTCCAAATAATAAAACATCAAAAGTTAACAAGCTCTTGATGGGTTACCAAATTTTATTTTGCAGGGCCGAGATGGGCTAGGTATTATGTGGGCCCAATTCAGTTCATGGTTTGCTATGGTGCTGTTGTTGCTTCCACACTATTAGGAGGCCAATGCATGAAGGTGCAAACCCACCCAAAACACACACAAACAATAGATCCTCCTTAATTAGTTTAATACAATTTTTGCTAATTAAGGTTATATTATGTTACTTTAAGCTCTTAATTTGTTTAATTTTCCTCAGGCGATTTACTTGCTATCGAACCCAAATGGACTAATGAAGCTTTACGAATTTGTGGTCATATTTGGCTGCTTCATGTTGATTTTAGCTCAAATTCCATCTTTCCACTCTCTAAGGCACATCAACTTGGTATCATTGGTCCTCTGCCTAGCCTACAGCGCCTGTGCCACCGCCGGCTCCATCTACATTGGTAGTTAATTAATTAGCAGGAAAATGATTAAGTTATTTTGATTGATATAACATTGCATGTAACACGTGAATTCGATAATTTTCTCAGGAAATTCATCAAAAGGGCCAGAAAAGGATTACGGAGTAAATGGTGATGCTCAGACTCGTGTGTTCGGAACCTTCAATGCCATTGCCATCATTGCCACAACGTTCGGAAACGGGATCATACCAGAAATTCAGGTTTTACGAGCTCATTCAATTCATCCCTTTAGGTATTATGGATATGCCTAATAATTTCGAGATAGTTTTTTAATTATTATGTTTGTGTATAGGCAACGATTGCAGCACCGGTGAAGGGGAAGATGTTGAAAGGATTAAGTGTTTGTTACAGCGTTGTCACTATGACTTTCTTCAGCGTATCCATCTCTGGGTATTGGGCATTCGGTAACAAATCTGAAGGTCTAATACTCAGCAACTTCTCCCACAATGGGACACCTTTGCTGCCCAAATGGTTCATTTTGATGACTAACATCTGCACTATTCTCCAGCTGTCAGCTGTTGGTGTGGTAAGAACTACACACCTCTCTCTCCCCCTCCTTTATAAACGTTCACTAATTTAAGGACACATGACCTAATGAAAACCAACAATATCATATATTAAAACCCTTGAATACCTTAAGCTTGCAAATTTAGTTATCATCAATGAATAGTTAGATAAACCCTAGGGTTAAGGTTGAAGAAACTAGACACAGGCTGATTGAAGAAGAGTACAGATTTTGATTGTAATATTTTTGGTGTAGGTCTACTTGCAGCCTACGAATGAAGTGCTTGAGAGAACCTTTGCTGATCCAACGAGCAAAGAGTTCTCCGCCCGTAACGTTATCCCGAGGCTGATCTCTCGATCGTTGTCAGTTGTGATGGCAACAACAATAGCAGCAATGCTTCCGTTCTTCGGAGATCTGAACTCAGTCATCGGGGCTTTTGGTTTTATGCCTCTCGACTTTATCTTGCCTGTTGTTTTCTTCAACTTGACATTTAAACCATCCAAAACAAGTTTCCTTTTCTGGCTCAATATTGTCATCGCCTCGGTTTTCTCAGTTTTAGGAGCTATAGCAGCCCTTGCAGCAGTCAGACAGATAGCTCTTGATGCCAAAACTTATATGTTATTTGCTAACGTATGATCACAAGGTGATGATCATCGTCGGGCTGCATGCTCTCACTGGCCAACCATTCTGCAAATATGCAACGAAATATCATGCTTAATTCACGGATGACCCCCAAAAGCCCATTCGTTCACTAGTGATCACAAGTTGTAATTTAATTTAGTTTTATTGCTAAGGATTCTACTATACATGTATTTTTTTTATAGAGAAAATCTCAAAATGGGAGCTCACAAATGTAGGCGATGTACATGACTTCAAAGTGGAGAGCATATACAATGAAAAAGCTACTAAGGAATCTTAGAAGTTTAAATAATATATTGCTCGGTCTTTTCTTTTTTATTTTCCGGGTGATAATGGTATTTGGTTTTTGACTATATAATACCACTTTAAAATGACATGTTAAATTTAACAAGAAATCTTAAGAGTACTAGTATATCAATGCAATTAACACTACAAACTAAAATTTGTATCCAATTAGCTAATCTTATCGTGCCATAATCAAATTATTAAAATTTATTAAGTTTTTTTTGAACTAGGGAAATTTTAAGCTCGCATGTATATGCATACATATATTTACATGTAATTAACTAAATATAATATTATAATATATAAATGAATGCTAATGTTAATATAATTTTATAGATTAAGGTTTAAGGATTATAGATTTTAGGGTTTAAGATAAGGGTTAGGGTGAGGATTAGGAGTTTTAGCGTTAGGTTTGGAGTTTAAAGTTTCAATCTTTTAAGGTTTGGAGTTTTGGTTTAAAATTAATGTTTACCCTTTATGATGATGGTATAACAAAGTAGGGTTTTCTTGAGGGTCAAAAAAATTAGATGGTAGTTGTTGAAATGTCATCCATTATGACCATAAGAAAAGCCTTGAAGATTATATAATGGTTACAAAAAACTATCATATGAAGTCATGCATGCACATTAAATGACAATAGATGCATATCGTTTAGATGATGATTACAAAAACTATAATTTAATGACAGTTCAAAACACTTTATATGACGATTATTAAAATCGTCATATAAAGTATCTTATATTAAATAACAGTTCTAAAATTTTAGTTGATGATGGTACAACCATCTTTTAAATTTTGTTTTTATTTTTTATTATTTAATTTTATTTAAAAATATAAACAAAAATAATTTTAAATTTATTCTTCGCATTAGTCATTGGTGTCTTTGGAATTGATGATTAGTGTAGCAAACAAAATTTATCTTAAAAATTTTGAAAATTTTAAGTTATTTGAAAATATTTAAAAAATTTAAAAACGTTACATATGGAGCATTTGTCTTGGTTCTTAAGAATTAACAACAAACGTAAATAACTAATTTTTTTTTTTAAATTATTACTTTTTTAAAAATAATTTTTAAAAATAAAAGATATTAAATAAATAATAAATTCCATGTTTAAAAATATATATTTTAATGAAATTTTCAATATTTACATTAATTCAAAAATTGCATTACAAATTTTATAATTATAAATTATAATAAAAATAAGCTGTATTTTAATTCCTTATGCCTATTAATTTCTCCCTTATAAAAGTATATAAATAATCTCAAATTTTAATGATCAATCATTATCATTAAATAACCATATCTTAAAGCATGGATAGTCCCATAATTCATTTTTTGCTTTAATCCAAAAACCTTCTTTATATATATATTGTTAGTGACCTGATTGGTGTTGGCTCCCTTCATGTTGAGCAATTTGCCTCTTAAGGGAACATACCATAATGGTTTGGACCCCCTACAGATAGCACAACCATCTATAAACAGTCAAACTTGTGAGAACATTAAAAAAAAAAAAGTTAAAATGATTCTAAAAAGTACAACACAAGGATCATAGCAACTTACAACTAGAGTCTTAGCTGAATCTAGTTCTACCAAAACCAAAGTACACTTATGCGAGTTCCTCCCCTAGCTTTGCATCCTCTAGTTTCTCAATTTGAAGCTTTTTTGGTTTAGGACCATCTGTTTTCTTAGGCTCTTCGCTCATCTTGAAATTTGCCCAAAAAAATAAACTTTTTACTATTCTAGAAACTTTGCCATTGTAATTAAGTTAGTACACAAGAATGAGCTTAGGATTAGATGAAATCTAGATTTTACTATACTTTATCAACAAAACCTTGACCTCAAAAATAGCTTCAGGTTGACACCGAGGCACACATCATCGTCACCTGAGACGAAGCTGCAGAGTCCTACAAGGCGTCAATTAACTGCCTAAAAAAGAAGATAAGTTATCATGTGATGCCTACATAGCTGCTTTTTAGGACGCCAAGTGTAAACTGGATGGGGCTCACCCTGATTGGGACCTTGGCTGCATGGACTAGATAAATGATGTAATAGTTTTCCCTTCCTTAGCTCTTCCTAAAGTCACTTCAGAGTTGCTTAATGATGCCACTACCTCTACACAATTCATTTAGATTAGGGTGGTCTAGGAAAACATTCACACTAAGGTTATAACTGATGGAGGAAGTATATTGGAGGACGTGCCGACCTGTGGAGTCGTCACTACCACCATTGTGGCATGTGGTAGGTGCAACACAATGGTCGTGGCGATGAGGAGATCATGGTTGGCCATGCCATGATTGAAGGCAAAGTGATTTGGTTGAAGTGAAATAAAGATCTTGGTTATCGACTACTTAGCTGGTTAACCATGTTTTATAAGACATGGTTGATTAGGATATTGAAAGAATTAATAAAAGTTGACTACTTTTCGTCGTACATTCTTATAGTTAGCATCAATAATGCTGCCTAAAATTATTGAGTAGTTTGAAGTGGACACATGGAAAGGAATATCTAGACACTAATACACGATCAAGAGGCACCGTAGGTGATCCTCTGACATTCAAGTCAATATAAGATTCAGTAGAGTTTTGGCTAGAGAATGGATAACTTATCTAGAATGTACCTATGGTTGTTCTTATATAGCTGGGTTAAAGGATGCGCTTGTTATTTCACAATGAGTATGACTTGTCTTTGCCTTGGTAAGTAAGATGCTGACTTGCCTTTCGGTTGATCCTCTATTTACCTTGTACCTTTTGGGCTTATTAGTCCCAAGTTATGACAAGCTTACATTGTTTGTGTGGTCGCTAATCTAACATTCCAAAATGCTCCATGCTTGTCCACTTATCACCTTTATTCTAGACACTCAGCTTCATTGTTCAATGTGTTTTTTGAAAAATCATGCGCTTGTTGGGTTGGACGACGTACAAGCCTATCATGGAGCCCAATCCAAATATGATCTTATCAATACTTGATTTAATTTAGAATTTATAAATACATAAATATATATAAATACATTACAGTTATTGGTGCAATCATAAAGTTTGTACATTACTAAGTGAAAAATTAATACGTAATATATACAATGTATAGATATTACTTACTAAGTAAGAAAATTAATTAAGATATAAACATGAAGTATACATGTATGCTTACAACTTGTGCCAATTATACTTGATATATATGTGTGTATGTGTAACACAAATTATACAGATGGTGGCATCATGCTATATTTGACTTGATTATGAGTTCATATATACAAGTTATTCAAAGTTTTATAAAATAATAAAATATGCAATTTCATTTGTAAATTATTATAAGGATTAATTATATCGAAAAAAAACTTTCATTTTTCTGAGTCTCAAATTAAAACATGTATAAAAAATAATATCAATTTAAAAATTTATGTTTGTTAAATTCTCAATATGAAAGTTTCGTTTATAATTTTCATAACATTAATAATTTTGTTTGCAAATGTGATGTGCATATGATTTTTACTAATGTAATTATCATAACACTCCTTTAAATACTATAAAAATAAATAAAATTTATTTTTTAAATATTTATATTTTACATATTCTTGTTAAATTTGATGCAAATAAAAATATTTTATTTATTTTAATAATAAGTTTAAAAAATATTAAAGTAATTATAAAAGTAAAAAGCATATAAATTGTTTATATTATTGAAAAAATTATAGAAAAAAATCTTAGATTGAGAATTTAATAAAAATATAAATTTTATATAAATATAATTATTTTTTCTAAATGTCAATTTAAAATATGAACAAAATACATATCCTCTTAATATAATTAACTTTTATTATAATCCCAAATTATTTTTATTGTATTCAAACAAAGTTAATATTAATCTCATCTACATTGATTTAGCTCTGTTTCTTTTTTCAAATATCTTAAGATAATTTGTGGATTTAGGTACCAAACCTTTTTATTTTAAACTAAACATGAATAGTATCAAATTAATTAAATAATAGTTCAAGGAAGTCATGTGCATTAATGAATTAATACCAAAATAATGTTAAATATAGTGATCATTAATATATATTTTATTATATATATACTATTATATATCTTATAATCATAATGTATTATAAAGTAATTAATTAAATAATCAAATTTTTATTTAAAATCAAATATATGAGATAACATTTTATGAAAAAAATAATTAAAATTATGAAAATTTTTCAAAAATTGTATTAATTCTAATCATATATCTCTATTTTAACTTCAATAGTTATAAAATTAGAATATTTTAAATTACATTGACATAAAATTCACAATTTAAAGCTAAAATTTATTTTTACTTTACAAATAAAGTTATTTATAAATTTTTGATTTTTAGAATTCCCATGAAATTCTAAGAAAATTTCTCTCCAAAAGTCTACATTATCTATTGCTTACACCCAAAAATTTACATAATAAATTAAAAATATCAAAATAAATTTTTATTTTTTATAAATTCTGACGTAAGTATCATGAGAATTTTCAATATAAATTCTCATCATATATTTTCATGAGAAATTTGTTAAATATATCAAAAAAATTTAAAATAATAAATTAAAAATTACCACTTCCCAAATTTTTATGAAAATTATCATGAATTATATATTAAACATTCGAATGATAATGTTTGAGAGATTAATTTTAATATTTTATAATATATAAATAATAAATTAAAAATTATCATTTCAAAAATTGTCATGAAAATTACTATGACAATTTGATTTTATAAATTGTTAGCACAAATTTTTTGAGACTTTTGTTAAATTTTTCAAAAATATATATGGAAAAAAAATTTAAATTTACTATTTTAATAATTTCTATGAAAATATCACAAGAATTTTATATTAAATATTCTCAAAATATCTTTTCATGAGAATTTTGTTAAATATTTTAAAAATATAAAAAAATAAAATTGAACTTTTTAATAATTCTTATGAAAAATTTATATATTAATTAAAAATTCAAAAAAATTCACATTTACTACGAAATTTTCATTAGAATCTTTTTGACGAAATTTTCATGAGAAATTTATTTTTCAAATAAAATTAAGTCAGTTGGAATGTTCCATGGGAAAACTAATGCTTTTTTGTACTCAGAAGAAATGGTGAAAGGGCGGCCGTTGATCCCTTTTTATACAAGCTTTAAATATGCAAAACTAGCTAGAATGAATAATCCATGGCTCATCATCCCTATCAAGTATTTTTAATTCACGATGTGGGGATGGAGTAAATGTACCTAAACTTCTTTAGTCGTTCAATAGAAAGGATTGAAGGATCCATTTCATTGATGCTTAATGACCCACAACTCAAAAAACACACACATGTGGGTGTTAGAGAAACTCACTGGAATGGAAAGAAAAGCAACAATGTTCCATGATTGATAAAAATGAGATGTGTTGTGAGAGAGTGAGAGCAAGAGGATTGAAATGTGCTACGAGAGAGAAAGTAACTTGGGTTTTGATAAGTAAAATCAAAAGAAAGATGATGAAGATAGATTAAGATTTCAGTTGATCTGAATTGTACTAAGCTTTTAATGAAATTATAACATATGAAAATTTAATAGATTCAATGATTCAAATTTTTTCAATAACATTATAAATTATTAAAATATTTTTATAATTCATTATTAAAAAATTCAACACAAAGCTTAGATTAATGGATCTTCATCTGATGAAAAGACTTAGATGCGTTACTAAAGGAATTTTTTTTTTTTTATATAGAAAGTAATCATGCAATGCCATATGTCTTAGAGCATTAAAGTTGCAAGAATGGGAATAGTTTGTCGAAGTGGCAGTGTTTATAATGAAACAATCTCCTGATCTAATGTTATGTCCCTACTTGAGCTCACATCTTAGCTCCGATGCTCAATCCTTCTCGAGTTGGGTTAGGCTCAAACTAAATTTTGATCTTTTGAACATAGATTAAAGCTGATGTTAATCTCCTTGAGCATAAACTAAACCTGAACTTAACTCCTCTGAGTTAAGTTAATCCAAAGCTCTCTTAAGTTGAGTTTTCACAAGTATACCCTTAGGGAAAACCAGGTTGTGAGCCTAATTATTGATCCATATTAAAACCTTTCATATTCTTCATTAGAAACTTTTAGAACTTGCCAAAAGATGCGTCATGCTTCTACCCACTTATTGGCTCTCATCTTTTCTTCATTTTTTTTCGAGATACAATTAAAAGAAACACCTTCTCGAGCTATAAAAAAGGATTCAAGATAGGGGCAGAAAGAAGACACTTTTTTTTTTGGAAACTACTGTGGAAAGTGTTTTTTCTTGGGCAAAAAAGCTTTTCCCAAATAGAGCAACTTAATAGATTTCTCTCGAAGTTTTCTGCACCTTCATAGTCCATTTGTTCATTGCTTATACTTCCTTTTTCAAATTGAATCTCTTTTATTAGTTAAGTAAAATCCTTTACATCTAAGCCGTTATAGAGGATTTTGTAAGGGCTTCACGTTTGAGTCCAAATTTTCAACTATAAATGATGACTTCATATTCTTCATTGATACATCTATCCTTTATTCTTTAACAAATTTATGGGGAATCAATTTTAAACATTAAAAGAATTTTATAAATAAGAAATAATCAAGATCAATTGATACTGAATATCAGGTGTTGTAAGGTGCTAATCTTTTTCCATGCATATCCCAGTCCTAAACTCTTTTTTTTTTTTAAGGATTTTGAAAGATCAATATAATCTTTCTATATTTTTTAATTTTTGCTTTGAAATAAATTTTGAAAATAAATGGATTGCCAATGCCCAATCATACTTTAAAAGAAATTGATGGTGACATCTTATTTTCATTTTTTTTAAAAAAAGAAATCAATGCTAAGTTTTTTCTTTTTTTCAAAGTAGCTTGGAGGTTCTCTTGATCAAATAATATAAATATCAAAAACATCTAACAAGCACACTTTTAATTTTTAATTTAGTTTTAAATTACTTAATAAAAAAAGTGAAAAAAATAGTTTTTCCTCATGAGTTAAAAGATAATAGAGATGATAAAGAATTTCTTAAAAAAATTATGAAGAGTTACAAAATGTTATAACACAGATCTTAGAATAATAAAGTTATAAAGTGCTATAAGAAAGATCATCAGAATAAAAAAATCACATAATTTTACAAGCATAAATAGAGGGTTTACTAGCTAAAAGATGTTTTGGGGCTATAATCATTATTTTATATGTTAAAAAGTTATGCTTGTTAAAGTTACCGGGATAAAAATCCTAAACTGAAAAAAATAAAAATAAAATGTAAGTCTCTAATTAATTTAATTTGCTTTAAATCTCAATTTTAAAATTTTTACAATATGCAAGTCTCTCTGAATAATCAACTTGAAAATTTAACAACCATATGTCATCTCCATTAGAAATCATCCACAATTCATTTGAAAATGTTGGAAACACTTAATCAAATTCCAAATAAAAGTTCTCACCAATTCTATTATTTTACTCTATGAGTAAGCCCATAAGTTAACGATTTATAAAGCATGTATTGGAAAAACAACAACAACTCTGGATTTGTTGACACTAAAGGGTGAATGAACAACCGAAACTCCCACTGATGCAAATATATAAGCCTTTAAGCCTTGGAGTTGCCAGCATTGGCATTGGGAGACATTGCTTGGTCAGACACGGGTTGTATAAGCTGCAAACTATTCTGCTCTGCATTTTCCAATGGATTACTGGTTTCCAAGTTTTGGTTTTCAGGATGTAGATCATCCACGGGCGCGATAATTGGTGTGGGGTCTTGCTCTTCATCATGTGCCTTTATAGGCATGGGAAGCTTTAACGTTTCTGGATTTCCAAACACGCCGGCAGCTGTAGAACATTCAGCTGAGTGCTTCCTTTTGAGTTTCTTACTAATATTTTGATTGAAACTCCCAAGAATAAGCTAAGAAATAAAAGGAAACAAAAATGAGTGAGAGGGGCAATAAGTAAGATGAAATGTTACATATAATGCCGATGTGACTCAAGCTTTACCTGAATATGGTTAGCAGCTATCAGTTCACCAGCAATGCCACCACCGAAAACTTGACCATTAGATTCAGAAAGCATTATGCTTAAGTTGCCAGTCTTGCAGCCAGTGCTGCTAGTCACAAACAACCCATTCAGAGATAAGATTTCAAAGTTTCCCTGCATGACATGAGAAAGAAAATTTTTTAGTGGTTGGATATATAAAAAGAATAAATATTTTCTCTAAAAATAAACAATGAAATTTCAAATATATCACAATTGAAGTAAAAATCCAACCTTCTTGCAATTGTTGTATGAAGTGCATGTTCAACCAACTGCATGGCTTTAAAGATTGCAATTGTTATTGTAAAGTGTGAACTGAGTTTTAGAAGAAAGGATCAAAATCTTTATTTATGCTATTTTTTTTTAGAAAAAAATATTATTTTGTAATTTACTATGTTAATGTAAAAAAAATTAAATAAAAATATATTCATAACCATTCATTTTATTAAATTATCACAAGTTATTGTCCTTTTAAAAGATCAGCATAGAATCTAATAGAGGATTTGAATCCTTCCAGAAAATAACAAGAGTAAGACTACAAATTCAATACTCAAGTAAATAAACCCAGTAGTGCCTCTAAAATAATTACAACCAAGGAGGAAGATATTCTAAGAACAAGCTTGAGTTAAACCTAGTTAACTTTTGATAAAGAAAACCAATCATACCTCAAATCTTACAACGCCATTTGGTTTGCTAATGACAGCAATAGAGAGAGCACCAGTAGCAGTAAGGACACAAATTGCTCGAGGAGTACCATTAAATGCAAATGATTTTATGGTAGCCATTAGGTCCTGCACAACGAAATGAGAAAAGGAAAATTCACCGTTTTAGGTATGTTAGATGCGTGATTGCTAGTTATGAGAATGCAATGCAAGAAGACCAAACAAGTAGCAACTTTCTGATATCGTTCATATTTACCTTCCCAGTAGGCACAGTTATCACATGAGGAGTAAAGTTGGCCCCAGTCATCTCCACAGGAATCCCACCTTCAAGAAAACAAGTTTATAATTGACGTGCAAAGGGCTTATACATTTTCGTGGGATCAGTGCTTAGCAAGACAATGATGCCATTTGTCAAAGAATCAAGATATCAAATTCAAAAGATTAGTTTATCAAAAGGGTATTTTCTCCTAACAAAGTTCATATCTTTGTGATTTTTACCTTATGCAAATTCTTTTTAAGAAGTTATTATGAGGCATACGACATACAAAATATCTAAATGAGATGTAAAATAAAACATTATATTTATATTGATTCATACTTGTAAATAGAAAAATAAACTTCAACTAATGGAGAGATTTTAAGATACTTGCAGCCTAATTATCTAAGTATATCGCAAATCTTTGTGCAGTTTAATTTAGATCGAGTTTGAAGCTATTCTTTGAAAAATGAATTTGAATCTCATAAAAAAATTTAGCAACAAATATCTTAAATATATTTTAGTTTCAATTGAGTCCAATATGCCAATTGGAATAGTAATACATATTATGCTAATATATAGAGAGAAATAGGTAAATAAATCATTGAAAATTTTATTTCACAAATCAATGGAGACTTACCAAGAGCAGCTAAAAGTTGGAGTTTACCGGAACCCTTAGGCCTACCTCGACCTCTTTTACTAGAGGTATCTGAGAAGGAAGAAGAAAAACCTTGTAGAGTTGAAGTTGGGACAGATCCTATATGAGTAGTAACATCATACTTCCTAGGTCTTCCTCTTTTCTTCTTCAGCGTGAGTGCCAACTTATCAGGTCTAGATACTCCTTGAGAGCCTAAAGTTAGTTTTGTTATGTCTTCTTGTGGAACATCAATGTCTATAGGAGACTCTGGCTCGCTATTGATAGGAGATTCCTGCTCGCTGTTGATTAGGGACTCATGTTCTCTATCCATTAGAGATTTTGGTTCGCTGCTCTCTGAAAATTGTGATTCATCATTTATCAGAAACTCTGACTCGTTAGTTATGGGAGACTCCGGCTCATTATTCATCAGAGATTCTAGCTCTCCATCTACCGGAGGCTTGGAGGCTGCGTTGTTGTTATCCATGAATGAACACCTTACTAAGACAAATCCAAGAAAAATTATATCAGTCTAAGCAATGAGAAACCATCTATAAGACATACATGAAAATCTTAATACAGAGAGAATGATAATGAAACTTATATAGATGATGTACTTATGTTTGTATTAAAAGAAAAAGAAAGGAAATTTTCCCAAGAAATGAAAAAAATGAAAAGAAAGGTGTTGGATCTAATAGTGGCGTGTGCAAAAATAGCTAGAGGAAATCTCACCTTCTGATTTCGTGAAGATTATATCAATTTTGTGAAAATAAGAGGAGTGAAAAGCTAGTGTAGAGTTTGGTCATATTTATAGTAGAGCCATTTTTAATATTCCTTCAATACCCTTTGTTATATAATATGAAAAATAATTTTCCATGTTTTGCAAGTTTTTTATGCTTAAGCGATAAAGGCAAAATTCAAAGTCATTTCTACGCGTTTTTCTTTTTTCCTTTTATATTTTTTGTTTCTATGATTATTTTTTAATGCTAGTTTAGGAGAAAACACCTTTTTAGTGCATGCTAATATAACAATTTTTAGTGTTTTTCCATAATAGTAAGATTATTTGATATTAAAAATTATTTTTTGATAATATTTAAAAGATTATATTGCCAAATATAAATCTTCAAATATCGAAAGGTATTTAATACAAACTTTTTTAATTTTTTTCATTTGGATTTTAAAAATGAGTCAATGTAGTCGTATGGACCATAAGATGAAAATCGAGATCTAAAAACTCAAAAAAATAGGCCTAATAATTGATTTCACATAGAGCTTTAGTCCAACCTCACAAAATGAGTAATCAGAAAGGTTGGACCAAGGTCCACGAGTCCTCATATTGCTAAGTCCAAAATAAGAGACTGAATAAGAAGTAGCCTTTCTATCCTACGATAACTTAATCTGAATTTAAAAATATTATGATTATTTATTTTAAAAAAATATTATGTATTTAATATATATTTAAAAGATTAATACATATCAAATCAACAAAAAATCTGATCAAATAATATATGTAAATTTCTTAGAGTGAATTAATGAATTACAACAATTCATTACTCTTCCCCTCTTTGTTGCTATTAGGCCAATGAATAAGCTATTCACACTTGAATCACTCAATAGTCATTATAGTTTAGCCAATACAAGCATTATGAAACTAATAGAAAAATAGGAGATATTAAAACTAGATTTGCATTTGGTTCTGCTAAGAATGATTCAAAAAACCAACATAAAAGTGGAAGGAAGTTAGATTGCTGATTTTTGTTTTTATTTTTTTCAATGCATGGATAAGTGTCCTCTTCCCAATTGGACTAGTCAAATGTCTATTTAGCAATACAGTTAGCCGCTTGCAAACTTAACCATTGGAAGCAAAAGAGGCTCTACTTATAAGGAAAGGAGTAGAATGAAACCTTTTACCTTGCTAATCAAGAATTAAGAAAGAGTTAAAGAAATTGTCAAGTCTTAGTTATTGGATCTTGTAGAATCATTAGAGGTAAATGCAAGAGTATCATTCCTTTCTTATTATATTGCTGTTTAGTCAGCAAGGATTCTCAAGATTTATAACTGTTACGTAGGTAACTTGTACCTTGAACATCAATTATATTCTATTCATGATTAGTTAAGGTTTAATTTTACATTACAAGGTTGTTAATTCATGCCCAAAAGCCTATGCACATTAGTGGTAACATCAAGAATCTAAGAAAATTTTCAAGAAATTGTAAGAAGCCCTAATCACTTCCAAGAAAATGGCATTCAGGATGAACTCTGATATTAAAAAATTTGATGGCATAAATGACTTTGGCCTGTGGAAGGTCAAAAGGCTAGCATGGTTGCATAATTTAAGTAAAGAGTAGAAGCAAGAGATAATTAAGAAGGCTTACAACACACCAATCTTAAACCTCAATGATAAAGTTTTCAAAGAAGTTATCAAACACAGGGCAACAGTTGAGGTTTGGCTTAAATTTGGGAGCCTTTACATCACCAAAACCTTTTCAAGTCACTTCTTTGTAAAGAAGAAGTGTTTTACTTTTAAGATGTGTGCAAAGAAGAATCTCTAAAAACGCATTAATGAATCCAAAAAACATTTCTTGTACTTGGAGAACTTTATGATGGATTATGAAGATTAAGGCAAGGCTTTAGTGTTGTTACATTCATTATCTAGACCATATGAAACATTTTTGGATATCTTGAAGCATGGTGGAGAGACATTGACCATTGAAAATATAATTGGGACCCCTAGCAGAATGCCAAAGAATTGAGAAGTAAAGCAAACCTAAAGGAGACTGCAAATGAAAGGTTATATATGAGGGTAAGACGTAAAAGAGAGGCTAATTTAGTGGCAAAAATATAGGCAAAGTAAAGCGAAAGACTCCTATAAGGTTTAAGTCAAGGGACTACAAAGAACTGCTATTAATGTTGAAAGCTTGATGATGTAAGGCATTTTGTAAAGAATTGAAGAAGAAGCAACTTAATTAACAAACAAGGAAGGTGATGTAGTAGTTATCACCAACTCCTTTGAAAAAGGAAGGTTCTAACAGTGATAAAATCTAAGAGTTTAAAAAATAGATCTTGGATTCTACTTGCACTTATCAAATATGTCCTAGGGTTGATTGGTTCCAAGACTTTAGGAAAGTAAATGGTGGTAGAAAGTGATCATTGGAAATGATCCATCATGTGAGGTAAAAGGGATTAACACTATAGCATTTCAGCTTTAAGATGGAACAATTAAAGTCTTGATGGAAGTGAGGCACCTACCTTAAGTAAGGAGAAGCCTTATCTCTTTAAGCTTTTTAGATGAGAGGGACTACTCTTTCAAATTAGAAAAAGAAATTATGAAGGTCGTGAAAAACTCTCTAGTGGTTCTCAAAGGAATGAAAGAGAATGGGATATACATTCTCCAAGAAAAAGTAATAATTTATGTAACAATTATTGTTGTTAGAAGTGTACTTACGATAGCGCATCTTTAGCACAAGAGACTTAGTTGCTGTAATGAAAAAGGGCTACAAATAGTCAATAACTAAGGGCTACTCGTCAAGAATAAGGTGGTTCAATTGGGATTTTGTGACGAGTGTGTTCTAGGTAAATAACATAGCTTTAAGGTTATAGTAATTAATGAGCATAATTCAATTGGGATTTTAGACTATTTACACTCATATTTATAGGGTTAAAAAGCACAACAACATATGACCGTTGCAAGAACTTCCTCTTTATGGTTAATGACTTCTTAATAAAGTTTGGATTTATATGTTGAAAGTAAAGGATGATTGCTTAAAAGGTTTTAAAGAGCAGGACACCTTAATGATAAACCAAATTGGAAAAAGGCTTAACGCTTTCAAAACAAATAATGGATTTGAGTTTTATAACTTCTTAAATGATGCTTATTGCAAAGAGTAAGGGATTGTTAGGTATAGAACTGTTAAGAAAGCTCCAAAACAAAATGGAGTTACGGACAACATCAATAAGACTATCAGGAGATGAGGTTTATGTTATTTATAGCAAGCTTTAGCAAAATTTTTTAAGGAATAGTAGCTATTGTAACAGTACACTTGATTTATGAAGGCTCTCAATCTCAACCACTTAAGTTTGAATGTGTTGCATATGCATATTAATCGAAGAAAAATTAAACCCTAAAGCTGTTAAAAAGGATCCAGTAAAACAATGGTGTCACTCTAGTTACCAACATCATGTAAATCTCTAGTGCAAAGGATAAAAATCTAATATACAGTGATTTATCATTTATCAAGTTACACAACAGATATAGGAACTAGATTACATAATATTTAGAGTATCAGTTTTCAAGTATAAGTAGACTAAAAATAGTAATGATGTTAAAGTTAATGATCTAAGAGTTATATTAGTTGACCTCAATTGGATTACAAATAAAAATGATCAATTTACATTAACCTCACAACTAAAATAAGTATTTTATGTTAAAGATCAAATTGATGCCAAATGGTCAATAGTAATGTCAACATCTCGAAAAGACTATGATGAAGTTGATGATTTGGGTAATATTTGTGCGGACTACATGTCTTTTCATAACAAGTTTGTTGACCTATTTGATCACATGGATAATCATCATTTAGCATATGTTCGAGAAGATGGTGAACAATTGCATATTTGAGTTTTTTTATGTAGTGTTTAATTGCCACATGTCTTGCAATAACATACGTTTTATTTTGTCTTTTTTATGATTAGCTTTATGATATTTATCATGTTTTATAATATTTTATTTTTATTGATTATTATTTTATGATATGTTATGGATACAAGATGTTGACTATATGTTCTTTTATCCGCAAATCTTTTTAGACACTCAAGGTATGACTTTTAGAGACCTAAAAAATGAGGCATCACCAATATACTTAAGATAATTAAGAGTCGTACTTCTAATGTTAAGATTATAGTTGAGGTGAATGATAAAGGCCAATCTGTTAGGAGGAATGGTACCTGGTTAAATAGTTATATTGAGGTCATTGTATGTAACACAATGCCTATAAATATCAAGAGCTGGCATTTAGTACCTGATGAGATAAATAATAAGATTTGAGAGATAAATATTAATACGTAAAATGAAGTATAAATTATTACTTTTAAATTAGATTATTGTTAATTAATTGAATTGTACTCATGAATTTTTTTAGAATACTTTGTAGAAGACGCGTGTGACATCGATGAGAGCATGAAGATATACATACTCCAGTTTGCTGCAAATAAATAGAGAAACTTCGAGATCAATCTAACGATGAAGCATGTATTTCTTCATGTAGATGACTTGAAATTTTTTAAGCTTCCATCGAAAGAATATATGAGTGTCATAGATATGAGATGTGACATGAATTTGTGAACTCTCGCCTATAAGCAGAATTTCAGGTATAACATACATTAGTGAATGAATTTATTTGTATATATTTTTTTTCAAATATCAATGTATATTTGTATTACAATAAAAGAGAAACAAAAAAGAATGTGTACGACCACCGTCTTGCAAAAAAAAAAAAAAAGATTTTTTTTAGAGAGAATTTGTAAGTTATTTTTCACTTTTTATGTTACTAATTAGTGATATATTCATTTAATTATTTATTTTAACATGTTCAATTTTCATATCAATAAACAAAAACAAGCATTGGGTAGTGATGAATAAACTAGTCATGTCACACCATGGAAGACTACACGATAAAATAAAAAAGAAGAATACATAAATAAAATGAGTTAAAAGTTTGCAAAGAGGATTGTAAGTATTACATTAGTTTTCATTGTTATCTTTGTTTTTTTAATAATAAGTTTTATACTAACTAAATAATTTTATTGTAATATTGTAAAATGAGTTGATGACACAGAGCACACAAGGTAGATTTACACCCTTAGGTTCAAATGATATGGTCACTAAAACTTTTGGTACATCAAAGTACTCTAGTTGCATCAGAAGTCAAGAAATCGATGTCATCTTATTTTGGGAAGACAAAAAAATTGAGTATCTCTCAAGGTATACGATTATATCAGTAGTAGTTAACAGAGATAATGAGGTGATTCACGGAGTATAAAAATATTTTAATAAACATTATGACGAGCAAAATTAATGTCCAGCTAGAAAGATTTACAATGCAATTTTATTCGAATAAAGCTAGTAACAATATGGTTGGATTAATGGATGATGATAAGTATTTGACACCTTAGTCATCTACACAAGTTAATTCACTAGCACTTAAACCATACAACATTAAGGAATATCATGTGTTATTCAAAGTAAATAAGATGTTAACAGTGTTAAAATATAATTTGTGATTTTTTTTTATCATTGTAATGTGAACCATATGAGATGTTCATCCAATAATTAGATTGCATAATGGTAAGTGAGGTTATTTTCATGGATCTTACCTCTAACCAAATGATCCATGGGTATCTCTTACCTTTTAATGATGTTAGAGTGATGGTGGAGGTAACTATTTATTGTGATGCATAGTTGCTTACCCGAACCCCAATGATGAATTGACAATTGTTTTTTCTACTCTCAGTTCAATTGTTGCTTGATCGCGAGATTGGGTCATATTGGTACACATGAGGTAATATATTTGTAAAATGTATATTATAATTTCAACCTCCTGATGCTAGTTTTTTTTTTTCAACCATTGATAAAAAAACAGTGAGGTAAGTTACCAGATAAGAGGATACAAACATTGATAAAACCATAATCATTGCACCAATTGTGTTTTGTTAGGCTACCACTAACACTACAAAAGATATGTAACTATGTGAGTAAGACAATGCCACTTGATAAAGCAATACGCATACCTTACACAGATGTCTTTGCTATTAAGGGATAAGTATTTGTGGCCTGAGAAAATATCATCCAATTTTATCACATGAAAAAGCTAAGTGTCACCATTATTCAAGCTTACATTATGTACGTATAATGTACATATATCATTTGTATCTTATTGATTTATTATTATGTATATTATATTTATATTTTTTATTTTTTCAAAAAATTTTATACATATTTGGTTACACTTAGCTTGGGTGAGTATTATGTGTTTGCTGATCTATCAATGTTTTCAAATAAAATATCTATAAGTGTCAACACCTAAGCTTATCACTTTACCAATGAAATGAAAAAAACCATGTGACAAAAGAGTATTCATATCTCCTTATAACTTGATGTAAGGATTAATGTTATTTGAAATTACTAATAGTTTTATTCACAATATTCTTAACATCTATTTTTAATAATATAGGCATCATTGGATGTTGGTGATTGTTGAGCCCCATGTGTTCTTGTATAATATTTTTGATCATCTGAACCATGGCTCTCAATAACAACTAACTCATGTCCACATGAGTGAAAATATTTTTATTTATGTTGGCATGTATGTTTTTGAAGTTTTAAGATAATGATTATTTTTGGTTACCAACTCTTTTAAGTTGTTTCAAATAGTGAATGAATTGGTAGGCATTGCTAGGAGTATTCCTACTAAGGTATGCATATTTAAACTTATAAATGATACTAGTTTTATTTATTCTACAAAAATATAACATTTAAATATTTTCAATACAGTGTCCACATCAGCCTTCAAATACTAAATGTGGATATTATGTGATGAAATTTATGAAGGACATCATCGATAAACTTGACAATAATGTCTCATATGTGAAAATGGTAAATTGCATATACAATTGATGTGCTTATTATAAATTTTAATTACACTAATTTTTTAAAAATAAATATAATTAGTAAACATAGATACTTACACTCAATCAAATCTTAGTGAAGTTAAAAAAGAGATTGAACAATGTTTATGAAGCATCATCTTAGATAGTTGAACCTCTAAGGTAAATTTGTAAGACTTGGTGCTCAAAATTTTATAGCATGGACATAGTTGAACTTAGATAATTGACCTTTTAAGATTGAAAATAGTAATATGTATTTAAACTTATATATATATATATATATATGGAGTTAAATTATAAAATTAAATTTATTTTCTCCTTATGTTGGATGCCATGTTTTATAATTTTCTGGATTGAATTATGTTGAACTATCTTTATATATGAAAGAAGTAATGATAGTTTGAGTATAAATTATATTTTTGTAGAAGTTATTATTTGTCTTGGTGTAATTATTTTGAAGAAATTAAAAAAAATGTGGTTGTTTTATTGAAGTATATTGAAAGAATAAATGTTAGTGCATTTAAGAATTGTGTAATTATATATTGCATTATAATTTTAGTGGAAGAAACTTTGTATGGATATGGAGAAGAATTATGTTGTTGTGTAGAAGACGAAGAAATGTGGTTAATTTGTTGATGTGTAGATGTATAAAAGAATATAAGAATTGTATATAAGTATTGAATTATATATATAGAAGTTTTTCATTTGTACATAAAAAACTGCGTTTAATTCCAAATTATTAAAAAAATAAAAATACTTTTAGCAATAGCCATGACATGACTCTTACCAAAAACACTTCAAAGAAAAAGGATCACAAGCGCAACTCTTTTTCCAAAAATATCAAGCACAATGACAAGGTTTCATGTTTTACTATAAAGATCTTCAAGTCCTCCTCAAGCTCTAAGTCTATCAATGTTGACTTTCCAAAATAAATTTTAGCTAAGTTATCTCTTCTTGTTATGGATTAATTTGATCTTTAAAAATTTTTATTGTTGTCTTATAAAATAATTTTGGGTCTTGATGTTCTTGGGTAGAAATCTTTCATTTCTTTTTATAATTTGCTACATTTTTTTTTTAGTTTTTCTTTCGAGTTTTCCAATTTGAAACCATAGAATCCTTGTGGATGCTAATTTTGTTGTAGTGAGGTATATCCTTAGAAGTTTGAACTTGAATCCAAGTAAAGACATGATCTCTATGTTTAGGAGAAATTAAAATTAGGGGTCTGATTCAGATTAATAATGGGCAAATTCATTCAAATAATTTTTATTTGGCCGCTCTGGCAAATTTGGCAGATCAAGAAACCAATTCTGATAGCTTCTAACAGCTCTTGAAGATCTGAGCAATAAGGTAGATATGCTTTAATATATCTGCCAGATAAGCTTTAATCGATTTCTTAGCTTTGGCAGATTTAGTAACTTTGGCGATCAAAAGATTAGCTTTGGAAAGCTTTTAGCTGCAAGTTGCCTTTTGTTCAAAATGTCTATTCTATTTTATTCAAAGTCCCTTCTAAGACTTATTTATTGCATTTAACTTTTATTGGAGCTTCCTCCAACTTCTTTAAAATAGAGAGCTTAAATATATCGGCTTCAACAAATTAGTGCATGGCATCTAGTACTCTTTCGTTACATATTTCCCTTTATCTTTTGAGCTATTAGTTGTAAAGGAGATAATGTCCTTGACAATTTGTAGCATAACCACCTAATTATTCCCTCTTAGCAATGGCTTTGTTGGCAATACGATCTTCTCTAACATGATCTCTTTTCTTTTTCTTAAGTCTTTTAAACTATTAAAGTGAAACAACATTATAGAAACAAGCTTTTGTCTCCCTAAGACCACCTCTCTTTATTTCAACAAGAACAATTCATCCTTCCATAATGTTTTCTTCATTTTTTTTTTTTAAATCCAATGAATCTTCCTACACAATTGGTCAACCTTATCATGTCACTCGACCCTGGTTGGCCCTTCACAGTTGACTATGTTCTTGATCTTTTCTGCAAATAAGAACTGCTTTATCTTAGCATGTGTTATGTCATACTCGAATAGCATTATGTTAAACGAGTTGACCAAAGAGCCCTTGGACGAAGTAGGAAGCAACTAACTAGAACGATTTTTAATGATAGTCTTACAACTTTATGTTCGTGTCATTAAAGACTCTCATTAATGATAGTTTTAAATGAATTATCATTAAAAACCTTTTTTTATTGACACAAACATACAATTATAGAATTGTTATTAAAAATTATTTGGATAAATATTATTTAAAATATTGAGTTTAATTGGTCATCTCTACCCAATCAAATCCAAATTTTTCAAACTTATCCAAGCAAAACCTAATATATTGATTTTGTCCAAATTGAATCTTAACTTTAAAAAATTATGAAAAATTTTAATGATTTTTTCATTGTTGATTACTCAAATAGATTTTACACTTCATTTAATTTTAATCTTTCAAATTTGAAAAATTTTCAACTAATCGATAATTTTTTATAAATTTTTTAAATTTTTTATAGTATAAGTTTTTTTTTTAAAATATTTTTGGTACTCAAAAAATTTTAAATTTTTCTATGATGATAGTTTAAATATTTTTTTACATATGTAAAGAATTATAAATCAAACTATATTATAAAATATTTTTAATTTAAATATTTTTAATATTTAATTTTTTAATAAAATTTAATTTTTATAAAATAAAAATATTAAATTTATTTGAATACGTTTGAAAATAAATATTTGATTAAAAAAATTAAAATTTAAAATTTAAAATAATATTTACTCAAATTATTTTTAATTATCATTAAAACTCATATTTGTTAAAATGATTCTTTTTCGACTTAAATCTTTATGTTAAATGAATGATACAATAGCCAAAAAGCATAACTCCAATAAATAGTGGCTCTTTCCAGCACAGCCTAAGTATATTACAGCGGCAGAATTATTAAAGAGAAAATTTGGCTGCTAGGTCTATTGAACGAACTGCAACTGTATAGCTCTGGTTTGATGATATTTTCAAGCAATCAATCAACTATTTACTTGTTCAAATATCCTGTCTATCACGGAACGCTGCAAGCATCTGGATGTCAAGTATCGTTTTATCCGTGAGAAGGTAGAACATGACTACAGAGAATTGGAGAAAGCCTCGACCAAAGAGAACTCAGCAGACATGCATGGCAAGTAGATGTTCCTCCTACGAAGTTGCTCATGTGTTTGAAAATTCTGAGCGTTAGTGTGGGATGAAAAAAAACAAGGTGAGGTTTAAGGTTTCATATTCTTGCTCATGGTTGGTTACTGAATCAAGAAGGAATTGTTGGGAATGATTCAGCAAACCAACAGCAGGATAGGAGGAAGCTGGGTTGCTCACCTGCTTCTTTTCTATTTGTTAAGAAATTAAAAGTATGTTGAAAAGCAGTGATGAGTTAGCCAGCCTTGCACAGTACGTGGCAATGTAGTTGGCCACACAGACTTAACCCCTACAAACTAGAAATCTTGTAGTTTTGTTAGTTGTTTGATTGATCAAAATCAACCCCTACAAACTAGTTTGGACATTGGCTAAGTGATCACTACAGGTTCAAGAACATGCTCCTCCTCTAGGACAAATGAAGTTTGCCTGAAAATTCTGGCAGCATAACCAGAAAATGAAATTCAAATAAACAACAGGCTCCCTCCAACAAACATAATCCCATGAAATTCCATATTATTAAGTAAGAAGAGATTACCAAATACCTCTCAGTAAGAGCTCTACCCAACAATTTTACCCAATAATCCATCAAATTTGATGAATGACTCAACTCCCCCAGAAGAAAAAACCATCAAACAGAAGTACTCTCCGGAACTTCTGGCAGAGAACCTTATAGTCTCTGAGCAAGCCGCTGCAGCTTGCCTCCTGTCCGATGCCAAGCTGGAATGGCTTCTCAACGGCCAACTTCTTCACCGGCTTTCCTTTGTCTCTTCTTAAATTTTATGATTTTAAAACATGCCAATCGTTCCACCGGTCCATGCATACCAAACGACGCTGCGACCCGGTTCAACCAGCCCATCAAATTCGTTACCTTTTATTTGAAAGCCCCAAAACCTAATAGCTTTCACTGACCCACATGTTGGGAATTTGACAACCAGATCCTTAGTTGATGGATCAAATATTAAATCCCTATAACCTGAAAGCAACAATAATAAAAGCAAGAAGAAAGTAAACAACCACAGGAACACAAGATTTATAATGGTTCACCCTCAATTGAGAGTTACATCCACTTTGCAATCACTGCAGGAAACCCTTTCACTATGAAAATAGATTACAAAAGAGATAACTGTTTCCCTAGCCTTCACTCTACTAGAATAAAACCCTAGGACTCTTACTCACTCTCTTTGTTGTGATGTTTACATGGGTAGAAGCCCCCCCTTTATATAGTAGAGCCCAAGGCCCAAAAGATAGATGTGTGAGAATCTCAAGATATCTTTTTTGATAAGTATATACTCTTTTGGATGAGTATATTCTCTTTCAGATAAGTATATATATCTTTTCAGATAAGTATATGCCATCTCAGATAAATATATATCTTTTCAGATAAATATATACCCTTTTGTAGATAAGTCTCCACACATACTTAACACCACAACTCTCTCAAAGATTCAAACCATTTTATGATGAAATTTTTATTCTCATACATCTGAACTTGTTCTTTTCAAATGACACTTAAGAAAGGAGAATCTTCAAGGAAGAAGGGCAACAGGCCCATGAGCTCTCAAGATGATGTGAGGAGGACCAAACTTAGGTATGATTCTCCTTTCTTTGATAATGAAGCTTGTGATATGAAATTCTGGAATGACTTTAGGAAGAGGAATATAGTAATTGTTAGAAACATTGATTTCAATGAATTACAGTGTTTTGAATTTGAAGAGTTGATGGATCAAATGGGATGGATGCCTCTTTGTAAGTTAGATTGCATTGTCTACCCGAAGTTAATTCAACTTTTCTTTGCAAATCTTAGCTTTGAGAATGACGATTCGTCACTTAGCATTAGGAGTAGAGTTCATGGTGTAGAAATTAATCTCAATGACACGAACCAAGGTAGAATCCTTGGCATTCCAAGTGATGGAGAATGCATGTACACTTTTGGGAACTACTCCTAGCTAGCACAGTAGTTTTAATTATATAGAAGCACTTAGGCTTATATGTGAAGATGATAGGATTAATTCACCCCCGAACTGTCAGTGCTTCCAACTTACCCATTAAACACCATATACTACGTCACATGATCACATTCATGTTCTTACCTCGAGATGGACATAGGAATGAAGTATAAGCCAAATGGATGTTTTCATATTAGATAGAATTTAAAAGGGCATTAAGTTTAATCTTCCATGTCTTATGATTAGACACATTATCCGTACATGAGGCTAAGAACTCTTCTCTACCTTATGGAATGATCTTCAGTAAGATCTTCCAATGGTTTAAGGTTACTATTCCTGAAAAATATACAGAAAATTGAACTCAAACCCTTTCAGACTTATGGTGAGGCATCACTCCAAAGGATGGGTTGTGAAAAGCAAGGAAGTCTGGAATTTTGAAGAGTACTGTAGGGGTAAGGCTTCTTTTTCTGGAGTTGAGGAGGCTTGTAGGGAGGAGGAAGCATATGGAGATAAAGGGCATACCTCCTGAGAGGGCGTAGTGAGTGGCCCGAGCCTCTGGATGAGAAGCCCCCAAGCTGTATTCCAATGGAGCAAAGAATAAGTGCCTTAGAATTTCGGATGGATTCCTTGATCATGGGCATGGATGAACTCTGAGCTGACGTAGATTTGATAGCCAACAAAATTGATCAAGAATTTGCTGAGCTTCGAGACTTGATCCACCAACGAATTCCAACTCATTGTTGCAGGAGCAGCCTACAGATTTTTTCCTTTTTTTTTTTTAATGTCTTTGTCTTTGATGTGAAAATTTACATTTGGATCCTATGCTTTCTTTTGAATTTTGAAACTTGATTGTGTTTTAGGTGGCAAAATAGAGGAAAAAGTGTACGTGGCCTTTGTGGAATGGAAATGAATGTTTTGGTTTTATGAATGTGACTTATGAAATGCTTCATAGATGTTTTGTGATTGTGGTCTTTATGAAATATATGGATTGATATTAAATAAGAATGTCATGTGATAAACAAAAGCTTCACAGTTATAAAATACACGTAAGTTCACAAAACAAGCTCATGAACTCAAACACCATAACTAAAGAAAGGCATTTAAAATTCACAAGAATAAAGGAATGCATGATCCATTAACTTCATTTTCTTTGCTCTGGTTCAGCACTAATGAATTACAAAATCATCCTAGTGGCTACAAATTTGGGATAGAAACAAGTCAGAATTAGAGAGGTAAATTCACCTCTCCTTGCTTGGCTTGACCTTCATATTTATCTCTGCAATTACATTTCTTAGGAACCACTAGGAAAATCCTAGAATTGAGCAATGAGTACACTGATAAATCTGAAAGGAATATCTAAAAGTTGAATATTTTTGTCATTTCATATTACCCAAATGTCCAAATAGCTCTTGCCAGTGAGATGATGCTTCTTCGGGTGTCCGAAAGGTCCAGATATGCTGCTTAGATTTCTCACGAGTTTCTAAAATTTCCTGCATTTAGATGTTCAGATCATTACTTCCACAGCAGAACCAGAAAACCAAATAACCATAAATCAAAAGTCATCCTGGGAAAAGACCAAAAATAGTAACCAGTCAGCAAAGGGAAAGCTAAGAGCTGCAATGATCAAGTTGAGATCAAAGTTTACAGAGAGCTGCTCTAAACCAAAATCCAAAAGAGCAAACTGAGAATATGTGACTGCACAATTGCTAATTTGAGTACAAACTCATTAGATGAGATTCCTTAGGACACCTCAGCTCTTGGATCCATTCACATCAGATCCAAGAAACAATGAAAAATAGTACTGGTCATGGTATTAACAACTGACTTTTCATGAGATATAAAAGCAGACCATCCGACCCCGACAACTGCAACGAGGTCTCCTACTACACTGGCTACTCATCTTAATAATTAACATGATGTTAAACTTACAAAGGGAAGAAAAACCTGAAAGTAAAAACAGAATCCAAACTAACTGGAATGGTGTGTTTGATTGTGTTTTAGTTTTTTGGTTTTCAAAACTATTTTGAAGAATAATTTTTTAAGAGTTGTTTTGAGAAAAAAAAAAAGAAAGAAAAAAAACTGTTTGATAATATTATTTTTAAAACAGTTTGTTAGAGTTTTTGGATTGATTGATAATTACGATAATGTTATTAATGAAAACATGTTCTCCTTGAATAAAAACAACTTTAAGATGTTCTCTACTTTTCGTTTTAAAAACTAAAAAAACAAAAATTGCTTTTAAAATCAATTTTACAAAACAGTTTTATCAAACAAATTTTTTTGTTCTTTTGTTCTTAAAAACAAAAAAAAAAAAAAAACAGTTTTTGAAAATAGAAATCAACTCAAAACAGAGACCAAAAAGGAAAAATCATCCAAGCAGAGACGAAAATATATCTAAAAGATAGCTAAGTTTAAAAAACAAAAAAATATCATCTCCTATGTGAAAGTCAAAATTAAGAATCCAGTTCAAAATAAACACAGTAAGTGGCTCTAACACTCAAGTATCATATCAAATTGGTTCAATAATTCTTTAAGGTTCTCTTGTCCAATTAAAGGAACATGATATACCAAGCATTGCTTTTAGATAAGTTGACATGAATGGGACAACTTTAAGCTGTTTGAGCCTTTAAGCTGTTTGAGCCTGTAATTTTTATAAACTTAAGACATGATTCACATAACTTCTATAAGTAGTTAAATAATCAACATAATAATGCTTCAACATATCACACAAAGGTCAGAAGCTTCTTGTTTTTGTTTTTATTTCATTCAAGAGGCTGGATTACACCGGCAAAAGTGGGAGGTCAAAGGGGCTACTTGGGTTAGTTTTTCCCCCACCTATAACTCCCACCCCTTCCCAAGTCCTCATTACGACCATCAAAGGAGCTAGTTAGCACCTTCAGCTTCACATGGTTTTTGCATTTCCATGTCTGAATACATAAAATATTCTAAGTTCCTGAATAACATCGACACTTCCACAATTAAAACAAGAACCCTTTTTCTTGGTTTAAATGCTTATATCATTCAAGCAGGTAATATCCACTGGGAAAATTTCAAGTAGCAAACCATCAACTATTTTCAAGTTAACTAAGAATTGATCCCCACCAACATTTTCTAAGGACACTAGTCCAATTGGATCTTTTCGGAAAGTACAGAAAGCGCTCAATTGAGAACAAAATTTGTTAAGTTCAATAACTAGAGAGAAAATATCTACTGCCAAAATTCTTTAGGCAACCTTTTTGTTATTCTCTAGTGAACAAGTAGATGCTAAACATAAATCCACAGGAATATTTGTTCAAGATACTAGTCCAAGTGTATTTCTTGCTTGATGGCAAAAACATAGCACACAATGAACCACACATACAAGATATATTGTGACACACCTGCAGTTCAGAAGACCGCTTTGTCTTCAAAGTCAAACAGTCAACAAGAGCACTCCACTTCTTAGAACAGTTATCAAGAGCTCCAAGCCGATAATACTGCTGCATTTGATGAACTGGAGCTGCCAGAAGATTGGTACCAGTAAATCGACAGTCTAATGATTCAAAAAAATGATGAGGAATGAACTAATAAATGGAAGATGGAAAAGGCACAAATTATTAGTAACCAAAATGGCTGAGAGATCAACCTTGGACTGATCTGTTATTAAACCTCAATGAAAAAATTATACTCAAAGTGAAGGACAGGAAAGTGAAACATGGGAAAAGAACACAAAATGGAAATGACAAATGAAACAGAAGTTAAAGAATTAATATAAGCATGTTATCTTCAAAAATCCAAGACATACTTTGAGAGCAGATGAACTCAATGATGTTCAGAACAGAACAAGGTGAGGCAATGAGGCTTCTTTACATAAACAAGAAAAGAGCGCAACACAAAAGCAAGCGAAAGCACCAAACTGTAAATAATACAAATTGGTGAAGCTTGTAATGAGATAAGGGATAATTCATATGAATGCATCAGACACAACAAAAAGATCTACAAGAAAGCAAATATAACCTAACCCTCTCCCCCCCCCCCCCCCCCCCCCAAAAAAAAACAAAAAAAAAACCCGGACACACATACAAATATTTATACGTATTTACACGCAAAGAACCTGAACTAAGATAATTAACTTTCACAGAAGAGTAAAACAGATGCTGCCCTACGAATCTATCAGACAGAATCGTTAAAATAATATTCTTAAATTTCAAATATGGATGTGTTAAGTGATTGACTGAGACCAAAGGAATAGTAGTACTTTGGCTACGAATGTGACACAGTGAATTACAATCTGGCGAAACGGCAATTAACATCAACGAAATTAGCAAGAATTCGTGGGTCAAGACAGAATTGGAAATCCATATAAAAATGAATGATACAGAGAAGCAAATATACGGTGATTGCAATTGATTACGTACAATAGCAGAACCAGAGAGCGTCGAAGCAGGTGGAGCAGGACAAGCGCCGCCGAGAAGCAGACGTATCATTCTCTGCACTCATGTTTTGCTAGCGCCTCCTGCCAAAACACACTATTTTGATTCGGAAAGACCCAGAGGCGAAGCCGGGACGTGGAGGGAGAGAGAAAGAGAGAGCCGTAATTCACTTACGTAAGGAATAGGAAATAATTTCTCGAGTCAAACGACGACGCTTTGGTTACAGGCGTGCCATCGCACTACCCCTTGCATTGCCTAGTTATCTTAGATATGGGTAAAAAATAATAATAATAATGAGGAAACCCGTGAAATTCTAATGAAATTAGATGGTGATGAAATTCATTAACAACTTATATATAGGAAACATAGATAATATAAAAGAGAACCTTTACTGTTTATGTGGTATGATTTATTTAACTTATGTTAACATATTGTGACTTGGCTTGGCTTGGCTAGCAATTCAAATTGCTATTTTAAATGTTCTAAAAGCTACATCTTTAAATTGTTTTCCAAAGTGACACTGTACGGTGATCTTAGCATGATGTAACATTTCAGAGAGCTTGAATGAGTTAAGATTACATTTACAATTATGACTTCATCCTAAACATATTGCAGATAGTCTGATATATATATATATATATATATATATATATATATATATATATATATATTACAGGTTCTTCAAGCTGAGAGGGAAGCCATGTACAAATGAAAAGTTAACTCAGACTATGAATCAGCCAAAACTCAGAAGCATCCACATCTTTGACATGACAGCCCCAATCAGTGATGAATAATTATGCATATATTAACTGACCAGCCACTTGATGGTGCTCCAGATCTTTAAAAGCTTCAAGCCAATCTTTCAAGGTTTAGCATCATGTGATGTACATGCTCAGCTTGAGTGGTTTTTAAGTACAATGACCAAAGGCTTAAGCTTGATGGCCGAAGAGAAACTGTGACCCACGACAAATGATGCCCAGAAGAAGCTGTCCATTATCATTTGTGATCTCAAGTAAAGAGCATTTTCAGTTCCTCAATGCGTGCAGTTCGAACTTCTTGATCTGTTAAGGCACCAGAAATCATCCGTTGTTTGCGTGCTTGCACTGCCTCCATTCTTTCCTCAACTGTTCCCTGTAATCCCAATTAACTGGATGAGTATACCAGATTCAATTTGAAAATGGGTCAAAATAAATGATTTATATGGTCCCCATAATACAAACGCATACCCCTCGCACATTCATGGCACTTCCACAGCTGCATATTCATTTTTGCAAGGGGGAGGTTAAATGAATGGAAAAGGTACCCTCGTAAAATGCAAGACACTCAGTGATGTTTATATATTAAAACATAAAAGTTCCAATTTTAATCTTAAAATTGAAGAACACGGAGTTGGTAATCTACTTTAGTTTAACTAAAATTCCAATTTGTACTTTAATTTCAGTTTACAAAAAGAAAGATTAGCAGCTCCATCATAAAAGATTCTCCAACTCTTTGCCAGTACATAGTTTAACAAGGCGAGGAATATACCTTCACAATGAACCGCCTTATCATCACTCTTTTGGTTTGTCCAATGCGATGGATACGCATAACAGCTTGTTCCTCAACAGCTGGATTCCACCATGGATCCTACAGAAGGGCCAAAATTTGGCTTATCAACCATGTTCTGCTTCTTAATATGTTCTGATCTCTCATTTCTCTCTCCCCATTCCCCTCTTTTTATTTAAGTGAGAGAATTTCAATTGAGATGAAACAGTCCATGAGACATGCTGTATTACCATCTAGCTCTGTCAAAAACATACTTCATGAACACAGAAGCAAATCCACAAGGCATCATTGCAAAAGAAAAGCCTTTTGGCCCTAACCCACCAAGGCTTCAATGAACCATGCAGGACAAGGTACTAAAAGGATGTTATGTTCAATTGCCATTGCAAATAAACCAGAGTCAGAGCTCACATTCATCATGGGTTCATATAGGAAGACTATGTCTAGATGGAAGAAAAAAAAAAAAAAAAAACTGCACATACCAAGACAAAAGCATTGGAGGCTGCTGTTAGATTGATTCCAACACCTCCAGCTTTCAACGACATTAGCAGCACCTAAGGCAACGATCACCATAGCCAAAATGAGAAACATCACCAACTATACTGTCACTGTCCAATCTTTGTGCTGCAAAGGCAGTAAACAAGAAAAGTTAACTGACCAGGATGTTGCGATCTTCTGAAAACTGTTTGATGACTTTCTCTCTTTGCTGCTGATTCAGAGTCCCATCCAAACGCAGAAATGGAATGTTACTCCTGCACAAAGAACAAAAACTACATTAACATTTAACTTCACACTCAATGGATAACCTAAATCATCTCAAGAAACGACTTTATTTGAAGTGTGTGTATATATATATATATGCAAGCCATCATCAGGAGCAGCCTGGCATAACTGCGGTAAGAAGAAGAACAACACATAAAGATAAGAAGCATATTAAAAATCTAAAATTATATTTTTAAGACTACACGAATAACCCAGTGCCAAAATGTAGAAGCTTGAGGTTTTAAGAACTGAACATGTTGAACGCACAGTGCGGCAATGAGGAAATCAGTACCCAGTCTGTAAATTTCATTTTCGGACAGCTAGATGGTAAACTAGCTCCACATGACTCTCATATGATCCACATTAATCCATCATGGCATGGACTCAACCATAATTCAGTTTTTCTTAACACAAGGAAAAGTGAAAAGCTGCTCTGCCAATCAGAAATCTGAACACCAAGAATTAATTACCGAGAAAGGGGAATCTCCAAGAGGTCCAAGAAGGCAGTCCACTGGCTAAAGAGAATGCTCTTAGAGCCAGAGGCGCGAAGATTTTCAAGTTCTTGTAAAAGAACATTTATTTTGGATGATTCCACCCAATTTTTCTCAACATCAATTTGGAATCTACTGTCAGTTGGTGCTGTAATAAGATCTTGTCTGCTGATAACTCTCCTGTGAATGTAAAAACATACCATTAAGTAGTAAATTCATAATAAGGGATTCCAAGGAGAACAAAATTTAAGCTACAATGAGAACAACAAAACGGAAATAAAATCAAATATTATGACTGAAGAACACTAGAAGATACCTACAAACAGGACATAAACCAGATGCAGTATTTCGCCAACTTGCCAAGAGACACTCACGGCACAATCGGTGAGCACAAGGCGTCAATACAGCATCTTCAAATGCTTCAAGACATATTGGACACTCTCCTTGTTCTCCCTTACGCAGCTCCTCCACAACCTCCTGCACAAAAGCCCGTGAAGGCACATCTCTGGATTCGCCTTCCAGGCCATTATGGTTGCCTTTAATGAATCGTTTAGCAAGCTTATTAAGATCAGAATATTCCTGTGTATCTCCTCGACTGGAACAATTACGACAACCGGTCATCAATGATACTAGCAAAATCATTTTAGTAAAGATGTAAAGAGAAAGGCAATCTAGAACCTCTAATGTCTAGAATGAAGAAAGCAGCTTTTTATATCACCTTAGCAGTTGTATTTGTGGTTCAGTTTAAAATTTTGCAAAATAAACACTCCAAGGAATCACTACTTTTCCTTAAAATGTTGTCAGCCCAGGCATGATGACAGAGAAAATGATAACACCAAAAAGAAATATTCAAATCAAACAAATGATGGTCAGGAAAACATGGATATCTGGACAAAGTAATGGTAGAGTCCTCAGAAGTCCCTTATGCTTAGGATCCTTGGACTTTGCTGCCAAGATTTGGCAGGAGTTCATAGTCTCTGGAAAAGAATTACCATCAATAGGGTCGAAAGTCCCTAGATTACTTGACCAAGGTAAATGAGTATTTCTTGAGAAAAAAAAATTGAAAAAGGAAATTGATAACTCAGTGGCAAACTTGTCTCCATTGGTCAGTTTTAAGGAGAAATAGTTAACATTCTTGTAGATGGAACTATCAGACAGAGTTAACCTTCGGAATCATAGAAGATCACCATTGAAACATTTTTTTGGCAATCATACTCTGTGGAAAGTATACCTTGCTTAAGGAAGAATATCCTTCCCATAATTCCTAACCAAGTGACCATTTTTCTGGAGCACCACCACGCAATCAGTTTCAATACACCCACAACACATCTCAAATCACCACATAACTAGACTGCATAACCATGACCATACTAACAATACATAGTATATATGCACAAGTAATTAGTGTGAATAAACTAGCACCATTTCAGACTCACCAGACCATCTACGACCATAAAATCAGCACCATATTAGGACTAGAGCTGATGTACATGAATGTTCACAAAAGAGTTTGTGTGTGTGTGTGTGCATATTATATCCACACCCATAAAAGTGGGTAAGGTCTACACCTCATCACAAGAAATGGATGATCACAACACTGTCGAAGACGCAAAAGCAGCTCCAAGATGGATGCATAATTATGAAGAACCCGTCCTTGCTCCACAAATTGATCAAACTTAACCTGTGTAATTCCCACAACACGTCATAAATGAGGTATCACAGAGATCAACTCAAATAAAGACAAATTCAGTCATGAAGCAAACAATACCTTGGATCTTTTAAACAGGGCATCATAGAAGTCCTTTTCAGCCTCAGTGAGTTCACAGTAAATCACTTGACTATCTGCTGGAGGCAGAACTAGAATTGGCCTATAACAACCAAAAGCTTTTAAACAGGGTCCGCAAAAAGCTGAGGAAGTTGGATAATTTATAATTCTCACCTTCCTTCTCGATCTGTACTAAATTTTGTTCTCCTCAACATGATGGGTTTTAAGACGGATTGGACCAGTTTTAGCCCTCTCTCATCACCCTCCTCAAATGGCTTTTGGATTAGTTTATTCCACCTTGTTCATACAGGACAAAGATAATTAACAAAGATAATTAACAACTGGCAGTCGTGCTGCACTGAAATCAATGAGAAATAATGACAAAAAGGTTATTTAACTGAAACCTAGGACCCAATAACATAGAATATATTCCATAATTCAGTAAGTCTGCTTTAATATAAAACATGAAGTGCATAGAACTTTTTAACAAGTTCTTCACATTCCAAAATGAATGCTTGTGGAGTGATATGTAGATCTGTAACATCATGGATGCAATAATTACCATGCCCAACTTCCCCAAGGTTCCACCCTCAAAAACCGAAGAAGACTGTATAGATCCTCCAAGTTGTTCTGTCATATAGAAAGTACAAATCAGAAAATCCAACCCTCACAAAATGAACATGCTAAAATAGAACATGAGAATAATCACCATGAATAAGATAAAGATATCCTGCAAGCAAAGAGAGATATTTTGAAGGGGCCTGGATAAGCTTAACATGTTATTCATAACAAAGGACTCAATGACAAGATTTATACATGTGAAGTACGAACGTAAATAAGTGCACGTGAATGTGAAAGACATGCATACATGCAAAAACAATGCTTATCTCATAAAGTGCAGGGGTTTTTTCAAGTTCAAGATTGTCTCTGAGCTAAACCAGATAAATATGTTAACTGCCAAATGACAAAGATGTCTGAGTGTGTTAACAATTTTACTTTGTTTCTTGATAGCCATACGAACTTTATAGGATTTTTTAGATAACTTAACACAATTAACTTCTGTAAACAGGTGACACACACTTGGCGCTACAATACTGTTTTCAAAAAAAAAAAAAAAGATCCACTCGTTTCAACTACAAGAAAAAAGAGAAAAGTTTCTAGAAAAGTAGTCAAATGATCCACAATCAAAGTTGGAAAGAACATGGAAATCAAGAATGGCTTTGCGTTATTATTGTTTAAATAAATCACCTGGATAGGTGTACCGGTGAGACACCAGCGACGATCGGCAACCAGAGCTGTTGCTGCCATTGAAATTTGGCTTTTGGATGATTTTATCGTATGTGCCTCATCAAGAACCACTCTAAACCATCGAACGGAGAAAAGTCCCCCACTGTCTTCAGTATTCTACAAGGAAAAACAACAAAAACGAAAAAAAGCTTCTATCTTTTTAGTGAAGAAACATAGTAAAACATTTTAAAACAAGTTAGATAATGAAAGAAAAATCTTCAAACTACCTCTGCCGAAAATTCTGAAGCTAGAACTCCATATGTAGTAATTACAACATCAGCCTGGGATAGAATTTTCGCATCCTTTGGTCTGCTTTGTCCATAATGAACATAGATAGAAAGAGACCCAGGTTGCACATGAGTTTCAATCTCTGCCTGACAATAAAGTCAAATGCTTAGAGATCCTCAGAAACAGGAGACCAGAGATATATTTGTTATTAATTGAAGAACCAATATTAAAATGGCAGGCAACAAGCATATGAAAGAACAAAAGATATAAAACAACTTACAAACCAATACCTTCCACTGGCCTAGAAGAGTCATGGGACATATAATCAGGCTGCCACCCCTCGTAAGACTGCTCTTTTGCTTTGCCACTTTATCAAAGCCTAAAATTTTTGTTGCCTTCTTCGGAGGATCAGGTGATTCGTCTGAAAGATCACCGATTTCACTGCCTTCACCCAAAGGCTCTGTTGTGCATTGACTTCTTGATAACTCACCTTTTTCTGAATGAGCGAGCAGAAGGGCAATGGCCATTATGGTCTTGCCAAGACCCATAGCATCTGCTAAAATCTTCAAAAGCATTACGAGGTTCAAACAAAGTGTACAATAATGGGAGATATTAAAACTAAATTTACATTTGGTTCGTTTAGAACATACTCCTCCTCTGGCCATCTGAAGTGTGCTTGGAAATTCTATTGTAGCATCACCAGAAAATGAATTTAAATAAAGAACAGGTTCCCTCCTATAAACATAAACACCACATAAAATTCCTTTTCCAAAGTAAGACGAGGTTATCCAATTAAAAAAAAGAGAGAGAGAGAGAGAGAAAGGGACAAAACCCAACACACTTGTCTGCTAAGCGATAAGCCTCCCAACATGGGTGAAGAGTTGTTGCAGCTTCATCAACGCGACATCCCTTCTCCAGCTGGATCATCCAATGAAGGGCCTGCTTTTGATATGGACGAAGTTCACATTGAAGAGAACTTGGGGAATCCATTTCCTAAAAGACAACAATTTCCAAGTAACTCTCCATGTTCATAGGTAAGCCCCACTGATTAAATATGATATTCTCACAAGTCACAATACCTCTAACTCAGAGCTGTACCCAACACCAACGATATTGTCAAGATCAGCATCTGAGATGCACTCCTCATTTTCAACTTCATTTCCATTTTGAGACTCATTGTGAATCTTGCTGACAGGCAACAATGAGGTAGGAAAACCAGAACCATCCTGCCACGAGAAAATCACAATTAAACCCAGCACGAACAAAAGAAAATGATTCTGAGAAGTAAATGTACATTGCGTAGTTTCTACCTTTGAATTCAACGCTTGTTTCCTCCCGTACAAATCAGTAGGAGTAAATTCGGCCTAATGATGATCAATAAATGAAGAAAGCAGAATTACTCACCATAATCATAAGAAAAAAAGAAAATTAACGTAATCAGGTAATATATTATTTAGGACAGATATACAGCCAAATTTTATCCTCATTTGCATCTGTAAAAGTCAAGGCAAAATGAAAACAGTGATTTAAACCATGTAGTGAAGGTTGGCAAGTAGCAATTAATGACCTTCTTGAAAGGGGTCAAACCAAGCAACCGAAACAAATTTGGGAGAGGATGAAAAACGGATTCTTCAGTGGAACTTCTGGCTGCGTTAAGCGAAGTCTGGTGGAGCTTAGAGAACATAGAACTGTTTATATACACACTGAATATTTAAAAAAAGAAAAAGAAACATTCAGATCAATTGAAAATTAAGCTACACTGAAAGTAAACACAACAGCAGCTTTTTAAGCTCAAAAAAAAAAAAAAAAAGGTACCTCAACTTTACGAGACTTTCTTAATTGTCAGATATATTTAATTGAAACTCTTCGCTGCGAACATACCTTATGGACAGGAGAATAGTATCCATGATGCTCAACACATCAGGAGTAGACTTACACTGCCCCTGGATCTTAACCTTGTTGTCCTTCACAAGCGGCAATAAACAGCGAGCCCACTCATTTGGTATCCTCCCAAGCTGCCAATGTTTTACCCAATAACCCATTGAATTTCACAAATCACCAAACTCACAGCAAGCAAACCCAACAGCCCACCCCCAACCACCTAAGGAAAAAAGAAAAGAAAAGAAAATCAAATCATCAAATGAAGAAGTACCTCTCCAGAATTTTTGGCGAAGAACCTCATAATCTCTGAACAAGCCGCTGCAGCTTGCCTCCCTCTCCCAAAAGTCTTCCCTGGCGTAGATGCCAAACTCGAACCACTTTTCATCGGAAATGTGAACATCACTTCATCACCAGCTTTCACCTTTCTCCCCTTACATGTCGACAGTCCTGCTACTTCGCCACAACCTACAAACCACCACTGGCTCCCATCGGAATCCGAAACTCTTTTCGTGTCGTCATTAGGGACGGCAGCATCCTCCACATTGCTTTCCTGGTAAGTAACAATTTCATTACTACTAAAGCCGCAATAATTAGTTTCTTGATCGATTCTTTTCCGTCTTCTACTAGCGTGTTTAGCACCAGAGATCAAATGTCGAGTGCTGATCTCGGGGTTTTTAAAATTGGGGGTGTCAAATATGATATTGATTGCGGCGGTGGCATCCAGTTTTGCCAGGTGCAGAGCCCTGATTATATCCATGTCGGAGTAGTCCGGTCCCACGACTGATCGGACGACCCCTAAGAGTTCGTCCGTAACCTTAGTCCCCATGGAACTATCTCGCAAACCCAGACCCCAACCCTAATTTGACGAGCGAGGGTCTTGAATTCGGAAATTCCTGAGAAAATGGCGAAACCGTGACTGAGAGAAGGGATTTCGGAATGAGAAAGAGAGAGTAGGCACGCTGCTTTGTCCTAAAATGCGCTATGGTGCACGTTAGCGACGATGGAATGAGAATAGAGTTAGACAGTGGCGGGTAGGGTTTAATCCTTCAGATTTGGCGGGCCGGTGAAATGGATGGAAATATGAGGGAAGGGAAGCGTGTGAGATACACACTCTGAGTACGTGGCGGTTCTCTTTTCCCGCCATCTTTTTCTTTTTTCTTTTTTGCTTTTCTACTTTCCTGATAAAGTCTGAATTCTAAAACAATAAATGTTAATTATCTTTAGTTTCTCTGCCACCGTTTATTATCTAATAAAAAAGTTTTGAATTAAAAATAATTTTAAATTAAAATGTTTTTAATTATTAATTAAATTAATTATATATTTAATTATTTAATTTAATTTATAATATTTTTAAAATACTGATAAATAAAAGATATTTTAGTTATTGATATATTTTATTTTAAATTTATTTTTTTAATTTCAAATAATTTCTAATTCAATGGTGATATTTTACAAATTTTAAAATTTGTAGTGTCAAGTAATAATATAATTTAAAATAAAAAAAATTTAAAAAAATTATAATGATAGTTTAAATATTTTTTATATTTATTAAAAAATTTAAGTCAATTTTTTATAATATTCCAATTTAAATAATTTTTTAAAAAATTCAAAATTAAATTTAAAATTAAATCAAATTAAAAGATATATATATATAATTAATTTAATTGATATTTTGAAATTTAAAATAAAAAATATGTATAGTTCATAATATTTTTAATATTTATTTACAAAATTTATCCATAAAATTTTATATTTAAATTAATATTTAAGAATTATTTCTTCCATTGCGGTTGAGATACACAGGCTTCCCTTCCGGACATGGCGGGCCGGTGAATGGATGGAAATATGTGGGAAGGGAAGCGTGTGAGATACACACTCCGAGTACATTGGGGTTCTCTTTATCCGCCATCTTTTTCATTTTTGCTTTTCTACTTTCCTGATAAAGTCTGAATTCTAAAACAATAAAAGTTAATTATCTTTAGTTTCTCTCTCATCGTTTATTATTTAATAAAAAAGTTTTGAATTAAAAATAATTTTAAATTAAATATGTTTTAATTATTAATTAAAGTAATTATGTATTTAATTGTTTAATTTAATTTATAATATTTTAAAAATAATGATAAAAATAAAAGATATTTTGATTATTAAAAAGTCTAAATATAACTTAAATAAATTTTATATTTTATTTTAAATTTATTTTTTAATTTTGAACAATTTCTAACTCGATGATAATTTTTTGTAAATTTTAAAATTTATAATTTCAAATAATAATATAATTTAGATACATGTGCTTCCCTTTCATATAAGTGAGAGATTTCATTTTAGTCATCACATATAATCATTTAAATTCTAGTAAAAATTTATTTAATTTTATTTTTATTTTCTTGCAAGATTGCCTCAATATTCAGCAAAAAAAAAAACTTATTATTAAGTCATCTCATTATAACACCAAAATGATATTGAAAATGGTAAAATAACATCAAATTAATGTTCTTTATTATAACTAAATAATTAAATAAAAATTTACTTTATTATATAAATTTATGTTGTTAAAGATATTTCATTAATTGTTTTAAAATAGATCAATATATAATTTTATTTATTTGTAAATATTATTTAACGATAATTATAATAAATGTTTTTAAAAATAATTAATCATATTAAATTGATGTTATGTGTTAGAAGTCAGGCAATGCGTCAGTAACGATTGCTTAAGACCCAAAATTTTGAATCTAATTTAACTCGTTATGAAAGTTTTGAAAAATACAATTTATAAACAAATCTAAATACAATTTAATCTATCATCAAAAAAGAAAAAGTTAAAATTAAAATTTTTAATTTTTATAAGTTTTTTGATTAAAAAATTAAAAATACGACTTAAGGATATCAAAAATTTATAAAGGCTTCATTTTAGTTTTTCCTCTCAAATCTTCAAAATGTTAAGATCGATATTATTAGAAGATGAAAAAAAAAATTGATGATAAGATATTCGAAACATGTTCTCCTAACATCAAAATGATATTAAATTCGGTATCCATCATTGAAAATGACTTAAATGAATAAACAAATATATGTAATTAATTCATAAAATTGTATTTAAAAAATGAAAATTTAAATATATTTATTTTAACTCAAAATGCTAGACTAATTCATGCTTATGTTATATGATAATTTATTAGTGTTTTTACAATAAATATTTAAAAAATACCAATATTAGGACCACCATTGTGGCAGGTTTTTAAAATTCACAAAATGATAATGAAACCTTTATCTTAATTTTATAGAAATTATAGTGCAGATATTGTTGTTTATATTTTTTTACTAACATTTTGTTAATTTATAGTAATAGCTTTTAATGATAAATACGTTTTATTTATAAGTTACTAATTAAATTAGATCTTTTACTTTATAAATTTTTTATATTTTTTTGTTAATTTCTAATAACTTGCTTTTTTTTTTATAGGATAGGACAGAAATTATGAGAGATTTTGGGATCATGTATTTTTTTATTTTTTAGTCTTTTTTTTAAAAATAATTTAAATTTATTGTAATTATAGAATTTAAATTAGTTTTTTAGCATAAAAAAATGTGATTAACGTTTTTTTAAAATTTTTAATGCAGTGTCAACATTTGTCTTCTAGAATTGAATGTCACTCTTTGATTTTATGACATAGGAGGAAGATTTTTCAATATAGGTAAAGATCTTTGATATGATATTATTTTATCATATCAAATATCGATTGATAAAAACATTTTTTTATTATGATATATATGTGAAATTTGTGTTTATTATATTTATTATAATATTAAAATAAAACTTAGTATTTTATATATTTAATATATAATTTTTTAATTATATTATTAATATTTTTTCGCTACGTGACTCTTCAATAAGTTTGGATCACTAGATTTTTTCATCATGTTTTCACTTTCTTCATATTTTGAAGTGTCTTTTTTGGCTAATATATTAAGTATATTATCTTTTATTTTTTTGATATTTTTAATTCTTTAATTTTTTGTTGTATTTTATGATTTTTTACATAATATCCTATTTTTTCACGCTTGAAACATTTAATAATAATTTTTAAATAGTAAAAATAATTGATTAATACATTTTTATTGAAAATTAAATTTACAAAATAAGTTAACATATATCGTAATATATTTAAATAAATAATATATTATTAAAAATGCAAAATTTAAATCATTTTCAAAACAAATTATGTAAATTAATTTTTTGACTTGAAATTAAATACAAATAATAATTTTCTTAAATGTAAAGATTATTTAAAACTCTTGATTACTTTTTATTTGTGAAATTTAGTCTCAATGTTTAATAATAAATTAAAATTTGATATATTAATTTAGATCAAATTAGATATTATTAAAAAATCTAAAAATAAAAAATTAAAGATACTCAAATTAAATATCTTAAATTATAAATATTGACATAATTTTTTAAATGTAAAAAAATAATGAAAATCATCACAATTTTTTTATTTTTAAGTATTAAAAATAATTTTTTTTAAAAAATAATAAATAACTCATGAGTTAAAAATTATTTAAAATTAAAAATAATACCAAATAAAGTTTAAAAATTATTTAAATTATTTTAATAATTAAAATATAATTAATTTTTTATTAATAAAACTTAATTTAAATTAAATTAATTAATATTAAAATTGTTAATTTTTATATACTAAAATTAATTTGAGATATGTTTAAATTTTAAATAATACTTATTTTTATGTATAATTTTTAAACATATATTTTTAATTTTTTATTTAAAAAAATGTGAGCGTGACTGTGGCCTACCAGGCCTAGGAAGGGACAGAGAGTAGTGTATAAGGACTGGGAAGAGTAACTTTTGCGGCTACATCGCCATTCTTTTCTATAATCAAGTCATGTGAGGCTGCGCTTCTTTCGGTTCATTTGCTCTCTGTCAAAAGTAAAGCCAAGTAACTGGGTATGCAAATTCCTCTCTGTCTTTCTTACACGCACATATATTCGCCCTTAGCTTCGCTTGATCTTGTATTTAATTTTTCCCCGGGGATCTTAGGAAGGTGGAGTTTATTGCACTTGTAGGCGCTTTGAAGTACTTGTGGGAATGCAAAGAAGGGGGTACTAGTTGCTTGGTTGAGTTTGTGGATTTGCCAATAGTTGTTATGGTGTGGGTTTCTAACACCTCAAAACGTGTGGAACAGAATATGGCTCTTTCATGCTTCCTGGAAGCTTATCTTGGGGATGCTTAATTAAGTGGGTACAGTTAAAACAAGATGCAAAAAGGATATGCTTCAGGCCTTAATGGCATTTGAAGGCCACCCAAAACATGGAAGCTTAAGACTATGTATTGTTTTTGTTATAGGGTAACGTATACTATGATGCTTTTCTAATTTTTGGATTGGAGGAAACATTGTTCTGGTTAATTAAATCTAAGACACCATGATTTCCAAGAGAAGGCATAGGATCTGTTGGCAATTGGTTCTCTGTCTTTTTAATTGGGTGCCTAGAGCTCCATTAGGGTAACTTGTTTGGTGTCTGTCTTGCAGCATGGGAATTTCAGTGACTTGAAACGTCTTAGGAATTAGGATGTTGATGATGGTAATGGTAGTGAACCTAATGCCACTTTGAGGCTGCATCTATAGACATATGTGATAAGTTCTCCCATTGAACTGATGATAAAATTGGTGAGTGCAATTTTGTTGTTAGAAGTTCTGAAAACATTTAGAACTCTTCATTTTTAAGCAGAAAGTGCTGAACCTATGTTATATGCTTACTTACAAATTTGGAGTTTGGATGGTGACTTTTTTAATTTCTTTTGTGTTTAGGGCCAAGGTCACTTTTTTGTGTGAACTGAAAAAGTTCTGTGGTTTTAATTCTTTATCTACTCCATTTGAGTTGCAGCGGTGCAATTGGAGAAATGCCTAAGGTGAAGACGAACCGCATCAGATATCCAGATGGGTGGGAGTTGATTGAGCCTACTCTTCATGAATTAGGAGCTAAGATGAGAGAAGGTTCATCACAATTCTGAATTCATAAACTCTGCATTCATTCTTTATTAACATCCACACATAGGTTTTATCTTTTTGCAGCTGAAAATGATCCAAATGATGGCAAGAGAAAGTGTGAATCATTATGGCCTATTTTTAAAATTGCTCATCAGAAGAGCCGCTATATATATGACCTTTATTACAAAAGGAATGAAATATCTAAAGAGCTGTATGAATTCTGCTTGGAGCAAGGGTATGGAGATCGCAACCTAATTGCAAAATGGAAAAAGGTTAATTGTACAATGTCATTTTGATCAACTTTCTTTAGGGAACCTCTTCTTATGAATGTTTTAATGGTTATGATGGATTTTGCCTTTGTCCTTCATAATTGTTAGTTCAGTGTTGTTTGTCTGAACTGCAGTCAGGGTATGAACGTCTTTGCTGTCTTCGCTGCATACAACCTAGAGACCACAACTTTGGCACAACTTGTGTGTGTCGGGTGCCCAAGCACTTGAGAGAGGAGAAAGTGGTGGAGTGCATGCATTGTGGATGTGGGGGCTGTGCAAGTGGGGATTGATAGGCTATTTTGTGTAGAGACCTTCTGCCTCCCGAGGTACCAAGTTTCCTCTTTTCTAGGGACTGGCATTTGCTTTTGTTATAGCTTTGCTCTTTCTTCCTCTTTATCGACAATAACCCATTTTCAATGGTTATGTCTTCACCGCTAATGCTAAGATGGCTCCATTAGACTCTGCTGAGGTACTTAATATTAACATGAAATATACATTCTACATAAAAGCGTGATATGTAATAGAAACTCTTTAGTTGAAGTTGCCTGCTATGCCTTTTCTGGCTACTGCATCGGTGTTCACGGTGTTTTAACATCTGTTCGCAGAGTTCCATGATTTGTGTTTATGGTGGTACCCAATAGTTGTGCAATTCATTATTGGTTAACATATTATATTGGAAGGCCAAACATGATTATGCTTTTAATTGCTGGGTCGAATGTAAGACTATGATTACCATTCAAGTGGTTGTCGATTTGGTCTGTCATCTTTTTTGTTAACCATATTAATTATACCATGAAAGTGTTAATATTCAGACTAATTTTAGACTGATGAGTGTCTAAATATTATTTGATGGGAAGAGACAGATAGTAGACATGGCTTGCATTTAATTAACATGTTATTGAATGTTTTTTCATCAGATAACCATCTCTTGATATGCATGTCTAAGGTATTACATGAGGATTGGAAGGTTTTAGTGGTCTTAAGTGTTACACACAGTTGATGTATCTATCACTAATTAGACAAGATTGCAGAGTGGTGACTGTGACGTTCTTCTCATTCTAACTGTTAGCCATAACCCATGAGTTGGATTGATGTTGCAATGTATGTGTGAAATTAATTAGTATTTAAAGAATGACCCAAGAAAAAGAAAAAGAAAAATACCACTCTGTTGTAGGAGGAGACATCTTGATCCTCTAATATATGCACTCTGTTACTTTTGTTAATACTCTATTTTCTGTTCTGAAATTTTCTTATTAGTGCTTAGGTGGATCTCTTGTTTTTGATATTTTGCTTTTGATTACATTAGAAATTTGTAGTGCCATTTTATTTTCATTAATATTAGTTATAAAATAAATTAACATTTATAATAAATATATCTAATAAAAATATTAGATGGGCATTAATTTCATGGATTAATTTGTCAAGACTTACAAAGTCAATGGGGAGGGAACGATGTGGATTTCATGGAGAGCAAAGCATCTGGAAAGATGACTATAACGAATTCCATGAACTGGTAACTCAATTTGTCTGAAGTTTTCTATGATACCTTGTGAGGTATAAATCCAATAAACCATTGACATAGCAGGACTTGATTCTTCATCCTCCTTTTCCTATTGGCAGGATATGACAGAAAAAACTCAACCACAAACTAAACAAGTTCACTGTACTCATCGTTTCCTTATTGTCAATCACCTCAAATTTAATTTGTAGTGATGATAGATAAATGCAAACATCAACAAATTAAGCACTCTCAAGTTAACATAAGGTTTTTTTTATCCCACTATGGCCCCCCAAAATTATATTATAAGTAATATATAATATTTTGATGTTCAATATCTTGTAGAAGGCGATTTGAAAATATATTCACAACTTGGAAAATAAAAAAATCAGCAACCAAACAACAAAATTTATAAAAAGAAAAAAAACAAAATATGAACAACATTAGCTTACGCAAGCACAATTAGGATTATCTTGGATGATAAAAGACCTTAATTGGATTGACCAAAGAGGTTAATTTTTGAAGATGAATATGAAGATGCCAGAAATAGTAAAAAATACTGGACCAATGTGTCATTTATCTGTGGAGTTATCATATGTGGATAGTCCCATTGAGATGTCATGATCTCATTATGGGTTAAAAAAAACCAAAACTTATGTCTTCTATGTAGCCGTTAAGCTTAATCATTAATGATATTGTTGATTAGTTAAACATTACATATAATTAAAAAAATTATTGAAATACAAGGCAATACAATTGAATGTATTAGCTCATTATCATATTAATTTTAGGGTAAATGTTAGATAAAAACTTTATATAAACTTTTTTTTTTGTAGTTTAAACGAAATAGTATCCATTGATTCATTTTTTATATTCAAACTTTTAGTTTGGATCAAATTAAATTCTATCTTCAAAAATTTAAGAATTTTCTGTCAAATTTTAGATCTCTTTTCTCTTTCTTCTTTATTTTTCCTTGCCTTCTCTCTTATTTTTCCCTCCTTTCTGTTTTTCTTGTTATTCTTACCAAATCTTTAGAGACACGATCCAATTTAGTCCAAATTAAAATCCGGATTTAAAATTGAATCAATTAATGTAATATAATTTAAATCGAACAGAAAATTTTTTTTCATATATTTTTACAGTACCTTCTATGATCATAATCAAATATTAGTAAGAACAAAACATTATCTTTGATTAATTTATTTTTATGAATAAATGATGATAAACTTATAGAAATATAAATAAAGTTTATACGCAAAAAAGTGAAAAATGATAAGAATGTGTATATTTAGTTCTTACTTTTAAATAGAACTAATGGTGTGTGCTAAATGTTGTGTACATTATGTGTGTGTGTATATATGCATATGATTACTTTAGATTTTTCAAAAGGTAATTTGTTATTTAAATTTTCAAAAATTGTTCATTGATTTAAAATTATAAAAATATTAATTTTGAAACCTTAAATAAATCAGGATTTGTCATTTTAAAACTTTTTATAGTTTTATAGGTATGATAAAATCTGTGGTCGTTCTAGATATTTATATTTCTGCAAAATAGTTATGCTTATTTACATTTAATTAGTCATGATGACAAGTTCTTTGACTTCTTTCGTTATTTATTGAGTTTATTTATTTGTGTTGTTAAAAAAATTATTATTTAATTTTTTTTTTTGTATACGTTAAGGAATGCAATGTTTTTTAATGAAAGCAAAATTTAATTTTAATTTGTAATCTTTTTAAAATATATGTAAATTTAAATTCTTTAAAAACTATTCCTACTCACATAGTTCACTTTAAAATCAGATCGTAAAGCATGAAAATTCAACCTTAATTACAAAATACATTTGAAAGTGCTTCATAATGCATGTTACCGGTTAACAATTGCTATTAAAAATATTATGATAGACCTTTTTAAAAAAACAATGATAATGTTCAAACATAAAATATTCTGTTTTAGTGTAAAAAATAAATATTAAAATTAATATTTTGAAGTGACATAAAAACATTCAAACAAAATTATTGATCAAAATAAATAATATTAAAATCACAAAAATTATTGATCTTAAAGATTTCAAATCTTTTAAAAAAATAAAATTGTTTTAAACATTTTAAAATCAATATAATACATTAAACACTTATTAAATCATATATTATGGCATTATGTTGGTATGAAATAAATTACAAATCTCAAAAGTAACTTCAATAAAAATTATAAGCATTGTAAAATAACATGCAATGTCAATTTAAAGAGATCTTTTATATATTGAAAGTTTTAGATAATAGCAATTAGATTCATAATAATCAATTTATAAATAGATTATGCTTTCTCAAACAATCAGAAAAGACTTCATTAATCATTGCAAAAGAAATGAGAAGATATAAGCTATTGATTTTTAATCCTTACACAGATAACAGATAAGTTTAATCTTAAAGCGGGAAGAGATAGACAAACCTTGGCGGGAAAGAAAAGGGAAGAGATAACCTGATTGGATTTGATCATTTGTCACTATATATGTAGGTGCTCTTTCCACATTTTCACTCACCACAATCTTGTCAAATTATGCTCATCTGTTTCCTTCTCGGCTTGGCTCTTAATTGATTGTTTCCAATGGCATCATTTTATCAGAATTTTGCAATAGTCTCCTCCTTGGTCATGACTCTCCCTAGAATCTCCTTTGGTATTGTTTACAAAGTGGGTGAGTTTAAGGGTTGGACCTGCAGTGGGTTGATTGATTTTGAGAAATATGTTGATTATACTGAATGGGCTGCAGACAAAACCTTTCGTGTTGGAGATACTCTTAGTAAGCTAATAAAGAACTTTTTGAATATATTTTTTGTTAAGTATGTGTGGAGACTTATCCACAAAAGGGTTTATATTTATCTGAAAAGATATATATTTATCTGAGATGGCATATACTTATCTGAAAGGATATATATGCTTATCTGAAAAGAAATATACTCATCCAAAGAGTATATACTCATCAAAAAGGATATCTTAAGATTCTCACACATCTATCTTTTGGGCCTTGGGCTCTACTATATAAAAGGGGGGCTTCTACCCATGTAAACATCACAACAGAGAGAGTGAGTAAGAGTCCTAGGGTTTTATTCTAGTAGAGTGAGGGCTAGGAAAACGGTTATCTCTCTTGTAATCTATTTTCATAGTGAAAGGGTTTCCTGCAGTGGCTGCAAAGTGGATGTAACTCTCAATTGAGGGTGAACCACTATAAATCTTGTGTTCCTGTGGTTGTTTACTTTCTTCTTGCTTTTATTATTGTTGCTTTCAGGTTATAGGGATTTGATATTTGATCCATCAACTAAGGATCTGGTTGTCAAATTCCCAACAACTGGTATCAGAGCTTCGGGTTTTGAGATTGAAAGCAATGGGTAGCGAAGAAAACTCATCACATGGGATCATCAAGTTCGATGGTACAGATTATGCCTTCTGGAGAATGCAAATCGAGGATTATCTGTATGGGAAAAAGCTGCATGAACCACTTTTGGGTCAAAAACCTGAAAAGATTTCAGAAAGCGATTGGAATCTCCTTGATCGACAGGTGCTGGGAGTTATTCGGCTGACACTGTCAAAGAACGTTGCTCACAACGTGGCGAAGGAGAAAACAACTGCAAGTCTGATGAAGGTGCTATCTGACATGTATGAAAAACCTTCAGCAAACAACAAGGTTTTTCTCATGAAGAAGCTATTCCACTTGAAAATGGGTGAAGGTAATTCTGTGGCAACTCATCTTAATGAGTTTAATACAATAGTTAATCAGTTATCTTCTGTTGAGATTGACTTTGATGATGAGGTACGTGCCTTGATACTATTGGCATCGTTGCCAAATATTGGGAGCCCATGAGAGCAGCGATGAGCAATTCTGTTGGGAGTTCAAAATTGAACTTCAATGATGTTCGTGATCGAGTTCTTGCAGAAGAGATTCGGAGGATCGATTCAGGTGAAACATCAGTTGCAAATTCTGCCCTAAATGTTGAAAACAGGGGAAGAGAAAGTGACAGAAACTCTGATCGCAATAAGGGCAAATCTAAGTCAAGGAATGGAAGAAGCAAATCTAGATCTGGAAGAAATCTGGAATGCTGGAACTGTAAGAAAAAGGGCCACATGAAGAAAGACTGTCGCTTACTGAAGAAAAAAGGTGAGCATAAAGATGACACTGCAAATGCTGTAACAGATGAGGTAGATGATGCTTTACTCTTGGCTATTGATAATCCTCTTGAGTCTTGGGTTTTAGATTCTGGGGCGTCTTTTCATACCACTGCATATGGCAAAATAATAGAAAATTATGTTGCTGGAAATTTTGGGAAGGTTTATCTTGCTGATGGAGAACCTTTGAATATTGTTGGTATGGGTGATGTTAAATTGAAGATGCCAAATGGGAATATCTGGAAGATTCAAAAGGTGAGACATGTGCCAAAGTTGATGAGAAATCTAATTTCTGTTGGACAGCTTGATAGTGAAGGGCATAGGGTGACTTTCAATGATAATGCTTGGAAAGTTACCAAAGGTGCCATGGTTGTTGCTCAAGGAAGCAAAACTGGAACTCTCTATATGACTTCAAGTTGCAAGGATACAGTGGCTGCTGTTGACACTGGTATGAACTCTGACTTATGGCATTGCAGACTTGGGCATATGAGTGAAAAGGGAATGAAGGTCATGGTGGCAAATGGTAATTTGCCGGATTTAAAATCTGTAGAGCACAAGTTGTGTGAAAGCTGCATTCTTGGCAAACAGAAAAGGGTCAGCTTCTCCAAAGCAGGAAAGCAGTTGAAGCAGCAAAAACTAGAGTTAGTTCATACAGATGTATGGGGGCCTTCGACTGTGACGTCTCTTGGGGGATCTAACTACTATGTGACTTTCATTGATGACTCAACCAGAAAGGTATGGATTTATTTTCTAAAGAATAAATCTGATGTATTTGATGCTTTCAGGAAATGGAAAGCCATGGTTGAGAATGAAATTAATCTTAAAGTTAAGTGTTTGAGATCTGATAATGGTGGAGAATACATTGATGGGGATTTCAAACAGTTTTGTGCTGACAATGGGATCAAGATGGAGAAGACTACTCCAGGTACACCTCAGCAGAATGGTGTTGCAGAAAGGATGAACAGAACACTGAATGAGCGTGCAAGGAGCATGAGAATGCATGCAGGGTTGCCCAAGGCATTTTGGGCAGATGCAGTTAACACTGCGGCCTATTTAATCAATAGGGGCCCTTCAGTTCCTTTGGATTGCAGAATACCCGAGGAGGTTTGGAGTGGCAAAAAGGTAAATCTGTCTTTTCTAAGAATATTTGGTTGCCTGTCATATATCCATATTGATGCTGCTGCTAGAGGCAAACTTGATCCTAAATCAAAAAAATGTTTTTTCATTGGATATGGTGACAATGAGTTTGGTTATCGTTTCTGGGATAGCCAAAACAGGAAGATCATTAGGAGCAGGGATGTAATCTTCAATGAGCAAGTTCTGTACAAGGATAGTTTGGGCAAGAGTTCAGAAGTAACAGATTCTGAGACAAAAAGGCCTGAAGTGATCCACTTGAGAGACATTCCAGTGAATCAGTTGCAACAGAATACTGAAGAAGTTGAAGATGACATTGCTGAGCAAAATCAGGAAAGTATGGCTCCAGAAGTAAATCCAACCACTCCTGTGACAGAAGTGAGAAGATCTTCCAGAACTGTGAGACCACCACAGAGATTTTCACCATCTCTGAACTATATCTTGTTGATTGATAGGGGTGAACCAGAGAGTTTTGATGAAGCTTTGCAGGGTGATGAATCAATCAAGTGGGAGTTAGCCATGAAAGATGAGATGAATTCTCTCATGAGTAATCAAACATGGGAGTTGGCAAAACTACCACATGGAAAAAGGGCCTTGCAGAACAAATTGGTTTACCGGATAAAAGAAGAACATGATGGCAACAAGCGGTATAAAGCAAGGTTAGTAGTTAAAGGCTTTCAACAAAAGGAAGGTATTGACTACACAGAGATTTTCTCCCCAGTGGTTAAGTTGACTACAATCAGAATAGTGCTTGGGTTAGTGGCTCAGGAAGATTTGCATTTGCAGCAAATGGATGTAAAAACTGCTTTTCTTCATGGTGACTTGGAGGAAGAAATTTACATAAAACAGCCACAAGGATTTGAAGTCAAAGGTAAGGAGAAAATGGTATGCAAACTTATGAAAAGTTTGTATGGGTTAAAACAAGCTCCAAGACAGTGGTACAAGAAGTTTGACAACTTTATGGGTGACAATGGTTTCTTAAGATGCCAGGCAGACCATTGTTGTTATGTTAAGAGGTATGATAACTCTTACATTATATTACTGCTGTATGTTGATGATATGTTAATTGCTGGAGCTAATTTGCATGAGATAGAGAAATTAAAGAGTAAGCTTTCAAAGAAGTTTGCTATGAAGGATTTGGGTTCCGCCAAACAAATCCTTGGGATGAGAATCACCAGGGAAAAGGGAATTCTCAAGCTATCTCAGGAGAAATACATCAACAAAGTGCTTGCTAGATTCAGAATGGATGGTGCCAAACCAGTGAGTACACCTTTGGCTAGTCATTTCAGACTATCCAAGAGTCAGTCTCCCTCAACTGATGATGAAATTGCATATATGGGCAAGGTGCGTTATGCTTCTGCTATTGGGAGTCTAATGTATGCCACAGTATGTACAAGACCAGACATAGCACATGCAGTGGGAGTTGTTAGCAAGTATATGAGCAATCCAGGAAAGCAACACTGGGAAGCAGTTAAATGGATCTTCAGGTATTTGAAGAGCACTGCAGACTTCGCTTTATACTTCAGAAAAACAGATATGGGCTTGCATGGTTATGTTGATGCTGATATGGCTGGTGACATCGACAGCAGAAAAAGTACTACAGGGTATGTTTATACATTGGGTGGTACTGCAATCAGTTGGATGTCTAAACTACAAAAGATAGTTGCACTTTCGACCACAGAGGCTGAATATGTTGCTCTTACAGAAGCAAGCAAGGAGATGATATGGTTGTTATCTTTCCTAAATGAACTGGGGCACAAGTTTGAAAAAGGTATGTTGCATTGTGACAGCCAGAGTGCCATTCACTTGGCAAAGAACCCTATGTATCATGCTAGAACGAAGCATATACAAGTCAGATATCACTTCATAAGATCAGCTTTGGAAGATGGTGTCTTGTCACTCGAAAAGATACAAGGAAGTCAGAATCCAGCTGATATGCTAACCAAGGTTGTTACAATCGAGAAACTGAAGTTGTGTACAACTTCAGTGGGGCTTCTCAGCTGCTGATTGGGAAGTCATGGCCATTGCAGGTGGAAGAAACAATTGAGATAATGAATTAGTCTCCAAGTGGGAGATTGTTGAGTATGTGTGGAGACTTATCCACAAAAGGGTTTATATTTATCTGAAAAGATATATATTTATCTGAGATGGCATATACTTATCTGAAAGGATATATATGCTTATCTGAAAAGAAATATACTCATCCAAAGAGTATATACTCATCAAAAAGGATATCTTAAGATTCTCACACATCTATCTTTTGGGCCTTGGGCTCTACTATATAAAAGGGGGGCTTCTACCCATGTAAACATCACAACAGAGAGAGTGAGTAAGAGTCCTAGGGTTTTATTCTAGTAGAGTGAGGGCTAGGAAAATGGTTATCTCTCTTGTAATCTATTTTCATAGTGAAAGGGTTTCCTGCAGTGGCTGCAAAGTGGATGTAACTCTCAATTGAGGGTGAACCACTATAAATCTTGTGTTCCTGTGGTTGTTTACTTTCTTCTTGCTTTTATTATTGTTGCTTTCAGGTTATAGGGATTTGATATTTGATCCATCAACTAAGGATCTGGTTGTCAAATTCCCAACATTTTTTTTCTTTCTTTCTAATTTGTTTTTACATATTTGTTACTATCATTATACGCATATTCTTTGCAGTTTTCGAGTATGATACTTTGTACCATAATGTGAAGCAAGTGACACATGAGGCTTATGAGTCTTGCAATGGAACATCTCCCATTGCTGCATATAAATCAGGCTTTGATCAAATACATCTCGATAGCCCTGATAACTACTATTTCATATGTAGTTTTCCGGATCATTGTGAGGCAGGACAAAAATTTAAAATCAAGGTCATGACATCTTTGTCATCACCAATGGCATCTGCACCGGTTTCTACATCACCAATTAGATTTATCAATGGATCAATAGTGTCATCTCCAAGCCAAGCCCCATCTCCTTCTCAATATTCCAAGCTATGGATGGCTCTTTTCATGTTAATGTAAATTCTGGCTGTGCTTCTCAAATACACATATAGATATTTTGATATTAGTTTGAATATTCAAGTCTTTTTTACTAGTTTAACTTGATCGAACATTAATATGTATGATTTGTGAATATTCTTTAGGTTTCTTGGGTTCTTCAAGATGATAACAAGTGCCATCGATGTGTTAATAAAGTGGAGATGCTCGAGTGCTCCTCCTGATTCTAGACTTGAGTCATTTATATAAACAAAAATGTTAATTTTCTTTATTTTTACCATTACATCTTGTAAATCAAGACCATGTCATTGAATTATTTTTTTTTTATCATATCTTAATCCATTTGAGTTTACTATTTTTTTGATAATATTAGATTATTTGAGCATGAGACTCTTTTAATTTTTATTGAGCAAAACGTAAAAGTAAATATTTAACCAAAGGGTCAGGTAAAGAAAGAAAGCTTTTCTTAATTATTAAAATTCTTAATAAATGAATTTTTAGTGAAAGATACATTAAAGATGAAACATTTCACACAAGTACCAACAAGCACAAAACTCTAATTGAAAAAAATATGGAAAAAAGTAGTTGGAGCCAAATCTTTCATCATGGATCATTGGGAAGAGGATACTAATGCAGCCATCCCTTATGTCCGTGAAATATTTAAAGTATTTTAAGGTAAATATTATTTTAAAATTTAAATCTTTTAAATCAAATTTTAATTTTTAAAATATTTATTAATTATAAAAATTAATAATATTTTTATTGTTGAAATACCTTAAAATTATTTAAATAAATTTTACCTCTATTTGACTTCATCTCTCAAATTTAAATAATTTTTTACTCATAAGTTATTTTTTATGAATTTTTAAAATTATTGATAGTATAATTTTTTAAAAAATATTTTTAATATTTAAAAAATTTTAAATATTTTTTGTGATGGTAGCTTGAATGTTTTTTTACATGTATGAAATTCATTATAAACGATATTTAATTTGAATATCTTAAATTTTTAAATTTTTTAATAGGATTCAATTTGATCCAAATTAATAGATCAAGATTTGTTTGAAAACATTTTAAACGTCAAGGTTTGATGAAAGTGAGAGAGTAAAAGCCAAAATTTAAATGACCTTTACTCTTATTTTTATTATTTAAGCAAATGAATAGAATTATACTTTTTATTTTCAAGTTGAAATTTAATTCATTTTAATTTTTTATTATTAAAAATAAAATTTTTGGTTTTTACATTTGATTCTTTTAAGTGGAATCCATTTTTTTTTACAAATTACTTTTAGTTTTAAATAAATTCAAAATTATAATATAATCTTGGATAAATGTTATTTGAAACACAGTTTTTTATTTTTTCTCTGATTAAACCTTAATTTTTAGAATGTGTTCAAACAAATCATTATCTATCAATTTAGATTAAATTGAACTGTATTAAAAAAATTCAAAGATAAATATTATTTTAAACTTTGAGTTTTGCACTCTCCAATCAAACTTTGACTTTTAAAAGTCTTCCATCAAACTTTAAAATATTATTTTAATGATATTTTCATTATTAAAATGTCTAAAAAATTACTCAAATAGATTCTCACTTTCATCTCTCGAATTTAAATAATTTTAAACTAACCAGTTATTTTTCATGAGTTTTTAAAATTTTTGATAATATAATTTTTTTTAAAGATATTCTTAGCACTCAAAAAATTCTAATTTTTTTTGTAATGGCACTGAGAATATTTTTTAAAGAAAAATTTAAGTCAAAATTCATTATAAAAGATCTCTAATTTGAATATCTTTACTTTTTAAATTTTTTAATAAGGTTTAATTTAATCTAAATTGATAGATTAAGATTTATTTAGGAATATTTTAAAAATTAAGGTTTGATTAGAGATAGAGCAAAATTCAGGGTTTTAAATCATATTTATCAAAAATTTAAAAATTAAAATATTCAAATTGAATATCTTTTATGATGAATTTTGATTTAAAATTTTTCACAAATATAAATAAATATTTTAGGTACTATTACAAAAGAAAAGCAAAATTTTTTTAAGTACTAAAAACATTTTTTAAAAAATTTATACTATCAAAAATTAAAAAATCTATGAATAATAGCTTGTTAGTCAAAAATTAGTCACATTAGGGAGATGAAATCGAAATGAGATACATGTGCCGCCATCCCCTCTACATGTAATGAATATACCATAGCCATTTTTCATGTGAGGCTTTGATGTCATTAGACCTATTACCCTAAAAGCTTCTAATGGACATAAATTTATCCTAGTATTCATTGATTACTTCATGAAATGGGTGGAAGCTGATTCTTTTACTAACGTTACTAAAGTCATGGTCAACTATTTTATTAAAAAAAAAATCATTTGTCGATACAGCTTGCCAGAGTGAATCTAATCAGATAATGCTCAAAATATGAATAATAAGGCTATGAAGGAGATTTATGGATAATTTAAAATTTAGCACCATAATCCAGTAACTTGTAGTCCTAAAGTAAATGAGACAGTAGAGGTAGCGATTAAAAATATCAAGAAGATAGTGTAAAAGATGATAGCAGTCTCCAAAGATTGGCATGAAATCTACCATTCGCATTACATTTTTATAGACTATAATAAGAACCTTTATTAGGGCAATCCTTTATTCATTGCTACATGGGATGGAAGTGTATAGCTTGTAGAGGTTGAAATTCCTTCATTAATAGAGCTCATGGAATCTAAGCTAGAAGAGGCAGAGTGGATCAGAACTCGATATGAACAATGAAACTTAATTAACGAGAAATGCTTTAAAGCTATTTTTCATGGGCGATTGTACCAAAGCAGAATGGAAAAGGCATATAATAAGAGAGTATGCCTAATAGTATTCAAATAAGGTGATTTAGTGTTAAAGAAGATTTTTGAGAATGTTTCAGATCCCTGAGGTAAATGAGCACCGAATTGGAAAGGCCCATGTGTTATAAAGAGAGTATTCTCTAGTGGATCCTTGATCTTAGTCGAAATGAATGGTGGTCATCTCTTTAAACTGATTAATTTAGATACTGTAAATAAGTATTATGCTTGAAAAAAAAAATAAAAATGAAGACCTGCAAAGAGTGATATGTTTTCAAAGAAAAAAGTGGTGTTGGAATCGTCCCCTAATGAAAAAAGAAGAAGAAGAGAGAACAGAGGAATCAATGGCTGTACATTCGTGAGGGGATATGGGTTGAAATTAGTGTCAAAATCTTTTTCAGATGATAAAGATCATCTAAAAAAAAAAGAAAAAAAAAAAGAAAAGGAAGAGCTTTTCGGGTAAGATTTGAATGGATAAATAGCATTGAGATGTTCGTTATTCTTTATACTAGGCGTTATTATCAATCATTGTGAATTTTGTCCTAATTTAATGTAAAGACCATTTCAAATATTTCTTAATTAATTACATCCTTAACCAGATATTCTTCCCTCAAAAAAATTTTAAAAATTTTTTGTTGCCCAACTTACCTTTGCAGATTGATTCAATAAAGAAATGTTAGTTCTAAAACTAAATAGTGTTCAAGTTTAAATGAAGTTATAACATTACATAACCCATATTCATTTTTAAAGCAGTGAGCTTCATATTTCAAATTGATCAAGATAAATCTAGGGATAGATAAGAGTTTTACTGATCTCTAATGGAATTGAAAACACAACCAAAAATTAGATTTACATCAAATGTTTAGGTTCACCAATATCGAAGGGATGATAAACCATGCTTAAAAAAAAAAAGGAGAGCGAGAAAAAAAGGGAAAAGACATAAAGAAAAAGAGAGGAAGAAGGAAGAACAAGAAGAAAGATAATTCGAAAAGTGAAAGAGAAACGATTAGTGCATCTGCATGCATACATGATGCATTCCGTACATTTTATCTTCAAAAGGTGGGATATACTTATTAATGAAGGCATAAACAGTCTTTTGACTATTTCAAATAAGGAAAAGCATTGTAAGAGCCCTCGTAAGATAGATCATGTAGTTTTCTCATAAGAAAAAAGGTTAGTAGACGAAAACTTTTAGTCTTTTTAAGATGATATAGTGGCTAGTGAATGAAGATGTTTAATCCACAACTGATGAAACTCTTTTGTTTTCTTACAACAATCATAGTTGTCAGAGAAGTCCTTTGAATTTACTAAAAATAACTATCACTGAATATTTATCGGTGGACAAAATCTTTTTAGATTTTTCAAAATAACTGTGAGTGGACAAAGTCTTTTTAGATTTTTGTTAATGGACAAAGCTCTTTTATATTGATCAGAGTAGTTGTTGATGGACAAAAATTCTTCAAATATTTTAATATAATAGTGAATGGATGAGATTTTTAGATTATAAAATGACCATCCTTAAAGCAATTTTAGATTTTCCTAAGTTGATGTCGTCTTTAGAATGGAGCCTTTCAATTTCAAAGTTAATGCCATCCTTAGAACGAAGTTTTCTAGTTTCAAAGTTGATGCCTTCATCAGAACAGAGCCTTTCAGATTTTTCAAAACATTAGTAACTGTAGTTGAAAAATAAAAAAAAGAACCTATATAACTATTCAACCTCTCTTGAGATGTAAGTGATGTTATTTAAGTTACAATATTATAATCTTGTCGTATACAACCAGAAAAGATGGAGGAGAATTAAATAAGAACAACTGAAGAGAGCAAAAAATGAAAGTTCCTAAGCCCTAGTGGCAAAATTAGGCATCTCAAGACTTTGTCCAGTTTTTAATTCCAAAAAAAAAAAAAAAAAGAGGGGTAGCTATAGACACCTAATTTTTCTCAAATCAATTTAGATAAAATGTTCAACAATTAAGATTAAAGATTAAAAGATAACAATTATTAATTATTTAATTAAAATTGAAAAAAAGAATTTCAAAATGTTGTAGCAATACCACAATAAGGCAGTAGCAATGTTGTATCATTTTGCATTCTGCTGTGATTACTGCTGCATTTTGCTGTAATGTTGTAGGATCATGTAGCAAGGGAGCAGTACAAATACCTACTGCTGCATTAAGTGGAGGCTGAGCCAAGGTCTATGAATACCTACCTTGGCCAAAAGATTAAGGGGAGGGATTTGAAAAAGAGTTAAGGAGAGAATGTTAAGAAATTTTTGAAGAGAGTATTAAAAATATTTGGAGAAGGTTATTGAAGTGTGAATAGTGATTTTCAAATATATACATATAAAAAGTTTGAGAGATTTTCTTTGATAAGGAAAATTTGGAGGAAAAATTTTCAAATCAAATATCATTTCATCTTAAAGGACAAGATAACCCTTTTTTTTTTTTTTCAATTTTATCATCACTTATTTTCCCACTCCTTTCTATTTGTTTCTTGTGAATATTTTCTTTCATTTATTTAATTAATTGTTATTATATGTGTTTTTTTTTTTTGTTATTATTCTTGCATACATGAACCCCATTTCTTATATCTTTATTTTATTCTCATTTGTATTTTTAGCTACCTTGTACATTAATGTTTTTATGTTCTCTTATTTATGGATACACACACTTATACTTTATGTTGAACACATGAAAATATGTAAAAAAATAATAATAATAATAATGTGTGAAAATAATGAGCAAAAAAAATGTAATATAGTAAAAAATAGATGGGATTTGGTATATGCCAAAAAAGAAAAAAATTTTAAAAAAATGTAAAAAGAGTTGTTAGAGGTAAACTAGTGATTATTTGTGTAAGAGGGAAAAAGAAAAAAAAAAGAAGAAAAGAGAAAAGCTGAAAAGAAAAAATGGGAGGAAGATTGGTATGGAAAGGTGTTTATAATTTTATTTGCTTAAAGAATGAAAAAAGTTAAAAAAAAAAAAAGGGAAGAAAGTAGCAAGATGGGTAATTTTAGGATGTTAGGATTGCTTTAAAAAAATTTAAATTGAAAAATATTGCAATGTAAAATTATTAGGTAAATTCTAGATCTTTTTTTATTTGCTTAATTTTAATTGTGTTTTTAAAGAGGATAAAATCAATTTGATATTATTGTAAAATTTTAAAATATTTTGAAAATAAAAAATAACATTTTAAATTCTTGAGAGCATAAAATAATTCAAGAAAACTGATTTTCATATTTTTTAACATAAAAATTATTTTTTAATAATAAAAAGATATGTTTCAAAATTTTGAAAAGTATGAAAAAAATTTTAAGATAGAGATTTTCATATTTTCTAACATAAAAAATATTTTTTGAAAATAAAAATATATATTTCAAGTTCTCAAAAAGTATGAAAAAAATCTCAAGAGAAAGATTTTCATATACTTCAATATAAAAGCTATTTTCATGAAAATAAAATATATTTAATACTTTTAAAAAATATGAAAAAATCTTAAGAGAGAGGTTTTTATATTTTCTAATATAAAAACCATCTTAAAATATACATACTTCAAATTTTTGCGAAGTATGAAAAAATCTAAAGATAGATATTTTTATATTTTCTAATATAATAACAATTTTTAATATTTTTGAGGAATATGAAAAAATCTTAGAAGGAAGGTTTTCATAGTCTCTAATATAAAATTTATTTTTTAAAAAATATAATAAATAAAAAAATATTTTTGAGAAATGTAAAAAAATTTGAAGAGAGAGGTTTTCATACTTTTTAATGTAAAACTATTATTACTATATCTTCTTAAGCTGTTGAAAATATAAAAAATCTCTTAAGAGAGAAATTTTCATTCTTTTTAATGTAAAGATCATATTTTTTTTTTAAAATATTGCTTTGTTAGAATAATAAAGTAATTTCTAGAGAGAAATCTATGTATTCTCTAAAATATTTTGTTTGTATAATCTTCACTTCATTTTTATTTTTAATTAATAGAATTATAAAAATTGAGTTAAAAGTTTAAATTTAAATATTAAATATTAATTATTCGCTTGTGTTGGAGTTTTAATATATTAAAATTATATCGTTATGCTTATCATCATGTCATTATGTTTACATAAATCATAAAACAAATATTTTGAGAATTCATATTCTTTATCATAGAAAATGTTTTAAGATTAGAGGTTACGCAAAAGCAAAACCTTTACATCTTCCTTCATAAAATGATTTTAAGAATTAAGGGTGAAATAGGAGTTAAACCTTTATATTCTCCAAAACATTAAAATTTCACTTGTTTCTATGTCATATACATTTCTTTTGAGATATATGTTTTAGGAATCAATTCTAAAAATGAAATGAATTTCAAAACTGAGAAATAACCATGATCAATTGGTATCAATTTTTAGGCACGGTGGGGGTGCTAATCCTTCCTCATGCATAATTGATTTTTGAAGCCATATTTTTAATTTCAAAAAACTAGTGTTGCCTTATTTATATTTTTGAAAACAAATAAATTTTGACGTATAATCATATTATAAAAAGGATTGGTGGTAACTCCTTTTATTTTTATTTTCAAAAATCTTTCCAAAAGAAAATCACTTAAATACATTTTTAAAGTCCTTTCAAGGACTCGACCCAAAAACCTGTTGTGATAGTTTTGATGCCTTCAGTCCATTTAACTTGAGCTCTAAAGTGTATTTGTGTTAGCCCATTATTCTAACTTATATAATCTACCTCTAAGGATGTGCTTGAAAAGGGAATATATGTTCTTGACTATTATCATTCCTAGTCTTGATAATCTGAAGGCCTAGATAGATATGTTCTTACAATCGTTAACCAATGATTTGAAATTTATGAGGGAATATAGTGTTCAAACTTATGATATTTTGAAGAAACAAAACTTTTATTTGAAGACCATGCTATTATGGACTACTAATGACATTTCAGCATATGATAAGCTATCGGGTTGGCAAACAACAGGTCGATTAGGTTGCCTAGTTTGCATGGAATCTTCAAAAGCATTTTTTTTTAAAGCATGGTAGAAAAATATGATACTTTGATTGTCATTAGCAATTTTTACCTATAGATCGCCTTTTTAAACCAAATTGAAGGAATTTTATTAAAGGTCAGATTGAAAGTGGTAAACCACCAAAGGAACTCTCTAGAGTAGAAGTATATGGATAAGTTAGTATGTTCCATCGAATAATTGACACCGAAGGCTACCACCAAATACATGGCAAAAGGGAGACACACAATTTCACTAAATGTAATATCTTTTGAGATTTACTATATTGGTGTGACTTGTTAAATCCATATAACATAGGTGTAATGCATACCAAGGCTAACATGATTCAAAATGTATTTAATATAATAATGGATGTAAAAGGTAAAACCAAGGATAATATCAAGGGCACAGTTGGATTTACCTTTGTACTGCACATGGAATTCCTTACAACCTTGAGGATAGGGGTAATGGTAAGCTTTGTTAAGCCCAAAGCTTAATATACATTGAATATGGACCAAAAAAGAGCTGTGTGCAAGTGGATACAAGAGTTGAAGCTTCCTAATGACTATGCATCCAACTTGAGTAGATGTGTTAACATGCGACATGCAAGTTGCAACATATGAAGAGTCATGATTGTTAGTGATGATGAAAAGGTTATTACCAATTGCATTTAATTATCTATCTGCTCCTATTTGGGAAGTTATTGTTGAACTAAATATATTCTCTTGAGAATTATGTTGTCCCACATTGCGAGAGAATAAATCAGATGTAATGGATAACAACATTGCCATAATGTTATGCAAATTGGATAAAATATTTGCCTTTGGATTTTTCAATGCGATGGAACACTTACTATACACTTGGTGTATGAAGCACATGTCGGTGGACCGATGTAATATAGATGGATGTATCTATTTGACAGGTATGAATCATATGTTTAATGTTGATGAATATTCTAATACTTGTGAAAGCTTTTTTTTTTATAGATTTTTACATATTATGAAAATAAAGGTAAAAAATAAAGCTTATGTAGAGGGTTCCATATGTGAGGCTTCCATTCTCGAAGGGACATCAACATTTTGTTTTTATTACTTTAAGACACATGCCCACTCCAGAAGTTGAAGAATGTCATAAAACGATTATGGTGGAGAATCTTTTGAGCATCCACCATAATCTATCTTTAATTATCCTGGTCGAAGTAAAGGGTTAGTCAAGTCTTGTTACCTTAAGAAGAAGGAAGCAACCGAGATAAATATATACGTGCTTCTCAACTGACTTGAAGTTTAACCTTTTTTAGAGTAAGTTTGATTCTTGTACTCCTAATATGTCACAAATTTTAAACTGCTTAAATTTGACAGTACGTGCTGTATGCTTGCAACAGTTGCATTCAAAGGTTAATCACATCACAATCGCATCTTAGCTCCATTGACATAGATAAACATGTAAACTCAGACTTTGTGGTCTGGTTTAAAGATTACTTAATTAACTGACTCTTAATTGTTATTCAAACTATAAATTTAGAATATTCTAATAACATTTATATTAACAAAATTTGTCTACATGTTATTATTTATCAGATCCATAATCTCATTAATAGGGTGAACAATCAATTTTTGCATGATTTAGCTTGGGGATCTTTGAATAAGATCCAGAATTTTCTTATATATAATGTCTGGATATTTTTTTCATACTCTGATTTGAGCTTAGAATCAAAGTACAAATAATTCTAAAGTCGCTTTAAAAAGTACAAATGTTGTGTACTATGGAATTTTACAAGAGATGTCGAGATCGAGTATCTTGGTATAGTTGTTAATTGATTAGCATTCTTCAATTTTAAATGGCTTGACCTATCGATCTTGGGCCCAAAGATTTGCTCAAAATATGGAATCATTGAGTTAAAGATCAATAGGGGATATAGGGGAAGGACATTTTATTTTTGCACAACAAGCTGAACAAGTTTATTTTGCATCCTATCCTAATATCACTCTCCAAAAGAGTGGCTGGAGTGTAGTCATTAAAACAAAAGCAAGGAATAGAATTAAGTCTAAAAATGATCTGTTTCAAAATGATATGAGCAACCAATTGCCTATTCTCTGCTTTAACAATTAAATTAGAGATAATCTTAGAGATGTCAATATTTAGAGTGGAGATGTTAAAACAAGCATGGTTAGTGACCTTATTGAAATTAAGGAAGATACAGATGGATTGAAAGATGAAGATATAGAAGAAATATTATCGAATAATGAAGAGTATGATAATGAAGATGAAACTTAGGTTAATATATATTATTCGTAGTAATATATTATTTAGGTTTATGATTGAATGTAAGTTAAGCATTAAGTTTATACTGATCTTTTATTTTCGTCACTAAGCATTACGCATCTATTGTCTTCAGATGTCGGGCATACAAAGACATGGGGGTTGGGGTATTAGAGGCAAAGGTAGACTCTCCATGAGAGTGAAGATTGGTTCAAGTGCAGGCCTATAATGGTCTCCAGTTTAGACGCCATTAATTCGATCGTTGCATCATGATCATACACTGTCACCTCCAATTTAGTTACCATTATTACAGCCACCATCTTTAGACCATACACCATCGCCTCGGGCTTGTATTTTTGGGCCTGTCATGATTGAGTCTAGATGTGGAGTAGTTGAGAGTAAATTAGACATTCAGCCTGTTGGAAAAGAGTATAAATCTTTTTCTTATATCGTAATTAACTCACTATAAACAATTCAGTATCAGTTCCTTTATCTTACATTTTATGTTTTAATTTATTTTTTATAGGCTTTTATGAGCATCTCAGATGATATCCATTATTTTAAGCATCATCAAGTCAAAGTATGAGCAACCATAGCTTACATGACAAGAGGTCCCTACTAAGGTTTACGAGATATGGTGGGTGAATTTCAAGTGATATGTAGAATGTTTTATTCCATTTATCAATTATGTTTTTATTGTTATAGTTATTTAGCATTATCTATCTAATTTGAGGTTTAAGTTGTTACAAAAACAATTGAGTGGGAGCTGTTTATGAATAGTGAAGTTAAATGGATATAGAAGGCTAAATGCGTAGAGGTTATTTGGTTAGGTCTTGCATCAATCCAATCAAAAAATGTAAAGGCAACTTGGATATGTGAATCTATTCTGTATGCATTATGGGTTAGGTGGATGACAAGCCAAGCTTTTCTACAAGCATTTGAGAGGAATAAGAACAACTAGGTTATAAGTGAAACTTGTGTGCACCGAGGAGGATCCATTTCCATGTATAAGCATAAAAGATGAATGGTAATTTTTAAATTTATTGGATTATTTCTACTGTGCTTATAACATGTTTTATTGTACTTCATTAATTTGAAATTTTGATTTGTTATTTGTTTAGCTATTAAGCTAGGGAAGGAGCCTACCATCCTAGAGGTCTTTGCCAAGTTGAACCATAATAAGGAGACAAACACATGGATCATAACCAAAGCAGCATAGGTTTATGTGAGTAATTTGAACGCCGTCCAACGTTTCATTTATAATCATCAGTTATTTTTTTGTTGTCTTAATTTTTTAAGTTCTTGATATATGAATATTTGTTTATCTTACTTTAATAAATTTAATGTTTTTTCAATGATGTGAAGGCTGTTTATGAAAAACTAAAAAGGACACCTTAGCCTCGGGATCATCTGTTGATGATTTTGCCCGACAAGTGGTAAAAACAAGAGGGGTTGAGCATATAGTTTTGGATATAAGTCTATCTTTTATGGTATTCCAATTGCGTCTCAGTCATTACATCAGCCATCCAACGTTGCTATGCAGAAAATTTTAGAATAAGTGCAAGAACAGGTGCAGCAGTAGGAACAAATAGAAAGAGAATGCTAAAAGATGACAGAATAGATGAGAGACAAAATGCAAAGGGTGATGGCTTCACAACAGGAAGTTATCAATAATCTTGTTAGAGAAATGGAGTTGATGAAGCTGAGGGGTGTTTCTTCTAGTCAACTAGCTCAAGATGATGATGATGATGGTTGTCATAATTAACTTTGGATATGATTGAAATTGAAGATAATTAATTATTTTATTTATCTATTGGAATTTAAGTAATTATCATGATTATTTGTATTACTTTGTTTAATTTGTTCATTATTTATAGTTTTATATATTTGACAATTTTATTTATTTATTAAAATATATAATTAATTAAATAATATATAATTAATTTTAAAATTTATTTTAAAATGTTTAACATAAATTAAAATTTTAAATATATATTTTAAATTGGTTAAATAAATTTTATCAATTTTGATTTGAAAATTAAATTAGTATATATAAATTAAAATTATATTTTTAATATTAAAAATCTAAAAATTTTTTAAAATTATATTTTTGATTGATGAAATAATATTTTTTAAAAAATTTGATTAAAAATTTAAAATAAATAATATTTTAAATTAAATAAATAAATTTTTTAATTTCAAAATTTAAATATAATTTTTTCATCATAATTTCATTGCAATTCAAATTTTCATTTCTTATGTTATTCTCACGGAAGCCACTCAATACAGTTCATATTTTAATTTTTAATAAATAAATTAATAAATTTTTCTTTATGTTTATTTTAATTTTCTCATTCTTATGGCAGTTATCATCAAAAACACCAATAGAATTTAATTAAAAATTTTCAACAATACTCTCGTGGAAGTTTGTCGAGAGAATATAAACTTTAAATTATTAATAAATAATATTTTTTACAAGCATTCTCACGAAATCATTTTCATAACAAATTTTGAATTATTTTAAAAATTCTCACGACTACTTTTACCATCAAAATTTTATATTAACATATATTTAAATTTTTACAAAAAATATATAATACAAAATTTCTAACATTTCACTTACTATGTGAATCATCCGTGAGAATTTTTAATTAAAATATAATATTATATATTAATAATTTTAATTTTTTTTAAAAAGTGAATAACACAAAAATTTTGATGAAATACAAACCATTAAAATATGTAATAAAATTCACATGACATACGTACCGTCAGAATTTTTGTATTAATAATTTATGTGAAAATTTATAATATATTAATATTGAAGAGTTGATAACTTTCTCATGAAAAATAACATTAGAATGTTACAAGAAATTGTCATGGAATAAAATTTCCATTTGAATGGAAATTTTCTTATGGGCTTTTACCAATAAAAATTTTTTCTTGAGAATTTCTATTAGAAAAGGGAATTCTCATGAAATCTCTAAAAATTATCCTAAAATTTTTTGTGAGAATTTTGTTGTTTTCGTGTAGTGGCATTTCGTGAACTTGATTCTTGATTGATATTTTAATTCTAATTTTAAATTCAAACAACTTAAGTACTATAAACTTATTAATATCTTTACTATTGTTCTTGCATTTTGTTTTCAAGACTACTACAACTAAATATTAGATGATAGTTCAAAATAACTTTAAATGATGGTTCTTGGAATCATTTAACCAGCAATGCAACAAACAAGAAGAATGGACTGTCAAGAAAAGAGACCGTCTTTGATAATTTTTCATTTTTACTTCCTTAATGGTGTTAGCCCACAAAGAAAAGTTTTTTTTTTTCATTATATTTAATTTTTATTTTTCTCATGAAAAGAATAGTTGTCGATTGGCTGATTAAGGACTATCTTTTCTAAAAAAATTAATTTTTAATAATTTATTTTATAAAAATCTAAATAAAATATTGGTCGAAACTTTTAGCTTTGCCTATCCAACACATGAAGGGAGCAAATGACCTTCGAAAATCTTCAAAACTAGCAACAAATTTCTCAATGATTTGCTTAATGTCTTCATTGAAGAGTACTTGCTCATCAACACTCACAGCAACTTCTTTTGATACAACCATGGAGCAGTAAGAGTGTGGGAATTTGTAATCGAGCTTGACTTTGGGTATGGAAATACAAAAGGGTTTGTTTGGCCTTTTTTGGTCTTAGGTAGCATAGCTTTCTCAATTCTTATTGCCTTCAAGAAAGTGGGTTTCATGCTTGGGTCTAACTTTCTTGTATAGTTAAACCTGTATAAATGGTCGAAAATGCGGGTCAATGTGTTTTGCCTATTGTATGTGCTTTTGAGACAAACAAGAAAAATATTATTTAGTCATACAATAAATTCAAGAAGAAAGCCCCTACAAGAAAGGAAAGAGATTACGATAACAGCCATAAGAGAATGGCCACATTCAATACACCTAAACTTTTAGATTTAAAGTATACCAATATAGTTGGCCATTCAATACACCTAAACTTTTAGATTTAAAGTATACCGATATAGTTTCCCAGGAGATAGAGGCATATGGGGCTGCATAATAAAAGAATCATCTAAAGGATATATATATTTAATTATTAGCATTGTTGATGATTAATTAACACAAATTTTGTTGGGTATGAATCAATAAAATTGGACTTTTTAAATTAAAAATCATGGTTAAGCATAATGGTTCATTGCAACAAATATAAAAACACAATGATATTATTGGTTATCGAAGCCTAAAATGGATGACTATTCTTTGCGTTTGTTAGCAAAGTTATTGGTTCTTAAGAAAATCGATGACTATATTCTCTCATTTATGCCTTAAGTGGGCTCCTTGTTCCTTATTTCTAATTTAAGAGTCAAAATCTTTCTCTTTCCACTTATGCCATTCCTTTTCCAAAATTTTCAATTTTTCTTTCAACCATTTTGCTTGAGTTTCGCTGTATACTCACTTCTATTTGTTACATCTTTGCTTTGGGTAAGTATTTTTGAAGAAAGGAACCAATACATTCTCCCGTTATCAATTTCAGCAACTTATTTATTTTAACATTTTTGTTCTTGTGAAATATATAATTTATTAAGTTGATTTTTATCAAAATTGTGTATTTTTTCTTAATTTTTATGTAGTTTTTATTTTTTAATTTCAATAATTATTAGAATACTAAAAATTTTGTGTAATTTATTTGTCTTTTTGTAAGATGAAGGGAAAATAAGAAGATAAAATTTTGGATCACCATTTGGGTTTTTGTTTTTGGATCACCATCTCGCAAAGAACAATGAAATAATGAAATTCATTACTTTCAACTTGTGGAATATAAAAGATAGAAATGAGATACCTAGGATCTCCTACCCCTTGGGTATTTATGGTAAAAAACAAGAATTAAATAATTATAAAAAAGGATAAATGTAATCTCTAATCACAAAAGTGATGATTTTCTTTAACGTAATTGTCAAAAAGTATTAAATCCTTAGATAAATATTGAAATTAGATAAGGATAACAATGTTTGAAATAAAAATAAGAGATTAGGATGAAAACGCTTTATATCAAATCAATTCCTAATCAATTGAGTCATTTTGTAGTTGAAGTTTTAATTTCCACCAAATTGAATCTTTTATCCATGAATTTAAGAATTTTCTAGTTGTACCTCCAGATTTAATTTTTTTAAAAAATTTTTGTGATGTTAATGATATAAAGTAAAACTTAATTTTATGCATGAATTGAATTTACCACTTCAAGGGGATAAAACTATCCCTTTTTAATGAGATAAGAAAGGACATGAAATAAACTGATCCCAATTTCATCCTTACATAAAACATGGGATTGAGATAAAGATTATCATATCTCAATCCAATCTCATGCAATAAACATAAAAAGTCTTAGTACAAGAATAATTCTACACTAATGCGTGTTTGAATGTTGGTTGCAGAGTGCATGAAGAGTTGAAGAGGTGCTACAGAAGATCCTAGATGTAGATGAGTGTTTGAATGTTATTATATTGAAGTTGAAGTTGATGTTAAAATAGTATGTTAAATAGATTGAAGCTAGCTTTTGATCCATTTATAATCAATTTGAAACTCATAAAATTTGTGCATTGAATTGACATTGATTTCAGTAATTTTAATTTAAGCTAAGTTCAATATAATATTTTAGACTATAAGAACCTTAAACAAAATAAATATAAAATGTTGAAATATAAAATATTATATTTTAATATTAAAAATTAAAAATAATATTTTATAAATTTTAAAATTACATAAAAATGTTCAAACAAAATTATTGCTCTAAGTAACATCAAAATCATAATACCTATTGATCTCAGACATTTCAAATTTTTTAAAAAATAATCATCCTAAACATTTCAAAATCAATATAATACATTAAACACTTATTAAATCATATATTATATTATTGTGATATAAATTACAAATCTCAAAAGAACTTACATAAATTTATAAGTATTGCAAAATAACATGCGATATAAGTTTAAATACATATTTTGTGTATATTGAAAGTTTCATATGATAGCAATCAAATTTATAATAATCAATTCATAAATAGATTACACTTTCTCAAATAAAGAAAAAAAGACCTTATCGATTATGGTAGCAACTAATTACTAAAATTTTTAATCCTAAAACTTGGTGCAAAAGAAACGTGAAGAGATAACCTATCGATGTTAATTCTAGCACACTTTCTCATTATATTATGCTCATATTCTTTGCAGTTTCCAAGTATGATACATTATACCATAATGTGAAGCGACACGTGAGGCTTTTGAGTCTTATAATGGAACGTCTCCCATTGTTGCATATAAATCAGGCTTTGATTAAGTACATCTCGATAGTCCCAATAATTACTATTTCATATGTAGTCTTTTCAGATCATTGTAAGGTAAGGCAGAAATTTAAAATCAAGGTTATGCTATCTTTCTCATCACTAATGGCATTTTGCACTAGTTTCTACATTACCAATTATATTAATCAATGGATCACTAATGTCATCTCCAAGTAAACCCCATCTCTTTCTTAATATTCGAAGCTACGGATGGCCATTTTCATGTTAATGTAAATTCTGAATGTGCTTCTCAAATAAATATATAGTTTTTAAGATATTGGTTTGAATATTTAAGTCTTTTTAACTCAATTGAAGAAGCTTATGATTTGTGAATATTTTTTAGGTTTCTTAGGGTCATGAAGATGATAAGAAGTGTTAAAAAAAATTTGAGATGTTGGAATGCACCTCCTGATTTTAGACTTTAGTCATTTATATAAAAAAATATTAATTTATTTTATTCTTGCCATTACATCTTGCAAATCAAGTTCATCTGGTGACTAATGAGGTTGAATTATTGTCCATTTTTTCATATCTTAATCAATTTTAGTTTGCTATGTTTTTAGTAATTTATGTTATTTGAGCATGAGACTTTTTTCTTCTTTATCAAACAAAACTTAAAAGTTAATATTCAACCAAGGTCATGTAAAGAAAGACAACTTTTTCTTCACTACAAAAATTCTTAATAAATGAATTTTTAATGAAAGATACATTAAAAGTTAAATTTGGATTCCGCATAATGACCAACAAGCACGATGCTCTACTTTAATAGAGAAGAAAAAAACAAAAATAATAGTCTGAGTTGAATATTTCATTATGGATTTTTCGGAAGAGAATAATAATGCGATCATCCTTTATATCTATGAAATCTAGTTAATATAATTCATTTAGATTTTAATTATTTTTAGAGTAAAGGTCATTTCAAACTCTAGATTTTATTCTTTGTCTTTAATTAAATCTAGTTTTTTAAAAATATTTTAAAACAAATTTTAATTTATTGATTTTATTCAAATTAGACCAAAATAAAAACCATATTGTAAAAAATTAGTGGTATTTTTATTGTTGAAATACTTAAAAAAATTTTACATTTCATTTTGTTTTATTTCTTAAATTTAAATAATTTTTTTATTAATGAGCTATGTTTAATATTTTTTTACATTTTTTTTAATATAAAATTTTTAAAAATATTTTTAATTTTCAAAAAATCTAAATTTTTTTGCCATAAATTAGATATATTTTTATATATGCGAAAAATTTTTAGTCAAAATTCATTGTAAAAGATCTCTAATTTGAATATGTTTTATTTTTTAAGTTTTCGATAAAGTTTAATTTGATGTAAATTGATAGATCAAAATTTATTTAGAAACATTTTAAACGTAAAGGGTTTAATTAGAAAGAGAAAATTTAGAGTTTTAAATTATTTTTACCTTTATTTTTACATTTGAAGTAAACAAGTATAATATTATTTTTATTTTTGATAATTAAAATTTAATTTATTTTTATTTTTTAACTACTAAAAATAAAAATTTTGGTTTTTTGATTTGATTCTTCGTATAATCCACCTTTTAAAAATTATTTTTAGTTTTAAATAAATTAAAAGATACAATGAAATCTTTTACATCTATACATTACAATGCAAAACATCATCACCACTTTCTTTACAACATTACGCTTTAATATGACTCACTAATACCGTTAATTCTCCACTGTAACAATTCAACAATATAACTCACTAAGAGGAATCATGTACTCTTCATATAAGACTTGACCAAAGGCTTTAGTGTTTTTCATGCTAAATTATTTTTCATCTTCAAAATTGTCGTTGGAGCATGATGCTTGTAGTATCCTCCTCATTATATGACATTATCTTTGAGTAGATATGTACTTTAACTTTCAACATTTGCTCTAAAGTTGTAGTTTCACTTAACTGTAATTTCAAATGTATTAGACTCATTACTTTTATTTTTTAGTTTTTTAGTGAACTTTTATTTCAAGATTGCGTTTCACGAACTTAATTCTAATATAAAACAACGGATGCCACTAATATAAAATGCAAAAGAAAATCTAAAAAAAAAAAATGTTGAAGTGACTCAATAGCAGTTTTTTATAGACAAAAATACAACTACTAGTAGCATAAAAATAGGACGATTAACTCCACTATTTTAACCCACTATTAAACATTCCAATAACTGCCTAAAGTTAAAGAGACACAATAGCAATAACTCAACAACTAAAAACTTACTTCTAAAGATGAGAATAACAAACAAACATGGCCCAAATTCTACAACAATCCCTCCTTTAAATTGAAAATTCTCAACATTCAGTTGAACACTTCAATCATTGCACTCCAAGGTGCAAACACCAAGTTGACTCATTAAGTTTTAACATGTAGTTACCTTAAGAGGCTTGGTAAATATATTAGCTATATGATCTTCACTTCTGTAATAAATTAAATTAGTGATCCCATCATTTGTGAGATCCCTAAAATAATTTCACATTTATATGTTGGCTTCTCCCATTTAACATCGCGTTTTTAGAAAGCTTTATAGCAAAATTATAACATGTAATTGCTCCCCCTTGTTTGAAATGTAAAGCTTTAAGAATTTTTCTCAGACAAATAGCTTGAAAAAAAGCATAAGTTTGCTATGACAAATTCGTCGTTAACGGATGAAAGTGTTACTATTGGCTGCTGCGTTGAAGACCACGAAACAATAGTTGAACCTAACATAAAAGCATACCTTGAAGTGCTCTTTCAATGATCTTGAGCACCTACACTCACAGTTTTAATAGCTAACCAAATCCATTAATTCTTTTTTTTTTTTTCTGTAAAACAGATCAAACTTCACAATTCCTTTTAAGTAGCGATGTATTTTTTTGGCTACTTAAAGATGTATTTCCTTTGGAATCTCCATATATTCGTAATGAGACTAACATAACACATTATGTCATATCTTATGGATATTAAATACATTAAGCTCTCAACAATCTACTTATTAAAAGTGGTGTCAACATCCTTTCCTCCATGATCTTTTGTCAACCTCAAGCTTTATTCAATCGGCATACTCACAGAATTTTACCTTTTGCAATTTTTTTTTTTGAGAAACATAAATGCCATTACCATATTAATCAACTTCAATGCCAAGGAAATAATACATCATGCCCAAGTTTGACATATCAAACTGTACCATCATAGATTTCTTAAATCGTTAAACATAATAGTGTCATTGCCAGTGAATATCTGATCATCACCATATAAGCATAAAATGAGTATTTTACCTCAATCACTAACTTTTACAAAAAGTGTGTGTTCATATGGGCACTTCTTAAAATCATACTTCAAAAAATAACTATCTATGTAACTATACCAAGCTCGTGGAGTTTCTTTTAAATTGTATAGTCCTTTTTTTAATCTGTATACATTACGTCACTTTTATACATCACATAACCAAGGGGTTGATCAATAAATACTTGTTGTATTTGACATTAAGTTGAATGATAAATTAAGAGTTTGAAGCTACCAATGTAATCATCATTTTAATTGTATCATGCTTTGCTATAGGTTCAAACACCTCTTTGTAATCCACGCCAAATTCTTGCTTGCATCCTTTAGCTACCAACCATACTTTGTATTTATCAACTTCACCATTCTCCTTCAACTTTGTCTTGTAAATCCACTTGTAACCAATGATTTTTTGACCTTTAAAAAGATCAGTTAGTGCCCAAGTATCATTCCTTTCTATAGTAGTAATCTCTTCATTCATAGCTTTGCGCCATTTTGAATCTTATACAACAACTTTGTATGTTATTGGATTATAGCATGAAAGTGAAGTATAATACGTGAAAGAATTGTCAAGCTCATTAATACCAGTCACCTGATAATCTTGTATCGAAGAAGGCCTTTGTTTAACATGTTTTGGTGGTGAACTTATTACTACATTAGGTTCAATAACTATCAGTGAATTTTCAGCATTTATGGAGGCCACACTTGGTGAAATTGGTTGCTGTATGGACTGCTTCTTTTCTTCTTTTGTAACCCCATCATAATTTATTGGAATTTTGTTCAAATTAAGTTGTTACTCTATGGCTAAGTGCTTTCCTCATCAAAGACTACATTTCGATTTATAACAACATTTTAAGTAACAAGATTATATAATTCATATGCCTTTGACTGATTAATCACACCAAGGAAGACATTTTTTACCTTTTTCATCAAGGTTTCTCTTGTTTTGCTCAGGAATACGGACATAACTACACACCAAAAATTTTAAAGTGGTTTTTTGCTAGTCTACATCCACTCCGAGCCTCCTATTGTGTGATGTTTTGGACAACAATTGTCGGACTTTGATTTAGTATATAATAGTTCCAATTCATTGATTCAAGTTAAAATTTCTTTGGAACAACATTACTTGTTAAAAGTCTTCGCACCATATTTAAGATTATGCGATTCTTTTTCTTGCAAACACCATTTTACTAGGGTATATAGGCTGTTGTCAATTGTTATGGATTCTTTGCTTATTGCAATATTCATTAAATTCGTCTAAATCATACTCTTCACCATGATCAATGCATAATATTTTTTTTTGACACATCTACCTCCTTTAATTAACTAAAGCTTTAAAACTTTTAAAGGCTGTGAGAGCTTGAGATTCCTCATGCCAAAAATAAAATAACATAAAATATTATTTGCCTCCATTTGAGGTTAGACTAATTGGACGACACAAGTTAGAATGCACTAGCTCTAGTACCTTTTTTAGATCTCTAAGATTTTTCATTTGGAAACTAATCTTGATGTTGCTTGATAATAATGCAGTCTTGGAAAACTTAGGATAATGTAGCAATTTACTGTAGTCCCTCCATTATATTCTTTTCTTGTAGTGCCTTTAATCCTTCAAATCTTAAAAATCCATAATGAAAATGCCATAGCCATGCCTTATCCTTCACTTTTACATAAAAATAAGAATGAGTAGTGTTGTTGAGATAAAGTGGGAATATTCTATTTGTTGTCATCTTCACTTGAGTAATTAAGCCCAATTTGTCATCAATTATTTTGCAATTACTCCTTTAATTATGACCTCATAACCCTTCTTTTACAAGTAACGAATGTTAAGGAGCTTTGTTTTCAAATCTGAACATATAACACATCATAAATGTTCCTAAAGAAATTATTTTTTGTGCAAATAGTTACCTTTCCTTTCTCCATAGAGTAGTCTTCAAAATTTATCGTGTTGTGAAAAAACTCATCTAACTCCAAGAATGCAGATTTATCATTGCACCTATGATTGCTGCAAATTGTATTTAAATACCTCAAGTTTTGATTGTCAACTTCATTAGCATAACATGCCATTAACAAAGAAATTTCTCTTTTCCTTTCTATATAGTGAGATTATTCATGAGCTATTTAAACAAGTTTGTACAATACTCTGATAAAAAATGACCATGCCTATGATATCTAAAACATTCAATTTGGAACTTGTTTACCAACCTTGCTTTGGCAGATGATGTATAGTTGCCACCATGCCCTCTTGTTTTATCTTGCGGCTCACCATCTTTTTTGTTTTATTGTAAATTTTTGCGGTCCTTTTTCCAATGGCCCTTGCCTTTTCCTTTATCTCTTTTGCATGGATTCGTATTAGTCGAAACCTTCAAGGCTAACTGTTTCTTCTCTTATTGATTTCATTTTTGTTCCTGAGCTAACAAAGCATTTTACATTTCATCAATAGATAACGCATTAATATATTCAGATTCTTTAATAGAATAAACAACATAGTTGAATTTTGGTGTCATTGATCAAAAAATCTTTTCAACAATGGTAACATCCTCTATCTTATCACCATGCACTCATATCTTATTAACAATTTCCATTGCTCTTCCCATGTAATCAACAACAGATTCACCCGTCCTGAGGCGTAAATTCTCAAACTCATTTTGAAGTGCTTAAAGGTGCATGCGCTTTACCCTTGCATTTCCTTGATACTACTTTTTCATTGTATCCTAAATATGCTTAGAGGTATCACTATAAAAAATCGTCTCCAAGATTGCTCGATTAATGGCTTGAAACAAATAATTATTGATTTTAAGATCCTTCAGTTTCAAAATCCTCTAGTTCAGCCTTCTTTACTTTGGTCATCATATCATATGTTGTTGGTTCATCCACACTAGACTCAATAACATGCCACATACTCCTTGGACATAAGAAAATTCTCGATCAACATCCTTCAATGATCTTAGTGACCATTAAAGCATGGGATAGCAAGCTGAATAAAATTTTCAAAAGAAGCAGATGTTGAAGCCCTTAACACTCAACAAGCAACTACAAGTTTACACTCTCAACTTAGTAAACAACACTAACTTTGATACTACTAATACAAAATAGAGGATACCATTGATATAAATAAAAGAAATGCAAAAGGAAATCAAGAAGTGATCTGCTACCTTTTATTGACTCAATATCAACTTTTTATAAATGAAAACATAACTACCAGTAGCATAGTTATAAGTTTACTAACTTCATTATCTGAACCCACTATCAGACATTCCAATATCTGCCTAAAGTTAAGAATACATAATAGCAACAACTCAACAACTAAAAACTTACTCCTAAAGACTAGGATAAAGGACAAACATGGCTCAAATTTTACTATAGATTCATGATTGACATTTTAATTCTAATTTTAAATTCAAATTGCTTAAGTATCATAAACTTATTCATATCTTTACTTTTATTCTAATACTTTGTTTTCAAGACTACTACAATTAAACATTAGATGACAGTTCAAAATAACTTTAAATGATTATTCTTGGAATGATCATCTATACCAATGACACAAAAAACGAGAAGAATAGACCATCAAGAAAAGGGATTGTCCTTGATAATTTTTCATTTTTACTTCTCCTAATTGTGTTGACCTACCAAGAAAAGATTTTTTTCATTATATTTAATTTTTGCTTTTCTTATAAAAGGAATAGTTATTGGTTGGATAATTAAGAACTACTTTTTTTTTAAATAAACTTTAATAATTTGTTTGAAATTTATTTTATAAAAATTTAAATAGAATATTGATTGAAGCTTTTAGGTTTACATATTTGACACATAGAGGGAGCAAATGGCCTTCAAAAAATTTCAAAACTAATAATGAATTTCTCAATGATTTGCTTAATGTCTTCATTGAGGAGTACTTACTGATCAACTCCCCTAAAAACTTTCTTTTGCTAGAACCATGGAGTAGTAAAAATGTGTGAATTTGTAGTGGAGCCTGACTTTGGATTTACAAATATAAAAGGGTTTGTTTGGCCTTTTTTGGTTCTGGGTGGCATAGCTTTCTCAATTCTTGTTGCCTTTAAGAAAGAAGCCTTCATGCTTGGGTCTAACTCTCTTGTATAGCTAAACTTATACAACCAATCGACGATGTGGGTTAACTTATTTTGGTTATTATATGTGCTTTTAAGACCAACAACAAAAGTATTATTTAGTCATAAAATAAATTCAAGAAAGAAACCCCACAAAAAAGGAAAGAGGTTGCGACAATAGCTCTATGAGAGTGGCCACATTAATACACCTATACTTTTGAATTTGAAGTATGCTAACAGAGTTTCCAATGAGATAAAGGCTGATGAGGTATCCACCGATGATGTAGTTGATCATTTGTGGGGGTTTGCTAATGAGAGACTATGGGGTGACTAGTAGTGTGGGTAGAGAGAGGAGAAAAAGAAGAATGAAAATTTGTGTTCCAAGCTTCCTTTATGATCTATAAGGGTTATTACTTGGTAGGTGTTAACAGAGGCAAGATTTCTTGATGGAAAGAAAAAAGCTCTCTTGAGGGTCATCCAAAATTACGAAAACTGCATGATAGAAGAAATATATATATATATATATATATATATATAAAATATAAAAGCACCATGATATTATTAGTGATAGAAGCCTAAAATGAATGACTATTCTTTGCATTTGTTAGCAAAGTTATTAGTTCTTAAGAAAATCGATAACATTCTCTCCCACTTACACCTTAAGTGGACTCCTTCTTCCTTTTTTCTAACTTAAAGAGTCAAAATGTCTTTCTCTTTTTGCTTATGCCTTTGCTTTCCAAAATTTTTAATTTCTTTCTTGCCATTTTGTTTGAATTTCGTTATAAATTCACTTTTCTCTGTTACATCTTTGTTTTGGTAATTGATTTTTGAAGAAAGGTACCAATACATTCTTGCATTATCTATTTTAGCAACTTATTTATTTTAACATTTTTTCTTGTGAAACATATAATTGGTTAAATTGATTTTTATCAAATTTATGTCATTTTTTTAATTTTTATGTAGTTTTTATTTTTTAAGTTCAATAATCATTAGAGTACTAACAGCTTTTTGTAATTTATTGATCTTTTTGTATGATAAAGGGAAACTAAGAAGATAAATTTTTAGATTATCAGTGGGGTTTTTATTTATCTTTTCAGATCAACGTCTCCTAAAAAAACAAAATTCTTAATTCTCAACTTATAGAATATAAAAGGTAGGAATGAGATACTTAGAATCTCTTACCCTTATGGTATTTATAGAAAAAAAAAAAGGATCAGATAACTATAAAAAAGGATAACTATAATCTTAAATGACAAATGATGATTATCTTTAATATAAGCATCAAAAATATTGAATCCTTGGATAAATATCAAAAATTAGATAAGGATAACAAGGTTTGAAATAAGAATAAGAGATTAGGATGGAAATATATTCTCAAAATCCGATCTCAACAAAAAAATCAATTATAAAAGCTAAGCATATAATAAAACTAGAAGTAGTAAGAATGCCAATTAAAATAGATTAAACATTGAAAGAGAGTTTGATTAAGTTATAATTTTTTTCTAGGACATTTCTCTATTTGTGAGTACGTGTTTTCTCTTTATCTTAATTTTAAAATTTATAAGATATTCCTAAAAAGTAGCTATAGATTGACATGCAAAGAAACAACATTAAATTAAATCCTTTTTCTAGTAGGAATAAGAAATTTAAAGCATTCTAATCACACTCAAATAAGGACTTCATTTCACACTCTATATAATGATAATCAATGACCCTCATTTTTTCATATCATTTTGAGTTTTTGATCATCTTTCCCTTTAGCTTTTATAATCATCCTCTCATTTTAATTTCCTGTCTTTCCTTTTACATTCCCTCCAGTTCTCACACCAATCACCATACCAAATATAAGAGTGAACGCAAAATTGATGGATACGCCCTCAGAATTGAGACATGTCATCGTAAAGATTATCCTTGATCAAACCCGACAGTTGGTGATCCAACACCTTAACGGTCAAGATACCGTAATCGAAGAGCATCAAGTTTCACCAACGCGACACATCGTTTTTGAAATTCCTCTTCATGATCTTCCCGTGTCCACTTCGTACTTCCATGACATGGTGGATCAGCTCTCACACTTTCTCGATCGTGATTTATGCCAAAATTTATTCTCTGATATTTGTAATACAGTGACAAGGTTAGCCGCTGCCATGGATGGCCAAGGCTTTTACATTGATACGAATGTGGAGGTTGTAAGAACAGAACTCATAAATGAAGAAGATATGATGAATGTTGATCTTCCTAGCGATGATAATGGTGCATTGGACACAGTTATCGATCGTTTGAAGAAAGAAAGAAAGATAACCTTTGAAGGTGCTAAAAATAATAAAGTAGAATTGGATGACTGCTCGATTTGTTTGATGGATTTATCTGATACAAATCAGGGTGATCTCATACACATGCCGTGTTCTCACCTATTTCACGAATCTTGCATAATTCGTTGGTTGAAAAACCAAAAGTCTTGTCCTCTTTGTAGGCAATCACCTTGATCATTGGTGATATTATTAGATTAGCTAGACATTATATGTAATTACAAAATTTATTAAATATGAGATAATACAATTGATTGTTTTTTTTCATTATTGACATACTAATTTATATTCATAGAATTAGGTAAATATTTCAAAAAAAAAAACTTTATATCAAATCAATTCGGAATTAATTGAGTCATTTTTTTAGTTGAAGTTTTAATTTCAACCAAATTGAATCTTTTATCCGAGTTAAGAATTTTCTAGTTTTACTTTGAGATTTCTTTAATTTTTTTTTTAATCCTTTCTCTCTTTCTTTTTTACTTTTCTTGTTGTCTTACCAATTCTTTTAGAGACGTGATCCAATTTGTTTTAAGTAAAAAATATATATACAAAATTGAGTCAATTAATGAAATAGAGTTTTCATTAAATAACAAGTTATTTTCATATTATATATATGTATTTAATATATACATATCTAATATATGCATATACATAATATACATTCTAGAATCTGCTTATCAATTCAAATGTGTCTTGTATCATCATAATCAAATTTTAGTGAGAACTAAAATATTATTTCGATTAATTAATTATTTATTTTATGAATAAAATTATAAAAATATAAATAAAATTCCTTTTGAAAAAACACTATAAAAATTGTAAGAACGTTAATATATTTTGTTGCTTATAAGTAGAATGAATATGGAAGGCTAAGCGTCATGTGTGTATACATATAATACTACTTTTAAAAATTATTCATCGATCTAAAATTATAACAATATTAATTTTGAAAACATAATGAATCAAAATGTCATTTTATTTACTCCTTTTTAAAAATGGTTTTTAAAGTATTGTAAAAATTATTATTATTGCATATATATATATATATATGTATAATTGAACCATATTCAAAACCTTATTTACAGACTAATCATGCTTATGTGCTTTTATTTAGTCATGATAAGAAGTTTTTTTATTATTATTTATTGAATTTGTTTCATTTGTATTTTTAAAACTTTTTTTAGAAAACTTTTATAAGTACATTATTGAATGTAATGCAATGTTTTAAATAAAAATAAGATTTAGTTTTGTATTTTTAAAAAATAATTATATTATTTTAAGTTATTTAAAAATTATCCTTGTGTCATTCACTTTCATATCAAATCATTAAGCATCAAGATTCAACCTTTATTCACTTTAATATCAACTTTTTTAAAATTAAAAACAATTTATCCATATTTTTTGGTTTTTTTAAATTTTTTGTTCTGTTTTCAAGACCTTCAAATTTCTCTTGATAAATTTATATTAAAGTAGTGATCAATATAACAATTTGTTGGGGTGTTAAAAAAAAAAAAGTGTCTACCTTTTTATCTTCTTTGCATATAACAATATAAAATATTTATGTAATATTTTAGACCGATGATGCATTATTTTAAAATATGATTTGCTTAATAAAAGCAGAATAGTTTTACAAGATTATAAGAGTTAAACTTTTTCTTATTTACTCCCTCCTCCTTTAAACCATTTTCCTTTTCCAATCATCTTTCTCCTTACTTCGATTTTTAGTTATAGCTCATTAAACCTTTTTCAATTACAAACTGATCTAAATTACTTTTGGTTAAAATGAATCGATAATCTTCATTTTAAATTCATTAAGTTTTGAGATCGAAGTTTTATTTTGTGAACTTTGATCCAATCTATAATATATCTTAAAAACATATTTGACTAGATTTATCATTTTTGCAATTATACTTTGATACGTTCGATAGAATTAGACTATCATGATGGGATATGATTGAATTGAGATTATATTAATACTGTGATGTGTTTGTTATAATAAAAGATATGATTAAAATTAATTTTAATTTATTTGAAAACATAATGATATTAAAAATAACAATATAATCTAATAGGTACTATATTGTATATTAATTAATTGATTAATATAATCATTTTCAAAAATTTTTAATTTTAATTTTTTTTAATTTTTATTATATTTTGTTATCTTTTCACATAAAAATATAATTATAAAATAAAATTTATAAATATAAGTAATAATTATAAATGAATTACAATTATTTTGTTAATAATATTACTATCTTTAAAATAAGTTAGATTAATTTTAAATAATATTTTATTTGAAATAGCTTAAAAATTAAAGTCAAGTTTATAACAAGTCTAGATTGTATTATAATTAATTAATATATATAATTTTTATTTTTATTTAAAATTTAAAAATATATTTATATTAATTTAAAATAAAATTTTAAATTTTGTGATGTTAGTGATATAAAGTAACACTTAATTTTATGCATTAATTCAATCAACCACTTCAAGAGATAATTTTATCACACCAATTCAAAGGGATAAAATTATCCCTTTCAAGATAAAAAGGGACATGAGATAAATTTATCCCAATCCTATCCTTGCACCAAACATGGGATTGGGATAAAAATTATCCTATCCCAATCCAATCCCATGCAACAAACATGGAAAGTCTTAGTATTTAGAATAATTCTACACTGATGAGTGTTTAAATGTTATTAATTTACAAAGTGCATGAAAAGTTGATCAAGGGCCGCTGTAAAAGATCTTAAATACAGATAAGTGTTTGAATATTATTATATTAAAGTTGAGTTGGTGTTAAAATAGCATGTTAAATAGATTGAAGCTAGCTTTTGATCCACTTATAATCGATTTGAAACTCAAAAAATTTATATGTTGAATTGGCATTGATTTCAGTAATTATAGTTTGAACTAAGTTCAACAGAATATTTTAGACTGTAAAAACTTTAAATACAATAATTAATTTTGTAAGTATTATTGATATAAGTTTTGTTTTCCTTTACCTTTAAATTTTGAATGTAATAAAAATTTTTAAACTTTTTGAAAATTTTTGATTTATTGAAAATTATGAAAATATTAATTTTGATAGCTTGGAAAAATGATGATTGCCATCTAAATTTCTCGATCACATTTTAGAGTTTTTTTTACAAGTTTTGGACAAAACTTTTATTATTATAGATCCATAGAGTTACCTATTAGTAAATGCCATTTAGATAGAAGTAGTGTGCTACTTTGTTGCTGCCTTTATTATGTTAAACAAAAACAACTTGAATATTATTTCCCTCCTTAGAGCAGACCATCCTTTTCTTAATACTTTTTATTTTTTAAATATAATTTCTTGAGGTGTAATCAAAATATTGGTAAATAGTGGAATGCAAATTGATGCAATCAACTTGGCTTATTCATTTGAGCTTATAGAGCAATTCTCACCGTCCTTTTGCATATTGTATTTAATTATTTTGGAGCTATTACTAATTAAACAAGATGCCCTCCAAAATTATACTATTCACAACTTGAAAAATAAATAATTAGCAATCAAAATATAAAATTTATAAAATAAAATAAAATATAAACAATATTAACTCACTTAAGGACCATTAAGAACATCTTAGACTAGACCCACTGAACTCTGTTCAGAAGGTCAAGAGACCTTAATTGAGTAGCATCCACTTGCTACTCCATCTTCAATATTTCTCTTCATGCTCTTTCAATGTTCACATCATCCTATTGGCCGCGATCAACTAATTGAAAAAAGATACATGAAATAGTAACCAAAAAAATTAAATCATTACGCCATTTTTATCATTGATGATATTATTGATTAGTTAAACACTACATATATTTAAAAAAATTATATACAATTATTAAAAATTATTAATTTTAAGGTAAATATTAGATAATAACTTTACATCAACTTCCTTTTGTACTTTAAACGATATGTTATCCAAGGACTCAATTTTCATATTAAAAATTTTAATTAGGATCAAATTAAATTTTATCTCCAAAACTTTAAGAATTTTTTGTTTGTAACTTTAGATCTCTTTTCTCTTTCTTTTTTTTCTTTCCTCATTTTCTCTCTCCTTTTTTTTTTCTTGTTATTCTTACTAAATCTTGAAAGATATGATCCAATTTAGTCCAAGTTAAAATCTCAATGTAAAATTAGTCAATTAATGTAATATAATTTAAATTTAAAATCAGTTTTTTCACTCTATTATTTAATGAGTTTATTTTAATTGTGTTATTAAAAAATTATTTATTTTTTTGTGGTATATACATTAAAGAATGCAATGTTTTCTTTTGATGAAAGCAAACTTTAATTTTAATTTATAATCTTTTTAGTAAAATGTATTACTCTAAATCTTTAATTAAAGACTATTCTCACTCACATAGTTCACTTTAAAATCAGATCACAAAGCATGAAAATTCAATCTTAATCACAAGATACATTTGAAAGTATTCCATAATGCAACGTGTACATGCATTAACGATTGATCACATGATTGGATATCATAATTAATAATTATTATTAAAAATATATTATAATCGATTTTTTTAAAAAATAATGATAATGTTGAAATATAATATATTATATTTCAATATAAAAATCAAATATTAAAAGTAATATCTTAATATAAATTTTAAATTACATAAAAATATTCAAACAAAATTATTGCTTTAAGTAACATCAAAATCATAACAAATATTGATCTCAAACATTTCAAATTTTAAAAAGATAATCATCCTGAACATTTCAAGATCAATATAATACATTAAACACTTATTAGATCATATATTATATTATTGTGATATAAATTACAAATAAAATAACATGCAATATAAGTTTAAATACATATTTTGTGTATATTGAAAGTTTTAGATAATAGAAATCAAATTTATAATAATCATTAAGTTCATAAATAAATTATATTTTCTCAAATAAAGAGAAAAAGAGCTTATTAATTATAGTGGCACCTAATTAGTAAAAACTTTAATCTTAAAACTTGGTGCAATAGAAATGAGAAGAGATAAGCTATTGATTTTAATCCTAGCACAGATAAAAGATAAGTTAATCCTAAAGCGAGAAACCTCAGTGAGAAAGAAAAAGGAAGAGATAACCTAATTGGATTTGATCACTAGCATTATATATTATTTCATTTTTTTCCCTTTTGTTCTAATAAGTTCTTGCATATTTGTTCCCTTAAGAGATATAGAAACCTTTGCAGTTTTCAAGCATGATACGTTGTACCGTAATGTGAAGCAAGTCACATGTAAGGCTTTTGAGTCTTGCAATGTAACATCTCTCATCATAAAAGTCAGGCTTTGATCAAATACATCTCATTAATCCCAATAACTACTATTTCATATGTAGTTTTTTATATCATTGTAAAGTATGATAGAAATTTAAAATCAAGGTTATGCTATCTTTCTTATCACCAATGGCATCTACACTAGCTTCTACATCACCAATTAGATCAAATCAATGGATCACAAGTGTTATCTCCAAGCCAAGCTCCATCTCCTTCTCAATATTTGGAGCTACAGATGGCTCTTTTCATGTTAATGTTAGTTCAAAATGTGCTCCTAAAATAAATAATAGTTTTTATGATCTTAATTTGAATATTTAAGTCTTTTTAACTAGTTTAACTCGATTGAAGAGCATTGCTATGTATGATTTGTGAACATTCTTTAGGTTTCTTGGGTCACGAAGATGATAACAACTGCTAACAAAGTTAAGATGTTTGAGTGCACCTCGTGATTTTAAATTTCATTCATTTATATGAACAAAAATATTTACATTTTTTTTAAATTCTTACCATTACATCTTGCAAATCAAGGCCATGTGACCAATAAAGGCATTGAATTATGTTCGTTTTTTCATATCTTAATCCATTTTAGTTTACTATGTTTTTTGATAATATTAGATTATTTGAGCATGAGACTTTTCCTTTCTTTATTAAACAAAACTTAAAAGTAAATATTCAACCAACGGTCATGTAAAGAAAAAAAAACTTTTTCTCTATCATTAAAATTTTAATAAATGAATTTTTAATGAAAGACACATTAAAAGTGAAATTTGGATTCTTCATAATAACCAACAGGCACGAAGCCTACTTTTAATAAAGAAAAAAAATATAAAAAAAGTTGTTTGAGTTAAATCTTTCATTATAGATCTTCTAAAAGAGAATGATAATGCGGTCATCTTTTATATCCATGAAATTTGGTCAATATAATTTATTTAGATTTCAATTGTTTTTAAAGCAAAAGTCATTTTAAACTCTATATTTTATTTTTTCATTAAATTTTATTTTCAAAAATATCTCCAAACAAATTTTGATCTATTAATTTTATCTAAATTGGATCAAAGTGAAGCCTATTGTAAAATATTAATGGTATTTTTTTGTTGAAATTCTTAAAGTGTATTATGTGCAAATTTTAAAAAATAAACTTTGTTATTAATTATCGTGGAAAAGAGCAGTCAATGTGTGCATGAAATTGACAAGTTAACCATAGGTCTCACCTTCGAAGAAAATGCTTATGGAGAATTTCATTTCATTCTACTTAGTCAAGTCATCATGTGTAAAGAATTCTAAGCAAGCCACAAGGGAGAACTTCTTTTAGTCTCCATTTAACTGGGGACGTGCGTATAATTAATATGCCTAATTATGTATTCCAAGTGAAGTAATGAGACCTACAGTTGCAGTTTTACTTTGATGAAAGAGGTCAAGTAGCCTCTCATTTGACTGAGAAACTTTCACTTACCTAGTATTAAGTGAGTGCAGTGACAAGGAGAAGAAAAAATGGTGATGATTACGTGAGAGTTATTGCTAGTGAGCATATATGTGATTTCTCTATCTTCAATTGTAGGCGCCATCCAAAGTATGCTGTTTACGACAAATGGCCTTAAACTCATATGCAAAATCTTTATTTCACGTCTCAAATTATCCATTGGATTAATTGCACATATGATGTTTTACTTTAGTTTAATTTAGATCATGCTTTTAATTTTTTTTTTAAATAAGGGTTATTCAAATTAGGATTATGTACAACATATTTGAATAATTTTTTAGAAAAACATTTAAGGATACATAACAATATCCTTTAATATTATTTACTAACGAACAAGAACATCCATCAGTGTATGTGAAATATTTAGTGACAGTTGCAAAGAAATGTATCAATATATATTGAAAATTTAGGTGACATATAAAAATATAAGTTAATATAAATATATATTTATTGATGGATAGGAAGATCCGTTAGTATAGGTGAAACATTTAAACATTCATCAGTATATGTAAGATTTTAGTAAGAGTTAGAGATGTCTATCAGTAAATACATGATGGACTAAAAAATTCGTAAGTATAAGTACGTATTTATTGATAGACAGCATAAAGACATCATTATATGTTAAATAGTTTAGTGATACACAAAGGTATCCATCAATGTAGGGTAGATATTTACTGATAGATGTAAAATCTGTCACTAAAAGTAAAATTTTTTTTTAATAGATGTGTACTAACCATCACTATATACTAAGAATTAGTGACATAAATAGTTGTTTGTTAGTATATACAACAGTTTTAGTACAAACAGTAAAAATAGTCACTACATGCGTGATATATAATGATAGATTTAATATCTGTCAGTAATGATTACATATTTAGTGAAAAACTAAAAGATTTATCATTATTTATGTACATATATTCATAAATTTTGATTGTCAGTAAAAAAATAACATTGATAAATGGTATATATATATATATATTTTATAGTTAACCTAAGAGGATTCATGTGTTCTTCAAATAAGACTTGATCAAATGCTTTTGTGTTTTTCACTCTAAATTATTTTTCATCTTAAAAATTGTCGTTGGAGCAAGATACTCTTAATATCCCCTTCATTATATGACATTATATTTGAGTAGATATGTACTTCAAATTTCAACATTTGCTCCAAAGTTGTAGTTTCATTTAACTCCAATTTCAAATGTATTTCACTGACTACTTTTATTTTTGAGTTTTTTTAGTGAACTTTTATTTCAAGTTCATATCAAGATTGCATTTTGTGAACTTAATTCAGATATAAGACAACAGATACTCGTGATATAAGACAGAGAAAATGCAAACAAAAATTGAAAAAGATTTTGTTGAAGTGGTTTACTTTTTATTGACTTAATAAAAGCTTTTTATAGATAGAAATACAATTATCAGAAGTATTAATAGGACTACTAACTCCATTATGTTAACCCATTATCAAGCATACAATAACTGCCTAAAGTCAAGGAAACACAATAGCAATAACTAAAAACTTACTCCTAAAGACTAGGATAACAAACAAACATGGCTCAAATTCTGCAACAATCCCTCTCTTAAATTAAAAATTCTCAACATTCAGTTTAACACATTAATCATTGCACTCCAATGCAAACACCAAGTTGACTCCTTAAGTTTTGAAATGCAACTACCTTGAGAGGTTTGGTGAAAAATATCTACTATCTGATCTTCACTTCTGCAATGAATTAAATTAATGATCCCTTCATTTGTAAGATCCATTAAATAATTTCACATTTATATGCTTGCTTCTCCTATGTAACATCAGGTTTTTAAAGAGCTTTATAGTAGAATTATTGCCATAAAAAATTGTAGTAGCTCCAATTTGTTTAAAATGTAAAGCTTTAAGAATTCTTTTAAACCAAATACCTTAACAAACACGTAAGTTTGCTAGATTCATCTTTAATGGATGAAGGTGTGACTATTTGGCTACTTCTTTGAAGACCACGAAACAATAGTTGAACCCAACATAAAAGCACATACAAAATCACTGTTTGAATAGCCAACCAAATCCATTAACTCCATTTTCTTATAAAACAAACCAAACCTATAGTTCCTCTCAAGTAGTGTTGTATTCTTTTGGCTGCTTGAAGATGTATTTCCTTTGAATTCTCCATATATCTGCCAATGAGACTAACATAATACATTATGTCAAGTTTTATGGATATCAAATACATTAAGCTCTTAATAATCTGCTTATGGAGAGTGTTGTTAGCATGCTTCATTTCATGACCTTTGATCAACTTTAAGCCACATTCGATTGGCGTGCTCACAATATTTCTTTTGAAAAATATAAATGCCATTAGTATATTACTCAACTTCAATGCCAAGGAAATAATCCACCATTCTAAAGTTTGATATATTAATCTTTACCATCATTGATTTCTTAAAATCATCAAACATAACAGTATTCCTAGTGAATATCATATCACTAATATATAAGCATAAAATGAGTATTTTACCTTTATCACTAACTTTAACATACAGTGTGTGTTCATATGAGCACTTTTTAAAATCATGCTTTGAAAAATAACCATCTATGAGAGTATGTCAAGCTCAAGGAGCTTCTTTTAAACCATATTATACATTTTTTAATCTATACACTTTATATTCACTTCCACACTTCACATAACCAAGGAGTTGATCAAGAAATACCTATTGAATTTGACATCAAGTTGGAAGATAGACTAAGAGTTTTAAGCTGCCAATGTAATCATCATTCTAATGGTATCATACTTTGCTATAAGTGCAATCGCTTCCTTATAATCCACGCCAAATCCTTGCTTTTATCCTTTAGCTACCAATTGTACTTTATATTTATCAACATCACCATTCTCCTTTAACATTATCTTACAAATTCACTTGTCACAATGGCTCCCTAACCTTTAGGATGATCAATCAGTACCCAAGTATTTTCTATAGCAGGAATCTCCTCATCCATAGACTTACGCCACTTTGGGTCTTATATAGCAACTTCATATGTTGTTGGATCACAACTTGAAAGTAAAGTATAATACGTGGAAGAATTATTGGATGCATTAATACTAGTTTTTTGATAATCTTATATACAAGAAGGCCTTTGTCTAACATGTTTTGATTATGAACTTGTTACTACATTAGGTTCAATAACTATTAGAGAATTTTCAGCATTTGTAGAGGCCACCCTTGGTGAAATTTATTGCTATATGGGCTGCTCTTTTTCTTCTTTTGTCACCCTATCATAATTTATTCAAATTCTCTATTTAATTGAGTTATTACTCTATGGGAAAGTGCTCTTCTGATTAAAGACTGCATCTTGACTTATCAAAACTCTTTTTAGTATTAAGATTATACAATTTATGTAACTTTAATTAATCACTCACACCAAGGAAGACACATTTTTACCCTTTATCATCAAGTTTGCTTCTTTTCTGGTCAAGAACATGGACATAAGCTATATACTTAAAAATTTTAAAGTGATTTATGAATGTTATATGTCCAGTCTAAGAGTCCTCTGGTGTCACCTTTTGGACAACAATTTTAAGTACTATGATTGAATATATGATAGCTCCAATTCATTACTTCAGGTTAAAATTTCTTTGGAACACTACTGCTTATTAAAAGTCTTTGCACCATGTTTAAGATTATGTGATTCTTCCTCTTTTAAATACCATTTTGCTGGGGTGTATAAGCTACTGTCAATTGCCTACGGATTCCTTGCTCATTGTAATATTCATCAAAATTTATCTGAATTATACTCTCCACCATGATCAATGTGTAACATCTTTATGAACGTATATGCTTTTTTTTTTTTTAATTAAAGCTTTAAAACGTTTAAAGGCTATAAGAGATTTAGATTTCTCATGCGAAAAATAAACCCACAGTTTTCAACTAAAATCATTAATAAACAACATAATATATCATTTATCTCTATTTGAAGTTAGACTAATTGGACCACACAAGTTAGAATGCACTAGCTCCAGCACTTTTCTAGCTCTCTAAGATTTTCTTTTGGAAAACTGATCTTGGTATTGCTTATTAACAATGCAATCTTGGCAAACTTGGGATGGTGTAGCAATTTGCGATAACCCCTCCATAATATTCTTTTCTTGTAGTGTCTTTAATCCTTCAAAGCTCAAATATCTATAGTGAAAATGATAAAGCTGTGCCTTATCCTTCACAGTTGCATAAACACAAGAATGAGTAATGTTGTTAAGATAAAGTAGGAATATCCTATTTGTTGTCATCTTTGCTTGAGCAATTAAACCTAGCTTTTCATCAATTATTTTGCAAATTTCTCCTTTAATCATGCCCTTATAACCCTTCTCTTGCCATTTACCAATGCCAAGGAACTTCATTTTCAAATCTAAAACATACAACACATCCGATATGTTCTTAAGGTAATTATCTTTTGTACAAATAGTTACCTTTGCTTTTTCCATAATTCTAACTTTAGAATTGTCTTCGAATTTTATTGTGCCGTTAAAGAATTCATTTAACTTCGAGAATGTAGATATATCACCGCACATATGATTACTACAACTTGTGTCTAAATACCTCAACTTCTTATTACTAACTTCATTAGCATAACATGCCATTAACAAAGAAATTTCTTTTTCCCTCTCTGTAAAGTGAGATTGTTTATTGTACTTTTTAGACACGTTTATATGATACTTTGATCGATGATGACCAAACTTATGATATCTAAAACATTCAATTTGGGACTTGTTTGTTAACTTTCTTTGGCAAAAGATGTATGGTTGCTACCACATCCTCTTCCTCTACCTTGCGGCTCACCATCTTTACAATTTTGCTACCAATTTTTGCTGTCATTTTTTCGATAGCCATTATCATTTCCTCCATTTTCTTTTCTTGGATTTGTATTACCTTACTCTTCCTTGTCCTATTGATTCAGTTTTTGTTCTTGTATCAAAAAGATACTTTACAATTTATCAATAAATAATGCATTGATATCTTTAGATTCTTTAATATAACAAACAACATAGTTGAATTTTGGTGTCACTGATCGAAAATTCTTTGCAATAACAGTAACATTTTCTTTCTTATCACCATGGACTGATGATATCTTGTTAGCAATTACCATTGCTTTTCCCATCTAATAAATAATAGATCCACCTGACTTCATGCATAAATTCTCAAACTCAATTTGAAGCGCTTGAATGTGCATGCACTTTTCTTTCGCATTTGCTTGATACTTTTTCATCATTGCATCCCAAATATGTTTGGAAGTATCTTTGCAAAAAATCATCTCTAAGGTTTCTTGATTATTAGCTTAAAATAAGTAACTTTTGGCCTTGAGATCCTTCAATTTCAAAGCCTTCACTATAGCTTTCTCTGCTTGAGTCATCGTATAGTTCATCATTGGTTCTTCTACATGAGACTCAATAACATGCCATATACTCCTTGGACCTAAGGAAATTCTTTGTCAACATGCTTTAATGATTATAGTGACCATCAAAGGATTGGATAATAGGCTGAATTTTTTTTTTAAAAAGAGATAGCTATTGAAGCCATTAACACTCACACAAGCAACTACAAGTTTACACTCTTAACTTACCAAACAATACTGGCTCTGACACCACTAATATAAAATAGAGAATACCATTGATATAAAATAGAGTAAATGCAAAAGAAAATTAAAAAAAAAAAAAGAATCTACTTAAGTGTTATGCTTTTGATTGACTTAACAATAACTTTTTTATAAATAAAAATACAACTACCAGTAGCATAATAATAAGATTACTAACCCCACTATGTTAACCCACTATTAGGCATTCCACTAACTGCTTAAAGTTAAGAAGACATAATAGCAACAACTTAACAACTAAAAGCTTACTCTTAAGACTAGGTAACAAATAAACATGGCTCAAATTCTGTTACAGATTCATGCTTGATATTTTAATTCTAATTTTAAATTCAAATTGCTTAAGTACCATAAAATTATTCATAATTTTACTTTTGTTTTGGTACTTTTTTTTCAAGACTACTACAACTAAACATTGGATGATAGTTCAAAAAAACTTTAAATGACAATTCTTAGAATCATCATCTATACCAATGACACATAAAAACAAGAAGAATAGACCATCAAGAAAAGGGATCGTCCTTGATAATTTTTCATTTTTACTTCTCTTGATGGTGTTAACCCACCAAGAAAAGTTTTTCCCGTTATATTTATTTTTTATTTTTTATGAAAAGAATATTTGTTAGTTGGATAATTAAGGACTATTTTTTTATAAAAATAATTTTTAATAATTTATTTTAAATTTATTTTATAAAAGTTTAAATAGAATATTGGTGGAAACTTTTAACTTTTCCTATTTGACACATAAAGGCAGCAAATGGCCTTCCAAAATTTTCAAAACTAGCAACAAATTTCTCAATGATTTGCTTGATGTCTTCATTGAAGAGTACTTGGTCATTAACTCCCATAAAAACTTCTTTTGCTACAACTATAGAGTAGTAAAAGCGTGTGAATTTGAAATGCAGCCTGACTTTGGGTTTATAAATACAAAAGGGTCTATTTGGCCATTGTTAGTTTTAGGTGGCATAACTTTCTCAATTCTTATTGCCTTCAAGAAAGTAGGCTTCATGCTTGGGTCTAAGTCTTTTGTATAGCTAAACTTATACAAACAATCAACTATGTAGATCAAAGTATTTTGCCTATTATATGTGCTTTTAAGACCAACAACAAAAGTATTATTTAGTTATAAAATAAATTCAAGAAGAGAACCCCCATAAAAGAGACTGACCACATTCAATACACCTAACTTTTAGAATTTGAAGCATGTCGATATAGTTTCCCATGAGATAAAGGCTGATGGAGTATCCATCGATGATGTAGTTGATCATTTGTAGGGCTTTGCCAATGAGAGACAATGGAGTGACTAGTAGTGTGGGTAGAGAGAGAAGAAGAAGAATGAATGAATGAAAATTTAGGTTCCAAGCTTTCTTTATGAAATAGAAGGGTTATTGCCTGTGTGGGCCTTAATAAAGACAAGATTTCTTGATGGAAATAAAAGAGCTCTCTTAAGGTTCCCTTAGTAAGAGCAAAAATACAAAGAGAGGAACACATTAGCATCCAAAACTATGAAAACTATATAATAGAAGAAACATCAAAATACATACATATATATATATATACACACAATTAGTAGCATTGTTGATGATCAATTAACATTACTTTTGTTTGCTACGAGTTAACAAAACTGGACTTTTTAAATCAAAAATCATAATTAATCATAATGATTCATTGTAATAAATATAAAGACACATTGATGTTATTGGTGCTAAAAGCTTGAAATGAATGACTATTCTTTGCGTTTGTTAGCAAAGTTATTAGTTCTTAAGAAAATCGATGACCATACTCTCCTACTTATACCTTAAGCGGGCTCCTTCTTCCTTCTTTCTAACTTAAGAGTCAAAATCTCTTTCTCTTTCTACTTATGCTACTCCTTTCCAAAATTTTTAATTTTTTTCTAACCATTTTGATTGAGTTTCATTGTAAACTCTCTTATGTTTGTTAGATCTTTGCTTTGGTAATTGATTTTGAAGAAATGTACCAATACATTCTTGCATTATCTATTTTAGCAACTTATTTGTTTTAACATTTTTTTCTTGTGAAACATATAATTCATTAAGTTAATTTTTATCAAATTTGTGTGATTTTCTTAATTTTTATGTAGTTTTTATTTTTTAATTTCAATAATTATTAGAATACTAACAACTTTTTGTAATTTATTTATCTTTTTGTATGATAAAGGAAAAATAAAAAGATAAATTTTTTAGGTCACCATTGGGTTTTTTGTTTTTCCTTTAGATCACTATCTCTCAAAAAAATAACGAAACTCATAATTCTCAACTTTTAGAATATAAAAGACAAAATAAGATACTTAGAATCTCTTACCCTTTGGGTATTTATAGTAAAGAAAAACAATCAGATAACAATAAAAAAGAATAACCATAATCTCTAATGATAAATGATGATTATCTTTAATAAAATTATCAAAATTATTAAATCATTAGATAAATACCAAAAATTAAATAAGGATAACAAGGTTTGAAAAAAGAATTAAAGATTCGAATGGAAATAAGATCTCAAGATTGCGTCTCAACAAAAAAAAAAAAAAAAAACAAAAACTATTACAAACTTACAGATAATGAAACTGGAAGTAGTAAGAATGCCAACTAAAATAGATTAAACATTGAAAGAGATTTTGATTAGGTTAGAATTTTTTTTTTGGACCATTTCTTTATTTGTGAATATTTGTCTTCTCTTCATCTTAATTTTGAAATTTATAAGATTTTCCTAAAAAGTAGCTATAGATTGGCATGCAAAGAAACAACATTAAACTAAATCATTTTCCTTGTGGGAATACGAAATTTGAAACATTCTAATCACACTCAAATAAGGACTTCATTTCATCCTCTATATAATGATAATCAATAACCCTCATTTTTTCATATCATTCGACTTTTTGCTTATCTTTCCTTTTAGCTTCAATAATCATTCTCTCATTCTAACTTCTTATCTTTCCTTTTACATTCCCTCTGGTTCTCATACTAATCACCATGCCAAACATAAGAGTGAACGTGGAACCGATGGATACACCGTCGGAATCAAGATTACATCGTGTCTGCATCGTGAAGATTATCCTTGATCAAACCCAACAGCTGGTATTCCAACACCTTGACGGTCAAGAGACCGTAATCGAAGAGCATCAAGTTTTACCAACTCGACGCATCATTTTCGAAATTTCTCTTCATGATCTTCCTGTGTCTACTTCGTACTTCCATGACATGGTGGATCAACTCTCACACTTTCTCGATCGTGGTTTATGCCAACATTTATTTTCATACATTTGTAATACAATGACGAGGTTAGCCACTACCATGGATGGCCAGGGCTTCTACATTAATACCAATGTGGAACTTGTAAGAACTGAACTCATAAATGAAGAAGATATGATGAATGTTGATCTTCCTAGCGATGATAATGGTGCATCGGACTCAGTTATCGATCGACTGAAGAAAGAAAGAAAGACAACCTTTGAAGATGCTAGAAACAACAAGGGAGAATTGGATGACTGCTCAATTTGTTTAATGGATTTATCTGATACAAATCAGGGTGATCTCATCGACATGCCGTGTTCTCACCTATTTCACGAATCTTGCATAATTCATTGGTTGAAAAAACAAAACTCTTGTCCTCTTTGTAGGAAATCACCTTGATCATTGGTGATATTATTAGATTAGCTAAACATTATATGTAATTTCAAAATTTTTTGAATATGAGACAATACAATTGATTGTTTCTTTTTCATTATTGACATATTAATTTATACCCTTACAATTAGGTAAATATTAGAAATTTTTTTTGTATCAAATAAGTTCTTAATAAATTGAGTCGATTTTGTAGTTGAAGTTCTAATTGAATTTTTTTATCCATGAATTTAAGAATTTTCTGGATGTACCTTGAGATTTCTTTAATTAATTTATTTATTTATGTTTTTTCTCTCTTTCTTTTTCATTTTTCTTGTTATCTTATCAATTCTTTTAGAGATAGATCCAATTTGTTTTAAGTTTAAAATGTAAATACAAAATTGAGTCAATTAATGAAATAAAGTTTTCATTAAATAACAAGTTTTTTTCATATAATATATATATACATATCTAATATAAATACATATATATATATAATATATTCTAGAATCTGCTTATCAGTTCATATGTGTCTTCTATCATCATAATCAAATTTTAGTGAGAACTAAAATATTATTTATTTATTTTATGAATAAATTGATAATAAAATTATCAAAATATAAATAAAGTTCATTTTTAAACAACACTATAAAAATTATAAGAATGTTTAATATTTACAGTTCCTTTTAAGTACAATGAATGTCGAAGGGTTAGTGTTATGTGTGTGTACATATAAAACTACTTTTAAAAATTGTTTATCGATTGAAAATTATAAAAATATTAATTTTGAAAACATTAATTTTGAAAACTTAATGAATCAAAATTTGTCATTTTATTCACTCCTTTTTAAAGATGTTTTTTAAAGTATTGTAAAAATTATTATTATTGCATATAAATAATATGTATATATATATATAATTGAACCATATTCAAAATCTTATTTACAGACTAATCATGCTTACATGCTTTTATTTAGTCATGATAAGAAGTACTTTGACTATTATTTATTGAGTTTGTTTCATTTGTATTTTTAAAAATTTTATTTCTTTTAGAAAACTTTTATAAGCGCATTAGTGAATGTAATGTTATTCTTTTTCTTAAATGAAAATAAAATTTAGTTTTGTATTTCTTACAAAATATTTACATTATTTTAAATTTTTAAAAATTATTCTTACTTGCATCATTCACTTTAATATCAAATCATAAGCATCAAGATGCAACCATTAACTCTCGATGCATTTGAAAGTGTCATGATCCAATTTTACAGAGTGTTAAAGCATTCTTCCTTTATTCATTGAAGAAAGACTTTGATAAGATTACTTTCACTCAATGTGATATATTTTTATGACAAAGTTCATCAAGTTTTGAAATCAAGATTTACAGTTTGATGAACTTTGATTTATAATTGATATATTAATAGGACTTTTTAATTCAAAATATTAAAATTAAAAAAGTTTATCCATATGTTTTGGTTTTTTAAAATTTTTTATTTTGTTTTCAAGATCTTTCAAATTTAATATAATACAAATTTATATTATAGTGATCAATATAACAATTTGTTAGGATGTTCAAAAAATATCTACCTTGTTATCTTCTTTGCATATAACAGTATATACATATTTATGTAATATTTTAGATAGATGATGCGTTATTTTGAAATATGATCACTAATTTTCAACATTTGCAATGTATTAGAGTTGTTTTATGACATGAAATAATTATTGATAATTTTGATAATATTAGCTATAATAATCATAACAAATAATAAATAATGTTATTTGTTTAATGGAGTGAATTACCACGAAAGCTAAAAATGAGTGACTAACAAATGATAATTAGATTTGCTTAATAATAGCATAATAGTTTTACGAGATTATAAGAGTTAAACTTTTTCTCATTTACTTCTCCTCCTTTAACCTTTTTCAATTACAAACTGATACTTAGTCTTAGTAGTTTTTTGCCTAATAAAAATTTTTTTTGACCAAGTTACTTTTGGTTAAAATGAATAGATAATCTTTATTTCAAATTCATTGAGTTTTGAGATCAAAGTATTATTTTGTGAACTTGATCCAATTTATAATGCATTTTAAAAACGGTAAGAAAAAAATTGTTTTTTTTTTCTTTTCTTATAAAATTTGTTACATTAAAGCAATTCATTGGACATTTTTTTTATCAACAATTTATATATTTTCTTTCACTAAACCTCTTTTTTTTTTTTGTTAGATATTATTGTTGATAATTTTTTATTAATATTACCTCCATCATCGTTATAATCACCTCCATCATCATTATTGTATCATCATCGTAATTATCAATATTTATTTTATTATTTTTATATTTTTTAAAAGTTTTTATTTTTATTTTATGTTTTTATAAGAATTGGATAACATGAATAAATATGTTTTTTTGTCATGTTTATATTTGATTATTAAAATACATTAAAGTAAATTTTAGTTTTATAATATTTTCAACCTACAATATCATAACGCAAAAAGAGATAATTGATTAATGTAATTTTATTGATATTAAACTAATAAATTAAGTAATTAATAAAAAAAGATACAATTGAAAAAGAAAAGGTAAAAATTAGGTCATTTGGGAAAAGCTTATGTAAAGTAACTTGATTATATATGCTTTGGTGATTATTTTGGTTTGCAATATTTTTTCAGTTCATATGTATTAATTCTTTAGTGATCACATTGGAAGGTCATACATGGTCATATATGCTTTTAATTGCTTGGTGGTCTGTAGGACTATGATTACCCTTCAAGTGGTTATTAACTTCGTTTGTAACCTTTGTAATTATACCTTTATACGTGAGATGGAGGATTGGATTATTATGATGGAATAAAATTGGATTGGATTTGATTGAGATTATATTAATACTGATTATTTGGTGTAATATAAAATAAAATTAAAATTAATCTTGATTTATTTGAAAAAAGTATGACATTAAAAAATAACAATATAATCTAATATGTAGTATATTGTATAACAATTAATTGATAAATATAATATTTTTAAGAAATTAATTTAAATTTTTAATTTTTATTATCTTTTTACTTAAAAATATAATTAAAATAAATTTTATAAATATAAGTAATAATTAAAAATTTATTATAGATATTTCATCAATAATATTAATATCTTTGAAATAAGTTAGATTAATTTTAAACAATATTTTACTTGAAATAACTTAAAAATTAAAGTAAAATTTAGAACAAGTTTAGATGTTATTATAATTAATTAATATTAATTTTATTTTTTATTTAATTTTTAAAAATATATTTATATTAATTTAAAATAATTTTTTAAATTTTGTGATGTTAATGATATAAAGAAAAACTTAATTTTATGTATTAATTGAATTTACTACTTCAAGGGGATAAAATTATCCCTTTTCAATGGGATAACAAGGGATATGAAATAAACTTTTTCCAATCTCATCTTTGCACCAAAGATGAGATTGGGATAAAAACTATCATATCTCAATCCAATCTCATGCAACAAACATAAAAAGTCTTAGTACTCAAAATAATTCTACATCGATGAGTGTTTGAATGTTATTTGGAGAGTGCATGAAGAGTTAAAAGGGGCACTGCAGAAGATCCTAGATGTAGATGAGTGTTTGAATATTATTATATTGAACTTAAAGTTGGTGTTAAAATAGCATGTTATATAAATTGAAGCTAGCTTTTGATCCATTTATAATCAATTTGAAACTCATAAAATTTCTACGTTGAATTGACATTGATTTTCAGTTATTTTAATTTAAACTAAGTTCAATAAAATATTTTAGACTATAAGAACCTTAAATATAATAAATAATTTTGTAAATGTTATTCATATAAGTTTTGTTTTCACTTAGTTTTGAGTTTTGAATGTAACAAAAACTTTTGAACTTTTTGAAAATTTTTGATTGATTTAAAATCATGAAAATATTAATTTTGATAGTTTGGAAAAGTGATAATTGCCCATCTAAATTTCTTGATCACATTCTAGCAATTTTTTTATAAGTTTTAAATAAAAATTTTATTATTGCGGATACACATAATTACTTATCAGTAAATGTTGTTCAAATGGAAGTAATTTGCTACTTTTTTGCTGCCTTTGTTATGTTAAATAAAAATAACTTGAATATCATTTCCCTCATCAAAGCTCACCATACTTTTTCCAATATTTTTTATATTCTCTAATATTATTTCTTTAGGTTTAATCAAAATATTGGTAAAATAATTATGCTCATTTGCATTTAATTAGTCATGGCAATAAGTTCTCTAACTTTATTATTTAATGAGTTTATTTTATTTATGTTATTTAAAAATTAGTTTTTTTTTGTTGTATATACATTGAAGAATGCAATTTTTTTTAATGAAAGCAAACTTTAATTTTAGTTTGTAATATTTTTAAAAAATTTATTATTCTAAATTTTTGAAAGACTACTCTGACTTACGTAGTTCACTTTAAAATTAGATCATAGAGCATAAAAATTCAACCTAAATTTTTAATGCAACGTGCACGTGCAATAGCGATTCATCACATGATTTAATATCATAATTAATAATAATTATTAAAAATATTATAATCGATTCTTTTTAAAAAATAATGATAATGTTGAAATATAAAATATTATATTTTAATATAAAAAGTTAAATGTAAAAGCAATATTTTAATATAAATTTTAAATTACATAAAAATATTCAGACAAAATTATTGCTTTAAGTATAGATGATATATCCAATCAGTTATCCATACTCTCTTCTGATGATCAAATTACAGAAAACTTTAGAGATGTCCATGACCATGGTGAAAAGATTCAAGCTGACAAAGAATGAGTTTAGTTAGAAAAGGAAGATAAAGAACGATCGACTAAAAATAGGAAGTCTAATAGTGAAGAACGATCAACTGAAAACAAGATGTTTAATAGTGAAGACGAAACTTCTGTTAATTGCATTATGGTTATTGATGATTGTTGAGGTTTGTGTTTAAAAGTGCGAAAAAATTGAACTAAGATTTCTATGGTTAATCCTCTCACTTCACATGTAATATTCATTGTTCATTGATGTTAGAGAACAGAGGACGTGGTGGTCATGGCAGTAAAGGGAGGGGTAGATGGTCCTACAAGTTGGATACATCAACTACAGCTTATACCGCATTACCTTCTACTCATATTGAATCACCTTTCACTCATGCAGTATCACTTTCCACACACAACATTATTTTCGTTTCTATCATCCTACAGTTGACACATTAACCCCTCAACCATCATCTTCAAAGCATACACCGTCACATTTAGATGTCGTAGCTCATACACCATCAATTGAGTTAGTGTGTGCACTAGGAGACAATGCGCTATATATTCAGTCCATCGAGAAAGAGTTTGATAACTAAACTTTTCTACTTTATTGTAATTATTAAATATTACATATTTTGTATTTTTTTTATGGTTACCTTACATGTTTTCAAGTATATTTTTCATGTTGTTACTAGCATCTTAGATGGTCACCATCATTTATGGAATTATCAAGTTGAAATTTGATTAGCCATGAAGAGGATGGCGTGAAGTCCCAAATGATGTCCGCCACTTGTGGTGAGTTGAATTACGATAATGTAAACTTCCATTTCATGTAATAAGTAATATATGATGTTCTTATAATTATAATAATTTTACATGTTCACTAACTAATTTGAGTGTAATGTTGTTATAGAAAAAATGTAGGTATGACTCACTCATGGATGGTTTTTATTGGACGATTATAGGTGACATGGATTAGAACGAAGAAGTCAAGGGTACATGGATAAGCCCTCTAATTCATGATGCATTATAGGTTAAGTGAAGGACAAACATAATCTTTTTACAAGGATCACATCGAAACAAGAATAATCAGGCTAGTAATGAAGCTAATTGTGCATCAAGGAAGATGCATTTCTATTTTTTAGTACAGAAGATGGATGATAAGTTTCTAGTTAAATTAATTATTTCCACGTATTTATCATGCATTTAGTTATACTTTTAATTTTAATTTTTCTTTTGTTACTTGTTAGGCTAGTTAGCTTGGAAACGATCCCATCATACCAGAGCTCTTTCAAAAGTTAAACTATAATGAAGAGACCAATACATGGGCCATGGAGAGAACTACACAAGTTTATGTGAGTACACACAATAAAATATGTTTATCAGCATGATAATATGTATTGATTTGTTCGAATCAAAAAAATAAAATGTATTGAATTGTATAAAAGAATAATACAAAATGCCTAAGTTTAGGATTTTGTTTACTTAGATGTTGTGTTTTGCTCTTCTACTTAGTGGATAGATCAGTGAATCAAGATTTATAAATGAAAGAAAATGGGTTTGAATTTGGAGTCCAGATCATTAAAACTTGATTTTTCTATGCTATGAACAATAGCATGGTGGTATTATTATGGTTTTTTATATAGTTTTTCCATCTTGATAAATGAAAGAAAATATTGATTTATTAAGTTATTCTTTATAGTTTCCCTTTGATCTAAAATTTGTGGTTGGACTTGTGAGTTATGTGATGAAGTTTTACCAATGGGTTTGCATTTTGGTTAATTAGTTTACTATTTTAATGATGGGATTTCAATGATATCTACTAATTTTGCTTAGGTAATTAGTTTTTTAGGTGTTGAGATGAAATTGTACCAATAGATTTGCATTTTGGGTTATTGTTTCAATGATGTGGTTTTGTTGAAATATAGCTATTTATTTATCTTACTATGTTAATTTTTTCTTATTGCCATTTCTGTGCATGCTAGTTATGAAAGATTAAGAGAGGATACCCTTGCCTCGGGATCATTTGTTAATGATTCCACCATCTTTTTTCAAGTTACAAGTGGAAAGAATGAAAAAGGTAAGGCATGTGGGTTTGAGTCAAAGGTTACCTTTTATTAACCATCTCACTCTACTTCTTAGCAATCATGTGCCCCATATCTAGTGTTTCAATGTAGCAAATGATGTTCTGCTTTGTAGACATGCAACAATAATTAGGCAAAAAACATGCAGTGATGGAAGAACATCTTCAACAAGAACGTGATGAGAAATAAGAGGAAATAAAAGAGACGAAAGAAGAACTTCAAAAAAAAAAATGTGATATGATGGAGAACTAATGAAGGGACCTAAAAAAAGAGATGCTTAGATAGATGGAGATAAGGATTGCAGAGAAAATGAGCTTAAGAAAGAAATGGTTTCGCAAAAATTCTTTTTAATAAACTTGTTAGACAACAAAGTAAGCAGCGAGACTCTTCAAGTACATAAGGTGCTGCTTTCAGCATAATTGATGATGGTGATAGTGATAAAACTGGCGATGGTAATAATGATGCAGCTAGTGAAAATGATGATGCCGACAATAGTGCTAGTGATAGAATGATTTTATGGATGATATTTAGATTATATTTTATGTATACACATTCTAAATTTGGATTATATGATGGCTTATTATATAATGAGTTTAATATCATTTTATTTATTTAATTATTTTATTTCATTTATCAAATAATTATTTATTTATATTTAAAGAATTTAATATTTTTTTATGATTTATATATATTAATTAAAAATATATATTTGTAAATGAAAATACATGTTTTTTAATAAATATTAAAATATATTTTTAATATAATGATATATTTTATTTTTTTACTATATTAATTTAAAAGATGTAATTTCAATAAAAATAAAAAGTAATTTAAAATAACATACTTTTTTAATCCATTTCTAAATTTTTGATAGAAATATTATAATTGGGAAAATGTATCTTTCATGATTTTAAAATTTTTATAAAATATTTTTATAAATTAAATTATTTAATTTAATAATACATATTTGTTTTTTGATATCCAAATTCTTACTAAATTTATGAAAAATAATCCGCAAGAATTTTTATTTTAATAAAATTTTGACGGATTTTTTTCAAAAGAGTAATTCATAATTCTGGCAGAAGTATTACAATGAAAATATTTAACTTTCTTACTTAACAATATCCATAAAAATTTTAATTTTAATAAAATTTTAATAAAAATATTTTCAAAGAAATTAGTCAAATTTTCCTAGAATTGCTATCTTAAAAATATTAAACTTTTGCAGAAAGTAATCCGTAAGAGTTTTCATGTCAATAAAATTTTTACAAAAAATATTTCAAAGAAATTATTCAAAATTCATGGAAAGAGCCACCTAAGATTGTCACATGAATTTCAAGGGTGAAGCTTTTCATGACTATCTTTGTTAAATAATCAATTTTACATTATTTTATTAAAAAAAACTATTGTCAGGGATTTTTTAACGATGTTGACAATCATTAATTTTTTTTAAATTAATCACATCATAAATTTTAAAAAAAATATTAAATTAAATCATATTTATGTTTATGTATAATATTAATTTTTATTTTTATATTAATATATTTTTAATTTAAATATATTAAATTTACAATAGTTTAATTCCATTTAAATACAAATATTTGTGAGCTTATATAATTTATCACCGTCAAAAAATAGCCATAAAAAATGTTAGCCGCCTTTTGAATCTTTAATATGTTGAAAGATTAAACATCATAAATCCTCAAAATTAATAAAGCAATTATAGATAGATTTTTTACTGACATGATTTTTGCTGATATTTTATAAAAATGTTGATATGTAATGATTTAAAAAATAAATAATATTTTATGATGTTTATTTATAATTTAACTTACTAAAATTTATAATTTTTAAAAAACTTAATAAAAATTAGATAATAAAAAATTTTATTTTTATAATTTTAAAACAAAAAATGATTTATAAAATCCACTGCGAATGGAAAATGAAGCAAACTTTAATAAGTGTTTTTTCTGCCTTTTTTTGCTTGAGAACAATTAATATAAAATACAAAAATTATGAAAAATCTTGTATATGTTTAACGCAAAAGCTAATTTTTGTTTTAATTAATAGTTTATTATAACATTTAATTTGATTTTAATAATATTTATGTATTTATTAATGTTTTTATTGTATAAAAAATGATAATTATCAATTAATTAGATTAATAATATACTTTTTTTTGGTTATATCATGCAAGTTTATGCTTATTCACATGTCTCGTAACATATGGATCAAATTTTTCTGTGTGATTTTATTGTTAATATGTATTTTGAATTATGTATATTATATTACTATTTTAATTTTTTTCAGTTTTTTAGTAATTTATTTGATGTTTAAATCGAAATATTTTAAAGTTTAATATTTTAAATAAATAAACAAGATAATAAGAGATTATATATTATTATTAAAGTTAAAATAATTGCCCAGGTAAAAAACTAATTTTTAAATGAGTACATAGGCTTTGATTCATTAACAGCCAACTTACCAGGATCAATTAAGGAAAGCCTGAGTAGTTTATTCTCCACTTCTTGTTATTTGGGCAGCCAAAAAATGCTGGAGCTGAATGAGCATTGCCTAAAAAGTTATGAAAGTAGAGAACGCAAGCATTACGAGAGGAGTGATCTTGTCGGAGTATTTGATATCGAAAGCCAACCATCAGCTACTGTTGCTGATGCCTTGCTTCCAGTCAGCTTCACCGCGTGACTACTGGCGATGCTTGTCTCAGTGGACGACATGGTTTTTCCACTACAAAGGTGGAAGGCATTAGTGATAGGTTGGACATTTCCTGGAAATCTGCCTGAGGAAAAGAACGTAGTGTGCCGTTCACATTCTGTTTCAAGTCATTGGTTTACTAACCCCTTATCAGAAGGCATCAAATAGTGTTGATCTGTTGATACAGCTCCGTGAATGACTTGACTGGGGATTTTGACGAAAATACATGAGCATGAAGCCTATGTCAAGGTTGCTCACTGAAATTCCAAAAGGAGATATGCTTGCTTTTCCAATACCAACCGACAAAATTGTTTGATTGCTATTGTTTGTTTGAATGAAATGCACCTTCTCCTATTGTTGATCCAATTTTCTTGGTTGCTATGGGAAAAGCAGGCATATCACCTTCTGGAATTTCAGTGGCAGATTGACTAGGTGACTGCATCGGTCAACCTTACCACTCTTTCCTTTCAGACGATAGTATACATAAGGTCCTTCTCGCAAGCATGAAATCATATCCAAACACTCTTAGCCACCATCTACTTCCTACCCAATTCGATGGGATTTCTAACAATACTTCATCCAATCATCTGCTGTACCATTCTTTTCTGGTGCATCAGCTTCTCGTTGTTGAATTTGACCTTCGTTACACTGAGTAGAACAGTAGCTAGCGCTAGAAGCAATGGAAATGAAACAGATCATCTTGCTTTATTGGCCATAAAATCGCAGATTCAAGATCACCTGGGAGTGACAAGCTCATGGAATGCTTCACTGCCTATGTGTCAGTGGAAAGGGGTCACATGCGGCCGCAGGCACCAAAGAGTCACCATGTTGGATTTAAGCGACCAAAAGTTACGAGGTTCTTTATCTCCTTATATAGGGAACCTAAGCTTCCTACGGATTCTCTACCTTGATAACAACAGCTTCTCCAGCAAAATCCCACCAGAACTTGGTCGTCTGTCCAGGCTTGAACAATTGGCACTGGGAGATAACTCCTTCACGGGCTCAATACCAGCCAATCTATCCCATTGCTCTAATCTTGTTGAATTTTCTGCTTATGACAACAACTTGGAGGGCGATATCCCAACAGAGTTTAGTCGCTTGTTGAAGCTTGAGATACTGGAAATTCAAAACAATCTTCTGACAGGCCAACTCCCAGCTTTCATGGGGAATCTTTCAGCTTTGCAGGTTATTTCTTTGGGAGATAATATCCTGCAGGGGAGACTGCCAGACACGTTGGCCCAGCTGGAATGGTTAATACATCTTGTACTATATGGAAATCAGCTCTCGGGTACTCTTCCTCACACGATGGGCCTGCTGAAAAGGTTAATAGTACTTGACCTAAATGAAAATCAGCTCTCAGGTGTTCTTCCCCCTTCAATCTTTAACATCTCTTCTCTCATGGCTATTGACATAGGACGTAATCAGTTTCATGGTAATCTCCCGGCTAACTTAGCCTTCACTCTACCAAGCCTGAAAATGCTAGTTGCTTCTAACAATAGTTTCGCAGGATCCCTCCCAGAGTCATTGTCCAATGCTTCAGAGCTTACTCTACTGGACCTCGCTGGTAATTATTTCAGTGGCAAAGTATGCATCACCTTTGGTGGTGGTCTCAAGAACCTCATAAATCTAGGTCTTGGAATGAATAATCTGGGTACCGGCACAGTTGGTGATCTAGATTTCATCATGTCTCTAACCAATTGTAGCAAGTTGGAGTTATTAGAATTACTGGGTAATCAATTTGGAGGAGTGCTTCCAGATTCTATAGCAAATCTCTCAACAACACTCACAGCATTACGTTTGGGATCAAACCAAATATCTGGTACCATTCCTTTGGCGATATCAAATCTTGTAAACCTGAATTCAATTGCCATGGAGTTCAACTATTTAACTGGCACTATTCCCCACACTTTAGGCAAGCTTAAAAATTTGGAAGGCCTCTTCTTGGACGTAAATAGATTCTCAGGAACAATTCCCCAATCTCTGGGTAATCTATCGCTGTTAAGCTCGCTGAATTTGGGAGGAAACTATCTACAAGGCAGCATACCCGAAACACTGAGCAAGTGTGAGAAAATGATAGAAATGAATTTACAACAGAATAGGCTCAATGGTACTCTGCCCAAGGAAATTCTTACCATTCAGACGCTCTCCATTGGCCTGTTCCTGAGAGACAACCTTTTAACAGGCTCTTTCCCTTTGGAAATAGGGAAATTAAAGAATCTTGTTGCATTAGACATTTCCGGGAACCAATTTTCTGGTCAGATTCCCATCACTTTGGGAGGTTGTACAAGCTTGGAAATTCTTCGTGCAAAAAGTAATTCTTTTTATGGAATCATTCCTACTTCTCTGAGTTCTTTAAGAAGCCTAAAGGAGGTAGATCTCTCTGGCAACAATCTATCCGGCCAAATTCCAAAGTACTTCGAGAGCTTATCTTTATTAACATACTTAAATTTATCTTTCAATCACTTGGAAGGGGAGGTACCAACAGGACGGCCTTTCAACAATGTAGCTATCGCTTCATTGACAGGAAACTATAAGCTTTGTGGGGGTCCTGCTGTATTAAATTTGCCATCATGCAACTTCAAAGAATCAAAGAAATCAAAGTCAATCAAGCTAGCCTTCATAGCTTCTGGAGTTCTTGGCTTTATTTTGCTGTCAGCTGCTATGGTTTTCTACTGGTTCAAACATCAGAAATGCAGAAAAGAGGCTCCATCAACATTCTCAAACAATTCAATTCCACAAATCTCGTATCACCAACTCCGTGAAGCAACAGATGGGTTCTCATCAGCCAACTTGATCGGTGAAGGAAGCTTTGGACGAGTGTATAAAGGAATTCTCAACCAAAACCAGGGTGGAAATACTATTGCGGTGAAGGTGATGAATCTTAAACACCGAAAGGCATCCAAGAGTTTCATGACAGAGTGTGAGACTTTGAAGAATATCAGGCACCGTAATCTGGTCAAGATAATATCTGCCTGCTCTAGTATTGACTTCCAAGGTAACACTTTCAAAGCTCTTATTTATGAGTTCATGCCAAATGGGAGCTTAGGGAGATGGTTACGCACATTTCACAATGCAATCGGGGAACCCACAGAAAGAAGGAGCTTAAACTTTCTTCAAAGGTTGAACATCACCATAGATGTGGCTTCTGCACTTGTTTACCTCCATCACCAATGCCATGCGCCTGTGATCCACTGTGATCTGAAGCCAAGCAATGTTCTTCTTGATGATGACATGGTAGCCCATGTCGCAGACTTTGGGCTGGCGAGGTTTTTTCCGAAAGCCACAAACAGATCCACTGCAAATCAAACCAGCAGCTCCCTTGGTCTAAAAGGAACCGTTGGTTATGCAGCACCAGGTGAAAACTTTCATCTTCATTTCAAATATATATTAGCATCCATCTTGAACATGCTTGTTCTTAACGATATGTGAACTATGCTTGCTAAACTAGTAAACATCATACTTACAACATTACACTGAGACGTGAGATTGCAGAGTATGGCATAGGTGGCGAGGCAACCATAAGTGGCGATGTTTATAGCTACGGAATACTATTGCTGGAAGTGTTCACAAGGAAGAGCCCCACTGATGAGATGTTTAAGGATGGTTTAACCCTTCATGATTTCACAAAAATGGGACTGCCTGATCAAGTAACTCAAATTGCAGATCCTTTGCTTCTGCATGAGGCTAACATTGCAGCAGGTAACAGTGCAAGTTCCAGCAGAGCAAATAAAATGACTGAATGCTTGATTTCTATCCTAAGAATCGGAGTGGCATGTTCTGTTGAATCACCCAAAGAGCGAATGGACATCAATGAGGCAGCAAGGGAACTGCATTCCATCAGAGAAAAATATCTAGGCACTGGAATCCACACAGCAAGATAAAGGCAATGCTTCACCATGGTATTTAATTAGGTAACTGTTTTCAAAATAATTTCAGTCTCCATTAATAGAGTCATGGCATAGAGTGTTGCTGCTTAAGCTTTACCAACCATGAGGATATTTGGTGTGTTTTAGCGATGTGTATCAGTGAAAGTTAGGATCTGTTGATGTCGACCTACGTGTTCGTGAGTTTCAGATTTTTTAGTTCATAAATATCAATTGTTCCATTGAAAAAAAATCTTCACTTAAAAATCATAAGATATAGACTATTCATTCCCAAATGACATTAATTAGGAAACCTGATATGGCAGTTGAAATCATGAACAGAAAAAGAAAAATGAAGGAACTACAGGAGAAAATTAAAATCCTACCACAAAAGTAACATGATTTAAGAGAAAATAGAAAAACAGAGAGAGAGAGAGAGAGAGAGAGAAAGAGAGAGGGAAGAGACTGCATGCATGAGAATTGCACAATTTTTGTACAACACAAAAGGCAATAGATTTTTCTAAAGATCAAGGAGCGTGATGGTTAAAGCTGCAATCCTATGTGTACGAGGACAGGAAACTGAAACCGGTTCACTCAAATTTTCAGATAACATAGCTGTAAAATTGTGATAAAAAATTCTTGTTGAAAAGATGTTAAAGAATGTGTTGAAAATATGCAAAAGACATGTCAAAAGGCGTGTTGAAAACGTCAAAAGATGTGTCAAAAGACATGTTGAAAAAATTTTAAAAATGTGTTGAACATGTGTAAAAACCATATTAAATATCTATATAAATACGTATTAAACATATATTATGTGTTGATGCATATAGTTTTACTAATTGGAAAAAGATATAACTAGTTAAATATGGACCGATTGATCAAGGCTTTAGGGTTGACCAAATGGTTGGAAATGAAAAGGTATGAACTAACCTCAAAAGATGTAACCATATTGAAAAGGTACCAAGAATGCTAAAAGGAGGCTTCATCATGGCCATTTGATTCATTCATTCACAAGTATCCTTTAAGTAATAATTCTTTTATCTTCCCTCATTCTCTTGCACATAAAAGCTTTTTACCATTTGGCATAGTTTTCAAAAATCAAAAACAATATTCTATTATTATAGAAAATAGAATATTAATACCTTGAAGACTTGTTATCTTTCGAAGGTGTTTTAGGTTTGTTTTTATTAGTGCACAATGTAAACGAACAAACTTAATCTTCATTGTATCTTAGAGGTGTATTTGCTTTTTCTTATGCACTACAATTAATAAAGGCAAATAACATCTTAAGAAAAATGACATTGTAACATACTTTAAAGCTTTTCACATTAGTTTTTGAATCGGTTTCACTAGCTTTTAGTAGTAACTTTTGTAGCCCACTTATTTCAATAATCTTAAGATGTTATTTGTTATTATGGCACTGTTATCATATCCCCGTAAATTTATTGTTGACTTTGTTAAATTATAGTGGTCTGATAGTGGAAACTTTAGGCATTGGCAAAAGAAGCAACATTTTCTCTTTGCAAGTCTCAATGTTGTGTATGTTTTTACCGCATCAATATCACTAGAACGTGAGAAAAAACCTCTGGCTAAAAGATGTGCACGGCAAATATGGGAGCAAGATAATTATGTAAGCAAACGTCATATTTGCAATGCAATGTTTGATTTACCCTATGATCAATACCATTACAAGTCAACTGTAAAGGAGATATGAGATGACTTGGAAGCTAAATACATATCTGAGGATGCTACAAGTAAAAAATTTCTAACCTCTAAATTCAATGAATACACAATGGTTAACACTAAAAGAATAATGGAGCAATAGCGTGAACTCAAGCATCTCTATAATCAATTTGGTCAACATAACATGCATATGGATGAGTGTACAATTTTTTCTTTTATCATTGATAAACTTCCTCCTTCTTGGAAACACTTTAAGAAAAGTTTTAGATTTATATATATATTAAAAAAGAAAAAATAGGAAGTCACTATTGAAGAGGTGAGCCAACACCTTTATACAGAGAAGAAATTTAGAATTAATAATGTTGAGGAACAAGCCACTCAATCCTCTAAGGTATACATGGTGGAGAAAGGAAAAGAATGGCTAGACTATATAGTTCTAGTTTTCTTTTCAGGAGTAGTTGGATTATAGATATGGGACTTAATCTTTAGGGATTTTAATTGTATATTTTAGACTCTAAAAGTTTTGGATAAAACAAGCAAAAACTTCAGCCATATTACTTTTTTTATCTTTAGTTTTCTCCTAAAGCTATTAACCGTGATATTCGGCCTTAAAAACTCCTTAGATCAAATAGTAAAACACATGAGGCAACCATTATCTACTCTACATTCCTAGCTACATTATCGAAATGGCTAATTATCTAAATGGCCAATGATTCCAATGTTGTGCAAGCCATTATCTCTCACTTTAATGGTCACTATGACCATTGAAGCATGTTAATGGAGAATTTTTTTACAATCAAAAGAGTATTGATTAGTTGTTGAATTCACAATTCAAAAGCCATGACCAAGTACAGCTATAACAGTTGTGTAAAAGACAAAAGTAAAAGCTAGAAAGTTCAAAGACTTGAAAATGAAGAATTTTCCCTTTTAAGCTATTAATCATCCCATCTTGGAAACTATTCTTTGCAAAAATACAGCTAAGGATATCCAAGTTCAATGAAGATAAAATATTAAGGCTCTTCTAGAATGAAGCGTGCATAGTTTCAAGTCTTAAAGAGGTGTTTTGCAGTTTTATAGATGAAAGATGGTGAATTTATTACAAGCTTTTTTGGTAGGATTATGAAAATTGTAAATAAGACGAGATACCATGGCAAAACAATAAAAAAGGTTACGATAGTTAAAAACAAAACATTCTATGACATAAGAATTAACTATATTGTTTGCTCAATTGAAGAATTAAAAGCATAAATGACCTCTTGCTTGATGAACTGCAAGTTTTTTGTTGTCCATAAAATAGAAAATGAATTGAAGTTCCATACAAGAGGAACAAGTTTTGAAAGTTTGTACCAACAATCATTTCAACACCTTAAGACAAAAAAACAAAAGTCGAGGAAGAGGAAGAGGAAGATGAAAAGGAGATTGAGGAAACAGTGATGATAGCCAAAATGTCAATGCAAACAATGACCCATTTCTAGGTAAAGGCACAGGTCGAGATTATGAAAAATCTAAAATAAAATGCTATAGATGGGAACAATACAATCATTATACTATTGAATATTACACTAAGCTACCCAATGATATATATATATATAAGAGAATTCAAATTTATGAAAGATAAGAATGAACCCAAGAACTTGTTAATGGCTATCAATGAATAAAAGAAAACCAAGTAAAATCTTTGGTATATAGATAAAGGCGATAGTAATCACATGAGTGAAAGTAAGTCTTCTTTTTTGAGTCCATGTGAAAGTTTTTTTTTTTTTTTTGTAATTTTTCTAATATAAAAATTATGAAAAAAGTGATATTAATATAAAGACTAAGATTGTTCTTATGGAAACAATTTCTAACATGATATGTGCTCCTTACTTAAAGAATAATTTGTTGACTACTGGTTAGTAGCAAGAAAAAAGGTGTATCATTGCAATTAAGAAAGGTGTTTATAAAATTTATAATCCTGTTAGAAGTAATACTATTGCAATTGTTTATATGAGTTCTAACAAGTTATTTCTAATGAAGATTGAAAGCATTCAATCATATTTGATGGTTTCAAGTAAAGATCAGCTTTGAATCTTTGACTGCAACACTTATGTTCACATCCCAAATGGAAAAAAAAAAAAACTTGATAACAAAATTAAGAAATGCATCTTTGTTGGTGTAAGTGATTCATCTAAAACATATGAACTATATAATCCACTAACGAAAAAGATTGTGACCAGTAAGGATGTAATTTTTTATGAAAAAAAAAGCCTTGTATTGAAATGGACAGTAGTTTAAGCAAGTTTTTTATTATGATGATGCTGAATAAGAATAAGTTCTAGCACTTACTATGCCAAAAATTCATCAGAAACAATTCAAACAGCCACTAAAATTTCACAAGCAGTTGTTAAAGTAAATGAAGAAGAAGCCCATTCAGTTGATCGAGTTAGAAGAAAACCTACATGGATGAAAGATTATAAGGAAACTAGGTTAAGCAATCTAATTGCTCAGTTTGCTTTGTTTGTAGATTATGATCCTACAACATTTAAGAGTATTGTTAAAAAAACAAATAGAAAAGCAATATGATGAAATCAATTCCATTAAGAAGAATGACACTTGCAAGTTGTGTGATCTTTACAAGGGCGTAAAAAACCATTAGTGTAAAGTGAGTCTTCAAGATAAAGCAAAACAAAAATAATGATGTTAACAAGTACAAAGCAAACTTAATGGCAAAATGATATAGATAACAGTATGGGGCTGATAATATATAAGTGTTTTCTCTAATTGCAAGCCTTGATATAATCAGGTTGATGGTTACATTAGCGATGCAAAGTTCTTACTCTATTTTCCAGTTAGATGTCAAATTGACATTCTTGCATGACTATTTGAAGGAGCAGGTATTTATTAATCAATCCCTTAGCTATATGAAGGTTAAAAATGATAATAAAATTTCTAGATTGAAGAAAGCCCTTTATGGACTACAACAAGCCTTGAGGTCTTCGTATAACCGAGTCAAGGCTTATTTTGGTTTTGTAAAATGTCTTTATAAGCATACAATATTAAGATTAGAGAAAATTATCATAGTCTACTTGTATGTTGATGATCTTATATTTACTAACAATTATAATACTATGTTTGGTGACTTCAAGAAGTCCATGATGAATGAATTTGAAATGTTTGATCTTGCTCTTATGTATTATTTTCTTAGCATAGAAGTGATGTAATTAGATAATGAAATTTTTCTCTCAAAAGAAATATGTGGGACAAATTCAAGGAAGGTTTCAAATTAAGGATTATAGTTCTCTAAGCACTCCAATTGAGTGTGGCATGAAGTTACACAAAGACCTTGACGAAAAGAATGTTAATAACACACTTCACAAGTAAATTATAGGTAGTTTGGTCTTACTATAATGAGGCTTGATATAATGTATTCTATGAGTATAATTGCAGATATATAGAAAATCCCATGGAGCTGCATTTATTAGCCACTAAAAGGATCCTTCATTATAAACTTGAGTCCTTAGAATATATTATAAGAAATTTAAAAAATCTAATTTGGTGGGTTTTATTGACAATGTTTATGCAGGAGATCAAGATAATAAAAAGAGCACTTCTAGCTATATTTTTATGCCTGGAATAAGTGTTGTTTCTTGGTTATATAAAAAGTAACCGATTGTTACCTTATCCCATACAGCAGTTGAATTTGATGCAGCTATGGGGTGTGCTTGCCAAGCTATATGGCTAAGAAGAGTAGTTGAAAAGCTGCTGTTCAAGCAAATCTAAAGCTACTAAAATACTATATGATAACAACTCTACAATCAAGCTATCAAAGAATCCAATACTACACAGAAGAAGCAAGCACACTAATGTGAATTTTCTATTTTTTGAGAGATCTTTGCAATCATGGAACAATTGATTTGATGCATTGTGAGAGTGAAGATCAAGTTACTAATGTATTCACTAAGGTGCTCAATAGAGTATTATTTGTAAAGCTCAGAGAATTACTAGGTCTATACAACTCAGATTCAATCAAGGTTATAAATTAATGTTAATAAACATCGGTTCAAGATTAAAAAAATTTAAAAATTATTTATCTTATTATTGATTTTTTTTATAATTTGCTTAATCATTTAAGCGCCCAAAGTTTAAGAATTGTTTTGGAGTCTTCTATTTTCTGTTTTAATGTCTTGTTAACCAAATTTTTAAGAGCGATTAGATTATGTTAACTGAGGGTTTTTTTTTTTTTTTTGGAGTAGTTAGACAATGGATATAGGGCCAAATCTTCAAGGATTCTAGTTACGTATTTTCGTTTATTTAAGTACTCTAAAAATTTTGAATGAAACAAGCAAAGAACTTCAGCCATACTACTTTTTTTATCTTTAATTTTCTCCTAAAATTATTAATAGATTAAAGTTGTCATTCTTATGTACATGTGAATAAGAAACCGAAAGAAAATCAGCCCATTCACTCAAATTATGTTCACATGATGTGGCTGTAAAGTTGTGATCATTCACTAAAAGCTATCTTTCTGTTGTGCTTTAACTCTGTTCCAAGATCAAATAAACTATTTGACTTTTTCTTTTTTTTGGTGTGCCCTTCTAATTTCTTTCCCTTTCAAATAAGACGTACTCAAAACACTTTTTGATGCCTTCTAACAAGGGTCAGTCAAGCAGTGACTTGGAACAGAGTGTGAAGGGCAGACTTATTAATCTAATATCAATTAATAATTAAAAATTTTATAGTTTATAATAAAACATTGGTAAATACACAAGTGTTATTAAGACGAAAATAACTTTTAGTATAAACTATTAATTAAATGTAATTTTTATTAAAATAAGCTTTTGCTTGAAATATTCACATTTATTTTCATGATTTTCACATCTTGTCTTAATTGTTGCCACGAAAAAAATGTTAGAAAAAATCTTACTAAGATTAGTTTTGTTTTTCATTCACCAACATTTCATAATGGATTTGCTTGTTTTAGAACTGTGATAATTAAAATGTCCTGTTAATTTAATTTTTATTAGTTTTTATAAATATATATATAATTTTATTCAAATTTATTAAGTTAATGTGAAAAATCGTAAAAATATCTATATATTTTATTAAATTATTACATGTTAATAGCACCATGAAGTTTCAGGACTTATGTTTTTCAATTTTCTCATAATGTAAAAATTCAAAGGCCATCTTGGACAAATACTTGAGGGGGAAAAAAAAACACTTCAACCTAATATGCTAGCTTTAATTAAACACATATTTATTGGTATGTGGTAAAACGAAATTCTAATTATTAATATTATCAAATTATTATATCAATATCAAGATAAAAGAAATACCCTCAGTGAATTTCATGCCTATATGAACAAAATCAACACTCTCTTTTGAAATAATTTTCATTGATTTTTTTAAAAAATAATTTTTTGTAAATTATTATATTATAAATTTGTAAAAATAAATGAAACAAATTCTAATTATTATTATTATCAAATTGTTATATCAATATTTGAAAACGTAGCGTGTCCCCTTTATGAGTTGTGAGTGGCAGCTTGATCCAGACGTCAAGCTTATGCGTTTTTGTCAAAAGACCCAATCAAGTCATTTTCTATTTGATAAGCGTTAGTAGAGCAATGACTTTACAGCAGACTACTTTTCCTGGGCAGTTTTTCCTCGAAATTTTCCAAACCCATCACTGAGTCTCTGAAACGAAATGCGAGTCAGTTCCCTAGGAAATCTTTAACAAATGGTGAAAAAGATTCTACACAGAAACAGTGTATGGAAAGGGAAACAACCGAGAAAAACAAAAAACAGCAAAAGTGGAAATGACTTGACTGCTTAACAATAGACTTATTCATTATTTTCCACACAGATCATATTGTCATGTTAATTAATCTGCATAAGACTAACAGCGTTCATCAATACAAAAGATCGTTCAAGAATTCCTCTCTTTTTACTTTTTTATGGCAAATGAAAAACTTCTTCAATGAACTGTTCTCAATCTCAAGCTAAAATAAGTTCTTTCCATTAGACCAGCAAATGCCAAATATTAAGTCCACCTTGACTAAGTGAGTTTTGAGGAGACTATATCAGTCAACTTCACCACTTTTTTCCACCCAGAAAATTGTATGCGAAGGTCCCTTCTCTGGCAAGCTCGAAACAGTCATCCAAACACTCTTGACCACAATCTTCTTCCTACCCAATCCGAATATGGGATATCTAGCAATGCTTCATCCAATCATCTGCTGTACCATTCTTCTATGGTGCATCAGCTTCTCGTTATTGCCTTTTACCTTCGCTACACTGAGCAAAACAGTAGCTACCGCCAGAAGCAATGGAAATGAAACAGATCATCTTGCTTTATTGGCCATAAAATCGCAGATTCAAGATCTTCTGGGAGTGACAAGCTCATGGAATGCTTCAGTGCCAATGTGTCAGTGGAAAGGGGTCAGATGCGGTCGCAGGCACCAAAGAGTCACCATGTTGGATTTAAGCGCCCAAAAATTACGAGGTCCTTTGTCTCCTTATATAGGGAACCTAAGCTTCCTAAGGATTCTCTACCTTCAAAACAACAGCTTCTTCGGCAAAATCCCGCCAGAGCTTGGCCGTCTTTCCAGACTGGAAATCCTGTCACTGAAAAATAACTCCTTCAGCGGCCCAATACCAGCCAATCTATCCCACTGCTCTAATCTTGCCCAGTTTCATGCTTACCGTAACAACTTGGAGGGTGATATCCCGGCGGAGTTCAGTCGCCTGTTGAAGCTTGAGATACTGGCAATTCATAAAAATCGTTTGACAGGCCAACTCCCAGCTTTCCTTGGGAATCTTTCAGCTTTGCAGGTTTTTTCTTTTTCAGGCATTACCTTGCAAGGGAGACTTCCACACACCCTGGGCCAGCTAAAAAGGTTAAGAATTCTTGGACTAAGTGAAAATCAGCTCTCAGGTACTGTTCCCCCTTCAATTTTCAACATCTCTTCTCTCCAAGTTATTGACCTGGGATTTAATCAGTTTCAAGGTAATCTTCCTCCTAACTTAGCCTTCACTCTGCCAAACCTACAAAGATTCCTAATTTTTAACCATAGTTTCATGGGACCCCTCCCAGAATCATTGTCCAATGCTTCAGAGCTTACTGAACTGGAACTCGGATTTAATCATTTCAGTGGCAAAGTATCTATCAATTTTGGTGGTCTCAAGAATCTCAGGGTTCTGCATCTTGGAAGCAATAATCTGGGTAGTGGCACAGCTGGTGATCTAGATTTTCTTACATCTCTAACCAATTGCAGCAAGTTGGAGTCATTAGGCTTAGATCATAATCAATTTGGGGGAGTGCTTCCAGATTCCGTAGCCAATCTCACAACACTGATACTATTGTACTTAGGATCTAATCAGATATCTGGCACAATTCCTTTAGGGATATCAAATATTGTGAACCTGCATTTAATTGCCATGGATTTCAACCATTTAACTGGGAGTATTCCTGAAACTCTTGGCAAGCTTAAATCTTTGGAAGGCTTGTTCTTGGATGCAAATAGATTCTCAGGAAGAATTCCCCAATCCCTGGGTAATTTGTCACTGTTAAGCTCTCTGGATTTGGCAGGAAACTATCTGCATGGCAGCATACCCCGGACACTGGGCAAGTGTCAGAAATTAATAAAGTTGAATTTAGAAGGGAATAGGCTCAATGGTACTGTGCCCAAAGAAATATTTACCATTCAGACGCTCTCAATCAGCCTGTTTCTGGCTGACAACCTTCTAACAGGCTCCTTTCCTTCGGAAGTAGGCAACTTAAAGAATCTGATTCAATTAGATATTTCTGAGAACCAATTTTCTGGTGAGATTCCTGCCACCCTTGGAGGTTGTACAAGCTTAAAAATTCTTGTTGCACCGGGCAATTCCTTTTACGGCACCATTCCTTCTCTAAATTCTTTGAGAAGCCTTGAAGTGATAGATCTCTCTGGCAACAATTTGTCTGGCCAAATTCCAAATTACTTTGAGAGTTTATCCTTTTTAACATACTTAAATTTATCTTTCAATCATTTGGAGGGGGAAGTACCAACAGGATGGCCTTTCAACAATGCAACCGCAGTTTCACTAATAGGAAACGACAAGCTTTGCGGGGGTCCAGCTGAATTGCATTTGCCATCATGCAATTTCAAGGAATCAAAGAAATCAAAACCAATCAAGCTAGCTTCCATAGCTTTTGGAGTTCTTGGATTTATCTTACTGTCATCTGCTATAGTTTTCTGCGTGTTTAAAAATCAAAAACGCAAAAAGGAGCCTCCATCAACATCCTCAAGCAATTCAATTCCACAAATCTCGTATCACCAACTCCGTGAAGCAACAGATGGGTTCTCATCAGCCAACTTGATCGGTGAAGGAAGCTTTGGACGAGTGTATAAAGGAATTCTCAACCAAAACCAAGGTGGAAATACTATTGCGGTGAAGGTGATGAATCTTCAACACAGAAAGGCATCCAAGAGTTTTATGACAGAGTGTGAGACCTTGAAGAATATCAGGCACCGTAATCTGGTCAAGATAATCACTGCTTGCTCTAGTATTGACTTCCAAGGTAACACTTTCAAAGCTCTTATTTATGAGTTCATGCCAAACGGGAGCTTAGAGAGATGGCTACACACATTTCACGAAGCAATCGGGGAACCTACAGAAACAAGAAGCTTAAACTTTCTTCAAAGGCTGAACATCACCATAGATGTGGCTTCTGCACTTGTTTACCTCCATCACCAATGCCATACGCCCGTGGTCCACTGTGATCTGAAGCCAAGCAATGTTCTTCTTGATGATGACATGGTCGCCCATGTCGCAGACTTTGGGCTGGCGAGGTTTTTTCCGAAAGCCACAAACAGATCCACTGCAAATCAAACCAGCAGCTCCCTTGGTCTAAAAGGAACAGTTGGTTATGCAGCACCAGGTAAAGTTTTCGTTTTCATTTCAAATATATATTAGCATCCATCTTGATCATGCTTGTTGTTAACGATATGTGAACTATGCTAGCTAAACTAGTAAACATCATACTTACAACATTACACTGAGACGTGAGATTGCAGAGTATGGCATAGGTGGCGAGGCAACCGTAAGTGGCGATGTTTATAGCTACGGAATACTATTGCTGGAAGTGTTCACAAGGAAGAGACCCACTGATGAGATGTTCAAGGATGGTTTAACCCTTCATGATTTCACAAAGATGGGACTGCCTGATCAAGTAACTCAAATTGCAGATCCTTTGCTTCTGCATGAGGCTAATATTGCAGCAGGTAACAGTGCAATTTCCAGCAGAGCAAATAAAATGACTGAATGCTTGATTTCTATCCTAAGAATCGGAGTGGCATGTTCTGTTGAATCACCCAAAGAGCGAATGGACATCAATGAGGCAGCTAGGGAACTGCATTCCATCAGAGAAAAATATCTAGGCACTGGAATCCACACAGCAAGATAAAGGCAATGCTTCACCATGGTATTTAATTAGGTAATTGTTTTCAAGCATATGGCCTGAATAATTTCAGTCTCCATTAATAGAGTCATGGCATAGAGTGTTGCTGCTTAAGCTTTACCCACCATGAGGATATTTGGTGTGTTTTAGCAATGTGTATCAGTGAAAGTTAGGATCTGTTGGTATTGACCTACCTATTCATGAATTTCAGATTTTTTTAGTCCATAAATATCAGATATCAATTGTTCCATTGAAAAAAAAAAACCTTCACTTAAAAATCATAAGATATAGACTATTCATTCCCAAATGACATTAATTAGGAAACCTGATACGGCAATTGAAATCATGAACAGAAAAAGAAAATGAAGAAACTACAGGAGAAAATTAAAATCCTACCACAAAAGCAACATGATTTAGGAGAAAATAGAAAAACAGAGAGAGAGAGAGAGGGGAAAGAGACTGCATTCATGAGAATTGCACAATTTTTGTACAACACAAAAGGCAATAGATTTTTCTAAAGATCAAGGAGCGTGATGGTTAAAGTTGTAATCCTATGTGCACGAGGACAGGAAACTGGAACCCGTTCACTCAAATTTTCACATAATGTTGCTTTAAAGTTGTGATCAAATAAACTCTTTGCCTCCTGTTTTTTTTTCCCCTTTTAAATTCCTTTCCCTTTCAAATGGAAAGTACTCAAACACTATTTGATGCCTTGGGTTAGTCAAGCGATGAATTGAAACATAATGTGAAGGACAGATTCATTAATTTAATATCAATTAATAATTAAGATTAATTACATCAATGAGGTATGTATTTTATTCACAGCTTCAAATTGAAACTTGTAAAAAAAAAATAGATCTATTAAAAACTTATATTTTTGTCGAATTTTCAACGTAAAACTTCCGTTTATAATTTTTATCAATATTAATAGTTTTACGTACATACGTAATGTGCATGCGATTATTACTTATGCGTTTATCCAAATACTATTTTAAAACACTCTCAAAACAAAAAAATATATTTTTTTCATCTAACTTAAGAAGAACATGTTAAAATATAAATATTTAAATAAAACAAAAAATATTTTATTTGCTTTGATAGTGTTTAAAAGGTTATTAGAATAATTATATAAATAAAAGTCACATACACATTATAGATGTGCACAAAATTTTTAATATTAACAAAAATTATAGAAGAAAGTCTTACATTGAGAATCTAACAAAAATGTAAGTCTCAAACACCCGTATATTTTTTTATAAGTTTCTGTTTGAAACTATAAGTAAAATGCAAGTCCTTTTCATGTAATTAACTTTAATAATTAACTATTTTAATACTTCTTTATAATAAAACATCAGTAGATACATAGGTATTATTAAGGTGAAATTTTTTTTAATATAAACTATTAATTAAATACAATTTTTATTAAAATAAACTTTTTCTTTACATATTACATGATTTTTTATGATGTTCACATCTTATCTTAATTGTTGCCAAAAAGAAAATTTTCAAAAAAACTTGTTAAGATTAGATTTGTTTTTCATTCACTAGGATTTCATAATGGATTTGCTTGGTTTAAAATTCTGGCAACCAAAATGTTGGAGAATTTTTAAAAGAATGACAATGATGAGCAGATACACTTGGTACATGGTGATACAAAATTGGTGTTAAAAACATGTATAAAAACATGTTGAAAACGTGTAAAAGGCATGTCAAAAGGTGTGTTAAAAACATGTATAAAAACATGTTGAAAACGTGTAAAAGGCATGTCAAAAGGTGTGTTAAAAACATGTAAAAATGAGTTAAAAGGCACGTTGAAAATGTCTAAAAAACGTATTGAATACGTGTAAAAATATAAATACATGTTCAACATATGTTACGTGTTGATGTGTATAGTTTCATTAGTTGGAAAAGGATATACTAGTTAAATATGGACCAATTGATCAAGGCTTTAGGGTTGACCAAATGGTTGGAAATGAAAAGGTATGAACTAACCTCAAAAGATGTAACCATATTGAAAAGGTACCAATGCTAAAAGAAGGCTTCATCATGGGCATTTGATTCATTCATTCAAGCATTCAAGGATTCTTTAAGCAAGAATTCTCTTGTCTTCCCTTATTCTCTTGCACATAAAAGTTTCTTACCATTTGGCATAGTTTTCAAAAATCAAATACAATATTCTATTATTATAGAGAATAGAATATCAATACTTTGAAGACTTGTTATCTTTCAAAGGTGTTCTAGGTTTGTTTTTATTGGTGCACAACGTAAACAAACAAACTTAATCTTCATTGTATCTTAGAGGTGTATTTGCTTTTTCTTATACACTACAATTAGTGAAGGCAAATAACATCTTAAGAAAAGCGACATGTAACATGCTTTAAAGCTTTTCACATTAGTTTTTAAATCAATTTTACTAGATTTTGCAGTAATTTTTATAGCCTACTTGTTTCAATAATCTTAAGACATTATTTTGTTATTATGGCACCATTATCATCTCCCCATAAGTTTATCATTGACTTTGTTAGATTAAAGTGGTCTCATAATGGAAACTTTAAGTGTTAACAAAAGAAGCTACATTTTCTCTTCGCAAGTCACAATGTTGTGTATGTTTTTACCACATCGAAAACCACCTGAATGTGAGGAAAAATCCTTAATTGATGCACGGCAAAAATGGAGCAAGATAATTATGTATGCAAATGTCATATTTGCAATGAAATATCTAATTTACTCTTTGATCAATACCATGGCAAGTCAACTGCCATGAAGATATAGAATACCTTAGAAGCTAAATATATATCTAAGGATGTTACAAGGAAAAAATTTCCAACGTCCCAATTTAATGAGTACAAAATGGTTGACACTAGAAGAATAATGCAGTAATATCATGAACTTGTGCATATCTACAATCAATTTAGTCAACATAACATGCATAAGGATGAATGTATAATTATTTCTTATATCGTTGATAAACTTGCTTGTTGTTAGAAAGACTACAAGAAGAGTCTTAGCCATATAAAATATTAAATAAAAAAAGAAGTCACTCTTGAAGAGTTAAGCCAACACCTCTATATGGAGGAGAAATTTAGAATCAACAATGTTGAGGAACAAGCCCCTCAATCCTCTAAGGTATACATAGTGGAGGAAGGAAAAAAGTGATTACATATGAAGACCTAGTTTTTTTTTTTTTTTTAGGAGTAGTTGGATTATGGATATGGGACCTAATCTTCAAGGATTTCAAATGCGTATTTTAGACTCTAAAGGTTTTGCATAAAACAAGGAAAAACTTCAGCCACACTACTTTTTTTATCTTTAGTTTTCTCCTAAAGCTATTGACATCGACATCAGGTGTTGGTTGTCGACACCAACAAATTAAATTCTTAAATTTTTGCTCAAAAAAATAAACTTGTAGTATATATGATCAAGGTCATTTCCACAGAGATTGGTTAAATTTATTTTTCACAAAATAAAATAAAAAAAGGGTTGGAGAATTAAAAGTAGATAAAATAAAAATAACAGAAAAATAAATAGAGTATCCAGTCAAAGGAATAATTTCAGGTTTGATTTAGAAATTGATCATTGATGCAAAGATAAAAATCTTTTAATCTTCACTAAATTAGTTATGGCTGTTGGTACCACCTAACAACCTGTTTTTTCTTACTTATTTGATAACCAGGATACGATCTCTGATTATTTCTTTTATCAATAAACAACCCTAGATATGATCTTAGGATTTAATTTACCAGTAGCATTAAGAATTGGAAAAACTACCAATTTTAGCCAATAAACACATATGTAGGTTTATTTAAACTAGATTATATATCTTCATAACATAAATTGAAAACATCTTTTGCATTCAACTATGTTATTTACTACTTATATTAGAACGTTTAAACGATTATGAATTTAAAGTTCTAATTAGTAATCTATTATTTTGATGATTAAACAAAGGGCCTATTTTGTTGCAATCAACCAAAATAATATTTTCAATCAGCACAGAAGATAAATAAATAATAAATAATAAATAATAAATAAAATCAGTTAGATCTCACAATTCTGAAGAATCAAACCCTTGATTATCCTTTGATCGGAAGAGATGCAATCCATGAAAAGAAAAAGACCTAAGAAAAAAGGAAGTAAAAAAAATAAACTCTAGATGTTCCATTGAAGGGACTGCCTCCCCTTTATATAATAATCCTTAAACATAATAATCTATTTTAACTGGGACTCTTAAAGATAAATTAAGATAAAGATAAAATTTTACAACTACTTTTTAAATAAAAGATAAAGTCTTGGTTCAGTGAAATTTCTATACTATTAGGTATGCGAACGCCTTATTCAAGGACATCTTCTAGTTCATCCACATTTCTTGAAATCCAACTTTTCATCTTTAAATAATGAATTTAAGTCCATCTTGGTTGATTTCCTTAATCTACCCTGTTAAATACAAAATATAGTAAAAATCCAAGATTTAATCATTTATAACCAACAAAAACATGGGAAGATAAAATAATATATATGACTATTATACATTCCATCATCAAGCCTTAAAGACTCTTAAGACCAAAAAGTGAAACACCTGAGGCAGACATCATTTACTCTACCTTCTTAGCTACTTTACACAAATGGCCAGTGATTTCAATTTTGTGTAAGTCATTGTCCCTTGCTTTAATGCTCATTGCTATGACCATTGGAGCATGCTAATGGAGAAATTTTTTACAATCAAAAGAGTATTAATTAGTTTTTGTATTCAAAATTCAAAAGCCATTGGCAGGTACAGCTATGACAGATGTGCAAAAAACAAAAGTAGAAGCTAGAAAGTTCAAAGAATTCAAAGCAAAAAAATTGTAATTTCAAGTTATTAATCATCCTATCTTGGAGATTATTCTTTGCAAAGATACGTCAAACAATATCTAGGATTTAATGAAGATAAAATATTAAAACTCTTCTAGAGTGAAGCGTGCATAGCTTCAAGTCTTAAGGAGGGATTTTGAAGTTTTATATATGATGCATAGGAAAGATGATAAATCTGTACTAGCTTTTTTAGGAGGACTATGTTTGCTCAATTGAAGAGTTAAAAGACATAAATGACCTTTTTCTTGATGAACTACAGGTTCTTTGTTGGTTTTCTTAAAAAACGAATTAAAGTTTAACTACAGGTTCTTTGTTGGTCCATGAATAAAAAACGAATTAAAGTTTAACAAAAGTGGAACAAGTTTTAAAAGTTTATATCAATACTCATTTTAACACCTCAAGAGGAAGAGAAAGAGGCTGAGGAAGAGGAAGGTGAGATCGAGGAGACAACGACGGTGGCAAAAAAGTCAACACAAGTAATGACAAATTTCTAAATAAAGGTAAAGGTCAGGATCATGAAAAATCTAAAATAAAATTATAGATAGCAAAAACATAGCCACTATACTACTGAATATTACACTAGGCTGCCCAATGATAAGAAAAAAAAAAGGGAGAATTCAAATTTTATGAAAGACAAGAAGGAACCAAAGAATTTTTTGATGGTTGTTAATGAAGAAAATAATACCAAGTCAAATATTTGGTATCTAGATACAAGCTATAGCAATCACATTAAAGGAAGTAAGTCTTCTTTTTAGAGTCCATGTGAAAGTTTTTTGGTATTTTCTGTACGATGAAAACTATGAAAAAAGAAGTGATATTAATATAAAGATTAAGAATGGTCTTGTGAAAACAATTTCTAATGTGATGTATGTTCCTAACATAAAGAATAATTTGTTGAGTGCTAGCCAATAGCAAGAAAAAAGGTATGTCATTACAATTAAGAGAGGTGTTTGTAAAATTTATGATCCTGTTAAAAGTTGTACTATTACAATTATCCAGATGAGTTCTAACAAGTTATTTCTAATAAAGATTGAAAACATTCAATATATTTGATAACTAAAGTAAAGGACCTCAAAGGACCCCCCATGATATGGCATTTTCATTGTGGCCACTTAAGTTTTTGTGGATTAAAGACATTGTAACAATAAAGCATGGTAACAAGCCTTCCCAAAATTACTGCTCATTCTCAAATTTGTGCAGCATGTTTTGTTAGTAAACATCATCATCCTTAATTTTCTAAAGAAAAATCTTGAAAAGCAAATGATGTGTTGGAACTAGGGCATTTAGATAGTTGTGGTCCAAACCCATCTTCTAATGGAAGTAAGAGATACTTATTACCTTCATTAATGATTTTTCAATTAAAAAATGTGGATTTATTTTTTACAGAAAAAATCAAAAGCTCTTATGCATTTAAAAGCTTCAAAACTCTTGTAAAAAATGAAGCAGGTAAAACTATTAAGTTTCTTTGAACTAATCATGGTAAAGGGTATTGCTCAATAAAATTTTAAAGATTTTTGTATTATGCAACAAGACATTCAAAGAGAACTTACAACTATAATTTTAAAGATTTTTGTATGCAACATGACATTCAAAGAGAACTTACAACTACATACAAACCACAACAAAATCGTGTATTGGAGTAAAAGAACAAAATAGTTCTCAACATATGAGAAGCTTGTTAACAAAAGAAAGAGTTCTAAAGATCTTTTGCCTAGAATTGTAAACTGAAGTATTCAGAGTCTAACTTTTTCTGTTCAAAACAAAATGCCTGAAGAGGCTTGGAGTGGAAGAAGACCAACTATAAATCAATTTAGAATCTTTGATTACATTACTTATGCTTACATTCTAGATGAAAAAAAGAAGAAACTTGATAAGAAATGTGTCTTTCTTGCTGTAAGTGATTCATCCAAAACATATAAACTATATAATCCATTAATGAAGAAGATTATGACTAATAGGGATGGAATTTTTATGAGAAAAAAACACCTTGGATTGGAATGGGTAGTAGTTTAAATAAGTTCTTTATAATGATGATGCTGAAGAAAAGCAAGTTTCAGCGCTTACTATGCCCAAAAATTCATCAGACATAATTTAAACAGTCAATTAAAACTTCACAAATAGTTGTTGAAGTAAATGAAGAAAGAGCCCTATCAGTTGGTTTAGCTAGAAGAAAACCTACTTGGATGGAAGATTATGAGGTAACTAGGTTAAGCAATCTAATTACTCAATTTTCTTTGTTTTGTGGATTATGATGCTACAACTTTTAAGAGTGTTGTCAAAGAAAAAAAAGCCAAAAATAATATGATGAAATCAATTCCATTGAGAATTATGACATTTAGAAATTGTGGAATCTTCTTAAGAGGCACAAAACCATTGGTGTAAAGTGGGTCTTCAAGATAAAGTTAAACAAAAATGTTGATATTAACAAGTACGAAGCACACTTCGTGGTAAATGAATATGGGGAACAGTATAAGATTTATAATATGGAGGTGTTTTCTCTAATTGCAAGCCATGACATGATCAGGTTGATGGTTAAATTAGTGGTGCAAAGTTCTTGGGTTGTTTTCTAGTTAGATGTCAAATTGGTGTTATTGCATGAGTACTTGGAAGAGTAGGTATTTATTAAGCAACTCCTTGGCTATGTGAAGGTTAGAAATGAGAATTGAATTTTTTTGATTGAAGAAAGCCATTTTATGGACTAAAACAAGCCTTGACGTCTTGGTATAGCCAAATCAAGGCTTATTTTCTTAAGCTTAGTTTTATAAAATGTCTTTATGAGCATACAATGTTAAGATTAGAGAAAATTGTCGTAGTCTGCTTTTACGTTGATGATGTTATATTTACTAAAAATTATGATACCATATTTGGCGAATTCAAGAAGTTCATGATGGATGAATTTGAAATGTTTGATCTTTCTTTGATGTATTATTTTCTTAGCATAGAAGTGAAGATAATAGAAGAAATATGTGAAAGAAATTCATAAGAGGTTTTAGATCAAGGACTATAATTCTGTAAGTACTCTAGTTGAGTATGGAATGAAGTTACACAAAGATCATGATGGAAAAAAGGTTGATAACACACTTCATAAGTAGATTGTAGACAGTTTGATATTTCTTACTATAACAAAGCCAAATATAATTTATTCTATAAGTATAATCAGTAGATATATAAAAAATCCCATAGAGCTGCATTTATTAGCCACCAAGAGAATTCTTCATTATAAAAGAGTCCTTGGAATATATTACAAAAAGTTTTAAAAAAACTAATTTAATGTGTTTTTATTGACAATGTTTATGCAAGAGATCAAGATAATAGAAAGAGCACTTTTGGCTATATTTTTTATGCTTGAAACAAGTGTTGTTTCGTGGTTGTCTAAAAAAGCAACTAATTGCTATCTTCTCCAATGTGAAGCATTATTTTTTGAGAGATCTTTGTATGGATGGAACAATTAATTTAATGCAATGCAAGAGTGAAGATCAAGTTGCTAACGTATTCACTAAGGTGCTCAATAGAGGATTATTCATAAAGCTCAGAGAATTACTAGGTCTATACAACTCAGAGTCAATCAAGGTTATAAACTAACGTTAGTAAACATCGGTTCAAGATAGGGATTGTTGGGAAATTTATTTATCTTATTGTTAAATTTATTTTTCAATTGACTTAATTATTTAATGGCCTAGAGTTTAGGAGTTGTTTTGAAGTCTTGCATTTTTTGTTTTAGTGGCTTGTTAACCTAATTTTTAGAAGTGATTAGATTATGTTAATTTAGTTTTTTTGGAGTAGTTGGATTATTGATATAAGACCTAATCTTCAAGGATTTCCGTTGTGTATTTTATTTATTTAAATATTCTAAAAGTTTTAAATCAAACAAGTAAAAACTTCAGTCATATTACTTTTTGTATCTTTAATTTTCTTCTAAAATCATTAATAGATTAAAGTTGTAATCTTATGTCCATGTGAACAAGAAACCGGAAGAAAATCAGCCCATTCACTCAAATTTTCACATAATGTGGCTGTAAAGTTGTGATCATTCACTAAAATCTTTCTTTCTTTTGTGCTCTAACTCTGTTCCAAAATCAAATAGACTATTTGCTTCTTGTTCTTTTTTGTGGGCCCTTCTTATTCCTTTCCCATTCAAATATAAAGTAGTCAAACACTACTTAATGCCTTTTAATAATGGTTAGCCAAGCAATAACTTGAAGCAGAATGTGAATGCCAGACTTATTAATCTAATATAAATTAATAATTAACATTTTTTATACTTTTTTATAATAAGACAATAGTAAATACGTAAGTATTATTAAGATAAAACATAGCTTTTAATTAAATATAATGTCTCTTAAAATAAGCTTTAGCTTGAAAGATTTACATTAATTTTCGTGATTATCATATCTAATCTTAATTGTTGTCAAGAAGAAAATATTGAAAAAAACTTATTAAGATTAGTTTTTTTTTTTTTTCATTCACCAAGATTTCATAATGGATTTGCATGTTTTAGAACGGTAACTACCAAAATGTTCGGTTGATTTATTTTTTATTAATTTTTATAAATATATATTTTTTATCTACATTTATTAAAAAAATATAAAAATAAATATCATAAAATTATATCTATTTATTTTATTAAATTATTACATATTAATAACATTATTAAGTTTAAGAATTTATGTTTTTCAATTTTTTTATAAAGTAAAAATTCAAAGACCACCTTTGACAGATACTTAAAAAATAATAATAATACTTCAAGCTAAAATGCTAGCTTTAATTAAACACGTATTTATTTGCACTTATGACACGGAAATAAAAGATAATAAATGAAATAAATGGTCATTGAAATACATTAGAATAATTTTTTATTAATTTTTAATGTTAATAAAATGAAAAAAAAATTGGTAATTCCAAAAGACATCAATCACTGCTAGTACAAGATAAAAGAAATAGCCTTAGTAAAATTTATAAGCCTATATAAAAAAAAATCAATATTTTCTTTTGATATAATTTTCATTATTTTTTAAAAATAATTTTTATAAATTATTATATTATTTTGTAAACATAAATGAAACAAATTTTAATTATTAATATTACCAAATTATCATATCAATACATTTTTAAAAAATTAACAAAAACCAGACAATAGAGTAAATATTGTTGCACATCCAGAGAACCAAACGGTAAAACATCTTAAAAAGAAAATATAAGACTCAGCTTAACAAAAAAGTTGACAACATTATTTTTCTTTATTATCTATTTCAGCTCTATCAGTTTTCTTCAAAAGGAAGCATATCTCCTTCAGGAGTTCGAGTGGCAACCTTGATCCTGACGTCAAGCTTATGCGTTTTTGTCAAAAGAATAAGCGTTAGTGGAGCAATAACTTAGAAGCAGAATGTTAATGGCAGACTACTTTTTTTGGGCAGTTTTTCCTGGAAATTTTCCAAACGAATCATTGAGTCTCCATAAGTTTACCAGATGCCAGCCAGTTCCCCAGTGAATCTTAACGAATAGTGAAAAGAGATTGAACACAGAAAACGGTGCATGAAAGGGAAACAACCAAAAAAAACAAAAAAAAAGGAAAAGCATAAATGACTTGACAGCTTAACAATAGACTTTTTCATTATTTTCCAAACAGATCATATTTTCGTGTTAATTAATCTGCATAAGACTAACAGCGTTCATCAATACAAAAGATCGTTCAAGAGTTGCTCTCTTTTCACTTCTTTGTGGCAAATAAAAAACTTCTTCAATGAACTGTTGTCAATTTCAAGCTAAAACAAGTTCTTTTTATTAGACCTGACCTGTCACTGGCTAATCTGAAATGTTAGTCTAGCTTGACTAAGGAGACTACATCAGTCAACGCGTCAACTTTTACCTCTCAGACAATAGTATAAATAAGGTCCTGGCAAGCATGAAACAACCATATCAAGACACTCTTAACGACAATCTTCTTCCTACCTAATTCCATGGGAATTCATACAATACCTGATCCACTCATCGGCTGTACCATTCTTCTATGGTGCATCAACTTCTCATTATTGCCTTTTACCTTCTCTACACTGAGCAGCACAGCAGCTACCGCAAGAAGCAATGGAAATGAAACAGATCGTCTTGCTTTGTTGGCCATAAAATCGCAGATTCAAGATCCTCTCGGGGTGACAAGCTCATGGAATGCTTCAGTGCCTATGTGTCAGTGGAAAAGGGTCAGATGCGGTCACAGGCACCAAAGAGTAACCATGTTGGATTTAAGCAACCAAAAATTACGAGGCTCTTTATCTCCTTATATAGGGAACCTAAGCTTCCTAAGGATTCTCTACATTCAAAACAACAGCTTCTCAGGCAAAATCCCGCCAGAACTTGGCCGTCTTTCCAGACTCAAAATCCTGTTTCTGAAAAATAACTCCTTTGGCGGCCCAATACCAGCCAATCTATCCCACTGCTCTAATCTTGTAGAGTTCCATGCTTATCATAACAACTTGGAGGGTGATATCCCAGCAGAGTTTAGTCGCTTGTTGAAGCTTGAGATACTGGCAATTCATCAAAATCGTTTGACAGGCCAACTCCCAGCTTTCCTTGGGAATCTTTCAGCTTTGCAGGTTATTTCTTTCTCAGACAATACCTTGCAAGGGAGACTTCCACACACGCTGGGCCAGCTAAAAAGGTTAAGAATTCTTGCACTAGGTGGAAATCAGCTCTCAGGTACTGTTCCCCCATCAATTTTCAACATCTCTTCTCTCCAAGTTATTGACCTGGGATTTAATCAGTTTCATAGTAATCTTCCTCCTAACTTTGCCTTCACTCTGCCAAACCTACAAATATTCCTTGTTTATAGCAATAGTTTCACGGGACCGCTCCCAGAGTCATTGTCCAATGCTTCAGAGCTTACTGAACTGGACCTTGGATTTAATCATTTTAGTGGCAAAGTATCTATCAGTTTTGGTGGTCTCAAGAATCTTTGGGCAATAAATCTTGAAAAAAATAATCTGGGTAGTGGCACAGCTGGTGATCTAGATTTTCTTACGTCTCTAACCAATTGCAGCAAGTTGGAGTCATTAGCCTTAGAAGATAATCGATTTGGGGGAGTGCTTCCAGATTCCATGGCCAATCTCTCCACAACGCTCACAGAATTACTCTTTGGATCTAATCAGATATCTGGCACCATTCCTTTGGGGATATCAAATCTTGTAAACCTGCATCTAATTGCCATGGAATTCAACCATTTAACTGGCAATATTCCTGACACCCTAGGCAAGCTTAAATCTTTGGAAGGCTTGAGTTTGGGTGCAAATAGATTCTCAGGAAGAATTCCCCCATCCCTGGGTAATTTGTCACTGTTAAGCTACCTGGATTTGGCAGAAAACAATCTATGTGGCAGCATACCCCGGACACTCGGCAAGTGTCAGAAATTAATAAAGTTGAATTTAGAACAGAATAGGCTCAATGGTACTGTGCCCAAAGAAATTTTTACCATTCAAACGCTCTCAATTAGCCTGTTTCTGAGGGACAACCTTCTAACAGGCTCCTTACCTTCAGAAGTTGGCAACTTAAAGAATCTGATTCAATTAGATATTTCTGAGAACCAATTTTCTGGTGAGATTCCTGCCACCCTCGGAGGTTGTGCAGGCTTAAAAACTCTTCTTGCACAGGGCAATTCCTTTTGCAGAACCATTCCTTCTCTAAATTCTTTGAGAAGCCTTGAAGTGATAGATCTCTCTCGCAACAATTTGTCTGGCCAGATTCCAAGTTACTTTGAGAGTTTATCCTTCTTAACATACTTAAATTTATCTTTCAATCATTTGGAGGGGGAAGTACCAACAGGATGGCCTTTCAACAATGCAACCGCAGTTTCACTAATAGGAAACGACAAGCTTTGCGGGGGTCCAGCTGAATTGCATTTGCCATCATGCAATTTCAAGGAATCAAAGAAATCAAAACCAGTCAAGCTAGTTTCCATAGCTTTTGGAGTTCTTGGATTTATCTTACTGTCATCTGCTATAGTTTTCCGCGTGTTTAAAAATCAAAAACGCAAAAAGGAGCCTCCATCAACATCCTCAAGCAATTCAATTCCACAAATCTCGTATCACCAACTCCGTGAAGCAACAGATGGGTTCTCATCAGCCAACTTGATCGGTGAAGGAAGCTTTGGACGAGTGTATAAAGGAATTCTCAACCAAAACCAAGGTGGAAATACTATTGCGGTGAAGGTGATGAATCTTCAACACCGAAAGGCATCCAAGAGTTTTATGACAGAGTGTGAGACCTTGAAGAATATCAGGCACCGTAATCTGGTCAAGATAATAACTGCTTGCTCTAGTATTGACTTCCAAGGTAACACTTTCAAAGCTCTTATTTATGAGTTCATGCCAAACGGGAGCTTAGAGAGATGGCTACCCACATTTCACGAAGCAATCGGGGAACCTACAGAAACAAGAAGCTTAAACTTTCTTCAAAGGCTGAACATCACCATAGATGTGGCTTCTGCACTTGTTTACCTCCATCACCAATGCCATGCGCCCGTGGTCCACTGTGATCTGAAGCCAAGCAATGTTCTTCTTGATGATGACATGGTCGCCCATGTCGCAGACTTTGGCCTGGCGAGGTTTTTTCCGAAAGCCACAAACGGATCCACTGCAAATCAAACCAGCAGCTCCCTTGGTCTAAAAGGAACAGTAGGTTATGCAGCACCAGGTAAAGTTTTCGTTTTCATTTCAAACATATGTTCGCATCCATCTTGATCATGCTTGTTCTCAACTATATGTGAATTATTCTGGTAAACATCATACTTACAACATTGCATTGAGATGTGAGATTGCAGAGTACGGCATAGGTGGGGAGGCAACCATAAATGGCGATGTTTATAGCTACGGAATACTATTGCTGGAAGTGTTCACGAGGAAGCGACCCACCGATGAGATGTTCAAGGATGGTTTAACCCTTCATGATTTCACAAAGATGGGACTGCCAGATCAAGTAACTCAAATTGCAGATCCTTTGCTTCTCCATGAGGCTAATATTGGAGCAGAGAACAGTGCAAGTTCCAGCAAAGCGAACAAAATGACTGTATGCTTGATTTCTGTCCTCAGAATCGGAGTGGCATGTTCTGTTGAATCACCCAAAGAGCGCATGGACATCAATGAGGCAGCTAGGGAACTGCATTCTATCAGAGAAAAATATCTAGGCACTGGAATCCACAGAGCAAGATAAAGGCAATGACATTTGGGTTATAACTGTTTTAAGCTTTTGGCAAGAATAATTTCAGCTTCCATCCGCAGATCATGGCTGAAACGATGCTACTTAAGCTTCAGCCACCGCCCATGAAGCTATCTGGTTTCTATCACGTGTATTAGTGAAAGTTTGAATATTTTCGTGTGTACCTACTTATTTATGAGTTTCAGTTTTTGAATCAATAAAAATATACATTATAAGAATATCAATAGTTAGATTGAACAAAAAGCATCACATAAAATCACAAGATATACACGAGTAACCCATAAACGAGATTAATCGGCAAGACGGATATGGAAATTGAAATCATGAAGAAAAAAATTATATCCTACCATAAAATCAGCAGGCTATGATGGTGATCAACGACCTCGTCTCGGATTCGGTGGAGCAGCAGGGGATGTCGTGGGAGTCCTTGAACCACAAGAGCTCCCCTACTTCAACTCGAATAAGGGATCGGCCAGGTCTTCGACAACTGGCCTTTCCTGGTGAGACACCCAGCTCCCTCCGCGCAGGACCAAAACTCAATCCGTTGGTAGGCGTTGCCATGATGATCATCTACCCACACCCTTTCCGCTCTTCCCATGGAAACTAATTTTATTATAGGATTCGATTATTAAATTTAATAATAGTAATAACACATTTTTAACCGAGAATATCAATTTCAAGACTATGTCTATTGATTCAAAATCTATCACATTATACTGAAAAATATAAAATTCAAATGTTTCAAAAATTATTTAAGGTAAAAATATATATAATGGTCCACAAATATTTATTTTATATATATATATATGCACAATCAAAAGTATTTTCATTAAGTTGTGATGATGTGAATATTAATTATACGTATATATATTATAATATTTTAAAATATTTATATTAAATAATTATAAATTTAAACTCTTAAAATATATATATTATTTTTATCTATATTTTAAATTTATTTTTAAATTAAAAAATATTTATGTATATATGAATTTTGAACTTTATTTAAAGTTATACATTTGGAAAAAAATTATAATATAAAATTATTTTTCATAATTAAAAAAATTCACATTATTGATAATATTGTAATATTAGTAAATTTTATTTAATATTTAAATAATTTAATATTATTTTATTATTTTCAACCTCTATAATAAAAAATTATGAATATTTGTATCACTAATGCATACAAAAATTATTTTTTATTTGCTTCATTGAAATGAAAAATTATAATTCAATTATGCACTTTCAATTTTTATTTTTTATCAATGAAGCATTGATTCATCTTAGAACACATTAAGTTCTCTCTCTTTAAGAATATCCAAAATTAATAACTTTTTATGATTATAACCCTTTTTGATTGTGGAGGCAACTTTTCCCTTAATAAGCCAAGATGGGCATTCTCACTTTTCTCTCTCTCTCTCCCTGTGACATGCCTTTTCCCTCACCTTTTTTTTCTCCTTGTTCTATCACATTTCATCTCTTCGTCCTCACATTTTCTCTCTCTTCATCACCTTCACACAACCAAGAAATTACATTTCTTTTTTCATGCTTCCTTTTTAAATTCAACATTTAAAACTCATTTTCTCTCTTAATTCAGCATGTAACACAAATTAAAGCAAAAAAATGAAAATTTGAGCAACAAGCTTTTTACTTTGGCATTTGATCTTTCAAGAAACTGATTTTTAAGTATTTTTTTTTCTATGATTTCAGCGAGTAATAGATAGTTTGAAACTCACTAACCATGTTCGATAAATTTTTTTTTTTTTTTGGTTTCTCTTTTACATTTTTTGTAGAACGAGTGTTTGTACACTAGTTTTTTTTCACTCATTCGATGTTTTGGTGAGGTACAGATATGATTTTTATTTGAACCCATCTAAGAGGATGGTTTATTATGTGATTGTGTAAGGTGCGCATTTTATTAGCCAAAATCTAGGTTGAGCAAACAGCCAAAGTACAATCTGAAAAATCTTTTCAAGTTGTTTTACTGTGTTTTTATATAAAGTTCAGGTTCCACGTTAGATCTACAGGGGATAAGTGACAGTTGAAAGGATTTAGTACTATTTGATGATGTTGAGTCAATTACAAATATATTAAGTAAATGAATACAGATTTCTATACTTGTTACTTGGGCTATCTTGGGCGTGTTGTGATTTATTATGCATTAGTAGTACATTATCATTTACAATAGTGATTTTTAATGAATAAGTGTAAAATAAATTTTTGGTATTAATATTTGCAAATCCTTAGTTATATGTCGGCATTTCTAATGCTAGTAACTTATAAGGGAGCATTAAGGTGCGAAAATTGATAACTTAATATAATATCTTATTGTGTTGTTTGTTTTTACAATAAGTTATTACTTAAAATTAGCATGCACTTCATATAGGCTGCCACTATAAGAATTGTCTTGTTCATGATGCAAGATGGTCGACGAGTTTCAAGTAATAGTATCTTTTAATAGGAAATTGATTGATAAAAACTCGAATTGTCAATATATCATTAATACAGTTAAAAAATAAGAATAATGATTTAAAAGGATTCCATACAAAACCAATTAGTTAAGCATGTTAAATTACTATTAAATAACAAATGTTCAATTTATGATATTGACTTGCACACCGTACTTAAAATTATGTACAAAAACTAAAAATAAAGGCATCGATTGATAAACAATTATTTTAAAATGACATTGTAGTATCAATTTAGACTAAACATATATAGCAATAATAAAATTATTTTGATTATATCATAGTGACATATTGTAGTTACTTAGTATTATGTTTTTATCATAGTATATTAATCCAATAAATAGTGATTCATGATCACTTATAAACATAATAGTGAAGTGTAACGCAATCAAATAGAATTATTATATTGTTATAGTAACTTAATCTAAAAAATAACGAAGTGCTTTTACTGGATTAGTATATCAAGAACATGATCAAAATTATCACAAATGAGACAAAATACTCCAATCTATTAATGTAAAATAAACATTTTAAACATATAGCCAAGTACTAAAATTACTAAAATAATTACTTGGCAACATTACATCAAACTAATTGTTTCACAATCTATGACAATACATCAAACTAGCTGTTCATAATTTGTAGGACTATACAAACTAATTGTTTTATAAAAACTATCAAACTAACTTGCATGTATAAATTTAAAAAAAAAAACTGTCAAATTATTCACAATCATCTGACGCATAACTTTCAAAGTAGTTATCAAATTCATTAATGCATAAACTATACATCTTTTAAATTAGCATACATTACTAGTGCGATTTATTTTTGTATCTATTTAATATCTCTCTCAATAAAATCCGTTAAAAAGTCTTGCATGAGCATTTCCATAAAGCACAAATAGAATGCCCAGCAATGACTCCTACAACAAATCATTTTAATGAATAACAAATTACTATGATAATATAAATTATATCCATTCAAAACCATGCAAGAAACATAACATAAATCATACAAAACATTTTTAAAAAAAACATAAATAACATGTGATTTTATTTATCCTTAACCATATTATGCCTATCTCATATTTAACTCATGTAATAAATGAATAAAAATTAGTGATTAATTAATCCAAAAAATGTTAACATCAAGTGCTTTAGTGAACAAGTCAGTTAGTTGCTTTTTTGTTGTAACATACTCTAAGACAATAGTTTTGTTTTCAACCAACTGTCTTATAAAGTGATGCCTTATATCAATATGTTTAGTCCTAGAGTGTTGTATAGGAGTTTTGAAAATGTTAATAGCACTAATTTTATTACAGTATACTCATAAAATGTTTTACACAATACCATAATCCTTAAGTTATTTCATCCAAAGAAGTTAAGCACAACAACTTCCAACAGTTATGCATTCTACTTCAGCAGTAAATAAAAAAATGTAGTTTTGTTTCTTACTATACTAAGATACCATGCTGTTGTCTACGTAGAAACAACCACTGAAAGTCCTCTTCTTATCATTAACATTTCTTGCCTATTCAGTGTCACTAAACCTACAAGATTTAAAGTTATATCCTTAAAAAGATCAGCAATACTATTTACCTACCTTATGATTTGTTTCATATCTTTGCGATGTGACTCTTTTGGATGAGCTTAACACCTTGCACAAGCATCCACACTAAAGCATACATATAGCAGTTAAGTAAAAAAAGTTACCAATCATGCTTGTATATATATTAAGATTTACTAACTTACCATTTTAATCTTTTGATAGCTTCATACTGTACTCATGAAAGTTCTCATGAATCTAACATTTTTTGAACCAAATTTCTTTACTAGGTCCTTAGCATACTTATTTTGGGATATAGAGATCCCATCATCAAGTTACTTGATTTGTAACCCTAAGAAGTATTTTAGCTCTCCAACCATTCTCATTTCAAATTCACTTTTCATTTAATTAACAAACTCAAAAATTTTATTTTGAGAAGTTAAATAAAACACTATATCATCAATATAAATTTGAGCAATTGTAATACTATTAGATTTCATAATGAAAAGAATTCTATCAACTCCCCCTCTCTTATAACCCTTTTTAACAAAAAATTTGTTAACCTTTCATAGTAAGCTCTAGGAGCTTTTCTTCAATCCATACAGTGCTTTATTTAGTTTAAACACATAATTAAGGTATTAAAAGTGTTCAAACCTTTTATGCTACGTAATATATACTTCTTTATTAAGAATTTCATTTTAAAAACCACTCTTGACATCCATTTGATATAGTTTAAACCCATTAAATATGTAATATGTGGCAAAAATGTAATGAATTCTATTCTAGCAATAGGTGCAAAAGTTTCATTGAAGTCAATCCCTTTTACTTAATTGTACCCTTATGTTATTAGTTTTGTTTTATTCCTATTTATATTAATAAACTCATCAGTTTTATTTTTGAAAACCCATTTTGTTTCAATGACATAATTGTCTTTTTGGCTTAAGTGCAAAAGCCTACACTTTGTTTCTATCAAATTGTTCTAGTTCTTTATATGGCTAGAATCTAGTATTCATCAAGCATGGCTTCCTTAACATGCTTAGGCTTAATAATAAAAGTGTAGCAAATAAACCTAATCATATCTCTATAATTTGCTCCAATTGTATTCTTTATTTGTCTTTTATCATATAATTCTCTAATAACTTTAGTGTTAAGATAATTTTTCTTGATTTTAGAAGATCGTTCTCGTCTAATAGAATCACTAATCTCAAAACTGATATTTCAAAAATTATTTGCAGTTACATGTTTATTTTTAATAAACTTGATGACAAAAATTACAAAAATATGAGAAAGTATAATTTATAGTTATTTATTATGTACAATAATTCTTGATAAATTCAAAAATAATAAAAATAACAAGTATAACAAATATTATTGTATTATTATATCAAAATGTTAACTTTTCAAATTACTTAAAAGTTAAATAATAATTAATTTGGTTTGCATATATAACAACTATCATGTTAGCTACCAATTAGTAACTCTTAAAGTGAGGCGAAACTCGCGATCAAAACATTTTGGCTCCCCTAAAAAATATATATTTTTTGTAATTGAAACTAATCAAATTTTGAAAAAAAAAATTAATCAAACAAAATTTTTAAAAATAGTTATCTAGGCCAAATGATGAATTAGAAATCAAATAGGATTTTTAAGCCTATTTTGAGGATTTCACTCTTGTCAAAATTTTATAAGATCACGAAACTTTACTTTTGTGATCTTTATTTCAAAAGAATACATGTTTTGCAATGACTAAGTCTTTTTATTGATCAATTTGATTAGTGGCATGTATAAACTTGTAACTTAAATATTAACGACAGGCCAGTCAAGATGATAGAGAAAGTAATTAGTTCTTATCAGAATGCTCTTGTAAAAGTGAAATACTTAATGCCACATGCATTACAAATGAAGTTACAGATCTTCATAAGAGGTTGGGACAAAATAGAATAATTTAAAAATTAAATGTAAAAAAGGCATAAGATCATGTTACTTGTAATTTTATGACTTACATGATAAAAAAGTAAGGTGTGGGAAGCAATAATAAGTAGACTAAGAGTTGTATTTCCATAATAACTTCCTTTATCTTGGTAAATGGAGAGCTAACATAATTTTTCAAGTCATTTAAAAAACCAAGGCAAGGTGACCCATTATCCTTTCTTGTTTTTACTTTAGTGATCTGGAGTTAGATAAGTTACTTGTAAAAGTGGTACAATGCAGCACGACTACAAGTTTTAAAGTTGGAAGGTTAAGCAATAAAATAGAAGTGTTTCACTTGTTGTTTAATGATAAAGCCATTATTTTTTGCAAGATGGAGAAGGAATAAATGGTAAATTTGAGGAGTATTTTGCTTAGGTTTAAGGGCAATTTCGAGATAAAAGGCCAATTTAGGAAAAAAAAAAGAATTAATATCTCTTAAAGCGAATATGGATGGTTCTCATCTTGTTAAGGTGTTAGGTTGCAAAGTGGAAGCACTTCATGTGCCATATTTTGGGTTGTCTTTAGGAGCCAAGTATAAAGAGAAGTCAATGTGGCATACAATGTTGCAAAGATTTGAAAAATCGCTTATGAGATGAAAAAGATGTTACCTTTTAAAAAGAGGAAGGTTAACTATAATAAATAACACTCTCTCTAGTCTAAAAATTTATTTTATGTCTTTTTTTTATTTCGAGGGAGTTGGCTTTAGATTAGAATAAATTTTACAATGATTTCTTGGGGGATAGGGGATCATCAAGAAATCATTGGTGAAAGTAGATCTCGGTACACAATGTTTTTAATTCTTTAATAGGGCAATTCTAGAAAATTGATTATGAAAGTTCATAGAGGAGAGATATAGTCTTTGAAGGAGAATAGTGGAGGCTCGATATAAGTTTAAAGAAGGTGGTTAGGTCATAATGCTAATAAGGAAGGAACCACATCATATTGATATTTGGAAAACTATTAAAAAAAAGTAGATGGAGTTTCAAAGATACGTGAGTTTTCATATTGGTAAAAGGACTACTATTAAGTATTGGTACGATATTTGGTATCATGAGAAATCTCTTAAGGAAACTTTTCCAACCTTTTACCATATAGCTTGTAATAAGGAAGTTTGGTTGCATGATAATATGGTAGTACAACTTAATAAGGTGTCTTGGGTGATGGATTTAGGAATGAGGCACAAAATTGAAAGTGGTGCTATTGAAGTAGGTTTATGAGTCGATTTATGCAACTAAAGATGACATTAAAAAAGAAGACATACTTACTTGGATAAGGGATCATAACCAAAAAAAAAAAAAAAAATCTATCAGATCACTTTTAATAAGGATTGATGAGTTCTAATAACAAGGAAAAGCATAGTGATTTACATGAAAACTAGCATGAAAAGTAAGGATTTTGCTTAAAATAATATTTTTTTGCTTTAAAAGCAATATAAAACTATTGGCAACTTACAAAAAATGATTATGGTTAAAAGACATTACCTATGTTAAGAACAAAACATCTTTGGTATAAATGGAAATCATAGATCAATTTAATTTATGTTATTATCCCTCAAATTGATTTAATTTAAAATATTAAACTCATAATTATTTAAATAAATGTAACTCAATTCACTTTTACAATGGTTTAAGTTAAAATCAATTCAAACCTGAAAGCCTATGCCTTTTAATAAACCTGAACTAAGATTTATGATAACTAAATGACGGCTTGTTCTTGCTTAACTTGATAAACTTTTATAGTTGTTCAAACTTGAATTAAAAAGGATTTATAAAGCATATATTTTTTACATTATTAGCTACTCAGTTTTCCTTGATATAATGTATTAGCATTGTTACTTATAATACAATAAATACATTTATTAATGGATCAAAGAAAATAAGTTATTTTATTATAAATTAAACTTTAACATTTAAAAAATTGTCTTCAAAAAATTATAAGTCATAATTAATCGATAAAAGAATAACAAATAAAATCATAATAAAATTATTATAAAAGTATAATTTTCACTCAAATAAATTTATATTTTACACAAATTCTCAAACTGAAACCTCAAAAATATATTTTTTAAATATTTTCTTAATATGAGATTTTTGTCCAACAAACTCCATCAACTTTAACTCATGATTTATGACACCAATGAGCATTTAATCACCATTTTTTCATTCTTACTTCTTTTTCATTCTTTTTTTTTTCCTTCTTCTTTCTCCATACCTCATGCTCAAGCACTTTTTTGCTGTTATTATCATCATAAGAAATTTACTTTTTAATTTATTTTTTAATTTCACATATTAAAATAACATAATATGATAGCCAAAAAAAATTGTGTAAAAAGACAAGGGAGAAAGAACAAAGAAATAAAGAAGAAATATGATGATCAATTACGTGAGTATCATCATTATTCATGTTTTAAAAGATCATGAGCATTAAAATTGAAAAAAATATTGAACCAAAGTCACATATTAAAAAAATGTTAATATATATATTTAATTGATATATTTTTTTTGATAAACTATAATTTAAAAATTTATACAAAATATAAGCTTCTCTAACATAAAAAAAACTTGAAAAAGAATAAAATAAATATGAATATTAATGGAAATGCGGTAAATCAACACGTGCTTGATGGATACTTTCCTTTTTCTTTCTCAATCTTATTTAGAGTAAATTTAGTCGATAATTTTCATTTGATGATCAATACAATTACAAGTTTGAATAGTCATTGAGTAGTGTAACAAAATTTGTATTAAGAAAATACAAATTACACATGTATTTGGTATTCATGTTCTTAACAATTGGAAGATAATGAAGATTTTCTATATATCAAACATCTCACGGGTAAACAAAAAGATAAAATGTTGGGCTCTTGAGATAGGCTCTCTACCATTTAGATTTTATATATATATAATTTTGGCATCGTATCAATAAGAGATCGAATTGCTTAAATTTAAGTATGTATTTGGAATTCCTTTTATAGACCAAGATGATACATTCAAATGATTATGATCTCTTGAGCAATGAAAATGATTTTGTTCCATTTTACTCTTCTTACGCTCCATAGCCTGATACTCGATAATCCTTGTTTTATTGGCATAAATCTTGATAATGGAGGAAGTCACACTATGAATCTCTTAAATTCTTCCTCAACATTATTGCTTAAATTCTCAATTGGTAATATTTAATGATTTTTTTTCAAACATCAAGAGTTAATTACTTAGGATATAAAGTATGAGATCAAAATCCTTTAGTGATCTAATAGTGAGTTATTGAAAAGATTACGATATGTAGTAATTTAACAAAATTAATATTTAAGATTTTTATTTTAATAATAATATTATAAATTATAAAAATATTTTTATAATTTTTTAAAAAAATCTTAATATAAGCTCATATCAACGACAAAATTTTATCTTAAAATGTGATATGAGACCCTCTTTCATGTTTTATCATATTAAATGTAGTTTTATTATAAATATGTGTCTTAAAATAAGATAATGTTAAATTTATTAATGTCAAAAGATAAAATATCATTTTGAGTATAATGGATCATTAGTAAAGGTTACAAAAAGGTTGAATCCAATCAAAGAAAGATGATAAGTGCTTTATGTGTAAAATAATGAATTAGATTTATGTGGCGCACATAAAAGCTTATAGTATGACATAACTTTTGTTATTTATGCAAACAAAGTAATAGCGGTGACTTTTGTGAAAACAATTAATACTATTTATTTTATTATTTTATTTTATTTTATTTTATTTTATTTTAAGGTAATAGCTATATAAAAATTTGATGTTTACTTCATATTGTTAAATAAAATTTAATATTTAAAATATGCCTATTCGAATATTAATTTACAAATTTAATTGAAATTAGATTTTGACTTAAATAAATGTATGTAAAAGTTTAATAATATTTTAACAAAAATATCTTTTAAATAACTTAAATAAATTATACACTCTATTTTAATCTTATCCTTCAAATTTGAATAATATTTTACTTATAAATTATTTTTTATGATTTTTTTAAGAAATAACAATATATATTTTTAAAAATATATGTTTAATACTAGAAAATTTAAAAAAATCTAAAAAATTTTATGGTCCATAAATATATTTTTAAATTTAAATTTATTACATAAAATTTTTAATTTAATATCTTTAATTTTTTATAATTTTTTAGCAAAGTTCAACTTGGTGGAATCGACAAACTAAGATTTAGTTGATATCATTTTTAAATGTTATGATTTGTTTAATAATATGAAATAAAACATTAAGAATTTATATATTTTTTCTTTATATTTTAAATTAAAAATATTTGTAAAAGAAATCATAAAAATAAATTATGAAACCCATGAAAAAATAAATCATGGGATCACATAAATAAGGTAAAACATTTATACAATATAAATACGAAAATATGCAAAAAAAAAAGAAAAATCATAAAATCATGCAGATAATATGCAAACACTTTCAAATAAAACAAACACATAAAAATACACAAACATGCAAAATAATATATAACGCATACGCAAAAATCATTTTTCTTCTTATTTTATCGATGAGAACATTCTAGTCGAGACCATAAAAAATTAGTGAAACATAAATGAGATGATTTTGATTATTTTAAAAACAAAAAGTGGATATATGATTGCAATTATATATATGGAAAATAAAAATAAAAATAACTTAGAAAAAATATAAGTCCTTTTTCTACTTATTTGTATGAGAATAGAATATTTATTCAAAATATAACCCAAAATTTTTTAGCATAGTTTATATCTAGTTTATTAATTTTAATTTGGATCGAATTCATTATTTTAAATTTAATTAGCTTGAATTTGAGTTAATTTTTTTTTAATTATACTGATATAAATGTTTAAAAGTTTAATTCTAGCCAACCAGTTAATAAACTCATAGTCAATATTTAAAATCATTTTATTTCATCAAATAAATTCTAAATTTTAATTTGAACTCTTATACAATTTGAGTCCAACTTTTTGCAAATCAAAATTGAATTACGAAAAAACCCACTCAGTTCTTTTTAACCTTAATAAAACATAAAATATCTCTTTAATTTATCCTATAAAATAAATTAAATTTTTCGTTAACAAAATTGAATTAGACTTTGGCAACAAAGTTCATAGATTTTTAAGTATATAATACTGATTAATACAATTCCTATAACTTATTCATCAATTATTTCAACATAACAAACTAAATAAAATTATCCCAATTCTAAAATATATTATAAGCTCTAAGTTAATAAATACAAAATGTCCAAAAAGCCCGACACTGCTAATCCCATCTACACAAAATTAATGGGTCAATGCCACCTAGATGTTGCCTGTTACATGACAATCCAACGATCTTTCAAACACTCAAAAACGTTTTCGCGCGTAATCCTCCACTATGTGGGCAGAATTTTCCCGCCATTCTCTTGTAAGTTCTTGGCGTCCACAGAGAAAAACGGAATAAGGCGTTGGGCCAAGGTCTTGAGTGCCGAGTTGACCCGCCAGTACTCCGAGTCAATCAGTCGTTTGTCGTTCTGTTTTTTTAGCGCTTTGATTTTTAATTTTTCTAAAATAATTTTTAATCGTGGCGCCAGGCAACCGTTGGCTTCCGGATTACATTCTCTGTATTTACCTTCAGTCATCTTCACTACAATTGGTTTGATGTTAGCCCTCCGTGTTTGTTGACTGTGCAAAAATTTCCGTAAGCCCACATCAGACGGCCGGATTATTGTTAATCATATTTTATTTTTTCTTTTTTAAAAAAATTCTCAAGCTTTTTGTATGTTTTTATTATTTTTTAATATTTTCTAAAAATAAAAAGTAAGTATATTAATTTTTCGAAATCTAATTATTTAAATTACCAAGTAGTTTTTATTTTTCAATTCTTTTAATTAATATAATTAATAGCCTATCATGTTAACATTATTTAATTTTTTTTCCTATTTTAATTATAAATGATTTCATAATTTAAATGAACACATAATTTGACATTTAATATTTTTAAAAGATTTAAATTACAATATTAAATATCAGAATAAAAGTAATAATTTAAATTTATAAATACGTTATAATGTTAAATAGGTTTCATAAATTCAAAACTGTCCTAAAGTTGATAAATTAACTTAAATACATAATTTGTATCATAAATATGGTAGTTGAAATTTTAAAAGAATTATTTTTTCAAATTATTTGGGTAATTAATTACGTTTAAAAAGATTATTAATTTTATTTAATTTTATATAATTAAAAAAATATAATTATGCCGCTTTTTTCAGGATGTAAGTTGTGTATGATATACCCTGGTGAGGATCTCCTCACCGTAACATTCCCGTTACAAGAGGAAAAAGAAATGAATCGTTTAAAAAATAATCAGTGAGTCAGACTCGGGATGGTTGGAACCGCTGACCCGGAAATCCACTGAGTCAAACTGACCCACTTAACTCGTTATATAACGTTAAACTCAGTGAACTGGTGGAGTGGCCGTTGTTCTCTCAATTTTAGGGTTCTCTCTCTCTCTCTCTCTCTCTCTCTCTCTCTCTGTGCAGGCACTAAAGCGCTCAAAGGGCGATGACCAAACCCTAGTCCGGTGGCTCTCCCAATTCACTATCAACTTACAGTTTCAAAATCGTAATCCATCATTTGAAACTTCTATTTTTCTCGTCATTTTTATTAGTCAATCAGTTTTGTTTGCTAATTCCATATATCCTTATTTGTTTTGCAGGATCTGCGTGAATCTTTCTACACTTAAAACGAAGTGTTGTTGATTTTTTTTGGGGAAAATAAGGAATTTGTGGGAAGCCCTAGGGGTTTGTGGAGGTGGGGTCAAAAAAATCTAGGGTTCGATTCGATTCTGGATCCATCTATGGAAACTAAGCTTCCTAGACCTAGAGGTAGACCAAGGAAACGCAAGAGACCAGAAGATGAGAATGGCTCCACGGATAAGAAAGCGAGTACCCGTGGCAGGAAGCGGATTATGGAGACGAGATCAATGGGAACAATTGCGCTTGTTGGACGTTATGTATTGAAGGAATTCGAGGGCAATGGGATTTTTCTAGGGAAGATAGTGTATTACGATACTGGACTGTATAGAGTAGAATACGAGGACGGTGATCGTGAGGATCTGGAGAGTCGTGAGCTTCGTGAGTTAATTCTAGGCGAAAATGATTTTGACGGTGACTTGGATGCAAGAAAGAAGAAATTAGATGAACTTCTATTGAAGAGGGATGCGAAGAAGAAGAATGATTCCGAGAAGAAAGTTGTTGATTTGAAAAATGAGGCTGATGGCGTTGAAACATCCACGCTGAGTGAGTTGAGTGGTGGATTAACAGTTGAGAATGATGGGACCCAAGTTCAAGGAGATGTGGATTCATCTGGCGATTCATGTGAGCATGTACATGGTAGGGATATGGACTTGGAGGTTGAGGCTCCACTTGTCCCGCCCCCAGAATTGCCTCCATCTTCAGGAACTATTGCTGTGCCTGAAGAGTCTGTTTCACATCTTTTCTCTGTGTATGGCTTTTTGAGGTCCTTTGGTATCCAACTGTTTTTGTCCCCATTCGGGTTGGATGATTTTGTTGGGGCACTGAACTTTGGTCTGCCAAACTCACTGTTGGATGCTATTCACGTGGCTTTGATGCGTGTTTTGAGACGTCATCTAGACAGACTTTCTTCAGATGGTTCAGAGGTCGCATCAAAATGCTTGAGGTAATATGTTCAACTTTCTTTGGTTTCATCTATGTATCAAAGTATGTGTCTCAGTAGAATTGATGTTTGCTGGTCCTTGGGCTATTTTGGAACTTCTCTCACCAAAGGGGAGAAAAATGAAAATTAAGGTTCTTGGTTAATGGGGCTGGCGAAGAATCTATCGTTTATGCTTATGCTTAGGAGGGTCTATGGCAGCCATTTCACTAGATAGGGTTCTTCTGTTCATATTCTGAAACCTAAATAACTAAATGATATATTTTTTCTTTTCATCTAATAGGGGGGTGAGGATGTTAATTCCTCACAATCAATTTTTAAAAGTGAAATTTGAGGCTGTTAGAGAGGATTTCGTTCATGGTTTTGTGGCTTATTTGGAGGGAAAGGAGCAATAGTGTTTTTAAAAGAAGGGAGACACCATTGGAAATTATTAGGAACCAACGGTTGCTCTTGTTGAAACTGTGGATACAGATAGATACTTTATAAATGAGAAGGATCTTTTGGATTTTGTAGAGCTGTCGTTAAGTCTTACTAACCATACTTGTAAATGGGTTGCACCCTTTTGGTGCAGTGAGTGATATTTATTTTGTTCCTACTAAAATAAAATAAAAGTTAATATCAGTAAACATTGAAGTATATTAAATATTTCTATACTGAGAAATCGAAGGAGTTACATTTTAAGGATTCTTTTATTTAGCAGAAGATATTAATGTATTTCATTAAATTAAGTTATAATATAGGTAATCACGTAGAGAAAAGGATATTTAGTAAGAATCTATGATATGAACCTATTTTCCAAATTTGGGCACAAATTCATGGAAATGCTTAACAGAAATAGCTTTTAGCTAATATATCGAGGAATTAATGTATCTTAAGTTTTTACCTGCCAATTTGCATAAATACCTCTTCTAAACTCATTCTAATTTGAGAAGGTTATTCAAAGACAATGTTAGGGTTCTACTAAAATCAAGGAATCTTTTGTCGGTGGACCGTAAACATAACCGAGTTTTAGCACATGTAGAAATTGTTAATATTTTCTCCACAGGTTGAATCTTTCTTAGTTTGTCACGTCCCAAGTGTCCAAAATGTGACGTAAACATCATTTGATGCTTCAAACCATTGAAGCTGCTGTTGAGGTTTGTGGGCCCATTACGGAAACTGTAAAGTTAGGATTTTCTTATGTCTGAAAACTACAAATTAACATTTTTCTGTCATATCAGAGGATTATCAGGAAGTGCTCACTAAAACATGCCTAATATTGGCACTTCGGTTCCTGCCCAAATATATGCGCGCGCGCGCGTGTGTGTATATATATAATCTTTCTTAGTTTGTCATGTCCCAAGTGTCCAAAATGTGACGCAAACATCATTTGATCTCTTCAAACCATTGAAGCTGCTCTTGAGGTTTGTGGGCCCATTATGGAAACTGTAAAGTTAGGATTTTTCTTATGTCTGAAAACTACCGATTAACATTGTTTCCGTCATATCAGAGGAGTGTCAGGAAGTGCTCACTAAAGCATGCTTAATATTGGCACTTTGGTTCCTGCCCAAATATACGTGTGTGTGTGTGTGTGTGTCTCTATATAGATATAGATATATCTATACATAAATACATGGCACTGCTATTTGATTTTTGCTTGTGTTGCAGTTCAATCTAAGGTGTGTCTCAGAAACAATTTTGAAACACTGCTTACGAGTGTCTCAGATGTGGTTTTGTGGCACTGTTATCTTTTCTCCTCTCCCTAGTATAGTTACAAACATTTTATTTAAGATTTCATCTATTTTGAATGGTCATTGAGGAAAATTCAGAACCATTGTTTTAATCTTCCTATGCAGGTATGTTGACTGGAACTTGCTTGATGCACTGACCTGGCCTGTTTATTTGGCCCATTATTTTCATGTAATGGGATACATAAAGGGGCTAGAGTGGAAAGAATTTTATGAATGTGTCATGGACAAAGAGTATTATTCCTTACCAGCGGATAGGAAGTTGATAATTCTGCAAATCCTGTGTGATGATGTCTTAGACTCTGCAGAGTTGAGACCTGAAATTGACATGCGTGAAGAATCAGAAGTTGGAATAGATCCTGATGCAGTTGCAACCTATCCTCCTGAAAATGGACCGAGAAGAGTCCATCCCAGATATGCCAAAACATCAGCCTGCAGGTATGCAGATGCTATGGAGATTGGTGCAGGAAGTCATGACATGAAGTCATCTGGTAAATCAAGGGCTTTGGGTTTCAAAGGGACTGAAGGTGATGCAGATGCAGTTAATGTTGATCTGGATGCAAATAATGATGAATGCCGGCTTTGTGGCATGGATGGGACCTTGCTCTGTTGTGATGGGTGCCCATCAGCCTATCATTCAAGATGTATAGGTGTGCTCAAAATGTATATACCGGGGGGGTCATGGTACTGTCCGGAGTGCACAATTAATAACATTGGACCAACTATCACAGTGGGGACATCACTTAGAGGAGCAGATGTGTTTGGCGTTGATCTATATGGACAAATCTTCTTGGGCACTTGCAATCATTTACTGGTGTAAGTTTCCACTGCCTTCATTGATCTCTGTACTTTTCTTGAGTTGGTTGCATTGATTAGATATGTGGTAAACCCTCTCCTGAAACTGATGTTCTGTTTTGTAGCTCTGTTCGTGGAACATGTGCAATTTGAAATTTTGCCCCTAACAATCCATCTTAGACTTGGAAATTTATCCAAATCTTTTGTCATGCATTATTCTGATTGCATTTCTATCTTTTGTTTGATTCCTTATTCATGATATTCTTCGCTTAGACTTGTAATTGTTCACCAACTTCTGTTTATTACAGTATGGCTTCCATCAGTGCCAAAGCACATGTTAGATATTACAATCTGACTGATATTGCAAAAGTTGTGCAAGTGCTTTTGTCATCAGCACAACATAGAGCGTTGTATTCTGGGATATGCAAGGCAATTCTAGAGTATTGGGATATCCCTGAAAGTGTCATCACTCTGTACACTATTGAAACGGGTACTGATGTGGCACACATGAGAAAAGGTGCTACATTTTCACCACCATTGCCTCCTCTCCTCAGGGTGAACCAGAAAGGGCCAGGTAAAGTTGAGGCTGAGAGCGCAAGTAGTTCTATTGGAAGTCATCTAGACAGCAACGCATGTCTAAATACTTCATTGGATATTGCAACTGAAAGTAATATTCCTGCTGGCATAAAAGGAACTCAGGACTGCCTTCCAGTGAATCTGAAGCCACAATCTGCCATGTCTACTGGTTCATTTGGCCAGCAGGGTGATCCATCTGATGTGACTGCTCTAAGCTTGGTTGACAAGTCAAGTGCAATGGACCTTGCCGCATGCACCGCAGCAAACAGGAATGAAACTTTTGGTGGAAATGGGACTGATCAGCATTTGTGGGCAAGTCTGACCTACCAAAGCAAGGTAGGCCATCATGCAGGTTTCAGAAGGAGTGATAGGAATTCGGCCAATCTTGTTGTGTACATGGGATCTTGTTTTAAGCCTCAGGCATATATTAATCACTACATGAATGGGGATTTTGCTGCATCAGCTGCTGGTAACCTGGCCGCTCTTTCATCAGAGGAAAGCCACGTTTTTGAGGCTCAGAAATCTGGCAATGCCAGGAAAGCTGCATCTAGTATCATTTCACTGCAGATGAAAGCATTTTCATCAACCGCCTCACGTTTTTTCTGGCCAAGTTCTGAAAAGAAGGACATAGTGAGGGAGAGGTGTGGTTGGTGTCATTCTTGTAAGCTCCCAGCTTCAAGCCGGAGAGGATGCATGTTAAATGCAGCTGTGACAAGTGCCACCAAGAGTGCTACAAAGTTCTTCAGTGGCCTTCTTCCGCTAAAGAATGGAGAGGGAAGTCTTTCTAGCATTGCTGCATACATTTTATATTTGGAGGAAAGTTTACATGGTCTTGTGGCTGGCCCGTTTTTTAGTGAAAGTCATAGAAACCAGTGGCGTAAACAAGTAGAGGAGGCATCAACATGCAGTGCAATAAAAGTTCTCTTGCTTGAAGTGAGTTCTATTTTCTATTACTTTTCTTGCTGAAAGTCTTTTTTAATTTAATTATCTGCACATTTTAACAGACTGCTTAAAAGGATGTCATTGTTTTGAGTATTTTGGAGTGTCTGTTATTTCTTTAAAGGAGATTAAAATTTTCAAAATAGATTTCTGCAGGTAAAAGATAGTAATGTACTTGTCAAAAGAATAGTGTTTGAAATTTTTGGAGAGATTTTGTATAGAATGACGTGGCGATTTTCGCCATTAGTGTCAAAAGTAAGACCTTGGAAATGACGGTAGAGGGGGGAGCAACTATTTCTACAAAATCTCAAAGTAGAGAGGAAAAAGGTGTTCTATGTTCTTGAGTTGCGAGGAATCAAGTTGGCTGGTTGCATCGATGGAGCAGTTGTCGTCGTCAAAGAAGGAGAAGGCTTGATGGATGAAATGGAGGAAAGGGGCAAAATTTTATTGTTAAAGATCAAAGAGAATACAAGTGGCAAATATCTAGAATTTTCTAAATTCCTAAGGAAGGGGGTGAGGGTCCTCGTGTCATCAAAAGGTGGAGATGGCTTCTTTTGGTGGAGAAAGGTGGTGGACCCAGAGATTTTCGTTGGTGTGTTGACGTAGTGAGGGAGCATCAATTCGGAGAGTTGATCAAGAGAGAGGAGAAAGTAGAGAAGATGAATTTAAATGCTCGAGTTGTGGTCATCGCTTTCCTTATAAGGAGGCTTTGCAAAACAATAGAAAATCTTAGAAGGACGTGGCGGTCGAAAGGAAATCGCATTCTGTAATTCAGCAGGTCAGCAGAAGAACCTAGAATCCTCTAATCAGGTGGAGGAGACGAAGCTTATGGGTCAAGAAATTGGGCCAACTTATGTGTTAAAATGGGTCCTCAAGCCCGTTAATCCAAAAGAGACCTTAGGTCATGGGAAATAGCTCCACTGCGGGTGGACCCAATTGTTCTAGGCTATAGCGAGGTAGGATCTGATAGAGAAGAAATGGGCCTCTTCGAGAGCTTGGGTCAGATCTTGGGTGGGACGGATTGGATGATGGAGTTGAAATTGGGTCAGGGAGTAGTAGTTAGTGATGGAATGGGTATCACGAGATCCTCTTCTCATTCATGCCTTAATTTTGTTTCAATCTCCAAAATGGGTTCAACAAGTTGAGGCATGTTGCCAACGCATAAGGATGCTAGCCAAGGGTGATATTTTGGAGATTAAGGGAGTGTGGAGATCGGAGGCATCATTGGTGAAGAGGGACTTGCTAATGGGAGGTGTCACAATGAAGGAATGGCAGATTGGGGAAGCTGGTGAGCTATTGGAATGACGAGGAGTCTATAACATGCTTGTTTTGCTAGGAAGAGATGGATTTTTGTTCATTGAAGTTTATGGGACCATGGATAGGTCAGGTGTAATCAATTATGAGATGATTTGAGGGTGTGAATAGAAGAGGGGGGCAGCAATACGCCTTGGGTGATCGGAGGGGGTTTCAATAAAATTTTATTCTTTCACGAGAGGAACAAAAGCGGTAGCAAGGATAGTTACATGGGTGAACTCAAGAAGGTAGCAAAGGAGTTGGAGTTGATAGATCTCCTTTTGGTCGATGGTCAATTCACATGATCCAATCAAAGGGAGGTCTTTGTGATGTCAAGGCTAGATAGGTTCTTGGTGTCATCGAAGTGGGAGGAGAAATTCCCTAGAACTCAATAGAAACTTTACTTAAGAATCACATCCGATCATCACCTCATTGTGTTGGAAAGGATGAAATGAGTTGGGATCCATGTCCTTTTAGATTCACAAATATGTTGTTGGAGAGGAAGAAACTTCATGATTTAGTGAAGAACTGGTGGGATAGTAAAAAAGCGGTAGAGAATGCAAGTTATGTACTGACATGTAAATTACGGCGGAGGAGGTTAAAAAATGGAACAACGAGAGAATGGGGTGTATGGGTGAGAGACAAGAATCTCTATGGAGGCAACTGCAAGAAGTGGATCAAACCATCATGAAAGTGAAGGAAAGGTGGAACTTCAGAGAAAAAGAGAGGAGGTATGTAGTGAGTTATCCTGGGTGTTCAAAATCGACGAAATTTCGTGGAGAAAAAAGTTAAAAGCTTTATGAGAAAGGAGATAGAAATATTCGTTACTTCCATCAAATAGCAAGTGTGCACCAGAGATACAACTATATAAGCAAGTTGCAGGTTGACGAGAGGTTGGTGGAGGAGGCCAATGAGTTGAGGAGAAGATTAGGGGTTTTTATGCTGCTTTATATAAAAAAAGAAGAGTGGAGACTGAACTTGAATGGTATGGAGTTTAAGATGATTGGAGAGGAAGTAAAAAATCAAATTAAAGAACCATTTGGAGGGGAAGAAGTGAGGGTTGCTTTAAATGAGTGTTAAGGTGATAAAGCGTTGGGGGATGGCTTCACTATTGTAATTCCTTCAAAGGCACCAGGACATAATAAAAGCGAGAATTATGGGGCTTCCGTTGATTTCTTCTGAATAGAGGATTTTGTAACAGCCTTGAATGCAACCTTTCTGGTGCTTATTCCCAAGAAACTAGGTGTCGTTGGTATCAAAGATTTTTGGCCTGTTAGTTTGGTGGGATGCATCTACAAACTAATGGTCAAGGCACTTGCTAACTAGCATAGGGAGGTTGTGAATAAGTTTGTGAGTCAAAACTAAAATGGCTCTGTAAGGAGTAGGTAGATTTTAGATGCCGCTTTAACTGCTAATGAGGTGCTTGATTTTCAACAAAAAATGAAAAGAAAAGGGGTCATATGCAAACTAGACATGGAGAACGCTGATGATCATGTTTTGTAGTTTTGCACATGTTAAGAAGAGTGGGATGTGAAGAAAAGTTGTGTAGCTGGGTGAAGACGTATATCCACGATGTCATTTGCAGTTTTGGTAAGTGCTAGCTCCTCCGGATTCTTTAAATGAACCAGAAGGTTAAGATAAGGTGACACTCTCTCGCCTCTTCTATATATCCTTGTGGTGGAAGCCTTGGATAGGATGTTGCCAAGGGCAGCAAATCGTGGATTGTTAAAAGGGTTTCAAGGTGGATGATCAGAATGGGGAAGTATCTATTTTCCACTTACTTTTGTCTGACAATACAACCATCTTCTATGGGGCAGAGTATAGACAACCGGTGAATCTCATGTACATTTTATTTGGGTTCGAGATAATGTTAGGATTAAAAATTAATCTATCAAAGAGTGAGTTAATCCTAGTGGGTGAGGAAGTAGATGGAGGAGTACTAGTAGGGGTTTTGTGCTGCAAATAGGGCTGCTTAGCTTGGCAGTACTTGAGGCTGCCTCTAGGGGCCAGTTTTGAGGAGGCTACTAAATGATATGGTATTGTGGATAGAATGAAGAAGAAACTTGCTGGTTGGAAGAGATCATGTCTCTCTAAGGGAGGAAACCTCTCTTATAAAAAGTACCTTGTCAAATTTGCCGGTATACTATATGTCCCATTTTGCTATCCCAAAGGAGGTGGCTGTGAAGATAGAAAAATTGCAGAGGCAATTTTTACGGGGCAAGAGGGAGAATGTGCACAAATACCATCTGGTGAGTGGGGATGTCATAATTCAACAAGTAGCTTCCGATGGCCTTGGGCACTGCTTGGAAGATGTTTGTGGAAAATGATGAATGATAAGGAAGCGTTGTGGAGAAGGGTGGTGGTAGCATATTAAAGGGGGGTTGGTTTTGACAGTGGATGGATAACGAGGAGGGAGAGAGAAGCATATGGCATTAGCGTGTGGAAGGCCATAAGCGAGGGGTGGGAGGAGTTTGAAAGGAGGGTCAGGTTTACAGTAGGTGATGGTAGGGCTCATAGATTTTGGAGTGACAGATGGACCGGTAAGGCCTATCCAATTGTCTTCTCATTGGCTGTCAATAGGAGGGCTCTGGTTAGTGATTACGCCCAAGGGGAGGGGAGGAATGTGGTATGGTCAGTTTTGTTGAGAAGGAGTGTGCAAGACTGGGAAGTAGAGGGGTTGGTGGAATTTTTTAGCAAAATATATGGAGAAGAAATTGACCTGGACCATCCAGATAAGATGCTGCTGAAATTGGAAAATAGGGAGGTAACGAAATTTTCAGCTAGAGAATACTACAAATCATTAATTCAGCCTGCAATGGGTGAGCAGTACCCTTGGAGAAGGCGGGCGTGCCAACCAAAGTTGCATGTTTTGTGTGGGAAACAATTCAACCCTCAATCATATGAGAAGTTAATCACAGTGAACAAGTATTACATATGCAAAAATGAAGCAGAATCGATTTCTCACCTCTTCTTGGAATGCCATTGGGCAGATCAGATGTGGGAAGTAGTCTTGAGGGTTTTGGGAGTGGCCTGGGCAAGATAGACGCAGTGGGTGGGGAAAGATTGGCTTAGGCTGGAATGCACAGACTAAAAGCCAAGAACAAGTTGTATATAAAGATTTTTTTTTCTTTTCTTTTGGGTTTTGTGGGTGATATAGAGGGAAAGAAATAGGAGAGCATTTGAGGGGAGTGAGAGACCATTGGGGATTATTATTAGTGCTTAATGGTTAAAACTACTAAAATTGTGGGAAACAAGTAATGATTTTGTAAATGAGGAGGAACTAGTTGATTTTGTAGAGCTGCTGATGATATAGATCACTAACTATACCTGTAAAGGTGCTATGTATGTAACAGAAATCTTTTGTTCCTGGTAAAAAAAAAAAAGATAGTAATGTGCTTTAAATGTTTTCTTTAAGATTTTTAAGTTCTCTTTGAGATCCTTTTATATAGTCTAATATCTTAGGAAAGGACCAAAATTGTATGTTAATCTTTTTTTTTTTTTTCACTGAAAGAAAATCTAGGGGCTTAATGAGAAAATTTTCCAACCCAGTAATAGTTAATATCTAATATTTGGGATAAGAGAGATAATTGTAGTTAGCTATTTGTGGTTCTAGTTTGTAGGTTACTGTTTGTCTAAGTTAATTATTTTTTTTTAAATTTGTTTAGTTGTTTTCTTTAGAGAACTGTTTGGAAAATGTAAGAAGATGACAGCATTATAAAGATCCGTGTGATCTATCAATTCATTTAACTTCTCTTGTTGGCTTTCCATAAACCTGGGTGGCACTGCCTAAGGATTTTTCTAACAAATTGTTTACTCACCCAAGAAAGCTGCAAGTAAGAAGAACATATTTAGAGGCATTGAAACTTTGACAGATCAAGTAATGTTTCTGCTCCTCGACATGACTTGCTAGATTTTGTTCTTTTCTAATTTTAGTTTACTACTTCTTCCTGATCTGTCCTTCCTTATAATGCCCCTAAGTCACAAATGTTCACGGGCTCCATTATGTGGTACACTGCAGGCCTTAACACCAAAACTTCCTTCAGTGTTCTGTGGTACTTCTTGTCATTCATCTTAGATGCAATCAAGATGCTTCTTAATGTTTTTTGTTTAGGTATTGTTTGTCATATACATGCTGATGTCATTTTTCATCTCAAGGACCAGCTTCGTTTAATTTATTGAAGGTTTGAAAACTAGTCTCCATGCCCAGACTAATTTTCAAAAAATACAATTCTTTCCCCGCAAATCAGCTGGAAATTGCTGAACTACAATACTATTTCACTAAATTTAGAACACTGTCTGAAGACCTTATAGTTCATCTTTATGAATTCATTAGTGGTTGTATTTTTATTTTATTTTTTAAGATTTATATTCATCTTTTTCTGCATGTTCTTCATGTATAGTTCACTGACTCCTTTGCAGTTGGGGGAAAACATCTGTTCTATTGCCCTTTCTGGGGATTGGGTTAAACTAATGGATGATTGCTTGGTTGAGACATCTATCATTCAAAGTGCTTCATGCACTATGGGAATAGCACAGAAACGTGGACTGAGTGGGAAACGGCAAAGGAAACAGTCTGAAGTCACACTTGATGGTTGCAATAATGATAACTTCAGCTGGTGGCGAGGGGGAAAGTTATCAAAGTACGTGCTCCAGAAAGCAATTTTACCATGCTCGATGGTAAGAAAAGCAGCTCGCAAAGGTAACTACTATACCCTACCATTTCCTTGTGAAAACGATCATCAATCTCGTGTTGTTATTGATGTTATTGTTATTATTATATTGACTACTGAATAATGATATTCTTATTAATGCATATCTTTAATGTATTGTTGATGTTATTGGCTTCAGGTGGCATTAGAAGGATTTCTGGCTTTAATTATTCTGATGATTCTGAGCTTCCTAAAAGAAGCAGACAGCTAGCTTGGAGAGCTGCAGTTGAACGGAGTAAGAATGCATCGCAGCTTGCGCTTCAGGTTTGTTCTTATTTATTGTATAGTATTTCAATTGTACTCAGTTGCGTGTCTCCTCTCTTGTTCAGCACATTGTCTCTGGTACAGTATCTGAGATGATTTGATGAGATTTGTTGTTAAGTGGTTTCTTAAAGTACAATTTGAATATGCATCAGGTTAGATACCTAGACATTCATGTGAGATGGAGTGATCTTGTGCGTCCAGAGCAGATTCTGCCGGATGGAAAAGGTCTAGAGACAGAAACCTCTGTTTTTAGAAATGCAAATATTTCGAATAAGAAGGTTGTTGATAACAAGATCAGATATGGAGTTACTTTTGGGAATCAAAAGCATCTGCCTTCTCGTGTGATGAAGAATGTAATTGATGTTGAGCGAAGTCAAGATGAAACATATATATACTGGTTTCCTGAAACACGTATTCCTTTATATTTGATCAAAGAGTATGAAGAAATTTTACATCAGGTGCTTTTAACATCGGCTAAGAAGCCCTCAAATGCATTGTCCAAGTTGCAGAGAAAGCAGTTGAAAGCATCCCGTCAGGATATATTTTCCTACCTTATGTGTAAGAGAGATAAGTCAGAGAAGTGCTGTTGTGCTTCATGTGAGCTGGATGTTTCACTCAGGTAATGTTTTGTTTTTTCTTTCTTTTTTTTTTCCCCCTCTCCTTTTGATACTGAAGCATGTTCTCTCTACAAACTTGATGGCTCATTGGTTTTGTCTTTGGTGTTGTCTTCAGGAATACGGTCACATGCAGTGCATGCAAAGGTATGGTAAACCAAGCTGCTACTTTAATTTCCAGAACTAAGCCCCCCCCCCCCCCCCCCCCCCCCCCCCCCCCCCCCCCCAACCCCACTGATGATTTTTTTTCAACATCAAAATATCTTCAAATTTCACTCAGTCTGTTTGCATCGAAAAATGCATCTACAGTTACATTACCAGCTGAGCCAGGGACTTGTTACTCTGTTCAGAAGTCCTTGTTCCCTGCGAGATCCAAGATTGCCACCTTTCTTGTGTACACACTTGACCTTTGAAATATCCGATCCATTTAACCATCTCTCATCAAAACATTTGTTTGTGTCTATCAAATAAAAAACCCAAACTGTTTGCAACTGTAACTTTATCTTCCATTGAAAAGGAAACCTTGTTTTCACTGGTACATTGATCTACTATGTGACAGCCATATCAATTTTTATTTAATTTATGCCGAGGTCCAAGGTCCAAGGTCATGAAACATTCCTTTATCTCATGTCATGCCACATTTTTCATTTTTAGATTCCTAAGATAAACACGATAATGTGAAAAGTTGAAGAATTAAAATCTCTACTTTCTGATAATGCACTTTGTTAAGAAATTAAAATCTTTGTTTCATTAACTTTTGGGGCTCTTTTAGGACCAAAATTTAATGGATGGTGTGCCACTAGGCAGTTTGATTCTCCATGAAGTTTGTATGTGATCAGATGTGACATGACCTGGGAGGGGTTAGATCAAATGAGCAAAATCTTAACTAGGAATCCCAATTGAGTGTTGCAGTAGAAAATCTCGTGTGGTCTGACCTCTCGAAATATAGGGGAATGTGTTGTGATGTCACTTGGGTAGGATCTGATGGCTGCAAGTATTAATGGATCAAGAAGTTGGCTTGAATTATTGCACTAAAAGATCTGATATTTCCCTAGCACAGTGGTTTGAAGTAATGCTCCTATAATAGTGGGTTTGGGAGAGCACTTTTCGGGATTTTTTTCTTCAGAATTTAAAGAAGCTTTGAAATAGGTTTATATATATTGTAGGTGTTCTCCCTCAAATTCAAGACACATATGAAGCATATGTACTCCCTTCCAGACTAGGAATATTTTTACCATCTTCGTTAACATATCATATTCATCAGCCATTACTATGATCTTACTATGACCATTTTCATATTCATCAGCCATTACTATGATCTTACTATGACCATTTTGAAGACAAAATTACCCTTGGTCAAACTTTTATAGCCTTCACTCATAACCGCTTTTAATTGGGAGAGTTGTGATGATTTTGGTGGAGTGCAATCTCAGATGAAGCATGCTTACAACTTTGTAATTCACATCATTCATCAAGAGTAGAACAGCATGGAGCATTATACTCATTGTGTTTAATTCCTTAAAGATGCTAATTTATGCACAGATACCGAACTGGAAGTTATTTCTCTGAGTTTTTCAAATATCCTGAATTTATGATCTCTTAATTGTCCATGTTAGCCCTTCCCAATAATCTGAACATTTTTATGGCTAAAGTAGTAATTTTCTGGATGTTTCGTATTGTTTTCCCTTATACATCTACTATGATTACCTTTGCTGCTGAGAATTGAACTATTCTGGATGTTTTACTAGAATTATCTTATTTTTTGTTTTTTGCTCAGGTTATTGCCATAAGGACTGTACTTTAAGTTCGATAAGCACAAATGGGAAGGTTGAGCTCTTGATGACCTGCAAGCGCTGTTACCATGCCAGATCTCATGCCCAAAATGAAATCAATAAGAAGTATCTAAATGCTTCATCGCCTTTGAGTGGGCAGGAACATCGCACTGTGGTGATGGCCACTAAAGACACACAGCATAAAGCTTTTAATCAGCCATTAACACCTGTTAGAACCCACAAGAGTTCTGAAGTCAAACATGCTACTTCTTGTTCTAGTCTGGCAACAAAAAGTCGAAGTAGAATATGTTCTTGGGGAGTCATTTGGAGGAAAAAGAACAACGAAGATACAGGCATTGATTTCAGACGGAAAAACATTCTTCTAAGGGGTAGTTCAGACAAAAACTTTTTGAAGCCTGTTTGTGATCTGTGTCAACAGCCTTATAATTCTACTCTGTCATATATTCACTGTGAAACTTGCAAAAGTAAGCATATTCTACCTTATAAGTGTTATGTTATTTTGTTTCTTCCTTTTCTTTTTTGCCTTTTCAACTGTTGAAAACACTTTATTCATTCTGATGTATGTATTATTGATGCATCCTATTTGTGGTCACTTTTAGAGTGGTATCATGCTGAAGCTGTTGAACTTGACGAGTCAAGGATTTCTGATGTGGTGGGTTTCAAGTGTTGCAAGTGCCGTAGGATTGGACCACCGGAGTGTCCATACATGGACCATGAACTCAGGGAGCAAAAGCGTAGAAAGCGTCGCATTAGGGCTCAAAAACAAGGACAAGCAAATATTGCTGCGGATCCTCATTGTGGAACCATTTCTGAATCCAAAGAGTCAAAAGCAACTACCTCTATGTTTCCTGCAGAGGATGTGTTTGTTTCAGATGATGATCCTCTTCTTCTCTGTCTTCCAAAAGTTGAGGAAACTACAGAGAACAATTCAGATTTTGAATGGAATTCTGCTTCTGGGCCAGGATTGCAGAAACTGCCAATTAGAAGAAATGTGAAGCATGAAGGTGATGTGGATGGTCTTTCTGGGAGTAACCTTTCTAATGTTGAATTATCTGATTATCACGAAACCAATAGCCTTCCGAAATCTAAAGAGGAAAAATCACTTCCTGTTGCTGAATGGGATGTTTCTCTTCATGGGCTTGAAGGTGAGGTTCTGTTTGACTATGAAAATCTTAATTATGAGGACATGGAGTTTGAACCCCAGACTTACTTTTCTTTCACGGAGTTGTTGGCATCTGATGATGGTGGCCAGTGTGATGGATTTGATGCATCTAGCGATGCATCAAAAAATGTAGAAAATCAAACTGCTTCAGTTTCTCATGTGGAACAGTGTGGTATGAGTACTCATGGCCAACCAGCATCAACAATGACCGTGAGTTCCAATGTTTCTGCGGTTCCTTGTAAGATATGTTCACATGTGGAGCCAGTCCCTGATCTTTGTTGCGAGATTTGTGGGCTTTGGATACACAGTCACTGTTCTCCATGGGAGGAGTTATTATCAGAAGGCAGTTGGAAATGTGGTGGTTGCCGAGAGTGGCAATAGCCAACTCATCCATTGGTAATAAGTTTGGGCTGGTGTATGCTGTTTTTGATTCTCAGAGACATTTTCTACTGGATAAGGGTAGTGAACTTTAGATACTATTCACAAATTTCTGCTGATGATCCCAGCTTATAGTGTGTTGATTAGGATGCGCAAGCTCATTCTTTGTCCCTGTTGAAGTTAGAGAAGATGTTGAATGTCATGGCAGTGCTTCCAGAAGCTAAGCATTCTCCACAAATTTGCAGTGGTTTCCCCCGGTGGTACTGCCTGTGGCCAGCAAAGTATTGCTGCTTCATGGAACTTTTCTGTTTTCTCCAAGTAGGACAAGTCTTTTCTAAGGTTAGCTTGGGACATGATTTTAATTAGTTTGGATGAACCCGTCAATGGTCTTTTGGGAGTTTCATGAACTATAGGTAAGGTAGGCTAGATAGCAGCTCCCTAATATATTCATGCTAACAAAAAACAAAAAGAAAAAAAAAAAAAAGAGAGAGAAATTCACAGGCTTAAGATATGTTGGAAGATGAGCAGGTTTTTATTATGCTTATCTGATTGCATTGTTTGTATAGGTCAAACTCAGCATATTTTTCCCCCTGATATTAGCATGTATTTAAGATCCTCGTCAATTTGGTGAAGCCTAGTCTTTTTGCAGTGCTTTGACAGATGGTTAGGTCTGTTCTGACGGGACTTCTATCTGAAGGACTTCCAAACTTCTCAAATGCAACTTGAGGCTATTACTTCCTGTTATAAACCTTCACTGCTTGTAGTGAAGCTGCTAAGACACCTGTATAAGCCTGGGTATCACTTGATGGGCCTTGAGCCCCCATGTAGATGCTTTTGGAACCATATAAGCAGGCTTTGGAACTGATTCTTGTTATGTAGATCAAAAGAAAGAAAAAAGAGAGAAGATGGAAACATGAGATACGTAGCTCTAGGCAGCAGTGCCCAATAATCACAGCTCGTGTCCTTGATGGCAGTTGATTAGGTGAACTTCATGAACATTTCCCATGGTGACTCCCTTGTGTTTCACAATTAATGTAAGTATGATTGTGGGCGCTGCTGGTACAGGGGATGTCACCAGATGTTTACATAAATACCTCTTACATCTACAAAGTTAATTGCACAGCAGACACAAGAATACGAGCTTCCCCGTTATAACTCTCTCCCTCATCTGACTTTGTGATTTGATGCAAGATAGAATCACATTTGATCGAAATCATTCAAAATGCTATTACCTTATTTTCAAACAAAAAAAAAAACAAATCTTCTTGCCTATAATTGATCTTGTTACCAGCCTGAATCAAATACAACTGTTACAAACTGATTCTACTTCATGCAATATCTTACATCCTGTCATATATCATGCTACAAATCCAACGAAATGGGGAAGTGATTTATGAAAAAGAAAACAAAAAATATGAAGGAAAAAAACGTTAAAAAAGACACAAAAACTCACCCCCAGAATAAAAGAAAGATGAAAAAAAAAAAAAAACTCACGAAGGCACAATATAATTGTGCAGAAAGAATATCAAAATGCCGATGAACCCTGGAAATCCCACTCAAACACAGCCCATCACAATGTAGCTCTCTATTGTTGCCGCCGCCAGCCCCAGCATTATGAATTTCTTGGCCACCTCCAGGTACAAATGGGTAGGCCGGCTGTATAAATCAGGTTTACAAGTGTATAATCAACAAATCTTCACATTTTTATCTCATCCATCTTGTCATAGCAAACCAGCCAGCATGGCTCCTGGATCATTCCCAACCGCTGCTGGGCTGGTTGGTTGAGCTGCTGCAGCTGCTGGTGGCACTGGTGCAGGGGCACGGGGAGCCATAGGAATGGAAATCAATTGTTCCTTAATGAACTCCTTCAACCTGCAAATAGTATGGGTCAGGAAAAGTTGCCAAGCTTTAGAAGTTACAGGTAACTTGGATTTTCTGAAAAATTGAAGTACATACTCAAATGTCAGCGTAGGATCCCCTGACCCAATAGTCATGCGCAACTGAGTTCTATCTGCTGGGTCAGTTTCAATTCTAACCTGAACAATGCAAAGAAAAGACTAAGTAGCAATCTTTCCTGGATTGTATTGCACATTGTAGATAGACTTTTTCAGATATAATTTCTTATGAATAGAAGGCTGGCATCATGTACCTAAGTTTCAGTAATATTGGATAAGGGTCAATGGAATCAAAGGATTACAGTGCTGTACTATATAACAGCAACATAGCCAATTGTAACAAGCAGATGAATGGTTTGAAAAGGACATATATTCTTACCAAGCAGAGCATTGCCCGTGTGCTCTCTGAGTAAAAGGTTGTGCTGGCAACTAGATTATTAGGATTTGGGTCCTAGAACAAAGCATACACAAATAAATATATAAAATAGAAGCCCAAGAAAAAAGAGAGAAACAGATGCATAAGCGAGAAGAAACAGTGACATACAAGCCCTGGACAAACTATTAGCCGTAAACTGTTAAATAGATTTGCCATTTCTGGGAGAAGAAGTGGTCGCACACCTCTAACCTGCATGAATTAGTAGAAGAACAAGGTTACGCCAATCTATGTAACCGTGGAGGTAGATAGTGAAAACATAACTCGTCGATAAACAAGAACTTGCCAAAGATTTTCTGATTCTTTTTCCTTGGATACAATGTGGCTAGTTTGTCATTACCATGTAAGGCTAAAATCTTATTACCATGCAAACAAAACTTTGATGAAGATAGATAACTCATCAATAAGAAAATGGATTTTATATTTGTGGGGTGTGAGTGTAGGTATTCGAACTAATTTTGGATGAACCAGAAGTGACTACATAAGAAATTATGCCAAATTGAATTTCACAAGCATTACTGTCAATTTAAAAAATTAAAGTTTATAATAAAGTTGCATTAGAAGGAAAGTGGCCTCAAGAAGCTATTTACTTCTGCATTTTTCTACTCTTTTTTTTGGGGGGGGGGGGGGGGGGGGGGGGGGGGTGAGGGGGTTGTCATGTGCCCTGAGATCAAAAAAATTGTTTGTAATGCAAAAGATATGGTAAATAGACATACAACTTCTTGAAGCTTCAATGGTGGTCCTGAAAGTGATCTCCATTGAGGGAAAAACTCTTCAGCAGACACTGATATTGGCTGAAGAAACTTATTCAACACAGCTGGAAGGCGAAGCTTGACATTAACCTGAAAAAGCCAAAAACAAAGGACCACAGTTAGAAAAACTAACAAGACACCCATGCAGTGTCATATAAACTGTGAGGTTTTGACCATAAGAAGTACCATATTGGTCCCAAACTTGTAGGAGAAGTCCAGAACAGCAACATCCCTGCTTGGGCGGAGATTTACAACTTCAAGAGGGCATTGAACCTATAAACCATGAAGAAAATATGACATAGTAATAAATAAATGAAGAAGGTAGGATAGCAAAGCCAATGGATTGACCAATAGTCAGTAACCAGTTATAAGCAATTAATATTATTCTCACCTGTGCCCGAGGGGGAATAGTTTCAGGCACCATCGAGAGCTCCAACTTTAAATGCGCAGGAGGCAATATTAGAGCCTGGACTGAAACAAGAGGAGAGGTATTCTTGTTTCCCAAGAAAAGAACAAGCCGCCCATGGTGGCCTCGCCACTCTGCTTTAATGCCAATCTGCAACAAATTTAACAAGATAATCACAGTGAGATAAACATGGAAGCTTCCTTAAAAACTTGCAACTCCAAAAAAAAGGCCATGAAGATAGCTGTCCGATAGTAATATACAGAGAAGATAACTAAGCTGAAGAAAGAAGAATCTACAAGATGACACTTCATAGCAAAGGAATATCATACCTGAATATAAGGATCCTCGTACAGAACACCACTATCCTTCAAGCATAGAGCATGAAATCTCTCAGCAATATTCCCAATTGGCTGCACACATGAATGATGGAAGCAGCTTGTCAAAGGTGTATCAACACCACAAATTCAAGTCATTCTTTCAATTAATACCAAGAAAATGATGACCAAGATGATTATTGTTAGATGACGAAGGATGTAGTTGTGTTCCACTATAAAATGAAAGAGTTTGCATCACACTCAGTACATATTAATGTTGCAAGGAAATTGAGCAATTTAGAGAAAATATAGTGAAATCGTGAAATATATCTGGACTTCAGAAAATAAGCAAAAGTAAGTAAACGAAACAACACTTGAAACATTATAACTAAGAAATGAATCAAAAGGTTGAAAATATCTCCATTCCTTCCCCGCTCCCTTCAAGTTGTGAAAGCCGTGAAAGAAATTTCAATAATTTTTTTGCGAACAGAATATTGTGATATTTCTTTTCTAACAACATTGATAATAGTTGTGAAAGACTAAAATTTCATATAACCATCCTACCTATTAAAAGTTGGGTGGGGCAAGAAAAGAAAGGACCCATGCATATAAACAAACCACAAGTCAAATCATAGCCAGTAATCCCATCCTGTAGAACAGCATCCAGCTGCCCTTCTCAGTGACTGAGTCAATTACCAAACAGTCATCTACAGGGAGAGGGCTCATGGGGGCGCACATTCAACCAGTTAAGGTTCCATTCAATTTTCTTTCAACCATCACTATGGCCAGAAACATCACAGGTTTATTTGAGATTAAAGGCAAATCCCCTGGAGTTCCACCGACACCTTCGGACTTAAGAAAGGGTTTGCCATGCAGAATATAAAGCAATACCTGTACAGTATTTGCTTGTTCTCCAACAGGCACTATGGCAGTATCATCCACTGCATTTGTAGCACTTTCCAAACCCGACATCACAGTCTGCTGAGATTGGACAGCAGCTCCCGGAGGGCCTTCAATGGCTAGGGGCCCCAACAGATCACCCAAGAGATCTGCTGAAGGAGGTTGAGGATCTACTATGCTCAAACTTCCATTTGGCTGTACTTCCGCTGAAGCGTTATCCTGCCAATATACCAACATAAACATAATCTTCCAGTGTAAATAAAAGGACTGCATGTTATATGAAAGTTTGGGGTGGGAGGGAGGAGGAGGAAAAAGGCCACACATTCTAGGTTTTAGAGAGAGATGATTACTCACAGGACTACTGGTCATGCTAGGCATCTTTACAAGAGCAAGCTGGCCCACAGGTGGCGTCCCATTAGCAGGGCGTTGGTCAGTGACAACCAAAGCATTTGAAGTCTGCTGTTGCGCCCTCAACCTTATAGCACTCTGGTCGGCAGTATCAACTTCAGTATCCTCTGCTTTCTTTATCAATGCAGACTGTAAATCAAAAAAAAAGAATAGAAGTTGGCTCCAATACTCTTTGTCCAAATCCTTCAATCAAGTTTAAGGTCCATTACTGCTAGTTTGCCCCTTCAGAACTTGAAGTTGTGACAACCACACGCACCTGCCGCTCAGGGAACTTGGGCATTTCAGCCAATATGTCCACTAGTGCAGCGCCTTTTCTACTTAATGCAAAATATTCAACAGCTCTTTGCTGTATCTCTGCATCAATGCAGCTCTCGTATCTGAAAGAACAAATCATAAATACATAATGACAAAAGTGATGCAAACAAAAGAATGGGAAGAAGAAGATGGAAAAGTAAATCTTACTTGTTAAATATTGCCCAAATCTGATTTTGCAGTTCTTTATCTGGGGGTTGAGTGTGCATTAGGATCTTAGCATAAGTTGACAGAAGAATAGGAATGGTAGAAGTCCTGAGAATACATTAATAGAGTCTAAGATATGCTGAAATGAATGCAAAAGAAATATCAATGCTAAAGAGGGACATGTTCTTACGACACAGTCGGGAGCTTCTCATGTATAATGCTAAAGATCTCCTTCGGGCTACATCCTGGCCTTCTAGCCAAAAGGTGGCTGTACTCTCCAAGTATATAAGCACTGACCTGTTGAGTGTATACCAAGTAATATTAGAGTTATACATCTGTGGTAATTGAGCTGTGTTACATGCATCATAAGATACCTAATCAATTGAAAAATTGTGGAGTGCAAAAGTAAATAATTGGAATATGATTTAAAATCTAGCAATGGATCGAGCACAAATAAGCATAACTGAATACCAATCTCTTTAGTACATGATGTGGAATGGAGCTAAAAAAGTATCAGAGAAAATTCTCCAACAACCATCGGAACAATTCAACATAGAACTTTCTACATACAGTATACACTACTGCATTCAGATGCACATAATTTGCATGCCAAGGGAAGCTCATAAACACACCTTGACCATTGTCTCGTGTATAGCAGGCTTATCCAGATACTCTCTTGCTTTTGCTGCTGCATAAGGCTGATCAACAACATAAAGTTTCAGCAAGAAAAATGAATATCTATCAGAAACAGGATGGCAGTATATGTCTTGCAAGCATTTGTTCACCTGCAGATCTTCATTGTTCGTGACAAACTGCACAACGCGAAACCATATGTCATCGCTAACAAAATCTCCTGCCTTGTCAATCAACTGAAGGATCACATCCACATACCTGAGAAATAACAAAATATGAAATGTTATGCACCTGCTCAATAATTTGCATGCCTGTAACATAGATAACAATGCAGACACAAGGACACCGTTTACCTCCCAGACATAGAAATATGAGATTAGAGAACATCCAAAAGAATTTCCTTAAAAGATCAATATCTATTAACATGAGTGCAAAAGTACCAATAAAGTGAAATCAACATGTTCACCATGATATTGGCAGATGCAGGAAATGTTGTGCTGCAGAAAAGCATAACAATGGAAATCTTTCAAGTTGCTTTAGCCTCCATCATCTATGATTAATCATCAATAATATCGAAGGCTAAAATGATCCATAATTGCAACAAACAAACAAAATAAGTGAAAGACAGCCAACATCAATCTTCTATATACCATCCATGAGCTTTCAAAAGCAATAATAGCTGTTATTGAATTTGACAGTTTAATCCCTTCTAACGGTTGCGTACTATTGATTTATGATCTAATACCAAAGGCAAAGATATTTGTTACTGAGCTAGCTCAAATTATGTCATTTTGTTTCACTCAAGACGGTCACGGACCTTCATTTACAAAGTCTGCGCTAAGTAACTAAACAATTTAGAATTTTTATGCTTGTCATTTTCTCATTGCTCATAGCTTATGTTTGAGTCAATTTTCCACATCCCTGATTTCCCCATTTCTTGCAATGGAAATTTTATCTTACCATGAAAGATCAGGAGCAAACTTCTCAGCAAGAATAGCAGCTTTAAGTGACAGTTCCTCGCGCATTGCAAAGTCCGCTGTGCTAAGATACTGAAAAACACATGAAGGTCAGAGGCATGTCAAGTTTGTCTCTAAAGTCTAGCTATGGGCTGAAATTGAATCAATGTAATATCAATCATCCACTAGAACCACATTGATAACTAGAACATGCCCAAAGAATGACTGTACCTGCAATATTTCTTCAACTATGTCCTTTGCATTCGAAACGTCACACATACCATAAAGCAAATCAAGAGCACGCCGACGAATACTGAGGGACAAATATTGATGTCAATAGAGAAACCAAAATTGGAGTAGAATTCATGATGTCCAAGGTAATGCAAGTACAATAAGAGAAATCACATATGTTTAGCTTCATTCCAATCTTATTTGACAGCAAATGATTCTTATTTAACTTTGGTGCCCCATCATCTCTTCATAAGAGAAAGAATTTTACTTAAGAAAACACCAATAGGTGCCAGCCAAATAAAGATAACCTAAGCAAATGAAAGGTCTATACGGTCTAAGAGTTCCTCTTGCTTATCAAAAGAACACCCTTTAAGCCACAGTATCTAACCATCCATCCTAAGTGTTAGAATTCAGTTATCCACAATATCAAATTCCAATTCAGCATATGCAGAGCATTCAAAGAGTCACTGATTTTCACTGATAAGACAGATATTTTGATTTCCCACAACTTTCTGTCAAGTTTCATCTCAACTGTCACACTGAATCAAGATCCTGCAAAGATGCTAAATACATGTAGTTGAATTTAGTAAAGAAACTATATCAACCGGGCATTTATCCCATCACCATACACATCATAATCATCCAAACTAGTCAGATCATCAATCATTTCAAAGAGATTGCATAACCACAGAAGTCTGATTTGCGGTAAAGAAAAAAAGAAATATCGTGCAAAACGCAATACCAAACAACAACAGATCTGCCAATTTCAGCAGGAAACTAGCACAACATTTTGCACTACAATTTAACCTGATGTCGGGATCCTTCAGTGAGGTAATGATCTGTGCTTGATGTCTTTTGATAATATCTTGGACATCTGTTACCATCAACATTCGAGTCATATTCTCCTGCATTCAGGCATTGAAGCTACATATCACCAAAATTATGCAGTATTTGGAGATTCAGCTAGAGAGCTTGCTCAAATTTAGACATAAGAACTCCAATTTGGCCTGTTCTGATGAACTCTTTCCAACAAGATAGGCTAGAAAAAAATCATAAAGCTACAGTATTCCCACAACTTACCAAACCAAGATATCTAATATTGGGTTCACGAACAGCAATAAATTTTCCTAGAAGGGCAACACACTGAGACATCATCTCCTTTTCAGCATCAAGATGCATGACCTACAAAGGAGAATTAAGAAAGCAGAGAACATTAATGAGAGGGGTTACCAATATTCTCATTCACACACATGCATACACAAGCGAAAAACCAAAATGATGGACCAAAAGGTACATGCTTATAAGAGAAGACCTAAACATAACTTCCAAAGATATCCACAATGAAGAGAACTTCATCCAAAAAGAAGTACCATAGTCCACATGCATATGGAAAGAGAATAAGGCACCATCATTCCCATAAGATCCCTCCTGCTTATCATTACTTTCGCAATTTGGTACCCCATGTTTATTTTTCAAAACAAAAAACGAAACTTAATTTCTTTCCCCTAAAGATGCACAAGATAGATAGATAGATAGATAGATAGATAGATAGATAGATAGATAGATAGAGAGAGAGAGAGAAACAAAAATGCATCAACGAAATTCACATGCTCTAGGTTATTTTGGCAGCAAACTTACAAGAGCAAGAGCTTCGAAAAGAACAGCATGTGATGCATTGTTCTTATTTACATTTTTCACAACATCAGTTCCCATCAATATCCGTTGCAAGACCTGAAATCAACCATTCGGGTTCAGTATACACAATTATAACCAGGATTTAAACATTCTTGGTGAAGAGTTGAACCTCAAACAATGATCTTCTTGTATTAGGATCTTCAATGGTTGGGAAATACTGAAGAGCTCTCATTGTTTTTACCTGTGATAACCAAATGCTAATAAGCATCAAGGTGAACTTGTTAAATGGATCTTTATTTACTTGAAGGGAAAATTAATTCCTTCCAAAGGATTAGCACATAAGAATGAAACTAAACCTCAATTTTGGTCATAAAACTCCATAAAAATGGAAGAAAAAGAGAAACAAAATTTCAAAGTGTCCTATCAAATGAAGGACCTGTATGAGAAAGAGAACAAAGACAGAGATGCCCAAACCTGAAGCCAAGGAGACGGGATCCCATAGTAAGTGTATTCCTGTGGAACATCCTGATTACGAGCAAGGCGCTCCAATATTTTAACACACTTCGGAAGAGAACTCCAATATGACTCATGGTTATTTGATACCAAGGCAACAAGAAGACTCATAGAAGATGTCAAAACACCAAGGTCACGTTCATCTAAAAGTTGCGCCATTCGATCCGCCCTAATATATAGGGCAACAAAGGGTAAATCAAACAAGCACAACTAAGATCAAACAACTGCCCTTTCTGAGAATGGTACAAACTTACCAGCCATCTACATTGACAACATCAGGATTTTTCCTAAACAAGCGCAGCAGACATAATGCAGCCTTTTTCCTCACAAGTGGTCTGCAGCTGCTAGAAATCTAAAACAAAATGATTGATTAACATCAATTTTATGAGTCTTTTCTTGACAAGCCACATAAACAATACATGTTTTTTGTGTCTCTTACAAGTAGCTTTTGCACATCAGGAGCCAAAGATTCAGCAAATTCTCTCCCACCAATATTACCAACCTACAAGATTGAACACACAAAGCTAGAGTAAGTGGAAAAAACAAAAACAAAAAAAAAAAAAAAATCCGAGATGAACAAGACTAAATCAGCAATCATTAGCATCACTCATGATTCAATCACAACTGAATAACACTGCAGGCAATAAAAATCAAGACAGCAGCATTAAACTCTCCCAAGAACCAGATGTTATAATCAGCGTATCCCAGAAAACCACACAAAAAACAGGAGAGTAGAGTGGTTTCAGATACTAAAAGATTTAAGTTTTCCTCTAGCACAATTGCATGCAAATAGAATACAAGGAAACTTTAACAGCTTTCTCTCGCCATACCATAGTTAATGCCAGGCACTGGAAAGTTTCATTCCGACCAATAATATCATTGCGCACTGTATTTATTGCTAGTCTCAGGAAATCATGGTTTTCATTGAGCAAAGATGATGTCACAATGTATCCAACCTGCAGTCATTCATGCACAAGAACAAGTCACTGGTGAAGCCATTTCAGTTCTGAAGATAGAGAATAAGGGAACAAATGATAATGTTTAAACAACACCAATAACAAAAAATATGCCTCTCGAGGGTGTAATCTAGTCCAATAATATTGAGCTCCAAAGACACATGATCTAAATATTTCCAAGCATCATTGTACCTAAATCCAAATTTGGTTGTTATCGAAGGACCTGTTCTTTACCAATTAATTTGTGTTTTCATGGATATGCAAAAAAATAATAATTAAAAAAAAAACTTTTTCATTATTCACATGCATCACATGATTATAGGTTTAATAAGCATCTTATTAGTATATCTACATAAATGAGCCGGTCAGATGCCATCCATATTTTCATGAAATAATTTTCTTTATTTGAGTTCCCGTATTTTAATGTCACATATTAGCCTCCTCATGTATACTCCAAGTCCACCAGGTTGACTCTTACCTAAATGCATTATTTCGATGTTAAAGAAAAGAAAATTAAAATGAAACAATGAACCTTACCTGCTTTTCTGGATACTTTGGTGCAGATATCAAAGAAACAGCTTCCATGTGACCAAAATCTACGTCATAACCCAGCATATAAATGTAGAGCATTTTCCATACATATTTTTTCTTTTCATATGGCGTCAATCCCTGTGGACGACAAAAATATTTCAATGCTTAAATACATACTTGTCTCAGAAATATGAACAGTATGAGTTGTAAACCAAGTGATTTATCTAACCATTGTTGTCAAGGAGGAGACTTATCAGATGCTAAAACTCCAACAGATAAGTCGAAATATGACATAAAGAATGACGTGTTAGCTAATATTGTTGCCAAATCAACCAAGTTCCAAGTGGCAATCAATATGGAACTAAGCAAATGCAATTTATATTGATGTCAATTTGCATGAACTTAAAATGTGAAGGAAGGAAAATACAACGATTACATTGAGGACAATTTGATCATTAAGAAAGAATATTGAGGATGTTCTTTTCTTTCTAACTAATCATAGATTCAGAACACGGTCTATTAAGGCACTAGGATGTACACCTTGCATATGAGAGGAAAATAAGGCGGCAAACCGTCAGCACAACACGCACAAAGATGCAACAAAACTTTCTCTCTTGCCCAATTTAACATCTCAAAGCAATTTACATTTCTGTTCAATTTTCCTTCAGGTAGATTTAATATGTTACAGAGATATCATATGCCCCTTGCTGTACATTCTCTTTTTTCATGTCAAGGATGTTGACTACATAATTCTATGACTACTAAACAACAAACTTTCTGGATAACTATAAGCTTATGAAAGAGTTATGTGCTTAAAATGGGGTTGGATAATCATAGTGATTTTACTAAATGGCATGTCATTGACTCATGGGAAGGTGGGTACTGGGAGAGATTTGTGATAGCACCATTCATCTTTAACTACAATTAGAGTCAACAAATTTCATCAGAATTCTTCAGGTTGGAAACATTCTTTCTTTTTCTTTTTGACCAGTAAACTATTAATGAAAAACTAAAGAATGGAGACAACCATAGTACCCAGAGATCACACAAGACATAAACCAACAAAAAATAAAATAAAATAAATAACAATAAGGAAATAATACTAAACAAGTAACAAGAAAAAAGATTTGAAAAGTGGTACAACTACAACACTACAAGTCACAAGAGGTTATGAGAATAGGTTTAATTGTAAAGAAATTTTACATTCACACACATCCACAGGAAAACTGTTTGCACGCATACCACCATCCAAATGGTAAATTACAGTGGATAATTTAATCCAGAGAGGGCATTCAATTGGAATGAGACATGCAAAGGCTAAACGGTTGTACTATAAGCACGTTCACATTGTTCAGCACTCATTACTGTCTTTCCAAATCATTTATACAAATGTCAGCAAGCCAGTACAGAAGTTTGGTGCCATGAATTAACGAATGGCTTGAATAGTTGGCACCCTCAGGTTTGATGTAGCATTTGTAGGATGAAAGAGAGAACAACGAGTCAGCACCTGAAGGTACATAATTGCCTTGCATAGTTGATCTCCATGTTCCTTTGGAGTTTGTTGTGGTTTCTTATGGCTATCGTTCATCCATTCTAGTTGTATTAACTTTTCATCTTGCACTGCTTGATCTCTGAAGCAGTTAGTTCCTCAAGATCTTTTGATCATAAGCTCCTCAAGTTCTTGCCCTTCAATTCTTAGTTATAACATTCCCATTTAGATCCAATTGATATGCTGAATCTTTAGGCCTGAGTTCACAGTGCATCTCTCTCTTTTCCCCTCCTTTTTCATTTTTTTTCTTTATCTTGTGATGCTTCTCCTTTCAATGTTGACAAGGTGAAGAAAAACAAAATTTGACTAGACCAAGCTAGTCTTAGGTCTAAGAAAGATCTTAAGAGTCCATTCTACATTTAGACCATAAAACCCTACATAAAATTAAGAAATTTAACTTTGACCAGATCCACTCTGAAGCTTGGTTGTACTGTTGTAACTGAATCAAGTTGGTTGCAATACCCAAGTGAGCTTCCAAAAAGAAGTCAAGATTGAATGAAACAGAGGGCTAACTGATGAACAACCTTGAAGCACATAATTATGCAATCTTCATTTAAGGTCTTAGAGATGATTCTGCTGTAAGTCTGCAGTCTAAATTTATCATCAGGCATCTTCAACAGTGCAGCCATACGATAAAGATGCTAAATTTATCAAGCACAAGGCCATAATCCCTTAGTCTCACATAAAATTTGGAGTCCAGTGCCATGTCAACATCCAGCCTCTTGAACAGTAAACAAAACCTGCTCTGGTACAAGCTGACAACAGATTCTATAAATTGTGTCATGCTGAGAAATCGTGTCCTACTAGATCCTGATTCGACAGAAGAAACATGTTCATAACCAAATACTTCTACCTGTAAATAATGCATAATTGTTTCCATTCATAAATCTGTTTCTTTCCTATGAATCCAACTCGTAATAAGAACGCTAGCTGTTAACGTCCCTATCTCATGATATGAATGTAAAGCAGATGATGCAATTCCATTGACAGAAAGCAAGTTCCATAAGATCCTAAGCATGATGTCTCACCCACTTGATAGACCAATAGCCCTCCTTGAGAAAATATAAGCTATTAACCTATCTAGCTACATTCAAACAAGTTTGAAAATGCAACGATGTGATGTTTACACAAATTACAAAAAATGTAAAATCAGCATTTTGATAATCCCTTCTGAAACCTCCATGATTTCATTAACTCATAGACCCAGAAGACTTTCCGCTTCTACAATTAATATAAGTGATTTAATGCAATTTAAAAAGGAAAGATAGACAATTTAGCAACGCAGACAGACTCAACCAAGTTGATCACATCCATCTTGGCGGTAATAGCTAGTATTATTAAATGGCATGAAGCACATAATAAATGCTACGAAAAATCATCTATTGTCCTAATCCTTCTTGATGTGCTTTCTATAGGAAAGTATAATTTATCTTCAACATATACTCACTGAACGAACATGGACAGAGGAAATCACCACCAATCTACCAATGCTACCAAAAACAAGTAATTGCTTTCACTAAATCAGCTCAACTGAGCTATCAGTACCAAACCCTAATGTAGTGCCCCTCGCAGCTTTATAACAATAGCTTCCAGAATTGCAGGGAAGAAAATATCAGGAAGAAAATGACATATTATCCCTAGCAACCTAAACCTGGTACTAGAAAAGGTACAATCAAGACAAGCTTCCTTTATTTATGACTTCAGGAAAATTACATCAAAAAATAGCTACAACTAATTGCTGCAAAAATGCACAGTGAACCGAGCAAATATACATAGGAACAGTTTTAAAGAAGGTTTTCAAACAAAATAGCTCAAATTAAATACACCAAAGTGATCCTCTGAGCCCAGCTGAGTTAACATTGGAATGAAAACCCTAATTTCATTTGCTTTTCCTGGAAAAAAATTTAGTCACCAAACAGAGTACATGCACAACTGGAAGCAAATACAAACCATTTCCACCAATTTCCTGATCGTTAACTCTGTATTCGCTAACACAGTCATGTTTCAACAAAAGGAATACACATTTGCATTGAGCCAAATTCAAGCCATGCACAAAATATAATTTAGATACACCAGCAGATATATATATATATATAGACACACACACACACACACAGAGAGAGGGAGGGAGAGAGAAATGAGAAAGAGAACGAAAGCCCTAACCTTCTCATTTTTGAAGCGGGTACGAATGTTGCCGAGCTCCTTGTCAACACGGAGTCGCTCTTGCTCTTTGTTCTGGCAATTGCGGATGTCGCTGATGAAAACGGAGAGCCCCCTCATGCCCGTCATGGCCATTCACCGCCTCAGATCCACCTTTTCCTTGATTCTCTACACAGATCCACCTCCGCTTTCTCTTTCCTATCTCTTTACACAACACAAAACAGGATCTACCCCCAACAGCAAGCGTCAACACGCAATCAAATCAATAAATACGTAGAGATCCTCCCCCAGAAGAGAAAGAGAGAGGGAGATCGAGTTTAATTTTGAATGAAAATGGCTGTCCAGATAAAAACGAAAATTTACAAGAGTGTGATCCGGAGAGAGAGAAATGAGTTTATGTTTTTTTTATTTTTCGGAGAGAGAGTGGACTGACGAACAAAATTGGAAGAGCCGTCCATGAGAGAGGAGAGACGACTTTTATTTTTACCAATTCGCCACCATAATTTTTTTATTTTATTTTCTCTCAGAGTTCCATCTAATTTTCTACATTTGAAAATATTAAGTAAATTAATTTAATTTAAAATTTAAAATTTTTAAATAAATTTATAATATCATTATTTATAACATCATAATATTTATATCTAATTAAAACTCAAACAGTTCATATAAATAAATATACAGTGATGCATAAATCAAATTTTTACCTCTCTACAATCTTAAAATAATAATTTAAATAGTAATATTATAATAATTTAAAATCCAAAATAAATAATCAACAGCATACTAAATCAATATGAAACAATATCTATATGTTAATACAATATCTGTCTATTAAAATATTGTATTTTTCTTGATCTACGAAAAATGTTTTTATTATAATTTATTTAATAAAAATATAAAATGAAATCCATTTACTTATTTTGTCTATGTATCACACTTTAATTTTGTTAAATTTTTAATAAAAATATTTCATAAATAAATTCTCACATGGAGCTTTGGATTTTAACTTTTAATATTTTTTTACTTAATGTTTCAGGTTATCTTTACTTTGTTCATAATTTTATTATTATTATTATAAAAAGATTAATTAGTTGGAGCATTTAATTGTTGAAATAAATGCTTTTCTTTTGTGGAATTTTTAAATTAGAAATTATATATTATGTGGTGTGAGCCATGACTCATGGATACTGGGTAGCAGGTACAGAGCAGGTACGACAGTACAGATAAAAAGAAATGTAGTCGTGCAGGTGAGGAACGGTGAAAACCTTATTTTATATTTTATTAACGGGACAGTAAATTTATTGCCCATGTGGGAAAACATTCTTTATAAGACAAGGGATTCACTGCGACACAGGGAACTGGGTTGCTTATTTCTCTTTTTTCAATTTTAGAAGGTAAATTTTTATGAATGTACGAATTTTTATTAAGATGAGTTCTTGTACTAAATCAGGTTTTTAAGACCAGGTGGGTGATGGTGTCATATCTGCTGTTTGGCATTTTGTCATTGATGGCTTTTCTTCTGTGTACCCAAGGATTTTTACTTTTTCGGGTGGAGAGGACAGAGTCCACGCCCTTTTCATCCTTTTCTGCTTTCAATTTAAAAGCTAACTTCTTTTTTCCATTTTGATGGTGATGAACTTGACATTAGAAATCCTGTTATATACAAGAAATAAGAGCCTTCTTTTTATTTTTGAAAACGAAACTAATGAAGGTAAAGAAACATCTATAGTGACAAGCAATACTCCAGAATAGATAGAAGCTATAATTCATCACAAAGCCATGGTTCTTAGTGGCAGAAGCAGAACTGAGAGATGGCTTCTAGAAAATATAAAGCAAAATTTGACTAACCCACTTAGACATAATCAAGTGAACAGATTTTTCCTCTTTCCCACTGTCTTGGGTTGGATTTTTTTGTGTTGGGAGGGCTGCGAGGGATTTGATGGTAGATGTTCTGTGAAAGATTCGAAAAAGCATATCTTGAGCAGAGTTGGGTTGTTGCTGCTACTGCACCCCACTCCATTTTGCCCAATCTACAAACTGCATTCCACCATAGATGTTGTTAGCGAATCGCACGCCCACTGTGAAAGCCATTGCGACTGGTGGGACCTGTTTTGCCAAAGGTGATGCTTCCACCAGGCGTTCCAGTCCGTTGATGATTTGATAACGAGTGTTCGAAGATACAGCAAGGAAAACACCTGATCCAGCACGCAATCCATTAAGGAAGACGAAGTTGATGGGCTACACACACTTTAATATGTAAATCAACATTACACGGCATTCGAAACTAGGAAAAGGACCCAGATGGATTAACTACTGCAGATAATTGTATTACCTAAGAGGTAGAACATGAAACTATTGTATTATGGCAAGGCTGTTGAAACCTATCCAAAGCCAATCAATCACAAGCGACCAAAGCATGAAAACAAGCAACCACAAGCATGAGAACAAGCAGCTTCAATTAAGTTTCTACTTTCCTGAAAAGGTTGATGAGAGAGCACTGGAGACATTACTAATACAAAGTTCAATGGACAAATCTACTTTGATTATCTATAAATTTCCACAATGTGCTTGCAGAATAAGCAAGTATGTTATCTTGAAACAGTAATCTTCAAGCAGAGCTGTGAACAAAGTCTATATATATATATATATATATATATATATATATATTGGGCAGAGCAGTGAACGAACTATTAGTCACCATTTTCATATTGTTCTGAATTAAATAGGCATTAAAACCAAGCACTTAAAAGGTTAAACCGTACAGTCGCAGCGTATGACGTTATTAGGAGGCCACACATATTTTAATTGCCTGTAATTCATTCTTTGATGCATGTAAAATGTAGCATACTAAATGACAGTAGTAAAAGAGAACAGGAAGTAGAACCTAAATCATTTCAATGAAGCTGATGCATACAAAAAGGCCAGCAAAAACAACGAAAATAATTGAAATAAAGATGTCCAAAATTGTTTTCATGGTGAGGTGCAACAAACAAAAAGCCACTCGCTTGAGCAATCAGAAAAGCAGAAATACTTTGCATTCCTAATTTATGTTATTGAATTTAGCAGCTAGAGTTTGAAATAAGAAGCATAACATACCCCAAAGTGCAGCACTTTGCACAAGAGGTGGCACAGGAATATCCTCTTCTGATTTCTTTATGCTCCTGGATATGTAGAAGAATTAAATAAGTGAAGAACAACCTTTGTTCATGAAAAAGTTAATAGAGAACACGCAAAATTGTAAAGAATATTTGCAGAGATCAAATGCAGGAGGAGTCAGCACATAAATGCACACCGAAGACAAATAAACAAAAGAGAAGGGGACAAGCTGAAAAGAAAGAGATGGGTTACAGAAAAGGGTTTTTCAACTGATTGGCATCTGACAACAGAAATATCCTAAGTTCCATTATACAGATTTCCTTCTAGAAGAAATTGGTCTTTACAAATCTTTACAAGCAAAATCCATATATTCAACCATTAACTTCTCCATGACACAAGAAATTATCCACGATCCTTGCTGGATTCTTCTGAAGGGAAATGAAACAAGTAAGGCTATACTTTTTCTTTCGTTCTCAACAAGGCAACTTCCTAAGATCAACTACATATAGAGAGTTATACCTCTCCTCAATACGGTATTTATGAAATTATACTTTCAAATGATACACATAGTATGCTAGAAATGCAGAAAACATTCTTTTATAATAAAGAGGACAAAACAATCTAACCATTTAAAAAATGAGCAATTAACATTCTTGATATACATCAATCATTCAAATTGTTAGCAGAATCAAACATCTTATTAACTCTGAGAAAGAGAAAGAGCAAACAAGATCACAATTCATGTAAACATCTACACTCACTGTTTTTTTTTTTTTTGGGGGGGGGGGGGGGGGGGGGGGGGGGGGGTTGGGGAATAGAAAAGCATCTACATTTAGTTAACAACTCAATGTTCTACAAGTAGCAGAAAAGCAATTTCATCTCATTGTATTACATTCTAAACATAAGATAATAAGTTATGAAAACATTTTTAGGCATACCATTGATAGAACAATATAATGACATTGCTACATCAATCCAGTTAGAGGAGTACCTCTTGGTGGTCATGATCAGATTTGCAATGCCTTGACCAATCAGACCACAGCCAAATCCTACTGAACCGTACAATACGCCCTGGATCCAATATGTGCCAATACATCAAAATATCATAATACAAATAATGGTCTACCATCTTATCAAACAACCAAAATCATAACAACAACAATAATAATAGTCGAGTCCAGCATTAAGTGAACACGACAAAGTGGACTGGATGCCCAACTAAGATAAAGGATTTGAGGTTGTTTTTCGATACGATTCTCTTAGAGAAGCATTGGCAGGAAGAGTGACCAGACTTTCCAAGGAGGGCAACTTGGAAGAGAGGAGCACTCATTAAGGTGGATTTTTTTTTTTTCTTGGGAGACAGCATGAGCAGGATTTTGATCATAAACAACCCAAGGAAAAGAGGAAAAATCTTGGTGTAACAGAACTTTTTGTGTAAGGGAGACACCAAACTGTCAATCATATCCTGCTATGGTGCACATCATCAAGACAACTAATAAGAAGTAGCACTTACACTGATAGCCCTCAAATGGGTGGTGTTTGCATCAATTGCTAATGAGTTGTGGGCATGGTCCAGCAGTAAGACTACCAAAGACGCCAGTAATATCAATGATTCCATTAGTAGTGTTTTGGGTATATAGAAGGAGAGGAACAATAAGGCTTTTGAGGGTGTGCAAACACCCTTAACTATACTTAAAGACAAACGACTATACGCCTTGTAATTTTTATTCCCTGGGAACTTTTTTACAAATGTAGGGAATTCATAGATTTTGTGGAGTTCCTATCATGTAATTATCTATTGTAATAGATTGGTGCTTTCAAATTTGTTTCTTATAGAAAAGAATAATAACAATGAGGGTGTAATGTTACTGTAGCGAGATATTGGTATGTGGAAAGCCGAGGGGATATAAGGGACTCATATTATCACAAGAGACAATGAGATGGACCCTGACATAAGATGTAAAAATGAGAACCAAAAAAGGAGTGAGACCCACTCCGCCTGACAGGATCCACCAACTAACTATTAACCAGTTACTCAGTATGCCGTACCTTGTAAAAGTACGTTGCGATACGCTGCTTCACTGAGAATCTACATCCTGGTCTTTCACCTTCAAAAACACTGCACAGCAGAATAGTTTTCCTTCATGAATTTCTGAGTATGCATACAATAAGAAGGTTGGGAGTCTCATGACGCTTCAGGTCCACAAAAGGAGACAGAAAATAAACAAAGAAACAGATAAGCTAAGATGGCCTCAAGGATCCATGTAATGAAACTTACTTTGCGTCATGGTTAGATAGGTCGACCATCATTGTGATCTCACAATACAATAGAGGTAGCAAATAGCCCATGAATCCTGAACTAACACCTGTATGTGCCAAAGGATCTTACCACCAAATAGATATCAACAGTCACCAGAATAGCACTGATCACTAATCATCACATGATAACCCTCTTTTCTTTTAAGAAAAGTTTAAAGCTATTGACGATCCCATCAATCACTCACTTAGGCCTGGTTTTGCCAAAATGAAACTAAAATGGATTGGTAGCCTTTACATCTAAATAACAACTAATCCAGCATATACACCAATCTAGTAGCAAGTGGCATCATTATCTTGTTAATGATAATGAAGCAATACATGAAGAATAAATTACTATTCAGAATTTCAGATGGACCAACTGAAACATAAGATCTGACAAAGGAAAGGCATGTAATTCCAACCTGCTTGGAAGAGCTGCACAAGCACGTTGTATTTGTCCAAATAAACCTCTAGATACCACAGATGGTTGCCCAATACGAGCATAGGGAGCTAACATACCAACCAAAGCAATGTCAACCACCACACCAACCAAAAGGTCAGCAAGGTACAATTCAAACTCTGACCAGAAATCTTTTCCCCTTTTCTGAACTTCTGCAAATGTTGCGCAGCAAGAATCAATGACTATCTGCATGAAAAACCAAAAAAAAAAAGATGTTACAATAAATTAACAGATGAAAAATACCAATCCAATACAAAGTAAAAAGGAACTGCTACACTCTATTGCTAACTCAATAAATACCATTATGAAAATCCAAGGAAACCAGAACTGCCAAAAGGCTGGTCCCAGTATATGCAGCGATATAACATCGGTTAATTGCACTCACTTTGGTGCTACAATGCCAGCAGAAGCCAACAAATTTCTGTGATCAAGGATGGTTATTTAGAACTCTAAATTTAAACAAAGATTACCCTCAACAAACCTCTGTTCCAACTTTGAAAAGAAAAGAAGGATCAGCCAGCATTCGATTACGGAGCATGGAGCAGTGCTTCATTAAGAAGCCTAATGGCCAAGCTGAACCCTGTATATCCAACACCAAAATGGGCATCAACAAAAAACCAAATGGGAAACATGCAAGAACATAGAAAGAAAACCCTTGCAACCACTTGAAAAATGGAAAATCAAAATGAAAGGAGTAGTTAGCTAAAGTTAGCAAGCTGGTTTCAGTCACCTTCATCCCTTAATAAATTGAATTGTTCAACCCCACTCAGCTTGATAATCTCATTGGGTTACTTCTATTACAGCAGTCTCACAAAAATATTAAAATAAGAACTTAAATAAGTTAAAATTTGCTTTACCATCTCATGTTTCCTCATTAATCACTATAGGCTACTCCTAGATGAATCTTTATCATGTACTTGCTTAAAAACTAGACCTATAAAAACTAATTAACAGAGTTACTCTTCTCTTCTTCTCGATCCCCTGTTTTTTCTCATAATTTTCTCATCAAACAGAACAAAAAGCAAACATAAAATCCATCCACAATTCACCAAAATCATAAGAATGCCACTTTGAGATTAGAAATCAACCTGCAAATCTAGGTACCGAAGAAGGAACAGTTTCCGAATCCCCGTGCTTTTTGCTGCTTCCAGCATATCTGGCGGCAGACTCAGCCCTCTAGCTTCAGTCTCTTTCAACACCTCCTCAAACTTCACTATCGGTCCAAATTCCCTCTCCTCCCCCCCCTCTCCACCATCATCACCACCACGACCCCTATCACCGCCGTTGCCACCGCCGCTATCACTACCATCACCACCATCACTGTCGTCGATGTTCGGCTCGGAACCAATGTCCAGAACCCCAGGTCCCTCCGCTGAGTCACTATTTTTGCCCTCCCCGGAGCAAGCGACCGTCGTCTTAGCAATTAAATCCGATTTGAGGCAGTGGAGTCTGAAATGGCGCGAAGAAGAGACCAACTTCACGGCCGCTGGTTGGCATTGAAGGTTAGGGATCCCGGAGCAACCAAAGGCCCGGATATCGATAACTGCATTGAGACTCCATTGTTCAGCTAAATAGGTATCACCATAGTCGCGGTAGCTAGAGAGATCAAATTTGACACTCGATGCACAAGACATTTCCTACTGTTACCAAATGATACGTTAAAGAACACAAGAAAAAACAAGAACCGAAATCGACTTTATTAACTAGATAACAAGGTAATTTTAACTAACGAATAGAAGAAGTGACTACGGTAAGGATCGAAACCCTACTGCAAGCTGGACCAAGCGAGGAGAAGGGTTTTGGCAACTAGGAGCAAAGCGAGGGAAGTGAGGTATGATCTAGTAAGACCACGCCCATTTTAATCTCCAACGTGTGCAAATACTATTGAGGGAAAATTATCAAAGCGGACAGGAAAACAGATGCAAATTGCCTGGAGACTCGAGGTCTCAAACGGAAACCCAATGAACTTAGCACTGTAGGAGGAACACACCTTAACCACTCTGCCACAGAGACGACTTGATCGAGTAGGGTGGAATTCGTTGACAATGACACGTGCCTAAATTTTATTGGATGTTGGATGAAAAGTCCTTAGAGTTGGCGCAAAAAGGTACTTCTCGTCGCCTGAGAGATTCGAACTCTCGCGGGGAAACCCCATGTACTTAGCAGGCACACGCCTTAACCACTCGGCCAAAGCAACTGTTGTTATAGCTTAATCGAAATTAATGCTTTTCGTAGAAATCTCGATTGATCAACATCTACAGAAAATAATAACAAAAATTGTGTCAAATCTCCCACTTGAAAACTGTGAAGACCTATGGACAAGCATAAATTTGCAAAATTCAAGAAAAGCCATTAACAGAGATGGGTTAATTAGCATTAATTCTTTTGATATCTCCCCAGCATTTCATGACTTACAACTTAATTTACAGAGCTATACACATATAATCCCTTCAAAATGAAGAAGAAAACATACATGAAGAACAAAAACAACAAATACACTTTTCTCATGATTATTTGAATGCTCAATGGCCTTGGCATTAGGCCGTTGATGGAAGACCACCGCACACCCCACCCCCACCCCCTCCCCGGCCTTCAACTTCCTGGTCCAATCATCAACAGCTGCCTCATCTACTATTCAAGACGAAGAAGTAAAAGAGAATTTAAATGAAGAAAACTTTAGCAAGTATGTGAAGAAGCTGTCATCCTATCTCTGTAAGATTCAGAACAACCTCCAGTTGAACCATGTAGTATTTCATGGGAAGAATTGTATGCTGAATCATGAACATTGTTCCAGTCCTGTTAGCCCTCAGAAAAGAGAGAAACTTTTCCGGTGTCTAGAGTGAAGTGTAGGGCATGCTCCCTCGAGTGATGATCTTGGAGTGGGTCGAGTGGCTTCTGCAGTATCTGCTTGAGCATCTGACGATCTCGGAAGAAGCTTACACCCGATTTTCCTGGCAACCACACGAGGGGAGCTCAGTGAACTATGTGATTTGGTCACCCGTTTCATCTCTTGCTTTATTTTACAAAATTCTTCTTCGAGTTCCCCAACTCTAGACCTCATTCTCTCCATATCTACCTTTAGAACCTGGTTCTCACGCACAACCGTCACCCACCCATCTCTCTGAACAATCTGGCCTACGGTGTCAGTCGCGACAGTGATAGCACCCGCAGGGGCACTTTCGCTGTCCACAACATGGAGACAACCAGCAAGAGCAGTTCTCAAATGCATTTGCTCAAAAAACAGCACTTGCAGAACGACTCTAAGTGGCAATCTTTCGTTTTGCGAAGCATGAGCACAGGCATCAATGGAGAGCTTCCGGTAATCAATGATGTTGCAAAGCTCTTCCTTCTCCATGTCTGAGAGCCAGGGGTGTGCCTGCATCGTGGGCAATCGAATTAGTACTTGCAACTTCAAATTCCAAGGGTTTTGTAATTCACTAGTTGATCTGATAAGTCCAAACCTTAAAATAAATATCCAGTGCCCGGTACAGCCCGTCATGCAAAGGTCTCGATGAATCTGGAAGGGCCTCTGCAAGTGAACATATCTTTCTGGGTTTCAAATTTACATCAGAGGCAACCTCTGCAATATAGCTATCAATCAGCCTCGCAACTTTTCTTAAAGGTTCTGATGAGGGTGATGTTTCTGGGTCCAACGAAGGTGGAGAAAACAATGTCAACCCTGAGTCTGACAACACAAAATAATGCATCATCCGTTCAACACAATCAGTATTATACAGAGCATCAGAATCTGAATAAGTAGGAATCAAAAGACTATCCAGGGTTGCCATCTCCAGCTGCATTCCGATTCTCCTCTCTAGCGAGTCCTTACATGTTTGATTGACACCCAAGATCAATCCAACGCGAAGAAGTCCCAATAAGAAACGGCAAAAGGATCTCCCTTTCTTTTCTGGGAGAAGCTTTTCAATTGTTTCCAGTAAAACCTTTTGGTCAACAGAAGCAGGTGTCAAGCTAAAACTTGCGACTGTCCTGGTTTTGCCACTTTGTCCAGACTGCCACCTACCCAGACCTGGTAGATACTTTTTCGCATAATACATTATAGCACCGGCTAGTTTTTCAGGTCGTATACCCTTTGCTTCCATTGTCTTGATAAGTCTCTCGAACAAACCCATGCTGAGATAAGAGATGTCCTCGAACCACCAATCAGATTCACAGCTTCTGATTCTTGCCCCGGTGTTTATTCCATTCCACAAGATGCTTCCACCAGGGCTCTGCAGGCTTCCGTACATCATCATGGGCCATCCGAACAAACTAGGGTCCGTACAAACCATGACAGACAAGGCATTCAAACATTTGTTTACTATCTGGAGCTTTTCAGCCCATGGCAGAACAGGTTCAGAATTTTGAAGACACAATATACAGTCCTTCCAGTTGCGAAGTACGTTCTTATGGAAAAAACTTTCTGCCCTAGAAAGCAAGTTACCTTCTCCATACTCATCTGTCATTTCAAGGTAGTCTGCTGCACAGTACACCAATGCTATGTTTCTTGGCGTGAAATCCACCCGAGCACCATAGCAAAATTTAGCTACAACCAAGAAAGTGTCGGGGCCACCAGGGAATCCTTCAAGCGTTATAGTAAAAGCCTTGTCATGAGCACTACTTTGGGATTCTTCGTATATTCGTGTTATCTTCCCACACTTAGATACAAGTGGAAACTGGACAATCAGGCATAGCTTATTAGAATAGTTTTCTCTATAATCTAAAACAACAGCTAAAGTAAAATATAGGTAAATCTAACATATACTTCAATTTCTCTAGTATGAAAGTTAAGCTAATCTCTTATGCACAATCTTATTCAATCTTCAACACATAATTATATTTCCTAAAGGGAAAGGAGAATCTTGAAATTGGCCGTTCATCATAGTAAATTAAGGGCACCAAAGAAGCTCACTAGAATCAAAATTTGCACTAAATGCCATAAGAAGCTCCTTTTGTTGAACCATTATCTATATAAGGATACTAATAAGAATCAAGAAACATCACCAGAAGATCCATTGTATGTTTCAATTGGACTAATTATAAGCGCAAAAGCCAATAGGATACAAGGAGGACTTAATGGGTTGATTCAAGATATCCGGACAGGCACCAGATATGAATCAACTAGATCAACTGGTGCAGCCCCATACACCGGGCGAATTACATTTACATGGATAAAAGGAGGCAACAAGACTGTCTCAGAATTCGAACTGCTCTGACAAACGAGTCTCAAAATGGTGAATCAAGCTACAAAAAGCTTTTTAAGCACCAGGAAGTTGTCGAAGAAACTGGAAGAAGTTATCACTATGTCAGGTGAAAGTGACAAGTTCAAAGTAATTGAAACTGATAGTCCTATAATATCTTCACATACTAGCTTTAGTACATGAAGTGATCCAACAGCGAAAGAGTATAATACAGGCATATGCATATTGTACAATTAGTTGACTGTGGCCACAGAACATTTGGATAAGGATAATTAGTGGATAAAAAAAAAGTTTTCCCAAGATGAAGATAAGGCAGAGAAAAAGAACCGATGTTTAGTCTTGGAGTGTATACAAGGGAAGGGAAAGGGAGATCAATGAAATGCTCAGATACCCAGCCCTTACAAAAGAGGGGAAATGAGCTTACCTTGTGAAGATGGAATTTTACATGGTTCACAACAACAGTGATGTCACTTGGCAGCCCTGCACTACAGAACCTGCCAACCCCCAATAGAAAATTGCATTAGGCATCCCTCTCAAACTCTATAGAGATGAAGATTTTCCATTGTATATATCACCACAAGCAATAGCTACTTTGTTTTTCCCTTAAGAACCCTGAATTATCTAAAACTAAGGCATTGGCATAACCTGATGAAAGTTGTTCACACTTCAAATTTGAACCACTTCATGACAACAACCGAGAGTTTAACATGCTAAAGGAATAGCAAAGATAAATATGCTCCAGAAACTGAATGTCAGAGGCTAAAGTTTGATCCAAATCAACTTACCCACAAAATTCAATTTCAGGAAAAAGTGAAATAGAGACAGAAGGGGGAGGGAGAAGAGAGAGGCTTACCAGTCATTGCCCTCCTTACGAAATTCAGAGACCTTGCCAGCAGGGGCCATGGGTGACGGAAGAAGAGAGACCCAACTCCAATTGAGGTATATAAAAAAGCCCCTCGCCAAAGGCAAAATGCCCACCAAACAGGCCAAAAAATAAAGAGAATATTACCGCTTCATCAAGATTAAATTTAATTTAAAGAAATAGAAAGAAAAAGAAACTGGGAGAGGCCCAAGCAAAAGAGCCAAATAGTAGTCAAATAGGGGCGTGGACGCAACAGTGGAGCTTTACAGCTCAGAAAAAAGAACCCAACTGCCGGTTGTGTTTTGTGTTTGTGTTCTATTCATCAAAAGAAGAACTCTCCATGCCCACTCACATACCACCAACAACGAACAGCATGGACCATACACCAAATCACCCACTAAAAAGGAGATAAAGAAATACAAACTGTTTATTCTATTCTGGAATACAGAAAGAGAAGAAGGCACTACAGATCACGACACTTAACCGGCAAAAGTAAAAACCACCACAGTAGGAAAATGAAACTGTCTGGTGAGAGATTCGAAGTGTAATTTAAAAACACAAAAGAAAGAAAATTAAAATAAAAGCACATGAATAGCCGGCATGAGAGAAGGGAAAGGGAACTGCCGAAATGGGAGACACGGAGACAAGGGAAATGATGAGGAACAAGAGAAAACTTATCAGAGAGAGCTTGATACCGCTACTAACAGTGTTGTATTAGCCTTTTCCTTCAACCCCTTTTTGTTTCTCTCAAAGCTTCTTTCCTCTAAAAGCTCAATTCGCCATTGCTTGGAATCATAATTACTACAAAACGCGTCGATTTTCATATCGACGACAATAAGAGAGGAGGAAAGGAGAGGAGGGCAGAGAGCTTTTGGTGCGTAGTTCATGGCAGAGAGGAACTGTGTAGGACCCAGCAGGCCACGTCTCGTGCTGGATATTGAAGAAGGTGCGTCATATTAGATCTGTAACGCGTAAAAATATTTTCTTTTTCCCTTTTCAGTTTTTCTTTCTGGAGAGCATTTGAAAATGCTGACTGTTGAAGACGAGCAGAAGGAATAAAGAGCAGAGCCGCTTGTTACCTACCGGTTAGATTTATCCGCTGTAGCTGAATTGATTAGTTGTCTGGATCTCAATGTATTTTCTAACTACCAATCGATAATATACACGTGGTTGTATTAATCATTTTATTTCTGGTATTAAAAAAATAAAAACTTTAAAATATCATAATTTAACTTTGAACAGAAACTTAAAAATTGATTTTAGAATTCATGTCAATTCCTTAATAATATTAATGAATAAACAGTATTTTAAAATTAGACTAATTAATTTTACATAAAATAACATATTTTATTTAAATATAAATATAAAATAATTTAAGACTTAATGATAGTATAATATTTTAATTTGATTTAAATTCAATCTGAACTCGAAACAACTATAAAATTTTATTATTATTGAAGCACTTTAAAATGATTGAATAAATTTCATATTTTATTTTTAATTTATGTTTTAAATTTAAATAAATTTTGGTTCATAGATTATTTTTATAATTTTTTAAATTTTTAATAATATAAATATTTACAATATATTTTTAATACTTACAAATTCTGTCAACTTTTTGTATAGTAACTTAAATATTTTTTCACTTAAAATTTTTTAAATCAAAATTTATATTATATTTTTAATTTAAATATTTCTATTTTTTAATCTTTCAACAAATTTAAATTCAACTAAATTAAAATATTACATATATATGTATAATTAATTTAATCGATATTTTAAAATATAAGATAATAATCAGATATTTTTATTTTTTGTTAATTTAAAATTATTTATTTATTATTATATTTTTATTTTAAGGTAAATATCAAATAAATATATATATATATAGGATTTTTATCTTGCACTTCAAAAGTATTGATTTGATCAATTGTAAGTTTGATTTTGTAATTTGATTTAATTTAAATTTTATCAAAAAAGTAAAATTTTTTTAATAAATTTTGAATTAGAAATTTTTATATAAATATAAATAAATATTTAAACAATTATTATAAAAAACAAAAAATTTTAAGTTTTAAGAATATTTTTAAAACATATATTATTTTAAATTAAAAAATTAATAAAAACTAATTTGTCAGTCAAATTTAAATTTAAAGGATATAATCAAGATAGAATATAGAATTTATATAATTTATTGTCAAGACATTCCAACAACGAAAATATTTTTAATTTTTATAATTATTTGAATTATGCTTTAATTTAGATCAAATTAAAAAATATGTATAATTAATTCAATAAATTAATTAAGATTTAAATTTTAAAAAAAAGAGTTCAGTTTAAGGTTTTCTTTTTTGATATTTACCCTTTTACCGTAAAATTTTACAATTAAAATTTATTTTTAAATGAATTATAAATTTGAATATAAAATTAACATTATAATAAAACTAATTTATGTCATAGCATGTGCAAAATGTTAAATGGTGAACATAAAATTAATCAAACTAATAGAGCAAAACCGAATATTATATAAACCCTCATGATTAAATGGTTACTAACTAAACATTAATCAATCAATTTAAATCAAATTAAATTTTGTAAAAAAATTTAAAAAATAAAATACTCAAATTAAAATTTTTATACAATTAATTTTGATTTGTAAATTTTTAAACAATATAAATTAAATATTTAAATTATCATAAAACATCAAAATTTGAATAATAAAGATTTTAAAAAATATATATACCATCAAAATTTTAAAAAATTCATAAAATATAATTTTACGTAAAAAAATTATTTAGATTTGATCAATCAATTCGAAATAAAAAGTGAGATTTATTTGATATTTTTCAAATGTTTTAACTTCGAAAACACTCTTATATCTACGTATTTTTACTTTGTCATTTATTATTATTTAATTAAAAAATAAACCCAACCAAACTAATTATGTTTTTTCTATATATAAATTTCATCCATTTGAATTTATTGTTTCTATTAAATAAATAAAGAACATTGCTTCGACTCAGTGCACTAAATCAAATAAAATCACAATTATTTTTACAAATACTTAAAAAGAGCATAATATTAAGATCATGTTTAATTTAGCCTAATTTGTACTTTCTCTTCTCCTTTTTTTTTTTTTTTTTGATATGTAGTGAAGGTTCTATAATTATGTCAAGTTGGGATATCTAAGACTTTGTAGGGACCAAAAGCAAGATTGCTTGCTTTAATTGAATTACAAGTTATCAACCAATTATCATTAACAATGAGTGCCACCAAGTTAACTCAAGTGTATCCCGAAACCCTAATTTCATGTATAGTGCCGACAAAGAAGACAAAGGTTTTTTTAAAAATATATATATATAGACTTTGTGATTTACCAATAGGTATACTAACACATTCATTGATGCTCAAAAGTGTTCATAAATAAATATAGTTTAGAGAGAGTTATGACAACATTTAATGTTCGAGTAATTCCCACTTTTTTTTTTTTTGCTCTAATTGCGATGGTTAGATTAATATTAGGATTAAAATTAATGATTTGTATATATTATTCCATTAAAATCATACTTATTATGAAATCATTTTAATCGAAATATTTTGATGAGTATACAATTACAAATTACTTGTTTAAGGTTTTTAAAACTTATTAAATCAATTGATAAAAGGAAATGTATATATATATATATATATAAAACTTTAAAAAATATATATATAATAAAGAGATAATTACGCCAGTAAGACATGTATTTTATTCATAATTTTAAATTAAAACTTATAGAAAAAAATTCTCCTATTAAATACTTGTGTTTTTATTGAATTTACATGTGTGCATAAAATTAATAAAAATTATAAGAAAAAATTTCACATTGAAAATGTAATAAAAACATAAATATTAAATAAATATGATTTTCATTTTCAAGGCTAGATTTGATACTTTAAGCAAAATGCAGATTTTTTTTCGTATAATTAACTCTATAATAAAATCAAATTCTCACATTTAAAATTAAAAAATAATTTTAATATAAATAAATTTAAAATTAAATATTTATGATACATGATTAATTTTTTTTTAATTTCACATCACTTAATAATTGATTTATGAATCAAATTATATGATATTAATTTTTTTATATACAACATATTTAAAAAAATAATGTGTAAAACTTTTTGATTGAGATAATATTGAAGTAAATAATTATTTATAATATAATATGGATTTTGATAATTTTATATATATTTATACATGAATTGAATTTTCTCTCATTTAAAGTAAAATGGATTCCCTTTCTTTCTCTTTTTGGCATTTAATGACTTCAATTAAATCCTAATAAAAATACAAAATATACATTAAAGTTGATCCTTAATTTGCTTTAATTAAGGAGAACCAAGTCAACATATAATATGATTGGGAAACAAAAGGATCTATCAACTTATATAATGCATTAATTTGACAACAAACGAGTTCTATCACATCCAATTAAATGCAGCATTTTATTTTCCTAAGAATAAAAATTCACCTCCTCTTAATAATCCCATTAAATATCTTAGTAATGAAATTATTTTTATAAAAAATCATTAATAAAATTTTTTAAAGTAAAATAATATAAAAATTTAAATTTATTCTCTTTTTTAAACAAATCTAAAATTTTAAATTAGTTTCGATCAAATTAAATTTTATTAAAAAATTAAAAACTAAACCCTAAATCAAAAAATTTTTAAAATTTTATTTAAATAATTTTTAAAACATTTCAATAATGACAAAATACCATTAATTTTTCACTATTACGTTGAATCAAGATCTACTCTAAACAAAATTAATAAATTAAAATTTATTTAAAAATTTTTAAAAACCAAATTCGATTTTTAATACATCATAAACTTTAAAATTTATATGACATTTATTATTTATTTTTTTAATCTTCCTTTCATTGTGTCATTTATTAGGCCATTATGATACACATGATTCATCCACTGTCACAATTATATCTTCTTTTCAATGGGAGCATACTTGTATCACTATCAAAGGAAAAAGTCGGTCCACATATTTAGTAAATTATACATATTATTATCAATCATTAAGTATTATTAATTTTTTCAGGTCTTGCTTTCATTTTACTTGAACATTGACAACTTTGCCAATCATTGTATTAAAATAAGCACAAACAGCAATTCCTTTAAGCAATTGTGTTGAAAATTAAACTCAAAGGTGCATCCACAATTATATTATTGTTTGATGCTTGATACTTCAAATCATTTATTATTTAAAAAAAGGGATGTAATTTTTTAATCAAAATTTAATTATTTAAATATGTATGAAATAAATTGAAAATTTTAAATTATACTTACTTTTTAATTTCAACTTTAAAAATATCAAATGATTCAATTGTATTTTTAATATTTTAATTCAATTTAACTTAAAATTTTAAAAATTAAATTAAATTAAAAAATTTTATATAATAAATTTTGACTTGAAATTTTTCACATGTTTAAGTTATTATTACAAAAAATTTCAAAACTTTTTAATACTTATTTTTTAAAATTAAATATTTTAAAATTTTATAAAAAATAACTTGAAAGTTGAAAATTGTTTAATTTTAAAGAATGAGCACAATATAAAGTACCAAATTAAATACAACTGAACGATCAATATTTTAAAATTTAAATTAAAAAGTACATTTAATTTAGAGTTTTTTATATTTATTCTAAACTTAATTAACATTTAATTATAAGCTCTTTAAACTTGAATGATCGTATGGTAATCCCATTTTTCATTTGCCCTATCACTTATTGATAATTGATTTTTTTTTAAAAAAAGATTGAGTTCTTTGATTTTTAGGACTAACTAATAAATGGAACCAATTTCGGGGCAACTCTAATGATAGCTTCAATCTTTCCATTGCACTTAATATGGCTTTAAAGATTTTTAGTCAAACTTACAAACATATTTGCTTTGAAAAATCAATTAGTTGTCTCCTAAGTCATTAAGTTAAAGTAATTGAAGAGATTTTCAACAATCAAAGCAATAATGCTGAATTGGAAACCCATGATGAGTAATGGAAGATTTAAAAGTTGTTGCAATAATAATCATGTTGTAGGTACCTTTATGAGCCCTAATGCTAGGTAATATTAATTACTTTCCAAGAATGGAACATGTCATATATTTTTTTATTCAATGATGGGGTTGTTTCCCTCTTATATATCATATATAAATTTTGGTTAATTTTAGAGTTATTTTATCCAAAATTTTCATAATTTTTTATGCAAAACATATAATAAAAAATTAATTTTGAACTATACTGGTTTTTTAATTTGAATTCCGACTTTAATTTGATACAATTTTATATCTAATTTTGTTCATTTAGATTCTAATAAAAAAATTAAAATTAAAGTTATTTAAATTGAAATATTATAAAATAAATTTAAAATTTTGCACAAATATAAAAAATTCATTCAACATGTCATAATAAAAAAATAAAAAATTTTAAGTATTAAAAATATTTTCAAAAAATTATATTATAAAAAGTTTAAAAGACTTCACTTGATTCATTTTGAAGCATTTCAACTATAAAATGTTCTTTTCATAATTAGTTTAAGCGAAGGTCTAACTTAGACTAAATTAAGATTTTTGATATAAAAGTGAACCAAATTAAAGTTTGAGATTCAAATTTAAAAATTTGTTATATTTAGAGTTTTTTATATTTATCATTTTTTATAATTTTTGAATTTAAATTGTATTTATTCATTAATCAAATAATTTTATATAATTATCATTTAAAAAATAAATTATCTCATGAAAAAATATTTTATTCAAATAATTTGATATAGTTAATTACATAAAATATAATTCACTGAAAAGTATCCATATCAACAAAAACATTCACAATCTAAGCCATATTTACAAGTATGTAAAGAGTAAAATTCCCACACATTGATTTGTAAAACGATTCTTGAGCAATACGGGATCTAAAGACTGAATCTCGTATTATTAATAAAAAATTATTTCTTAAAAATATTTATATATAAATAAAAAATACTTAAAATTTATGAATTTATTGACTAAAATTTAAAAAAATACAAGAAAATGTGGGCATAGAAGTGACAAATGACATAACCCAAGAAAATGATGCTTTAATCAACCTTTATGTTTGATAATGAGGAGGTGACCCAAAAGAAAACCAATTGACCTAAAAACTCCCTCTCTCTTAATTAATTATTTTATAAAGATCATAAAAGCAAATAAGAATATCAAAAAGAGAGACACAACTGGACCAGTGATGTTGAATTGGTTTAGGCATTAATATTTTTGTGAAGCAAACATAACTTCTCTTTTGGGTGCTGATTTGACTCAATAGAAGAAGAAAGGGAAAATCAAAGGGTAAGAACAAAAAGGCCATTTCCTTGGCCCAGCCTTGTACTTTTTAGATCTTCCCTTTTCCTACCAAAGACCACCTAGGTCCAAGCCATCCTCTAATGAAATTCAAAACTTAATATGATTTTTCTTATTTTTATAAAAAATATTTTTTTGTTTTCTATTTATTAATTATATATATAATTAAATTATATTATTTTTTAATTTCAATTTTAATGTATAAATCAGATCAGTTCTATATTAAATTATTCAATTTGATATAAATTAGATTTTATCACCAACAATTTTAAAATACTAAAGGTATTCTTAGGATAAATATCATTTTAAGTCTCAAATTTTATTTTCTCTCTCCAATGAAACCTTTACTTTCAAAATATATCCAAACAAACTTTAACATTTTAATTTTATCCAAATTGAACTCTATTGAAAATTTTAAATATTAAAAATATTTAAATTAAAAGTATTTTACAACAAATTTTGATATATGATTTTTCAAATATGTAAAGAAATATTCAAGCTAATAATACAAAAAAATTTTAAATTTTTTTAAATATTAAAAATATTTTTTAAAGAAAATATGCAATCAAAATTTTAAAAAATTCATAAAAAATTGCTGTTTAATTAAAAAATTTAAATTTGATGGATAAAATCAAAATAAATTGTAAATTTTATTTAAATAATTTTTAATTATTTCAACAATGAAAAGATCATTAAATTTTTTATAATTATTTTGATTCAAAATTCAATTTGTACAAAATCAAAATATTAAAATTTGTTTGAATGTCTTTGAAAAGTTATGGTTTGATTAGGGAGAGAGGATAAAACTCAAGGTTTTAAAATGATATTTATAATAAAAATAATTCAAAAATAATATGAATAAATTCTACATCTATCCTTTAAAAATATTATTGAATTTTAAATTTTTTTTCTAATTTAAACATTGATGTATTAATTAAATTAAATGTATATTTAATCTTTCAATTTGATTAAAATCATTCTTTACTTTTAACAATTATAAGAAAGTTAAGAATATTTTTTTATTATTAGAATATTTCAAAAATGACTTAAATAAATGCAACATTTATTCATTAATTTATAAAAATTCTCAGACTTACAAATTGTATTTCTATAAAAAAAATTAAATTTTTTAATAATATAAAATTTTAAAAAATCAATAAAATATTTTAAAATATTTTTTATAATGATGCTGGAATTTTTTTTTTTTTGGTATTCATAAAAATTTCAAAATAAAATTCATTATATATGGTTATCTGTTTGAATAATTCTTTTAAAAAATTAACAACAAAATTTAAAGCAAACCAAATTAAAACAGATAATTTGAGTGTTCTTTAATATTTACCCTTGAACTTTTATATTACAATTATTTCATTTTCTATTTATTTTCGTGTAATTGACTCCCAGAATTTAAGTGGTGGGTGGGTGCACTGAATCATCTCCGATTGAAACTGCATCCTTTTCAATTTTAAGTCTCTAATCAAAAGAGCATATCATGTATCTATTTAACAGTTAGCATGAGCAGTGCACTGTTAGTGAAGGTCTTGTCGGAACAGTAACAATGCGCCCGTGGCCTAATGGATAAGGCGTCTGACTTCTAATCAGGCGATTGTGGGTTCGAGTCCCACCGGGCGTGCAATGATCTCCCTAATTTTTCATTTAACTATTTCTTTTTCCATGATAGAAAAAGGGCTTTTATAACAAAAGTTACGTAATGCAGACACATGAGAAGAAAAGGCATAACAAAAATGTACCATCTGAAGACTTCTGAGAGATTTTGCAATATAAACAGCCTGAGAATTATGAAAACTGAATCCCTTATGAAGACTTGTTAAAGATTTTTCCAATATAAGTAGCCTGAGAATCATGAAAACTTAACCCATTATAAAAAGTGGACATCACAATCTCATCAAGAACCCCTTTTTCCAAAGTAAAGACCTCAAGAACAGGCTATGCAAGATTTCCTTGGAGAACCAAAAAGGGTGACTCTAAAAGAAAGAAAAGGAGGATCTCCTAAATTCAATTATGTCCTTATCACTTAAGACTCAAGAAACTTACTTTGTTACTTTGACAAATTTGAAACTTCAGGATAAGAGAGAGCTAATTAACAAAATCTCTTAGAGTGCACCAGATTTCCAGATTTGACAGAGCTCATTAACAAAATCTCTCAAGCGTGCACCAACTTCCCAGCCTTCTTCCTAGAAGGTTGACTAATGAGCATACCTAGGGAAGCTACCCAAGAGTCAAAAACAGCCGTAACCAATCAATTAAACGACCAAATTAAGCAACGGCTAACAAATAAAGTCACTTTGGCACTGATGCCCAACCACAACTATCCTTATCACTCCTCCTTCACTATCCTAATATGCGGAGAAACCAACAAAATTACGTAGCTCATCCAAGTAAATTCTAAATCCAGCAATACAAAAACCATGTCCCTCTCTTTTATGTCTAATGGTTTAACCTTACGATCCATCACAACTAACCAGCATCCGAGCTTATCCATCTCTACAAAGAGTGGAAAATGATCACCAATTTCAACTCCGAGCTCTATTGTAAGGGGAAAAGAGATTATTACAATAGCCATCAAAACAGTAACTTAAGCTCAAGTTCAAACAGTCAACACTTGCCAACTATTATAATCCTCCGGAGATACCTTTTTGTCAGAAAAAAAAATCCTGTTTTAGCAGTATTAAGAATCAAACAAGCTATTGCAAGAGAAAATAAGCTTAGATGGATGAAATTAATAAATAATAATATAAAGAACCGAGCCTGAGGTCAAATCAAATTAATACAACACAAACCCAGGAGAGACAAAATAAGGGGGAAAGACAACCAATCCCCCAAGGGAAACAAAAACCGCTTTCATTGTATAACACTCCAACATTTTGTAGCCCAAGCTCTAGAGACATTACAGCAACACCATTTTTCTTCCCTACTATGAATCTACTGTCTTCTCCGGGTAGGATATTTTTCAAAACACAGCTCTCTTGAGCTACATAGAACTATTGACTAGCTGACATCAGAATGACAAAAAAAAAAGTAGTGTATACGCAAATCAACCCATTAAGATATATTTAAAACTTCCCGAAAAAGAATTGAAACATTTGTTATTAAGCACATTTTAGTGATGATCTTCATCCAGTACCATCCAATTGCCAATAATCTTCTTAGCTAGATGCCACTGGTTTCACTATCACCTGCTTAATAGCCTCAGAATAAGTCCTATGCTGGTAGGTGAGGGTGGAATCGAGCAAGTCCCAGAGTGACGTCTTCGGGTTCCAACCTGGTACAGAAGACAGATAATAACAAAAATCAGAATGGTCTTAATTCTGGGAAATGCAAGAAAATAGACACAAGTGAGGAGACACATGATAATACCAAGTTGTCTATTTATTATGGTCATGTCTGGGATTCTCTTGTCACTATCATCATACCCCTCACCATAAAATTCTTTGGAGCTTATATCAATGGTTGGCACCTCCAAAGGAGGTTCCCCACTAACCTTGGAGTAGACCTGTAGAATGCATGTTCAATACCAACTCATGACTCCCAAAAGCTGGATAAAAACCAAACATAAATAAAACAAAAAGCTAAACAAGTATTTTTGCAAATAAACATACCTCAGTCATCATTTCAGCAAGCTGCCTCACTGTAACTTCATTGTTCGGGTTGCCCACATTGAAAATGTGGCCATTGGCCCTAGCCGGGTTTTCCTATATAGAAGGCCACATTACTTAGCTTGTGACTTTCTTAATTAAACATGGACAAAGTACAAAAGAAGAGAGATAACATACAATCATCAAAAGAACAGCTTCAATAGCGTCCTTTATATAAACGAAAGTCCTCTGGGATTGTCCGCCATCCACAAGCTTAAGAGGCTCACGGCGAAGGAGATTCTACATGACAAGAAATAACTTTTGATAGCTTTACAAACAGGAAAACACAGCAAGAAAAGAAATGCATAAATAACATGATGAGAGGCTGAATAAAAACTCTACTCACATTACTAAAGCAGGCAAGAACCCTTGGAACACCCTCACTTGGACCATCAATACCAGGAATGAAATCCATCCTGGGTCCAATCCAGTTAAAAGGCCTGACAATAGTAAACTCGAGGCCATTCTCTGCACCCTCAGCTGTAATGAAAATTGTAAGAATTCAGAAAAGTTTGTTCCTAGTTTATCATAAAACAGCAAGTTGAATAGATGAATTAGTTACCATATATGAGCCTCTCAATCAATTGCTTAGCACATGCATATGACCACCTCTGCTTCTCAATGGAACCGAAAATGCAGGGGGAGGCATCTTCCTTCAGAACGTAGTAAGCAGGATCCTGTTAAAGCATAACACAGGCAATCAATACATTGAGAGTAACCCACCACAGAAGTGGAATGTGGTGCATGACTTATATGCTGGTCATGACCTAATCGAATTTAGTAACAGTCAACAAGCAAACAAAAATTTACCTTGCCCACATTAAATAAGTTAGGCAGAAATCCCTTAAAAGAAAGAAGCCTCATAGCCTTCAAGCAAGTATTAAAATAGAATTCCAAAAACTTAAATGAATCAAATGGAGCTATATCCAGCTCACATATTTGCTTATCTGTCTCTGACCATTTTATGAGACAAAGGACTAAGCAGATGAATTTTGCCAATTAACATGCATACAGTTATCTAATTTCTTTGCTGTAATGAACATCCTAATAAGATTATCACTCAAATCTGTTTATCACACAAGCAGTCAGTGCTCAGGCCTCATATAATGGGTAGAAATGAATAATAGCATACTGTTGATCACAGCATACTGGACAAAATGCCAAAGGGAAACCAAAAGTTAAACCCAGAACATTCTCACAAACATGAAACCAAGACCCCTATTTCACATTTTACTTGCTTAAAACGACTTCCACATCCTCATACATCTTGATCAAATTAACCACAACCTTCGGCATAATAAACAATTAATTTTCTAAAATTAATCATGCATCACAAGGATATCTTAAGCTGCAAGAAGCAATAGACCAATCTGATTAGATGCTCTAGACTCTAACTTCTTAATCCATATTTCTTTACCAGGCTAAACTTGATTATGAAGCTTGGGCTCACAATAACACAGATCAAGAACCATTAAATTAAAAAAAAATGGTGATTTATATTTAAATCAAGACATTCCAGAATTATACCCTGACAGATTTAAGACATTTGCTGATATTTACAATTATATGGATTACCACGATTAAGACTTTATCCAGAGAAACGGTTTGCAAACAATTTCCAAAGAATGATAAATGGAAAGAAAATGAACAAAAAGAAGGTGAAAGCAAAGGCTTACCTGTCGGAGAGGACTATCTTTGGGAAGAAAGCTCCCAATAGTTTTCCCATAAACTTCACAAGTAGAAAAGTGAATCAGTCGCTTGTTGTTCTCTGAGCAATACTTAACCTGAAAAAGAAAGGCAAAAAGCATACATCAAAACTACACAACAAATCACAAATCAACTACAACTGATATGAGCCCAACAACCAAGCCTTTCGGCATCAATATCACTCATCATAACAAACAGAAACAAAGTCGGACTTCTTCAAATGATTATTGAAAACAATGGCCACAAACACAAGGGAAATCAGAACAGCCTATAGTCAAAAAATGCATATACCACTGGAAGTGCATCGATGAAATTGCTGTAAATGGTATCCAGAGGACGCGTGTTGTAATCAGCCGGAGTACAGATCGCCGCAAGATTTATAGTCTACACCAAACAAAACACCAGAAGATCATCACATCCAATCCGAAACTGTAGCAATTAATCTAAAGAAATGCATCATGAAAATGACTCGAGCTAAAAGAAATCCTAAGGCATCACATCAAGAGCATAGTACATGCACATCAACGTGCACGCACAAGAAACACCAATAAATGGCAAAAAAAAAACCAGAGAATCAAGCAGAATTGCAAGTATGATAAATATGTACTGATAGAACGAAACTTCAAGAACCAGATCTGCGTCTTACAATGTTCCTGAACATTCACATAAATAAATATGCATACATATATACATAGAGAGAGGAAGAAGAGAAAGGAAAGAGACCAGATCTGCCATCTTGATGAGGCCTTCGAGCCTTGAGTCGTGCTTGATGTTGAGGCGGTGGAACTGGATCCGATTGGCCCAAGGCAAGGTGTCGGGCTCCAGGAGGTGCTTGATCTTGTCATTGTAGACGTCGAGGGCAAGAACCTTGTGAGGAGTCTCGGACATCAACTTCTCGCAGAGGTGGGACCCGATGAAACCCCCGGCCCCGATCATGCATATGGTCATAGGCTTTATCGGCTTGCCATCCAGATCCAATCTCCCGGCTCCCGTCGCCATTGTGGTTTCTCTCTTTTAGAAACGAAAAGGCGGTGGCTCTGCTTCTTCTCTCTCCCTTAGGATAACAAGGAGATTGTTGCAGTTGTGGTGGAGGTGACGACTACCAAAACACACACGGGAGAGAACTTTTTCGTAAAAGGGAGTGGGCACTCTCTTATATATTTATATTTACAGACCAAAAAAATAAAAATAAAAAATAAAGACAGGGAGAGATAGAGGATGTGACCCCTGGAGGCTACAGGCCTATGTCCCTTATTGAAGGTCCAATGGCCACTCGCGAAAGTACTGACCTCTCTTAGTACTCGCTCTTACTATCTGCCACGTGTGTGCATAACTTGGTATTGTGGTCTTTGGGGCACTAGATCTTGAAATGGATACGGAGAATTTAGATCCGACTTCTTACTATTGGACAATTAAAAAATAATTAAATTTTATTTCAAAAAGTACAATTATTGGGTTTCCATGTTGTGTATGGAGGAGTAACATGAACCTGCCATGTAGGCATTCCGCCAATTTATTGACCCTGTGATTCGTGGATGGATTCGATGAATTTTAACTATTTTTTTAATAATTAGATTAAATTTTAATCGTATATTTTATAAATAAATAAATTTTAAAATTTAAATTAATATATTAATTTATTAAAATTAACTAAATAAATTAATAAATTAAATAATTTATTTTTTAAATTAAATTAATATATCAACTTTTGTAAACATATAAAATTAATCAATCAAAACTATTAATAATATATTTTTTAAAAAATTTATAGTATACATTTTTAAAGGTTAATTCATCTTATCCACTATTAAAGTTAATATATTTATCTTTTTAATTAAACATTACTTATATTATTTTAAATTTATCTTATAATTAAATAATAATATATATTACTTAATATTTTTATTTTAATATTATTCATAAAAATATATTAAATTTATTATATACTTAATATCTTAGAAATTTGAAGTTATTAGTTTAATAAATTTTTATATAATTTTTATCAATATTTTTTTAATATGCTAAGATATATTTATTTATATTATTTTTATAAAAATAACAAATAAAAATATCTATCAAATCGATTTGTATAAAACTTGTTTGATAAATCTACATATGACACATTTAAAATTAATTAAATTAATCTACTTAAAACTCAATAAGATAATATGTTAATATGACTTGACGGATAAAGGCCATAAGTTATAAAATCACATATTTTTCAAACGTGAGACCTTAATCCAACGCGTTGCTATGAAAAACTCATTGAATTTTGTTATGGGTCGAACTTGAATCATGATTTCGTGGATTGAATCGGCCTGGTCTAACCCATTGTCAACCCTGACAAGGTATGTTATGCTATGATATAGTTTACAAAATAATTTCATTTACTACTCATTATTAACATTTTTTTAATTTTTAATTACCATTTAATCTTACAAATAATAAACCACTTAAAAAATTTTCCATTTTCTAACAATTATTTCCAAAAAACCACAAAAACATTAATTTACTAATAAACAAAATAAAATTTTAATTAATTAATTATTAATATTTAAAATATTATATATATATAGGAGGATATATTCTTTATTATTTAAAGAGGAAAAATGAAAGGCATCAAATTCTATGCTTTTTAAAAGAAAAAGATTTTGGGAACTTTGCTTGCCATCTTAGATAAGATGGGCATATGGGGAAGGAAAATGATTTAAGAGACATACGGAATTAAAATGTGTATGTCTTAGTTCTTAATTTTAAAATTTAGTGGACTTAAGTAACGTTTTAATAAGTAATTTTTGAAAAAAAATAAATTATTATATGATTTCGTATCATGAATATCACGATATAAATAAATTTAATGTTTTATTTCAATTTACATGATGATTTAAATATTATTTCTAAATCTTAATCAATGGAATGTAATGTAACTTTATATGTTTTTATTTTTAAAAAATAATTTTCATATGGATTATTGTTAATTGAATAAAATCATTTAAAATATATGATAGTTTTTAAATTTTAATAGAATCTTTATTAATATTTTAAACATTAAAACATGATATTTTTGCAAAAAAAAATTTAAACATATTCTCATAGATATGAAGTGTATTTTGAGACATAACCAAAATAAAGAATATTTCATAAAATATAAATAAAATATTAAAAAATAATATAGTAAAAAATTGATAAGTATCACGTACAACAATAAGGTTTATTTTTTAAAAACAAATTGTGATTTACTTATTGCATCTAAATTGGTCTTTATTTTCACAATAATTATGAAAATCAGTGATACTTTTATTGTTAAAATATTTAAACATAACTTAAATAAATCATAGACTTTAATCCTAAAATTTAATTTTTTATAAATATTTTAAAATTTTGATGATACAATTTGTTTTAAAAATAATTTTAATATTTTAAAAAATTATAACTTCTTTTTTATGGTACATTAAATTTTTTTATATTTTTGAAAATTTTAGTTTAAAATTTATCATAAAAATTTTCATTTTAAATATATTTAATTTTTTTATTTTGATAAAAATTTAATTACTAAATTAAAATATATTAAAACATATTTTTTAAATTAAAATATATTTTAAAGAATATCAACTTCTGGATTTTATAGGATTTTTATCATAAAAAATTACTAATTTATTATATAAAATAATGAAAACATATATGAATATTAAACATATTTTTGAATTTTTTAAAAAACAATTTTTTATAATAGAAATGATTCTGTAAGAGCAATGGCAAGTGGGGGAGTGTATTGGCCACTACAAGTAGCGAGTGAATGGAGGCCGTGACTTGGGTTCATCCATGTGAATTCCCTCACAGGCTGGTAATGATTTTACCTATGAGCTGTCTCCTTTGATACTCACGTGGGCATATATAGTTTCAAATAAAATAAAAAAATAAAAAACAAAATTAAATCCACTCTATTTTGAACCACGCGCTGTTTCTATTTTCTCCTCTGTACTCTCCGTTTCCCAGAAGGAATCTTATGCACATTCTATTTTGATTTTTCTTTTGACCTTCTTTTTTTATTCATTTTTATGGAATAATAAATTAAATTACCCGTGAAATTAAGTTTTATTTTCTTGATATAATAATGATTTTGTTATTTTAAAAAAAAATAAATTATTTTATAAATCTTTGATGATGCCAGCAGAAGTGATGGTGACATTTTGGCCGCTTGCTAGTAATTAGTTGTCACTATGGTACTAAGCTACGACTTAACACGCATTTTCTAAATAACTACAACTAATCATAATTAATTATTCTACCAATATCATGATTTCAGCTTGTTTTTATATAATTATTAATATCTGATTATTTATTATTTGTATTAATATCAGATTCTTTTGATTTATTTTATGTCAAAAATATTATTTATTTTTTTATTCTAGTTTCTTCATATATATATATATCAATTTTAAAATGCATTTATAAATATAAAAAATAAAATATGGTGTATATTTAGTAATATAATTTAAAATTTATTTATTTTAAAATTTAATATTCATTTTGATTAATAAGTATTTTTTCATCCAATATTTGATATTAACGTAATAATAAAAACATTATATATTTAATAAAGTAATACAAAATTATTTTCCAGATAAAAGTAAATATGGGATCTATCCTATTTATAGGTGCCTGAGTATGTGGGCTGAAAATCAACACAAATTTCGTACACCTAAAGGTGATGTATCATACATCTGACTCTAGTTCTATTACGCGGGGGATGGGAAATATATCACCGACACATCACAACCACGCTCCACTTTCGCGGGCGCGTGCGAGTGCTGCATAGAACTTTTTTAATTAAAAATACAAATTATACTTACATATTAAAAAACATAAAACATTTACACTAGTAATTTATAAATATTTTTAATTCTAATTTCCCGATTTTATATTATGATAAAATTTAGTAAATTAGCAAGCACGGTAATAATGGATGCAGTATAAATTTTTAAGTTAACAGAATTTGTTTTTGGTTGGACTTATATTTTTTAAAAAAATTATTTTCGTAATTAAAAATATTAATATAAAGATAAAAATTTAAATTAAATTGAAAAAAAAATAAAGATAAAGAGAAAATTTTGATTGATAATGAATATGGAGGGCAAAAGGTCGGTACAATTTCGACCGGAAGAAGGGCGTGTCGACTGTAGTTGAGTGTGTGTGGCACTGGCATCTACCAAAAACAGAAAAACGCGTCGTTGTGAAGTGATTATTTATTCGGTGGGGCCCGCCAGGCAGATTGACTGTTGTAAGACTGCTTTTTTGGGCTCTTTCCATATATGGACTGCTTTTTGGGCTTCTCCTTTCACTATAGTCAAACCCATCTAATTTTTCTTGAAAAAACTTGGCCTATAATTATGACCCGAAAAAGAAAAAAGCTTTGATGATTACAAAATGAAGCAAATTAAGAAATAATAAAACTTTATATAGTTAATATTTTCAAAGTTTGTAGAAAATGGACCGGATATATCGATTATCCAACCTCATATGGTTGATACTATAAAAGTTATGGAAATAACCAATTGAACCAAAAATAGAAGCCTCGAATTTGTAAGGTTGTGGTATTGGAAGGTCGGATAATTAATTGACTTGATAAATGTGGATGGATTAGAGGAAAGGTTGGTCGTTGGAATAATGCATGACAATTATTTGTGGGTAGCTAGTAGACACGATGCATGTTGTTGAGAAAAATGTATCACGATTTTCATATTAATTTGATTTGCATTGAGTTTTTTCAGCAGATGTTAAAACGTAAAAATTTAGTATTATTTATTAATTTATATAATTTTATTATAAAATAATAAATTAGCATTGTACTTTTTTAAAAAAATAATATAAAACTTAATGAACTAAAAATTTGTATTTAATAAAAATTGATTAGAAAGAGAAAATTGACAATCATATATAACAATAAAAGAAAATTTTAGCAAAATTTTGATTTTAAAGGTAAGATGATCCGCTGAGATTATATATATATATATATATATAAATATAAAGATAAATTTAAGATATTTGGTGAATCATTTAGATACTTATATGAGTAATGAAATTAATAACATAAAATTAGTGGAGAAAAAGTCTGATACCACTTTTCATCGTCATCAATTTACATGTATGAACTCAAAGTTTGTGATATATATATAAACTACTTTTTAGAATAGTTGAGCATGATAAAAAAAACAGCACAATTGAATTGAATATAAAATTAGTATATTTTTCTACTAATTTGACATTAATTGATTTTCACAAAAGATATTAGGGTTTATCAATTTTATCTAAATAAATTATAAACATTTTTTTCTCATTTTTTAGCATAATAAATAAGAATTATACTTATTAATGATTTTTTTAAAAAAACTAAATAAGGAAAAAGGTTTATGAATCAACTAATTATGATCATACTTAATTAATGAAATGTTTAAGAACCAAGAAATTAATTATGGACTTACTTCATATGCAAAAGAGCTATGGTCACAACCCAAATTTAAACAAGAGGATTTTTATATGACATGAAAACATCTCGATGTAACTTTTAACTTTTTATGCTTATCAAAATTTTTATTCAATTAAATATCAAATAAATTGATTTGGTAAACTCTACTAAATTTCATGCATTATTATATATAATTATTATAAATTTATTTATATAATGTTTTTAAAATTGAACTGACTGAATGAAAAAATAAAAAGATTCAGAAATCAAAATTCAGACCAAAATGCAACTAAAGATGAATTACGATGATCTAATAAATAATTATAATATTTTAATTTATATTTTAAAAATAAATAACATAAAAATAATAATAATTATTATTTTTAAAAATAATAGGATTACAATAAATTATTTTTAATTTTTAATTTTAATTTTTATATCATTTTAAGAAAAATAATTTTTTAATAATAAAATTATATTATGATAATATAAATAAATAAAATTAATTTTAAATAAATAAAATTGATTAAAAAATTGATTCACGATTCAATCAATTGGACCGATCGATTCAATTTGATTTTTAAAATATAGCTTTTATATATATATATATAAGCTATGTGTGGATAAACTAATGAGCTAATTTTATTCTCATGAAGGTCTTATCTTAAATAAGCTAATTTACGGGCTTCTCTTAATTGATAAATGGATGAGAAAAAAACTGCAATCACCCATTAGAATTGCCAAATGACTAGAAAGCCACTTGATTACTAGAACTTGCTAAATTAGGGGTCATAATTACTAATAAACTTCCCAAACCAAATAAATTATTCCAAAAAATCTTTATGATATTATTCCCTAATTATTACATTATGTCTTCACAACCTTAATTAATGGCTTATACTAATCAACTCAAAAAATTAAGATATAGTTATGGGCATTATGACAAGAAAGTTGGTTCACAAATAAACATAGAATCAAAGGTGAATGTTATTTAAATTTTGTAAAATACTTTCTCCCTTAATTTTTATCATAAATTTCAAAAAATTTCTAAAAAAATCTTAATTAATGAGAAATTATCAAATTTATTTTTTAAAAAAATTTTAAAATTGAAAGTTATCAAATTAAGAATCTTGTAATATGAATTTTGACTTAGAAAATTTTCATAGACCTCAGGAAATATTCGAGTTATCATTACAAAAATTTTAAAATATTAATTTTTTAATTTTTTAATGTAAAATATTTAAAAAATTGATAATAAATAGCTTGTTAATGGAAAAATATTTAAAACTAACAGGTTCATTCAAAATATAGTGAATAATTTATTTATGTAATTTTAGGTATTTTAATAATAAAAATACTTAATTTTATTATAATAATTTGAAGTAACATTTAATTTGATTATTTTTTATTAAGCTAAAGTTTATTAAAATTTAAATAAAAATTAAAAAAATATTTTTTAAAAATTTTAAATGATATTTATTTAAAATTATTTTTCATAAGATATATAAAACTTATATCCATGGGACAAATGGCTGTGTTTTGACAGTCAAACAATACATAGTTGAGATATAATAATCTCAATGGACATATTATATGGACTTAGCCCCACTGTGTCATAATCTCATAGCTAGTTTTGTATTCAAATTTGGCAGCATGATTTTTTTAATTTTATTTAATTTTTATATGTAATTGCTATGATAATTTTATGATATACATATAAATAAATTTTATCTATTTTTTATTTTAATATCGAAGTACCAATTAAATCAATTATACATATGATGTTTTAATTTGTTTTATTTCAAAATTGTTGAAAAATTCAAACATTAAGAATATTTAAATTAAAAAAATTTTACAAATTATTATCACAAAAATTTCATAATTTTTGAAATATTAAAAATATATATTTTAAAAATTACACTGTTAAGAATTTGAAAAATTATAAAAAATATACTCTAATTATTGATTTTTTTAAAAAAATTTTAAAATAAAATGTAAATTTTATTTGAGTTATTTTAAATATATTTTAATAATAAAAATAGTTTTAATTTTTTAAATTATTCAAATTAAACTTTAATTTAAATCAAATTAAAATATTAAATATGCAATTGATCTAACCAATAAATCATAATTTAGATTAAAAAACAAGTTAAGTTCATAGTATTTTTTTAAAATATTTACTAATAAAATTGCTTTCTCTTCATTTTTTTCCAATCAATAAGACGATCTTGTCGCATGGATATGATTAACCATGGTTGATTTGATTGGCAAGATAATGACCTTAATGGAACACACTAAACTTTACATACTCTAGTTTCTCTTGTTAATTGATTGTTTGGACAAATATATTCCTAGATGAGACTAGAAAGATATCACAGCATAAGTACTCCACTAAGCTAATTAAAGAAATCTACATTTATCTTATTCCCATTAAACCCACTTGTAAAAAAACAACGAGGATTAAGAAAATAATTTTTTAAATTTATCATATTGTTATGATAAGAATTAAATGTAAAAAATCTTACTCATCAATATTTTATTAAAAAATCAGAGCAGTCTATCCTTAACTCAAGGTCTTCTCCATAGATCAACATTCTCAGAAGAAACTCTGCTCCTTTGGCCATGGATGAAGAAGAAAGTAGGAAAGAAGAGCATATCCTCTTAGCATATCTATAGAATGCCCAATCTCCTTAAATGCTGTGCCATATCTTGTCCACATTTGCCTCTGTATTATACACACTATAATACGCAAATATCTCTCTCTTTCTATATCGGCACAAGTGTAGATTAAACCAGAAGTTCGATTGATTTACGTCTCTTTCTTTCTCTGTAAAGTTCACTTTTCCAGGTCCACCATTGGCAGTAGACAATTTGCTTGTCATCTGTGTTTCTCGTAGTGTGTGCTTTCCCTATGATTCAGGCTGCTCTTTCATGTCCCCATAACTTTCTCTCCAAACAGAAAATTAACAAGCTGTTACCCTCCTCCTAACTTTCCATTTAAGATAAAACCCAGAAAGATTTTGCCCTTTTCATGCAAAATAGGCTGAATTACACATTACTCACCAACTGTAGATAGAGGTGAATGTGAAAAGGCAAAGGAAAGGTGGAGACCCTGGAGAGCCTGGAACGATGAAAGTCGAGAGGGTAAAAAGAGAGAATATTTTGGAAACTTCACGATGGCAAAGTCCAGCAAAAGGAGTGCTATTCGATAAGAGAAGTTGATAGGAGCTAAGACCAGTGTCACAAAAGGAGAAAAGACAAGTCCCACAGAAGTAACAATGATGTAGTCAGGTATGTACACATACATCCCCCTTGGTTTTATCGCAGAGACAGCTTTAATTAGCTCTCATGAACTTCCTTCCATTCCCACTGCCACGCTTGAAGGAGAAGGAGAAACCGATTTCTATTTGTTGTCGTTTTCCTTATCTAGTTCTTAGTATAACCAGAGAGACCCAGAACCTAAAAGAAGTTTGTAAGCCTGTCCTCTCTGCAGGATACTGTAGTTTGCTCTCTGATTCTCTCCATGTATTGTATCTCTTACATGGGTTGTTCTTCTTTTTGCCCCTGGTGATGAAGGAACTTGTAAGTTAATTGTGTTGATGGTGAAAGAAGAAAATGGCTTCTATTCTCCGATTTCGAAGGCTATGCTATCTAGAGCCAGTGAAGTTTCAATCTGTTCATTACCCGAAAAATGCTCAGAAACTTGACAAGAAAGAGGAGGATCTTAATGCTGGAACCAACAAGGCTGTAGAACTCAATAACGCGAAGAAAAAATATCCGAAGAGGCAACAGCCTAAGGAATGGAGGTGCATAGATTCCTGCTGTTGGGTAATCGGATACACTTGCACTGTCTGGTGGATCCTCTTGTTCTTGTACCACTTTTTGCCAGCCACATTGCCTGGTTTTCAGGTCCCTGAATCACCAGGAACAAGGCTCAGACGCGAAGGCTTGACTGCTCTACACCCTGTTGTCTTGGTTCCCGGCATCGTCACCGGTGGGCTTGAGCTCTGGGAAGGCAGGCCCTGTGCTGATGGTCTGTTCCGGCAACGCCTTTGGGCTGGGAGCTTCACTGAAATCTTCAAGAGGTACTAAAACTCATCAATCTTGAACCATATTCATTAAAAAATTCCAGGATTTCATTGAATTTGGATTGATTATGTTGTCTTTCAGGCCAATGTGTTGGTTAGAGCACTTGTCCTTGAACAATGAAACCGGCCTGGACCCTCCAGGGATTCGAATCCGGGCAGTCCCAGGGCTGGTTGCCGCCGACTACTTCGCACCTGGGTACTTCGTTTGGGCTGTCCTGATCGAAAACTTGGCCAAAATTGGCTACGAAGAGAAGAATCTGCACATGGCTGCTTACGACTGGAGGCTCTCCTTCCAGAACACAGAGGTACATATACATAAAACTGTTCTTCCTCTGCTTAGGCTTCTCCGAACACTTCAGATGAGCGAGAAGAACGACGAATCCTGATAGATTTCAAATGGGTTTTTCACTAACAAAATTCTGATCGGATTCAAGCAGATTCGGGACAAAGCTCTCAGTAGATTGAAGAGTAAGATTGAACTCATGTTTGTGACACAAGGGTATAAGAAAGTGGTGGTGGTGCCACACTCCATGGGAGCTATCTATTTCCTTCACTTCCTTAAATGGGTTGAAGCAGCTCCTCCCATAGGAGGGGGTGGTGGTCCTGGTTGGTGTGCCAAGCACATCAAAGCTATCATGAACATAGGTCCTCCATTCTTAGGTGTTCCTAAAGCTGTTAGCAATATACTCTCTGCTGAAGGCAAAGATGTCGCCTTTGTCAGGTTAGCCGATCTGCATTCTTCCCCTCATCTTAATTACTGTTACACTTTATCCATCAATAGGTCTCTCGATTAGATGCAATATTCAGAGCAGACCATGTTTTATAGAAACGAGATTTCTGATTTTAAGCATTAATAATTATCAGTTTTGCGTTGGGAACTGTTGATTGAAAGTAGCATTCCCTACACGTGAAATGTGTAACTGAGGCGACTCTTTTTATTGTTCTGGTAGAGCTATGGCGACTGGTGTTTTAGACTCTGAGATTCTTGGACTGCAGACTCTTGAGCATGTCATGAGAGTCTCACGGACGTGGGATTCCATTGCCTCCTTGATGCCTAAAGGAGGAGAGACCATCTGGGGTGACCTGGACTGGTCTCCGGAAGAAGGCCACATCTGCGACTCAGCCAAGAAGAAACTCTCGCAGCAGCCCTCTTCAGGCCACAACAATGCCAACGACAGTGATGCAACGAGAGGTTTCCGAGTAACAGAGACTGTTAACTATGGAAGGATGGTTTCCTTCGGCAAGGTGGCTTCGCAATTACCTTCTTCCCAGCTCCCTGATCTTGAACAGGAGCTGCTGGGCACGAGTTTTTCTACAGGTTTCAACTCCTCGACCTGCGGAGAGATTTGGACTGAGTACGATGAGATTAGCAGAGGAAGCATCCGGAAAGCAGCAGAAGATAAAGCTTACACAGCGAGAACTCTTCTTGATTTACTCCGCTTCGTTGCTCCAAAGATGATGAGACGATCTGAGGCTCATTTCTCCCATGGCGTAGCTGAAAATCTCGATGATCCTCAGTATAGCCATTACAAGTACTGGTCGAATCCTCTCGAGACCAAGTAAGTGCTTGGGATATAGAGCTTATATTACCTTGTCTGGATATCGTATTTTGATCTCTGTGTTCCTGTTTCAGGCTTCCTGATGCTCCGGATATGGAGATATACTGCATGTATGGCGTTGGAATTCCGACAGAAAGATCATACGTGTACAAGCTATCATCTACCGATAGATGCAGGAGCATTCCATTCAGGATTGATACCTCAGTTGACGGAGATGATGAAGGGAGCTGCCTGAGAGGCGGAGTCCACTTCGTCGACGGAGACGAAAGTGTGCCGGTGATCAGCGCAGGCTTCATGTGTGCCAAAGGTTGGAGAGGCAGAACCAGGTTCAACCCATCTGGCATAGCCACGTACGTCAGGGAGTACCGGCACAAGCCTCCGACGAGGCTGCTTGAAGGGAGAGGGCTCGAGAGCGGAGCCCATGTCGACATAATGGGCAATGTTGCCTTGATTGAAGACGTCTTACGGGTTGCTGCAGGTGCCACCGGCGCGGAGATCGGAGGCGACAGGATTCATTCGGATATCCTAAGGTTGTCTGAGAGGATAAATCTTCGACTCTGATGGATAGTTCGAGCCTTGATCGTCCTTCATCTCCATGAAAGATGAAAAAGATCAGCCAGAAGGCAGAGGGAGCTAGAGAGATCACTAACAGGTTGAAGATTGGTAACTTTGATTACTGTGATTGATTAATTAATACAGTAAAGGGTACTCATTCCCTATAAGCTAATAGGGAATGGCTTCTTGAGCATTGGAAGCAAACAAATTTAAAAGTTATTTTTTAATTTATTAATAATAGTATGAAATAAAATAAATAAAAAATATAATTATTAATATTATTAAATTATTACAAATTATAATTTTTATAAAAATTCAATCCCTAAAATTAACATATGATCATAGTCCAAATCTACTCACAAGTGGCTGACAGACAAACTTGGCAATCCTCGCGTTTGTGGGTCCAAATGATCCAAAGAAAGAAAGTCTTTTAATAAAAGGAGAAAATAATAAGTATACTGGAGATGCAGGGGATCGAACCCTGTACCTCTCGCATGCAAAGCGAGCGCTCTACCATTTGAGCTACATCCCCGACTGTGGTAAGGGGTCACAAAATAATATATATTTTATTCTAAAATAACCAAAACATTCTTACTAGGATATGATAAGAACGTTAGGAGAATAAGCGACCCATTTCAGAGTGAAAAGACATGAATGCCCTTTTCAAAGCAATCCCACATGCATACAACAGAGGGACAATTTTGGGTTTCTACTAAGTCCAACTTTCGAACATTGTAGGTTTGGTATGTTTGCAGACCAAGGATGTGACGGTGACGGTGACGGGAGAACCAGCAGAGAAGTAAATAAGGGCACACAGAACAAAACTTGGAACTTTAAGTTTGCAGGAGATCATAACAGCTATTCATGCCTAAGTTCAAGAAGGCTGCCTTTGAAGCTATTACAGCTAACTCACAGTTCCTCAGTAAGACACGCCATTTGGTTTTTAGTTGAAACTACTGCCATTTCTTTTATTCACTATTCAAGGGACTGCAATTTAGGTAAAATACCAGTGTTATCTAGTCAGATTATATCAAATATATTTGGTAGTGGTGTTTTTCTATTTCATAATATTAATATAAAAAATAAAAATATTCATACGTGATAATTTAACAAAAATAATTAATTATAATTATGATTTTATTTTTTTATTCTCATGTTAATATTATGAGTCATAATTTTTTAAAGAAAAATCAATAAAAATGGATCTCTAAAAGATCTTGTTTCATTACTTAGATGAAATAGTTTTTGATAAATGTAAAATTTAAAAGCTTGAATCACATAGTATCCATAACTTTTACAAATTGGGACGTTTGATTGTTTAGTTACTTAATTAATTCGGTTTGGGTAGCTATCAGGGTCCAATTTGGCCTAGATTGATGCCCTAATTTGATGCACTATTTTTGTTACTACATGACATGCCTAACTTTTACTTGAAATTAAGAGGAGAAAGGCCAAGGTGTCATTGGTGCAAAATTGACAGAATGGAAGCACTTCTCTGCTAATCACAGCTCAGATTAGAACACCCATTGAATTTAAATGTTCTAAAGTTTTTCATTAGAATTTTGGATTTTAGGTATTGAGGTTCATATGGTACACCTAAACCAGATTGTTTAATCCAAGTTTTATTTTCAAACCACTCAATCAAATCTACAAGACAACAACAAAATTGAATAAAATTTTCATATCACAAAGTTTCATGCGAGTTTTAAATGGCTTGATGGCAGTGTATAAATAAGTCTCACTTAAGCTGAAGTTCTTGAATTGCAGCCTTTTCCAGGCACTTCAGTCTCCACTTCCAAGCTTTCCTTGAATTCCCACTTCACCACTAACCCATTTTCACAGGCTTTTTTCTGTCTCTCTGTCTCTCAAGTTAGAATTATGAGCTCTTCAAGCTCTTTTTTGGGTTCATTTCTCCTTCTTGCTTTTGCGTTCATTGTGGGTAATGGGCAGCCTCTTCTTCCTGCAATGTTCATATTTGGTGATTCTGTAGTTGATGTGGGCAACAACAATGAGATATACACAATCATAAAGGCAAACTTCCCTCCTTATGGAAGAGACTTCGTTGATCACAAACCAACAGGCAGGTTCTGCAATGGAAAACTGGCTGCAGACTTGACAGGTACTAATTATACTGTACCTCTCCAAATTCCATTCATTTTCTTCATCATTTTAGCTTAATTTATGATTCTGTCATATTGGTTTTGTTCAGCAAGAAGATCCTCTAATGGGTATCTCTTATCTTGAAATTAAACACAGCTGAGAACATAGGCTTCACTTCTTACCCACCGGCTTACCTTAGTGGAAAGGCCAAAGGAAGAAACCTCTTGATTGGTGCTAATTTTGCCTCTGCTGCTTCTGGTTACTATGACAGCACGGCAAAGCTATATGTAAGTGCCATGAAACCCAAAATTCTCTCTCTCTTTCTCTCCCTTTGGATCATTGATTTGTGATTTTGCTTTTGGGTTTTGTAGCATGCAATCCCTTTAACTCGGCAACTGGAACACTATAAAGAGTACCAGGCTAAGCTGGAGGGAATTGCTGGGAAATCCAATGCTTCAACAATCATATCTGGTTCACTTTACCTTGTTAGCTCTGGGAGCAGTGACTTTATCCAGAACTATTACATCAATCCTTTACTCTACAAAGTCTACACACCTGATGAATTTTCAGATATTCTCATGGAATCTTATGAAAAGTTCATCCAGGTTTCTCCTCTCCAACCCCATTTATCATTTTTTGATTTTACTCTTTACATGAATCTGCAATCATATCCTGCATGTACTTCAAGTTTGCTTTTTCTGGTAGATTCTGGTAGGTGTTTACTGATGCAGCAGCCTCTGACAGGATTTGTATGAGCTTGGAGCCAGAAAAATTGGAGTAACAACATTGCCACCTCTGGGGTGCCTGCCTGCAGCCATTACAATTTTTGGCTCTCATAGTGATGAATGTGTGGCCAGTCTAAATAGTGATGCAATTTCGTTCAATAACAAGCTGAATGCCACATCTTTAAGCCTGCAAAAAAAGCTTTCAGGCCTCAATTTGGTTGTCTTCGACATCTACCAACCTCTTTACAACCTTGTCACCAAGCCTTCTGATAATGGTATGTAGTACTAAATTAGTCTCATTGATATCAAAGGATATAACATAATTAATATAAATTAAGACTGTCATAATATTTGCTGATATGAAATCAAAGGACATCATCATAGCAATAGTAGATCGATCAATAAAATGAGTACCCATTTGATCATTTGTGTGCCTTACAGGATTTGCAGAGGCAAGAAGAGCTTGTTGTGGGACAGGATTGCTGGAAACATCCATACTATGCAATCCCAAGTCAGTCGGAACTTGTGCAAATGCATCTGAGTATGTGTTCTGGGATGGGTTTCATCCAACAGAGGCTGCAAACAAGATTTTAGCAGACAGTCTCTTGATTAGTGGAATCTCTCTTATCTTCTAATCTCAGAAAACTTGAACCTTAACAATATATAATCATGTAATATGTGCTTTTGTGACTTCAACTGAAATGTATGGACAAGAAGCTTGCAATTCTAAGATTTTCCATTTATTTATGTTCTACATGTATGTAATGTGGTCTACCACGTGAATAAAGGATTCCTGGATTGCTACCCTTGCGTTTCTCTATCCAATTTATCAACATATCACCAAGAATTTCTGTAGCAACTAGGTTTGAATTTTTAACTTTTTGGGTTTTTTGATTTAGGTAAAAGCCCATTTTTTTTATAAAATTCTGCAGTTTATTAATCAGTTGACTGATACATCACAGCCATTAAATGTGATGGGGAAATTGTCTGACTATTCTCTGAAACTATTGAAAATTTTCAGAGGCCCTAAAGAATCCAACTTTTGAACAATCTCATTAACACCCAGAAAAGAAAAAGGAAAAAGAAAAGTGAATTTTGATAAATTGTACCCTCAATTCTTTTCCTCGTTAAAAGAACCTTCAGATTTCAGGGTTATTGTTGAAGAAAGAGAAGGAAAATATGGATTACAGTTTAGCAGCTTTGAAGGTTTTATGCGCCCAGCTGAAGGATGCCCGTGAAGTGGCTTCTCAAAACGCCTTGACTCTCGGTGGCATTCTCTTCCAACGAGCATGGTTACAGGTATGGCGCCGTTTTGTCATCCCCAATATGCTCCTGCCCATTTCTTCTATTTTTCTCTCAGCGATCCCCTCTAACCAGGTGAAACCATGTACAGGGCGTCCTGGTTTCCGTCTCTGAGGATGACGACGGCCCTCTACTTCTCGATGACGGCACCGGCGTCATCGAGCTCAGTCTCTCAGGCGAGTTCCGTCTCCGTCAATGGAACTCAGGTTTTTCCAATTCCAGTTTGTCATTTCATATCTTTCTAGCATTAAGGGGCTTATTTTAGCAGTGAGTTACAAAGAGCTTGGGTTTTGCTTTAATGGCGTGGATGCAGGGATGTATGTGATGGTGGTTGGTGGGTACTCTGTCCACACAGGTGCCATTCCTATGATTAAGGTCAATTTCCTGATTAAACTCATCTTTCCTGGCAGTACCCTTAGCATCATTCATCTGCATCTTCTGTTTATGCTTGTTCAATTAGAAATTTCTTTCTCCAATTAGCAAATGAGGGGAACCAAAGAAACTAATGCTGATTCCTGCAATTTAACTTCTTATTTTGGTTCTTTGGAAATCTGTTTCAGTGTCTTCTAACTTCATTCATATTAGCATAGCTTGATTATCAAATTGGTATAATTTCAGTCATTCTTAAAACTCATTTTACTTGGGTAAATTAAGGTACGAGTTCATTATCCAATGTGGGTGACACCTTGTAGGTGATGAGATGTTTGATTTAATGTCTTTTAAGAGAAGTATTATCAGCTGTTGTACCATTCTTGGTGGCTTCAGAAACCAGGAAACTTGTATCCTTGTGGCCTTCGACATTCACAAAATTCAGGGCAATAGCGAAAAGGCAGGCATTACTGTGAAGTAGGCAAATTGTATGGTATTGCATATGTTGAAAAGAACTCTGGAGAACTAAAAGGTTTTTTCTAATTTTCTCTGTTCCAGTTAGTAAACTGCAGCCACCTATATACATAGATAAGTAGCCAGGCATGCATAAAAGAATGTCTATCAGGATATTTAGAAGACGGACGTTCATTTTGATATTTGAATTAATTTTTATGCTTTAATAAAATAACAAGGTCCCAATAATGATCAATGAGGTATATACAATTCACACCTCTATATAGAAGAAGATAATTCATTTCCTCTGCTTTAATTTGCTAGTGAGATGCATTCTGGTAATATGACAGTCAGGTTCTTGGTACTGCATTGTACTAGATAGGTAGATTCCAGGGTTTTCTGTTGAAGCTGAACTTTGCTTGCTTCATCATAAGGTCATAACATTGCAAATCTTTGGGCTATAGATACCTAACGGATTTAGATTTTCTGGGTTCCGTATTTTGTAGCTCTAACCTCGATGCAAACACAATTGCTTGTCTTGGTTTCCTAATTGCTTATTTGGAAGAGAGTCTATTCTGCAAAATTTCAAAATAGATGGCATTATTTTGAAATTCTGAAGAACTGGTACTTCGGTTTATTGAAGCATGAAGAAACTTGTCAAACGAACTCATTTTCCATTTCGGGTGTCAGCATTGCAAACATGTGCGAATGCATATGCATGTTTTAAGCATATACTGAATTCACTGTCATGTTGTGATGTCAGGTTCACAAGATTGTGGATCTTTCAGCTTCTCCAGATCGAGAAGCAATGTGGTATCTTGAAGTTTTGGAGGCATACAGACTGTTCTACCAGCCCTTAATTGAAGAATTCATATAGGTTCATGATTCCATTCAGATCTTCTGGTAGAGTATGAAAGCTTAACTTCCTTGACTGCGGCTTCTCAAGCTCCAAAATTTTTATTGGATCCAGTGTCTGCAGACTATCTTTTTCTCTTTTCTTTTCTTCTCCTGTTCTTCCATAACCAACCCAACCTTAAATCACACTAGCAATTACTCAGTATGAAGATGACTGATAATTTGTAGATCACTCTGCCTTTTTTTTTGGGGTTACTCTGTTTTCTGATTCTAATTTCCTAGCTTCTTTTACAGTCCAATTTCTCAGAAGTTTATCAGTCATTTCACCCCAACACAATCACCCCACCAATTGACAATTGAATTTGTTTCTCTGCTGACACAGTTGGTAAGGTCTTGGCTTGAACAGCCTCTGCAACTTATTAAACTTATCAATATTTATGCTAATGTGCAGGCCAAAGGGTGACCTATGATGTCACCACGGCTAGCTTGCTAAGTAGAAGCACTTGTTTCCATTTCCGGAAAACTGGTTTAAGAATTTTTCTTATCTTGTAATAGATTGGCCTGAAACATAAAGAGTTTTCTTTCTTCTGTGTTGACGCCAGGGCTTTCAGACTGCTTACCTTGAAATTCTATTTCTTTTCTTCTAATTCCACTATATATGATTTTGCAACATTTTATGAATTTTCATCTATCTTCTTTTTAAGAATCAGTACCTTCCAGTTTAGTACTTTTTATTTGGTTAATGTTTACCATTTTGCTTTGCCCCTTGCATTGACTGCCCCCGCCTCCAAAACAGTGCAACTTAATCCTTACCTGCAATCTTATACAAATTTGAATTGATCATAAAAGCCTAAAGTAATCAAAACACCTGAAGAAAGAGATCTCATCATAGATATCACATGTTTTCAGCATCATAAAGAACCATATCATTGATTGTTATCATGGCAACAAAAGACGCGATCAGTGGCTCTCAGCTTATTTTTGCCAGCAACTAAACATAAACAGCATTAGGTGGGCAAAATCTTTCCAGTAAGATGTTTCGATCTATTTATCTTACAGCTCTGCCAACAGTAACATAACCAGCAAACCTGCACAAGAATAGTGGAGACTGTTGCATGATCCATTGGAGGTCAAATTAGCATGCCTGGCACTAATTGGATATCCTGCCAGGTTCATCATAACAGCTGATATCCCTTTGTTCCTCAAGGACTTGCAGAACGATGATCCTGGCAGCAAGATTTGGTGTTGAAACTTTTCTTGTGGTGATTCTGATATCAGGAGAGTAGAGACACTGATGGTGACAACAGTTGCACAGACAGCTTGGGAACATCAATTCATGAAATATGATCCATGATCTTATCTGCAAGTAAGAAGTGACTAATAGAATTCATGAACGAAAAACAGAAAACTGCTTTAGAACCAGAAATCGTAGTAATTGTTTAAATTCTGCAACAGCAATGATGCAAACAGAAAGCTCAAGTCCTCATTGGATATGAATTATCTTGACAGATTATGAAATTAGGAACCAAATAATAAAATAATAAAACTCTTCATAACAACATCGAAACAAGCATGGTGAAAGTATATATGAATAAAGAGTGCAATTGCAGCAGTTAATGGGGTACAATGTAAAGCTCCTCCTACTTGATTTGTTGAACCCTCATCCAACCACCACACTAAAGAGAGACGGGACAAACAGCCAGACCTCTTCCACACCTCTCCTTCTGGTGGTGGAGGTCGAGGACAGTTTTTAGGAGATTGTTTGGAGGGATGGATCTAAAAAATCATCATCTTGATTTGCCCTTATTCTCTGATGGGCTTACATGCAGCACTCTGTATACTGAGATAGGAGTACGGTCACTGCTCCAAACCACAAAACTATAAGTAGGATCCTGCTTCAGCCAAATGTTGCACCAAAACCAAATATTCACAAAACAAGATGCATCCCCCTCAAAGAATAATACATATGTATATATATCAGGGATCACAGTCAAGCTCAAGGCATCCCACTTGCACAGGGATGCAACATGAATCTTCATATTTAACATGTTCAATTTCCAAGAGACCATTAAAGAATGATGTACAGGCAAAACCTAGTTTATAGTTTATACATGCCAATACCAAGGAGAAGTAAGATGGGTTCAAAGCATTTGAGAGCCACATTAGATTGATACAATCAAGGGTAAAAATATCAAGAGGAGGAGACAGCTTACTCAGTATATTTGTGACAGCACTCTAACAACTTGCTTACATCACTTGCATGGCATTCACCCATCACATTTTTCTCCTCTAGATGATCCTTAGAAGCATTCCACTGATTTAAGATGCAGATTATCCTTTGAAGCTGTTGCAAGGATAAAGGGCAACAACAGAACTACAAGACATGGCACTTCATGAAGTAGAAGAAAACACACGCGTAATTAAATTTAAAAAATTGATAATCAAAAGTTAAATCAGCTCATTTAAAAGGATACTGCTGTAGGTCTAGCACTTGACTTTGTCCCAGAGGTGTTTAAATTCTCATGTTCTGTGGACTCGTCCAATGGGCAATTAAGAAGATCATCTTCTATCAAATCAGATTTGCTAGCTAAAACTAGCACATATTCATGTAGACTTGACAGGCTTATCTCATTTTCCTGAACTTGAACAAGTAATCTTGCAATAATGCTCCAGAGAGCTTTCCGTGCTTCTAAGTCATCTGAAGCAAAAGGTAAGACATCAAGCAGACCCTGCAGGAAAGGCAAATCTGTATGGATCCAAAATGTCACATCTAGTCCAAATAAAAATTTGATGAATAAGCCAAACAAAAAAGCCGAAGGTAGCAATAAAATAAGATATCATGTGAAAAACGACAGAAAACTTACCCTGCAACACCTCTGAAGCCAAATCATCCATATCAGATAGAATATTTGCAATCAAAACTCCAGCAGTAACACATGAGGTGGCAACCTACAGAGAAAATGCAATCATAATGATTCATGGTTAGCCAAAAGGTGAAAGATGGGGAAGAAAAATCACACTACCAGATGCATACTGTGATCTTTTGTCATGGGAAATGATATAATTCCCTAATGGAAAACATGTCACAGTTTTATACAATACTAGCCTCAATATCATACTCGTGCATGTGAAAATAACATATCTAGAAACTAGGCCTAACTTATGTGATAGACATCAAAAACATAAATACATACACACAAACACACAGACATACAGACACACACACAATGAATTTTAAACAGCATATAGAAAAGGCCAAGGTTGAAATATTAGTTACAGAAGAGTAGCAGTTATCCTTATTTATGGGCATTTACAAGTATAGAATAGAAGGAGATAGGGAAATTTTGAGTTGACAGCTAATAAGAAGAGAGAAGGGAAAAAGTGAGCAGGTGGGCTTCCTTTGAGGGTTAAAAGAAAACCAAAAGGAAAGGACACAACCCATTATGATGCCAATTTTTATCAATTTTAATGGGTTTTAGGTAATTCTGTTACTGAGACTAGGTGGAGACCAGCTTTACTCCTAGCTTTCTTTATTAAGAAGCATACTAGATGATCTAGTTGACATCTTTCATTCAGCATCATTCCCTTATTCATGTTAAAACAATGTACCAAGATATGCTTCAAGCGTTTGATGGCCTCTACTTTGTTATGATGTTCACGATCACTTGGTATCTATTTGTTCCATATGCTTGTTTATTACATACAGCATAGCTGGCACTTCAACAAAAGAAAAATTCATGCCGGAGTGATTTACATTTTTTATGGCTTCAAACTTCACAATAAGTAACCATGTGCTAAGTTGCCTCTAATCCTAATCTCAATCGGGCAACAAAATCCATCAGAAGAAGTTTGGTTTTATCCTCTTTAAAAAAAAAAAGAGATTCGCAAGCAAGCTTGAACTCAAGATTTTCATGACTACTAAAACATTTTCCTGTAACATAAATTTTGTAAAGCAGTCAAGAAAATTAGGAGTGAAAAGATAGTAACTGCCAATCACTTCAGTCCACTAATGCTGGCATTTCTACATAACCATCCGTTCTACGAGTAATAAAATGATAACATATCCAAACATAGAGAAGCTAAAAAAAATATTTACCAACCAGAATAACTTTTGTTTACGCAACCAGAAAAACTAAGTTCACTAGTAAATGATGCAAAACCAATTTTTTTCTTCACCAATCAGAAAGAACAAACTTCATAACTAGAGCAAAATAAAGGATACCAATCCAACACACATGTTGCTCAATTCAACAGTCTTTTAAACATCCTAACTTTCAGAAAAATTAACGAACAGATTACTAATCAACTGAAGAACCAAATCATAAAAAGGCTAAGAACCGGATTTCATAGAGAAAAAGGTCACCTACTTTTCTCAATTTAAAGGTCAGATTTGTGATTCAGTATATTGAATTCTTCGTTATTGAAGCACTCAGAAAATCAACTGAAGAGAGAGAAATGGAAAGGGAAGGAAATCCATGAATTTATTTGACAGTTCTTCACAAGCTGCAATTTACCTCAACTTTATCCGGAAATTTGACAAGTTCACAAACTAATTGAAGAAGTTCCTTATTCAAGCAAAGTTCTCGAGAGTGATCATCTAAAACAGAAAGAGCTTCAAGAGCATGAAGAATAACATCAAGAACACAGTACCTGAAATTGTAAATCAATAGAACATGAACTACAAACACCATAGTAATTGTTATCAGAAGACTAAAAGGTAACAATGATCACAACCGGTCATCAGAGCAACTAATCTCCCAAACAACTGACAGGCAATTAAAAACTCAGATGTCTGTAAGTAAAATTATTAATAATTAACAGAAACCAATTTCACAATAATGGAAGATAGCTAAGGAGTATGTGAAGTTGAAGTTGTGTTCATTAAGAAATGTAACAATGTTTTAATTAATTATTGGAGCATCAAAATATCCACCTATGGAAACTTGATCAGAATTGTAAACCATGTCACTTGATCATCAAATCAGAATCTTATTGACTACATCAAAATTTTAGAAATTTGAAACCATGACACTTGTCTAATTGTATATATGGAGCACCAAAGGAGTGCAACCCTGTACATTTAATTACATTAGTTTGACAGTAAGAGTCCTAGGAACTCTACTTGACCTATCCCATTTACACCATATTTATCCTTTACCCAAAAATTTAAAAGCAGCCTCCATCTATCCTGATCAGCCCTAGTGCTGTTTCCACGCCTTCAAAAACTCTCCTACTCTTTTTCCTCCACACCATCCAAAAGGCAGCTAAGGGGATTACCGGCACAAATTTTCTCTTGGCTTTTGGCTATCGGGATACCCTTCTAGGCTTCTCCCTAACAAAACCAGATACCGCCCAATGCTGCCCCAAGACTGAGACAGCAGCGTGTCAAATACTCCTAGACCAGTGGCACCACAATAGAATATGGTTGATTGACCCTCCTTGCTCCTTACAAAGATAATATTGATTAACCATAATCTTTCCCCTTTTTTGTAAGTTGTCAATGGCCAGTGGCTTGTCCGGTGTCCCTTCCTAAGCAAAAAAAGCCACACTAGATGGAACTTCGACCTTCCGTATTAATCTCCATAGGAATTTGGAACTTTCCGTATTGACCATATTCTATCCAATGCTTCAACACTAAAAGGAAAAGGAGGTGATAAAGAAGATCATCTCGCCACAGTCCCCTCGTAGTATTGAAAAAGCAGATCAGATCCCATTGACCAAAACAAAAAAAGGATGTTGAGGAGATACATCCCTTTATCCACCCACATCACTTCTCCCCACGTCCGATTCTCCTTAGCATATACAACAAAAAATCTCATGACATATGGTTATAAGCATTTTTCATATCCAGTTTACAAATAACATCTAGGCTTCCCTTTCTCATTTAATGTTCCACCACCTCATTGGAAATCAGTGCCGCATCTAGTATTAGTTGCCCTTTCACAAATGCATTTTTGTGTAGAACTCACCATTGAATCTACCACTTAGACGTAATCTCTTCACTAACACCTTTGCTAGCACCTTTTAGATACTATCCACCAAACTTATTGGGTGAAAGACCCTGATATTAGTAGCCCCTAGCTTTTTTGTATCAAAACCACAAATATTGCATTTAGTAAGCTCACAAACTAGCTATTCTCACAAAATCTTAAAAATTCATCTTTCATAGTATCCCACCGGCTCTTTAAAAATGTCATAGAATAACCATTTAGTCTAAGGGCCTTATCCCCCTCACAATGCATCGAAGCTCAAAATATTTCCTCCTCCTTAAAAGATCTCTCAATCCACTCTTGCATGTATCTGTCAATCTCTTTGAGATCTAGTCCATCTAGCTTGGGCCTCCACCCTTAGCATATGTTTCAGTCGTATAGATATGGGCCACATACAAGAAATTCTAGTCAATCCAACACCCAAGGACCCTCCTCATGCATAGTAACTAATTATAGGCACAATGTCACATCCAAATGATCAAAATAATGGTCAACTGAGTGGCATTAACTTATTAGCAACAAAAACAATCACGTAAGTAAAAGATATTTGTGTGAGAAACGGAGTTAAGAACAAGATATTCAAACAAAAAATCAATTCACCATGAGCATTGCCAGAGATATAGCCATGAAATCAAAAGCAAAGAAAATTAAGTTCATTAATGCATCTCAACTGCCACATTTATCACTTATTACCGTGCATTACAAACAACTCAAAAATGGTCGTAATGGTGAACAATGATGACGAAACTAATCACATATATAGTCAGTGAATATTTCCATTTTTTTATAGTAATAACCAAGAGCAGGAGAGGATTTAAATCATGTGAGTTATAAATATTTCTGGGAGCCAAATTGGAATTCCTTGACTCATAATAAAGCTTCAAGCACTTTAAAACCTTCTTGGTTAGACATTTTTATTCAAGCAAAATAATTTAAGTTGCAACCAATTTTGGTCTCATTTACTATCTGTTTCACATGCTCAATTACAGAAACTAAAGTTATTATCTCCTTATCACAGAAGGATTTAAAGAGAATGCAGGCTGATGTTTAGTAACATAAAGTGAAACCTATTAAGTTGTCAAGTAAACGATTACAAATTCATGAGAACAACATAATTCCCAACCCACCCCGGCCCGCCCCCCACAAAGAAAAAAAAGGATAGAAAGATATTGTTCACACAATAGAATACAACTAAAGTACATCTTGGTATAAATAACACGAAGTCTTACCTTTCAGGTATTCTTTCTCTCATCAACTTGCCCATTTCAAAAGATAAAAGACTAATCAGTAGACTTGCTAAACCCAGATTCATCAAAGAAGGAAGCAGAACGAGTTTGACATCTTGTCGTCCTTCTAAGATGGCTAATAATAGTCCAACACTCTGTTCAGCAGAGGAAGTTTGATTAGTTGATGAGTAAGATGATAAATTTTTTCATAAAAGAAAATGAATATTATTGCAGATTCCTTCTCAACTGAAGTATGTGATCCTGAGGCAACATATATGCATATTATGAACAATTAGACACATTGATGTAGGATATGGTAACAATAGCTGTATTATTTAGGAAGTTAGCAACTTTTGCCACCTCGGATATAGATAAAAGAAGCAAACAGAGGTATTAATGTCTTCCATGAGGTGCCAACAAAAACTTGATTTAGTCTGCAAACTTGGACATTTTTCACTCTAAATTTCTAGCATTGATTTGATATGGTTTATATTGCTCTTTTCATTTGCTTGAAGCATGTGTCAACAACATATGAACTAGCAAGGCTATTGCTACTGGACACCCTAAATCAATGAAAAGTTTACAAGAATTAGGAAATCCTACACTCAGAAGCATACAAATACTTGACGCTTGCACCTACATCCAACTAAATTTTTATACGGTGAACCTATAACATAGTAGTTCTATGTTCTTGATCATTATATTGGACAATTATACAACAAATAAACCCATCAGATGTAACGAACTATTGATAGTTCCTTGAAAGCTTTAAAGTTATATGCTTACAAATGCTTCAACATTACAAAGTCTGGTAGTTTGTACTTTTATATGCTCTATCTTCCAAACATTATACACTAAACTAAAATCTAAACTGAAAAGGAAGAAAACTAATTGGTGTATGCGGTTATGTCAAAAGGTTGACACTACTTGTTTTCAAACGTACACTATACAGGCTTTACTAATTATTAAAATGCTCTTAGAACTTCAGACCAAATTAAAGATGAAATCATTACAAAAGAAATTCAATACCATAAACCTGTGAAAGTTTGAGGATCCTTTTGGGTAATGACTCACTCAACCAATCTCCCTCTAGACGAGTTGATATATTATTTATCCATTATAGAGGCTCTGCTAATGAAACACAAAAAAGAATAAATAATAGATACATAACTTGCAATAACAAAGGAACATCTTTAACCGGTCACTCAATAAGTCCTACAGCCAAGATGTGGCAACTAAAAGACTTTCAACTCTATATATCGCTCTTTCCTGAGAAATTCAAGCAGATCAATAGCTCAATTTCATATTTTTTACTTTCTTTTAGGCAAAGTAAGACTTCTGAAACATACTCCCATAAGACTTGAACTAATGTCCAAAACATAGTTCAATAATTTTCGAGTTCCTTACATCAATATTCGACAAACTAGTAGTTATCATACCTCATTTCTATAGTTTATTGCAGTGCACGTTATGGTATTATGTTAAGATCAAACGTGGCACAAATATAACTGACGTTAACCAAAAAGAAATAAAGGGATTTTTAAAGCTTTTTTATAGTATGGTCTTATCAGCATACTGCATGTAACTTTAATTACTAAATAGCTTTATGTTAAAAATTAAGAGACTATTGAGTGAATTTTTTACTATATTCATTATGTCCATTGAGCTAACTATACACATTAACTTTAGCTAACAGAAAAGAGAATGATCCCATGATTCATGGGATATCCCAACAAAATGAACCTAATATTTATCCTAACAGAATAATCTTATGAGGATATATTAACAAAATAAGAAACGAACTATCAACCTAATTTTAGGGATAAAAAGCAATATAAATAATCACATTTTTTCACTCTCCCTCGAACTAGAGAATAGGTGTTTTCCATTCATAGCTTGGATTCAATACTCTGAAACACTGAAGGGCTAAATCCTTTCGTCAGTACATCTGCAAATTGACCATGTGTGGACACGTGTGGAGTACAAATGAACCCGCTTTCCAATTTTTTCTTGATGAAATGCCTATCAATTTCGATGTATTTTGTTTAATCATGTTGTACTAAGTTGTCAATTGTATCAATAACAGACTTATTATCACAATAAAGTCTCACTGGACCATCCCACTCAATCATCAAGTCTTTCAAGATAATCTTCAACCAAAGTAATTCGCACACACTTTGAGCTATTGCTCGGAATTCTCATTCCCCACTAGATCGAACTACCACATTTTGTTTTTTACTCTCCATGTCTAAGTAAAAGGAAAATAACCACACTCCTCATATGCAGAAACAGAATTCTGAGTAATGACTCAAAGTGTGTGCGAATCACTTTGGTTGAAGATTATTTTAGAAGACTTAAAGATTGAGTGAAATGGTCCTATGAGACTTTATTGTGATAATAAGTCTGCTATTAGTATAGTTCACAATCTGGTACAATATAGTCAAACAAAACACAACAAAATTAACAAACATTTCATTAATGAGAAATTAAAAAGCGGGTTGATTTATAATTTTTATGTGTCCACATATGGTCAATGATGTAGTGACTAAAAGATTAAGTTTTTCAGTGTTTTAGAGTATTATATTCAAGTTGAAAATGTAAAACATCTATTCTCTAGCTTTAGACAGAATGTGAAAAAATGTGATTATTCATTTTGCTTTTTATCCCTAGAATTAGATTGATAGTTTGTTACTTATTTTGTTAAGATCTCCCATAAATCATGAGATCATTATCATTTTATTAGGATATCTTCATGGAATCATTCTGTTAAAATAAATGAGAAAATCATTTTGTTAGGATATTCCAAAAATCATGGGATCATTCCCTTTTTATGTTAGCTAAAATTAATATATATAGCTAACTTCATGAACATAGTAAACATAATAGAAAATTCACCCAATAGTCTCTTAATTTTTGAGTTGGTATAAGAGTCTATAAGGCTTTAAATTTTTTAAGAATATTATTTTGGTTTCTCAGCGTTTCTACCAACTTTCATCAGTGCTTTTTTGCAAACTGTTTGTGCCAATATTTTTGTCAGCCTTTATTGCTGGTATTTCTGCCTTAATTGCCTAGAGACCATTTTTGCTTTCCATTCTCGTGAAGGATATCAAAGATTGTAGAGAGGATCACCACAATACAGCTGAAAAAAGATGTTTGAACCCAACTACCCGGAGAGCTGCAAAATATTCATGCAACGTATAGGTTGGATGGAAAAAATTATATGAAATGGTCACAATTTGTTTGCACAATGTTGAAAAGAAAAAGAAAGATCAATCATCTTATGAGCACAAGGCCGAAAGCAAGAGACCCTCATTTTGATGCATGTGATAAAAAAAGACTTCATGATTATGATATGGCTATGGAACTCTATGATGCCTAAGATTAGTGATTCGTGTATGTTCTTGACTACGCTAAAGAAGCTTGAGATTAGTGATACATGTATATTTTTGCTTACACTAAGGATATTTGAGACACAATCCAATAAATATACTCAAAAGTTAAAGATGCAACTCAAGTATATAGGTCAAAGTACAAATAATTGCTGCCAAACAAAATAGTAAATCAATTATTGTATATGTCAATCAATCGAAAGCCTTGTGACAAAAACTTGATTATTATAAGGTGATAAAAATTAAATATCACGAAGATGCTGCTACCTTAAAGGAGTTTATTGAGTAAGATTGAGTTTATGATTTTCTAGTTGGACTTAATCCAAAATTTAATCAAATAAGAATCCAAATTCTAGACAAATAGGAAGTTTTGAGCTTTAATGAGATGATAGCACCAATGAGAGGAGAGTAGAAAAGGCCTTATACTTGAATCTCAAATAATAGATAACTCAGCTTTGGTAGCTATTGATTGCAATAATTTAGCCACAAATATGGGAATAGGGCCAATTTTTGAAGGTGAAAAATCAAAAATCAAAAATCGTGACAACTTATGGTGCACTTATTGTAAGAAGGCACGTCATACCCGTGAGCATTGTTGGAAGTTTCATAAAAAATCTCCAAACCGAGGGTAGGGACAGAAAGAGGAACAACTAAGAAACAATGACCAGACACATATTGCAACAGTAAAACAAAATCAAACAACACTAAAGGAGTCAAGTGGTCATAACCAAGAAGAGATTGAGAAGGTAAGATCTCTCATTGACAATTTTGACAAACCATTAAGTACCTATTCAATGGTATATTCAAGTTAGATTTCATCCTCTATTGGATTAAATGTCTTGAGTATAACTTATACCAACTCCTAAATCATAGATTCAGGAGCTACCCACCACATGACCCATTAACCAAATATTTTTTCCACATACTCCGCACGTCCAAATGATAGGAAAATAACCACAGTTAATGATTCTTTAACTACTGCAACAAGTAAAGGAGAGATAAAAATAAGCCCATCATTGACCTTAAAAAATGTCTTTCATGTCCCTACATTATGCACGAATCTTATCTCTATCCAAAAGTTTACTTAAGATTTATGTTGCAATACATTTTTTTTTATCATAGTTATTGTGTATTTCAAGACAAAGATTCCAGGAAGATGATTGAACAAGCTAGAGATCGGGATGAGCTCTACTACCATGAAACACGAAGTCAATCAAGCATTACCAAAGGTAGATTTTCTTCTTTTATTTTAGAATTTTGTTCGTCCAATAAAGATAAGATTTGGCTTCACCATCACTTACTTGGACAACCATCCTTTAAGGTTATTAGAATTTTATTTTCATCTTTATTTCATGGTTTAGATGTTGAGAACTTCTATCATAAAGTGTGAAAATTTGCTAAACACAAACGTGTATCTTTTCTAGTTAGCAATAAAAGAAGTTTTTTTTTTCCCTTTTTATCTCATTCACAATGATATTTGAGGTTTCTTCGTTGTTCCTAATGTTTCCGAAGCAAAATGATTTGGGTGTTTTATTGATGATTATACTTCAATTACATGATTTTTTCTGCTTAAACACAAATTTGATGTCAGTAGTGTCCTTCCAAATTTTTGTTCCATGATTAAAAATCAATTGGGGTCAATATCAAAAGGTTTAAGTTAGATAATGCTAGAGATTATTTCAATTAAATTCTAACTCCTTACGTTCGGAAAGAAGGCATAGTACATGAGTCATCCTGTATCGATACACCTTAACAAAATTGGGAAGCAAAAAGAAAAAATGGTCATCTCCTTGAGTCAACCCGAGCATTCCTATTTTTAAAAAATGTGCATAAATCCTTTTGGGGAGAAACAGTTCTTACAACTATTAACCTTATAAATCGTTTACTTTTTAGAGTCTTGGGATTCAAAAGTCCAATGAACACATTTTCAACATTCTATTCAGACATGCACATTAGAAAAAATCTTGTCCCTAGAATATTTGGTGTGCCATTTGTCCATGTTCATAGTTGAAATAAGGGGAAGTTAGATCCAAGAGTGTTAAAATGTACATTTCTGGGTTATTCTTTTACGTAAAAAAGGTATAAGTGCTATCATCCTCCATCAAAGAAGTTTTATGTTTCAATAGATGTTACGTCCCACGAACAAGTGCCTTACTTCATCCCACCTTGCTATTAAGAGGAGAATTTAACACTTGAAGGTAAAAGTAGTGATTTTTTGCTTAATCTGTCATTGCTTCAAATGTCTAAACCTTGTTCCACTATACTAACTCGTAAACCTATATTTGAGTTGATACTTGAGCCAATGTCAAAGTCTGTATCTAAATCTATGCTCAAAATCTTAGAAAACCTTAACTTTACAATGAAAAAATATTTTGTACTGATTTTGGCCATACTTCAAAATGAGGGTTTCCTGATTTTGGCCTTGCACCCATAAGATGACTGATCTTTCCTTTTCCTTTTCAGCATTATGTGAACAAATTGTGATCATTTAAGATAATTTTTTCACCCAACCTATACGTTTCATGAATATTTTGTAGCTCTCCGGGTTGTTAGGTTTAAACATTCTCTTTCGATTGTGCCGTAGTGATCGTCTTTATAACCTCCGACATCCTCCACGAGAAAGAAAAGTAAAAATAATCTCTAAGCAATTAAGACAAAAATAATAGCAATGAAAGCTGGTAGAAATACTAGTAGAAATATTGACAGAAATACTGACAGAAATATTGGCAAAAAGGTTGGCAGAAAAGTAGCAACGAAGACTGACAAATAGGCTGAACCCCTAAAATAATATTCTAAAAAAATTCAAAGCCTTATAGGCTCTGATACCATATCAAATATTAAGAGACTATTGAATGAATTTTCTGTTATATTTATTATGTACATAAAGTTAGTTATATATACGAACTTTAACTAACAGAAAAAGGAAAGGATCCCATGATTTATGGAATACTCCAACAAAATGATTCTATCATTTATCCTAACAGAATGATCCTATGAAGATATCCTAACAAAATAATTCCTGTGATTTATGGGATAGCTTAACAAAATAAGAATCGAATTATCAACTTAATTCTAAAGATAAAAAGTAATATAAATAATCATATTTTCCCACACTTTAAAATAGACAACTTGGATAACTTTTGCTACCTTTTCTATAAGCTGGGGATTTAGAGAGTTTTCTGTAATCCATAAAATACGATGCAAAATATGTTCAGAGACCAACGACTCAGCCCATTTCATACCCGTTGTGCCTTGTAGACCTGAAGTTAGTATCCTATGTGAAAATACTCTCTGTTAGAAAGGCATAATCAAGGAAAAAGTAGACTATATTGCATGCTTTAGTATCAGATATCACATATGATTGAGGATTTAGCCAGCATTAATAATAGCATAACAAAATCCAAGGAATTGAATAAATTAAGGATGAAACACGTCGAAGTAACTGTTACATCTTCCTGAGGGGAAGAAATGAAAATGAAAAATAATGCACAAAGAAAAAGAAGTATATTATTCAAAATATTTTCCACTTTGAAAGAAAAGGGCAAGGAAAAACTCCAAGTCAAATGAATGCAAGAAAAAACAGCACAGCCATAGTTTATGTGACTCTTGCAAAAATAGGTTACACTTTAGTACGGGCAAAAGGTGAGGGTAGTAAATCAGAGTATATGGTCTGACACATTCAAGGCAAAGTTAAATGCATGATACAATGTATAATTTCAATGTCAAGAGATTAAGTAGGCATCAACGGTACGTGATTGATGACATACCTGAAAGTTTCACTTAGGCATTGGGTGTCATCTAGAAACAGTTGCTCCATAATTATCCCAATCAGTCCATTTGTAGAGACTATATGCTTCATGGGAACTTCATGGCAGGCAAGGTTTCCAATTATTCCAAGGCAAATCTCCTGGGGAACATAGAAACAGAGAATACAGTGCATAGATCAAATCATTAAAAATTCAGATCATAGATCAAATCATTAAAGGTTGTCCCATAACCAGCTAAACAAAGCAACTTAAAATGGCAGACTAATTTTAACTTTATCAAATTAAGGGGACTTCAAAAGTAAAGCGGATTTGGCTTACAGTAATTCGCACAGATTGGGAAACCATAAGGTTTGCTAAAAGTACTTCAAGGATTAGGTTTTCAACCTGCATAGTCATATAATCAATAAATTAGAAGCTCGGAGTGTAGTAGCTACAAATGCTAAGTCGGAGAATTACACCCACAGCCTAAACAAACAGCCGCCACAGCTTCTGTCTATGGAATGCGTTCATGTTTCTGACAAACACCTGCACAACAGTATGCTTCTAGATTTCCAGCATACTGGAAGGTTAAGAAGGGGAAGGGTACAATGACAATATAATGAAGTATTGAGCAGCAGGACAGGTTAACGAAGCAGTTCCTGGGCTGCAGACCCACAAGCTAGTTCTTTGGAGTTTGAATTTAACTTATATGGTAATATCCCTGGTATGTCTAAAGAGTTCACAAATGGAATCCTACATGACTTGACATGCAACTGAAATCAAATAAGAAATATTGGAGAGACTAATTTAAAATGAGTCAAAGTTTGAGTACCATGAGTTCAGCATGGTTTCTACTTGCAGCAAGATCCCACAAAATGCAACCATACTCTTCCCAGGCCTCCTCTGCTGGTGATACACCAGGTTGTACATTTCTATGGTTCAAATCTTCAACTTCTCCTCGATAAATAGAACTATCATTGCCATCTGCAATGTCCATGCTCTCAGATACACTTTCCTCCCTATGATCAGCATTTGTGCCTCCAAGTGGGTGGTCAGTTAGAGCATCACCCACATTTGGACCATGAGGGTTGTCAACATTCCTTGCATCAGTTGGAAGAAGTTTACGTATCAATGAAATTATATAACTAGGGTCTACAGTCGTTGAAATGTCAAATAACTGCAAAACACAAGAGAGCACATTTAACATCATCAGCAAGGCAGAACACAACTCCTACTGCTGAAACTCAACATGCCTGTACATGTGTGCATGTACATGATATGGATATACATGCATTTGCCTTGTTGCTTGTTCTTCAAATACAGTTTCATCTAGAAGACAATATCACTTCTAGTGCTAGCTAATTTTCTACATAAATTTGAAGTTCATAATGCGAAATGGAGCTGTAATTCATAATAGAACAAATTTTTATCACTCTCAAATTCCTTGGTCATTGGTTATTGACCATATGCCAAAGAGAGTTAGTTGTGCCCCCATTTCAAATGAGCAAACCAGAAATCTCAACACAGTTACAGCGAATGCAATTGAAAAATAACCTTTACACCCCATGGAACCAAATATCAATAAAAAAGAAACTTAAAAGCAAGAATCACCGAAAATAATACAATTATTAAAACAAAGACACCAACGATGCCAGCAACAGCAGCAAAAGAAACAACGAATTCAAAGAAAGTAATTACGGTGACAACGAATCAGTTTGAAGCAGAGCTGTTGCGTGGTTACCTCATCGGGTGGCGCAGAAGGGTGATGCGCCGGCGCCGGTGCATCATAGTCTCCTGCAACATCTTGTTCCTGTTGTTGTTGCTCCTCTTCTTCTTCTAGTGCCATAAGTTTTGATTTTCTTGAAGTATTGAAATGATTTGATGCTATTGTCTGCTTTCAGCGTTTTGGCTTTCCCTCTAATTTCAAAGCTCTGCTTGCTCTTCCTCTAAAGTTTTCCCTCAATCAATATTTTATCCGTTTAACATAAACTCCCCTGCGTTTCTGCAAATTTCACTTTCAAATTCCCCAACTGATTAAGCCATATCTCTCTCCCTCCATTTCTCTGTCTTAAAATACTATTTATTTTTTAAAAACAAAATAAAATAAATATTAAAAACTTTAAGTTTCATATAAATTTAGATATAAATTTATTTATTTTAAATTATTTTTAAAATTTAATTTAATTTAAATATTAATTCAATCGATTATAAAAGTTAATATTATTTTTATTATTAAAATAATTTTAAAAATAATTCAAATAAATTTTATGTTTTTAGTTTAAGTTTGTCTTTTAAATTTAAATAATTTTTATTCATAAATTATTTTTTTTATAATTTTTTAAAATTTTAATAATATAAAATTTAAAAATATTTAATACTAAAAAAATTTAAATTGTTTGTGCCGACAAGTTGAACATTTATGTATAAATAAAAACTTATTATATGAGGTTTAATTTAAGTATTTTAATTTTTAAATTTTAATAAAATTTAGATAAACTCTAATTAAAATTTTTAATATATAATTACAAATTAAAATAATAAAATTAAAATTTGCATAAAAAATTTATTTTTTGGTACTTACACAATTAAATAAGGGGTAATTTTTTTAACCTTTTCATAATTAGTGTTTTTAAAAATGTCCAAAGTTATCATTGTGATTGTTTTTAGCATTTTTTACCAAAATGATACCATACAATCCCTAAACAATTTAAACAATGCCTCTTATATCTTGATTTCTTTTACCGATACATGTCAAAGCTTTAAATACAAAATAAGAGTAGTGATTGAATGCATCTTTTGATCCAATGAGTTCATAGTAATTGATTTTGAATTTAAAGAACCAATCTCTCCATTTTCTTATCAATATTCAAACCTAAAACATCTGAAACCAACCTTTCTATAACCGTCGATCAAGCTCACCTCTTGTCGTTGATTTATATCCAGATGCAACATTTTCATCTTTTTTTGTTGTTGTTGACCACTTTATCTTTCTATCATTTCATACTCGTAACCCATATCCATTAGAATCTCTTTCTCGATGTTGAATGACCAAAACTCATACATTTTCTTTCTCTCGCTATTAACTAATTAAAACCCATACTACCCTTTTTTCTTTCATCGTAGTGAGTTTAAAACTTATCTTTATTCTCTCTTTTTGTCGATCACACTGCCTTTGAAATGAAATTGGTTCGCTTACAAGCCATTTTTTTTTTCTTTATAAAGTCAGCATAGGCGAAGAAGACTCATCTGTTGATAAAGTCGTGAATCTATTTACTCTCTTTGATGAGGTATACATTTTTCAAAGTATTTTGTTTACATTTGATATTTTAAAATTTTGATTTGTATGAGCTTGTGCAAGAATATGGGATAGAAGATACATATTTTTCTAGGTTGTTTATTTGTTTATACTTTACATTTCAAATTTTTTGGTATAAGCTTATGCACGAATATGGTATGGGACTTAAATTTTTTTGATCAATTTATACATTGATACTGAGTGGTGTTACTAAGTGATATTAACGGACAAGCTAATTGTCGAAAATGGTATTAATAAACTATTAAAATTACGTTTTTCATGTTACAGTGACTAAGTTCATTAATTGATTTATAGAAACTATACTCTTATTTAGGTTTTTTATGGTATTATGTAGTAGAGATTGTTGGTAACAAATCTCTTTTATTTTTTAACTATTCTCTCTTTTCCTTTGGAAAACTAGACAAAAAGAAAAAAATAAAAGCAAAAGAAAAAAGATAAAAAAAATTTATAATGTAACAATATAATTAGTGAACAAATAAAAAAATTTATTAAATGATAAAATTATGATAAATTAAGATGTGTTTAATAAAGATAAAGAAAATATTAAGGAATTTAGTTATGAAAATTAAAAGATATTTATATTTGTTATTTTGTAACTATCTTTATTTTTTTTAATTGATTTGTAATTACTTTATTCCTTATTTTGTATTGATTTGTTTCTTTATTTTGTATTGATTTAATTTTTTATTTTTATTAATATATTTTATTATTTTGTATTATTTTATTTTTTATTTTGTATTCATTTGTTTCCTTATTTTGTATTAATTTGAGATAAATTCTGTTTACAAAGCTTATTGTGTTGTAATTTTATTTTATAGTAGATTAATTTTTTAAATATAAATTATTGATTTTTTACTTTAAAATTTTATGTTGATTTGATCATAACGATATATGTACTTGCATAATAATTTGTATAACTTGTACAATAATTTATACAGAGCATAGTTAAATAAATATTAAATAGTGAGTAATAATGATTTGATTGACAAATATAATAATTGGTATAGCTTGCATAATAATTTATATGTGAAATATAGTTAACTATATATTAAACAATGAGTAACACTGACTTAGTTAACATGCATAATAATTTATATAGCTTGTATAGTAATTTATATGTAAAGCATAGTTAAATATATTTGGTTGACTTCTATAATAATTTATGTATTATACATAACAATTTATGTATGAAATATAGTTGTTTGATTGTTTGGTAGTGAATCGTAGTTACTTGTATAATATATGGCTTTTATTTGAATAATCGTAGTAATACTTAAAATGATCTATAGGAATCATTTCACAATGAAGATAGTCCATTGAACTCCCTTGAAAAAAGAGAGTTAATTAATCCCAATCCATTAGGTGTTGATATCCTTCGTGAGTTCATTTTTAAGAAAAAAAACTTTCGCAATAGAAGAATGAGCAAGTTTTTTTTTTTGTAATTATTCTAATTTTAATTTAATCTATACATAGTCAATTTATTATTGTAAAATATAGTGTTGTATTGATCATAGGAATAATTATGAGATATTTTATTTGCATTACATAAAGATGTTTATGAAAACCTATAAATGGATTACAGTGAGTGAGATATTGAATGAATCAAATACTCTAATTGAGAGAATATTTTATATTATGCATGTAAAAAATAATTAGAGTAATATTTTTTAAAAAAATTTTACGTATCAATTAGTTTGATAGTGTGGACATATGGATGGATACTTTGACAGTGAATTTGTAAAACTCTATAAATTAAGAATTAAATATCGTGAATATGATAATTTGACAATGTGGATGTTGAATAATTGAATACAATTTTCAGGCTATATTATCTCTATTTTAATAAAATAAAGGCTTAATAGTTATTTTAAACATATTAATGTTAACAATGATTTTAATAATATCATTGATTACTTTAATAAAATAAAAATTTAATGATCATTTTGAATATCTTAAATTTCAGGTTAAGTAACTATAATTATGTAATAAATAAGTTTTACATTTCATCATTATGTTAATCAGTAACCATAAAGCACTATTTATTAGGTTAATACACTGTAGTATTTACATAGTACACTGTGAGACTACTATATATTACCATAAAGCTGCCAAAATAATTTTATTATTATTACATTTTTTTAGTCCAATATAACATCAAAATGTCATTACAAAACAATTACTTAACATAAAATAAATAATTAAAAAATAATCTATCATTCTTGATGGGCTTGGTAAGTTTGGGGTAGTTCTATTTGTTACGACCAATAGCCTCATTAAAGGATATCATTACTCGAATCTCATTGGTCATTTTGTATTATGAATAAGATACTTATTATTCACAAAGTGATAACCTATATAAAATGCATGTTATTTTAAAAATAATAATTTACTGTAAAAGTAAACATCACACACCACGCTATATTAAATCACTGTAATTCATATTAAGCTATTATCAATAATTTTGCCACACTGATGGTCTCATGCTGTAATAATTTGCTAATATTAAAAATGTTGATATATAATTAAAGAATTATAAATATTAAAATATAATTTTTTATATTAGTTCAGCAATAATTTACTATAACTAATAATAATTCACTTCTGTAACATAATAAATCACTACATGATTAGTATAATTAAAATAACATGCATCTGAACTTGCATATAATTATATAATATATTTGTAACTGATTTAAGGTCACCATCTAACACTAATGCAAAGGAAAGCCCTTCCAAAAAAACTCAACTTACCTTATACAATTGTGGGTTTTAATATACCTTAATATCAATTGAAATCATAGAAAAAAAAAATTAAAAGTTAGCTCATTCTCACACAAATGTTCAAATATGAGTTTAAATACAGTAAAATCTTATTTTTTTCTTCAATTTATGTTAAATACTGGTGATTCTAATGTGAAATGGATTTAAAATGATGAAAAAAAAAGTTTGTTGTCTTGGTTATGAAAAAAAGAGTCAAAATGTGAAAGAGAAAAAAAGAGAAACATGAGAAAGAAAGGAGATAAAATAAGGTGATGGGAAAAAAGTTCATTTGCATTATACAAATAATGTAAAAAAAACTTAAAAAATTAAAATTTTTAATATGATTATGGATTTTCACTCATATGTTTACTCATTAAAATTATTTAAAAAAATTAAATATTTAATGTTTCTCACACTATACTTAAGTACAAAATCAATCATTTTAAAATCTTATTTTTATGCTTTGATTCGTGTTAAATGCTAAAAATTATGATATAAAAAGAGTTTGAAACGATGAAGAAAAGAGTATGATGCCTTAATTATCAAGAAGACAAAGAAAACGTGAGGAAGGAGAGAGAAAACGTGAGGAAAGACGAGAGTGATAAAAAAAGCTGGCTGGATAGTACTTTTAGTTCTGTATATGTCAATAAAAATGAGAAAAAATTTGAGTTACGCTGCGTTTTAAAAACAGTTTGATTTTTACAATTAAAAAATTAAAAACATTCAATTTATTAATTTTAAATTTTTTTAAAAATATTTTAATCACCTTTGACAAATGACTCGTTAAATATTTATTAGTTGAAAACACTTCCGTATAGCTAGAAATTTGAAAGAAAAGCGAATATACCATTTGGGCTTAATTAAATTATAAATATAAATCCATAAGAAAGAGGCAATATACGGGGAAAAAATATGACTGCCACGTGTACAAAATTACATGAAGCCACGTCGCATGCTACAGTTTCTCTCGCGAAAATATCATGGGCTCAGAAAATTACGTGAAAATGAGAGACCGCGAAACAAATCGCGAGCCACAAATGTTAACTTCCAACTACTCTTTTCTCATTATTTTATCTGATAACTAGAAATTAGTTACGAGGAGATTATTTAAAGTTATTTTATCGTTTTATCGCTGCCAGAAAGTAACCTGACTAACATCCTCTACAGTGATCTCCATGACCAAAGCCTGCTATCAACGATGGCGATAACTCAATCTGCTTCTTCGTTTCCTAATCTCCTGCAATTCTCAGTTCAAGCTCCGTCTCTTGCTGCTCACTACCTCCTCTTTGGGTCCCCATGGCCACCTTCTTCCCCTTCGCATCCTCAGATCTCTTTGCAGACGAGCAAGATTAGTCTCCACCCAATCGCATTGAAGGTATCGTCCAGAGTGAAGTGCTTCACCAAATCGTCGACGGAGAAGGATAGTTCGAGTGAGTCGGTAACCCTGAACTCTGGTTACGGTTCTGACGAAAATGATGGAAGGAAAGAGGAAGCGAAGGTGCAGCACCAGAGTGCGGTCGCGACGGAAAAGGTTGCAGCCTCCTCGACGGGCGACTCTATCTCACTTGGAATTCGCGAGCCAGTTTATGAGGTTATTTCTTCTTCCTTTTTGATTTTTACTTTTTGTCTTCTTGGTTGTTGTGGAAATGAAGTAACATTTTGAAGAAATGAAGTATGAGATTGGATATTTCCATTTTTATTACTTGGTTTGCTGAATTGTGAATATGGACCTCGGCTGAGCAAACTTGGTTTCTTTTTACGCAGAAATAGTGTTTTTTTTTGGGATTTTTTTTCCCTTTTATGTAGTTACATAAGCCAGGAAGTGGAAACCAAAGCGGAGTGTGGAACTTCATTGAAATTATGCCCAGTGTTTTCTTTAACTTCGCTATTTAACTCTTCCAACTATGACATCAATGTAAAAAGTTCCTGATGAGCTTCAAGTTGAAACATTATGATCTTGGTAGAATATTATATTCTAAACTATAAAATGACAACAATAGGGAGGTGCTTGTCAAATCAGTGAATTAAGGCTACAAAACAGGTGGCCTTGCTGAGCATAACCTGTACCACTGATTCAGTATTTATATTCTATAGCATATTTCTATCACTAATTTCTGAACAATGTGATGGTTATTGAATAGTTATCTTTTCTTTTGTGGCATCACTCTGCATGAGTAGTATTAGTTATGTAAGTCTTTATTTCACTCTCCCAAAAGGTAGTAGAAGTGAAGCCAAATGGGATGGTATCTACCAGGAAGATTAACAGACGGCAGTTATTGAAGTCAAGTGGTGAGTAATATGTTCTTTTCATGCCTTTTGCGGGCTCTTAAAGTAGAACTGTCTTTGCCTGATATAAATGTTTCTTTTTGTTGGTTATTTCTTTGTCACATGACATGTTTTGTTGAGTCCTGATTGTAGGAAGCAACAATTTTGATCATTACTAATTTTTTATCCATCATTAGCCATGTTCTTTGCTGTTCTCGGGTGGACCATCTATGGTCATGTATGTATGGAACGATAACGTTTATTTCCATACATATGTATATACCTGGGCTGGGAACCAAAAGAACATGTGAATGTAACGTGGTCATTTCTTTTTCTGCCTCTATCTAATGAATGTTTTTCTTATTAGGTCTTCGTCCAAGAGATATCCGCAGTGTTGATCCGTCTTTGTTCTTGACCAACTCAATGCCTTCTTTGCTGGTATGATTTCAATTTATGCTCTGGCATTTCATGGTAATTGTTGTTGATAGATCTCTTTCCTGGTTAGTTGGAGTTGGCTTTTATTGTGCCTATTTGTTCTACTTATGAAACATCCTGTGTGAAGTTTTTCATCCATCACGTGTGTGCATGAGGTTCAAAGCTCTAGTTTAACAATCCTATGGACCTATTTATTCTTAGATTAATGTAACCAATACAAATTAGTTTAACAAGCCTAGGCTTTACTCTTTAGCTAAGTAATATACTGGTGGGCTGGGGTTAGAGAACTCCTATGCTCAAATCTTTTATGTAAGCAAAATATCAGGATCAGAAGAAAGGAGAATAGTACAAAACAAATAAATTTACATACAAACATACATAGATATGTGTCTGTGTAACTGCTACAAGAAATTTGTATAGAAAGAGACATACGTAAAACCACTTTCACACATCATATGATAGGCAATCAAGATTCAGAAGGGCCATAGCCCATGTTTAAAGTGGCAAGTCAGAAGCCATAGAGATAGCTTGAATGCCTATTTATACCATCTGTATCAAAAGTCACTATTGCAGTAAAATCTTTCACATTCGTTCCATTTAAGGCCTATAATTGGAGGCCCTGTGAAGCTGGGAAGCAAGGTCTCAGCTTGCTTGACTGTGGCAGTAGATTAGGCCGATGTCAAGAAAAACAGAAGCCTTATTCCTTGCAAACAGACAACAGAAATTTGAATATGATGAATTCAAAAACTTCCTGTCAGATTTGAAGTAGTTGGACTGATTTTGAGAATCTTTCTTAATGATGATCATCTTTGTGATCTTACAGACGGGAAATAATCATATGACTGAGAAAACTAGAAAGCACAAAGGAGGACACGGTGTTCATTCTAAAAGATGATTGAAGTAGGTGAATAAAACAAATGCAACATGATAAACATCGACGAAAATGGCCTCTCAATTAGTGCAGCCCTTTCTGTTTGGAAACCAGTTTCAGAATCTCTACATCTGAAAATCTGTTGAAGACCAAAAATGTAGTGAAACTGAATTGATATCCATTATCTGTCTAATAGTTCACTGTCTGCCCATCTATGAGGTGAAACAAATTTACTGCCATCTTGAGACATATTAGTATTAGAACTGAAATATCACAGTGGAGAGATTAGGGCTTTTGAGAACGGTCTTCATGTCCTCTGGTGGTTGTACCTAGAACTTCGAATGAGAACCCATCTTCAAATGCTAGTAGAAGGGTTACTGGATGGTGGAGGGCTACATCCATTGCACAGCCAACCATCAGAGTCCCTGGACCCCACGAAAATTAGAAAAGAATATGGAATAATTATTTTTCCCTTCAATTTTTCATTTCTTTTTTTGCACTGTGTTCATTTTGATTTACAATTTAACCTTTCAATTAACATTTAGATTAAAATTTCATTTAGATGTACTAATTTAAACTTATATTGTGATCCATGTTTTAGGTTCGTGAGCATGCTATTCTGCTAAATCTGGGTTCATTACGAGCTATAGCAATGAAAGAGCGTGTTCTTATATTTGATTATAATGGGTAATATATATTATTTCTGGATCTTTATGATTCATTTTTGTATTTTCAGAGTAAACTGATACTTTTGCTGGTCTTATTATGTTCAGTAAAGGAGGGCAAGCTTTTATGGATTCATTGTTGCATCGTTTGAACCCCAAAAGCATGAACGGGGGGCCAAGCATGCCATTTGAGCTTGAGGTTAGTTTGGTGCTTAAAATCATTGTTTTTATTTATTAAATGCCAAGGTTGATATATCTGCCTAATCAGGAAGTGACCTTTTATTATGATTGTAGTAGAAATAAACTGGCTGACCAACTCGTGCATTATTTATTTGTTTGAAGTTGACAGGACTGTAACTTTAATGATAATACTAATTGGTCCATACATGCCTTAATTTTTCTTATGCAATCTTTGTGTTTCTTAAGATTTGTGAAATGCCTTCTTCTAAACGAAGACTCTGGTGGACATTTATTCAATGCACAAATTGTCATACTGATCATCCTGACCTCTTATGACATATAATTGGTACCAAGTGTCAATTCTGTTCCCAATATTGAGACTTGGAAACTGTCAATTGGAGTCTTTTTCCCCTCTCCTTTTGCAGTTAGATGCAAAATTTAAAGATAGAATTAAGTTTCAAGCAGTTAAGTTTTGCATGGCAGGACTTTTATTTTTCATTTCCAATGTTTTGACTTCGACCCTTCCAGAAATCAGTTTCTCAAGCTAAAGCTTTTCACTTCAGTAGATCATTTAAGCAACCCCTACTCTTTTCCATTCCAAGGTCAATGAGGAAAGCAACTTCTGCCTTATTCACCAAACAGTACTAAAGAGCTTATGATGATAAAGATTGATGTTCCCGTGATCATGTATATGATGATGCATATAATGTTGAAATTGTACTTACAATTTTGTTTTGTCCCTTTAAAATGTTCTGAGCTTCTTAGGGAGCTTTTGGCCTGATAACTGTAGGTTGTTGAAGCCGCATTGCTTTCTCGAGTACAGCGTTTGGAGCAGAGACTCATGTATATAGAACCTCGTGTGAGTATGGGAAAATAGTGAGTATTATTTTAGTCGTTTATTTTTATTACTGTTCATAATCTTTTCTTTTGTATTGCATGGCTTCCTTTTTCATTTTTTCAGTTTCATAACAAATATTTCTAGACCATGCAACAAAGTTGCAAATTGGCGATCTCCCGAATCCGCTTGGCTGCTGGTGCTGGTGGTGTATTTCATAAGCATTTTTTAATAATATTCTAAAAGATCTTCTGGGTTTTTGGAAGTGATTTCTGGTAGAGAATGCTTTCTGTGAGAATGGGTACTGGAGCAGGGAAAAAAATTTTCCCAAGAAAATATATCTTTTACGTTGCTAATTTGAAATTTAGTCTGTCTCTCTCTCTCTCTCTTCTATTTATTTACTGTTGTGACAGCAAAGAGTCACTATTCTCTCAATAGACTTATTGCTAAACAAAAAGTTGAGAAATATGTTTGATTTCTTATCCTGGTGCACCATTAATGCTGCTTTTCATTCTTGTTTAGTTCTCTGATAACATTGCTCTAATTATCATCAGATTTTGATTGCTACCAGAAGACTTCTCTGGAAATTTCCTTGAAAAAAGAAACTAGATTCCCTCTTCATAACAATTTTATGATGAGTTCTAATTCATGATAACTTGAAATTGATTTCGTATTTCAATTTGCTTTTGTCTTGTTATCATACAGAGACATTCCTTTCTCCTGTCAACGATTTCTTCATGACTGTACATTTCTTTGGGTTTGTCTCTGACATGTGTTGATATGTTGAATGTCAAATTCTGATATTATGAATTTCTTCAAGTTTACATTCTTCAAGTCCTGTGCCGTTTGCTTTAGGTTCAAGCTCTGCTTGAGGTTTTGCCCAATCGATTAACTGCTGACATATTGGAGCAACTTCGTATTAGCAAGCAAATGCTGGTATAGTCGTATATGTTACTGTACATATTGTGGGTTTAATTGCATACTGGAATGTCCTGTCTTCAATTGTGTCTTTATATTTTCACATGGAAGGTTGAATTGGGTTCAAGGGCTGGAGCTCTTAGACAAATGCTGCTTGATCTTTTAGAGGATCCACATGAAATACGGCGTATATGTATTATGGGAAGAAACTGCACACTTAAAAAGGGAAATGATGAGTTGGAATGCTCTGTGCCCTTAGAGAAGCAGATTGCTGAGGGTAAGCCATGTATAGTATTCTTTTCATTGATTTTTTCGATATGCATGGAAATGTTACGTTTGATTGGTCCTTCCCATCACCCCCCCCCCCCAATTTGCAGAAGAAGAGGAAGAAATAGAGATGCTTTTGGAAAATTATCTTCAAAGGTTTTTCCTTGGTCCCTTTTCTAGCCCATGGAAGACTTATATGCCATGATGTCAACAATGTGCATTTATTCTAGCATTTCTGAGTTCCAACATGATGCTTACTGATCAAGTAACAGCCATTCTTTCATTTATAGAAACTATGCATGTCTGCATGAAGTACTTACCTCCCCCACATATTCATGACTTCATATATTTAGGATTTTTCGGTCTTGGGAGAGAACTGGTTTGATGTATCAGTTCTATGGGATCTGTATCCTTTTAGTTTGTTCTCTTCATAGTCAATAAAACTAATTCAGTAAGATGTCATGGATACATCTGCAGAGTGCACATAAATTATTGCTGACACATATCTTTCCCTCTTTCTGCTTCATTCTTCCCACCTTAAAAGGAGTTACTGTTTTAATATACTTAGACGGTAACCCTGTCATGTTTGTGCTTGATCGACTGTCATCAAAGAACCTGTATTTTCTTTGGAATAAGCTGCAAATCTTAGCTTTTGCAACTGAAGAACTTCGTCTTGTATGTTTACATTTCAAGCTTACTTTGTGATCCTTTGGAAAGCTCCATTTGCTGTTTCTGAAGTAGTGCTCCTTTGTCACGTTGGATATTTCTATTGTTGGATCGCGATATAGCTGTTTCTGTTCTGATAAAAATACTATAGCTGGTTCTACGCTGGATTGGGGTAATTGATGTTGTATGCTTTTTAATTTTTATCATTATTTTAATCTAATTTTTTAAGACACTGTATAGTAAAGTAGGTTTGCAATCTTAGGTGACAGCTAGGCCTCGGTCACTACTCTATAAAACTTCACCAGTGGCAGTACTTGCTCCCTTGTTGTATTTTACCTGTCTTTAATTTGGACAGCCAAAAAGCTTATTTCTGCTATATGGTAATGCTTTGACATCTTTAAGATTTAACCAATAGTGTAACTAATAATCATTCCATTTCCCCCTAAAGGAATTGGTATGCTTGGTTGATGCATTTTGATCTGGGCCATGAGGTTGACATGGCAAAGCAAAATATTGCTCTTCAGTGAGGTCATGTAGTCTTTCATGAGAAGTGACTACAGCTATGAATTTGCAGGTGTGAATCATGCCACGGTCAGGCAGAAAGGCTCCTTGATTCTGCAAAAGAAATGGAAGATTCAATTGCCGTCAATTTAAGGTCTAAGTGATTCTTTTTTTTTTGGGGTTACTTGAATTGTTTGATAGCTTTACCATTCTGTTTCTACTCAGTGTTTGTCATTAAAAAATTTCTGAAGGTGATCTTATTATAATGACCGATGTATATGCACACCCCAATGCATGTGCCATCAAAGAGAAATCCTTACCCTAGGCAGGGTCCTAGCTTATATTACTGGTTGTCATTGTGCTTTTCAACCAAAGATAGAAACTTGTAAATCCAGCATTAAAGCTTCATCTTCTCTATGTTTAAGAGGAGAGAACCTTCTAGATTCTCACATTTTGAAAGATCAAATAATTTGTTGCTAGACAAGCATGTGTTTCAATAGATAAAATAGCTTTGACCTGGCTGTCCATGTGTTTTATTTGCATTATATTGTCTAGAGATGAATGCACCTCAGAACTAGAAATTTCAGTTTGATACTATCATAAACAGAAGATCGTCTAAAAAGCAGCTCTAGGCTATACATATCTGAGACAATTTTATTGACCCAAGCCTTCGGCACTTACTATAGCATGGTTCCATTCTCTTTCGTAGAACCACTCTATATATTCATGTATTGTCTCTTTCCAGGAGAGTCGCTTATGCAATCATATCAAACAGATAGACTAAAGATTCTCAATGAAAAAGGTGTTATGATATTGTCAAGAGAAATCACAATTCGTTTCATGGTTACATGGAAGTGAATATAGAATTTCTGCACCCAAAGGTTCTTTTTCGTGTTCTATTATTATCAGTAACATTTTATTAATTGACGGGAAGGAATGTCACACATGATCTACGTTGTTTCTAATTAGAAGTGGTCTGAGTGTTCAATCCCATTCCATGTGCCATAGATATGTAGACAATACTTTAAGACCCAGATTTCCATTGACTAGCATGAAAAGCCTGCCAGTCAATGTAACAACATATAAGTAACAAATGAAGCAGAAAAGAAAAGGGACAACATATAAGTAACAAAACCTATTTCCCTCCCCACCTGCAACAGAAAATGGTTTGAGGTACTGTATATCAATCCTAGATTTAATTTCCTCTTGTTTGTTATAGAATCCAAGCCTAATTCCTGTCATTAATGAAGTCCAGTCAAACTGCTTTTGTTTGTTAGCTCTCGGAGACTTGAGGTAAGCAGAGTGGAATTGCTTCTCCAGGTTGGAACATTTTGTGTGGCAGTTGGTGCTCTAGTTGCAGGTAGACCCTTCATGACCAAAACCTTATATATCAGAAATCTATTAATTTCTTGCTGTGAATCGCTATCATTAATTTATTTAGCTAAAATGATTTAATTCTTGTAATCTTGTACTATATACGTCACGTGAATCGGTAATTCTTTTTCACTGACTGCAATTAAATTCTAGTCATTGTTATGCCATGTTATGCAGTACTACTTAGACATAGCTGCTGTAAGCATAGAGTGATACGAAAAGTCATCAGAATGACCAAGAAGATAATGCTAAATCCAGATATCCGCATTTCTAAACTACGTAACATCTGTCCTAGAATCTCCTGGATATTTGAAACAACAACTGTGCCCGCTGAAAGTTGGTCTGATTCCCTGTGAGCGCAGAACGGAGAAACATGAGTTGCTCAAACTGACCCATTTATGTTAAAGAAATTACATTACTTGAGTATAGCAGACTGCTCTCTGATGGTTAATTTACGTGGAAAATGCTCTATAGTCTAGCAACAACTGAAACCTCTTCCAAGACATCATGGAGTTTTAGGCATGCTTATTTATTTTCATTGTAGCCATAGAAAAGGGGGTAAGGTGGAAGGATGAATTGGTGAATCTAGAGGCTAACGTAATGGGAGAAAAAAGGAAAAGTTAACATACTGATATCGATAACATATTTAATTTTATGCCATGTCCATTATGAATCTAGTCTTAATTAAAATCCATGAAAAGAATGTGAAATGTTGGAACAATTCTTCTATATTGGTTAGCAACATTTCTTTGTGAATTTTGAAGTTGGCTGTTCAAATTATGATTACTATCATTCTTGAACCATGTTAGAACATTATTTCCTTGTTGCAGGTATATTTGGCATGAACTTGAGGTCCTATCTTGAAGAACATGTGGTATGTTGCTCTTAGAAGCTTGAATTCTTCTCTGTTTCCTATTTATTCTTCTTCGTTCATATTGTCTCTTAGCCATGTTACTAACATTATGTTTGATTTGATGCAGTTTGCATTTTGGCTAACTACAGCTGGGATAATTGTTGGAGCTGTTGTGGCCTTCTTTCTTATGTATACATATCTCAAAAACAGGAGAATACTGTAATTTAGAAGGCAAGTAAAGCTTAGGTAAAGATATATTCGTCTGAATAAGTATTACTAGTAACATATCTGCATTTAGTTTTACAAATGGTGCTTTGCTGGCACTTCAACCCATGATAACTAGTGGCAGATCTTTTTAGTTCTAAAACACCTAGCTTGAAGAAATTTCTTTTAGGTCATCTTGTTGAAAGATAACAGTTTATTTATGCATCTAGTTAACAAGATGGAAATATTGTGGTGCTAGAAGTCTGAGGAAGATAATATATATCCTTCATTTTACAGGTGATTGGGTCTATCACATGGTGTTTCCATTACCTCATAGAGAGATTTAATGGTTATTGATAAGTGGCATCTAGTTATGTAACTCGTATGCCCTTTGATGATACGAGCTGCGGCAATGGCATTTCTGAAACAATTGGGGGTTGTTACGTGATGCCACTCAGACTTGCAACACATTGAGGGCCGAGTCCTATGCATTTTTTAACTGTGCTGGATACATTTCTGAATACAATTCTTCCGCATTGGTAATCTTATTCATGAAACATATGTGCTATGAATCCAAGTAGTACAATATGTAGCATATGGTGAAGCAAACGTATCTATATTCAAGAGATTACTAGATTCTCTTTTTCCATTCCTTTCATTCTGCTTTATTTCTTTGCTTGAAGCTTCCTTATTAGTATTCTTCCTGCCATGTGGGCTTTGCTCTTTTGGTGCAGGAGGTGAGGCTCCTAATGAAGGTTTGGAGTCCAAATTGCATGTGTGACTTCCCCAAATGAACTGATAATAAAGGCTGGTAATTTGACTTGAGGTATCTATTGTAGCTTATCACTTTGCTATGGTAAATGCAATTCAGAAGAGACTGCATCCTGTACAACAGATTAATCAAAATAGAAGAAACTCAACAGCAGATTATTTTTTTTTCCAAGGAATTTGATGATTGGATTGAAGATGGAAAAATTTTAACTGTCCCATGGTTGATAGCTTGATTTAGCAGCTGTTTCTAGCAAGGCATGAATGCAGATCAGAACTGGCACAATCTCCATAATGTAGGAGATCTCGACAGAAAGGCAAAGTGGTCAATAGTATGATTAAACAAGAAGGCTTCTATAGCTTCTATTGTTTTACACTCGAGAATGCGAATGACTCGTTTAAGTTTATTGGTTGACACTGAAAAACCCATTCAGTGGCCATATCCAAGCAACCACTGTCAATAACACTGCCTTTTAAGATAGACTATCATCACTAAGCAACATGCATGGCGCCAGCAGAAGGCTGTGCGCAAGAGTAAATATGATTTGATGATCCCAACAAAGCAACCATAGACAAACATAAATAAAATACTTGTAACACATTTTTGTCATCCACACTGATGCAATGCAAAATACTTCAATTATTATCCAGCAGAAAAAAATTAACTGTTTTGCCTTAACACCCAAATCACTTTCCTGCTCCTAGGAGAACTGAGAAATGCCAAATCATTTGCCTGCTAACATAAATATACCTACATACTCAACCTACACAAACTGAAGTTTTCTCCAAGCTCCAAAGTCTAGAGTACAACCTCAAGTATTATATAGTAAATCTAATAAACTACTCATTAAGCATAAATTTCTCAAGCCGTGTGGGCAAGCACACAGCCACTAGATCTGCTTAAAAGAAAAATCACGAAACAAAGCCAATCAATTGCATATTTTGAACCCAAAGTGCATCCCAGTATCATTTCACATAAACCCACTAAGAGAAACACAAATGCATTGTACAAGAACTACATTTGCTCCGCAGAGGAAAAGGCTATGCCCAGTGCACTGCAGTTTGATAGAGCATCCTCTCTTCCAGAGCAGCATTTTACAACTGATAGGCCAATCGCCAACATCCCAACCAACAGTCGACGGACACAATATGGATTCTCAAATGAATATTGACAGAAAGCCGATATTCCTCACCCAAAAATAAAAAATAAAAATGCAAGCCACATTTTTGGCAAAGCATATAAGAGTTAAGAAGGGAAAAAAAAAATACAAGAAAAGATAGGGACAAGATACTACTCTGCAAGTTAGTCACTCCTACTTAGACTCATTTAGAATAGGTTTGGGCTCGTTCAATGACTTAGAAGCTCCTCCAATGGCTATATTTCCTACCCCAGCCTCCATTGCCTCCCTCTCATCATTCTCCCTCCTTTTCTTTTCAGATATACTCACATCTGAAGGCTCGGGTTGAATGACAGTCATAGAAGGCTCAAGAAGCCGAGGACCAGGGTTGATCCAAGGATGATTAAGGCATTGAGCTGCCGTTGGTCTTTTTTCAGGGACAAAATCAAGTATCGGAATGAGGAAGTCAGCCATATCATTAGCATCTTGCTCACTAAAATCATACTTCTCCATAAGCACCTTATTGAGAGGCCAAAACCGTAAACGACGGATGTGCCGCAAGTCCCCGTATCTGTTGAAGAAATCCCGGGAATAACGACCACCTAACGCAATCTGAGAGAATTTCATTAAACAAAGGAATGGTAAATAAGAAAACAAATTACCTCACATTCTAAATCTGGTCCATTTGTAGATAATGAAGATTGTCAAAATCTTTATTACAATGAATCGGTATAATTCTAAGCAGATTCTTTCAAATGAGGCAACTGTAACAGTCTTACCTTGCGCGGCATCATTCCAAGAAGCTCCATCATCAACGCTAAGTGATCCTGGAAGGAAATTTTGGAAGTTAATGACGAAGGGAAACAATGCATGCAGACCAGCAAAAATGTACAGAACAGCAAGAAATATCTATGAAATTCGAAGAACAAATACACAAATTTGTATTTCCATAAAAAACTCTACATATAAATAATCCATATTCTTTCCTTCCTCATACACAGATGATTCAAGATATGCAACGTGATCTTGACTACAAATTGTTATTCAAATTCCGCCGCCCATCACCTCCATGGCCAACCTTCCCCCAACCCCACCAACAAAAAGTAAGAAAGGGAGCACACTACAAGTATTCTGCTTTACTGGTGGCCAATAAAAAATCTTTCAACTTAATACTCCATCAATTTCAGAATTACATGCACAATCTTGTTTCTAATATATACAAGTGTGTTATGTAAATGCATGCTCCAGACACATGTATAAGAAACCAAAGCAAAATGTGATGCCAAAAGTTAGGATGTTGTACTTTGTTTCGAAAACAGCAAACACTGCATTTCCACAGTAGATGACACTTTTTTTTGTTGCAATTTTTTGTCTCCCAAAAAGTTAAAGAGGTTCTTCCATAAATTTTAAATGTCATCCGTATGGTTCCCCTTTCGTAACTCTGGTTTATTTGACAAACGCACAGCAAAACTGAATCAGTGAGAAAAGAAACAAGGCTGGCAAAAGGAAACTCCCACACACCATCAAGTTCTTGAATCTCTATGTGTGACACCATAAGAACATCATATAAACTAAGATGAAAGCTGTCAGACCAAATCAATGCTTTAAGAGCAGATTTGACATTCAGTATGGTTCAGGCATCATTCTACATTATATGAAATGCACAGCATATCAATATCTCTCAAGCACCAACAGTAATTGCAGGAAAAACAAAAAAGATGGCATTTTGATGTTATAATGAACTAAATAGAACAAAGAAGCCAAACCTGCCAATTCCAGTAAAAGAAAAAGGGAGGAAAAAAAAAAGAACACAGAGGTCACTTTATCCAGATGTGGCAATACCTCATCCCTATCGTAGTTGTCTCCACCGTGAGGATCAAAAAGAACATCACCAGTGGCCAGCTCAAAGCACATGCATGCAAAAGACCATAGATCTGCTGAAGTTGAGTACTTCGATCCAAGAATAACCTCCGGGCAACGATACTGCCTCGTCTGGATATCATTTGTAAACTGCTTGTATGTCCAACAAGCATTCCCAAAATCAACCAATTTGCACTTAAGATCAACTTCTGCCAATAACTTTTGCCTTGTGGAACGGCTTCCCCTTCTATGACCACGATTAGCTTGGCTAGTATCCTTTATTACTTCGTTCTTAACTGTTTCATCTTCAATCTCAGAACCATTTGGCAGTTCTTCGACCAAATTCCCATCTGCTTTCAGATCAACATCAGACTTCTCTGCACCCGGTGTTCTAGAATCTGCCTCATTTACCTCAGAACCATCCTTCCCACCACACCCCTGTGCTGCCTTCTTAGCCTTCCTTCTGATCTTCTTTTTTTGATTCTTTGTGAGATCACCATTCAAAGTTTTAGCCTCTTTTGAGGCAACAGACCCAGACGCAATTTTATCTTTACTCGTTGGAAGGACAAGTGGAGCACCTGATTTCCTAGGATCTTTTGAAGGATTAATCATTGATAACAGCAAGATATTCTCTGGCTTCAAATCAGTATGAATAATAGAAAGTTCATGGTGCAAATAATCTAAACCCACTAAGATATGACGACTGATCTCTTTGACCATGTTGAGAGGAACACCTCGGTAATCACTGTACTTAATCAGGGTCAAAAGGTTATCTCCCAAGTACTCAAAAACCATACAGACATGCTGCCCATTTGGTCCTGAATGCTTAAAATGATCCAAAAGCTTCACTACACACTTCTTATCATCCGGGTCACCATCAGCTGTCTGTTTCAGGATTTTTATCTCATCCATTGCTGCCTCAGTGTAGTGCTGAGCGCTCTTCTGGACTTTCAAAGCTACATAACGCTACAAATGATAAATTTCTTGCATGGTTAAAGAGTTGAGCAATGAAATCTAAAGACAAATTCGTGACCCAGTTCCCAACTTGCTTATTTAAAGTATGCTAATATAAGAAAAATAACTCACCAAAAGGAGTGTTAAAGGGTATAGGCATATAAACATAATAAAAAAAAGGCAATAGGAATGAAGAAAGTTTAACAATAGTTGTTCGCATTTGCTAAAATCAATGTAAGCAAATGATAAAATTAAACAGCAAACCTTAAAACCCTCAGTACTTAAAGACTAGGTATCACATGTTTTAATTAACTAAGAGTAATGCAAATTACAGGTTATTTAATACTAACACTTGATCTTTCCATAGTACTGAAGAGAAAATCTTAGCCTTTTCTTTTTTTTCCTTTTAAAACAAAAATCTGAAACAACATCAACCAACACAGAGTAAGAGAAAAACCTCATCTTTCTCTTTCCTCCCCACCATTTCTCTGTAACCAAACAGAAAGCTCTCTTACCCACCAAATACAAACACTTTCCAAAAATAAGAACAGAAACAATGATCACAACCACAAAACAGCAGCACATACCGATCTCTGAGCATCCCAAGCGAGCCAAACTGTGGAAAAATGACCCCACCCAAGCTTGCTCTGCACCACATAGCAGCCATTCTTGAAGGTGTCACCAATACGCACCTCATGGTACCCTCCCCTCCTGTAATCCTCTGTCCCCTCATCCTCCGAGGAGTAGTCACTCACCTCGCTGCGATCTCCATTCTTATCCTCCGCCATCAAAAACACTCAAAAGGAAAAAACAGAAAAACAAAACTCTAAACCCAAAATTTCCAAATTAAAAAGGAACAAACTGGATGGCGAAATTTCTGGAACTTCGTTGATTTAGTGCTGTTTCCGGGTGAACTACAAGAAACCCAGATGCAGGATTTTCTCACTGAAGAACCAAACACGGGGAAAACAAAAGAATATCCAAAGGGTGACAAAATTGATTGCTTTTGACAAGTTCAATAGAGTGAGGAACCGGAACTGAGCCAGAGAGAGAAAGATGGGGAAAAGAGTACAGTACTAATGGCTGTATTTGGTAGGTAGTTGTGGTGGACGAGGGGAGATAGGGTTTTTTCTTTTCTCCTGAGGGAGTCTTGCCGGGAAATTAAAGGAAGGAATTCTTTGATTTTTGTTTGCTCCAATTTCAAATCTTCCGTACTTTAGATTCCAGAGATTTTCTTTTTCTTTCTATGGTTAACTCATGTTTGTCAGTGTTATCAATAAATTGATTTATAATTTTTTAATTAAAATAAAAAATCCTTATAACATGTTTTGCTGCTTAATCTGTTTTATTATTAGTCACTTGTAGAACAATATTATATATTTTTCATTAATAACAAGCACTGTACTTAGATTATAGAATATTTAATGATTTTTTTCATCTATCTATTTATTATTTTTATTTTAAATAAATAACAAAAAAGTATACTTATTTTTATTTAAAATCAAATATATTAATTATTAATTAAATATTAACTCAAATAATTATAAAAATTAAAAATATTTCAAAAATAACTTAAATAAATTTTAGTTTTAATTCACATCCATTCACTCATATTTTGAACAATTTTTAATTTAAATTAATTTTATAAATATTTTAAATTTTTAATGATGTAAATTTAAAATATATAATTTTAATGTTTAAAAAATTTAAAATTTTTATGAGGATAGTTTAAATAATTTTTTTATATCAACGAAAAATATCAAATCAAAATTTATAGTATAAGATGTTTAATTTAAGTATTTTTAATTTTTATATTTTTATTAAGATTTAAATTGAAATTAAAATATAAATATGTAATTTATTTATTTGAAATTTTAAAAACATAAAAAATATAGCTATAGTACTGAACTAAGGCATTCCGATGAAGCCTTACTCAAGAGTGAAAGGGGTTAACTGTATGCATTGCATGTAATGTTTTACTTTGCTTATAATTTTATATTTATTTAATGTTTTATTATTTATATTTTAAAATAATAATACTTTTGATTTATTTTCTCAAATTGTTAATAATCACCTGCATTTAACTAAAAATAACAATGTGTAAAAATGAAATAAAATTATAAATTAATAAATTAATAAATTTGGTTTAAGTTATTAATCATGCACATAAAATAAAACACATGCAAGTTCTTTTTGTTTTTCAAAAGCTTACATAAACAAAGCTGTTGCTTTCGTTCCATTTTGCCTTCAAATCATTTCACCTCATAGAATTGATACTGTTAAGGGGCCATTGTTGTTGCTCAGCAAGAAACAGGAGAACCCTAGTGTATCACTAGCTTCTAGCATGCCGTTGCGTTAGCGTCTTTCTTCTATGCTATCTCCTTGCCATTGATTTTGAGCCTTGAGGTCATAGGCGTTGAAAGATCCAAACTCTGAGATAAAAGCCCTAAGTGGGCATTAAAAGGAAAGGGAATTTTGCCACTGAAAGTAGCAGAGCAGCCTAGCCAGCGAGTTTCATCACCAAATCCTGCTGTCAATTGGTGGTAGCGGAGTTAAAGATTCAAGTTTTCAAGGGAAAGCAGCTAATTACTTTGTGTCTATTCAGATACAACAAATAGGCAAAATCACCTTCACTTTCCCTTTAGAACTCTTCTATCTGCCTTTGATTGTTCTCGTCTTATATTATAAAACTCCATTGTTTTCGTGCCTGCACAGATTCTTCTTTTTCACTTGTTACAACTATTAGGTACTGTGTGGTTATGCTTCTGCTTATTTGTGGACTGTGTTAGGTTCCCTTTATTGCTGATTAGGAAAAAAAAAATGAAAATGAAAAAAACATTTAAAGGTTTAATTTTGTGGGTGTCAAGGGACAATTGGGACAGTAAGATGATTCAGCTGCTTTCAGCTATTTGAGTTCTGTATGGCAGATTAACTTCATAGGGAATCACTGAAATGGGTGAAAATTTAAACTGAGTTTTGGTTGATGTTTTTGTTTGCAATGGTGAAATTCCTTATGGTACTCAGTCAGATTAATCTCAGTATGAAGTTCCAAGAGAATCACATTATTACTGGCTAGATTCCTCAGTTTCTGTAATATCATATTAGGTATAAATTGGATGTTTAGCTTTTTTTGAGTTGATTTTGAAGTTTTTAGATCCAATGACCACTCTGGATGTTCAATTGGTAGTGAAATGACTAGAGGAATGTGATAGAGATCAGGATACACAAAGTAAGTCCATAGTGGATTCAACATCTACACGTCTTTGTTGAAATAAAAATGAACCATATATCTACAATGCAAGATTAGGTCAAACATTTAGTAAATTGAGATGGTGAAAAATGAATCTGGGAAGTACATTTATAAGTGTTTTGGTTTTTTCTTTCAATTATCTCATTGCAAATGAGATTGTGGACAGCCTGTTGAAGGTTGGAAAAAATGGAGTTGTATGTAAGTTAGATGTGGAAAAGGCTTATGACCCGTATATCATAGGATTTTTTGATATATGTGTGGGATATGGTGGGAAATGGTGTAAATCAGTTTACTGGTGCATTTCAACAGCTTCTTTTGTAATTATAGTGAGTGGCAACCCATCACAATTTTTAAAGTCAATCAGGGGTCCAAGGCAAGGGGATCCATTGTCACCACTGCTTTTTTTAGTGGCAATGGAAGAGCTAGATAAGATGATGAAAAGAGCAGTAGACAATAGGATACTGGAGGACTGGAGGACTTCAAAACAGGGAATCAGGAATCTGAATTGATGGTGTCACATCTGTTATTCGCTTACAATACTATAATTTTTTGTGGAGCCGAAAAAGAACAGGTCAAATCTAAGGGCAATTTCGTTGAGTTTTGAGGCAGTATCAGGGTTGAAGATCAATCTGGGAGAAAGTGAAATGGCTATGGTAGGAGAAGAGGTGAATGGAGGGGACTAGCTCTCCTTATGGGTTGCAAATTGGCAAGCTTTCCAATGAAATATTTGGGACTGCCCTGGGGGGCTAAAAGTAAGGAGAAGACTATTGGGAATAAGGTTGTGGAAAGACTTGAGTGAAAAATATCCAGGTGGAAAAAACACTACCTATCAAAGGCCAGAGGACTCGCTTTAATTAAGAGCACCCTTTCGAATCTTCTTGTTTACTTTATGTCCTTATTTCTGATACGAAGGGAGATAGCCAGCAATGGGGAATTAGTACAGAGAAAATTTTTGTGGGGCAGCATGGGGGACTGCTATAAGTATAATTTAGTGAGATGGAATGTGGTCACGCAACTCTTGACTAACGGTGGATTAGGGATTGAAGTATGACCTCTTTCAACGAGGCTTTGTTAGAGAAGTGGCTATGGAACTATATGGTAGAAAAGCAGCAGCTGTGGAAAAGGGTAGTGAAAGAAAAATAAAGTGAGTTGGATGGGGGTTGAATGACAAAAATTGGTAGGAAATAGCATGGAGTGAGCATATGGAAGGTTATTAGAAAAGGGTGGGAGGAGCTAAAGGAGTGGACTAGTTTCAAGGTGTCAAGGGGGAACACTATCAAATTCTGGCATGATAGATGGCGTGGGGATGCATCGTTGAGGGAAGCTTTCCCAGCTGTCTGGTTGTTAGCAAGCAACAAAGAAGCATGGGTTAATGAATGTATGGAGGTGAAGGATGGGGAATGTTCATGGTTTGTTCAGCTTTGAAGGAATGCTGAAGATTGGGGGGTAGATCAGATAGCAGAATTATGTGCAAGACTGGAATGTACTAGCATGGAAGACACTCTTGATGATACAGCAGTATGGAATCTAGGACAAAGGGGATAAAGATAATTCTCTATGAAGTCATATTTTAAGGGGTTGAAAAGCGTAGAGGATAGGGTACAATTTCACTGGAAGTGGATCTGAAGAGTAAACATTCTACCTAAAGTTGCCTTCTTCACCTGGGAGGCAGTGCATGGAAAAATATTGACAATTGACAACCTTAGAAGATGGGAAAAAATTATAGTGAACTGGTGTTACTTGTGTAAAGAGGAGGAAGAATCAGTATATCACCTTTTATTAGGCTGCTGGTGGACTGGCCAGCTTTGGGGCGAGTATTGAAATTGCTGGGATTATACTGTTACTGCAGAGACTCTAGGGGAGGAATTAATAGCATGGTCGGGTCAGAATCTTGGTAAAGAGAAGAGGAGACTGATAAACATGATTCCACTGATATTTTTTGGATTGTATGACAAGAAAGAAATAGGAGGGTTTTTGATAAAACTGAAACACCAGTAGCTACACCCACAGAATTATGGGTCAGGATATTAAAAATCTGGGATTCACGTAATTATTATGTAAATGAGGAGAAACTAGTAGAGTTCATAGAGTTACTCCTTAGTACTAACAACAAATGTAATGGGTTGCCCTGTAAATAATACTTTATCATTATGATTCTGCTCCCCAAAAAAAAAAGACAGGTTTCATAAAATGAAGATACTTGAAAATTCTGGCGTGATAATGTTAAAGTCACATTAACGCTCATCATATCAGGCCCTAGATCTTTCTCCATATTAGTGAGACTTTCCTGCTTTGGTGGGCTCAACTATTAGCAGTTCCTTCTATAACTGTGTGTCTTCTATCTCCTTTTTCTGTTAAATGAGATCTTATCCGAACAAGGCTGCTGGTCTTCTGTGCTCTTTCATCCACAGCAGTTCTGTTGTGCTTGTTGGCAACAGTTTATTTTACCAATGGATTCCCGATTACGTACATTTTCATAACTATGGCCTATTGAATTTTGTGACGATGTACAAATAATTCATGATGTGAGCATTTTCATTGGACATCATTATTTGACAGTGTGCTTAACCACTGCCTTTGTTTTTTTTTTTTTTTTTTTCAGTACTGCACCGCACAATTCTTAATTGTGCGATTGACTGCTTCAGTTCTTATAAATGGCAAAGGGCTTGATATGGGCGACAGCAGAGGACTTGGCGAGGAACAGAGGAAGGGTTCTCTCTCTTTATCGCCAAATATTACGAAGCCTCAACTCTCCGAAGTTACCAGTTACTTTTGCTGCAAGACTCGCTAAGAAGGCTGAAGTTCGTGCCATTTTCATGATAGCTGCTGAGGAGAGATCCCTCCACAATATTGAGGACCTTATTGACACTGCTGAGTACGCTCTCTCCATCTTGAAAAAAGGGGAAATCCCTAGAAACATTCGATGATGAGTACTTATAACTTTTTTTTTTATGTCAGATCTTTTATGCCTCTTTGATTATCGTTTAGCCACATCTAAGGATGTTGGTGAACATAGACCAAGTTCAGCTTATCATCCTAGTACACCTCCGCCTAAAACCAATCTTGGGCATGTTCGGGTTTAGAAGAGCATGCCCAAGGTTGAACCACCCTGCAATAAAAGATCTGGCTAGAAATATTGTTCTTGATTAGCCATTTATGTATATCATGTTAGCTGCTTCTGCACTTGACAGGAATTGTGGATGATTTTAATATACCGTGAAGATTGAGTCCATCTTACCTCTTGGATTTAAAATTTTTCATTCAGAATGCGAGATACAAAAACTCTTTTTCTGTGTAAGAATCCCATGCTTACTGTTCATTACGAACTGCGAGCGTTAACTACAGTGCTTACTGACTACTTGCCACTTCTATCAATTGGATCTCTGGCACTTCTACGGTCATTTGATGCATCTGATATTGTTAGGGGCAGCTTTAGATACAACCAAAGAGAACTTTTTTAGAGGTAACACTGCTTCCATGTATCAAACAGAAGTTCATATGATAGAACAAGTAGCTTGCATGTGAGAAACTATGTTGAAGAGTATGTAAAACTATAGAAACTGTGAACTAAGAACTGTATAGGCCTAGTGGGTGCAGCAGCCAAGTGAAGGCCAGGAAGAAAGGAGTCTTTCTGGGGTGATTTTGCTTGTGACGCCATGGCTGCTCAAGCTCCCTGGGCAATTCTAACCTAATGTAAGGCGAGTCTGTGACTACTCAAGAGGACAGCTTATAATGTTTACGAATATTTTGAGGAATGAATACTTTCTATTGGTCCAATTGTTTTGAGTCTTTTAAGAAACAATGATGGGTTAATATTTGTTTCTTTTACCCTTTTAAATTAACATAATAAATTATAGGATATATGTCAAAAATAATTCTGAATTTGATCTGCATTTCAATTTAGACATTGAAATTTTAATTTTATTAATTTTATATTTGAAATTTCAATTTGGTTTAGTTTACATCTTGTTGGTATACTCAAATTAAAATTTTGATTTGAAATTTCTTATAAAAATGTTTTAAAAAATAGAATTTTTATTATAAAAAATAATTTGTGAATTAGAAATTATATTTGAGAGATGAATTTGAAATGAAAATAGAATTTAATGAGTTAATTTTAGATATTTTAATAACAAAAATAATATTAATTTTTTATAATCCTTTGGATGAAGGATCAAATTAAAATGTTACATGTAAGAATTAAATCAAATGAAATTTTGATATTTTAATTAAAATTTTGATAAATCTAAAATTTTTTATATTTATTTTAAATTATAAAAAGTATATCTAATTTTTTTTTTAAGTATATAATAGCAGGTTTTGATTTTTTTAAAGCTAGTTAATGCATGGTGATTGAAACCTGGGAGAACCAGGAGACCCAAACAGGTTGGAGTTCCTTATGCAAGCCCATTTGTACTAAGGCCATATTGAATTCAGATTTGGCAGCCTTTGGTGTTCCAACCTGTACATGCTAGGCCATAACAAATTTAACATATTGAATTTAGATTTGATTTAAGTTCAAACATTTAGATGTTTATTATTTAATTTGTTTATGTAATTGTATCAATATGTTGAGTTTTTTATTTTGAATTTAATTATATTAAATTTTCAATTATTTTTAAATTTTAATTTTAAGAATTTATTAATAAGTTTTTTTTTTGTTAATTAATAATAAATTATATATTCTTATTTTTATTAATATTTACTAATTTATTTTAAAGTCATTACTTGATTAAAATTTATAAAATATATAAATAAAATAAATAAGTTAACATTAGTTCAAATAATATACAGACGATTATAAACAGATTTGAGACTAATATAAATATTGAAATAAATTTATTAAACAATTTTGAGATAAGTAATATATATTTTAATTGGATTTGAATTAAATTTTTTTTAACAGGATAGGTAACGACTCTTTGTCATTCTTGATTATCTTATCTGTTTTTAATTTTTATAATATTATTTAATTTTTTTGTTTTTTATTTTATTTTTTTATCATAGTAGAAGTAAAATATAATTGCTTCTTGTCATTTCAACTTAAATTTCGTCATCCGCAGTTTAGGCGTGTCTTTTGACTCCTTTGATGTCGTTGGTCTCCCAATAAATGAACTATTCTTTTAACACTGCCTTTCATATCCTCTTTTAATTTTTTTGAGCTGAGACAACTTTTACTTAGTGATCCAATCTTTTATTCACGTCATAGTTAGCTTTGATAGTTCAAAATCATAAATAGATATATCAAACAATATTAAATTTTATGATGATTATATTATTTTAATGAGTATTATAAAATATTATTTATTTCAAAGTTACTTATAAGATAAATATTTTATAATTTTAAAATATATATTTAAAATTATAGGATTAATTAAAATTTTATATATTAATTGATGGACAGTGATCTCTAATTTATATAAGATTTAAAAATTGAGTTATTTGTTTATTAAATACTAGATAATATATTTTAATTCATGATATAAGTTACGGGCCGAAAAAAGATTTTCTTTTGTTTATTTCCTTGGTCTAGGTATTATTGGACTCACCAAACATGAATTCACAAACTTAAAATCTTAATACAGCAAGCTAGTTTTACCATTTTTTGTTTGTGTAAAGCAAGAACGCACACTCTTACCATTAATTCATCGGTATGTCTGATTTGGCATCGCCATGTACACTTGTAGTGGTAATTTAATAATTAACTAAAAATTTTTAAAAAATAATTAAGCAAGATTTTAATAATTTTAATTATATTTTTTTCTTGCACAAATTTTAAATTAATGTTGTATATATAATGGGTTTTTGTTATTAGTTTATCTATAGTTTTTTCAGGTCAAGAAATATTTTTAAATATTATAATATAAACTCAAATTATTATAATATTAATTAAAACAAAATCGCTTCAACAATAATTAATTAAAATTAAATATTAAATTGTTATTCAAAAATTAAATTACTTCAATAATATTGAAATATCTCATTGAGAATTTTGTGATGTGTTGATTGAGTATTTATGAGATCGTTATTATTATTCAAAAAATTAAATATAATAATATATTAATAATTTTAATTTTTTGTATTTATTATTTAATAAAATTTTAATAACGTTTATTTCAAACCATTTTATCAAAAAATTATCATATATTAACTTAAAAGTGTTAGACTCATAAAAATAATTAAATAAAAATAAATTTATAAAATTAAATTAATAAGTTATTTATTTTAAAAATTATTTAAAAATGTAATTTATTAGATAATATTTATTATTTTAAATAAATTAATTAATATTAAAAAATTATTTATTAATAATAATTATTTTATATTATTGAAATAAATTTTATAATATTAATTTAATGTAAATAGATTAAAGGTATAAAAAATTTAATATAAATTTTTTAAAAAAGTTATATTAAAATAATACAAAATTTAATATATAAAATTTAATATATAAAATTAGAGATCTTTTAAGGTCAATTTTTTTAAAATAAAATATAATTTAAGCGGTTCTCTTTCTCAGAAATATATCTAAAGAGTGAAACGAACCATTTGGTGGGCCATGGACGTCATGTTCTTCTCTCTCGAGTCTTCAAGTCGAAGTCTGAGTAGACTAAAGCAACTTTTGCTTTTCCCTGGTATGAAAGAGAACAAAGCCATATTCCAAGGTCCAGTTGAACGACGATTAATTCTTTGATGTGGACAGACGTGACCAGTTACATTATATCAATATATTTATATTTTTTAAAAAATAAATATTGCTTAAAATTTAAAACTATGTTTTATATGTTCAAATTAAATTTAATATTAAAATATAATAAATAAATTTAATATATTAATTTAATTTAAAATAATTATATAAAATTAAATATTTTGATAATCAAAATATTATAAAATAACTAGATAAATCTACTGTTTATTTTTATTTTTAATTTATGTTTATTATTTTTAAAAAATTTTAGCAGTACAAAACTTTTTAAAAATATTTTTAATACTTAAAAAATTTATAAATTTTTTGTAAGAGTAATTTAAAATTTTTTATTTATAAAATTTTAAGTTAAAATTTATAAATTTTTTATTTTAATAGTTTTAATATTTAAAAATTTTAATAAAATTTAATTTGATTTAAATTCATTAATCAAATATTCTCTTTATCAGTTGTTTCAACATCAACATTCGGTTTGACATACTAAATATAATTCAAAATTTTAAACAACTTTTATATTTTTTTTTCAATTTTAGTCAGCATTTTAGTGCTTTATGTAATATTCCTTCATAAAAATACTTTTTAAATAAATAATATATTATACCTATTAGATAAATTTATAATTTATATTAAAAAATAAAAATATAATTATTTAATCAATAAATATCTCATAAAATGTTTACTTATATTATCAATTAAATTTTTATATTTAAAAAGTGACAAATCAAACTTTGATCTATCAACTTGATTTAAATTAAATATTATCAAAAAATTTAAAAATTAAAAATATTCAAATTAAAAACTTTTTATATAATAAATTTTAGCTTAATTTTTTTATAAATATAAATAAAATATTCAAGTTATTGTTATAAAAAATTTTAAGTACTAAAAAATATATGTTTTAAATTTATAATATCAAAAAAATTAATTTTTAATTTTTAATTTTTAAAATTTTTTGACAAAATTTTATTTAAATTTAATTGATAAATTAAAATTTAATTTATTATTTTTAAATATAAAAATTTAATTTATAATATAAATAAATATTAAAAATTTGTACTTATTTACTTTATATTATATATAAAAAAAATATAAATTTTGTGTTGATTGACCTGGAAGTGGGTGATATTGAAAGGCTTTATTTTGGCGCGGAGTGGTGACATGACAACGTGCCTTTATCAAAAACCAAACCCAGCGGAGAAGTTTCCGCGCATTTATGAGTTACGTCAAAATTGTATTATTCAAATTCACTTTTTAAAATTAATAAAAAATTACGGCGTAATGACGGATTTGTCCTCTCCTCTCTCGGAAACCTGACTTCCTACATCCGAATACTACCACTCGTTATTTTGCTTTTGCTTTTGCTTTTTCTTTTTCTTTTTCTTTTATTAACAGTCAAAAATAAGGTCTCCTTTATCCTTTAACAACGTATTCTCTGCTTTTTCATTAAGCAATCGCAAGTCAGTCAACGCGCTTTGTCACTCTCATGCGTTTTGTCATCAACCTTACGTAGTTTTCATTCACTGGACTCCTTCCAGTCAGCTTTACTCTCACTATTTGCTTTTTCATAATTTATTTTAAAGAATTTCAAGTTTTTGAATAAAATATTCTTTTATATTTATTTATTTTTAAAATTTTATATATTTAATTTTAAAATAAATTTTTTATAAAATTTTAATATTTATCTTATGTTATTAATTAAATTTTTATATTTTAAAAATAATAAGTTAAAATTTGATCTATTAATTTAATTTAAATTAAATATCAAAAATTAAAAATATTTAAATTAATACAATGAATTTTGACTTAAAATTTTTCATAAATACAAAAAATTTTATAATTTTTTGAATACTAAAAATTTATAATATTAAAAGTTTTAGAAAATGGTATAATAAATTTTTTTGTGATAATAGTTTAAATGTTTCTTTACATCCGTAAATAATTTTAAATTAAAATTTATTATACAAATTTTTTAATTTAAATATTTTTAATTTTTAAATTTTTTAATAAAGTTAAATTTGTACTAAATTAATAAATTAAGATTTTATTTATTATTTTTTAAATATAAAAGTTTGATTAGTAATATAAGATAAATATCAAAATTTTATGAAACTTTTATTTTTAATTATATATTAATATTTTTAAATTTTTGACAAATTTATTAATTTTTTAATAAAATTTAAAGTAACTTAAAATTTTATATAATATAAATAATAAAAAATAATTAAATTATTTAATATTAATATAATATCATCATCTATAATAATAATTTAAGAGAAATAAAGTTGAGACAAAACATAATTAAATATATAAATATTATTTTTAATTAACATATATGTACAATTATAAAAAAATCGTGCAGGGACGGACCATGATATGATGTCAGATGATGCTTTCACATGGAAAGCGATTGATTCTGCTGCTAATGACATTTATTTACTAAGTTTAAGTGGGTTACAACATGTAGTTTATATGTAAATTATAATATTTATTTCTAAAATTTAAATTAAAATAGAACATTTTTAATATAAAAATAATTTACTTATGTTTTAATATTTTTTAAAATAATTATTAAAAAATATTTTTAACATGTATTACTAAATTAATTTTAATCTTCAAGATTATTAATTGGATCAAATTAAATTTTATCAAAAAATTAAAAATTTAAAGATATTTAAATTATAAATTTTTGTACAATAAATTTTGAATATGAATTTTTTATATTTATAAAAAATATTTTAAAATACCATTGAAACAAATTTGAAAATTTTTTGATTATTAAAAATAATATTTTAAAATTATTAAAAATTTGAATAATTTATAAAGAGTAAAAAATTATTCAGATTCGAGAGATAGGCTTTAAATATAATACAAAATTGATTTAAATAATTTTATGAAAACATCTTTAATTTTTTTAAAAAATTAATTTATTAAATATAAATATCATAAATTTATATTTTTAATACATATTTAACTTAAAATAAAATAAATATCATCTAAAATTTTGAGTTTTACTTTATTTTTTAATGAAATCATAGTATTTAAATTGTATTAAAAAAAACTCTCAATTATTGAATTTTGTCCAAATTGTATACTGGTCCACAAAAATTATAAAAAATTAATAATGTTTTCATTATTGAATGCCTAAAAAAATATCTTAAATAAATTTTACACTTTATTTTAATTTTATTTCTCGAATTTGAATAATTTTTTTATTAATCAAATACTTTTTATGAATATCATAAATTTTTGATAGCATAACTTTTTTAAAAAAATATTTTTAGTATTCAAAAATTTTAATTTTTTTTGAAATGATAGTCTTGAATATTTTCTTATATTTATAAAAAAATTAAGTGAAAAATAATTATGAAAGATCACTCATTTGAATATTTTTAATTCCTAAAATTTTTAATAAAATTTAATTTAAATATATTTTGAAAGTTAAAATTTAATTAAAAATTAAATTTTAAAATTTAAATGATATTTACTATATAAAATATAATTTACCAAACATGCTTAGCCAAATTGTTTAATGATACTCTTACTGGTACAAAGATGCTTCACCATGTGAGAAAAGATTACAAAGAAAGGAAAAGTTGGATGCTGCTTTATTTTAAATGGGTGGGTCAATAATTCTCAATCTATTATATATTTATGGCAATTTCTTTCTCTTGATGCGGATGCTTCCCTTAAAAACTCGGACTATAGGGTACAGACATTTTCCGATGTACATATTTTGATAGCCTATATTGAAATTTTGAAATCCAATTTATTGAATAAAAATATTTTTCTTTCATAATGCTCAAATCATTCCCTAAGTTTCCCACTTAATATTTATTAAAAAGTTAACCTATATTTTTTTCCTTTAAAATGTGACATATTTCTTGGAATTAAATATTTTCTTTATTTTTTAAAAAATGGGTATCTAAAATACATATGCGACCAAAAATAAATTTAATAAAATATAACATCACTTATCATGAATTGAAATATAATCAAAAAAATGAATTATTAATGATAATATTTTTTTATAAAATTCAATTTTTAATGGTATATTTACGAAAAAAAACCAAATCCAAATTGTAAGGAGCATTGATCATCTTAAAAAAAAAAACTTGATATAATCTCTAATTAAAATAAATTAATTTTTTTATTGATTTAATTTATATTAATTTTTTAAAAATAGTAACACATGATATTTATAAAATAAATATTAAAAAAATTTAAAAATCATTAGGATGTGTAGTAAAAAATAGAATTGCTAATGTAATAGTTATAATAATGTAGAAAATTTATAATAGTATGATGTGATGTTGTATAAAATATGATGCCTGATATGTAATATGATGTAAAATAATAAATGTGACTTAAAGAAAAAATCTATACAAAAAAAAAAAGAAGAGGAAACATATAATAATATATAGAGAATTTTTGACAAAAAGATCGCTTTTGATGTAAGAAAATATTATACCTTCACAAGTGTTGTATTGTGTTCACATATCAAAATTTTTCGTTCATTTTCTAGCACCTATCTTTCTAAACTTAAATGGTATGAAAGCTTATCCTTACCTTACCCTAATACTTTTCTCCTTACCTGACTTTAAGATTTTTGACCTTAAAAAAAATCATAGCTTATTGTCATAATATGCTCTATGGCTGCTTGCTTAGACGAGTCCACCACATTAGAATTGATATAAGATATTCTCCAATCCATCTTCCAAAAGTAACTAAAATGAAGAAGTAACCAGTTGTATAGAAAGTATCAAAAGATCAAAGGAGTTATAGTCGTTAGGGTTCATATAACATTAATCTATAAGCTATTTTTCTTTATTGATTCCATTTAGATCATAAGACTTAATAGTGGATCTAAGGCTTAATGATAACCAAATAGTTATTAGAAACAAAGCAATAGACATATAACCATCCTTGGCATTAAATTATCACTTTGAATTCAAATGAACAAATAAATCATCCACTTTCTTGTAGCACTTTATTCTCCCACCATTCAAACCTTACAAGTTCTATGATAAATCGACCTTTATTCAAAATCTGCAAACTATTATCCTTATAAAAACTCCTAAACTAACATCACTTTATAAGTTCACTACAATCACGATCCAAATAGTATCCTTTGGGACTTTTAAAACATATCTCTCAATCCTAGTATATGAAGATCTTCAAGCTTATCGTAGGCAAGGTTATAATGGACTCCATTTAGAAGCAATCAAGCTAGCACTCTAACTTTTTTTTTTTTTTTGATAAAAAAGAATGTAACCTATTTGATGGCATTGTTGGACACATGGTGGAACATTTGAACAAGCTCTAATTATGATAGTTGGACTCCACAACAATCATGTTTTATCTTAAGGAAAGCCCAACTTTACCCTAGATCTAAAGAGAAGATCACTTGTATACCATCCAAGTGATGTTTCAACTATCAAGACTATAAGTCATTACAAAAAAAGGGAACATAAGTTCTATCATGGTAGAAAAACAAACACTTTTTGGAGAAGGTGATGGAAGAAAAATAAAACAGAAACTAGTTCAACTCTTTGAAAAAGAAAATGAAGCATGATTATGATGCTCTTTGGATATCCTTAATAAATTTTGAGCTTGTACACAATTCTTTGTGGAACTAGCTTACAAGAAAGATGGATAATATTGTGCACCAAATGACATCTCACTCGAGAATGCCTTAAGATGAAAAATTATGCAAAGAAAAGATCTATGCTACTAAAATTGAGACTAATCAGACCCTCAAAATCTCCACGAGACAGCCCAACATTTTACGTAAATAATCATGTTGAATAAGTTAAAGGAAAAAAAAAAGATTAGTCATAGATTATCAGAAGCAAACTCACTATTTTCAAGACAGTCGATATCCTATTCCTTGAAAAATATATCTTTTAAAGAAGTTAGTTTCTGGTAATTACTCAAAATTTGACATAAAATCAAGATTTTAACAAATAGGTTGAAAGAAAAAGATAGATACAAAGCAACGTTTATAGTTCCTCATTGGTAATTATGAATGAAATGTAATGCCATTTAAACTAAAGAATGTCTTTTCAGAATTTCAACATCGAATAGGTAAAATGTATAACCTTATCTTCTAATTTTGTTAAGTTTGCATCAATGCGGTGCTCATTTTATGTTAAAAAAACATCATATTAAACATTCAAGATCAATTCAATTCCTAATTTATTGGCATGAGCTAGTACTATTGGAGAAAAAGATGAAAATAAGACTTAAAGAGATTGAATTTTTCGATTTTGAAGTAAAAGATGGTCATATAATTTCTTAAGCTCATATAGCATAAAAAGTTACCCTATTGCTTGATGAACTTAAAGGAAGGAAACAATAAACAATCTTTCAAAATCGTAAATTATATTTTTGATCACAAAGAGTATCTCAACTTCATCCTGGGTTTCATTTCAAAGCATACTTATAATTTTTAAAAGCCACTGAAGTAATAAAATGACTAAAAGTAAGATGTCACACACTACCACCTCTGAAGATTCTTGATAAAGGAATGTTGATTCTATAAGCTGACACATCAGACAAACATTAGGATGGAACATTGAAATCCGATAGCTACAAGAGCATCTATGGTTATAAATACGAGCAATTTTCAAAGCCTCAATATTACTATTCCTCCTCCAAAAAAGAAGTGTTAGCAATACTCTAGAGAATCAAGAAGTTCTAATTCTTCTTACCCTTAAGTCATTTCACCATAGAAACAAATTATAAATAACTTAAAAAGACTCTTCAAAATAAAAAAAGAAGAAGAGATTTTAGACCCTTAAATTGCTTGATAGTTAAAGAAACTATCCAAATTTTAGTGGAAGGTGAAATATATTAAGAAAATAAAAAAGAATGTCCTAGTAAATTATCTTCATAGACCAATCTTTATGTTCAACGGATAATTTATAGAAGGTGGGAACAAAGAGTTCCATTAGTCTACTTCTACCATAAGAAATCTCTCTACCTCTTGTAAAACTCTTGGGAGTATATCTAGTACAAGCCCTACTATATGAATTCAAAGAAAAATCTTTCTAAAAGTAATGCACAACAGAAATTATTCTCAAATAGTGCTAAACAGAGTGTGAGATTCTTTAAAGATGTTAAGGATAGCTATCAAGAAAATACTTTTTTTTTTTTGTAGAATATGACCAGATCTCAAAACAGATATCAAGAAAAAGAATATCTTCCTTACAATGCCTAATGAAGAGACATAATTGGAATATAAATTTATAAAAAAAGCATAAAAAAGAGCCATATATGCTCGTTGGTTACTATTTAACTTATATCCGATAGTATTCCTATTAGAACCTAAGTTAATCCATACTAGTCTGAGATGCAACAAAAGGTGGTTTGACAAGTTCTTTGAATCAACTTATACTAACTTTAATCACCTATCTTAAATTAATGAATCGACCATCGTGATAGTGCAATTACTGGATATATGAGAAAGAATAGAGCCTCCTTATGTTGAAGTTGTCAAGTATCATCATAAGATAAATGACCTTCATGAAATATAGTTAGGGTGTTATCATGCTAGAAAATCACTTGCTGAAGTTTATGATACTTCATAATTGACAACTATAGTACATAGTCTGGTCTTTTTAGATATTGACATGATACTAAATTTGTTCTACTATGAACAAATCAAGGATGCTAATGAATGACTACTAGAAGAACTTTTGCAAGATTATAATAAATGATTACAACTACAAGGAAGACCATCGATATTACTAAAAGAATCAAATTGAAAGAAATTAGATTTAAATGAAATAGAATAACCACATCAGACCATTTTTAATGTGTCTACAAAGCATCATTTTGGTGCCAAAAAATAGTGAATTTCGTTTCTAATTTGACGATAATTCACACCGTCTAAGACTACCAATTTGGTGACAATTACAACAGAGCACCAAATATGGTACTTTTAATCTTAAAAAATAATTAAAAAAAGATTTGATGTCAGAATATTTTGCAAAGATTTTCTTTTAACATTAAAATAGTGTTAAATTTAGTGTATAGGATCAGAGATGTCTTACGATCCCGTTCTTTGGAACCATATATGGCTACACCTTAGACAAAATCGATTGACAAAAAAGATGATGAAAAACTTAAGGATCGTATGCGAAAGCATGGTAGAAAGTAAAATTATTAATGTAATAGTATAACAACGTAAGGAATCTATAATAATAAAATGTGATAGAAAGTATAATGTAATGTAAGATAAAATATGATGTATGGCATAAAACGTAATATAAAATAATAAACGTGACATAGAAAAATTTTAAAAAATAAAAAATAAATGTAATAATTTATAAATATAAAATAAAATGCGATATGTGATATAAAATATGACATAAAGTAATTAATAAAACTTAAAAAAAAGAATATATAAAATATAAAAAATAAAAAAATATATGTAATATTGTCAAGAGAAAATCCTCTATGAAAAAAAATCTATTAGATGCCAAAAACATCTTCTTCTTGCTTTCCTAAAACTTATCATCTAAAAACTAAATGTTATCAACAAAGGATATGAATAATTCTAAGATGTAAACCTCAAATAAACTTTGATTCTATGCTAGTGTTCAAGCTGGCATCTAGCCAACATTTACAACTACAAAATCTTAAGATATTTCTAAGAAAAATATAACTTCATAGGACAAAACCACTCTCCCTAAGTAAAAGCGTCAGAAAGCTAAACTAAAATCTTTAATACCTTGAGCACCAAGAGATTCCCATGAAGTTCTAGAACTATCCAGAACAACGTGCTGGTCACTTTATACAGCATTAGGCAACTCTTCCTCTCGGTCAGCCCTATGGTCGACACGTGTCCATCTTATTTTAATTTTTAAAATTTCGTATTTTTATTACGTATTAAAAAAAAAAAAAAAGAGATTCCTCGTATAGCTTCGCTTGAAAGTTATCGGAGAAGATACGCACAACGCGCAAAATGTTTCGTTTTGCTGACCTCTCTTTTTGGTGTCCGCTTTATTCTTTTTCTTTCCAAAGGGTCCGTACGGTCCATGGGATTGAGGTTCGAAGTCCACACTGTAACAAACATATGGACGATTTTGTTCATAACTTTCTAATGATTTTGATCGGATGCGGTTGGGCCCACCGTAACGCACAAAACTTCGTCGGGAAGCATTGCTTCAGCAACTCCCTATGTCTCCTCGGTCTCCGGTCACAGGCGCAGCCTGTTGGTCACACCAAACGTCTCGTTTCCCTTGTCGTTTTGCGAGTAGGGAAATTGGAATAGACGGTTGCACTCGCGTGTAAAAACGCTAGCCTACTTGTCCGATTACCTTTTTAGATGGTGGGCCCACACGTCCCTTTGCGAGATGAGTCTGGGTGACGGTGGTGGCTCCGTACTGCAGAGTGTTGGTCGTGGGTTTGTTTTTCCAAACTGCTCCCGCTGCCTACCACGTTTAATATTTCTCCTTTGAATTGACTATTTTGCCCTCACGTACTCTTTCATGCTCCTCTATGTGTATATTCAAACTTAATATAATCTATTAATTCCTTGTAATTTATATGTTTGAATAATGGATTTTTTAAAATATTTTATTTAAATAGTTAAATAATTAATCTAAATAACATTTTAATTATAAATAATGGATGAGTTTCCAGGTCTGTTGGCTCTACATCAACCTAACAACCCCTTGTATTCTACAAGCCGAGGAGGGTACGATTGGAATTAAGGAAGAAATGGGAGGGCAAAGTCGTCCGTCGGGTAACTGTCATAATCTCTTCCCATAGGGCATGTCAGTGGTAGTCAACAATCGTCTGTCTGTTTCTTTCTCTCTCTCTCTCTCTGTATCTCGCTTTGTCTGTGATTCTATATATTCTCAGGTTCCCGCATTCCAGTGTGTCACACTCGTCCTCCTGTCTAGTGTTACTCTGCGCCGTTTTTGCTTAGACTGTCATTGCTCTGTGGCTTTTTTGTTTCTCTGTCTGTCTCTCTCTCTCTCTCTCCTGACGATCTCCATCTGTTGATTTGACTGAAATGTCTAGACGTGGGGGCGGCCGGCAACCATCTCAATCTCCGGTACCGTCTTTCCAGCGAGGAGGCGGTCCGGGAGGTGGAGACAGGGGGCGTGGAGGTGGAGGCAGGGGACGTGGAGGTGGAGGCAGGGCACGTGGAGGTGGAGGTGGAGGCAGGGCACGTGGCGACGGCTCAGGTCGTGGCGACTCTTCGGGCCTTCAGCCGGCCGATTATCCACCGGTTTCCTCCTTACCTCCAGCAACTGCTCCTCTTACCGAGGCGTCAACAAATCCTCCCATTTCTCGTGCTCCTGTTGTGGCCGTGGCTCCGCCTCCTAAGGCTTCGTCAAGCTCAACCCCGCCATTCAAGATAGCTGAAGAGCCGGCTTCGGCGTCAACTTCAGCTTCTACTTTGAGCCGAGAGGTGGAGTCGCTGGCATTGGCTGCATCACAGTTGCCGCCGGCGTCGGCGAAGGCCGTGAGGTTTCCGGCTAGGCCGGGTTTGGGGACTGTGGGAAAGAAGATTATGGTGAGGGCTAACCATTTCCTCGTTCAAGTTGCTGATAAGGATCTGCACCACTATGACGTAACTAACTAAGCCCTATTTATCTTAACCAGAGTTTACTTTTCTTTGTTAATAATAGTTTGTTCATTTATTGGCCTATTTCATATCTTCTGTTCTCTTTAGTCTTTCATGTGATTTTGTAGATTTACTTCCCTTTTTTCCTTTGGATATTGAGCCTTCTGTTAAATCTACTGTTTATTTTTTACTTTTGTGTTTATGGTATTATGATTCTTTTCTTGGGCCTGGGATCTTTTCATTAATTTATTTTTTCATATACCTCTTGCTTACCTAATTGTTTTTTTCTTCACTGATGTTATAATGTAGTTGCGTATCCTTGTTTTTTATGAGACCTTAAGAAATGGTTTGTGGCATGCTTCCCACTTTTTTTGCTCTTATTGTTTTATGGAGACATCTTTTCTCACTGTTTTGCATCTTTATATTGTTCATTAGATACCGTCATTCCTAGCATGGTGCTTGAGTAGCACCTAAATGAGATGGAAATGATACAAAATATGTATGCGGTTTTTTTGTGTTGGTTTCCTCTAGTGATTGAAAGGGAGTGTTCTGTTTGGAAGATAATAGATGTTCTAGATTTGCTTGGTGAATGAATGTAGGTCATGTGCAGAAAGTGTTCTGCAAAATGGTCTATCAACTTTTCAAAGCAATATTCAAGACAATTTTCATCTGATTCTATGGTTTTATTTCTGCTTCTGGAGTAGTTAGATTTTCATATATCAGCTATATTGTTTTATTGGATATCCCTTGCTGCCTTAGTACTGGTGGGCCGATCAGTTATTTCTCATGGACATTTCATCTTGTGACTGCAGGTCTCCATCAGCCCTGAGATCACATCTAAAAAGATCAACAGGGATGTGATGACTAAGCTGGTAGAACTGTACCAGCAGTCCCACTTGGGCGGAAGGTATCCAGCTTACGATGGCAGGAAGAGCCTTTACACAGCAGGTCCATTGCCTTTCATTTCAAAGGAATTTGTGGTGAAGTTGGAGGATAATAAATCTGCTGGATCATCTAGCTCAATGAGGTAATCTATGTGATAAATACATTTGAGTTTGGGTTTGCATTTCACTTGCAGCATTTTCTCTTTGACTTTTCATTGTAGTGAACTTGATATGGCTGCTCTTGTATTGCAGGAGGGAACGTGAATTTAAGGTGGCAATCAAGCTAGTCGCCAAGGTTGATCTTCATCATCTCCAACAGTTTTTATGCAGGAGGCAGATGGATGCTCCACAGGAGACTATTCAACTTTTAGATGTTGTCCTCAGAGCAAAACCATCAGAAGAGTAATTGCTCTAAATTGTATTTATGACCAATAACATATATCTGCGGTCTTATCTCATTGTTCTATACTAAAAACTATTGTATTGCGAATGTAAATACTTTTATCTATCTGCTTAATTATTTTGAACTACAGATACACTGTTGTGGGAAGGTCTTTTTTCTCGCACAGATTGGGGCAGAGGGGTGAGCTTGGTGATGGTGTTGAGTATTGGGGTGGATTTTATCAAAGTCTCAGGCCAACCCAAATGGGATTATCTCTTAACATTGGTAAATTATCTTTTAATTAACGACTATATGGTTTGATTACAATTGCGCTGATAGTTCCTTATGTTGAACGCCTAAATTTTATGTTGCAGATTTGTCTGCCAGAGCTTTTTATGAGCCACTTCTTGTGACTGATTTTATCACCAAATATATGAATGTTAGAGAATTATCGAGGCCATTGTCTGACCGTGATCGACTTGCGGTATTCATTACTTTTCCTTTCATGTTCTTGTGGTTGAATGCACAGATTCCGTAGAAGTTCTAAGTTGCAAGTTTGATTTCCATCTAATGTGACTATTGTTGAGAAGAATGAATTTGAAAGGAAAAAAAATCAAGCTGTGTTTCTGATGCTTAGTGTATTTATGATGCAATTTGCTCGTTGTTGTGATGCCATGCAAAATTTTGGAGGTTGTTTACTTGTAAACCTAATACACACTAATGCTATTAAATTTTGAACTGTGAGAATACTTAATACTTGTGAAATATTTCAGTAATCCTGCTTCCCCTTTATCCTTTTCTTTTATTCTTCATCTTCTGTTTCTTTCTTAATACGAACTTATTATGTTGCGGACTGTCTTAATCCACTGTTTGGAATTCTTGTGTGTGCTAAATTTAGATCATTTGCTCTTGGGTGTTTCCCTTGTATTTGTGTTGGACAGTTGACTTGTCCTTGTCCTGTGTTCGTGATTTTAATTCAATTGCTAGTAGAAAAAGGCACTTATCTGCTCATAAATCTGCTGGTTCTTTTTCCACATTTTGCTTTATGGCATATTTCCTTTTCAATACTTACTGTAACTTGAGGAAAGCTTATGAAGTTTTCTGCTCATAGAACTGATGATCTCTACCTTTCAACACTTCTGAATTGTGGCAATCATGTGCCCCCATTTTCCTTCATTGAATTTACTCTGCTCTTTCTTTTTCATCATTGTGTTAATTTCCAGGTTAGGAAGGTGTTGAGATCTATAAAGGTGGAACTTTCTCACAGTGGGTGTGCTAAGAGTTATAAAATCACTGGCATATCCGTTCAACCGTTAAGCCAATTGACGTAAGCTTTTATCTTCTGTGTCTTGCTTTCATTGAATGTGTCATGTGGTATATTTTTACATAAGTTCAAAGTTGCTGGTATATTTTTACATAAGTTCAAAGTTGCTGGTATATTTTTACATAAGTTCAAAGTTGCTTGTACATTAAGCCTGGCCTGTTGTATAGCTTATATCCCAAAGATTGAAGACTATATTGCCTGGTCTTGGAATCTTGTGCAACACCTACTTTCCCAAAAATCCCACCAGCACAAGTGGATACAATGAAGGGAAACAAATAAAAAATGTTCTTGGTTTTTTTTCCCTTAGAATATAGTTTTTCTCGGCAATCCTGAATATGGAAACTTGAGTAAGATTAATTCTTATCATTTGGAGCATGGCTTCCGACTAGGTGCAGGAGGATGACTCAAGTATTTGGAGAAGCAAGCATGTTTGGTTGAGCATAAACTATATATTTTTATTGACTGTTACAAATGTTCAGAACTTGTTACAATGCTCTTCATGTCAAGTATTTTCCTTAACTTCAAGCAAAAAGTTGAGAAATACTTGCTCAGTTGGTCCTTTGAATAATTTATGATTAAATATTCAGCTGTGATGCGTCTGTATCCATATCTCTTTGAATTTCATTTTGACTCTAAGCAAGAGCCAGCTGGTCTATATGAAAATATGTTGCCTGAAAGTATGTTCATTTATCTGCCATGACTATAAGCAGTTCAAGCAGTCTCATTTTGGTTCACTGTGCCTATTTTTGCTTAGTTTTATTGGATGATCTTTCTCTGATTTTGGTTGTCCCTTTTTTTCTAGGTTTACTCTTGAAGACAGTACAACACGTATGTCAGTGGTTCAGTATTTCCGTCAGAAATACGATATCAAACTCAAGTACACTCATTTGCCTGCACTTCAAGCAGGAAGCGAGTCAAAACCTGTCTTTTTGCCTATGGAGGTTTTTTTTTTTTATGTTTATTCTGTCTGTTAGCATTTGTTTCTTTGAAACGATAAATTCATAATTTACATGTATTGAATTTTCTGCGTTGCAGCTTTGCAAAATTTCTGAAGGTCAGAGGTACACCAAAAAATTAAATGAAAGGCAGGTCACCAACCTGTTAAGAGCAACCTGTCAGCGTCCTCAAAATAGAGAAATGAATATTAAGGAGGTGTACCATTGTTAACCTTTTTTACTAAATGATTTACTGTTGCATTTGAGATAATTAACCTATTTACTTATGTTATACTATAATTTGGCTTTTATTTTTCTGTTGGTCTGCGTAACTCTCAGATGGTTAGGAAGAATAAGTACAATGAGGACATTCGAGTCAACGAATTTGGAATTAACGTGTTGAACGAACTTGCTTTGGTTGATGCTCGAGTTTTGCCTCCTCCAAGGGTAATTAATTCTGTATTATTTCTTTGAGTAAGTTGTTTTTCCACTTCTCTATATAGTTAACATGATCACTCTGGTTGCTGCAGCTTAAATATCATGATACTGGGCGAGAAGCAAGTGTTGATCCCTGGCTAGGTCAATGGAATATGATTAACAAGGTGAACTGCTGGTTTTTTTATTGTGTTGATGTTCACAGGGAATATGTTTCAACATTCTATCAAGATTTTGCATTAATTTGTTGAAATATTTGGTTGAATAACACCTTTGATAGTGTGAAACATCGTTTGCTGCATGGGAACTGATTGTCTAGCCTTTGGTAGAAAAGGAATGTAGAAAATAAATGGCTTGCTGCCTCGTACTCATTGTGGTTTGATAACTTAGGGAAGGCCTCTTTTTTTATGATAGAAAAGCAACTTAACATTTGTATGGTCCATGTAATTTGATCTTATAGAAAATGATCAATGGCGGGAGAGTGGACAATTGGACCTGTGTGAATTTCTCCTCGAGATTGGAAAAAGGTTTGCCTTCTGAATTCTGTAAGCAGCTGATCCAGATGTGCATCAGCAAGGGAATGGTACGACTATTGTATTCCATTCCAATCTCCTGAACATTCAGCTCTGCTTCATAATCAACCAAGTTAAATTCCATAATTTTGTTGGACACTTGCTAGGCCTTCAACTCAATGCCCATGCTTCCCATATTTTCTGCTCATCCAAGTCAGATTGAGAAGGCTCTTGTGGACATTCATAAGCAGTGTATTGACAAAAGGGCACAACTTCAGCTGCTGATAATTATATTACCTGATGTGACTGGATCATATGGTGAGTGAAAATGCATATTTAAATTTTTGTGACTAGATTCAGCTGTCTACGATTGAAATTTGCTGCTTGCAGGGAAAATAAAACGAATTTGTGAGACGGAATTGGGAATTGTTTCACAGTGCTGTCAACCTAGGCAAGCATCAAGGCTTAACAAGCAGTACTTTGAAAATGTAGCTCTGAAGATAAATGTCAAGGTTTGCATTGTTGCATTTGTATGGCTGTTATCATTGGCTTCTTTCATTATCTGAACTGATGATGATATATTGTTAGGTTGGGGGACGAAACACTGTCTTAAATGATGCTATCCATAGGAGAATCCCTCTTGTTAGTGATCTTCCTACCATTATTTTTGGTGCTGATGTAACCCATCCGCAACCGGGAGAGGACTCTAGTCCTTCAATAGCAGCAGTACGTTGCCTTGTTCATGTATTATGTCCTTAATTTCTTCTTCTTTTCTCTTATAAAAAGGTTGAATTGTCTGGCACAGGTAGTGGCTTCCATGGACTGGCCTGAGATAACAAAGTATCGAGGATTGGTGTCTGCTCAGCCTCACCGAGAGGAAATAATACAAGATCTGTATAAACAAACTCGGGATCCTGATAAAGGTTTGGTCCACACAGGAATGGTTAGGTAAGGAGATGACTTCTATGCTATATGTTTTCCTCAGCTTAATCCAAATTCATTTTTTGTTTCCATATGATGCTGCTGCTACAGGGATTTGTTAAAAGCATTCTTTAAATCAACTGGTCTCAAGCCTCATAGGATTATTTTCTACAGGTACACTTGTTTCGGTTATGTCAATACAGAAACATTCTATACAATAGTGCTGATACTTTCTACTTTGTATGGCAGAGATGGTGTAAGTGAAGGGCAGTTCAGTCAAGTTCTGCTCTATGAGATGGATGCCATTAGGAAGGTATTATGAACAAATTGCAGACACTGGGAATATTGAAAGTGATGTAATATTTTGGTTGGACCTATAATGCCAAGTGCATGTCATGGGAGCGCAATTAATTTGGAATAGTGTTCTGATTTCACTTGTTTTGTACTTTACGTTCATTTGAAGTGGTTTAACCTGATTTTATCTTATAAAAGTATGAATGGGAATCCATTAGTTTGGAATGTGTGTTTCGATTGTCACCTTGGTTTTGTTCTCTTTTGTTAACTGTCCTTCTTTACAGGCTTGTAACTCAATTCAGGACGGATATCTTCCACCAGTTACATTTGTTGTGGTGCAGAAAAGGCATCATACTCGCCTTTTTCCTGCTGACCATCGAAATCGTGATCTGACGGACAAGAGTGGCAATATCCAGCCAGGTTCTAAGTTTTTTGCTTTGACGAGATTGATTAGCATTCCCATTCATCTCCCTCTTATTGCTGAGTGATTCTGAACAATAGGTACTGTTGTTGATACCAAGATTTGCCATCCAAGCGAGTTTGATTTTTACCTCAATAGCCATGCTGGAATTCAGGTAGATTTTGCTTACCTTGTTTGGAATTTTAAGTAGTGAAATGGTGGTATGAGGTGCTGGTTTTAATCTCTCACTGGATGCAAATCTTTTACAAAGGAATAACAGTGTTTCTTATATGCACGTATAGGGAACCAGCCGGCCTACGCACTACCATGTGCTATATGATGAGAACAACTTCACTGCTGATCAGTTGCAAGTGCTCACTAATAATTTGTGTTACACGTAATTTTCAGCTCATACTTGTTTTCATTTGTCACGTGGATAGCATTTATTGTATTGCATTAGCTAATGATTGCATTTAAAATTGTGTTTTCAGCTATGCAAGGTGCACTCGTTCAGTTTCCATAGGTTAGAACTCACCTCCTTTTTTTCTCCGCAATTCGGTTTAATTCTACCTGCTAATCATTCTTCATTAATTTTTGTGTGTTAACTCTAATGTTTGATTCTTATGTGCAGTGCCTCCAGCTTATTATGCACATCTAGCAGCCTATCGCGCACGATATTATATTGAGGGTGATGTATCAGATGCGGAATCTACCAGTGGGAATAGGAGTGGAAATGTCAGGGCATTACCTGTCATCAAAGAAAATGTCAAAGATGTTATGTTCTATTGCTGAAGTCATCAGCTTTTCAGCTCTAGTCTTTTCTTTATATTTCTATCCAAGTATTTGGTGGTAATTTGTTATTGCTTGTGTGATCATAACTGGAAATGAGGTTTGAGAACTAGGAAGTTAAGCCCATTTTCTGGCTTTTGTGATATTTTTTCATGGTTTTTCTTAAACATTTTGGATCATGATTGAACCTGTGTTTGATTTTGCATGAATGAAATTAACATTTTTTATTTTTTAAAATTTTGTTACGTTCATTAATATAAAAATTAACTGTTAAAGGTCATTCGGATCATTTGATTAGTATAGTAGTAGAGTACTAGGGTTGATGCAGTCTTCTAACTTTGAAATGGAGATGAAGCTCAGTGAACTGTGTTTGCCCGTCTTGTCCATTTAGCAGCAACATTTTTTTCCATTGGTACCAAGAGGTATTGTAATTTTATTAGTCAGCTTTGGATGCATAGAAATATACAGGTACTTGATATTACCCAAATGACCCAACTTTCTTCATCCAAAAAAAAAGAAAGAAATTTTTTTTAGTTGTTCGTATAAAGATATTTTTGTAAATAATTAATATTAGTAATACATTTGTTTTTAACACTTTTTAAATATTTTGAGACAAAATTATCTTTTATAGAATATGTATAATTATTTATTTGTTCAACTATAGAATATGAAAAGTTAAACATCTCAAATGTCTTTTTTTTCATCTCTTATAATTTTGACGTTAAACTTTACCACTTAATTCATTCAGCTTTAATCCTCTTTATTCGGTGTTTGTTGATTTCTTTGGTTTTGTTGTAAACCAACTTTTGAAAATATTCGCAAACTACTAAATCACTTAAAAATCAATAAGGGTATGGTTTCAAACATATATTTTACTTAAATTTCTTTGAGTTTGTTGCTTATTAAATACCCATGGATGAAATTCTCCCATTGTATTCAATTTGTTGGTTTTTTAATATTTTTTGAGTTTACTATGGGTTTGAAAGCTTCTCCAATAATTTTTAAATCATTTTTTTTTTAGATTTGGTATTGGTTTTAGAATCTGTGATGTTTAGGTATATCGTTGTGTATTATTTTTTCTTTTTTTGATACATTGAAACCAAAAAATTTCTCTAGGTATATGTATAGGTAATGCATATTTAGGTCTTCATTTATGTAAACAATTTACAATTCTTTAAAAAAAATAGTTTATGATTTCAAGATTATGATACGATTGTTTTAAACAATGTATAATTTAAGCAAGTAAGATACAATTGCATAAATAACAGTGCAATTACCAAAATAGGTTACGATTACATTAACTAAATATGATTCTTATTAAGAGATCACGAATGTGACGAATCGTTGCACATAAATGCACCTAAAACAAGAAATTGAAGTCAACAAACCAAAAAATTTGACATTTTTTTTCGATCAAATGCAGATGGCAAGTAATTGTATTTCTCATAAGCCATATGTGATCCCCAAGGAGTTGTGAAAGACTAGAAAGATACTCAAGCACTACGATAATGATGTCATCCCTACTCTAAGAAAAATTTTGGATGACTTAGAAGGAGAAGTTTAGAGGGACTTGCTTAGGGCATTTCTTACATTTGCACACAGATTTTAACTTCTCTAGGATTATTGTCCATAATTTTCTACTTTAGGAGATTCAACAAAACTGCGAGGACGAAATGTGGTTCAGACTTGGGCAGAATGAGGTTCATTTCAGCATAGTAGAATTCTATCTAATTATTGGATTGAAGTTTAGCGAGCTACTGGACACAGACAATATTAAAGCTAATCCATCTGGTATCTTAGCCAAATACTTCGAGGGAGGGATAAGGTTATTAGTAATAGCATTAAGACGAGGTTACTACAAGGAGACTTTGAGGAAGAAGATGACAAACTGAAGTTGAGGTTATTGTATTTGTTGAATGGGTTCATTAAAGGCTATGACGAGCAGCAGCAGGTCCTGACATGACAGTTTCATTTGGTAGGCAATTTAAAAGCTTTCAACAGCTTTCCATGGGGCACATGGGTCTACTACAACCCCTTGTTATATTTCAAGAAGGCAATTGTAAATCGAATAATGGATGCTGATGGGGTGAGCTACAATGCTTACAGCTTTGTATGGGTACTACATTGTAAGGATTTTATTTTATTTTTATTTTTTAAAGTTTCATTGAATTTTACATTAATCAAGTACAACTTCATTTTCCTTTTCTATAGGTTTTTGTCTTCCAAGTGATTTATGCTATCAACATGCATGGCAGTAGGTTGTCAGGATCTAACTTACTATTACCAAGAATTTTATCGATGGAGTTTCCATCGCAGGCCCCATAATGGAGATTGCAAGAAGATCTTCACAAATAGTGTAAGTAATTTCATGCATTCCTTTTCCATTTTGTGCCTTCGTTCTCCATTTCGTGGCTTTTATTTTCATTTTCATACCTTTCATTTCCATTTTGTGACTTCATTTTCAAATTCCATGGCTTCATTTTTATTTCATGGCTTCATTTTTCATTTCCATATCTTCATTTTCATTTTACGCCTTAATTTTTTATTTTCGTATCTTTATTATTAATTTTGTACCTTTATTTGTATCTTCAAATGAGGGCTAAGCTAAATTTGGAGCCAACTACTGCTGAGTGCCAAGCCCCATACTATGTTGGGGTTGAAGACACAGTGGTGTCGTTGCAAGCTACTGAGGCTAATGTTCTTCTTCCATGATCGATTCGGGATGACGACACAGTGGAGTCTCCTAATCAGAAAAGGCTACAAATTTTTCATCTTCTTTGTGCAAAACATACAAGGTAATGGAGAGGATTACTAGTGAAGAAGAATAAACTGTTGACGAGTCAGATCCAGACCTGAGGGAAGACAATGTTGAAAGGGAGGCACTTGGCGCTGAAAGGGTTACGGGATCCAAATGTTTACTGTCGCCTCACTGCTATGGAGGCGAAATTAGATCTTCTCGAGGTGAAGGTAAATCGCATGGATTCAAATAACGAAAGACGCCATCCGGAGCAAATGGCTATCCTTAAATTCATCCAAGTCTTTCCATAAGGATGTGGATTTGGTGGCTGAGATCCATCTCGAACTATGTCAAATCCAGTTCCCAATGAGATTATCAGGACTTGTAAACGGTCAAGACAACAATGTAACCCATATGTCAACCTTAACACTAGGCATAAGAAAGCCAAATCCACTCATATGGTGAGTCCAAATCAAAGTGTCATTTATTTTCTTTTTTTAATTTCAATTTTTTATTTACATTTATTAAAATAAAAGAAAATCTTAATTATAATATATTAATAATATAATATTTTTTTATTTTTTAATTTTATTAAATTTTGAATGGGTAAGTCGCCAATCCCTAAAACGGACTATGTAATGTACTTTATCTGCTGGGTTATGGTGGGGCATTTTACCAGAGGTTTATATTGTATCAATCTACCCTTGTGTGATTTCTGTTGAAGCATATACTGGGGGGAGGGGGGGCAGGGCGGACGATTTCAAAGCGGACTCCTCATTCATTAGATAGAGAAAGAGAAGATCGCCAAGATTTCGTGGGAGTATAGCATGGGTTACTTCAGTGCCGTAGAGCCTAGTACTCGAACATTGGCTCGGGGCATTTTCTCTACCCCTTCTTACCCTAAAAAAGCAAGGGCACCTTGCGTCCTTGAACCGATAACCATTTTTCGGCTAACCTAGCCTCCTCCGTCCCTCGAGACCAACAAGGGGTAGTATAGGAATATTCACCTGTTGTCCATCGACTACGCCTGTCGGCCTGATCTTAGGCCCTGACTCACCCTCCGTGGACGAACCTTGCCGAGGAACCCTTGGGTTTTCGGGGCATTGGATTCTCACCAATGTTTGCGTTACTCAAGCTGACATTCTTGCTTCTGCTTCGTCCACCCCTGCTCGCGTCGGTGCTTCCCTCTAAGGCGGAACGCTCCCCTACCAATGCATTTTTACATCCCACAGCTTCGACAGATCGCTTAACCCCGTTCATCTTCGGCGCAAGAGCGCTCGATCAGTGAGCTATTATGCACTCTTTCAAGGGTGGTTACTTCTAGGCAAACCTCTTGGTTGTCTCTGCACCCCTACTTCCTTTATCACTGAGCGGTCATTTAGGGGCCTCAGCTGGTGATCCGGGCTGTTTTCCTCCCGACGATCATCACTGCATTCAACGAGTTTATGAAGGGCCAATCATAGTAAGTAATTTACATATATGTTGCATACTATTCATTTGAATTTCATTTTTTGCACTTTTTTCTCACATTTTCTTTTCATTTCCTTGAGCCGCGATGTAGGTATTGACCATTCAGTCAACATCAACTGGTTTAGAGTCTTAATTGACAATGATGAATGGATCGATGACTGTAAGTTTGTAATTTTTTACACTAATTCATATATTGCTTAGAATTCATGTCTTTATTTCATACCCTAATTCCTAATTTCATAACTAAATTAGAATTCGTGTCTTGATTTCATACCCTGATTCATAGTTTCATAACCAAATTAGAATTCATATCTTGATTTCATACCTTGATTCATAGTTTCGTAACCAAATTAGAATTCGTATCTTGATTTCGTACCTTGATTCTTAGTTTCGTAACCAAATTAGAAGTCATATCTTTATTTTGTACCTTGATTTCTAGTTTCATAACCAAATTAGAATTCGTGTCTTCATTTCGTACCATGATTCTTTTATTCCCTGATTTCTTACCTAAATTATAATTCGTGTCTTCATTTCCTACCCTTATTCCCTCATTTCGTAACTTAATTATAACTCGTGTCTTAATTTTATATATTGATTTAATATTTCATATCTTAATTATATTATCACTTTTCTTGTGTCTCCACCAACACATTGATGCATATTTGCATATCATTTGAAGGAGGCAAAAGGAGCTTCCTGAGTAATGTGCGCAAGACATCTATATTTGTGATCTTTGGCTCTATGTAAGTTTATTGATCATTAAGGTGATTTATTTGACTTCCTATTTAATTTATTTGTTGACTTTATTTTCTTGTTCAAATTTATAGACAACATTTTATTATATTTACAATGAATATCAAAAAGATCAAGATACTGATTGTCCTCTACCACACTCAAACTTTAAAATGCATAAATGGGAAGAAGATTTCTTGGATCGTGTGCGAGGCAAATTTTCAAGTGATTGTCCTGCTTGTGACACTATAAATAAAGTGACTTATCTTTATTGATTTTACTTTATTATCTTTTTTTAATATTATAAGTACTCAGTAATGACATTTAAACAATATTTAATGTAGCTGATGGTTTTCTATCACGTTGGGGGATCTCACTGGCTCCTAGTCGTTATAGACTTGGCAAAATTCTTGTTGCATATTTTTGACTCCTTCCATCAAGAGATACCAACTGAGGTGCGCATTCGACAACAAAACCAATTCAAATTTATGCTAACCAATTATATGGCGAGTGACGGATATTTCAAGCGAAAACCAGATGCCACAATGCCGAATCTTTTACTTTCATGCACATTAAAGCCGAATAACAAAGTCCCCCAGCAAAGAAGAAGGTAAATCTTTTTTCAAATTTTTGTTATTATCTAAAAATTTCTGTTGAATGTCTTTTTATAATTTTAATTATTTTTTTTCGTAGTGACAATTGCAGTGCTCACATGTTGTATATTATGAAACATTTACTACTTAGGAAGCATTTAAAATATACTAACAATGGTATGTCAGAGATTAAAAATCACATGGCAATTATGTATTTGCGAACTTTACGGTAGATGATAATCATTGATTCGTTTTTTCTTTTTATACAATGTATTTATTTTGTCTATACATTTGAAAATTATATATAATATTTTTTAATTTATTAAAAATTATATAATGTATTTATTTTGTATATACATTTGAAAATTATATATAATATTTTTTAATTCATTAAAAATAATACAATGTATTTATTTTGTATATACATTTAAAAATTATATATAATATTTTTTTTGTCAATAGAAATTATATTTATACAAACAATGTGTAAGATGTACTAATCATGTTACGAATTTTGGTCACGTATTCATTGAGTGTATAGGATTTACTAATCAAATTACGAATTTTAGTCACGACTCCATTAAAAGTTTGTCAACTTATCAATCAAGTTACGAATTTTAATCACAATTTTATTACAATTGTGTAAAATTTACTAATCAAGTTACAAATTTTAGTTACGATTTTATTATATAAGTTTACATAATTTACTAATCAAGTTACGAATTTTAGTCACGATTTCATTATAATTGTGTAGGATTTATTAATCAAGTTACGAATTTTAGTTACGATTTTATTATATAAGTTTTCACGATTTACTAATCAAGTTATGAATTTTAGTCACGACTCCATTATAAGTTTGCCAACTTATTAATCAAGTTACGAATTTTAGTCACGATTTCATTATAATTATGTAGGATTTACTAATCAAGTTACGAATTTTACTTACGATTTCATTATATAAGTTTGCACGACTTACTAATCAAGTTACGAATTTTAGTCACGACTCCATTATAAGTTTGCCAACTTATTAATTAAGTTATAAATTTTAGTCACAATTTCATCATAATTGTGTTACTAATCAAGTTACGAATTTTAGTCACGATTTCATTATATAAGTTTGCATGATTTACTTATCAAGTTACGAATTTTAGTCATGACTCCATTATAAGTGTGCTAACTTATCGATCAAATTACAAATTTTAGTCAGGATTTCATCATATTTGTGTAGGATTTACTTATCAAGTTACCACTTTTAGTCACAATTTCATGATATAAGTTTGCATGATTTACTTATCAAGTTACGAATTTTAGTTACATATTCATTATGAGTGTGTATGATTTACTAATCAAGTTACGAATATTAGTCATGATTTTATTGTAAGTGTGCACGATTTTGCCAATGAGTTACGAATTTAATATACAAAAATAAGGTACACTCATATTATTATGATCACATGATCTATAAAATATGAGATAATTTATTATACAATTTGCTAATCAATATAAGATTTACGGTGAAAACATTTTCAAAGTGGCAGTTATATTGTCAACATTATATTAATTGATCTGCATGTAACAATTGAGATCATATAAAAACTTAAAATCTGAATCTATAGTGATATAAAAGTTAAAAAATCAACAACATCATAAAAATATTATGATTTATCGTAAGTCAATTGCATAATCATTTAGTAAAGTTGAATTATGAGGCATTTGACAAGTTTGTGAATTATGACTAACTCTACTACAATTATGGCATTTACGACGCAATTGATCAGGCATATTTGACTATTGAGAGTGGCTTACTCCATTAAAATATTATGGATTTGAGCACGTTAATCAATTGTGTCCATATTGACCATATCTAGAGCACTTTTTTTGGCCTGTCCTCTCTCCATTAAAGGGTATTCTCTGTTTTTTCGGACGCCTTAGTGACTTATCATTATTCGGTGGTAATACTATAACTCTTCTGACTTCTTTAGGTACAATCCAATCAAACTTGTTGATCCTGTTTGTAGTAGTTGAAGCAAAGATTTATAAAATTAATATTACGTTCTTTATAAAAAAAAATACACAATTTATGAAGTTAATACAAAAAGTAACAATAAATAATAAAATTAACAAAACTATCAGTATCACTTGGAAATTAGTGCATGTTCACATGGCAAAAGATCAACCTAAAACTCCTTGCAAGTATGTTCGATAAGATTCACAACTGCCTCTTTACCCTTGTGCCTAACTAAAAATACGTTCCAATCAACAATGGGAGTCGTCATCAATGATTAAACCCATTCTGTGAGTTGTGACCTTCAAGTCTTAGCTTTTTTGAGTCAATCATAAAACCAACATTGCATTATATCTCGAATAAATTCTAATAAAGCCATAATGGGCAACTCACGAGCAAATCAAACACATGTAACCATATTTTTGGATCTTCTTTCATGATATATTCGAAAGCTTTAGGATGATCAGCCTATAACTCAATCATTAATTTATTAAATTTAGATTCTCAATATGTCCTAACTGCACTATAAAATGTCTTAGATACATCTTCTCTTTGAAATTTATTCTGTATGTTTTGAGTCATATGCCAAGAACATAAACCATGACAAGAATTGAGAAAGACCTTCACAGAGTGGCCTTTGCAATACTGGCATGACGATTTGATATAATAACCAAGTTTTCAACCGAATCAATTACTTCTTTTAATTGCCCTAAGAACCATTCCCATGCTTCATAGTTCTTTGAGTCACCATAACTGAATACTACTGGATATATCGTTCATTCCCATATTTGCACCCTACTATAAACATTATACCATGGAACTTCCCTTTCAGGTGAGTGGCATCGATAGCAATGACCGATCTAATTACTGAATGAAACCCCCCTCAATGATTATCCAAGAGCCATAAATAAATACTTAAATCGATTAGTTCCATCTTCGATGCATATGTGAGCCTAGTTCTAGGATTAATAGTTTGCAACATGTGACGGTATGAAGGCAATTGTTGATATGAGTCAATTGGATCACCATACATAAGAGACAATGCATACTCTTTAGCCTTTCAAGTTTTACTATATAAAATCTGTATGCCATATAGTTCTTTCATATCACCCATAATGTCTTTCGGCTTAATAATTTTAGCATTCGTAGATAATCTCTGAGCTATAATTTCTTGAATAACGACAAAACTTGCTTGTTAATATCGTCGATGCAACTCTTCAATCGTGCAAGTGTGTCAAATCACACCTAATTTGAAAGAATTGCCCTTGTGCAACTCTCGCAGCATGAACCTTTCATGCATATTTTTTTTCTTTACAAGCAATCTCAAATACTGATTTATTAGACCTAGTGACTTTAAATTCAAAGTTCTCAATTAATGCATGCATACCCAAAAGTAGCTTCAACTTTTTCTTGTTTAGGAAAAAACTGACCTCTAGTAAGGGTATGAATCGGAGTCACTAATTCCAATGTGGGAGTCGAAGCAAGACTATATAATTCAGCACCCAACACATTATATCATCTGACAATACCATTATTTGAATTATTATGTACTTTTGGGCACGCAACTAGGACATAAAGTGGGACAGTACGTAAGTTTTCATTCAATTCTTCATTGTCGAGTTCTACTTCTAAAATGAGTTCACATTGATCTTCACTAATAGGCTGAGTAGGTTGAGTTTCCATGATTGGGTATTCACACCCAATATCATAGTCCATCCATTCATCCAAGTTGATCTCATCGGTATGCTAAGTATCAAGAGGAGTCTTACTATGGATGAATGGTTCGGTGCCATAAACGTCTAATTGAATAGTAGGATTGCTTCCAAAACAAGAATTAAAAGGATAGATTCCTCCTGAAATTTCACCTTCACATAAACCTTGCTTATTTTTAACAAAATTTTTCTCCGCCAAATCAATAATTACACGGGGAACTATACTGTCATCGTATAACATAAACTTAACATCTTCATCATTCCTTAACTTAATTTTAATAGTAACTTTTTCAGATCTTACTATGGTATGCAATACAATATCAATATTAGAGAAATTAGCCTTTACGCAAGATTTAACCAAATCCAACAATTGTACATATGTCAAATCCCTCTGAACAACATATCCCTTAGTTTTGATAACTCTGCCAATATACTCAAAACTTCTTCTAGACTCGGACCACTCATCATTCTAAGTTACAATGATCCGTATTTTGTAATGATCATGAAAATATTTCAAATAACAACTGAAAATAATTACCTATTACAGATAAAAATATAAGATTTTGCATAACATGTTACGATTTCATCAAATAAGTCACGATTCAAAAACTTGTTATGGTTTTATGAATGTTACGAATTTCATAATGATGTTACGATAAATCAAGTAAGATACGATTTTTAAACATGTATGAACCTAAAATTATGACACGATTCTCAATCCAAATTATGAAATATAAAAAAAGTCATGATATAAATAGATACAACTAAAATCTTCACATTTTTAAGCTACATTACAATTCAAAAGGTATACTTATCACCCATTTTACTCATTCGAGCACATTCTCATTTTGAAGAGAAATATATTGTCAAAAACACTAGTTTCCTTCTCTGCGCAGGATAACTAGCTTTCGATTCTTTCTTGGGATCTTAATTTGATAGATCTTGGATACGAAGGTCGAAAGAAAAAAACTTAAAGGAAGAGCAAAAAAAGACAGAGCTCGAGAAAAGACAGAGGCCAAAAGAGAGAAAGATTTTAAAATGGTAATGTATTCAGACAAATATCATGAATTTTTGAGTTTATTTAATTTTATGAGGGTATTATTATCTTTTGTAAGAATATTTTTATCTTTTCAATATATTTAAGTGCTAAAAAAATCAAACTTAGTAAAAGAAGTTTCTTTTGCAAAAATTCAGTGTCAGGGTGTCAATTTTAGCAATTTTCTCAAAAGAAAATCTTTATTTGCTTTTTCAATTTTTTAACTTTTATTTTGCACCAATTTTATAATAAAAATTTATTGAATAAAAATAATTTAAAATTTTGACCTTCAATCATATATAAATAAATTTTGATTTATTAATTTTAAATTAAATGTTATTTTTAATTTCAAGTTTTACATTTTTTTCTATCAAATCTTTGATTTTTAAAACCTTTCAAAATAAATTTTTATTTATTAATTTTATTTAAATTAAATTTTAATTAAAATAATTATAAAAAATTAATAATGTTTTTATCATTAAAATCCTTAAAAGGTTATTTAAATGGATTTTAAATTTTATTTTAATTTTATCTATCAAATTTGAAAAGTCATTGACTAACGAGTTATTTTCATAAAATCTTTTGAATTTTTAATATTATAAGTTTTTTAAAAAAATTGAAGTATTTGAAAATTTTAAATATTTTTGTGAGGTACTTGAAATATTTTTTTTATATGTATTAAAAATTTTAAGGCAGAGTTCATCATAAAAGACTTTCTTTTTAAATATTTAAATTTTTATAAAAAATTATTTATTCTAATTGATAAATTAAAATTTATTTAAAAACGTTTTAAAAGTTAAAGTTTGATAAAAGAGAGATCAAAATTTAAGATTTTAAATAACATTTACGTTTAATTTTATTTAATTTAAATTTTGATTTAATTATACAAAATTATTAATATTTTTATTATTACAAATTAATCGAATGAATTTTATATGTTTAACAAATTAGTTAAATAAAATTTATATTTTATTTTGATTTATTTTACTGACAAAATATATCTTAATTTTTTAGAAAAAATTAATAGTAAAATTTTAAAATTTTTTAATATTTAAAATTTTTTTAATATTTATTTATAATAATAATTGAATATTTAAAAAGTATATTTGAAAATTTTTTCAATTAAAATTTAATTGAAGAGAGTGCAAATCTTAAATTTTTAAATGATTTTTATTCAAAATTTTATGAAGAAAGGAGAAACACAAAGAAGAAAGAGATACAAACATTATCCCAAAATTACAATTTTGATTGATTGGCCATGTGAATACACTTGTTTGTTAGTCATTTAGTTAAGGAGAGTATGGAAAAGGTCTCTTCCTTGCGAGAGTTAAGAGTTTATCGTTGAGATTGTGAGTATAAATGAGCAACATCAATGGAGTAGAAATTAGCCAGCTTAGTCATTTCGTCGGAGGAGGAAGATGAATTGGTTTTGGAAGAGGACCACCTAGTAACACCACATGAAGATGGCGCAGATTGGTGTTTAGTTAGTAGATTTGTTACAAATGGAACTGTGAATTTCAACGCGATGAAGAACCGCATAGCAGCCTCTGATACCCAAGGCGAGCTCTCTGCATAAGTGAGGTTTTCTCGCAGCTCTTTTTGTTTCAATTTTTTTACGTGGTTGATCTAAGGGGAGTGCTTGATGGAGGTCTTTGGACCTTCGACAACTTCACATTGATTACGCACCATATGAAGCATGGTGAGATACCCACACAAGTGCAACTGACACATGCTGAGTTTCTAAATGCATATCTATGAGCTATCGATAGGGTACCTGTCCGAGAATGTAGGCAAATAGCTGGGTGACTTCATCAGTAAGTTTATAGAGCATGACTCAAGAAACAACATCGAGATGTGGAGAAGCTACAAGCAGGTTGAAGTTGCCATCAACGTCAATAAGCTACTCAGGAGATGGAAGAAGATTCGCAAGGCACATGGATAATGGTTTTTAGTCATATTTAATTATGAAAGGCTTGGACTATTATGTTTCCCTTGTGGCTGCTTAGGCCACTTTGAAAAATTTTGCGAGAAGCTGTTCTCCATCGGAGATAAGAGGCTTTAGCAAGCTTGGGTTGCGTGGCTAAGATTTTTGATAAGGAGAGGAGTCAGCGATGATGGTGGGCGATGGCTGAGAGATGGCGTGAATTAGCAGGGACCTTCTGTTGTTGATCGTTATCAATCAAGGCCTGAAAATCAGGGAGGCCATGGCGAGAAAGCGGGATTTCAAAGCTCATTTAATGCTGCTGCGGGAAGTCAGGGTAATGCCAAGCATGCTGCAAATCTCCCAGAAATTGTCGGAGTAAACCATGGGCCCTGGGCGGTATGTCAAAGATATGGACCATGACAATTGTGAAAAGATAGGCCGTCGGTGGCCTAATTATAATGCAGGCCAAGGCGTGAAGTCGTAGGAATGGGTGGAGACAAGTCCAACAAAATTGGACTAGACTTAGAGGGGATCGGTCTGGAATTGCTTGAGGACAGGAAACAAAGACGGGGAAGGGGTTGAGGGGGGGAAACTCTCAGAATGATGTTGATAGGTGGTAGTGTTAGAGGAGTCAATAATGCGAACACTGAGATCACCAACACTTTTCTCGCCAATTTCATCAACAGCGAAGCCTGAAGCTCAATCTTACCGATTGCCAAGATAGGCGTCAACTGGAATTGTGGTTTTGGCAACCCTTAAGCATGCTCTATGAGAGTTGGTGACTTCAACAATGTCGGACTTAATCTTTTTGATGGAAACGAGAGCAAACAAAGATAAGATTAAGAAAATCAGATTGCTCTTGAATTTTGAAGGGCGTTGGCAGTTGATAGGAAAACGAGAGGAGAAGGGCTGGCAATACTTTGGAGACGGAAGTGATTTTGTAGGGTGACAACGTTCTCCATGAATCATACAGACATGGTACTTAAAGAGGAATATAGGCCCTGTAGAGGCTTACTGGGTTTTATGGATGCCTTGAAAGAAGGTATAAGAAGGAATCTTAGAGTCTAATAAGGTATTTGGGTCCGACCATCAATCTGTCATGGGCATGTTTTGGAAATTTTAACAACCTTCTGCACTCGAGTGAGAAGAAAAGGTGAATTGCACACTCAGCTTGGTTGATCGAAGGTTTTAAAGAAGCAATGAATGCTTGTGATTTTCGTTACTTACCTCTTCAGAGATATGGGTATACATAGGAGAGAGGGAGAGATACTAACCAGTGGGTGGTAGAGAAACTAGACAGAATGGTAGTTTCAAAGGCATGGATTGCAATGTTTACCGAAGCCAGAGTTTTTAAGACAGTGACGTCTATCTCAAATCATTCTCCCTTGAAGTTGGAAACTATAGACAGAAGGATGATTGTAAGGATGAGGATGTTCCATTTTGAAGATAGCTAGATGAGAGAATCTTCGTTTCAGGGCATTATGGACTCTTGCTGGAGGAATGCTGAAGAGAAGAATCTCTTGGGTAAATTAAGATGTTGTGGTGCTAAGCTTGAGAAGTTGGGAAGAGATTTTGCTAACAAATTCATAATAAAGATAGAAGAACAGAAGATGATACTTGGCGAGTTAAGAGATGAGGTGGACGCCAGTTCAGCAGTAAGATACTCTTGCAAGGACCCCTTGAACAACTTGGTTCTCCAATAAGAAAAATTAGAAGAGGGTTAAATGCTTTTGGCTGGTTTGTGGGGATCTAAACACCAAATATTTTCACAGCATGGCCTCATCCAGGAGAAGGAATAACAAAGTCTATTGCCTATATAGTAAGTAGGGGACTTGCTTTGATGATGAGGAGAATATGCGCAGAATGATCAAGGGATATTTTCTGACTTCTTTACTTGAACAAGAGAAAGATCTGAGACTATCACTCCCTTAGTGGACCGAAAGGTATCAGATGAAGATAATAGCAAGTTGTTAAAAAAATTCACCTTGGAAGAGTTTGAGGAAGCAGTAAACCAAATGCACCCAGATAAGTCTTCAGGGCCTAATGGATTCAATTCTGACTTCTATCAGTAATATTAGTTACTTGTAAGTAAGGAAGTCTATCTTATTGCTATGCATTGGTTAAGTTGCAATCAATTTCCTCCTAATTTAAATAACACTATGATAGTTGCTTATTCCTAAGTGTGACAGCCCTTATACTATGAAAGATTTTAGACCTATATCTCTATGCAATGTGTTATACAAGATAATAACAAAAGTTTTAGCAAATAGACTTAAAGTTGTGATGCCTAAACTTATATTAGAAGCTTAATCTGCTTTCATTCCTAGTAGAAACATTACAGATAATGTTGTTGTGGCTTTTGAAGTGACGCATTACATGAAGAGGAAAGCTAAGGGAAATGGCTTTGAAAGTAGACATGTCAAAGGCCTGTGATAGAGTCTTATGGGCATTTCTGCATGATATTATATGTAGATTAGGGTTTGCTAAGAAACGGGTGGACTGAATAATACTATGCATGAATTCTGTGTCCTATCAAGTGTTCTTTAATGGAGTGAAGTAGGTCCTATTGGTCCTAAAATGAGGCTTCGCCAAGGTGACCCACTCTCTCCTTATTGTTCATTCTGTGTATTTAAGGGCTTTTTGCTTTGATTCGGGAGGCAGCAAGGAAAGGTTCGATCCATGGTTATAAAATCTGCAAAGGTGCTCTAGTGGTAAATGATCTGCTATTTGCAGATGATAGTTTCTTTTTCTTTAAAGCAAACAAAAAGGAAGGGGAAAAGATGAAATCTATTTTAAAAGAATATGAACCAGTGTCTGGCCAAGCTGTTAATCTTCAAAAATCTAGGATCTTATATAGTGCTAATGTGCCTAAAATATGAGGGTGGAAATATGAGGAATTCTGAGTGTGTTCTCTGATTTAGATACAAGCAGGTACCTAGGACTGCCATCTCTAGTGAGGAGAAGTAGGAATGCAGTTTTCAACTTCGTTAAAGAGTGCTTGTGGAAAAGGCTAAAAACCTAGGAGAATATATTTCTATCCAAGGCAGGGAGAAAGGTCCTAATAAATTTGTGGAACAAGCAATTCCTACATACTAGCACATTCTTGCTGCTTCTATCCTTGTATGAGGAGCTTCAGAGGATGTTAAACTCTTTTTGGTAAGGTTGGAAACCGAATGACGCCAAAGGTACTCACTGGCTTAGTTGGTAAAGAATGTGTTTTGAGGAAGGAAGAGGGTGGCATGGGATTCAAGGAAATATATGAATTTCATCTTGCACCACTAAGAAAGCATGGTTGGAGCCTAATTAGTAATCCCTAGGCCTTGGCTAGCAGGTTACTCAATGCCAAATATTTCCAGAGGTGGGCACTTTTTGGAAGCCAGATTGGGGTATAATTCAAGCTATACCTAGAGAAGCATATGGAGCGTTGAGAGGATCCTTGAAAAAGGATGTAGATGGAGAATTGATAGTGGTATGACACCATGGTGTGGGGTGATCCTTGGTTAAAGGAAGATGGTGGATTTAAGCTTCGAACTCTGGCTCCACCGAAACTTGAATGCACATCAATTAGGAACCTATGGTTGCTAGACTCAACAAAGTGGGATGAAGACCTCCTTGAAGACATCGTCTGCCCTCGAGATGTCCAAGCTATCCAAGGAGTTCTAATCAGTAACTCTGAGAGTAAGGACAGGCTCATATGGTACTTCAGTAAGGATGGCTATTACTTGGCTAAACCTGGTTACAGAATGGTAATGGCAGAGAAAAAAGGCATAGGCGTCCTTGGAGATTGGAGGAAGCTCCAGAAGCTTAAACTTCCTCCTAAAATGAAAGGATTTTGGTTGGAGATTATGCAGGAATCACCTTCCAACTAAGCACAGATTAGCTGCAAAAGGTGTAATGGTGGGTTCAGACTGTTTGATTTGTAGGGAGGAGAAGAGGACCAATGGCTTCCTATGCCAAGAATTTGTGAGAGACAGTAGGACTATACTGTAATGCACAAAGGAGGGGAAGCTTTACTAAATGGCTCTTCTCTCTGTTGGAAGGACTAGACCCTAATGTAAAGTTGAAACTAATTACTTTGTTGTGGGGTATATGGCAAGCTAAGGAACAAGACAATGTGCGAAGTAAGAGTGTTGGCGATGCGATTATTAATACACTCTTTTAACACACCAAACCATTGATGCAGTTGGATCATTACTTTTAAATGTGTGATTTCATCTAAATAATATAAATTACACCAAATCGAAGTGTAAAATACAGTGTGATTTGGATTCATTTGATTTATTAATATATTTTTAAAATAAATATCAAGAAATATCAATTTATTATGAATTAGAAAAATTCAAACATCAATCATAAGCAATTTGAAGTTTAAAATTTATTAATATTTGAAGTTGATTAGATTTAATTTCTTGTGAATGAAAGATAGCCAATGAAATGCAGATAACAGAGCAAAGAAAAATAATAAAACTATAGCAAGATTAAGAGTTTGTAACTTTTGTTACATGACAAATAAAGTTTTTTTTTTTCCCGAAGGTTTTGAATGAAAATTGTTTGAGTTTATATTTTTAATGAGAATTAAAAAAATTAAATTTTTATTAAATACGAAAAAATTAAACCGCATTAATGCTGTGATTGTTGGATAAGAAATGCTCAGAGCCTGGTTTGCTACAAAAAGATTATGGGCACCTATCCAAACACCTCAAATAAACAAGCAGCAAGAGAATTGGCAACGAACTACATTTGGTTTCCTCATGTGCAACACATATGCTGCTGTGTTTATTGACTAGAATATGACAGGTATGGAATTGGTGAGGAATGAATTAGGTCATCTAGTGATGTGCATGACCAGTACTATTGAAGGAAGGTTGAAGCTGAAAGAAGCTGAAGGTTAGGCCCTAAGGGAAGCACTATAATGGATGTTGCAGAACAACTTTCAGAATTACTTTCCCTTAGTCAACTTTGAGACATATTCTGAAGTAGTTGAAGCAGCTGTACACATCCAACCCAGAAAGACATTACAGAATTTGACTCTTTAATAAAAATGTGTACAACCTTAATTTCTCAAGGTTATGATTTCTTCATTAGTTGGATAAGTAGACAGGCAAACACTATTGCTCGTGCTTTAGCAAGAGTTTCATGTTTACATGCTAGTTCGATGTTGTGATATGATCCTCCATTGTTTTTTAGGACTCTTTTAAATGTTGATCTGATGAATTAATGAAGCTAAATTTCAATTCAGAGAGAGAGAGAGAGAGAGAGAGAGAGAGAAACATTAGATGATGATATTCCTATAATTGATTCTAAAAACAAGTATAAATGTAGTTTACGACCCTGCAACAAATCATTCTACATGGCTGACCGAGATTTACATTCAAAAGAGAAGTGCAGCCACACGGTAGACCCCAAACCTATAACAAACAGAATGGAGAATAATGGAACACATTTCTTGCTGGTTGCCATAAATATAAACCGGCAAGAGAATATACAAATACGAAAAATAAGTTAATCCCTACACCTCTTGCACCGTATGCTATAAGAACAAGAAACTGCCAAGCATAAGAAAAGCTATGAGAGTATAGGGTGAATTCCTCGGTGAACTGTCGTTACCCAGCTGCCCAGCATTTACAAATTCGCTTCTTCTGCCAGTGTTGGTTGTAGTGGAGACGTTAACTGACATTGAACCTATTGAGACAAATTCAGACGTAAATAGATCAGAATTTATACATTCCATGGAAACATGGAAGGCCTTGATGCGTTTTGGTAGAGTCATTTTTAGTGGGTGATTGCAACTTACAGTCGTAGGGAGCCCATCCGACTCGTTGACCGACTAGATCATAAACAAAAATTTTATCTTTAAGAACAAGATCTGTAGAAAAGACATAACCAATGTTGTTGCATTAAACACGAGATAAGTCTCCAAAACCTGAATAACAGAAATAAACATAGATTTCGTGTTCGGGGTCACTACCTCCTAAAATTGTTATATCTTGACCTTGGATTTTCTGAAAGCCAATGCACCAAACTGCAGCACCACCCTGTAGCAAGTCCAGTTAAGTCTAGGTGACAGCCAATTTGAAACAACTTGATCAAGCAAAGTTGAGCTTAGATCATAACAGAACTCAAGAAGTACATATAACTAGAGCAGCTGGTAATCCTGGAGAATCTCCAAATATAAGGATCAAGCAATTGGAATAGATGTCCTAACCCTTTCCACAGAGAATGATTTGAAAAAAAGTGATGAAACTGATCTTATGTCCTAACCCATAAAGCATTCTATTATTTGACCACAAAGATTTCCATATATGTCAAGCTTTAGAACTCACCACAGAATTCTGCTGTATGAGGTAGTCCTGTGGATTCAGAATCATGGATGCACCACCAGCAAAGTTCAGACTAACTTGAGGAAATATGTCTGTGATACTGAACCCAAAGTTAACATGTCATCAGAGAAGAAAATCTTAGAAATTCAGACTCAACAAGAAATGAACAAAGTAAATATAGCAAGAAAGTGAACCTGGTGGAGATTAGATAACACTGATTCCCCTTGGCAAGAACAGGGCGCACGGTTTGCGAAACAATGTTTGTAATCTGCATGAGAACAAAATAACAATTCATATTTTCAAGATTATTATAATGATGTTTTTTACTTTTTTGACTATACCGAATTGCTGGGCCATACAGCATAACCAGCTTTAAAATGACAAGTATGCTGGTGAAGCTTCTCAGTGAACATTCAAATGTCCCTATTAGAAAACAGAAAAATCATTTGCTGAAACTCACAGCATCAATGAAAGGACCATATGCTCCTTCTGCAAGGTATGCTAATGTTGTCCCCGTATCAACAATTGTGCCTTTGTTGCTGGATGTTGAAAACACCGAAGAATCAATGGGCAAAATTTGACCGTTGACAGAAATGCTCTGCAGATCTAGATTATAATGAGCCCTGAAATTTTAGGATACACAAATGGTTAGTTGACCAGGCAGATAATCTAGCAAATCAAGGCCATGTCCTGTTAAATTGAAGGTGCAAGCTTAATATAATTCTTTATGATATATGATGAGAGACATGTAAACAGCAACTTGAGCTGCCATTTTCTTTCTTGATAATGTGTTTTCTCCATTTCATTCTCCTCTCATCTGAAGGCAGGTAGGAAACAACTTCCAATTTCCAGAACAAATGATGTCAAACATTTTCCGACAAATACAAGTTTTATGAAGCTTTGTCTGCTCCAAACGATCTCTTAGGAGTTAAGACCCAGCAACTATGAGGCAACAATTTGGATCGTATGTAATTATTCTGACATCTTTTTTTGGTTGAAAAAGCAGTGAAAAGTTCAACCATAGTATACATACAAATGATGTGGACATATGTAACAAATATGTGCAAAACTGCAAAAATTTTGAGACAAATAGCCTAAATCTTAAACTGTTTCTCAGGTAAGACATGTACCAAGTTGAAAACTCATATCGTGTCCTCAGAATAATTCTAGATTCAGGAAAAAGGCAAAGCAATCAATGAGATAAACGGGAACAGAATCTAAGAGCTTTCTAGGAGAAATTGAACATACTGTCCTGGGACGAGCGGGGTATAAACTATATTTGGCTCCATAATCTCACCAAGAACCAATATGCCTCCACCACCATCATCTCCCTTCAGACAGTGGGAGAAAACTCTGGGTGTCAATCCCTGTGAAGCAAGTTGTGAAACTACAGACATACTCTGCTGGCCAAACCCAAAGATCCCATCAACCGCTCTATCAGACTTGACCAGGTCCCCACTCTGTAAGGTGCTACACCTGTTTATAGTTTGGCATTTCAGTGCAATAAATTCCAAGTACTAACTACAAACGCAAACGAAGAAAATCACCATCTTAACCTATGGAGATTCATGTTGGCTCACCCGAAGACAATTGGAGCTGAAGAATTTTCTGTCAAAGAATTACCAACTATTGTGTCAAAGTACATCAAATCTGATACATAATAGCCTGAAGTGCCACTGCCATCACCGTACTGGAATGTGTAACCACACTGATTGCTCTCAGTAGAACAACCAGAATCTGATGACTGAATTCCTAAACTGCATCTTTCATCTGAACAAGAGATCAATGAAGCAGTTGATGAGCTCCCAGGATCAAAGAAATTAAGCTGAATCTGACAAACAAAAAGAAAATAGAGAAATCATATTTTGAATTGTGGCACCAATACATTGTTTCTGCCATTGAATGAACTAGACAAAAATGAAATCAAATCGGATACAGAAAAGGAAAAGTTAACATACATGAAGTCCACTATTTTGTGGGCACCCATTGCAAGAACTGCAACTGACCCATAAAACATCACTTCCAGTATCGATCTGCACATAAAAGTCTCTTGGAGGAGACCCCAGCTGCAATCTTGTGTAATAAAGTCTAAAAAAAGCCAAATATTCAAAGAATTGACCAAAGAACTTTAGAAACCAGCTGTATGTATAATCACAATATGCTAAAATGACAATGCATTCTTAATTGCAAGGAGAACAGGAAGATTGTTAAGTAGATCAAGCAGCAAAGCTAAATTAACAAACAAAGAAGAGAACACAAAGCTCATAAAATGCCAACTAGATCGGCCTAAAAGAAAAATAAAACCATGCATACACACACACACACACACATGCATACTCATAAATTTACAATTATATTTAGTTCCTGTATACTTACCATACTGACAAAAGCCACAAAATAGAAGGATACATACATTTATATACGTGTGTGTATATACAGAATAAGGAACATGAAAGAGCAGCAAAACCAAATCAGCTGAACAAAATGAGCAAATAAGCATACAATAAAGCAAAGAGAAACCAGAATCTGAATTAACAAATCAGCCACATGAGAAAACCATCAAAAAGTTCAGAAATCCAGTACAAAAATTAAATTCAAACCCATCAGAAATTCTAACAAAACCATCGACCGAAATTTAAAGGCAGAAACAATACTCGATAACCTTTCTTTTGGCAGGGAAATTAGGCTGGGCACGCGACCCCCAGAAGTTGAAACTCAAATAAGAGAACAAAAATATTAGGAAGAATTACCCAACAAGGAACGGATCAAAGGTTCCTGCAACGGGAAAATCGACGACCCCACCTGCAGATTGCAACAACCGCCCATGCCTAACGCTGTCCCGAGCTCTGAGTTGATTCATCGCGACCATGTGACTAGGAGGAATCGCTCTCTCCAGCGTCAAAGACGCTGGAAATCCAAACACGGCAACCACCGCATGCAACAGCACGGCGACGATAACAATTCCGGCAGGAAAAATCCCCACCATTTCTTATCTGTTGTTTTTTCAGTTTATCGGTGATATACTCTCACTCTTTCTCCCGATAAAGTTTCTATCCAAAAAGAATAAAATTTGCGTAAAGAATGCTAACGGCTATAAATCGGGTTTCAAACTTCGGAAGACAAAGATTTGAGTCTCCTCGAGTCTCGTGTTCCGTTCTTGTATTTCGGCAGCTTACAGCGAGAGAGAGCTTGGGGGAGCGGGAGAGGGAAAGGAGAACGAGCTCGGTGGGAGAGAGAGAGAGAGAGAGATGAAATGGTCAGGAGAGCAGCAGATAACAGAAGCTTCCATTAATCTGGATTACAATACCTTCTTCCTATTTATCAGTTAATTTATTTATTATTATTTACGCATATTCTTGTATTAGACATGGAAGTTTCCATGTGCTGTTAGCCTGTGCCTATTGAATAAGCTATCTCATACACATCATGTGCCTAATTTCTTCTCTTCTCTCTCTCTCTCTCTCTATCTATCTATCTCTTTTCTTTTATTTAAAATTCCACTGAAATTAATTTATGATGCAAAAATTGAACAAATTAATTTGTATTTATTAGAGCCCTAGCTTGTTGATCGGATATATATATATATATATATGTAAAATTTTGTTATAAAATGAAATACGATTTATTTTAACAAATATAAATTGATTCATAATATATGTAAATATTGTTTGTTCTTTAATTAAATTAAATTATTTTATATTATAACTATTATTTCTTTTTAAATTATGATTGTTGTGAATTTTATTTGAAATTTTTTTAAATTTAAAATGCATTTTAAAAAATTTATAATATAACTTTTGATCTAAATTTTTAATTTGATTCATGTGTTATTATTATATACTAATTTATTAATAAACTATTATCTATTTATAAAAATTAGGATAAAATTTATATAAAATTATGATAATTACCCAATATTACAGATTAAATTAGATTTTATCTCAAATGATTATAGGAAATTAAGGTATCTTTATTGTTAAAATATCTTTTAAAAAATGCAAATTAAATTTTACGTTCTATTTTGAGTTCATTTTTTAAATTTAAATAATTTTTGATTTAATTTTTTTAAATTTTGATAATATAAATTTTTAAAAATAAATTTTTGATGCTTAAAAAATTTTATTTTTTTTATGGTAACTTGAATTCTTTATTAGAGTTTGACCGGTAACATTTTGGTCATCTATATCTATTTGATAAGATAGGATAAAATCCAAAAATGATTTAAATAAATTTTACATTTTATTTTGAGTGTATGCTTCAATTTTGAACTTTTTTTTACTTACTAAATATTTTTTATAAAATTTAAATTTTGATAATATAAGTTTAAAAAATATATTTTTTAATACTGAAAAAATTAAAATTTTTAATAGTTTTAATTTAATATTATTAATTATAAAAATTTCAAATCAAAATTTATTATAAAAAATACTTAGTTTGAATAATTTAAAATTTTAAAATAATTTAAATTAAACCAAATTAAAAAAATCATATAAAATAATTAATTCAAAAAAATTAATATTTATTTTATTATTTATTATTGAAATAAATATTATTTAAATTGCTTAACCATAGATTTTAATTGACACTTGAATCTTTGGCTTCCTTAGCAAAAGAAAAAATGAATAATGGATGCCTTGTTCTCACTAATACATCAAAAGAGCTAATTAACACTTTTTTTTTCCTCGTTCCAAAAATAAAAGCATTGCCATGGAATTGATAATTACCCTTCATCGAGTCCGAATGAAATTGAAAAATGATTTAAGAGAATTATTAAATTATAAATATTAAAAATTTCATAATTTTATGTGCTGTAATAATTATCTTAAGAATTTTATTTTCTTAATAAATTAAAGAAGAAAAAAGCAAAAAAAAAAAAATCTTCCAAATTGGGGGGCCACTTTTAGCAGAACCGAATACAGCAATTATTTGGCAATTTGCTTTATTTTGGTCGGTTTTAAGACCAAAAGATAACAAATTATTATTATTATATTATAAAGTCCAATGTTGATGTTGGCTTACATGATCTTTTACTTTACCGTTCTTCTTATTATTAAAGACAAAAAGCCGTGGTGGCCTTTTTCCGAATTGACTAAGCTACCCCTGCTTCGTTTAACCTTTTTGTGGCTGGTAAGGGAAGGACGTGGCTGGTACTTGAGCGGAGTAGAGGGGTAATTTTGGTAAGTAGAGAGATTTGGATGCAGTTTCCAAAGATCGGAGTTTGACCGCAAGGAAGAAAGGCAGGGAAAGTACTGCCCACTACGGACACCGCGTACCTTATCATCATCCCTGCAAACTCTCATTTTAAGTGCTTTTTAAAGTTTGTTCTTCGAATTTTGAACCCAATAAATTAAAAAAAAGAAGTAAATATCATAATTCTTTTAAAAATTTATTTTTAAATTTTATTAATTTAATTTAATTTTTTTAAAAAATTAAAAATTTTAAACTAAAAATTTATATTATTAAATTTTAACTTAATTTTTTATAAATATAAATAAATTTTAAACTATTATAACAAAAAAGTTTAAAATTTTTTAAAAGTTAAAAATATTTTTTAAAAATTATTATTTAAAATTTTAAAAATTTACAATAAATAATTTGTGAGTTGAAAATTATTTAAAATTGATAGATTCATTTAAAAATAAAATATAAAATTTATAAAAATTATTTTTAAAGTATTTTAATAATAAATATATTTAAGTTTTCGCAATAATTTAACTCAAAGTTTAATTTGATCATTTTTTATCAATAAAAAATTAGATATAATATGAAGCTTCAGGTTAATTTTGAGAGAGAGTACTTTTTAGGATTTAAAAAATATCTTTAAATTAATAAAAAATATCTATTAAACTTTAAAAAATAAAAAATAGTAATAAAAAAATCATCTAATAAGTATACGTACAAACACAAAATTTTAATAGTATGTAAAAAAATAATTCAGATAAAAATAAAAAATTTAAAAATTTAATTTTATACATTAATAATATTAAATTGTAATTTTTAATATTATAAAAAGTATGAAATGAATTTTATTTGTTAATAATGATAATAAACTTTTGATTTTTAAAAATAAACTCAAAATTATTTCTATTGCAGAAGTGCTATAGAAACTTTTAACAGATTATTAATATATATCACAATGTTTCAAATATTAATTTAAGTAATTTTTGAAATATTAAAATTTAAATTTAAGAATATTTATAAAAATGTAATCTTGAATCAACAATATTTCAAATTTATTTTTATATTCAAAGTTTTGTACACATAATAAATATGATTTTATTTTTCAATTTAATGGTAAGATTAATTTAAAAATAAATAAAATTTAAATTAACAATAATTTATAGCTCAAATTTTAAACTTAATGATAAATTTAATTTTAAATTTTAATGAACCTTAAACTTTAGAAAGAATCAAAATTTGCAGTTTAACTTACAAATTATGAAAATTTTAGCTTATTTAAGGAATGGGAATTGAAAATTGTTAATTCTATGCCGGTCACAATTGTACGAAGAATTTTCTATTTTTTATTTTTCACTATTTATTTTCTTATTTATAAAATTTCTTCTTTGATTTTTTAATAATTTTTCTTGAATTTAAGTAAGTAATTTTATATTTTTCATGTTAATATTTGAAATTTTTCACCTTTTTTTTTTAAACTTTTTACTTCAGTTTATTTTTTATTTTAAAAATTATAACATCGATCAAATTACAATGCAAACAGAATAATCTGATATAATAAATTTATTTTAAATAATTATATTTATTGTGGAACTTTTTTTCATAAAAAATAAATTAATTATTAGAAGTTATACATTAATTTTTAGTAATATAAAAATATAAGAAATATAAATTTTATTTTTATAAAGCTTAGAATAGAGAAATTAAAAAAATTGATTTTGAAATTAACTTGAAATTATTCTTATCTATTATATAGGTTTTAAGCTTGTATAACATTGAAGCATGAATTTTAAAAGTGAAATTTAGAGTTTACTAGGTTAATATATGGATGTTTAAATTTTTTATTATATATATTATTATAATATTTAATTAGAAAAATATATATTTAAATTTAAAAATTAAAAGTTTATATATCTATATATGTATATATTATATGTAAAATTAGAAAAAAAGAAATATTTAAGTTAACGTAATCACTTTGAAGCTATATATACTTCATTTTAATTTATTATTTAATATTTATGAATTAATATTTATGATTAAAACTTACATAGGAATGTGATTACCTTAATAATCATAAGAAATAAATAAGGTTACAATCATTTATTTATGGAAGGTAAAAAAAATAATGAAAATAATAATAAATTCTTCTTGTGCATTGTATATGCTTTAAGTTAATTTATTTTAATTTAATATATAAATAATAAATTACTATCATGATAACCAGTGGATATAGTTGTAATATATTACTCTAACACCATATCATAGATTTTATTTATTTTAAATTTTAGATTTTATAATTTTTTAAAAATTAATCATAATTTTTTAACAATATTTTTATTCATTTTTCATAAAATAAAGTCATATTTTCTTCAACAAGATATGTTCAAATATCTCCAAGACTATATAGTCAATGTTATAGAAATTGTTACAAGTTGAATTTGCTTGCATATTAAAAATAATTTTAATTTTTTAAACAAAATGATTATTATTATCAATCTCCCAATGGAATAAGATCATTTTGGTATTATTATTTTAATATAAATAAAATATTTATTTTTTATTTTAATTTGACTAAATTAAAACGTGGATGCCATGAGAAAGGGAGAGATTGTGATACTCACCTAAAATCCACCTAATGTAACTGAGTAAATGTCAAACCTTATAACAAAAATATATACGTCATCTATGTTGCTAACTAGCTTTCATCAATAATTTAAGGATTAGTTGTATCATCAAAGAAAATGAAGATATCATTAAATAGATATCAAACGGACTAATGCGCTCATTGAAGTAAAAGGAAAAAAATAAAAAAAAATGTATAATTCAACGAGCCAATAATATGCCACATGGCATCAACCCATGAAGTCACTGCATACGTAAATTATTAATACAACATACCATTTATTTTCTTAATTTTATGTGAAGATTTTGACCAAATTTTATGGTCATTATCATAAGGGTTTAAATATAATTTTTATTATTAAACTTGTAAGATAATTTTTAATTAAATATGGTTAAAAAATTATAACTTATAATTCAAGTTTCAAGGAAACTGTGGTTTAGTGTTATAAGAAAGAAAAAAAAAATGAGTAATTTCATTGACATAATAAATTAATTCTATGGGGAAAGAGCTTTCTTTGTGGCTAAGATAGTGTGACATCACACTCACACCCCCTTAAGAAAAGTGTTAAAAAACTGTTACTTTAAAGGAATTTCTTTATCTTAAATAGTAGGAAAAAGGTGCATTTGGTTTGGAATCAAATTAATCCATCTTTGCACAATTGCAAATTGTAATACATGAGGCAGAGAGATGCAACCATGAGAAAGAGGGACAGCCAAAGAAATTGAGAAGGAAGCTTCTTGTGTTTTAATTTTTGGGCCACAATGAAGAGAAACAAAAGAAAGCAAGTACCCAAAGGACAACATAATGACACCAAAAGACACAGAAAGACAGACATCTGTGAGCTCAATTATTGTTTAAATTATCCTTCTTGAGCCAAAACTGAACTTTGGGTTAATTTTTTTTGGGTAAATTCTTTTTACTGATTTGTTAATTTTTTTGATGATAAATCATAAGGGTATTATTTAATATTAATAAAAAATTAAAAAATTTTAACTCAGACCAATAGATAAACCTATTTCTCATTCTTTACCGAGCAAGAATTCTTGAATCAAACATGAATTCATACTTTGGCAAATAGTTGGGATTAATTTAGTGGCAGTTCGTATGACGTTTTGTCAACATGTTTTTGTATGACTTTGACACACAAGCTTTGATGTTTTCTTAGTTAGAAAGGTTTTATGTCTCCATTTGAATAAAGAGGGCATGACTTGGGCAGTAGATATACCATGCCCAAATACCCACCCACTTACGGTCTCCTTTCCTTGCAAGAGATGTGACACCTAAGCCAGAAGGAAGGGAAACATGCAAAACAGAGAACAAGAAGATAAACCATTCAAATCAAGCAAACAATTATTCACGTTAAATAAAACAGAGTTTTTGTTCTTTCTCATTTTATTGGATGATGGTGTTATCAAAATCATGTATTGTATCTCTAAGAAAACAAAACAAGCTCCCCGAAGATAAAAGGAAAGAGACAGACTAATATGTGTAAATCATCCCCAAAAGAAGCAGATGTGGCAATTGCACCAATTTTCTACCATTTAACATGGCAAAGTCACATTCTGGATTGATATGTTGAAAGCTGTTAATGAAGCACTCAGATGATATGAGCTTCTAAGCTCAGAAAAGATACAAAGAAGACTGAGGCCTGCACAAGAACAGGGATGATTTGATTAATGATGCGCTAACTTACAGATTGACGTTGAAGCAATTGAAGGCAGGAGCATGCCACAAACTCACGCAAATAGATTGGATGCTCCACAAATTCTGCCCTATAGCTGGTTAACCTAATCTGTCAATCTGTCTCCTCAAGCTTCATATCAAGGATATTCCCATTTGCAAGTTGAGGAGACAGCCTCAGGCATCGATTTTTCTGGATAAAATTTAAGTCAATTAAAATCTTGTTTTGCTAGCTCCCTCTCCTGATCAGTAGAACCAGTAGCTTTGCAGAAGAGACTGAATATCAAAACATCCCTTGAGACAGAATATTCTGCCAATGATGGGCTTCTTCAAGCAAACTTTTCATTTATACAGGAATCACAACATCAACAAAACATGCCAAATTTCTTGAAAATTTTTGGGATGCTGCGATGCCTTTGCTCTGCTGGGTTAATTTACCAATATTACAGTCTCTGATGCATCAATAATCCAAACTATAAATTCAAATCCTGAGTTGAACAGGAAAAAATCTGAAAAAATGATGGGAGAGAAAAGTGCTTCATCATTCAACTCCACAGATCTGTAGCTTCTAGGCGAAAAATATACCACATCAAAAACTTATTACCCAGGTCTCCTACAAGAAAAGGGAGGCCCTTGCCTTCAACGTGGTCAAAGTCACAATGACTGCCGCAACAACCAACCATGCTTTTCACAAGTCAATTTCCCTGCAGAATGAAACAAATACAAATGATGTTATTGCAGTTAGAAAAAGATAAATTTTTTCCGAGAAATAGCTTTGCTAGAATTATTGCTCTTGAAGTCTTGAAGTTTTAAATGTTTGCCAACACTAGTATTATCGACTGTGTGACTTAAGTTATGCCAAAATTAAAAAGTTATACTTGGTTGTCTACCTTATTTCTCTTCCAAAAGGAGTGATGTGCAAGAAAGAAGGGATGACAATTCCTCTTTGGTTGCCAATCCAAAGCCTTGCCATCTTATTCTACCAAATTTGTCAAGCAGAAAAATATACCTGAAAAGTAATAACATTGTCAAAGCACAGTTTCGGAACTAAAACATGGCAGTAAAGCGACAACTCATGTCAATATTTAAAGACCAAGCAAGGATCTTTCTATACCCTGTGAGAAGGTTCAGTATTTTGAGTTCTTTTCTGAAGTAATAATGATCACCAAAAGAATAAACTATCTGCCTCTGAAGCACATCCTTCTGTCCATCATTTGATTTCCTCATTCTTCGGAGAAGCAGACGTTTGATTGGATTCCGACATAACAGCCATGAGTCAATAAATGAGACCTGAATATTTGAAAAGTATAAGTAATAGGTACTAATTTAAATACAAGAGTTCAATATATCCAGTCACTAACAGAAGCTATTGAAAGAAATAGATGGATATAGTCATTCCCTAAGTTGGTAAAAAAAGTACCAACTACCTACCAGTGATGTTGTATCCCAGATACTAATAGTAGCTCACTTTTGCCTTCACTAAAATTTTCCAACTTTTTTTAGGGGGTGTTGTTGTGTGGGGTTACTTGGCATAAGATCACTGATACAATTTGGGGCTTTTTTGAGATAGCTGTTGACCATAGTCCAACCACTTGTATATTTAGCAACTCACTTTCATATGATATTATTACAAAATAAATAGAAAATAGGAAAAGGAGAAGAATGATTTTTTAACAGCCACCCATGCAGCATTGGCAATTTGGTAGAGAGAAGGTATTTTACAGGCACAAATACAAAAATGCTGCATTCATGAAGAACTCTGCAATTAAAGTTTCCACAAGGGCAGGTTTCGATAGGATTTTCAGATAGTTTTCTTTGAAGGACAACATTAGACTGGGATTAATTAAAAAAGGATAAGTCAATGCATGATAAATAATGAACCCTCCCCCCCCTCCCCCCCTCCCCTAGACTTTTCTAAGGTGAAGTAGTTTCAATAATTAGCAACATAAAAATTGTGTTTCCACAAATCTCCAATCAAATAATAAAGGTTTGGTACCTCGTACAACTGAATATCTTTTGAATAAGTGAAAGCTTCAAGGAAAGGCACGCTCCAAGAGTCAACCATTGCCTGTCAAGGAAAAAGGACAACACATTGCTGCAGCAACAGTCACCAACCAAAAGCATAAGACAAGTAACTAAAGAGTGAATACAATAATACTTTGGGCAGTTCTGCAATAATCCAACAAATAGTTACAAATTTCTGGGGTGTATGTATGCTACCACGGGAGATTCTTACTAGGAATTGTGATGATGCTACTCATGATCATGTATAAAAGGCATTACTGTTTCAATAATATAAACTCTATCACAGAAAACCATAACAAAAGAATTTACCTGGGAGCTTGCTCGAAATGTAAGGCATAGGAGAGATGCCTTAGGGACACCTGAAGCCTCTGCTTCTACCCCCTTCCCGCTGGAACCAACAGGCAATTTCAAAGTTCTACCATCTGAGTAAGTCACTTCAAACTGAGGAAACTTCACAGCTGATATTGCAGGAACTATAGTTTTATTTGCCATAGCTATCTGCAGAAAAAACACTTAAAGTGCTAAGAGACTCAGTTCACCAAATATACCTCATTACTCCTAGCTAAAACTACAACTTGTTCGAATTTATCAAATATCAGGGAAAATAACAGTGTATTACTCTTCCCTTCTAAAAATATTTCATTTGAAACTAAACAAAACGAACGCAAAATTATAGAGCTTCGAACAAAATTTAGTAAACAAAGCAATAAATAAGACATAATGAGCATAGTTTATCAAGTTATGAATATGATTACCTTACCACCATGTTGCTTAAGTTCGGAAATGTCAGCAAAGTATCCCCTATTCATCTCATCCGCACTGCCCTAAATCACATCACATCTACATTAATTAATTTCTACTTACCCTAAATCCCAAATGGAAAAAACTGAAACTTACAGTCTTGCACGCTCTTTCTCGATAGCCTCCTTGTTGCCAATCTGCAAACAACGCAAAAATTGGACTCCAAGGTTAGTAAAAAGCTTGTGACAAAATAAAGTTATCATACTATGTCATTTCACGACTTCTCTAGCAACAAAAAGAAAAAACAGAGAGGAAGCACCTGATAAATATCGAGGAAGCGATTACAAGATTTGAGAGCTAAGTTCTGCGAAGGCAGAGAGGAGACCGTTTCGCCATAGCTCTGGAGTTGGAGTTGAAAACCGAGAATCGAAGTGGAAAATCTAGCTGGGTTTAGCAATCGGTTTAGTCTCAACATTTTCAACTCAGATTTCTCTCTGTACACAGAAGCCCCTACCAAATCAACATCTCGTTTACACTTTACGGTCGAACTGGAACAGAATACATTTTTATTTTTAATCGAGAAAAAAAAAAGTCAAAAACTGTTTTATTGTGTATACTAGTGGGCTTCTTTGTTGGGCCTAGCACCGTGTTCATTGTAAATTTAGAACAGTCTGCAAAAATGGATCTGTCTAATTGATTCTTGTTTGGGCAGTTTGAATAAACCAAAACGATCAAATTGGATTTTGTTTTTTTTTTTTTAATTTATAAATTTTCCCGCTTTTTCATCTTTAATTTTATTTATGTTTTTTGTTCTGTTTGAAAGGTATGAACTTCTTCTTCTTCTTCTTCTTCTTTTTTAAAGTCCAGAAAACATAATTTTAAAAAATTATTTTATGAAACCAACTATAAAAGTTTATGCTCCAAAGACTTAATTGTATAATTTGCATAAGGTACTTATGTTTTATTGGTTAGACACAAGGTAAGTGATACAAACAATTTATGAAAAAGAATTTAATGTGGTTAAAAATTGGTAATATGTCTATTGGATTAAGATTCTCTGTTGATTTGGGTTGTGTTAAACTTTTGATACATAAAATTATAACATGTGACAATTTAATAAATTTTATAGTTCAAAATTTTTATTGATACTATAAATTATTAAAATACCCTTATGTTTCTTTGTTACAAAGCTCGCTACAAAGTTTCGATCAGCAGAAGATCTTGATTCATGTTTATTAGTAGTCTTGGACCACAAAAAAAAAAAAAAGTTCAACATTAAAGGCGTTAGCATCCTTAGCTTCACAGAACCACTCTCAAAGCTTTGAACCCAACACTAAGAAGCGATTTATTGAATTAAGGTTGATTCGATTTGAGTTATTGGATAATCGTTAAGTTAAAAAAGGGATCAATGACATTAAGGACAATTTAAATGCCTTAAAATAATCAGATGTCAGAGTCAATATATTACTTGAACATGCAAAACGCAAGCTAAAATAATAGAAATTAATAGTCAGCTTCACACCTATTGTGATTATTAGAGGTAAAAATATCAAAATAAACATACCAGACCCTATAAAAATCCATGATTAGGCAAGCAAACTAGACACTTTTTTAACATATTATTACTTTGCCCATTCATTAATTGACTTGATCTTCCAAAAACCTCATAATCATCCAATAATGCCTTTTAACTTTTTGAATTACAAGGTTCCCACATTTTCAACTAAGAATAATTTTGGACCTTCATTAATATGGCCTCATGATCAAATTCTTGAAGTATGATATCTAAAAATTTAAAAGATTGTTATTAAAAAAAGAAGTCAGTCCATTGTCTTAATTGCTTTTAATAACAATGTAATTATGAGGTACTAGGGGCAATCTCAATCTTTTGAAGAGTATAAAGGTATATCAAGGTTTATGTCAAGTTACTAAAATCTTAAATGTAAGAACCTATGTCTTAAAGCATAGATAATTTGAAATTATATTACCCTAAAAAAAAAAAATGCACGCTACAATTCTAATAAAATTATGGAAGTGCCTATGGGTTTTAACCAAACAATTTAGAATTTTTTGATGTACCAAATTTTAGTGATTTTTGTGTCAACTTTGCTTGGAGTCAACCGTCTTAAATAATATCATGGCTTTCTTGATCAAAAAGGCCAAAGTTTGGCTAAACTCCATGTTTTTGTCTTCAAATTCCCTTTTATATATATCATTTTATTCGTAAATTTTTATAAAAAATTTATTATCAATCACAATAAAACAATAAATTAAAGAAGTCTTTAGTTTTTTGTTACGTAATCATCACAAATAGTTTATAATTTTTAACAAAATTTTTATTTTATTATTTTAAAATTTTTGTTAGTTTCATCTTTTTCGTGGTAAGTTTTTATTTTTTTAATATTAAAAGTTGATTATATGAGAAAGACATTTATTTTGTTTATAGTTTTAAATTAGAATCTATAAAAAAAATTATATATATTTAAAAATTATATTTTTATTGAATTTTTAATATAAGATTTTCGTTTATAATTTTTATTATCATTAATAATTTTATGAATACACTTATGCAACCCCATAATACTCCTTTAAACACTATCAAAAAAAAAAATAAAATAATTTTTATTCGTATCAAATTTAGTAAAGATATGAAAAATATAAATATTTAAAGAGAGTAAAAAAATTATTTTTATTTATTTTAATAGTATTTAAAGAGGTATTGAGGTAATTCTATAACTAAAAATTAGATCAAAATTATGTATATGCATGAAACTGTTAATGTTAATGAAAATTATAGATGAAAGTCTTGAAAAACATAAGTTTAAAGTAGATATAATTTTTTTTATAAACCTTAATTTTAAATCGTGAGTAAAATACAAATCATCTTGATGTAATTATTCATAATATTAATTTTTTTATTTTCTAAACATTCATAATTCTAATGAATCAATTAATCTTGCGTAAAGGTCCAATAAAATTTTAATATTTATTTTATGTTACTAATAAATTTTTTATATTTAAAAAGTGATAAATCGAACTTTGATGTATCAATTTAGTTTAAATTGAATTTTATCAAAAAATTTAAAAATTTAAGATATTCAAATTAAAGATCTTATACAATAAATTTTAATTTAAAATTCTTCAAAGATATAAAAAAATATTCAAACTACTGTCACAAAAAGTTTTATAATTTTTTGAATACTAAAAATATATATTTTAAAAATTTACCTTATAATTTTTTTTAAATAATATAATTACTCAAAAAATTATGAAACTTTTTATAACAGTAATTTGAATATTTCTTTACATATGTAAAAAACTTTCAGTTAAAATTCATTATATAAGATCTTCAATTTGAATACTCCTAATTTTTGAATTTTTAATAAAATTTAATTTAGACTAAATTGATATATTGAGATTCAATTTATCACATTTTAAATGTAAGTATTTGATTGATAATACAAAATAAATATCAAAATTTTATAAAATGTTTACTGATTAATCTTTATCTTTATAATTTGTTATTCTAAGGTTCGTAAATTGTTCAAGAATTCATGAATTGATAAAGTAAAATTAAGTCATAAAAGAATTAACAACCATAACCCCACAACCTGCAATGTTGTTCTGGCTTTTTTGAAAAATAGAGTTAACTTGGATCAAACTTGGAGCAATCAAAATAGCTAAGAAACCAAACAATACAAAAAAATTTACATGATTCGGCAATGACCATACATCCACGGACGAGCCTTACCAAACAAGAGATCAAAATTTTTTCACTAGTTAAGAACAAAAGCTGAGTTACAGAGAGATGCTTACTAGTTTAGTTTCAGCATATTATTACAAACTTTAAATCTTCGTCATCTAAACTGATCAATTCTAGAAGAAAATGGAACAGAGTTGATTGATCACAAGAGAAGAACTCAAAGTCAATGCTAGTTGCTGTCTAAACCCTTTACAGTTCTAGAACTCTTTAAAATCTAGACACAACTTTACTCACGCAAAGAGCATGACCAGCCCTTATATGCGTAGTTACGGGCAGTTGGTTGCTGTGGCAGCCTCAGTCAGCCTCTCTTCTCGTGCTGGACATATGACCACTCTTTTAAGCACCTAAACTCCTCAAAGCCTTATGAAGGTTACTTGTTTTAAGAAGCTTAAGGCTTCTACTATATACATTGCACAGGCTAGGGAAACCAAGGCTCCCAAAATCAATCCCCAAAGCCCTCCATGGCATAGAGGACTCACAAATCACACCATCAACTAAGGAAGCCAAGGTCCCCAAGCCCCTTTCTCCCAAAGATAAGCAAATACCACATAGTTATTAAAGCTTTTAAACATTATCAAGACTTGGCTATGAACCACAAAATCAGGTTAGAACAAAAAATAATAAATGTGTCTCATTAGCATACAGAATAATAAACGCTCTCTTTGTGCCTTGAAAGTCCAATCAACCATACACATCATGGCTACTACGGTAAGTTTTCTAATCTTTATCAATATCTTTTAAGTTGTGTATTTCATGTTTTGTATGGCCCTATCTATATATAAAGATGTTTTGAAATCTAGTTTTGATTTTACAGTAGAGATTAAGCATCTTCATGTTGATTGGAATCCTAAAATTCCATCAATGTGAACAAAACCTAATTTTCCTAAAAACATAAAAACCTTTCATGAGAAATTGTAAACTCCGACCTAAATTGTATAAGTAAAAGCTAGCTCTTCTTAGTTCAAATATTACAGTTGCTGAGTATAAGTAGAATATTTTGATACATTCGATCATTAGGTGTAAAGCTAGTTGTAGGAATTACATCTAGGGAGCTAACTTAGCCCTTGAATTTATTAAGAGAGGGGGGGGGGGGGGGGGGGGGGGATCCGAAGTAGTACTGCTGCCAATGAATAAAGAAATATGATACTGTTTGGGTTGGATTTCAAGGATTAGCTCCAACCGGGAATAAGAGAAAACAATTTTAATTTGAGTCATTTTCGTCACTGAGAGAGAGTGCACCACTATCTCACCATAATTTACATTCCTGCATTATGAAAAAGAACATATTGAATTTGTGGACCCAATGGGTCAAAAAGGACTCCCAGAATATGCAAAATACTTGTAATGGCCACGCCTGCAAAGGCACCATTTTGTTGCCTTTGTAGCCCAACGGACCAGCAACCACTATATCTCTACTTGGGTGCATATCCTTCATCAGAGTTTTAGGGTTTCCAAGAGCTCCATCTTCCATGCATGCCTCTTCTATTATCTTTACAAAAGTCATTCTATATTGGTTTTCTTTTTCTGGAGATGATTTTTATTTGTTCTTTAGGTTACTCATCATTCATGCTTACAAAATGCCTCTGAACCTTTCTTCTTTTCGGCTTTTGAGCAGACGAATATGCCTTCAGACTAAGTGGAAGTTATTATAGTTGGCTCAAGACTCCACTACTTGATATTGGGTGTCACCCAGATCAGTGCCCTTAATGGCCTACCGAATGGAAACATTCATATAGTATATACACTGATCATCAATGGGTATTATATATATATATATATTATATATCATCCACCATACAATACAACTAAGTTTATCCAACTCTGTGACCTTTCCAAATAAATAAATGCCTGTTTTGGTCCTTTTATGGTCACTTACAATCTGTTTAATTATGGGGCTTGTTCATGTAAGTGGTGACATCTTTTTTGTGCCTTCTTCCAACAACAAACACCAGCGATATTGTGATGTGAGCATGAAGGATATTGACATCAATGAGACTCGGTGCTTAGTTTTATAATGATATTTGAAGTTCATATAATTAAGGTTATCTCATTTGAGATATACAACATACATGTAACACGTGGCTAGCATCTCACAGCAGGAAATGTAACATTGTAATATTTAGGATTTCATGTTCAACTTCCAAGCTGTGTTATTGTTTTAACTCTAATATTATTATTAGTAACTTCTTTAGGGTTCTTAACCTGTAATCAAATGCGAGTTGGAACTCTAAACTCCATAAGATCGGTGTAGTATTTAGCAAACCACCCTTCAATTATCTCAACTTCTCTTTCTCGTTGCCTGACTAACCAATCCGGATCAGTTTTTCTTGTGGGCATAAGGTCCAAGCAATGAGATCCTGCAAACGAAGCATGTAGGCGAAAATTAACAAACCCATTAATTGATCAATATGCAAGTTGTTTCAGGTTATGGAGATGAGTACCTTTTACTGTATAGACTGCAAGGACACTATCCGATATGTTCTCCAATACCCTAAAAAGCAATGACAGAAGATATGATTATTTAAGTTAAGCCAATAAAGTTAAGACACATCGATCTTCTCAATTAAGAGAATATACACACATAAGACAATGACATGAATTTATCATCTTTACCCTCCACCACTATAAGGATCTCTCAGTCCATTGGAGAAGATGATGTTGCTACCAAACCTGTGGAGAATCAACTTCAAATCCTGCTAGTTGGTGACACGGATTAGAAACTTGGAAAGATACTAATCATAGTCACAAACGAATAATTTATTAACAATGATATATAGTCACTGAGAATTGGACACTTATAATAAGCAAAGGTATTTGGGTATTTGTAAAATGTTTCCCAACAAAGAACATACATGGCCTCCATAATAAGTTGTCACCCAGTGAGGTTTTGGCCGGACGCCGAACAAGCTCTTGCAGCCGTTTATGAAGCTCTCTAGATTGAATGGTGCCAGTGGGAACATGGTGTCGTTGTCATGCCCTATCGGCATCACAATCTCGCTACATGTCTGTGCAAAGATACCAGCTGTTAATAATACATCATAGAGGCAACTTCATGTACTCATGAGAAACAAAGGATGTTTAGCATCCCTGGTTTCAAATAATTAGAACAGATTAATGTCTACTAGGAGCACACAGGTTAAGCATATGTGTATATCCTATAAACAAATTAACTTTAAAAGCTTGATGCTTTTTAATTAAGTAGTTCCCATGATTAATTTGAATAGCATGATTGCAGTTGAGAACTTTCTTTTAAAAAATATATTCCAATAAGATTACAAAGAACTTTTGATTGACAATATCTGATTCGAAGATTTTAAGTTATTTATATGTAAGGTAATACCTGCCATCTCCAACCCAGAAACGATTCAGTTGGGTAGTTGAAATCATTCACATCATAGCATGGTCTTTGTCCCATATAGGCAACAACACCTCCCAATATACGATCGAGTAAACTGGTTCCCTTAGCTGCTCCATCAATGCCACTGCAGACGCCAGTCACAGGATAACTTGGGGGAACATTGTATTGAGCTGCTTCAGCATATATTGAGTCAAGGTAGTCTTTGAGATCAAAACTTCTTTTTAGAGGACTACAACAAGAAAAGAGATGAAATTAGTTAGCAGAAATTAAGTAAATGAAGTTTATACCTAATCATGGAAAACAATGATCATAAAAAGATGAAAAGGTGTTTTATATACTCGCAAGTTTTGAACTTCTTGCTGAGGATTGAGAGACCATCAGGCTTGGAAGCTACCCTATCGATTTCAGCCCAAGATTTGCGTATAGCATCATAGCAACTCATACTAGCTTCCTGGACATCGAGCATAATTAGGCAACAATTAAAAAACATTGAAGGGCTTAAGTTTAAATAACAAATTAAATATTGGAGTATTATGCATCCAATTATCAAAAGCTGGATAGTTGTTACTTTAAAATCCTTGGTTACAATAGAGTAGTAACCAGCTTTCGGCACGATATCATCAAAGTAAAGAATTGGAGCAGATGAAGCTAAAGCTCCAAGGGCAACATGGGGATATTTTAGTCGAAACCATGCTGCAATCACTGCAAAAGACGAGTGGTATGAGTTAGTATACTATATTTAAATGACTACTGTTTCTTCGGAAACTGGAAGTATAGAACTTGATTAGCAGTTAGAATGGTTCAATAGGGTTTTGTGGTGACTGTACTTCCCCCATATGATCCTCCAATGACTATTATTGGAGAACTCTTTGCAGATAGCTTCTTTTTTATGTGTAAGAGTATAGCAGCGTAATCTGCTATAGCTTGAGCAGAGTTGAAATAACCAAGAGTGCTCGCATTCTTCAGTGCTTCTTTCACTGATCCAAATGGTACTGACTCTCCATAGTAGCGATGCTGGCAAAATTAAGCATTTCATGTGCATTTAAGACAAGATTATGACAAGTTTAAAGTCTGTGCCATAGTTATCACTGAAGTAGAGAACATGAAGTAATACTTTACCTCCATATAGACGAGGAGAGCCTTAAACCGAGGGGCATTATCGGTGAGAAATCCTATACTGGTTACAGCATACTCATCTAATGCCTCTTCTGCACCCAGGTATGCAAAGATAGGTGCACTGGTGTTTGCACCACCCCAGTACTTAGAATTGATTACATATTTTTGCTGAAAGGTGGTGTAGCTTTCAGGCCTGTAATTGAAGTGATCAAGTGATTGAGCATAATAAAAGGTTTCAAAATCCTTGGATATGAACGGGGACATTGATTCAGGTCTGTGTTGGATTGTTCTTCGGGAAGTTCCAAGCCTTGGAATCTTGGATTGTATGGTACAGGAACATAAGGATAGAAGTAGGAAGAAGAGTGAAAGCATGTGAGATGAGTATCTGAGACAGTACTCCATGGCTTGTGTTTCGTTTCCAAGAGCTAATTAATGCTTCCACTTCCAGTTTGAAGTTCAGGTTTCTACTTAGTCTCTATTTATAGTGGAGGAGTTTGGAATGTGCTGATCATAATTTATTATCAAAAATTTAGAAGGGTTTTGGGGTGTGCTTATCCATAAAATATGGTGAAATGAATCTGACCTAATAGAACACATTGAGTCAAGCTCTGGTACTACCATGTTATCATTTAGCTACCCCACTGTATATGGTGCAAAGAGAAGGCATATACATAACAAAAAATGCCTGAATCATGTCTGTTAGATAATGACATATTTCAAAGAAGTCTGCTAGAAGTTTTTGTTTTGTCTAACACTTAAGAACTTTTGTGATGCAAAAGAGATGACATAATCAATCACATTACCTCGAGTCTTTAGTCACTGAATTTTTAATTTTTGCGAACAACCCACCCTAGTAGCCGAATTTGGAATAGTAACTTTGCTTTAGGGATTGATTTCCTTCAAATCTTCATCCAAAAATTATAGTTATTTGCTAAGTTATCAAGTCATAACATTAACAATATATTTTACTTTGTTGCATTTTTTTTAGCTAAAACAAAACAAATAAGACCAAGTATTTTGGTATTTCAATTAGATTTGAAAGTGGGTGACAACAATCTTTTAATTTGAATTTTTTTGAATGCAGAATTTTGAGGATAAGTGGCTGCAATTTTGAGTTGGTTTGTTCATTGTTTTTACTTCTAAAAAGCCAATACTAGAGTTGGGAAAGCTAGCTAGTTTTGATATTTTGTCAAGTGCTCCTCAATTTGTTTGTTTACATAGAAAATTTGTAAAGACTCAAGCTATTTTCAACAAGTGGCTTTGTTGCTCCTCAAATTATTTCTTTCCCAGTAATGAATTGACAGAAAACTCATTTTCATGGCCTACCCATTTGATTTTTATATTAGTCCACATAAAATGTGCGCACTGTACGTACTTAGGTCAAACCAGATAATTATTTTTTTTCCCACTTTATTCATTTCTAAACTGTAAATAACTTCTTGGTGATGATTTTGCACTAATTCTTCTGCAATTATGAACAACTTTATGTAAGTGTAAGCTGACTATATGTAATTGCTGAGAAATGAACCTTTACTCTGGTGGTCTCACTCATGTATTAAAAGCTCACTATGAGTTCACCAAAGTTGACAAAGCTTAGAGCTGATCTCATGGTAAATAGATTTTTCTGATCAATAATCATGAAAGTTTGTAACCATGAGGAAACACGTGAAGAACCTACTGAGTCAAACTACAGAGGCAAATGAAATTAGACAATATATTAAAGAAAATTAGAAGAGATTAGGAAACCCATGTTAATTACAATAACGAATTTATCTCCAAATACAAGTCACCACAAACTCAATTATAGTTAGTGCACAAAATGCAGTAATGCTTTCATACATCAATACCCATCACCATTAAATTCAAATGACAAGAATGGATCTTACTTTTGGTTATTCTCCAAATTTTAAGAATCAATATTACTTGGAGGAGAATATACGGTGAGTACTCTTTTTTATTGAAAGAGAAATCTACCAATTATATATACTTAGGTATCGATCACTTATAACTGGGGAAGGCATGGCTTCCAATATGATGCAAAGTGGAAAAAGTTTTCTTGGTCTTCACTGCAAAAGTTAAGAGCCCTTTTTGAATCTTCGCGCATGCTTAGATAAAAAGTTATGCAGATGCGTGATGTGATTCGATTAAAGAGGAAATCAGACTATGTGTCAAGCAAAGGCTAAGTTTAGGCCCATTCCTATGGTCATTCCTTCAATACTTCTGGCTCTTGGGAGTCTCTTTGTAGGATACTTGGCCAAAGTGTGCTAAGTTTACGTTTTGGACCATCTTCAGCCATGAAGTGGTTCGGATTGCTGAAAACTAATTGTGTCACCGAGTATGTTTTAGCTGATCGAAGACGCAGCAGATAAGTGTTTGAATTTATTGGGGTATCTTACAAACTTTTCCGTGCCAAGAATCGTTTCGCCAAGCAAAGTAATGCCCTTCAACATCATCAGTAGTGCACACTACTGCATACTTTAACTTTTCTGTTTCTTCCATTACAGTTTGAATTCTTTGGGTCCACACTCTCTCTGTCTATTATTCTTCTGTTTCCTAAAGTTATTTATGATCTTCCAGTTTTGTTCTTAAACGTATAAGATATAAATAATGGAAAATGCTGAGTTTATTGAAATGAAAATCTGACTATTTAAATAACCTTTACAAAAAAACTCTAGAAATAATAGCTTCTTAAATATGTGGTAACAATCAAAATAACAAGTCAAAACTAAAAATATCCCTTAACAATAGAGATTTATTAAGCACAAGTAAACTACTCACAAAGAATCTACAATTACTCTTGACATCCTCCCTTAGACTAATTATTCTTAACATTTAGTTTAACAACAATCCATTTATATCCAGCAATTAACACTTTTCCATGCATAGTTTCACTAATGTACCTAACTTCAAAGGCTTTGTCATCACATCTGTTACTTGTTTCTGAATATTGAAATACACTAGTTGTACTGTTCGATCTTATGAGAGTTCACGACAAAATGAAAACACATAAGATTTTTGGCAAGTTTAATTGTTGAGTTATTGTCTTGATAAACAATTGAAGACTTGCCTTATGTGTGACCCAACCTCTCTAAAATCCTTCTCAACCAAACTACTTGGCAAGCACATGCAGCTGCAGCTATGAGCTCCGCTTTTGTAGTAGACAAGAATACCATTGATTACTTCTTAGATAACCAAGATACTGCACCAGAACTCAAAAGAAATACATATTCCAAAGTGCTTTTTTGACCATCCAAGTCTCCCACATAGTCACTGTTTATGTATGCAATAAGTTTTGTGTTTCTTCCTTCATGTAAAACACCCCATGATCAGTCCCTTACAAATACATTAAAATCTTCCTTACTGCTTGCACATGCATCTATATGGGTTGTTCCATGTATCTAGAAATAAAATTGACAACAAATATAACATCTGGTCATGTAGCACTTAAGTACATAAGCCTTCCCACTATTTGCTTATAATAGGTACCGTCAATTTTCTCACCATCTTCATCCTTTTAAAGCTTTTCTCTTAAAACCATCGGATTGTGTACTAAATTGCTTTTGTCCATGCCAAATCTTTCTAACCTATTTTTTCTGAGTAATGAAAATGCCATTTGTCATCTGCATCATGTTAATTCTAAGATAGTATCTCATTTTTCCCAAAGTTCGTCATATCAAAGTCACTCATCATGGAATTTTTAAATTCAACAAACATATACTCATCATTGATGGTAAATATAAGATCATCAACATACAAGCTTATGATTAGAATTTTACCTCATGTGCTCCTTTTAATGTACAAAGTAGGTTCATTAGGACACTTTTCAAATCCTCCTTTCACAAAGTATGATTCTATGTAATTATACCAAGTGCAAGTTTTAGTCTGTAGAACGCTTTCTTCAGTTTGTAAACTTTATATTCCATTCCTTTGATTTCATCTCCATGTGGTTGTTTAACAAAGACTTTCTCACTTAATCATGATGTAAAAAAGCTAATTTTACTTCCAATTGATAAACAACCCATTCCTTTTAAGCTGCAAGTGCAAGTATTAGTCTGTAAGTATCCAATCTTGCTACTAGTGAAAAAAAACTTCATTGTAGTTAACTCCATGTTATCGAGCATGTCCTTTTGTGATTAGTGATGCTTTGTATTTGTCAACTTCTTTATATTCACTGACCTTTGTTTTATACACCCATTTTATACCAAGTTTCTTTCCTCTTATTGGTAAATCGATTAGCTCCTATGTCCATTCTTTTCTATTGATTTTATTTCTGAATTCATGGCACTTCTCCATTTTTGACTCTTCATGGATTCTTCAAAACTTATTGGATCAGTGGCTGCAAACATAACCAAATTAGTCATGTCTTATAATATTTCATCCAAAAAGGTTACTATCTGTTTCTTCTTACATTTGAATTTGGTGAGCTTCCATGAGTTAAACCATTTGAGTTTTTTACTTCTTCTATTGCTTTATTGATGTTCCCTTCATCGTTTTCAACACCAACAATGTCTTCTTGTTCATTTTCTCACTTTAAGTTGACTGTAATGACTTTCTTATACGTTTTATCCTAGTGCCAGCTTTTATCTTCCCCAAAAATAACGTCTTTACTTACAATAATTTTCTAAGTAGATTGATCATACAACCTATATGCCTTTGATTCTTTGCTTACTCAAAGTAGAACATAACTCACACTTTTCTTATCTAACTTAGTTATTCTCTCATCAATAATATATGCATGAGATACACATTCAAAAACTCTAAAGTACTCAATTAATGTTTTAGATCCATTCCATGCTTCTTTTAGAATCTTATCTTCACTGCAAGTGTTGGACATCGATTCAGCACATGGATTGCCTAATTTACAAATTCAGGCCAAAAGGTCCCTGACATCTTTTTTCCATGAAGCATGCTGTAAACCATATTCATAATGGCCTTGTTTTTTTTTTTTTTTTTTTTTCGTAATCCTGTTCTATGGCTGTGTGTATGTAGTTGTCAATTGTTTACTTATGCCATTCTCCTTGCAAGAAACAATGGACTCTTAGGATGTGAATTCATTACCTCTATCAATGCGCAAACACTTTATAGATGCATTAAATTCTCCACATGCTTTTTAAAGCTTTTAAAAATATCAAGGCTTGTGATATTTTTGCTAAAAAATACATCCCAATTTTGCGACTATAATCATCAATGAAGGTAATTTGGTACCCTTTTTTGCCATTTGAGATGGGTGTGATCTGATTGTATATGTCAACATGAATCAACGAAAATGCTTGTGATGCTTTCCATGTACCTTGTTTTAGAAATGGATCCCTTTTTTGTTTCCTCACTAGATAAGCTTTGCAAATTCTAGAAAAAGTCTTGAGTTAAGGCATGTTGTTCACTATCTTCTTTTGTTCAAGTGTCTTCAAGCCTTTAAAACTTAGGTGGCTAATTAAAATGGCACAACTGAGCTGGATCCTTAGTGATTGTGCCAAAATAAGATGAAACATCTGCATGAGAAATAAGACGTAAAAGAAACATTCTATTTGAGGACATTGATGTTTCCTTAGTTAAATCTTTTTCTGCATGATAAACCTTACGCCTTCCATATTGGAATAAAATTACTAGGCCTTTTTCTTATAGCTAACCAATGCTCAATAAATTATTCTTTAATTCAAGCGCATAGAATACTCCCTTGATGAGACTTTGTTTGATTGTAGTCTCACATTGCCTTTTTCCTTCACCATCATGCTAAAATGGTTTTCAAGCTTAACAGTTTCTTTGGAATTTTCATTTGATAGAATAATTTCTTGTTCCCATGCATATGGTTATTGCATTTTGAGTCAAGAAGCCACGCATCTTTTTTTATTGCTTGGTCGTTCTTCATATATACCATATAAAGCATTTTTATGCAAAATTTGCTTTTTTTAGTTTACTTCGACATTCATATTAATAATGTTTAAGTTTATGACAATTATTGCATTCCATAACTAACTTATAAAAGCTTGATGAGCCTCTTCTCCTGCCACGAAGAGCTTCACGACCTTGTCCTTTTCCTCTTCCCGCTCTCCCTTCAAGAGTTACCTTCAAAACTTGCTTTTTAATCATAAGACTACTCATGCATTATTCGTGCATTAGCAAACTACTTTATAGCTTATCAATAGTTAAAGTATCAATGTCATTAGACTCCTCAATTGAATAAACAACATAGTTGAATTTTTGAGCCATAGATCACAAGATCTTCTCAATGATAATAACATCCCTCATAGCCTCACCATGAGCCTTCATTTTATTAGCTATGGTGATAGTTCAAGCAAAATTTTCATTCTCCAATTCTCCTTCTTTTATTTGAAGAATTTTGAACTCTTTTTTAAGTGCTTGTAGTTATGCTCGCTTGACCCTTACTGTCTTTTGATACTTTTGCTTCATGGAGTTCTAAATTCTCTTTACATATTTTTTTTTAAGATAGTCTTTAGAATTGATCTGTCAATTGCTTGAAAGAGAGTTTTTGCTCTTCCATTGCCTTCTTTTATCTTTTAGGAAGAATGACACCTTTAATTGCTTCAAGAATCCCATGCTTCACCAAGAACCAGTATTCTTTAGATCACAAAAAATTCTTTATGAGCATCACCTAATGATCACACCGACCATCGAGTTTTGAAATTGTCGACTGAGCAAAGGTGCCTTTTGTTGCCATTAGCTTACCACTTCCTTGAAAAAACTATTGTCTTTCAAGTTTTGATCAAACCTTTATAACAAAGCTCTGATACTAAATCTTAAGAGTAAAAGTATAAGATTCAAATAGTGGAAACTGCAATGAGTTTATTGCCATGAGAATTAACTATTTAAATAGCCTTTATTGCAATTAAAAAACTCTAAAAATTTATAGTATATGCAATAACTTCTTAAATATATGGCATTAATCAACACAACAAGTCAAAACTAAAAACATCTATTAATAATAAAAATTTATTAAGCATAATCAAACTATTTACTAATAATTTATAGCTACTCTTAACATTTATGTGATCAAAATTAGCCTTCAGATTTTTCGTGTCTTTGACTAAAATGAGAAAATGCATTCTTCTTATGTTGGATATTCAGTAAAGTGGCTTTGATGGGGCTGGTGATGCGAACAAATGAGCATCATCAAAAGATCTACAATATGTGGCAATTATAAAATCTAAAAAGATTTGTTACAGGGCTTGATGTAGGTCAAAATTTGCTGCAGTGCATTTATACTTTCTAAAAGTCGTCAACAATATTTGTTTTTATTTAATTTTAGAGTTTAGGATAATTACATTATGAATTTAGGATATTTTCTTTTTAGATTTAGAATTTTTTTTTGTGAATTTAAAATATTTACTCTTTTAAATTTAAGATATATATATATATATATTTGAGTTTAGGATATTTACTTTGTAATTTTATGTTATCTCTCATCCTTATTTAAGGAGGGTACAAGTTTCATAAAAATAATTTTGTAAGGGAATAAAACATTTGTGTGGCTACTTCTTCTTTATTTCTTTTGAGAACATATGAACTTATTGGAGATTTTCGTGATATTCTTATTCGACTTATTAATCAATCTATCCATAATTGATTGTGGGGTCTTCATTATATCAAAATTCTTGCTTCAATATAAGCAATAAGTAGTGGTCACCATATAAATATGTTTCTAGGACATCTAGAACACTTATCTTGATCTTAAGTTTCACTTTTATTTGTGAGATTTGTATTAGTTGGTATCAAAGCTAGTTCTAGTCTTAGGTTTACCTTTTTTTTTATATTTTATTTTCAATTTAGAATTAATTCTTTCTTTCTTAGTTTAGCACACTAAAAACCAAAAAAAAAAAAAAGAAAAGAAAAGAAAGAAGAGCCATTGAGGGTAAGCTTCATAAAAATAACTTTAAAAGAGAATAAAACATTTATGAGGTTGTTTTTTCCTCCTTACTTTTTTTGAGAACATGTGAACTTATTGAAGATTTCGTGATGTTCCTATTCGATTTATCAATCAATCAATCTATAATTGATTGTGACGTCTTCATTATACCAAGTTTCTTACTTCGATATAAGTAATGAGTCATGGTCACATGCAAATATGTTATTAGGAGTTCTTGAAAATCGATTTTGATTTTTTGGTCTTTCTTTCCTTTGTAAAGTTCACATCAATTGATTTTAGGTCTCATTTTCTTTTGTGATGTTCAAATCAGCTGGCCTAATTGATAACTTGAGAGTATCATTTAACTAATTAGCTAGACAATATGTTAGAAAAGAATTCAGTATGTGACATGTAAATCTTTTTTTATGTTATGTGCAAGGTAATGTAATGTGTTTTTCGTTAAATTTTGATATATATAGATATATAGTTTCAAAATTATGGATAAGTGGGTGCAATTTTGTGGATTCACTATTAGAACAATGAGATTAAAATACCCTTAATAATTGATATTGTTTTTAAATTGTCAATAAAAGTAAATTAAAATTATATGTGAAGCATAGTTGCTGATTCTTTATAAAATCGTCAACAAAACATAAAATTTGGGCACGTATATCCTTGGGTTTTTAAAGAATTACCAAAAAGTCATGAAATTTAAACGCATGTCTCTTGATGATAAAATGATAAAGTGAAAGGATATGTCCATCTTCGGTCAAGGGACTGATGACATTAAGTTTGTTGCTCTTGCCAACATTTTGAAATAATTTACATAACTGGCTCCTTATGGCAATATATTTTTAGCTTCTTACAGTCCTCTATTCAAGAGGAATAGAAGACTATTCTTCATATAACATCATAGCTCTTGATTCATTGATAACCAAGAAGTATAATTTGCATATTGTCTCATTATAGTTCTTAGTTCCTCGTGAACCAGGGACTAAAGAATAGGCAAAACTCGACACCATCCAACTATCTTTCTTTCTTTTATTTTCGTTAAAATTTGCAAGATGACCACCTTTCATTTTCTTTCTAATCCCCTAAATCACCTCTATTTTCTTCGCGATTTGTGTTTTCGCTTTGATCATCAAGAATATAGTTTTGAGAAAGTGATTTTTGTAGAAAAAGACATACCCATTTCCTTGTTCTTCAAAATCCCAAATCACTCTTTGAAAAAAATATCATTTTTTCATAGTGTTTGTCCAATTAAAGCATACAATTCATTTGGATAACACTATAAGAAAACATTAGGATTTTCATGAAAAATTTCAATGAAAAAGATTTTCTTTGGAAAATTATCATTTTCTCATCGAATATTACAACGAAAATAATAATTAGTGAGAATTTAAATTTTTAAGAGAAATTCCAACAAAAAAATGGCCTTTAGAAAAGGATTTAGGAATAATCTGTTGCAAATTAATACCTTGAGAAATTTGGAAAAATTTTGTTTGCAATTCATTTTTAAATATAAAGAATAATAAAATTCTAAAAATTTATTCAAAAAACTAAAATTTCAAAAAAAATTTAATGTCAAATATCGTGAGAATCTTGATTGTATATTTCCAAGAGAATGTTTTCGTAATTTTTTTTTAATTCTTTATGATAATTGTTTTTAAAAGATAGATAGCTTTCTAGCGAAAATTTCATTGAAATGCGAATTATAAAATTCTTACAGTATGTTCCATAAGAAAGTATGTATACCAGATATTAATTTTTTAAAATAAAGTTAACGTATGATATTTAGAGAAAATTCTTAAGAAAACAATTGAAGAAATATAAAAGTTTTTGTGATAATAACTTAAATATTTCTTTATATCTGTGAAAAGTTTCAAGTCAAAATTAATTATATAAGATCTTCAATTTAAATATCTTTAATTTTTTAAATTTTTTGATAAGATTCAATTTAAACTAAATTAATAAATTAATGTTCGATTTGTCATTTTTTAAACATAAGGGTCTGATTGGTAATATAGAGCAAATATCAAGGTTTTATGAGACTTTTACCCAAACTTATATTTAGTTGGATAATATATATTTGAAATTTTTAATCAAAAATTAAAAATTTAAAATAATTAAAAAATAATTTATTAAAATTTAAAAATATTGGTAAATTTAAAAAATTTTAAATTTTATTAATATAATATGTCACAAATTTTTGGTATCGTGGAATGAATTGGCTAGTAATGATTTGAATTACATTTAATTTAATTTTAATTAATTATATTTTATAACAATATATATTCTTATAAATTATTATTTGGTAAAGTGAAAATCAAATTAATTTGAATCCACAATAACATGTGTTGTGTGAATGATTATGACAATTTAATAATGTTTAGTAAATGAATATGTATGCAATTGTTTATAAGTTAAGTTGTGAGAGATTAACTATATATACATGGAATTGTTTTGCTTAAAGGGATTTGTGAATATGTGTTAGCCTGTATAGTGGATATGATTTAAATATTATTAAAAGAAATATTTAATCTTGTAAAATAAACTATATGAATTTAAATTAGGTAAATTGGATGTATAAGGTAAATGATATAAATATTGCAAGGGTTTTAACACAAATTTTTTCTAAGTGTTCTTCAGGTTTAAGCACATCAATTTTGGATTGGAGCACGTCAATTTTTTTTTTTACAGTTTGGGTTCTTCCTCATCGGTGGAAGCAGCAAGGGTACAATTTTGTTTTACTAATTTAATTTCTATGTAAATTCACATTATGATATAATTTTTGTTCTCAATAGTGATTTAGTGATTGTTTTTTTTTTATGTATGTTGATTATGAATTTGTACATATATAAAAAGAAAAGTATCATCATTATGATTTAGAATAAGTAAATAAGAACTTGAAGTAGCAAACGAGAATAAGAATAGGGAAGAAATAAATTAGAGGCTTTAGGGAGTTCTTTTGTCTTGAAACTTGATGGCTATTGCATATCTTTTATTAACCCTTGCCTTAACTCAATCTAGATGCAATGAGTATTCACAATTAGAGGTAAAAATTTTGATTGGATTAAGATGCCCATTTTCAGGTTCAGACAACAAAGTTGAATTGAATGTTAGTTTCTTTTGTTTCGATGACCTAAGAAGGTGATATAAAAATTATTGATTTAGTGTTATTCTTATTATTGTGGCTCTTATGACTTGATATTACTAGTAATCATTATCTAAAGTCTCATCAGATTATAATACAGACTTGTTAACACAGACCTAAAAAAACATATGCTTTTTTTCCCTATAAATTAGATCTCTATTAATGAAATAAGTGAGAAATTTCAAGTCTCATTTTTTTTTTGGTTGATTATTCTTCCTCTTAAAAGTTAACAACGTTGGATGAGTTATTTACCCATTATTTGCATTTTCACATTTAAGGAAGATAATTTCTCTTTCTAGATTTTTTTTAATTTTTTAAATATTTTTATTGCAATAAAGCATATAATTCATTGTAGATGTTGATTATTATCATGTTCATGATTTTACTTTTATTGAGGTAAATTTTTAGAATTTTGTCACTATTAGTTAATTTCTAATATGTTATATTTTGTTTTGTTATGCCAAGACAAAGATTTTAGATCAATATTGAGGTAAATTTAATATATGTATTTATACTTTAAAATTATAAGTTATATGGTACAGTTTAGAAATTTAAATTTTTTGCTCACATTGAATTTAGGTAATTTGAAATAAAAATTATAATTAGTACGTCAAAATTAGAAATAAAGTATAGATGAATTTACAATTTAGTTAATCAAGTGGATATGTTCATATTAGTGATTATTATAATGTTACTAATTTCTTGTGTTTTGTTTGGTTTTTTGTAAGATGATAGAAAAAACAGGAAACTAAAAAAAAAAAAAAAAAAAGATAGTGAACATCCTAACTCTTTGCGGTTCTAGAAAAATCTGTGAAAAAAAAAATACTTTCAAAAACTTAAAAAAACTATGAAGAAATATGATTTTTTTCATGAACATTGAAAAAATTGTGAAGAAAAATAAGTTTAAAAAATATTTCTCAACAGTTCTCTCGATAAATAATCGTGAAGAAAACAATTAAATAGAATATTTTTTTATGAACATTTAAAATCTATAAAAAAAAATTAAATATAAATATACATATAACATGTAGTGTATAAGATAACTGTGCAATATGTGTTGTCTATTTAAACTTTTTTTTCATGTACAATCAAATGCTTGGGAAGAAAAAGCCAAAGAGAAGAAAGTAAGAACCACGTGTTTTCCACTCTGCGGCTTTTCTTCGCTTTTCTTCACTAAAGAAAGATGAATAGAAGAAAGAATCAAAGTGGAAGCCATGTGGCTCTCACTTTGATTCTTCTCTTCATGGGTGGCTACCACTGGTGAAGAGAAGTTAGAGAAACCCTCCCACTTTGATTCTTCTCTTCATGGGTGGCTACCACTGGCGAAGAGAAGTTAGAGAAACCCTAATGGGGTTTCTCCTTCCCCATTTTCTTTCTCTCCCATTGTGTTTCTTCTCCTTTTTCTCTCTTCTCTCCACGGCAGCAAGTTCTTTCTCCCATTCGTATCACCCTAAATCCAGCTAAAATTGTTTATCTACATCCATTCTTGGTGTATCAATCTTTTCTCCTCTTCAAACTATTTTCGGTAAGTTTTTTTTCATATATATATATATCACGTATATATTTCTTTTGTTCAAAAAATTTATAATTTTTGTTTATTTATATCGTAAATTTATTTGAGTGAGGTTATTTTTGTGTATATTTAAACTAAATTAGTGATTTGTTATTTTATAAATATATTTTATTGAAAATTTGAATGATATAATTGTTGAATTTTATTTCTTATTTTTGGTATTTTAGGAGAAGATCGAGGTTACTAATTAACCCCAATTGGAAAAATAGTCGTTTAGGTATGTATGATGTTTCTTTAAATTTATTTATTGTGTTTTTTATTTTGTATTATATATTAGTTTTGTATTTATGTAAATTTAAATTTGATTAAATAATTTGATAGTTTAAATAATTAGATTTTATGAGTTAGATTTTAATTAATTTTGTATTTATATTACCATATTTTTATATTAAATTTATATAATTAATAGATATTAGATTTTTAGAGAAATTTTAGATTTACATTTAAATTAGATAAATGTCACTGTAAATTTTTTTAATATAAATGAAATTTAAATTAATATCGTGTCTTACAATAGATAATTAGATAGATTTTACAATTAAGATTTAAATAGGATTAAAGTATTTGTTTTTAATATTTTTAAAAAATATTATATTTGTGTAATGTGAACTTGTAATTAGGTAAGTGAATAATTATATAATTAAATTATTAGACATTAGGTAATTGAATGATTATAGATTTAAATATTAGGTTCATTATATTAGATTTAGATTTTAATTAGATAAATTGATAATTATATAATTAGATTATTAAATTAGTTGGTAATTAAATAATTATATAAATAAATTATTAAATCATTAGATAAGTAGAATAGGTATACTATAGTTAGATTTAAATTAGATAAATTTATAATTATAGAATTAAATTATCAGATTATTGAGTAATTAAATAATTAGTTATAATTACATAATTAAATAAATAATTTAGATGTAATTTCAAATTACATAAATGTATTTATTTTAAATCCAAATGATATTTCAATTAATATTGTACTTATTGTATTTTATATTAAAATTAAATAATTAGATAGATTTTATAGATTTAGATTTAAATGAGATTAAATTATTTGATTTTAATTTTTACTATATTTAACTACTTTATATTATATTTATTTAATTTTAGATTTACATTAGATAAGTGAATAATTATACAATTAGATTAGTAGATCATTCGATAAATAAAATAAATAAATAATTAGAAAAATTAATTTAAATTGAAATTTAGATTTGAATTTAAATTAGAAATTAAATTTAGAGAAATGTAATGTTGTATTTAGCTATTCAATGTAATGGAAGGCATTATGATGTTGCATGTACATTTCATATATAATTTAATTTTATGTGTATTAATTACAATAAATAGTTCATGGATAGTGATAATATTTTGAAATGACACAAGGTGACATTTTTAATCTTAGGCATCGTTTAAGAAAAATAAATAAAACTTTTATTACAGATCATGTGTAGCACATGTGGATTGAAATAATTTGTTCATTTATAATTCTTGAATTATTTAGTTTGGACAATTTTGAAATGTGATATTTATGTATAACCTATAATGTATAAATCGAGATTTATTTTATTTCATAAAAAGTAATTTCTTGTAACATGTCCTTTGTCATTTAAGTATACATTGGTGGATATTGTTTGATGTTTTAATATATAAAAAACAAAAAACACTTAATAATATCTACTTGTAAGTCATGTACTTTGAGGATATGTTGTCAAAATTTTTATAAAATAAAATAAGTCATGGTTTCATGCATCATGTGCTTCATATAAATATTATATTTTTAAATAGTGTAGGATCATCCTATTTTGAAGTGCGGTTGACATGCATACATATACACTAATAGAATAAATTTAACATACTAATATGTGAAATTGTAAACATCAGAATAGACAAAACTTAGATGTATACTGATAGAAAATTAGCTGAATACGATAAAGTTGTAAATGGATTCTTAAATTATGTTATTCAAAATTCTAATGATCCTGAGCAAATTCATTGCCCATGTATTAAATGTGGTAATATGATTGTGGTTTAATGTGTTAGTTTGTTCATATTTATATGTATATTGGTGAATGTTAGAGAAATAATTAATATTTAAGTATATTGTAGTTGTATGGGTGTGTATATGATGGTTACTTTGTTGGTTTATATATAGATTGATGTGTCAACAGAATGGATAAGTTTGGTGTATTAGTTTATTGATATATATATATGTATGTGTATATGTATGTTGGTATTTTGTGCATTAGAAAAAGAATTAATGTTTAATGTTAATTTTAATTTATGTATATGTTATTGTGATAGTTTGTGTATTAATGAAATTGATAGGCTTATTGTATTAGTTTGATAAGTTTATTATGTTAGTTTGTTGATATATATGTACAAGTTGGTGTTTTGATATATTAAAAAATAAAATAATATTTTATGTATATATATGTGTGTGTGTCAGTGTAATAGTTTTATTGGTTTACATGTAAGATGACATGTTTGTGAAATTGATAAATTTACTAATATGTTAGAATGTGAGTTTTATAAGTTGTGTATATTAGATAAAAATTTAATATACATATTCATATTTTAGTTCATGCACTTTAATTGTAAATTTAAAAAATTTGTTATTTATTATATTTTTTATTTTAAATTATAACATTTTTATTTTGTAGTTATGAAATGGTTATTTTGCAATTATTAAATTATTATTCATTATGATTAATATTATTTATATTTTTATTTAGAATTATAAAAATAAAAATTTAAAAATTCATAAAATAAGTTACCAAGATTTTTTCACGTATGTTGAAAAACCGTGATGAATAGTTTATTTTACTAATAATAAAAAATAAATTTTAAATTAAATAATTGTATGAACAAAAAATTTAAATGTAATATTTTTTTACAGTTATCTATCGAAAAAAAAAGTTTAATATCTAATAATTTAATATTATTTAAAAAATTATTTAATAAATAAAAAATATTTAATTAGTTTTCTTTCACGATTTTTCATTTATAAAACTGTAAAAATATGTGTTAACAAAAATAAAATATTATTTTTAAAATATTATTATTTTATTAAAATTAATATTTTAATAAAATTTTCTTCACAATTCTATGTAAAATCATGAAGAAATCTATCAATGAACCATTAAAAAAATATTATTTCTTTACAATTGAAAAATCGTGAAAAAAATGTATCATACTTCTTTCAAATTTTTATTTTTCACATTTTGAGAATCGTGAAAAAAAGTATTTTTAACCGTGAAAAAAACTTTATTTTCTTGTAGTTAGAGCTATGTTTTGGGATTAATATTGAGATATGTAAATTTAATTTATATTTGTACTTACTGTTTTTAAAATTTGTTTATTTTAATTTTATGTTGTACTAGAGAATTTAATTTAAAAATTAGGTCAACTTCTAGCATTAGAAATTAATTAAGAGCATGAAATAAATATAAGTTAAATTTGATTAAAAATAAAAAAAATGTGATTCATATTGAATTTAGATAATTAGAAACTATAAATTATAATTATCATCTTAATATTAGAAATTATATTTAAATTTAAATTTATAATGATATTCCTTACAACACCCAGTGGGTACTAATAGAACTTTTATTACAAAAGATTTTTCAACATAATAATGAATATATTTATATTTGATACTATAAGGTGCATTAGGTCTTGATCATTGTGAAACCCAAATTCACACAATACATGATGTTGATCCTTTAGAATAGTGTGATCTTTATGATATTCAAAATCTAATCTCAATGTGAATTAATAAATTTTCGCTTAACTTCTATTATTTTAAGAGAACGTTGACAATTATTAATGAATTTATCTTTTAGTGCACATATAATAATGCTTTTAGCCATTGATATCTCTCCACTTGAAAGAAGAGCTTGTAGAAGTTTTATATATAGCTAAGGTAACTATAAAAATTAATATTTGAATTATTTAGATGCAATATTCACACCTTGTTACACGTTATATGAATGATATTATTGATAAAAAAATAATGACATTATTTTTTAAAAAACAATTAAAAATTGTTTAATAATTATTTAAATAGTTTATATATTTTTAAATTTTAATTTGATTAATTAATTTTATGTTGTTAAATAAATATAACTTATGATAAAGAAACCTATACTCAATAAGAGGGTAGAGTTTGGGTATTTTGTATCAAACTTCTTGAAGGCCATGTAAGTTAAGATAATTATTTTAATTATTATTATCTCAACGTTTTCATAATCGTTATTTATTATTATTATTATTATTGATAATGATAGTCTAAAATTATTTTAATCAATTAAAATTTAATAACATTAAGAAAAATGAAAATTTTCTTTTTAACTAAAGACCTAGTATGAGATATAACATCTTACCTTTATTCATCACATCATTCTTAGGATTTTTCCTGATAAGACGTAAAACTCTTCAAAAGTACTAAAAAAATTCCAAGTCAAGTGTTTAGATAAAAGATAAAATGCCTAAATGGCTCACATTAACACATGATGCACTTTCCACAAATTTGCTGCAATATGAAAAATTGCCCATTTGATTGCCCAAAGCTCACATTCACCTTATTTTAACACATTAACTTCTGCAATTGTTACCACCTAGCAACTTGGAACTGGCTTTTCTTTGTACATAATGATTTTTTTTTTCAATTTAATTCACATAGGAGAAAAGTATGATATTACAAGCTCAATTACTTGTCATATAGTTATTCGAGACATTTCAAAATATTATTTATTTTTAATTTAAACACTTGATCTAGACAACACAAGGAAGACTACATTAAGGGCAGCACATTTGCTCTATATTTACAGGGGGTATTAGGGCTTCAAAGCCTTAAGATCGGCGTAGTACTTAGCCAACCATCCTTGAATGATCTTCACTTCGGTTTCTCGCTGTTTGATCAACCACTCAGGATCAGATTTGTGACTTGGTGCTAAGTCCAAGCAGTGAGACCCTACAAAAATAAAACAAAGTTAGTATCACAAGTTCAATGGGACAAAAAGTGATTATAACAAGATTTGTTTTTTTGTTTTTTGTTTTTTGTTTTTTTTTTGTGCTGGTTTACTAGAGCTAAGGGAGATAAGTACCTTTGATTGTATTCACTGCTAAAAGCGTGTCCGACAGGTTTTCCAGAACACTGAAATAAATCATATAATACTATCAATTTTGTACAGAAAAGTGAATATAAAATATTGTTAATATTGTTTTAACATTCATATTTTTTATATACCTCCCAGGTGACCAAGGATCTCTTAAACCATTGGAGAAAATTATGTTGCTGCCAAATCTTTTGAGAACCAGCTTTATGTCCTGCAGTTTGCATTTGAACAAAAATACACAAGGGACATGATTAGACTATATTAGATTTACTAATCTAATAAAATTATGTCATCTCCAACAAATGAAAAACACAATAGGTTGCAAGGTGACATACATGACCTCCATAATAAGTAGTTGCCCAAGAAGGCCGAGGAGGGACATGGTATTCCTTTGCACAGTCTTTGCTATAGCTCTTCAAATCGAAAGGAATCTCCGGAAACATGGTATCGGTTGTATCAATGGTGGAAATCAAAATATCACTGCATGTCTAATAGCAAGAAGAAGAGATCAACAGTTGGAATAAGGAGGAAAATACTATGGATTGCCTAATAAGGAGGAAAATACTATGGATTGCCTAAGCTAATAAGAAGAACATATAACATGATTTATTTCTTTTGAAAGCAACGAGTCTTCCTCAATACTGAAATTTTGTAGACACTTTATTAATATTCCATCTTCATCACTTTCGTTTTCGGGTCATATTTTAAGGAGACAAGTGAAGCAAAAAAGAAAAATAATTAAAAGAAATTAATGGTTGTTAGTATACAATATTTACCTGCCAACTCCACCCTATGACTGTTTCGTGTCCTAGCTCAGATGGAACATTTGGTTCATTAATATAACACGAGTTATTTCCTTTGAAAGCAACAAGTCCTGCAAATACCTTGCTAAGGGCATCAGTTCCAAAAGAATGCCCATCAATGCCATGGCATATTTGGGCAACTTGATGTATTGGTGGACGCTCATATTGAGCAGCATCACGATACATCCCAAATAGAACACTGAAAAGCTCACTCGCATCAGTTAAGGGCCTAGTAACCAGAACACAGGAGAGTAATCAATAAGAATGATGAAAACATTACATATATTTAATGAATCCAAGTCATATGGCAAGTGACATATAGTACTTGCAGGTCCTGAATATCTTGCTAAGTTTTGACAGACCATTCCCTTTAGAAATGATTTTCTCCATTTCATGCCATGACTTTATTATAGTGCGGTAGCAAGTCTCACTAGTTTGCTGCACATAATAAATAGATAATTATGGACCATCTGGAGCTTCGAATAATTAAGTGAATTGAGAGACGACAAAAAAAAAAGAGAGTCAAATTTACTGTATATCTTACTCTAAAATCTTTTGTCACAACTTTTAGGAATGCATTTGTTGGTGTAATTCCAATGAAACTGAGGATTGGAGCCGATGAAGCCAAAGCACCAATGGCAGCATGAGGATATTTGAGACGAAACCATGCTGCCAGCACTGAATAGAAAGAATTAAAGCGAACAAAGAAAGAAATTAAAAGTTGAGAGTAAGTAGGTCGGAAACGCATGTATGATAAAGAACTTTAAATGAAAATATCACATAATGTTAAATTTGAAAAGTACTTTTGAAAGAGGGTATATGGTGACTCACTTCCCCCATATGAGCCTCCGATGACGATTACCGGAGAATACTTAGCATTATACTTCTCCTTTATATGAAGAATGATTTCTGCATAATCTGCTAAAGCTTGAGCTGATGTAAAGTACCCACGTGCGCTTGCATTTTTTAGGACATCATCGAATGGCCCTAGTGGGACCGATTTTCCATAGTACCGATGCTAATAATGAAGAAGAAGAAAAACGAACAGATAGAAGGCTTAGAACAACATTTGCAACAAAACAAGCAGGTTCATGAATGAAAGAAACTAACATATAATGCCCGTCACAACCAATGAGTTCAACAACTAATGAGCTAGTATATTGAATTGTGAAAGTAAAAATGTGATACCTCTATAAATACTATTAGAGCCTTAAACTTGGAAGCATTCTCATCGAGAAAACCAACAGCAGCCAAGTCACTGTCAATAGGTGCTTCAGCACCAAGATAGGCAAAAATTGGTGCATTAGCCTTTCCCCCACCCCAGTACTTAAAGTTCATAACATATCTGTGTTTGAAAGTAGTGTAGCTTTCAGGTGTATAGCTGAAGTGATCAAGTGTTTGCTCATAAAAGAATGTTTTGAGATCTTTGGAGTGGGTTCTCAGCAAAATATCGGGGTTAAGCAAGATCGTTCCTCTGGTTGGGCTAAGGCTCGGTGGGGGAATTCGTTTTGGGCTCACTGCAGTTGAGAAAGCTATAATAACACCAAAAAGAAGCCATTGAAATGAAAATAGTGGAGAGTACTTCATGGCTATCGGGTAGAGCAGAATGCTGAATCTTTAGGGAAGGTCGTTTCTGCTGCAAAGCACCCTCACCAACTACATCCTTTATAGCATAGGATTCCTGGAAATGAACTGGAAAGTTATTGTGGCTGTGGTTGACTTGCCATGCCCTTTATTAACAAAAAGATGTGTATGTAATTCAAAGGGACTATTATGTTAATTTAAAGAGTGTTATTAACTGAAATTAAAATAATTAGTTTGCTAACAGAGAAAGAAGTCTTTAATTTTTAACAATTGGCAATCCAGCTCATATAGGAGTTGATAAGTTCGAAAATCTTGGGAATTTTAGAGAAAAAGCAGGCCATAAACAAATCTGAGGTGCCTTAGTTTGGCTCTCTTGATTTGTATAATTAAATTACAAAGAAAAAAAGAAAATTATAATCAAGACAAGCTCATGGCTAAGTAGTCAAAGAAGAGTGAAGCTAGACTTCCATATTCTTAGAACCGATTTTAATCTTCAAGCTCGTTTCATCATACACGATATATGAACAAGATTAATCTTCCTAAACCACGACAGATATTTGGTTAATTACTATTTGTTTTTTTTGGAGTGATGCTTAGAGAGTTATTATTACCTAAGAACCAACCATCTCCTGCTGGTTCGTATTCACACTCCTTTCCTTCGGGCCCTTGCATTATCCGTTGTTCTGCTTTTGGTAGGTAAAGCGGAAAGCGCGGAGGGGGTTAACGTGCATCACATTTCACAGAATTAATGAAATGGAATGTGGATCATCATTCACTCCATGCTAATCCACTTTGATTTGATGCTCTAGCTTTTTATCATCTTTATTCTCCTTTTGCTTTCTGTGTCCTCATGGAAGATGCTGGTCCCAAGAGGCTACTTTCATCCACAAAGTTCTCACTTAATCATGTAAGCCTCACTGGATAGATTCCCTTTGCACCCAAATATATATGTTCTTCTCTTTCCTTTCGCTACTAAAGTATATAGAAAGTGAATTCTTGCTTTGTGAGAGCCCCACAGTCAAATTCTGTGCCTTAGTTCATTCTGGGTAGCCACAAAATTGAGAAATACATCAAGGACTCAGAAGCATATCATGCTATTGCTTTCACATAAATCTTTAAGGTTTTCAGATTTTAATTAGTTTCCAACTATGAATGTGTGACACAAATATAGAAAATTATTATATGCATGTCAAGTGCACGTGAGTCAAATTAGTAATAATTGTTGCGGAATATAATATATATATATATATATGTAAGTAATTCAGTAAGTCTTGGATGTTCGTGGAAAGGTTATTTCTTTGCGTTATAAAAGGAAGTTCAGTTCAGCTTTACAGATGAGAGTTGTTGATGTGGTTGCCAAAGAAGAGCCAAAAGGACAGCTGGCTTCAATTACTAAATGAATGCACTGAGGTGCAGGGGCGGCTCGGGCATTCAGGCCTTTGTCTAGTTTCCATTTTTCTAGTGATGTCCTTTTAATTTATTTTATTTTAAAATTTTTATTATTTTAAATTTTTGGTGTTATATATATACATATATATATAGATTCAATTTGGTGAAGTTTTTTTTTAGTTAATTTTGATTTTGTAAAATGAAAATTGAGGTCAGATTTGAAAGGTTGGTGGGTAGATGTACCCTTCTCTAGATTTAGGCTCACTATTGATTTATTTTAAATTTTTTAAAAAGCATATATTAATTTAATTAAGTTTAAATAATTTTAAATTTACTATTGCTTTTTTAAATTTTAATGGTTAATTTTTATATTTTTATATTTTTTTATTGTGATCAACATTTTTTTCCTTCATTTTAATATTTAAGGTGTCATATTATTCAAAAATTAACATTTAAATTTTTTTAATTTTATAAATTTTTATAATTAATTATGTTGAATATGTGTTTTCAGCTACTTTCTTAAATGATACTTCTTGTGTTGTTTTGATCAAGTGAGAGTAATGAATTGCCAAAAAGTCACTAGCATAAAGTTACTTAGTTAAGGGATCAACCTTGACCATGTAGGCAACGACTTATGAAGGTGAAAATGCATGCTCCGAAATTAGAGAGGGAAGTGAATGAGAGGGCAGAGTTTCCAAGATAGAATCAAGAAAGAGATTCAGAGAGCTCTTAAAGAGAGTTAGTAAGGCAACCATTGTCGGTTTGTGAGAATTTTTTAACAAGAAAGAGGTCGAGGTGGTATGTAAACTTTAAGAAATTTGTGTTCGTACTCTGAGTCCTTTCCATGTTGATTGCAATTCATTAAATTATTCATTAGTGAGCTATTCAATCTCTTATTTTGGGAGATTCATCCATGTACATAGGTATTATGCAAGTTAAATCTTGGTTGTGCATGTGTGTGAGTGTGCTTCCTTCATTTTTCTGTTATTGTTCATCCATGTATATCTTATTTCTTGACCTAATGATTTTGATTGAGTTTATAATTTAAACCTTTGGATGAATAATGTTGCTTAGTGAGTCACGATTGATATGAACCAATTATCTTATTATTAGAGTTAGATTTTAATTTCATATTTTTTTTGTTGCAACTTATAAAAAATCTATAACTGAAGAAACTAGATTATTGACACTACAATAAAATAAACACACTTAATAAATGACAGTTTTATAAAAAAAAATTATCATTAAAAATATAAAAATTAAAAAAACAAAAGCATTTCATCACATTTCTTGCAAGAACCATCGTGAAAAAAAAAATTATCTTGTTGGTTCAAGGGCAGTGAAGATAAATTGGAAAGATTTCTCATTAGGTTTTGAGAAACTGCTAAGAATTAATGAGAAATTGGTGAGATTTCTTGTCGATTGTTAAGAAATTGACAAGAAATCTCTTGTATCTCTAATAGTAAGAAGAGACATATTATATGCTTTATTGATGACTTTACTGCAAAAACATGAAAATATTTTTTGATATGGAAATCTAAATCATTAAGCATGTTCAAACATTTTAAGAGTTATGTTGAGAAAGAAGTAGGAGAATACATTAAATGTTTGAGAACAAATCGAGAAGAAGAGTTCATATCACCTAAATTAAATGAGTTTCCATATAGCATGGCATTAAGAGGCAATTGACTGCAACATATACTCCAAAACAGAATGGAGTAACTGAAAAAACAAATCGAACTATGATGAACATGGTTCGATGCAGCGTTGCAAAGAAGAATTCTGAAGACTTTTAGGCCAAAAGTAGTAAACTAGACAATACATGTTCTAAATCGGAGTCTTACATCAATTGTAAAGAATCAAACAAGAATGAAGTGTTTGCATGGAAACTCACTAATCTTCCTACAGTGCAAAGAAGATTTGAGTAAAAATGGGTTTATAAGACATAACTCAAAGAGAATGAAGCAATGGACAAGTTGAAGGCTTATTTGGTGGTAAGGGATATGTGCAACAGCTAGGGATAGACTACATAGAAGTGTCTGCATTGGTTACGAGAATGGACACAATGACAATGATTGTGGCTTTAGCTGCTCAAAGAGGATGGACTCTCCATCAACTCAAATTTACCTTTTTGCATGGCGAATAAAGAGGTGTATGTGAAGTAATCGAAAGAGTTATGAACTGAAGAACAATCCTTAAAGTTTATAAATTAAAAAAAAAAAAAGGCTATATATGGACTGAAAGAAGCTCCATGGACTTGGTTGAGTTGTATTGAAGCTCATTTCATAATAAGTGAAGGGTTTGAGAAGTGTTATAGTGAGCACACTTTAATCATTAAAACAAATAAGAAAGGGAAGATTCTCATTGTCAATTTATTTGTTGTTGATTTAATATTTACTAGTAATGATGAATTGATATTCGTTGATTTTAAAAATTACATGTTGAGGGAGTTTGATATGATTTATATAAGGTGAACAAAGCTTTTTGTTGATATGGAAGTTTATCAGAGGTCAGATGGGATTTATATTTGTTAGAGGAAGTATGCTTTGGATGTCTTGAAGAGATTTAGGATGGAAAACAACAACTCAGTTCATAATTTGATTGTTCTAGGTTGTAAACTTATTAAAGAAGAGAATGGGGTTTGAGTTGACGAGACTTGCTCAAGCAATGCTGGGATGCCTCGTGACCTTAATAACTATAAGGCAGGATTTGATGTTTGGAGAGTGTATAGCTTAACTAACTAAGTTACATTTGATGGTAGCCAAGAGGATATAATGAGTTACTTGAAAGGAACCATTAGACTTAGAGTTCTCTATAAAAAGGCAAGGAATGAAGGTCTGGTTGGATATGCAGACAGTGACTATGCAGAAGATATAGAATATAGGAAAAGTACATCATGTTATATCTTTATGTTGGGATCTAGAGCTATTACCTGGTGGACAAGGAAGAAACTTATAATCGCACTCTCAACTACTATAATAGAGTCCCATAGCTTTAATTGCTTGTGCTAGTCAAGCGATTTCAAGAAAAGAATTATTGAAAGCTAAGTTTTGGAGGAAATTAAGTGTACCATTGTTGAAAAAGAAAATTTAAAACGAAAAAAAAAAAAAGAGGTATGAATGAAAAGGTGCATGTACCTTTCCATTGAATATGCATCCTTTCTTTTAGGTTTTTTGAAAGATATATTCCTTCAAAAGCCACTTTAGACACCTATAAAACCCCCATCATATATATTTTTATCATTAAAAAAAAACTAACTTATTCTTTCTCCCTCTTTTGAAAAACAAAACTAGTTTTGAGAAACAACAATTATAAGTTAGTTTGTTGTTCTTGTAAATTAAAGTACTACTTTCACAAGAAGAGATCTTATATCTTGAGAAATATTCATCATCAACTCAACAACACTAATTGTAGGTGATTTCGTTTTAAGGATATAGAGTCAAACTCTAACTTCGATCTAACACAAGTACACTGTTACGTGTTACAAATTATTGTAAATTTAATTTAATTTATTATTTATCTAATTGCTTAGTTGAACTAATTTAAATATTATTTCAAATTATCGATTTGTGCATTTTCGAATATAACAACTACAATTCTTTGTGATAATTGTTTCACAATTAAGCTGTAAAAAAATCCCGTATTACATGAATAAAGCAAGCACATTATTCTGCACTTCCATTTTCTTCATGATATGCATGTCAAACAAGAAGGAACAATTGAATTGGTTTATTGTGAAACACAACATCAACCAGCAAACGTGATGACGAATCCTCTCTCCTAGTTAAGCTACTTGCAATTGGTATAGTTTAGGGAAGGGAATGAAGAGAAAATTTGGGGATTAAGTTAAAGTTTTGATTCTGATTGAATAAATCCTAAATAAGTCCTACTCTGAAGGTTACTTGTTTATTGTTTCCTGTTTTTGGACTTGAGCTATTTTTTCCTCTTTCTGTTGAAGTTTGTAAGAGATTATTCATTGTTTAATAAAACTCCAAGTTATTTTTAAAATATATTTTATGTTTCCATTTCTAAGAAGCATCATTTGAAATATTAAATTTAATAAAAAATTAAATTATTTTTAAAATATATGAATTACTTATAGAATATTATTAACTATCTTACTTAAGTTTAATTACATCACAAAAAAATGAATTAATTATATTATCAATTTAAAAAATTGTTATTAAAATTTAAAAATTAAATGTAATTAATAATTTTATATTTTAAAAAGTAAAAAAATTAAATATTAATTAAATTATTATAGGCAGACCTCACATATTGATTTTGCTTAAGACCCCAAAATGCTTGGCGTCATAACTCAGCATTCCACCAGTGTTACTACAATTGGGGGAATCTAAAGCTATTTGCTGATTGATTTGTTCGAGTTTGAGGTGTCCACAGGTTGGCCTTCTTCTTATCTTCCTTAACTTTTGGTGAAGTCACCAAAAGCAGCAAAAGTGGAGACATTTCCATGCCTTCCAGGAAACGGAGGCAACAAAAGAAAGTGATAATAAATAGTGTACACGAGGAGCTACACAATGGAGAAGATATATAATTGTTTTCTTACCATGCTTATCCCACTTTACCTGAAGTCCATGGTCCACCCCAAACCTATAGTGGAAGAGAAAAGGAAACAGCCCCGGAGAGTGTGGGGGTTTATGATTGATAAGAGTGGAGGCAATTCAATAAGAGTTACATAGGAGGTTCAGTGTTGAGAATAGTGAGCTGCACCATCGCTTGTGATGAACACGGTAGTGGGCCTCGAAATCTATATGCATCATTATCTTTCGTTACCTTCAGAGCTAGGCTCCATGCGTTTGACGGGGTGGTTGGTATCATGGCTATAAAGCTCACAGAAAAACATATTTAATCGACATAAATTATACCAACAATGATGGAAGAATTAAACTGTCTTTTATAAAGTTGTGCTCATGACTCCCAACCTAAGGTGCAAGCACTAGTGTTGGATGAAACGAATGTTTACTCTCTTCATAGCCTTTTCTTTGTTGATTACTGCTATTACAAATAGTGACCCAGTAAACTTTACTTGTTACAGCAGAAGGAAAATATTAAAACATGTGTTTCCAACCTAACATTTTGCCAGGCTACATTCGCAAACTGTGCACAGATTAGTCTATCTGATGGCCCTAACCACATCTATAACCAGAGGCAGCGCTAAGGTGCGAGGGGATTTCTGCCCTAAAAAATAATCATCTGATGTGATCCGTCAGGTACAAAAGAATGCTGAAAGCTCAAAATGTTGCTTCACTCTCATTTCAGTGTCCCTATTCACTGTATTTGAACTGATCCGAAGTCTTTGATCACTTTCTCTTTCTTAAAACCCTAAAATCTCTGCATCTTGCAATGGCAACAATATTGTGAATGGCAATGATTTCACCTTATATTTCTTTCCATTACAGGTTGTTCAACAATATTTTTTATTAATTTAAAAATGCAAATATTATTTTTAAAATATAAAAACTTATTTATAATATGAATCAAATATTTAAATTTTAAGATATTTATTTAAAAATTTATATAATTAACAAAAAAATAGAATTTTTTTTTGACAAATATATTAATAATAATAATATTATTTTAAAATTAGTATTTGAAAATTATGGTACATATATTTTTTGAAATCTTATAATATTATATTTAAAATTAATTAAACAAACTCTAAATTTTAAATAGTTCAATAGAATTTTATGTTTTAATTTGTTTCATTTAAATGAGTTTTAAAGTTGATAAAAAATAAATTAAAATTCATTTTTTTATAAATCTAATTATTTAAAAAAAATTATTAAAATAATTAGATAAATAAATTTAAAATATATATCTAACTTTCTTAAGGAAAATTCTTCCCTTAAAATTTGTTTCAACATTATGCTTGACGTCACTTGTCCGATCCTTTTGGAGGGGGGGAACTCCTTTTAGTGCTCTGGCGATTTATCAAAATTAATTAGGATAATTTTGTGCCAACAAGACACAATTAAATCATGTAAGCCCTACCATAATATATAAAGTACTATTATTGAATTTTTTATTCGTCCGTACATTATCATATAAGATAATGTAAATTCATTTTTCTTTTATCTTTTTATCTCAGATAAATCTCTGCCGCCTTAACCAAAAAAAGGGAAAAAAAATCCATAATTGTCCATACTGATATTTTGGTCCTGCCAAAGTTCATGTAAATTCTCCTCAGTAACCAGGACGGTTGTCAGTTTTCCTGATAAGTCTGGCGTTGTACTCCGCAATCCAAAGCTCAATGATCTGGACCTCCTTTTTCCTCTGTGCAACCAACCATTCAGGGTCGCTGGGACTAGGAGCACGTAGATCCAAGCAATGGGCACCTGATTGCGATAAATAAGTCTTTCGTCAATGTTATTTTCGAAGCTCTATCTAACTACTTCAAACCCAACAAGGAACCAACCTTCTTCCGTATATACTGCCACAATGCTTTCAGATATGTCTTGCAAGACTCTATAATTTAAGAACCACCGACAAAAATTGGAGTTAGATTGATGCAGTATGAAAAAGAATAACAGAGCTAAAGAGTTCTTGATTCTCTACCCTCCAGAGCTATATGGGTCTCGCAGGCCATTGGAGAAGATTATATTGCTAGCAAAATTTCCTAGTACAAATTTTATGTCCTGTAGGTATTACCAGAACTGTTAGTGGTCATGAAATGATCATTGTGCAGATTAAAGAATAACAAGTGGAATAAAACGAAGTAATAATCCTACTGGGGAGAAAGGTTAAACTTACATGGCCACCAAACTCTGTTGTGATCCAATGAGGCCTTGGTGTGATACCAAAAACTTGTAAACAGGCAGCCGTGAAGTTGTTTATATCAAAAGGGTCTGGTTGGAACATTGTGTTGTTAGCGCCCCATCCAATTGGCATTACCATCTCGGTACATGTCTATGGCATGCAAACCAAATGAAAAATCTCTTAAGAATGGGTCATGCCAGATAGTGATGGTGACTAGAGGGGTAGGGAGGAACTGGAAAAACTGAGTACTTCAAGTACCTGCCATGCCCATCCACTCTTGTTGTTCAGTTTTAAATCAAATACATAATTGCATGAACCACCTGAAAAAGTACTTGCGTTGAGCCCTCTGGCGATTCTTCCAAGAACATCTGTTCCTTGTGGTGCTCCGTCAATGGCATTGCATATCTTGTTGACCAGGTTTGATGGGGGGTTGTCAAACTGAGCCGAAGCCATATACATGGTTTCCAAAGAAACCTTGAGCTCCTCGGATGAATTTAAAGGCCTTAAAATTGGGTACAAATGAAGAAATTCCCAAAAAAGAAAAAATGAAAAGGAAAAAGTGACCAGTTATGAGTTTGGTATAATTGCATAAAGCTATAAAATTGTCTCTTGGGAAAGATTAGTAGCTAGATAGTTACATGCATGTGCTGAAGATATTGCTAAGATTCACTAAACCATTTGTTTGGGCTGCAACTTTGTCAATTTCAGACCAAGACTCTCTTATAGTGTTGTGACAACTCTCACTAGTTTCCTGCATCACCAAATGCAAGAATGGCAGTAAGCAGACAATTCAAATTATAAACTTAGCCTTGACTCTACACATAATTAATCTTCGCAACAGCTACTGGTGACTCACTCTAAAGTCCTTGGTGACAATCACAGGGTAGCCGTCTTGTGGTGTGATGTCGTCGAAGTAGAGTATCGGAGCAGATGATGCCAAAGCACCATAAACGACATGTGGATATTTCAGACGAAACCATGAAGCAAGCACTGGTTCATAATTTATTTGAAACCAGATTAAGAAAACTTTTCCAGTGACAACAGTATTGAGTTTTGATTTGCAATCAACTTACTTCCACCGTAAGATCCTCCAATGGCTATGACGGGGCAACTTTCTGCTGACAGATTCTTCTTGAGATGAGTTATCAACTCTGCATAATCAGCCAATGCCTGCGATGAGCTGAAGTATCCAAGGGTGCTGGCATCTTGAAATGATTGATCTCCATATGGCATTGAGTCTCCATAGTAACGATGCTACAATGGACCTCACTATTAGTCAAACTCCAAATAATTCATGTATTTAAAATCATGCAATACAAGACATCCCCAAGGTTTAAGGTACGTATCTTATAACCAGACCTTACTCATTAATTAGTTCTTTGGTGGTTGATGTAGAAGTCATTATGCTCAGAGAAAGTTCATGAGGTCATAAGCCATATTGATTTTACATTTATAGTAGGTTGTCACATATCATGAAACTTTTATCCCTCTTTTAGTCATAAAAGATCTTACAGCAAATATAAAAAATAATTTAATTTGTTCATCATCAATGGGTTACCTCTATATAAAGCAGCAGGCCGTTAAAACGAGAAGCAAGCTCGACCATGAATCCAGCAGATAAAGCTGCCCAATTTATGGGAGCCTCATCGCCTGTGTAAACAAAGATTGGAGAGCTGGCATTTGCACCACCCCAGTACTTGTAGTTGATAATATGTTTCTGTTGAAAAGTCTGATAGCTCTCTGGTTTGTAACCGAAATGGTCAAGTGTCTGTGTGTAATTATATGCTACAAAATCAGGTGGGAGATCCCCATAGGACTCAGTCTTAACTGATCGTCTCATGTATCTCGTCGCCATGCCATGTCTTGGCATCCAGGGACTTGCTACAGATACACGTCCTGTTGTAATTAAAAGCATCAGAGAGAACAGTTTAAGCGGAAATCTCTGTGCCATTTCTGAGCAGCAGAGATTCAGGTACCCGTTGTCAAGGTTATATAGGTAAAGTTTGGCTGTGTGTTTCGTTGATGCACCATTGGTGTTGCTTGGCTTCTTAGTGCAATACTAAGTCACCATATTGGCCTTTTCCGAAACATTTAGGTTTTGGACATAGTTTTTTTGCATTATCTGCATATTCAAAGATGCTTTTACTATGTAGCCGGCGCCTACGATAATGACCATTAAAAGATTTTTTAAGTTTTTGAGAATATCAAATTTATAGACGTCCGCTTATTGGCATTACTTGTATTCACTTATTTATAAGGTAACGAAAACAAAAATTGATACAATCAAGAAAGAGTATTCGGGATAATGATGTCTGGGCAAAGCTCTTCTTTTTCAATTTATGGTTTGTCTTGGCTAGATGATTCATCTATGGCGATATGAGCTCCAAGAAAAGTAAATGGATAAGATATATATGTTGTATTATCTATGGACATTAAGTAGCCATACAACGTTTTGATGATGCAATAGTGTCGCGAAGTGTATTAAGGAGAGTTTACCATCATTACACCACTGTTAGAGGGGATGAAGCTTTGCACTTAGACCAAATCCATGCATCAATAGAAATGCTTGGTCCGCCTCATGTAAGTCTGGCCCTTGAGAAAAGTCCACCTTGCATAACCAAAAAATTACCCACTAGTTGCTCCACATCATGGTCCTCAAGGAAAGAGAGGCAGAGATGGCTGTCCCATAGGAGCTTCATCTTAACCAGATGGAAAAAGCTCAAACAAGCCAACTAAGTTATAAAAACCTAGAAGAGATGGAAAAAGAAAAAAAGATTCAAATTCGATAGAGAAAAAGAACAACCAAGTCAGACATATCCCATGCTAAGTACCAATAGATGAAAAATCGTAATGAAAATCAAAGATATATAAACGCCTGATCCGATGACTTCGTCTCATAGGCCCTTTGGCTGAGAAAAATTCAGATAAATTTTTTCATTTCCACAGGAGACATGGGCATGACACAGATGAATGTATCCAGCTAAAACAAGAAATTGAAGCATTGATTAGGGATGGATACTTAAAAGATTAAGTGAAGAAGGAAACCCATGTGGAGGAATAGAATTCTAAGCACAAGGAAGAGGAAAAAAATTCGACTGAAGGAATTTTGTGAAACAAAGATGAAGAAGCAAGTCCTTAAGGTGGGACATTGGAATGCAACATGAGGCAAACTCCAAAGAACTTTTGTTAAAATCTGACAAGCAATTTAGATCTTGCTCTAGAAAGCTAAAAATTCTGATTATGTGGGAAAGATCGAAGACAATGCTAACTCAGTGATTACTTAAATCAAAAATTTTAAGTTTGTAGTTTGACACCACAAGGAAGAATCTTTGATAAATTCAGATAATTCTCTAAATAACCAAGAGGAAGCAACATTCATAGTAATTTTCATTCACCAGAATTGTTTCTAATAAAGCTTGCATCCTCTTTAGATAGGGTTAAAAAATATATAAAATTAGAAAGTAATAAATATCTTAAACTTGGAAAGTAAATATCAAATATTTGAAAGAAAATAATATCAAATATTATTGACTACTTTTGGAAAGTAAATTTTTTGTAGCAAATCTGTCTACATCAAGCTCTATAATTCCTATAACTAATCTTCTTGTAATACAACTACCTAAATCAAGCTACTTTAATTACGTTGATTAAGTATGGATTTACGCTTTTGGGCCCATGTCAGAATGCACTATTTTGGAATTAGTCAAGATATTGTCAATTAAACTATTAAATGCTTCTTAGATTCTTTGTCTTTTGCTTTTATAATTGACCCAGTTGGAATATGCAATGTGTCCTTTATTGATACTTATTAATTGGATCTCATCATTTTCCCTCTCGTTAAAAGGATTCAACCTCCAATCTTCACTTACATCAAAAGAAGAAAGATAAAAAATATTAAATTTAGCACTAATGTCATACTCACTTCCACATACATTCAAGGACTTGAAACAAATCATTCCCTCTAGGATGTAACTTTGACTACCTTACGGGTAGAAAATCTTTCATTCCTTATACGCAGCCAAACCCAATCACTAGATTCAAAGATAACTTGACCTTAGTTGGCTTTAGTTGTATATTACTCATTCTTCTTTTTCATTTATTGGTTTACACTGAAATGAAGTTTTTTTTTCACCATCTCAGCCTTCTTTTAAGTATCCAAACTAATCCTCTTATTAGCTGCAAAGGCAACAACTGCAAAAGAATGAGTGGATTACATTTATAAACAATCTCAAATGGTGAAAAAGAAGGTAGTTGAATGAATAGTCCTACTATATGCAAACTTAATAAATGGAAACAAACTTCTCAGTTTTTCAAGTTCCTTGGATTCATAGAATGTAGTAAAGTAAATGAGGTTTTATTTACTACCTCAATCTATCCATCCATTTGAGGATAACCAGTAGTTGAAAACAACAATTTGGTTCTCAACTTACCCCACGGAACTTTTCAAAAATAGCTAAGAAACTTAATATCATGATCAGAAACAACAATTTAGTTCTCAACAATGGTTCCTCGATTGCTACTTAGTGTATTCTTCAACAATTATGGCTATCAAAAATTAACGATTATAACCATCGGCAAAACACTTTTAGCTTGTAGCAGAATGACATCATTGTTACAGTATTGATGACCTTCAGGTTACCTGTTTTCTACTGGCTCTTAGAGTGATAAACTGTGGCATCTACAAGCATCTAACGTAATAAATATTACAAAGCTACTCAAACAAACTAATTTAAGGAATGAAACACAAAAATAAGACACAAAATATGGATAAAACAAGCAATGAAATATCATAAATTAATAATCAACAAAAATGAAAAATAAGGGAGGAAAAGGCAAAATAAACCATAAAACGACAAATCAATACATGACTTGGCAAAGGACACGATTTATATATATAGTTAAGCCACAATTTAAGAACATAAGTCAAGATTTAAGGAGATAAGTTATGATCTAATCATATGAGACATGATTTAATGGTTAATCCATGATTTAATTATTTAAGCCACGAAATGTCTCTGCCAAATCATTGTGATTTAACCTATGATTTTGCAGTCCCTCTCAAGTGCAGATGATGCATTCTTTGGTTACAAACCAAACCCAATGTTGTATTTTTAAGCACACGACAATATCACAAAACACATATGAAAACTTAGCACTTTGATAACATGCATCAAACAATAAAACCCATTGAAAAAATCCATCCAGAAGATGCAAAACCAATATTTGATGATATCAAATCGAGATAAATGCACTAAAAGCATAAACAATCAAACAATAAGTCAAACCTATCACCATAAAAAAAAAATAAAACAAGCCATACATTATGGGTGCCAACGAAAATCATTCAACATGTTTATTGTCAATAATTGCTTTGCCATTAATAAAATTGTTTCAACTTAAACATGTGTTTGCAAGAGCTTACACACTGATAACCCTGGACATCCCATAAATATCATTCATTTCTTATTTAAACATCTGATTTGAGGACAAGGAGGAATACATCAAGGGCAACACACATAGATGCATATTTAGATGGACTTTTGGTGTTTCAACGCCTTAAGACTGGCGTAGTACTTAGCCAACCATCCTTGAAAGATCTTCATTTCGGTTTGTCGCTATTTGATCAACCACTCAGGATCAAAATTTCTGACTTGGTGCTAAGTCCAAGCAGCAAGACCCGACAAACATAAAACAAGTTAGTATCACAATTTCAACGGGACAAAAAATGATTATTACAAGATTTGTTTTTTGGTTTTAAAGGGGATAAGTACCTTTGATTATATTCACTGCCAAAAGTGTGTCTCATAGGTTTTCTATAACACTGAAATAAAACATATAATATTATTAGATTTTATACAGAAAAAGTGAATATAAAATATTATTAATATTGTTTTAAAGTTCTTCATTTTTATATACCTCCCAGGTGACCAAGGATCCCTTAAACTGTTGGATAAAATTATTTTGCTGCTAAATCTTTGGAGAACTAGTTTTACGTTCTAGAGTTTGCATTTGATCAAAAATATACAACTTGACATGAATAGAAGATATTAGATTTACCAATGTAATAAAATTTGTCATGTCCAACAAATGAAAAACAGAATAGATTGCAAGGTGACATACATGACCTCCATAATAATTACTTGCTCAAGAAGGCCAAGGAGGAATATGAAATTTCCTTTTAATTGAAATTGAAAGGACCTTTTGACAGAAACATGGTATCAGTTGTATTAATGATGGAAACCAGCATATAGCTACGTGTATAATAGCAAGAAGTTTCCATCACCACAAAAGCTCCTAAGAAGGAACAAAAGTAGAAATCAAGATTAGCAAAGTTATTGTGCTTATGACTATTGTGCATTATTTTGTGTAATAAATATTTCTACTTTTAAACTGTGCCACCTAATTTTCATCAAAAAACACTTTAAGGGATTGATTTTTTATATTATTTTTATTTATCTATAATTAGAATAAGAACCAAAGTGAGTAAAAATCAAAATAAACAAAAATCCAAATGAAGAATCAAATTCAAAAATAGATTATTTATTTGGACTTTAAGAGTTTGAAATTAAAATAAAATTCATATAATTTTATCTTCATTCATCCTAATAAATAGAAAAATATGAGATTCATTTTGATTCGCCACTTTAATATCTTCACTCTTAATTAAGAAACACACTGTTAATTTATGGCTTTACTTCAGTTTCTTACACAATTAACTGGGCAAAATCCTAGGTAATTCGTTTATTCATGACATTAAAGTTATAATTATGATAAAAACTCCTTTGATTATAAACACTTTGTTAATCTTATGTCTTGTACCAAGGTGTTTCTATTGTGGTCTGTTCATTATGCTATTTTCTATTTTTGTTAAGATTCTCTAAGATCTCTTATTTGAATGCTTATTTTCTCTCCTTTCTTTCTAACTTTTTCTCCTCCTCAAAGGATTCTCAACTCTTGGTTAAGGTGAGTATTTATAGGCCCTGGCCAAGGTTGACCTCGCTAAAAAATACCTTTTACAGGCTCCACTGCAATACTGCCTTGTTGCACCAACAACAAAATGTTGCTACCATGTTGCACTATTGCCTTGCTGCAGTAGGATGATGCATCCTTGTTGTAGCTCTTTTTTAAAAAATTAATTATAATTTAAATTTTTATGAATTTTTTTTAAATCTTCAATCTCAATCATGAAACAATTTGTCTAAATTGATTTGAATGAAATTAAGTGTCTATAGACAATGTCATCAAATAAGCCACGATTAGCAATTATGATAATTATAAAAAGTAACTTGCCCACGAAAAAATACTATTGTGGACACAGATCACTATGAACGCATATTAAACAACTATCACCCAAAGTGACTAACCTGACATTCACAAAGTTAACATTATGTATAATGCATTTTTAAGAATTACTTATATTCATAAAATATTAAATCCTCTCTAAAAACAAATGCTCAACATGGGATCAACGTAGAATCTAAACATAATGCAATGGGTATCACAGAAAAAAGAACCCAACAAAAGAAACCTAAAAAACACAGCTTGGGTTTTCGCTTTCTGCATAAAGATACACATATGATCACAAAATCATCCTTAAACAAATCCATAAATTATATTCACAGAATGGGTCTCTGGTGCTTGACCAACCTCACTACCGACTAAAGCAATAGAACAAAAAACCCCATGAATGCATTTACAGAAAAATGGTGAACATAAACCCATGAACCATCCAATATACGTTTGAATAGAAATTTCAAGAAATCTATGTAACATTGTTACTAATTCTTTAGTGAGTTAATCATCTTCTCCATCAAACACCACCATCCAAAGCATGCGACCCACCTTTAACAATGTGAAAATCGATCTTTCCACGCAATATATACAACCTACCTTCAAGGGTATCAAAATTTGACCAATTTGCAGAGAAATCGAAGAGGGGAGATAATAAAATGAGTTTGTTTTTACTTAGGATTGGCGAGGAAGAAAAAGAAATGAGAAAGGTTAAGATGATTTTTGCATACCTGGGTGGACAAAAGAAAAAAGAGAGTGTGGTTTTTAGTGACTTTGAGTCAAGTCTCATCATTTAGCCCATGACCCATTGGGTAGCTCGTTTACGAGTTGGTCTATTGGATTTTAATTTGACCCATTTATTAATAAGATCGGGTTAAGATTGTTTATTTGAAAAATGAGCTAATTAAACTATGGGCTTGAAATTTTGAAGCAAGCCACTCGATAGGTCGACCCATTAAGATTAATCATTTGATCATAATCAGGTCATATTTGCACCAATTTGTTAGAATTAAAAATCAACTATAATTGAGTTATAAAGGTCAGCCCGTTATTATCAATAAATTGGTTATATTTTAATCAACTCATTAAAACCAACAAATGAATCATATTTAATCTTACCCAATTAAATTATTAATAAGTTTTATTTTGATAAGTGAAATCGAGTTAATTTATAGTTATAATTTATTAGACATAAGAATGAGTTTGACACCTTATACAATTAAGCACTTATATATTTAAAAGATTTGAATTTGACAAATAAAATAATGCAAGATAGTGCAAGATTGAAAAATATAACAAAATAGTTAACAAATATCAACATATAAGGAATTGAATTTAATGATACTAGTTTTCTTAAAGATTAAAAATTATATAGCACATATAAGTTTACGTAATCTTTTTAATTTAAAGATGTACTTAATAATGAAATTGAGAAATATATATGATTGATAAGTAAGTAAGTATCGACCTAGATCTGATGTACTTATCCTGTAGTGATACATCAAATTTTTAAAATTATATTTATTTAATCAAATATAATTATTTATTTAATATTATGTGCAAATAATTTTTTTATATTATCTATTTTAAGATTAACAAGTAATCTAATTTATAAAATATTAATTTATATGTATATAAAACATAATAAAACCGATATAATACTTTTATTAGGCTTACATATGTGGACATACATAAAATCTATATAAAGCTAAAATAAAAAAAAATTCGTTTAAAATCCAAAAATAATCTACATAAAACTCAAATAAAGTCCATTTAAAACCCAAAAATGACTCATATAAAATTCAACAAATTAAACGCATGAATAAATCATGAGTTATATATTAATTTTTAAAATGTATGAATCCAATCCGACTGGTTAATATAAAAAACCCATCAAATAATGAACGGGATCAGGCTTGGATCATAAATTTTTGTTGTCAAGCCTGATCAACATAGTACTGTGTTGTTAAAAAAAAAAGATGAGTTTTAACCCCACATGTAAGTAAAGGTAAAGAGGTTTGTACGATAAAAAAAAAAAAAAAATGGCATGATCTACACAACAGAAAAAATATTAAAAATTTAGATTTAAAAATGTGATGTCACCCTTGTGGTGAAAAATTTTTTTAAAGCTATTTCGTCAACAGGATTTGGTGCATCTTGCTGTTGGAAACCCACCAAATACCTTAAAATTGGGTGTGTATACTAACTTGTTGAAGCTGCCATTTGCCTCTGCACTGCTATTCAAGGCAAATCTCTTGGGCGTTCACCAAAACATTCCTGTTTCACTGAGCTTTCTACTCAACTGCTGTAGAAAAGTCCATTGCCCGTAAATCTGCTTTATATTTCATCATATTTTCTCTTCTTGATTTGTTATATTTGATAAGTTCTCAGACTATTTGTTGCATCAGTACGTAGTCCATGATTGTTTATTGGCTCTGAAAATTCTGTTTTGAAGGAGGAAGGCTCCTCACCTTCCTAATACAATTACTGAATCCGCATTTTTAATTTGGTTGAAATGTTTACTAATGTCATCTATTAATAACATTGATTTCAAACTTCATGTTTTTCTTTTCTATTTCATCATTATTCATCACATCTTTCTTTCTATTCATCATGATATTAAGACTGTGTAAACCTCCACAAAAGTCCTAACCAATGTGGAAGTCCAAGTGTTGAGACGGAAGACGAAAAGCTCAAATGGTTCAAGCTAACACATCATGAGCTTACTACAAAATCGGAAGCAATATGAAAGATCCATGTTGCCTATCTGATTGCTGAAAAAGCTCACACTCACTTTACATATTTTAACACTTAGTGACTTTGTTTTTTTTTTTTTTTTTCAATTCACATAAGAGAAAACTGATTTACACACTCAATATTTCTCATTTATTTCTTAATTAAACATCTGATTTGAGGGCAAGGAGGATTATATTAAGGGCAGCAGAGACACCCATGGATGCATGCTTAGATGGAGTTTTAATGTGTCAAAGCCTTAAGATCAATGTAGTACCTAGCCAACCATCCTTGAATGATCTTCACTTCAGTTTGTCGCTGTTTGATCAACCACTCGGGATCAGATTTCAAACTTGGTGCTAAGTCTAAGCAGTGAGACCCTACAAAAATAAACAGTTAGTATCACAAGTTCAATTGGACAACAAATGATTATTATAAGGTTTGTCTTTTTCTTTTTGTTTTTAATTTTGGTTTAAATGGAGCTAAGGGCCGGCAGACAAGTACCTTTGATTGTATTCACTGCCAGAAGTGTGTCTGATAGGTTTTCTAAAACACTGAAATAAAGCATATAACCGTTATTAGATTTTATCCAGTAAGTGAATATAAAATATTATTAATTATTATCTTAGTATATATATTTTATATACCTCCCAGGTGACCAAGGATCTCTTAAACCACTGGAGAAAATTATGTTGCTTCCAAATCTTTTGAGAACCAGTTTTATGTCCTGCACTTTGCATTTGATCAAAAATATACAACGGACATTATTAGACGATATTAGATTCACCAATATAATAAAATTATGTTATATCCAACAAATAAAAAACAGAATAGATTGTAAAGTAACATACATGACCTCCATAATAAGTAGTTGCCCAAGAAGGCCGAGGAGGGACATGATATTTCTTTTTGCAGTCAGCGCTAAATGTCTTCAATTTGAAAGCATCGCCCAGAAACATAGTATCGGTTGTATCAATGGTGGAAATCAAAATATCGCTACATATCTAATAGCAAGAAGTTCCAATCGACATTAGAGTTAATAAGAAGGAACATAAGCGGAAATCAAAATTAGCAAAGTTCGTGTGTATTTGTGCTTAGTGACTGCTGTATAACATTTCCAATATTAAACTGTATCAACTAAGAATTTCTCATTAAAAGGACTTAAAGGATTGGTTTTCTTTAATTTTTGGCTTTACTTTAGTTTCTTACACAGCTAACTAGGCAAAGTTCCAGCTAATTAACCCATTTATTCATGACATTAATGTTGTAATTATGAGAATAACTCCTCTTATTATGAACACTTTGTTATTCTTCCTACTTGTATCAAAGTGTTTCTATTGTGGTCTGTTTATTGTATTACTTTCTATTTGTGTTAAGAAGATGGTGAAATAAGAAAAGAAAAACAATTGAAAGAAATAGATGATTGAGAGTAGTACAATACTTACTTGCCAGCTCCACCCTATGTCTGTTTCATGGTCTTGCTCAGATTCAACACCTGGTTCATTAATATAACATGACTGCTTTCCTTTCAAAGCAACCACTCCTGCAAATATCTTGCTAAGGACATCAGGTCCAAAAGCATGGCTATCAATGCCGTGGCATATTCGAGCAACCTGATATACTGGTGGACGCTCATATTGGGCAGAGTCACGATACATCCCAAAAAGTGCAGCAACAAGCTCACCAATACCGGTTAAGGGCCTAATAAGGAGAAACAAAGAGAATAATTAATAAGTAATGCTGAAAACATTATATACATTAAATGAACCCTTCTCATATGGCAATTGGCAGTACTTGCAGGTCCTGAATTTCTTGCTAAGTATTGAGAGTCCACCTGGTCTAGCTAAAACTTTCGCCATTTCTAACCATGACTTTGCTATGGTCCGGTAGCACGTCTCACTAGTTTGCTGCACATAGTAAACACCAATAACATGCATAATTATGGAAACCATCTAAAGCTTTAATGATTAAGTGAATTCTGTGAAGCTGATGAAACTTAAAAATCTTACTCTAAAATCCTTTGTCACAACTTTGAGGAATGAATTTGGTGGTGTAATTTCAACAAAGTTGAGGATTGGGGCTGATGAAGCCAAAGCTCCAAAGGCAACATGAGGGTATTTGAGGCGAAACCATGCCGCAAGCACTGAATAGAAAGAATTAAAGCCAAAAGAGAAAAGCAAAGGGAAATTAAAAGCCCAGTATGACATTTTAAGATTATAAGTACTTTGAAAGTGGGTATAATGTGACTCACTTCCCCCATATGATCCTCCAATGACGATTACAGGAGAATGCTTAGCATTATACTTCTCCTTTATATGGAGAATGATTTCTGCATAGTCAGCTAGAGCTTGAGCTGATGTAAAGTATCCGCGCGCACTTGCATTCTTTAAGACGTTATCAAATGGCCCTAGTGGGACTGATTTTCCATAGTATCGATGCTAATAATAAAGAAGAAGAAACACAAAAAGATAAAAGGCTTAGAACAACATTTGCAACAAAATAAGAAGATTCATGAATGAAAGAAACTAATATATAACGCCCGTCACAACCAATGAGTTCACTAACTAATTAATGAGCTAGTATATTAAATTGTTAAAGAAAAAATGTAATACCTCTATAAATACTATTAGAGCCTTAAACTTGGAAGCATTCTCATTGAGAAACCCAACAGCAGCCAAGTCACTGTCGATAGGTGCCTCAGCACCAAGATAAGCAAAAATTGGCGCGTTAGACTTTCCCCCACCCCAGTACTTAAAGTTCATCACATATCTGTGTTTGAAAGTAGTGTAGCTTTCAGGTGTATAGCTGAAGTGATCAAGTGTTTGCTGATAAAAGAATGTTTTGAGATCTTTGGAGTGGGTTTTCAACAAAATATCGGGGTTCAGCATGATCGTTCCTCTGGTTGGGCTAAGGCTTGGTGGTGGAAACCATTGTGCACTTGCGGCAGTTGTGAAAACTATAGTGGCAGTCAAGAGAAGCCATGGAGAATAAAACACTAGAGACTTCATGTGTATAGAGTAGAGCACAATGCTGAATCTTCTTTGTTTATGCTGCAAATCAAGCACCCTTGCCTAGTACATCCTTTTATAGAATAGATTCCCTGGAAATTAATTGGCAACTTATTATGGCAGTGGTTGAATACATTGAGACCCCCTTGGTTGCTTTTTGGCCTCTTCACCTTTAACAAAAAAATCGGTATGTGTGAAAGGGACTATTGATTTAATGTAATGAGTTATTACTGAAATTGAAATAGTTTGCTAATAGATCAATACTTCCTTAGATTTTGATTAACAATAGGCAACCCATTTTACAGGAATTGATAAGTTTAAAAAACTTGAGAATTTTAGACAAAAGCAAGCCATAACAAATCTCCTTGATTTGTATAATTTAATTACAAAAAAAAAATTATGATCAAGACAAGCACCCTAGCTAAGTAGTCAAAGAACAGTGAAAATTATCTTCCAAATTATTAGTAGAGATTTTTATCTTCAAGCTCATCTCATCATATACCATCATTTGAACATCCACTATTGATCTTCCGTTTCTTTTGATACACGGGTAGGGTAGGGCTATTTTATATGTATCACATGTCAGAAATGAAATCCCACGCTCTGCGGCCTTGGGAAGTGCCAATCTTCTTCTGTTTGATGCTTTAGCTTTCTATCATCTTTACTATTCTTTGCTTTAATTTATGTCTCCTTGAAGATGCTAGTCTAAAAGAGGCCACTTTCATTCACAAATTGCTCACTTAGTCATCTAAGCCTCACCAAATAATTGTGGACTCCCTTTGTACTGAAATATCTATGTTCCATATGGTTTCCTTTCTCTGAGTAAAATCAAAGTGAAACCTAGCTTATCATAGCCATATAGTAAACTTTCATGCATATGGGTAATTACATAATTGAGAAATTTGGATAGATGCATATCCGAGCATGATGTCATTGCTTTCACATACATCTTTAGTGTTTTCCCATTTAATTGGTTCCTTAACTATGAAACCCCAACTTGTTTTTACATATATTTAGTGGCCTTCTATTCATATCTTTCTTGACTTATTGCAAAAGTCACCAAAATCAGTAAATTAATTAAAATATAGATATTCGAATGAGTCACTGAAAACCACGATCTGATTTTTCTTTTGTGAAAATTTCACAAATTAAATAACCTTTGTGGTTTTATTGCAAAATCTTAATCTCAAACTAGATTTTATTCAAAAGATTGGATTAATAATTGAATTAGAAGATCACTCATAAGATCATCTCTCTCAAAACCATAATAATTCCTAGTCGGGTGCTATTTCATTCCATTTGAGGCTTCAAAATGTTGATCTGGGACATGAAAGAAGAAATAATTTGCGGAAATTGGAATGGAATGAAAGTTATCAAATGATAATCAAAATATTAAATTCAATCAAAAAATAATAAAATATTAAATAACTAATAACCGATAAATTCTATCGAACTATATATGATAATATCTAATTTTTATTATCATTGCATTGAACACTTAGCAACAGAAAAACCAAATGGAAAATGTACCTTATAGAAGAGAAACATATAAAGTAGATAGGGACTTGATAGGACTAGCATGAACTCATTGTCCTCATTGGTACAGGTGTGTGAGTGTAAGCAAGGACATACATATCATGGAGAAGATATCATTATTTTCTTACCCATTTTCACGTGGGTCAATCATTGATTAGAGTGCAATATCATGCTTGTCCCACTTATTGGTGCGTGGTCTGCCATAAACCTAGTGGTAGTGCAAAGAATTCTAAAAGCTCAAAATGTTGCTTCACTCTCATTTAGTGTCTGCATTCACACTAAGAACAGAAGTAACTTCAAGTCTTTGTTCACATTCTCTTTCACAAAACCCTAGAAAATCTCCGCGTGTTTGATGACACAGAAAAAAGAAAAAAAAAATCCTTTATGGTCTTCAAGCAATGAAGGCTAAGATCAGCAGAAGCATTAGATGATGCCAGCGGAGGCCTCAATAGCACCCATCTTAAGTGTCGGAGCTATCATATTTTCTCCCTTATGCATCATATCTCTTTGAACTGAGTACTTGAATGTCCGTCAACCTGTTAGCATAACAAGGCCACAAAGTAATCCTGTGCTCGCGTCACACTACTACAGCTGATGTTGATAGTGTTAGTGGTTGGATCTATGTTTACTTGTTTGGTTACGTAATCCGACATTGATGGACAAATAAAGTCTTTGTTCGATTAGGCAGCATTTGAAGATATAAATATCATTGAACATGCCCATTTTCTATTCATTCATATCAAGAACTAACTAATAAAAAATTAATTAATTTTGGTATGGAGAATTATGATTATTCATACAAGTAGTTTTCAGATAGTTGTATTATAGGACTTCAGGTTCATTGCCAATACAATCTTGTACTCTATAGCTACTCTCTTTGTATATGTTGACTTACTTACAGAACTTGATTCTTTTTTAAAGATAGCCCAAAGCAGAGAAAATGGATGAAAATGGGATCCTCACTATTGTAAATCATTTCGAGCTGGGGTTCATTCCAATGACAGCTTTGATTCCTTTTCCTTCATTAGTTGTGATGAAGCCTTTCATCTAGTGCTCCTCTAGCTTTGGTCTGGTGGTCGCCTAACCTTTTTCTTCCACTATATTCTTTCTTATTTTGTTAAATTGATGGAGAGAGGTCCTTATGTTTCACTAGGTCTCAAATGATGTTGAAGCTTAACAATTGTCATGACCCTTACAAGAAATAATTAATTTGTGGAGCTTATATAGATGTAGTTAGAATCAACTTTTAGTTTTCTCTTATAATTGTGTATGCCTCCTCCAAAGTGGCAAAATGACAGTGACTTGTTCTTGGTTTATTGTCTTTCTATTTTGAGTAATGATGTTTAGATGGCAAAGGGAGAGAGGCGTCAGTTACATGATGTAAGAGCTAGCAACTTTGATTGCCAGTGTGGAGGTTTTTTGTTCTTGTATAAGTCAACCAACGTAGCTGCTTAGGCCATCTTCAACCCAAAACACTAAATTTAACATCAATTTGGTGTTAAAAAATTTTTTTTTTAAAATATTTTAACATCAAATTTTTTTCATTTTCAATCCATTTACACCAAATTGGTGTTATAATATTATTTTAATAATATAAATAATAATTATTAATAAAAATATTTATAAATATTAATTAATTTATAAATATTTTTAAAATATTTAATATAATTTAAAATTTTTATTTTTATTTATATATTTTTAGAAAATTAATATTATATAATAAATTATAATTTTTAGTAATTTTGAAATTAATAATTTATCAATTAAATTTTATAAAAATATTTTTACCATAATTTTAACTTAATTATTTTTATGAGTTACTTATATTTTTACGATAATATATAATTTTTTGATAGAGTAGTTTTACATACATGATTCAAATCGATATTAAAATTTCATTACATAATTGGTACAAGATAAAATAAAATCACTAACAAATTACAATATTTAGTTTTCTCAATATTTAGTTCATGCAAAAATTTAAATTATATCATAAATTATAAATTATTTTAAATTTTTATATATTTTTAAATAATAATGTTAATAATATATATAATTTTATTATTAATTAAATAAATTATTATTAATAATAATTTAAATAAAACAAAATTATATATTGAATATTGGTCTTATTTTGAAGATCTTGATGAGATATTCTTAATGGTATAATTTTTTTTTAATAATATCATATATTTATTAAGTTATTGATCAAAAATATATTTGATTTAAAACCTTTAAAAAAGTAATTTATATAAAAAAATTATTTTAAGATTTCATCAATTTGGTGCAATACAATTTGGTGTAATATTGTAGCTGTATCAAATTGAAAAAATCAATTTACCGTATTATTGGAGACGATTTCACTATATTTTTTACGGCAAAATTTCATTTTGCCGTCTCGTTGGAGACGGCCTTATAAATGGTAGTTTGAAGTATTCTTGCATGGAGAGAGATTGAGCAGGAACACCAACAAAACAAACTTTTACAGTTAATTATTTAACCATAATTGTCACTATATATATATTAATAAAAAAAATTTATTATATTTTAACGATATTTAACAAATAATCATTATTAATAAATATATAGTCATAATTATAAATATTAATCATTAAAATACATGTTCTTAGAGGCTATTGTTTATAATTGTCTTTACAATTTTAAGAAAAATTAAATTTTAAAATTTTATATTAAATTAATTAATATTGATTCAAATATTATAAAATAGTATTTATTAAATCATAATTAAAATTAAATATACATTTAAATAAGTTAGTTTATAAAAAATAAAAATGTAAATTAAAACTGAAAATTTATTATATTTTTTAAATTATTTTTATTATTGAGGTATGAAATATAAAAACAAGATTATTTTTTTCAATTCACATATTTGATTTTAAATATATATATATATATATACTAAAATTATTTTCAAAATAATTTTTTCTATGATAACATAGTTGTTTTCTTTAATTAAAAATAAATTTTATTAAAGTTTCCTATTTTTGCTTTGAATTGAAAATTAATGACTCCTTCACCCAGAATATTCTGAAGGATATATAATTGACCTAGTTTCAGTCCATGTTAAAGAAAGAAACGTTAAAAAATTACGTGGAATCGCAGGTACTTTACGCAATTTCCAAGATGCTCTTGCTATCTAATTTTTCTTTCTTTTTCTCTCCCCATTTTGTGATTTAAATTCCAATTATACTTGAGCAAACAAAAAATACATGAACGTGCTTTATGAAGATAAAGTTTAGTGTGCATGGCAACATGGAAAGCCAGCTGCTCAAATTGGGCTTTTATTGATGGGTGGTTTCTGTTGCCCAAACCGTGAAGACAACACGCATAAGTAATTCAACCCAAGAAAAGAGACTACATGTTAAGTCTTTCCTTAGCTTGGTACAGTATGTTAAGTCTTTTCCCTATCAATTTATTCTAAAATTTAAAATCTCAGGTTTTTACTCATAGATCAGTTGGTGACTTCTAGATCTCAAGAACATATTTCACTAACAAAAAGGCTAGCACTATTGCCAGTTTTGGGGGAACTAGGTCCGTTGTTGGGCGGTCGTTGGTGCTGGCAGATGCTAGTGTCAACACTAAGGAGCCCAATGATGGCCCCGTGACTGTTGCTAACGCTGGGAGAACCCAGCGACGGCCTTGTGACAATCGTTGGCACTGGAAAAGCCGAAAGACATCTACTGGGCAGTTATTAGTATTGGTAAACGACTAACCAATGCTACTAAGATTTTTCCAACAATGGCCCAACAGTTGTCACTGTCATTAGGGGAGCCCAGCAATAGCTGCTTGGCTATCATTATCACTGGCAAACACCAACTGTGGGTTCCATCGACAGTGGCCCAGTGACAGTCACTCACGGGGGATCCTAGCTATTGTTATTGGGTAGTTATCGCCCTCTGATAGTTGCTAAAATTTTTTCAAGCTAACAATTGTGAGGGCTTAGCAGCTACTGATTTTTTTGGTAGCCAGATAAAGACTCGATAATTCAATCGCTGAGGGGTTGCTAATATACCTAAAATATTAGTATAAATTAATTAAAATTTAAATTAAAAAAAAATATTTAATTGATCGCTAATTTTCATTACTAATTTATCACTGATTGGTCGATAAGATAAAATTTTTTACTTTTTAGCAATTTTATCGATAATCTATCATTATTTAGAAACTGATTTTATTTGTCACTAAATTCTATCGTTATTCCTAAATTTTCTTGTCATGTTTTGCCCTAATGATATAAGAAATTAGTTTTGAAGTCTGATACTATTTTATTTGTGGAGGTCTTTTTACGATACTATATGACATCACCGGCAGAGTAAATATTAGGTGATGTTGATTCACTAAAAACAAAGTTACTACGTTAATTAAATTCATAAATAGGGGAGATAATTAGCTAAAGAAGATATTAGGATATGATTTGTATCAATGAATTCTCTAGCATTTCTGGCTTGAAATCATTGTTTGCTGACTTTATTTTAGGTAATTAGCTAAATAAAAAAATAATTTAATATTTTTGTTTATCATAACATAAAAAATTAACAACAAGAGTTGATTTGTTGCTTTAGTCAATTTACTATGTTGTTTTAATTAACTACTAATATATTTTTTTAGTCCAGCAGATACAATTTTTAACCCTTGCATTCTTTTAGTATTTCAAATAAAATTCTTGCAATAAAGAAGAGAAGGTATAAAATCCATGATCATTAGCCTTAAACATTTCTGAATAAGCAGTGCTAGAATAAAAAATATATATAATTTTTTGAAATTGCACCTTGGCATAAGCACAGAGAGCAACCTTGACCATGTCTAGTGAAATGGTACTACTTTCATGCAAGCCGCTAAGTTCAAATTTTGTAGGAAAAAATCTTGGAACCACTCAGTTTATGCAGCAAGGTTTCTCCTTGTATGTTCTGTATTACTGGTGTTGGGATCTTTTCCCTAAATATTCTACTCTTTTGTAGCATACAGTTTCTTCCTAGATGCTTTGTAGGAGTACTAAGGCCTTTCCCTGAATGATTTACTCTTTTGTGGCAAATAGTGAGCTTCATTGTAGGTGAAACAAATAAATATTACCATATATTATGGATTTCATCTTGAATAGGAAACCATTTTCTGGTGTTAGATCCATGAAAATTGTTCAGATTTACTAATACGAAACTAAAAAAACAGAAAAGAAGAAAATGAAATTAATAAAATTTTAAATAATTTTTGAAACAAGTTTTTAAATATTTAAATAGAAATATCGTAGAATATTGAATCAATTAGCTTGGTTGCATTGAATTCTTATTTCAATTTTATTTTATTTTCACGAAATATGAAATTAGTTAGATTGGAGTTATAGGCATTCGGTATTCAATACTAGTGAGGAGAAAATTGTTTCTTTTTTTATGATTCCAGATTGGTGTTTATTTAAAAATCATTTTCCTTCGTCTTGCAATTAACTTGTTTGTGATATTTAATTAATATCTCCTAGTTTAGAATCTTCATTGTTGATGAACAAATATCATCAATTAAACACTTCTCTTTTTCAAGGTTATCTTTTTGTCGGTTTGTGTCTCTCCCTTACTATTATATATTAATCATCCAATTTTTGTAATATCTGCCTGCGGATTTTTGCAGTTTCTACCAACTTCTGCAACTTGCACCATAAATATATATATATCTATGTGACTGTTATATTGATAATGCATGAGCCTTCTGCTATGTGTGCCTTGTAGGAAAAAGGTGATTGATTTGGAATAAATACATTGCTGAACAGTTTTTAGTTTGGGTTGTTTTTTGCAGGTACTAATACCTCTACTTCTTTATAACTCTTCATGTTTTACATTCAAGTTGATTAACCATTTTTGATACCAACGAATGAAAGCTACGAGTAAGATTGCACTCTACATGTTTGTATAAATGGAGATAAAAATAAGAAATGGTTCAGCAAACAAAGTTTAGTTTTAGTGGTATATATATTCATAATACATTGTTCACAAACTAATTCAGTGGTGCCTAATATTTTTGAACATCATCGTTAGAAGAAGTTACAAGATTAAAGGGTATTAAGTAGTTATTTCATGTTTGCCTTCTCTTTACCAATATTTTTGCGATATTAAATTTGATATGTCTATTGTTTATTGTGTATGCTAATATAAGTTTAATTTTTGTGCTTTACCAATGAATTCTTAAATAATCAACCGTGTAAGGGATGAATGGATTATAGTAGATTGAGTAAAGAATATTCGAATGGCACAGATAATTTTCTTGATTTTTCTTTCATGAATGAATCCACCAATGAAAAAAATTCCATATCTCTGTCAAAAATGTGTACTATATTATCATAGGTATTGAGAAGAAACACGTGCACCTAATCATCAATGCTACTATTCCTATGTGTAATCCTTGGATTTGTGATAAGGGTTCTATGTGCACTGTTAATGCATACTATAAATGTTAATATATGGAGGAAGAATGATGTGAAGGTGATGACACAATGGAAATATTGCATAATGCTTTTGGAATGTTTAATCAACCCACAAATATTTGTACAGATAAAGGAGAATTAGGTACAAGAGAATCTATCGTAAGAAAAGAAAGGTTTAACCAGTTAATGAAAAATGCAAACCAGCCATTATATTTAGGATGTAAGAATTTTACTGCACTTTCTTTCATATTACATCTTCACCACATGAAGTGTCATTGAGGAGGTACAATAAACCATTTGAGCTTTTGTTGAAACTTTTGAAAGATGCATTTCCTACAGTGAGATTTTGCTTAATTCTTACAATGAAACAAAGAAGATAGTTGAGGGTTTAGGTCTTAAGCATGAAAATTTCATACTTATCCTAATGATTGTTTATTATTTTGGAAAGAATATAATGGCGATGGTGCTTGTAGAGTTTGTGGAGCTTTCTTGATGGAAAACTGAAGGAGTAAAAAAAAAAAAGGAAAAAAGTTCCTTTAAAAGTGTTAAGGCATTTTTCTTTAAAACCATGGCTTCAAAGATTAGATGCATGTTCCTAAACTTCAGCTTTGATGAGATGGCCTGAGAAATGTCATATTAAAGACAATATTTTAAGGCATCTGACTTATTCTTAAGCATAAAAAAGTTTGAATTTGTGATAATTGAATTTTGATGCAAAGCTTCATAATGTAAGACTAGGTCTTGCTAGTGATGGTTTTAACTCATTTGGATTAATGCAAAGTAGTGATAGCACTTGGCTAGTTATTTTCAAGTCATATAATTTTCCATCATATGTATATATGAAATAATCTTATTTTATGCTTTCATTGCTGATTCCTAGACCAAAAGGGCTAGAAAATGATATTGATGTATATTTGCAACCTTACGTGAAGAGTTAATTGAATTATGAAAAGTGGGTGTTAAGACCTATGACACTATTTGAAAAGATAATTCAAATGTATGCAGTAGTTTTCTGGACTATTAATGATTTTCTACTATATGAGAACTTGTTTGGTTGGTGCACCTATGGTCGTTTTACTTATCCTTGACGTAACATGGACACTTCATCTAGAAAATTGACTTATGGTAAGAAATTTTGCAATATGGTTCATCAATGCTACTTAGATTCAATACATAAGTACCAATTTGACTCAAAGTCTTTTAATGGATCTTTAGAATTGAGAACTACACCTAATGTACTATCTAGATCTAAGCTATTAGATCAAATAAAAGAGATCAATCAAATTCACTATGGTAAGAAGAATAAAGATGTTAGTGGTGTTCAGGAGAAAACATGGAGGAAAAAAAGCATTTTCTTCAAACTTCATCATTATAAGTATAATATACTACGTCATAATTTTGATATAATGCATATTAAGAAAATATATGTGACAACTTAGTCAACACATTGCTAAACATTGAAAAAAAGTCAAAAGATAATTTAAATGCTCATCATGACTTGGAAATGATGAATATAAGACAAGAGTCATTGTCTCAACAACGAGATTCTAAAATAATGCCTTTTGCAGATTTTTAACATGATTGCACAAGAGAAAAAGAAATTAAGATCTTAAAAATGTTAAGTTCTTAAATAGTTATGCATCAAACATCTCATCATGTATTTGGAAAAATCGAAAACTTTATGAACTTAAGAGTTATGATTATCACATCCTAACGCAACATCGTCTTTTAATTGCTTTAAGAGGAACTCTTTCTGTTAAAGTAAACTCAATGTTGATTGAGTTTTATTGGTGTTTTAGTGATTTATGTTCCAAAACTCTACAAATTCATGAGCTCGAGCTTATTAAAGCAAAGATTAATGAAACACTTTACAACATGGAGAAACTCTCCCTTCCACCTTCTAATAATAAAGTAAGCTCATTGTTGATTGATTTTTGTTGGTTTTTCTATGATTTGTGTTCCAAAACTCTATAAATTCATGAGCTCAAGCTTATTGAAGCGAAGGTTACTGAAGCACTTTATAACATGAAGAAACTCTCCCTCGTCCCCCAATAATTTTTCAAAGTTGTATGGTGCATTTGGCCATTCACTTAGCAACAAAGACTAAAATTGTTAGGCTAGTACATTTTCGATGGATGTATCTAATTGAGAGGTAAAAAATTATTTTTTATTAATTTGTTTTTTTATTTTGATTATCAAGAGGTTGCATCACAATTTGATCCTTATAATAGGCATAGATACTTATTTACTTTTAAATGTTATATGCGTAACGGAGCACGACAAAAGAGTTCAATTATAGAAGCATACATTTCAAATGAACGTTTGACATTTTGCTCTCGATACTTGGAAGATTTTCTAATGAAATTTCAACAATCAGCTAGAAACAATGCGAATACTAAACATTAAACAGAATAAGCATCACATAGTTTTTCATATGTAAGGTGACCATATGAGAGTATCCATGTGTTTTTGATAGATGAAAACATATGAACACAAGGTCATCGCTATTTGCTCTTCAATTGCAATTGTGATATTGTTGAATCATTTAGAAAGGAAGTCTAATTATATATCTTGTATATATTAAGATATATATTCGGCTCATATTTTCTTACATTTAAAATATATGCATGGAGCATATACTAGTACAAATATGAGTTTTAATGTAGCCTATAATAGTAAAACTTACATGTAATACTTTTGGATCAAATTATTTAACAATTTTAGAATTAAAGGATTCTCATTTTTCTCCATTTATTTTATATATATATAACATATATATTTCAACATCTATTTTGTGGCATTTTTTATAAACACATAAAACTTGAAAAAAAAATAATAAGTGATTATTTCTTTTTAAAATTTAATACAAATAAATAAATCTAATAAGCAAACTTATTATGAGTTAAAGAATTCATCTATCTATAGTGATTAATATTTTAAGATTAAAAATTTTTTAAATTTAAAATTTAAATTATGAATCAGTCTCAATTTATTATTTTAAGATTAGATTTATCATTAAATAAAAATTTAAAAATATTTTGATAAATATTATAAATTTAAATAAATATTACTACATTTAAATTTTAAGATAAATAAAAATTATTAATATTAATATATTATTATAATAAAAATTGTAAAATAATTAATATTAATATTAATATCAATGTCACATAGACGTTGATACGAGTACTTTAAAAAGCTCAAAATGTTTATTTTATACATATATATATATATATATATATATAACATATAAAATTTTATTATAATTTTTAAATCAATTTTTAAAATAAATATCACATAAAATTTTTATATTTATTTCGAATAACAAACTTTAATATTTAATATCAATTGATACAAACTTTAAAATTTATATATAAATCAAAATAAATTTTAATTCAACATTTTAGTTGCTATGTCAATAATAATTAGATTTTAATCACTTTCAATTTATATTATTTTTAAAATTTTTATTTTTATTTTTATTTTAATTATTTTTTAATTATTAACAGCAATTTTAATATCTTTCAAATAAAAATATTTATGTTTTATAAAATTTTAATTTATTTAATTTTAACAATTTTTAAATATTAATTATCAACTATTCATTGACCATTCATCATATTTATTTAAAAAATATTAAAATAACGTTATTGTATACTTGTTAAAGAAAATAGGAACTCCAAGATAAGAAGAATATACTTTGACTTGGCCATGAAACACCATCCCATGCGCTGCCAAAACAACAATCTTAAACCTTAAACCTTAAACCTTAAACTTTTTAAATATCAAACTTTAAATTGCACTTAAACCCTAATTCCTGCTACATAAAATCTTGAACTTCTAATCTTAAACTGCAAATTTTAAATTTCAAAAATTAATATCTTAAATTCAACCTCTTCAAAATTTTATCTTTAAACCCTTAAATCTCTAATTATAAATCCTAAATCACAAATATCAGTTTTAAACTTGATATTATAAACCACGGATACTATACCCACCTTAAACTAAAACCCCTAAATCATGCATATTTCTAAATCCTAAAGTTTGAAACCAGAACCACAAAACTCTTAATTGTTTTTCCAAAAAGAAATTAATATCTAAATTAAAATTAAAATTATTACTAAATTTAAAATTTAGAATTTAAAATTTTTAATTGTAAAAGTTATTAAACTAACATAGCTTTAGCTTTAAGGTTTATGATTCTTAATACATTTATGTATAAATATATTAAAATAAAAATATTTTTGTTTACTATTAAAAAATAATGATTACTATTAAATTAAAATTCAAAAATTAATTACAAACAAACATTATACAGTATAAAAATAAATTGAAAATATCTGTAAGATGTAAAGTTCAAAAACATTTCGATAATATTATGATTAAATTTAAATTTAAAATTATGTTGATAATTTTCTTAATATTAATATTATTGTAGAACCAAAAATATTAGTCTATTATTCAATGCTTGTGGACTAATTTAAGTGTCATTACTAAAAGTTATATATATAAAAAAATACGATATCGATTAAGGGTTTTTGACTCCCACCCCTTTGCCCCTTTTCTTTATTCTTTCCCTATTAAGCCTTACCTGGATTCACATTTTTCAAAAGAGTTACTATGCTTTAAAACTCTCATCTTTGATTAATCCCTTTAGCTTCAGAGTTCAACCCTATTTTGGTTTCTTAATTACTTCCTATTAGCTTAGTTTTTTCAGGCCAAAAATAAATAGTTATATCTGCCTTTTCTTTTAGCAGTGATCACCCTCGATTAGATTCAATCTTTTAGTTCATTGATTTTTTCTAAAACGTTTTTGGTTTTTGCTCATGAACATTCATCTGGCTTTCTTTTGATTAGTATTCTTTTCATCTTCCGTCATCATCTCTTTATGTTCTACTGATTTTTAATTCTATTGCACATCAAATATTGAGAAGGTTTCACAATATTACTCTTCCAGTTGTTTATTCCCTCCCCCTCCTCCCGAACACCCCCCCCCCCCGCGCCCCCCCTTCCCAAAATATATCTTGACCTCACAGAACACAGAGAACTCTTATCATATACTTAAATTAGTTTTCACGCCGGAAAATAAATAGATATGAGTTACCCTGATCCTCGTTCTTCCTTTGTGCAACCACCTTATTCTTCTGGCAGTAATGGGATTGGCGTCTGCCCTACTTACCCAATGAACAATGAAATTTTTTATCCGCATTCACACTTTGAACAGCAGCAGCAACCCCCCTTCAAGAGATCTAGACTTTCTGAGAATAACCCATCCAGCCCTTGGCCATACCGGCCTATCAATTCTAGGATGCCCATAAATCATCCAGTCAATAAAAGTATTACCAATATTTTCTTCAAAACCCGAGTGTGTTCCAAATTTAGAGTTGGCAAATGTAGGAATGGTGAAAATTGCAACTTTGCTCATGGCAACGGAGATTTACGGCAACCGCCACCAAATTGGCAAGAACTTGTAGGGATGCGCAATGAGGATCGATCATCAGGCGACTGGAATGATGATCAAAAGATAATTCGTCGGATGAAGCTATGCAAGAAGTTCTGTAAAGGAGAGGACTGCCCTTATGGGGATAGGTGTAATTTTCTGCATGAAGATCCGGCAAAATTTAGGGATGATCCAGGAAGGTTTAGGGAGAGCTCAACCATAAGTAATGGAGCCACAGGTTCATCAATGGGGCATCGAAGTGGGTCTAATCAACTTGAAGTTAATAGGCCTGCAAACAACACTAATATGAAGCCTGCGTATTGGAAGACAAAGTTATGTACAAAGTGGGAGACTACAGGTCAATGCCCCTTTGGGGAGAAATGTCACTTTGCTCATGGGTCAGCAGGTAATTATTCTTTTAACTTGTTTTGCTTTTGACTCTTGCAATAAAGTTTCTTGTCTGGAATATTTTGACATTGATCTCGGTGATATGTCATTGGTACCTGTTTTGTCAACTATTCTAGGCTACGAAAAGATACATTAATAAAATGCTCTCAACATTCAATAGCTGTTAGCTTGATATCCTGCTCCGCTTAGGATAATGAAAAGGATTATTCAGTAATCTGATTTATTTCCATATGCATTTATTCTCTTGGTGATTTTTAGTATATGTTCTTGTAAATTTCTTAATCTACTTAAAGATAGTTTACATCAATTCAAAAAAAATATAATAGCAGCTAGGGTTGATGTTTTAGTGTGGTTTGGATCTTTTTTTTTTTTTTTTTGGGTGTTTCTACCATCAATTATTAGGATTATTGTTTTTACTTTAAGGATATAAGCTCCAAATTTGATTGTGTTCCATCTTCCTTCCAAGGTATATTTGAGGCAAGAACCTCTAAATGATTTCTTCCCTAGCTCAATTCTGCTCTGAGACAAGATGATCCCTGTAGCATGATTCTTTAAATCATATAAATTATCATTGTGGAAATGGTTTGAAGACAGAGTTGTTTAGAAGGTTAATGTCTTGGTCATCTAGAGGTTTAAGATGTCTTCTTGACAGGAAGGCATGCCACACTTTTATTCATGAAAATATAGATTGGTTTTACCTTGTATCTCATTAAAAAACTTTGTTTTATTGATAGTGTTAATTTTTTCGTACAATGGCTGTTTGTTTAAACAGAGCTGCGAGGGGTTGGTGGACTCATTGAAGGGGACGCTAGGAGTATGGCCACAATTTCCACAAAACCTCAAGTAATTCCTGCTAATGAGGCATCTACAATGAAGACTACAGGAGTTGATCCTACCCTGAATGAGGAAAGGGAGGCTGAGAATTCCTTGTTGAAGTTCAAAGGACTGAAGAAAATCAATGGTATCTATGGTGATTGGATTGACGATCTCCCCTAGTGCACGAACTTGCAAAACAAAGTATTGCCCCCCAGTAACCCTTTTTTGATCTCCCAACTTTGTTGATAAGTACAATCATTTATTTTCAAGATGTACGTAGAAGGTATGGAATTATTGTTCTAACAATGTGGAATGTTTCTCTCATTTGTGCTTTTTGATCTGTACAGCTTCAAATCATGAATCTCTACTAATTTTAAACGTGTAAATTGTCGGAGCTTACTAGTTATATTGTGTAAGAACATAAACAAAAAGGACAGTAAATGTAATAATACAAAAATTGCTATCGTCAAACTGATCATGGAGTAGCAAGTTTAGTATGTGAAACTTAATGGGTCTGATGTTCCGTAGTATGGATGCCGCTGATGAAGCAAACAAACAGAAAGCCTTAAAACAATATTTAGCCTGTCATTGCAAATGAGTTCAATAGATAATGAGCTTTCAGGCGTATAGCTGAAGTAATCAAGGGCTTGGTCATAAAAGAATGTGTTGAGATCTTCGCGAAGGGCTTTCTACAGAATACCAGGGTCCAGAAAGATTGTTCCCGTGGTTGGTGTAACTCTTGGAGGTGGAAATCAGTTTGCACTCGCTGCAGCTGAGAAAACAATAATGGAAATCGAAAGAGGCCATTGAAATGAAAATACTGGAGACTTCATGGCTACAGGGTAGAGAAAAATGTTGAATCTTCTGTGTTTCTGTTGCAAACCACTCCCCAAGTACATCACATTATTATGGCTGTGATTGCTTTCAGTCTTACTATTATTAATGATTAGACCATAAGTCTTCATCTTCCTTCATCATCTCCTTGTATGAAGAAAGCTGAGAGTGATCCAGCAGAAGGCCAGAAAAAGAAGGAAATCACTGCCCGTTTTGCTTGATGGAGTTGATGAGATGAATTGTATCAAGAGCCTCCAGCGGGATTAATGAAGCTGCCAGCTGGACTATTAGTTAAGCCACGTCAGCGAAAGATATTCTGCAAACCAGTATAAAGCTGGTCATGCAAAACTGAGTATGACACAGCATTGAGAGAGAGAGAGAAAAGAATTCACCAAAAGATTGTCACGTAGCGTTCATAGCCCACTTGGAGACGAGTTAATCTGTATGAGATTTGCGAGGTATTGTTTCTCTTTGGGTTGAAATTGGTTAGCTAGTTACTGGGTGAGTTCTTGTTTCTCTTTCTTGAAAACCTTGTATTGATTCATTTGTTTAATGAATATTAAGGTCTCAAGAAAAGATCTTGAAGTGGATTTATGTGTTTCTTTATCTCATATTCTGCTGTTAATCTTGGTCATTTGGTCATTCTATTCAAAGCACTTTCAAGCTTGAAAAATTAACACGACAGGTTCTGTGAATCAAGAACGGTTTCATTGTTTCTGCTGTTCTTCATTGTGGTAACTTTCTGGGCAAGTTGACTGATCTTCAAAGGTCCAAGAAAGCTGGTTTGACGCTCGTGAATCCCAACACTTCTGATTACCCAATGAACAATGAAAAATTGATCCACATTCACAGTTTGAGCAACAGTAGTAGCAGCAGCAACCGGTCCCGCCAAATCAGCAAGAACTTGTAGGGATGCGTGATGAGGCTCGATCATCAGGCGATAGGAATGATGATAGACAGATAATTCATAGGAAGCAGCTATGCAGAAAGTTCAGTAGCGGAAGGTGCTTTTATGGGGAGAGGTGCAAATTTCTTCATGATCCAGAAATGTTTAGGGAGAGCTCAGCCATAATTATTAAAGCGCCAGGTTCATCAGTGGGGCACAGAAGTGAATCTAATCAACCTGAAGTTAATGGGGAGAGGTGTAAATTTCTGCCTGATCCAGAAATGTTTAGGGAGAGCTCAGCCAGAATTATTAAACCCACAGGTTCAGCAATGGGGCATAGAGGTGGGTCTAATCAACCTGAGGTTAATAGGCCTGTGAACAACACTAATATGAAGCCTGTGTATTGGAAGACAAAGTTATGTACAAAGTGGGAGATTACAGGTCAATGCCCCATTGGTGAGAGATGTCAATTTGCTCATGGGCAAGCAGGTATAATTCTTATAACTTGTTTTGTTGCTTTGCTCTTGCAAGGGTAGATTCTTGTCTGAATTTTGACTTCATCTCAGTGGTATGTTGTTAGTGCCTGTTTTGTCAACTATTCAAGGCTACCAAGAGATACATTAACAAACTGCTGATCTTAACAAATAATAGCTGCAGCTTGATATCCTACTAGGCTTAGGATAATGAAAAGGATTACTCAGAAATCTGATTATTTCCATATACATTTATTCTCATACATGTTTAATTTTTTAATTCACTCAAAGATATTTTATATTAATTCTAAAAAATAATACTCATTAACTTTACGGAGTTTACTTCATCAGTAAGTAAATATGGATCCCGGTAATTCAGGTTTGAATATTTTTTATATTATTAAAGATATAAATTTAAAATAACATGAATTAATTATTAAATCAAGAATTTTCTATTGATTTGTCACAATGAAATGGACGGATACTCGCCATCGGTGATGCTTTAGTGGGGTTAAGATCATTATTTTCTTTATGGTAGTGCAACTATTTATTCTCTTGTTCACTTAAGTTTTCATGGCAATTATTTTGTATCTGTTTCTGCTATCAGTTATTAGGATTACTGTTTCCCTTTAGACCTGTAAGGATAAGCTCCAAAATTGGTTGTGTTCCATCTTCCTGCCAATATATTAGAAGCAAGAACCTCTAAATGCTTTCTTTAAATCAGAGCTGCGGGCTGTTGGTGGTCGGATTTCAACAACGAAGACAGGAGTTGCTCCTACCCTCAATGAGGAAATACAGGCTAAAAAATCATTGTTGAAGAAAATCAATGGAATCTATGGCGATTGGATTGAAGATTTACCCTAGCGCAACAACTTGCCAAGCCAAGTGGGACTCAGAGTAACCCTTTGTTGATCTCCCAACTTCTGCAAATGTGTTCATAAGAAATTTCTAGTTTTGGTGATAGGTACAGTTATTTCTTTTCAAGATATTGTAGAACGATAGAATTAATTATTAAATCATCAATAGGTCAGGACGTGTGTTTGATCCCTGAACTTACAATTTCAGTCTAACCCATACAAAAATTTGACAATTTTTTTAAATTAATGGATTGAGTTTATTCATTTAAAAAATATGTGGTTTGTGATTTATCAGGAAGTTTAGTCCATCGAGTTATATTTACGGATTACTTCTTAAGTTTTAAATAAATCAATTTAATGTGTTTTAAATAGATTTTATGTGAATTGACCTAATAAATTTTATATGATTCATTTAGTAAACTATCTTATTTACTGCCAGTAAATGTTTCAAAAAAAGAACTCTAAAGTACATTCATAATGTTGAATCAAATTTTAATCTTTACAAAATAACGAGACAAACTTTGAACTTAAATATCAAACCGAATCAAACTTTTTTTAACAAAAATTTAACGTCGTTAATGACTGATCGTATTTAATAAAGGGCAAAATCAAAATTTTAATCATCTTGAACAACTTGTGTGTGAGATCTAAAACCTTATTTGTATTTATTCACTTTATTGAGAGTTTAATCTTGTATGCGTTACTTTCTTCGTAAGATTGAGTTTAGTGGTAAGGGAATTTGTCACATGTGTAAAAAATTTTGGTTAGGCTGAGCCAAGTGAGCGATTATTGAAAGTTTAGTGAGAAAATCGTCAAGTCGGTAAGTTTGAAAGCATGGATGTGGGTAGGGATTACCAAATCATGTAAAATCACTTGTGTTTGCTTCTTTAACCCTATTCTTTTAATTTACATAATTTATCTGCTAAATATATTGTTTTTGTTGTAGTTGGATTAGAGCCAACCAATTTAGAACTCTTACTGAATAAGCAAAAATATTTTAAATTCACCCTGAGGTCAACATGGAGAAGTTTCTTCCCACTCTTCTTTACTCAAAAAAGAGTATATTAGGAACTCATAGGATTTAAGATACATGAAAATACTAAAGTAAGGGTTAGCATAGTCATTAGTGTCAGATGTCGAAAATAGCATGTTTGTATGGGATACAAGATAAATCCCACTATCTACATGCACAATTTATCTCTATTAAATTGATAACGATTTGTTTCCCCTCACAATGCACCTTATACAACTTCTCCCCAATATAATTTGTCCTATAATTTGCTATATCAAATTTGTTTAACTTTAACTTTTGCTAATTCCAATGAGGGATCCTATCCTAATTTCTCTTAATGTTGTCTCTTTTGACTTGCATGAAATGTTTGATTACATTTACCTAATAAACTGTATCATTATTACTATTAGTTTGTCTCTCACATCTAAGATATATGCATTGAAACTTATTGTCAAGCTGTTGATAGTTAAATCACATTGACATTTACTAGAAAAAAAAATGTCTAACCCATGTGCACTTATATAATTCCATTAAATAATTTTAAGAACTATTGACATTAGTTTTATGCTGTCATATTGTCTTTAAACTCTAGATATAAGAGGTAGCAACAGCAAACCCATAATTTATGCTTCCAACCCCCTCCCTTCCATCCTAGATCTCCAAATTTAGCATGGAAATACCTCACATATATTTTATATTTTACATGAGGAAACACAAACTAAAAGCCTCCATGAATCTTTATGAGTTCATGAAACAAAGAAAACAATGTATAGCAATAAATCAAAAAAGGTAAACGACAAAACATAAACAAGTTATTAGTAATTTATGTTTTGTTTGTCACCAATGAAGGTCTACACATACCTATCAAATAGATTAATTTCTCTTAACACCATTCCCAAGAACTAAATCCATTATTCTTTGTATTTGCTCTCAGTAATAACGAAGGTATGAAAATTTCATTCCTACACATCAATTGATAAATTTAATTCTTTGTGCAAATAGTAGATAGTATATAATCTGCTAACAAAGAGTAAGAAAGTGGAGTACAAAAGGATGAAAAGAAAAATAGTAATTACAACTAAATTTTCTTTTTTTAAAATAAAATTTACGTTTGCTATAGTTCTAAGTAACCTTCACGTAGATTCGCCTCTTCTCAAGTAGTCTTATTATATTCAATTAAAAGATAAAAGTTTTTATTTATATTTTACTTTATCATTTGTGTTTATCGTTCCTGTTTGAAGTAGTAGAAAATGATAGACAACATTTCCCACTTCGTATTGTAAATAAAAGGTAGATGTGTGTCATAGGCTTGACGTAATAAAATATAATAGGATCACAAGTCATATGGAAGTCTTTAAAAGTGTAAGCCTCCATTCTTTTCTTTATAATGCAATGAGTTTTTTTTCCTTTTCCCTTATGCTTTTAGCAATTATTTTCTTCATTAGTTTTCTTAAAGTTGTTGGATCTATTTTTCTTAACAAGTGGTATCAGAGCTTGTTGTTCAATTTAGAGTTTTGTTTCCTAATTGATCTTGTTAATTCTTGCAAAATTTACAATCAGATTTAAGATTACATTTTTATATGCAAGATAGAAAAATCCAATGGAAAAAATTTGTTAAATTTATGAAAAATGGAGAATATAATAGTTTTGCTAAGGAATCTTGGATTCGAAAATGCAATTCAAGATAAGTCATAAATATTCACCAGTCTTCTTCATCCAGAGAAGAATGAAATCATGAAGAAAGCAAATAACATTACAATCTTGAGTCTTTGCAGCTAAACGCTGAGGAAGATCTTAAAAGAGACTAGTGCTAATGATATTTTACTAAAATGATTCTTGATCTTGAACATCCTAAAGTTATGATTAATGATGAAGATCAAGTTGTAATTGTGTTGAATTCATTATCTAAAGCCTTCGATCAATTGAGAGATATGCTCAAGTATAACAATGAGGAACGCTCATTGAAAGGTGTGGTTGACGTCGTTCATGAGAAAGAATTAGATATGAAGATTAATAAAAAAGACTCAAGTTTTAGAGAAGGTTTACCATTGAAAAGCAGATTAAAGAAAAGATATGACAAGGAAGAGAATCATGGCAACTATAAATAAAGTTCAAGGCACAAACGAAATGTTATCACAACAAAAAGGAAAGATATTTTTGGCATGATTATCCTGATAAAAAATTATAGAAAAAGGATTTAGAATCAAAGATGTTGTAGTTACATTAGAAGGCTATGATAATACAAAAGTGTTAATTATTTGGGATAGAGAAACAAATACGGAATGAGACTTAGATTTTAGGTGTATATTCCACATGTGTCCTTTGAAAGATTGATTCTTTAATTATAAAGAAACTAATAGAGGAAAGATGTTGATAAGGAACAATAGGTTATGCTATGTAATTGGTATTGGTTTTGTGAAACTGAAACCACATGATGAATTAGGGAGAGTACTCTCAAATGTAAAACATGTATTAGACTTGAAAAAGAATTTAATCTCAATAGGGATGTTAAATTCTATTGGGAGCATTGTCAAGGTGAAGAATGACATGCACAAAATTATCAAAGGCTCATTAATGTCATGAAAGCATCAAAATAAAATGGATTATACATTTTACATGGTGAAACCATAACTAGTTATATAGCATGGATCTCCTTTAGCATAACTGATGCTACAAAGTTTTGGTATATGAGTTTGGTGCTTGGTCTTTAAAGTTTAAGATCAAAAATTAAAAGAAAAAAAAGAGCGAAAGGTAGGGGAAAACAAAGAAGGAGATGGATAGAGATTTTTGTTCTAAAAAACAAAAATATTCATTTAAAAAAAATTATTAGTAAATATATTTTAATGTTATTTTCATTTTTCCTACAAATAATCTTCATTTTCTTAAACAACATTGAATTTATTTTTAAAATAAAAATTAAAAAGAAATTAGAGTTGATATCAATGTCAATAGTAATCATTATATCCTTACAATTTCAGATCATGTAAAGAATTCCAGTTTAGCTCCCTTGAGCAACAACCACAACACTTTTAATAACTTTTCAAGTACTGTCATTGAAAACTATGTTGTGCCCTTCATTATCAAGTTATCCAACAAAAATTAGATTCCTCATCAACTTTCTCACATGTCTCACTTGTTGAATTTTTCAGATATTCTCATTTGATATCTTTAATTTAACATCACTCATACCAATAATATCAAAAGGTTCTCCATCAAAAAGATAAACCTTCCCATAATTACTAGAAATATAATTTTTCATTATTTTGCTATGTACAAAGGTATAAAGGATACCCTAGAATCTAAAATCTAAAACTTAAGAGAACTATATCAATGATCAAAAGTAATACATCTTGTACCTCATCTGTGACAATATTTGCAGTATCATATTTGTCTTTAGCTCTCTTTTTCAGCGACCAACAGTTCCTCTTCATGTGACCCGATTTTTCATAATTTTAACACTATGGATTTCTTTCAGATCTAGACTTACTCTTTCCATTCCTTGACTGAGATTTGCCTTTATAGTGATTAGAATTTTTGTCAAGTCTTATTTCTTTTTTGTCAATATTTAGGATAGAATTTGAAAGCGATATTTCATCCAAATCAATTTTGCAAACCTCCTCCGTAAGAATTCAATATTGAAAATGATATTATCTTCACTTATTTTTTTAGTAGAATAACTTTTTCATCAAAAAAATATTGTTATTTGCTGAAAGTTTTTCATACATGTTAGATAGCACCTTCATCAGATTCGTAGTTGTTTTCTCCTTTGCCATATTGTGAGCAACATTCTTTGATAATGTCAGTTGAATAATCTCTAACACATATTTATCAAGAAGAATCCAATCATTTTTTAAAATCTTTTTAATCTTTGACCTAAAAGCAGTCAGCTTTTTCTCACACAGATAATCATTAATTTATATTTTCTAGAAAGTATAATCTATACTATCAAACTTGGTAATCCCATGTGATAAATTTTCTTCTCTACCAATTGCTTTCAATCTTAAAACCTAGAGCTCTGATACCAATTATTAAGAATGAAATACCAAATCTCTAAAACCCAAAAGCAATAATAACTAATACATAAATAAATCAAACAATTAACAAAACACATGATTTATAATTATTCACTGTCAATTAAAAGTTATATCCACTTTGCAGTCATTGTAAAAAAAATTATCATGAAAATAGGTTACAAGAGAGACAACTTATTTTTTTGGCTTACCGTATAAGTGTAAAAACTTCTTTTTGTATAATAAAGCCTAGGACTAATAATATATGTACAGAAACTCCAGAATACCTTTCAACATAAATTGATCTCTATACATACTTAACAAACAATCCCATTGTTAAAAATATCAGTAAGTTGAGCTTTTGTCTTGTAATGCACTAGGTTCACTTCATCATTCATTTAGACCTCCTTGACAAAGTAATACTTGATATTTAAATGTTTTATCTTGCCATAAAAAATTAGATTGTTTAAAATTGTTATGGTAGCTTGATTTTCAATAAAAATTTTAATTGCGTCATCTTGAACCATCTTTAAATCTGTGATAAGCTTCCTTACCATAAGGCTTGATTAATTGTAGTAACAGCTGTGACATACTGAGCTTCAACAATAGACTAGGCTATAATTTTTTGCTTTTTTGAACTTTAAGTAAAGCAACTTAATCCAAGACTAAACAAGTAACATGATGTGCTCTCATGTCATTACATGATCATGCCCAATTACTATCAATAAAAACATGCAAAAAAATAATTTATCTTTCTTTCCAAACTTAATTCCAAAAATCGAAGAACCCTTTGATATACCTAAGCATTCTCTTAACAGTCTTATAGTGTCGTTCATTGGATAATGCAGATATTTGGATAACAGACTTATAAAAAACATCATATCGAGTTTTATTGCTACCAAATACATCAAGTAGCCTATGGTACTTCTATATAATCCCTCATTAATGTTTTCAACACCGTTATCTTTACTAATTTTTTTATTTTAAGTGAAAAGAGCATATATTAACTTACAATCCTTTATGTTGAATTTCTTCATCAGTTTCATAGCATATTTTCTTTACCCAATGAAGATCCTTTGTTGTGATTGTTAAATTTTCATTTCTAAAAAGAATGTCATCTCTCTTAGATCATTCATCTCAGATATTTGTGCCATTTGAATCTTAAATTGCTCCACCAATTCCTGTTGCTTCCTGTGACAAGCAAATCATCAACATATAATAAAACAACTATCACTTCACTCATTAATGACCTTGATATACAAAGTTGCTTCACTCATGCTCTTATTCAAGCCTATCTTTTGCAAGTACTTATCAATCACCATGTTTTTGGAGTTTACTTCAATCTATATAATGCCTTTCTTGATAAGGTTAATTACATTATGGACATTTGCATTTTACTCAGGATCTCGAATTAAGACTTGTAAAAAAGAATTGATTCTATTTGATACTTATATTTTTATTGAATTCTTAATATAAGAGTTTCATCTATAATTTTTATTAATATTAATGGTTTTATACCCACATATAATGTACATATGACTTTTACTTATACAACTAACTTAATATACCATTAAAACTATTAAAACTATTAGAATAAACAAAATGTAATTTCTTCTCATTCTCTTTAAATTTTTACATTTTACATTGTTCTTGCTAAGTTTGATGCGAAAAAAATATATTTATTTATTATGATAATATTTAAAAGGGTATTAAGATAATTGCATAAGTAAAAGTGACATGCACATTATGCGTGGATGCAAAATCATCAATGATAAGAAAATTAGAGATGAAAATCTCGAATTAAGAATTTAACAAAAACGTAAGTCTCAAATAAATTTTTTTTTCAGGTTTTAATTTGAGACCTTAAGTAAAATATAAGTCTTCTTGATGCAATTAACCCTTTTTAATAAGTATATCTTCTTTAGATCTACAATAAAACCCTCACGTTATTCAAAAAGAAAACATTTCCTCCAAATAGACATTTAGAAATGCTCATTTTACATCAAGATAGTAGATATTTTACTTCTTTCATATTACAAGTGCTAGAAGTAATATAATAGTATCCAATCTTATTATAAGTGAAAAATATTTAAAAAATCTACACTAAGTAATTAAGCATACCTTTTCACAGCTAACTTGCCTTTGTATTTGTTTATAGAACCATTAGCATTAAATTTGGCCTATAAACTCATTTCACACCAATAGCTTCTATAATGGCTTGTCCACCAGCTTCTAGGTTTGATTCTTTTGAATCACTTTAATCTCCTTTCAAGGCTGACTAAATTTTTTTTCTCTTTAATAGTGTTTTATTTTCTTAACTTTTAAAATTTAATATTGTTAATATTTTATTAAACTTCAAATTTAAATGTAATTATTGCAATTGATTGTAAGGTAGATTTAGAAAAAAAAAAGTTAATTATTCATTAATTTTCAATTAAAATTTAATTTTTTATATATTTATATAATCATCTTTAATTTAATGTATAATAATTTTTTATTGATAAAATTTACCATTAAATTCTTTCAAATAGCATTTTAATTATGTATTTGTTAATTGTGTAATTTAAAAAAATTAATGATAATAATTTGAAAAAATATTGTTATAATTTTAAAAAAATTTAAAGCAAGATGTGTTATTATATATTAGTAACTTAAATTTATTTAATGAATTATAAATCTCGAAAGAAAATTTATGAATAAAAATAAAAATACCACTTAAAATGTTAAATTTATTAAAAATATTACTTTCTTCATACATAAATTGTTTATGAAGTCTTATTAACAATACATGTATTAAAATTAACAAGAACTTGTTTGTGTTTAACAATGTAATAAAAGAGTTAAATTAATTATTTTATCAATTTAAAACAATTATTACTAAAACTAGAATAAAATTTTCAAATAATAATTTTATATTTTAAAAATAAATATTTTTATATAAAAATAAGTAATGGGCTCATATTTATAATTTCGTCTTAGGCCTCAACTTGCTTAGAACTGCCTTATTTCCTCCATTTCTGCAATCCATTTTGGATCCTTAGTAGTTTTATCATATACCTTGTAGGTTCAAGCGCAACCATGTCGTACTTTTCAAAAATCATTGTAAAGTGATATGGTACATCTTATGGTCTTATCATCAATCATATTTTTATCCTGCAATTCTGATTTGTCTACATAAATCCATTCAAGTTTAGTTTTATCATAGTTTCATCTTACAATTCCAACAATTATGAAATGCCTACTTACTATCATTTTTCCTATCATAGGTTGATAAATTTTGTAACATTTGATGAGGTTTGTTATTTCCAACAAAAACTCTATATTCTACCTTTTGATTTTAGCTTCTCCTTCTTTACATCTAAAATGAGTAAAACACAAACGATTCAAAATTTGAAGTTGTGAATAGCAGGTGTAAAACCATACCATACTTCAAAAAGTGTCTTTCTCTTTAAAGCCTTGGTTGACAACCTATTTTGCAAAATTGATCATTTCAACCGATAACATCTTTGCCATTTCCCTCTCAAATAGCAAACATCTTGCCATGCTATAGTTGTCCTTCTTTTTTTTTTTTCTTATTAACTCTATTTTGTTGAGGAGTATAAGTTATAGTAAACCAACGTTCAATCCCTATAACTTCACAGAACTTAGCAAATTTATCAACAATATACTCAATCTCATTATTAAATCTAATTATTTAATTTTATAGTTACTTTAGTTTTCAATCCATGCTTTGAACTTTAAAAAAAAATACCAACGCCTTCAAACTTTTTTTTGAGAAAATAAACCCAATAAATTCGACTAAAATCATTAATGAAAATTATGAAATATCTGTTATCATTTAATGTTGCAATTCTCATATATCCACAAACATTACTGTGGATCAATTAAAGCTTCTCAATTGCTTTTTATGCCTTGTTAATAGGAAATGACAATCTGACTTGCTTTCTATGCTGACGTGCTTCGCACACTATTGCTTCTCCTACATTGAATATCATTCTTTGCACAAGATCATTTTTCAGCATATAATCTAATGTAGGATAGAGAAAATAATCCATCCTCTTGTGCCATACTCAGCCTAATTCATAGTACATTGATATGCATTAGGTTCACTTTTATTTTAATTTGTGTTAAAACTTTTGTTTTTCACTTTCACAAAAAACAACACAACAACATTTGAGTCTACAATCACGCTCATATTATTCGTAAATACAATAGAATAATCTTTCTTAAGTATTTCTCTCATACTTAGTAGATTTTGATCAACTTTAAAAACAAGTAATACATCAGATATTAACTTTATACCTTTTAAGTCTTTTATTGCAATAGTCTCGTTATTTTTTACCTCAATATATTGCTCATTGCCAACTTTGTTTTTTTATACTTTTGACTTATTTACTTCCTTAAAAAGGGATTGATCAAAGATTATAATTTGTGCATCAACTGTCTATAAGCCAACCATCACTTGAACTACTGTTAGAAAGATAACATGCAACAAGAAGTTGATGCTCTTATTGTTGATCTATCATTTAAGGTTGGTATCCTTCTTGTTGTTTATTTGTTACACATGTTCTCCATATACCTTTTTTTTTTTAATTCTTTGCATTAGATGTCAATTTTAAACCAATAATATTTTTGTAAATAAGAAGTTTTCTTATAGTAAAGACATGGGTGCTTGCCCTTGTTACCACCATTGTTGTTGTTTTCTCCCTTTTTGTAATTGTTGTTACTCCATCGTTTCTTCCTTTTGTTACTTCCTTGAGTTTGATCAATCTTCTTCAATTGAAATACCCTCCTTACTATCTCTATTTTTTTTTTTAAGCTCTTCTTGACTCTTGAACTTATAATGTGATGAGCTGGTTATCAATGATTTATGGTCTTCTTAGTTGTTGTTTATTAGTTAACTAGGAATTTTTTAGTTCATTTTTATGTGTTTTTATATTTATTTTGTACTTAGATCCATTTGAAAGAAACAAAAAAAAAATGTCTACAAAAAGTCAATTCTATCACCTCAGCTTTAAATTTTCAAGGATGCAGCTCCACGAATTTTTGTAGGATCCCCAAACACTTGAAATCCCCACTCTAATCAAGAAATTTACAAAATTAGGTTTTTGTTACATTTTATTTTATTTTTTGTATGGGCTTTAGGAAAAAAATAAAAGACAAAAGAAAAGATTCGGTTTATAGGGAAGATCCAAGAACATGAGAGTAAGATCAAAGATTGAAGATTGAAGATTTGCTTGAAGTTCATTCAAAAACTAGTTCTATCTCTCTTTTCCTTGGCCTTTGATTTTGTTAATTCTTCCATCATGAATAAGAACTAAACCTTTGATTAGGGGAATTAGGTGAAACATATACATTGAAGTTTTAATCCAAGTTTATAGTTTTATTTATTCAATCAACTAATTATTATTATTCTTTATACTTATGGTTGTTAAGACCTACATTCATTTGATTAATTGATTAAACTTGATATTGAGAGGTTAAATTAGTTTTATCGATCATGATAATAAGCAACACAAGGACTACATTAGGGCAAAATTTATCACTTCTATGATCATTTACTAATTAATTGAATTTTCAGTAGATTAATTAGTAATGAATAATCAAAATCTTAGCAAATTGTTCTATATGCTAATTAACATTGAGAGATAGATAATTAATATAGGGTAATATATTCAATTCGATTTGAGTGGGAGTTTTGATGCATTTTGGATTATTTGATCATTATTTTGCATAATTAAATTGATTACTCCATACTTTGTATTAAATTTGATATTTTACGATGAACCCAATTATTCTTGATCTCTTTTTGATATTATTTCTCAAAATCACTTTTTAATTGCATTCATAGTTAATAACATAGATTGAAGAATCAAATCTTGCTTATTTTTGGTTAAATAATTTATAAGTTATTTAAATCTTGGTAATTAGGCTATCTTCGAGTGAACAATTTGGACTTTATCCTGTATTACTTTAGATTATTTGTGTACTTGTGGATTTGTCACGTTAGAGTGCATTTATGAACTACCAATGTCATGTTTGACAAATCTCTACACTCTCAAGTGAAGAGATTTTGGATTCATATCTCTTAAACAGAAAGCTTTTCTCTCAACATTCTAATATTATTAGCCAACATCAACAATATGACTATGTAGTCATTAAGTGTTTCTATTTCCTTCATCTTTTACATCTTAAATTTCCTTCTTTGGTTTAGGACCTGCATTTGCTTTGTTTTTTCATTTCTTTGATATTTTTCTTTTAAAAGATTTCATGCCTATTTTATTGTTTCACATGTCATAATCTTTGTAGACATTATATATGAAACTATAATCTAAATGCAAGTCTTAGCTTCTTTCTTAGCTTGTTTCTTCTCTATTGTTCCTGAGTTGCACTTCTATTGGATCTTCAGGATCTAGATCCACCAAATCTTATAGATCACATGCTTGTAAAAAGGATTCCATTTTAATTGCCTATTCTTGATAATTTTCTCTCGTAAAAATATTTAAAAAGGTAGATAAGAAACTATTTTATGTTATATTGGATTTTAAGATGACAAGGTGTTTGATTTACTTAGTTGAAACCTCACAAGATTTCACCCTCACACTTCACTAGTCCCATAAGAAAAGGGACTCTAATGTCATTTTATTCATTTTTTAAAATAAGAATAATAAACAACAAGATAAAAAAAAATTTGGAGCTTGAAATTGCTCACTTATTTCGTTGATGAAGAGAAAAAATTTCGGAGTTTAGAATTGCTTACTTATTTCATTTCCAATTAATAGAAAAAAAAAAAAAGAAGCAACAAATAAGCCTGAATTTGTATGTATCTTATCCTAAAAATCTAAATTCAAAAAAATTTAAACCAAAAGATCATTTTTATTTAAATTTAAATTAAAAATTATTCTTATCTAAAATAATATTTTTATCCAAAATTTCAAAATAAAAAATTGTTCCAATCATCTTTCAAGTCTATTTAAAATAGCAAAAGATTTTATTTGTTTTATTTTTACTAAAAATATGTCATAAATAAAGCATTTTGTTAAAAGAAAATTACACCTATTTATAGAACTTCTTGCATAGCTTCATTGGATGAATTTTTTGGTATCATCCCAATTGCCTGATGATCTTCATCAGGCATCCCTACAAGTTCTTGCTGATTTGGTGGGATCGCTGCTGCTGCTTTTGCTCAGACTAGGAATGTAGATCAAATTTTTCATTGTTCATTGCCAGATGCCACTCGCATCACTACCAGAAAAATAAAGTGGTTGCACAAAGGAAGAGCAAGGATCAGGGTAATTCATATCAATTTATTTTGAGGCTTGAAAACTAATTTAATTGTATGATAAGAGTTGTAGGCGTTCTAAGAGATCAAGATGCATACTTGGGAATAACAAATGAGAAGAATAATATTCTAAAAACCTTCTCAAGCTTTGATGAGCAATGGAATTGAAAATCAGAACTGCCGGGATTCAGCAGTGTCAAACTAGCTTTCTTTGACCTTTCTTGATCAGCAAACTTGCCCAGAAAGTTACCACAATGAACAGCAGAAACAATCAAACCCCTTCTTGATTCATAGAACCTGTTGTGTTATTTCTCCAGCTTGGAAGTACTTTGAATAGAATGGCCAAATAATTAAGATTAACAATAGAATCTAAGACAAAGAAACACAAGATTTAGAGTTGGTAAATGCAGGAAGGGTAAAATTGCAACTTCGCTCATGGCAATGAAGTTTTACTGCAATCCCCGCCAAATTGGCAAGAACTTGTTGGGATAGGTGATGAGGATCGATCATCAGCCAATTGGGGTGATGATCAAAAGATAATTCATAGGATGGAGCAATGCAAGAAGTGTCCACAAGGGAGAGAAATGCCCTTACGATGATCTTCATGAAGCTCTTAGGGAGGGCTCAACCTTAAGTCTCGGAACCATAGGATCATCAATGGGACATGGAAGTGGGTCTAATCAACCTGAAGTAAATAGGCCTGTGAAAAAAACTAAAAAGAAGCCTGAGTCTTGGAAGATGAAGTTATGTACCAAGGTGGATCAGACCACAGGTCAATGCCCCTTTGGTGAGAGATGCCAATTTGCTCATGGGCAAGCAGGTAATTATTCTTGTAACTCGTTTTGTTGTTTAGCTCTTGGAAGGATAGATTGTTGTCTGGATGTGCTCTTGGAAGGATAGATTGTAATAAGGATAAGCTCCAAATTTGATTGCATTCCATCTTCCTTCCAATACATTAGAAGCAAGAACCTCTAAATGCTTTCTTCTCTAGCTAATTCCCATTTGCTCAATCCTGCTCTGAGACAAGATGATTTATATAGAATGAATATTCCTTAAATTTTATAAAATTATTGTTGTGGAAATGGTTTCAAGACAAGGTTGCTTAGAATGTTAATGTCTTGTTCATCTACAGGTTTAAGTTGTCTTCTTGACAGAAAGGTATCCCACACTCTTACTCATGAAAACAATTTTGAAAAAACTTAGCCTCTTTGATATTGTTATTTTTTACCTAAAAATGGTTGTTTCTTTAAACCAGAGCTGCAGGCAACTGGTGGATGCATTAAAGGGACGCATTAAATCATAGCCACCATTTCAAAGAAACCTGTCGTAGTTTCTGTTACTGAGTTGCCTACAACGAACACAATAGAATTATTGTTCTAATAATGTGGAATGTCTCTCTTATTTGTGTTTGTTGTTCTTTACAATTTAAAATCATGGATCTCTAGTAATTATAAATATGTAAAAGAAACTCAGAATACATTGAATCTTAATGCTTCTATGGTGTGAGAAAATGAATAGATAATAACATCCACAAATAATGCGCAAATGGATATCATCAAATGTGATCATGGACTAGCAAGTTTTGTGGGTGAAAATGCAGCTTCATTTCTGCACATCTTTTGATACACAAATTCACCATCATTTGCCCGAGAAGCAGCATCAGCAGCTTTCCTTGGCCATGCCAATCCAAGCATTAACCTATCAGAGAAAATCAAATGTAAGCTTCAGCAAGCAAAGGAGGGTTTTAAGTATCTTTTATAGAGATAACCTTTGGACTACTATTCCAGCCCTACATGCATCAGTACTGAAAATTTGATCTACTCTTAAACTTCTAGCACTAATGTAAAGGCATCAAAGAAAAAATTTTGAAGTAATATAGTCTATGGAAGCAGCAGCACCTGAAATGTGTATGTATTTGAAGTCCATCGTGGATGTACAAGTTTTGAGATGTACTTTAGAGCTTCACCTTTCTCCTCCAAATTACTCGTGTATCAAAAAGATGTACAAAACGGGCTATCTAGTAATTTTTAAATGAATTTAAGTGGGTTTGATTTAAATTTTAATACTCATGTTGGGATTCAAGTTCAAGTTATCAGATACCTATATTACATGAACTTGTTTTACGTAATCTGATTAGGACATAAGCTGCCTAAATACAATACCCACTATCCATTTAATTAAATTAAAATGAGATCATTTTTGTTGGTTTATTAAATTTTATATTTAATTATTTAGAATATCATTTTGAATATGCTTAGGGTTATACTAATATGTTAAACATTTAATTTTAGATTTAATTAGTTTATACTTGTAACTTTCTTTTTTTATTGGTTTAACAGATTTTGATATTTAATGATAATTGTAATTAATTTGAAGTTAGAAGATGTATATTATATTTGGAATGTTAAATTTGCATCTAATTTTATTTTTGAAAATTTGGAATATTATTATTTTGAAGTGGTAGATTATAATACTTTAGGGTTGTATTCATATATTAAACCTTTAATTTTGGATTTGATTAACTTAGATTTTGTAATTTTTTTCATTTTATTAGCTTAATCAGATTTAAATATTTATTGTAACTAAGCTAGAGTTTGAAGACATGTGAATTATATTTGTAATGTTAAATGTCGATCTAATTTTATGTTTGATGATTAGGAATAATAATGTGAACTCCAAGAGAACTGAATTTGTTAGGATTTAAAACTTCAGTTTCATACCAGACCACCAAACATGTTCAACACTACATGTACAAGAGAATGAATATGTTAATCTTATACAATATACACACATACATGGGTGTATATATATATATATATATATTAGCACAAAGGGAACATATATGCACAATAAACATGGAAATACTTAGTTATCGGATTGCAGGCTTAACAGAGCTGCACATTGACAGAAGATGAATAGAAATTCCTGACTCCAACTGTGTACGTATGGGCCCACAAGTTCATCTTTAGCATAATTTTCTAAATGCTGCTTACAATGCCGGGGCCTCTCAAACATCAGTCATTTGCGGGAAATGATTCCAAAAAATGAATAACTCTTCTCATTGATTTCACATACTATAATACAAAATGACTCCAAAAATGGATAACTCTCCTCACTGATTTCACATACTGTAATACAAGAATCCGCATTCCTCTTTTTTTCTTTTTTTTTGGTTACTTTCTGTTGTGGAGAGATACAAGAATTGATTCAATTGAACAACAGAATGCATAACGGGCAAGAGAAAAGGAAAAGCATAATGGGGCTAAACACAACAAGCAAATAATACAGGCACCAAAAGAAAAAGAAAAGAAACCCAAGAAAAAGGTTAACCACGCACATAGGCCATCAAAGCTCACCACACTAACTCAACTGGCGGCAGTAGTACATAAGATACAACGCAATCGAGGACCATCTGATTTGGTGTCATCCTCATCATCAACACCGTTGTCATTATCGTATTCTGAAACCAGCTCCACAGAGGTTGTTCCAGTCCCTTTCTTGCTACTATTTGTGTAGGTGGAATCCATAAGACAAGTCAAGTGATAAGCATGACAACAGAAGAACACAACAACTGATACATTTTGTATAGAAAAGGGATCAAAGCACATGCAGCATCTAGCACCTCCCCTGGTTCTCGACTTAACCTCCATGCTTCTCACACTTAGTGATCTCTCTGTGGCCTGAGAAGTCTGCCTGCCATCCCTTTTTGCTCGCGCATCATCTTCTTCATTACTCAGGCAAACCCCACGTCTTGCTTCATTGAAATATTTAACCAAGAGGTTAACACAATCGGCCTGCATGTCTCATATTAACATCAAACATCAAACATCAAACATCAAACTTCCAGTTTCCTGATCAAATTGAGCATCACGAAAAAGGCTGTTAGGTGTAAGAATACCTTGAGAATATCATTGCATCCGTGTCTGAGCGATGTTTCAGTCCTGTAATCAGTAATAATTTTAACCAGACGATCCCTGAGCCTGAAAGTAACATGGAATATAAGTAGAATCAAACAAAAGTCTAGTAGGTAGATATCAGGAATATACATTTGGCTAATCCCATCACCTTAAAGAGAGTTCATACATAAATGTATTACATTCCTATCAACTTAGGTATTAAACACGCACCAACATATTTTTCTGATGACTCAATCATCAGGATGAAAATAACTCTGCACAGAGTAGAATGTTTCACAGAGATGATAAAGACATGCTACAAAGAATCATTGAACTGACACCTTCCACTTAGTTTAATATATAAAAATCAGGTATTATCATCTGGGTCAAGATGAAATCAACAGTCAGAAGATTCTACCAACACACACAGAAAATTGCCAAAAAATCCAACAAATTTCATTGAACACCTAACCAAGAAGTGCAATGACGTGTAGCTCAGCAAAAGTAAGCTATCCATCAAACATGAAATCAAAAGCGGAAGAAAAATGACAGTAGCAATGCCCCGTTAGAAGTGTTGAAAAATGTAAAAAAGAACTGAAAAAATAGATTGGGAAGAGAATAAAAACTGTGGACTAAATAAGATGGACGAAATTAATTAAATACAAGTGAGTTCAAAATTCGTATTCAACTTCATGAAAATAGAAAGCATCTAAAAGCAGATATGTAAATCAGGCAAACGGCCAGCAATTATCCTAAGTTATTATATTAGGCCATTATATTGACAGTGACAATAAGGACTGGCGAGGGCTAAACCTAAGGCATAACATCAAAGGATTACATTGATTTTATGAAACTCTTGACTTTCATGAGTCATTATCCACGTTGAAGAAACTCCATCCCCAGGTATGGTCCAGCTTATGATCATTACACAATACCAAATAACTAGTTCCTCAAAAAATAGTCAAACCAAATGTGAAATAGCCTACATATTTTAACTCACTAAAAAATGAAGGTAAATTCAAGAAAAAATTAAAAAAAAAAAAAAGCTCATTGCGAAATGCAGCAAGATATGATCGCAACAATGTTTCGGAAACTTTAGGAAAAGGGCTTTGAGAAGCAAATTATATTGGAATTCTTACCAATTTATAAAAGCAAGAGTCCCCTAATGATAAAAGAAGAATATAATCTCTACAATGAAAAGAAAAGAAAACTTAAGGTATACAAAAAGTCATGTCAGCCAAACTAACCGAGGTATTTCCAAACCATTGGGCACCATATTTACAATATAGAGAGGATCAAGATTGCCAACAGTGTGCTCCAACAACAAGCCCACCTGTCAATTAGCAGAAGAATGCTTGAGAAACTTCAAACGATTCATGGACATATAACTAAGTATTGAATTCGTGTATGCATCATCTCAGTCTGCATATCAGGTCTTTACCATTTCAGGTTTGTTAAGACATTGTTTAATCAATTCTTCCCAAAGGTCATCATCGTGCTGCATGCTGACAAATTCTACCGCCTGCACAAAATTTTTATACTTTTTTCAAAACTAGATATCCTCAACATTGCCATAAGCACCTTTTGAAGGGGAAAGATAGAGAGAGAGAGTAAAAAAAGGAAAAAAGAAGAAGGGTTAAAACTGGAAAATTTCTGCAGAAATTAAAACACCTCTTCCAACCGATATATAAGGTACCTCTTCTATATCCCCCAGTTTATTTATTATGACAGAGAGAGCTTGTCTTGAATTTCCCATTCTTCCAAGGATGAACACTTGCTCTCTTAACAGATCTCTTCTGATGCAAACTTCATACGCCTGAGATTCAATTTCAATAGGTCAATTCACAAACTGGTAATAAGAGAATCATCCTAATTCACCATTCATCAGCTGTGCAAACCTTCTCAAGTGTATAATGTTGACTGCTACGAAGAAATGGAAGGAGCATCTTTGGATCATAGTCTGCATAAAGTTCGACCTATCACATAATGAAAAAGAGCAATGAAGTTTTTAGACACTTCATATAACATCAAACATATCCTCCCATGCACCCAGAAGAGCAAACCAAAAAAAAAAAAAAAAAGAACTTGCAAATATATAAATTTCACTGAAGAGACAATTTTAACAACCATAAACATATGCTCTCAAAATTTAGGAAGAGATAAGACCATATCAGGAAACAACAAAAAAGCAAGTTCAGTGTTCTTCATACCTGCAGATCATGAAAATCCTTTCCAGCATGTGGATTTACTTCGAATAGAGAATGCAGATACAAATGCAAGAAATATCTTGAATCACACTTATTGCTGGCATTCAGAAGTTGTGAAACAACTTCAGAGGGAATAATTAAGTCCTTGTTTTGGATAAATAAAGGAACAGCTCGTTTTGAATCAAGCATCATCAACTGGACAACCTATAGAGAAGAACAGAAGATAAATCAAGTGGTTTATATGATGAAAGAAGAATAAGAAAAATACTATTAAAACACAACATTCACAAAACGAAATAATTGAAAAGACATTTATCCCTATGTTAAGTAGAGCTGAAAGAAACAGCTAATAACAGACATTTCAGACAAAGCTTTGCTGAGGTAAATTAGGTTGTATGATAGCCAATATAAATCCATAAGACCACATGGTTACTAACATAAATAAATCCTGAATAGATGCTTGAAAGTTGTCAAGGTAGACCTCTTCAGACACTGATGCAATGAAGTGCAAAAAGGTTTCTTCTTAGCAGAACAACAATTGCAGAAAAAGAGGATCCCAGAGAAAAAGCAGGCATTACTTTAAAATATTTCACCAGTCTCCATTACCATACCTTTTCATGAATGGCATCATGTAAGTTGTGTTTCTCAATGAATTGAAATATATCTGGCTTCATAAGCTGAAAATAGAAATGAAACAACATATGGAGGCAAATCAGAGCAGAAAAAACCTTGCTAAGACTCGAGCGCTCTATGAATGCAGAAATTCAATTTTGCATAGATTTCAATCAGAACACTTACATCTGCATAAAGTGAAAAAGCTTTCTCATACTGGCCATCAACCACATACAATTCTGCTAGTGCCTAACACAGGAAAGCATAGGAGAATTAATAATATATAGAAATCACTAGATTTGATTGCATATCAGATAATGAAACTTTCAGAGTGACCTCTTTAAGGGCATCAGTCATTGATGATGTATTTAGTTGAGGCTCTATGGCAGAGATAACAGGCAAAGCAGAATATATTGCATGAGGCCAAGATTTAACAGTTGACAAAAGCTCCTTATGAAAAGACGGATTTGTTGCCAAGGCCACCAGAGCAACCTACAGAATTTCAAATAAGTGGCCTTAAATCCCAATTTGGGACATCAAGAGACACATCGAAAAGTAATATGTACACATTCACCAGTATTTCGTCCACACAAACCTCATAGGCAGTATCACGCAGTCTTGGATTTTCTGTTGGCATGTAGGGGACCAGTACAGGAAGCTGACGGAGATGAGCAAAATGGAAAACCCATCTGTCAAAAGCAACCCAGAGCGAGGAGTTGGCAAAGATGGTATGAAACAGTTAAACCAAAAAAAAAAAAGAAACTTTAATACCTCTCCCATGCTGAAGCAGATCCTCGCAACAATTTGGGACACAAAGATGCAGCTTCAGCATATTTTCTTTCCACGATCAAATGATCAAGATATCTAGAGCCCACCTATGCAGAAAACAAACTATCATTTTTGAAAAACTACATGGAAGCCAAAAAGAATTATCCAATAAACCAAGCGAAACAACTAGATAATTATATTCACCCCTATTACAAAAATTAATGTAATCACGACCAAGTGAGCAAAATAACTAATATCCAACACTGTATCAAAAAATCCAGAAAAGAAAGAAAACCAGGAAAAAAGAAAAGGAGCATCATAGTGCTTTATAAACTCATAAGACAAACTCAGCACTGGCGACATCAAATACCCCACAGATTATACAGATTGAAGAATTTTCATCATTAAAAATCTTGTACTCTAATGCAAATATCATTCAAGGTCTTGGTCAGCCCCAAACTGACTTATGCAGGCATCACCACTGCCAACTATATGGCACCCTTCTTCTCCCCCCCCCCCCCCCCCCCCCACCCCTCTTTTTCTTTCTCTCCCCATCCCGCACCAAAAGAAAAGAAAAAACAAGAAACAGAACAATGCTTACAGACTGGTACCAGTTGAGGTTTCTCCATTAAAAACATTAGAACACCTTTCTTTTTGATGGGGGAGAGGATATATTTGCTTGTTTTTGTAACATGTTTAAAACTGACAATGAGTAGAAACAACCCATTTCCAACAAGGTCTGAATATACAAGGATCCTCTCTTTGCAGCAAAGCCAACGGAAAGGATAAGCATGGCTATTCAATGCCACTTATAATAACATTCCTTGCAAACGAAAAGAAAACTGACAGCTAACAGCTTGATAGAAAATCTTATAAAAATTGAATTTTGGAAAACGAAACATACTGAATGCTGAAATAACACATGCTGATGTTTCATGACCATGTACAATATAAACAGCTAGCTTGTATGACATGTGCAGACATTTAAACCATTCAAGTACCATTTGGATAGAACAATTTTCACAATTTCAACCTTTTATACACACTGTTCTCTTACAGAATGCACTACTTAATAATATTTCGATGCTAAAATTATCTACGGCTGTAGAATGGATGACTCAAACAGGAAATTATGATTGAACAAAAGATTCATGGATCAAGCACAAGATAGAAGAAGTTTGTCGAGTTGTATGCATTTCAATGCTGCAGAAGTACAGGTATATGTATGTATACATACATATCCACACACACATGCCATTATACAACACAAACCCACATTTTCATCAAAACTAGCTGACCACTAACATGGTCCTCCACTCATTATTCATTCTTATTATTGGAGGAACTGAAACTATTCCTAAATGCCATTGGCATGGCATATATATTTCATTATTCACACAGCATCGAATATTCCACATTCTTTACTTTGGAAGTACCTCGTCAATGAGTTCACTCCGTCCCTGACCAGCCTCAACTGCTGCCAAAGCTTTCTCATGAAACCCATGTTGAAGAAGCCAAGCAATATGATCTTCGGCATCCCTAACAATCAACAATGTCTTAGTTACTCTATTTTTCTAGAAAAAAAAAACAATTTAAGAAGCCTTAGTGAAGCAATGGATGGATAAAAAATTGTATCAAGTATAGAACAAAGCAACATTGCAAAATTTTAAAAATTCGTGAAAGGAAAAACCACAACATTTATATTACAATAGAACTAACCTACAGCTTCCATCAAGACACAACCAAAGTCACCAAGAAAGTACACATTATTCAGTAACTCATTCATCCATTTGTTAAATCATAGTTGTAATTTACTCCTGTAACTGAAGAAATATGAGTACTGCTGCAATCTAGACAGAAGTTTTAGAGATTTTAAGCTGTTACTTAGATATTAGGATCTTATTTTGTCAGCTACAAACCTTTAATCTTACTTTTTTTTTTGCATATATAACATCAAAAAAAAAAAAAAAAACAGAAATATAGTTCTATTAATGAAAATATGTTGGGTTCTCCACCAATACAGTTATTGTACAAATGACATTTGCATGAACTTTTTCATATGACATTTTAGTAACGTTCCGATAATATAAAAAAATATATAATTTAACAATTCTCAACAGAATAATTATCTCATTTATGAGAATTGTCAAGAGTACATTTGGAAATGCAAGTTAAGATCACAAAAAAATAATAATAATAAAGAAAACGGTACCAGACCAAAGTATAAGTCATGAACATGTGCCACGAGAAAAAAGATTTCCCATCCTCAGGAAATTCAGAAATGATTTTTATAAGACAAAAATATTTAAATACCAAAGAGCTGCTAATAAAATGGCATCATCTCTTAAGTAAGCTTTGAGAACTATTCCATTAATAGTGAACCTATAGAAGACAAGAACTATATAAACATTTTGAAGCCTACAAATCAAAGTGACAAGATCATCTCTGATGAGGAGTCAATTTGAAGAAACAAGATACATGAGAAATATCGAGACGCCTAAAACTGCATCAATAATGGTTACTGAAAGCCTTACAAGACCAACAAGTCAGAAGAGTCACGTTTATATCATTACCGCACATCAAATATCTGGAATGTAAGTCAACATAATTATACATAAATAATGATCAAAAGTTACCTGGGTTTTGCAATCACAACATCCTTTGGGGACACAATATAGTACAAAGGTTCATCACCAGCGGCCCACTGACCACCAAGATAACTGCTACCTACAATCATATAAAAAGTAGCACGAATATTGAAGTGTAATTTATCTGCCCGCACAGCCCATAAATGTTCAAAAGAAAAAAGAGAAAAGCAAACAGACAGACATGCTAACCTGAGAAAGGAGCATGAGCAAGAGAATAGTCCTTTGCCTTGTAATGCTCAAAGCCATGTACAGGTAGGGCATCTGTTGCAAGTTCATCGTTATTCCATGTTACTACTCGTACTTCTGGTCTCTGTGCATTCCCCTGCTCAAATAGATGCACATGTATTGAGAAATAATTGCGAGAAAACATAATGGGAAGGAGGAAATTAGTTCAAAGTCTCATCACGAGCAGAACTAGACCAAGAAACATAAAATTTCACAACAGAATGCTATAAAAAACAAGGCCACCTATATTTGGCACTAAACAAAGACAACACATGCACAACTGAACAGATAAGCATGGAATCCTAAACGGTTAGATATAGGCAAAGCAACAGCAATGAATATCAAAGAAAATTCTTTGAGAAATAAAAAAGAAAAAATTAAACACAAATCCAAAGCCTTACAGCAGTAAGTAATTGTAGACTTATAGTGAAAGCAAAATGTTAGAAATTATTACTCCATTGTAAAATAAAGACTATAATAATAAGACATGGGACTATAATAATAAGTTGGACAGTTAAATAACAGGAAAAGAATGAGATGGGTGGGTGGGAGGGGGTGATGGGCGTCCATACTGGAAAGTAGACTAGAAGAGTTCAAAAGACAAAGTGGAAGTGGGTAGATCTGCTGGTCAACAACCAATATGATAGGTGTCTCCATTGCAGCATTAACTCCTACAAAAATCTGCACTTTCACAATGATGGCAAAGAGATGATAACCCAAACACCAGACAGAAACAAAATCTAGCCAGTTAAGGGTCAATATTTAGGAATTTAGCATCCTTCTTATAACATTCAAGATAAATCAAATTACCTGTCGTGATGGCATCGTGCTACTGAATTCTCCATCCTCGTTCCCAGGAATATATGCTAGAACAACCAAAGAATCACCAAAGGGAGCAATTCCCGAAATATAATAGCTGGTCTGAAAAGATGCCACAATATCGACCTGGTTCAAGCTAGACATTTGAAGCTGCTTATATGTCCCATTGACTCCCTTATATTGATTTGCTCTTATTGAAGCAATCTTAACTGATGTTCCCCAGCCAATTACCAACAGAGTGTCATCCTGAATGCAATCAAAAGGGGAGTAAGGAACTGCATGAATTCTTCAAAAACAACATCGTACTACCGCTAATCAGGAGAAGAGCAAACTGTAAGAAACAATAATGCAGGATCCAGCGCTGTAAAAGCTACGTAAACTTCTTAATATAAGTTAATTAAAATCTAGTTCAGAAACAACATCATACTACCGCTATTCCTGTGTTGCCGTTGACTCATAAAGCTAATTAAACTTATTAGTATAAGTTAGAAATAAATAAATATATAAAATGCATTAAGCTTAATCTAACCTGCCAAACCAGGTGAGGAAGTAAAATTTCAGGACGCGGACTCCCTCGTGGTCTTTCAATAAATGTAACTCGCTGATCATTTGCAGCATCATACACTTTAACACCAGCGTCATTAGCCCAAGCAATGAGACTAGTTCTCCATTTCACTGCATGGATAGGACCTTCACCAGAGTGCAAAACCTAGAAACATATTAATTTATAGCATTTAGGAACAAGAACTTTATTGCCCATTATTGCATAAGCCATCAATGAATAGATAAGTACAAACCTGGTCTCGATAGCCTAGCCACTTCTTTGTATTAAAGTACAAATGACCTGCCAAACCACCAGCTACAAATCTTCTAGATGTTTTTCTCACATAGTCTGGGTCCAAGGCAATAGCTTTCATTGGACGATGATAGTCAAACTTCATTTTCTCATCAGTGAAAAGACTGTTTATCACAACAGACCCATCATCCGAGCAGCTTCCAATATATTCACCTTCTATATCAAAGCTAAGGTCATTCACTGGAGCAGTATGCGCATGAAATTCCTTAACCTGTTAAAAATTAAACAAGCACATACATAGAACCCAAGGCAAGGGATTTTGAGAAAGAATCAACAACTAAATGCAACACATGCCATTAACCATGCTAATGAAGTAATTCAAATACCTAAAGCCAGTCCTTAAACTGCACCCAATCTATCATCTTAAATCTAATAAAAGCTTAAAGACCCTCTGAATGGTCAATTTTGCACACAAATTTTACCAGATGATGATATTACCACATTGTACAGAAAAATGTCTATTGGGCACTAAAAATTGTATAGGCATGGTTAACTAACTAGAGTAGCTGTATAATTCATTATGTAATGTTCATCTCTCCATTTTTGAATCAGAAACCGAAATTCTGAAATTAAGAGAATTTAGAGAAAAATAAGGTGAGCAACTTTATCAAAATGCAAGCATCAAACTCTAAGCCCAATGTCTCAAAGAAAATACAATATACTCTTTGAGAAAAAGAATGTGCTCAAAAACCTCCAAATTACTCATCTGAAGCAATTAAGGGCACCTTATGAACTAATTACAACCAAAACAAGGATCAAGCAAGCTGCAATCAACAACTCAATTACCAACAAATAAACTAATAAGCTCAAAAACCTCGACAACTGACCTCAGTAAACTCACCTGATTGCCCAAGAAATCGAGAATATGAACGGTACCATCGTGAGTCCCGAGCGCGATCATACGCTCGACGACGGCAACACAAGACGCGGCATCGCTAGACAACAAGCTGGGTATGCTACCGCCCATCCTCTGGTACTTCAGCCTCGGCTCCTCCTCCTCCTCCTCCTCAGTTTCTACTTCCTCGTCCTCTTCCTCTTCCTCTTCCCTCTCATCATCTCCTTCTACACCGTTCTCTGATGGGGCCGGAGCCATTTCCGCGAGGTTCCTTCCCTCTCCTGCACAATTCCGACCAATCGAGAGAACAAAAGCAAAGAATAATAATTAAGAGAGCGATCTGTTAGTGCTCTTGTGGTGACTCTCTGTTTCCTTCTTTTTTTTTCTTTTTTTTTTTTTTCTTTCAAATTTTTGCTCGGAAGGAGTTTTAGTTAATAAACGGCTTTTGTTCACCGAATTATTATTAATGTGCAAGGGAACAAAGAGCGATGTTGATGATGGAAATAGGAAGCCACCACCTGTACTGTTCTTTGTTTTTTTTTTAATTTGTTTTTTTTATTTTATTTTGCTGTTTTTGTTTCCATTTTCCGTTCGGATCCTCTCGGCCCAATTGATTCAGCCAATCACAAGAGGACATGTCAAATTGACATTGATACAAAGTAACACGTTAGGTTCAGATTATTGATTCCCCATAAAGAAAAACACGGAAGAAGCCACAAAACCACCCATGTGCCAGGCTTCATATTGTAACTGTGAAAAGTCCATTCAAAAATAATCTATTAAACAAAATAATTATAATATCATATCATGCCTTCACGGAGATAATATGGGGTTTGAATTTTTGTTCAAATCATTCATAAATATTATTAATTTTGAAAATATTTTATTATAAACTTCTCAAAATTTTAAAATAAATTTAAAAATATATAAATAAACAAAAATTTTCTATGTTGGTAGATGAAATGATGTATCCATTATATAAAATCAAAAAATTATAAATATAATATTATAAATTCTATTTTATGGATGTATTAGAACTGAAAAAGATATCACATTATAACTACTTTATCTAAGGCTAACATTGTCATTTTATTTTGTCATTAAATTAAAATCACTAATACGTTAATTAATTTTTTAAAAGATATTAACATGTAATAAGTATTTGAATATTTTTTCACATTTGTAAAATTTTTTAAGTCAAAATTTGTTATATAAAATTTTTAATTTAAATATTTTAAATTTTTAAATTTTTTATAAATTTAATTTAGAATAAATTGATACATCAAGATTTTGATTTTTTTATTTTTTAAAATAAAAATTTGATTGATTGAGACCTTTATCTTAAATTATTAGAAAACTTTTTATATTTTTTTTTAAAAATAGCAATACAAATTCAGAAAACTAAGAATTTCTTTTCTATTTTAAAATGGGAAAGCAAGACAATTGAAGTAGGTGAGCCGGTACTGTATGCACGAAACCAGACTCTGTTAATGGATGACAGAGTTGGACGTGAACGTGTGGGTTGGGTTGATATTATGGGTTTAAACCATATTATGAGAAGCGAACCTCTAGACTGGTTATAAACTTGGCCCGAGCCGGGCCACCAGGCCCCTATAATCCACGTCTCCTCACCTATCAAATTCTCATCTTTACTTTAATCAAAGTTTATTAACACCTTTAAACTATCAGTAATTGAACATTAGTGAAAAATTGAAGGAATCAAACCCTAAATGTTACTTCAATCCATATCTTATTTTTTAGATATAAGATGTTTTTGCTGTTTGATCTGTAAATTTTATCGAGAAATAATTTTTATTAATTTGTACTTCTTTTATTTTTTAATTTTTAAATAATTTATTATATTGGCAACATAAAAATTATATATATAAATTTTAATTATTAATTTTATTAAATTATCACTTATAATGGTAATATATGTAGCTTTTAAAAAAATTACAGATAAAAAATATATTAAAAAAAAGCAGTCCAAACCTAAATATGAAGTCAGCTTACTTGACAACCAGTCCTTAACAGAAGAAGCAGAGATCTGTCTTCTTTCTTGAGCCATGAAAGCTTAAAAAGAAAGTAGAAGAAGCTTAACTTGTTTAAGTGACTAAACATTTCATTTCATCTTGAAATCTCTCCTTAATTCTATCGTATATTGATTTTTAAAAACTTAAAAAGAGATTAGATAATCCTCGAATCTTTACAAATAATTCAGTTATGGATTTGATTTCAGATTGAATCAATTTTCTTTATTATCTATTATCAAATATATCACTGACTTAATTATTAAAATGATCTCACAAGATACATCTTGTTATTTTTCACCATCACTCTTAAAATTAAATTTTTTTCCTTTAATAAAAAATATTAATATTTTTTTAAAAGTCAAAACAACTAAATTAATACGAAAATTAGTTCTTTTTGTATATTTTAAAATATTTATTCTTTTAATTAAAATCAATTGATTGTGACTTACCACTTTCTTACTAATAATAATATTCTCTTGTCAGCTAGGCAACTTAAAAATATGAGAGAAGGAGATGATTCGTTTCAACTTTGATGTAGCGTCAAATATCTATAAGTTTATTAAGTAAACAGTATCAATCATACAATAACCGCCGGCTATTATTAAATATGACTTAGTAGCCTATAAATTAAAATCGTAACATACTGGTGATGGTTGCAAAATGTTATTAATGTAATTAATTTATATTTTTCAATAAGTAGGGAAAGTATAAAATATATTATACTCATTGAGTGGAAGAAAATTTTGATAAAAGGCATGAAGTGAGTCATCTCACTTAATTATACATGTACAGCAAAAAGATGGGACACAATGATTATGTCTGAGTTACATTTCATTTACTTTTGCACATACAAGATTGTTTTCCTTTTTTTTTTTAATTAAAAAATAGCTGTATGAATTTATTTGAATTTTATTGCATTTTAAATTATAATAAAATTTAAAATAAATATTATATAAAATTTTGAAATTTATTTTTTCTTTAAAAATGAATTCTAACTATAAAGAAATCTCAAAATAAATTATGATTTATTTTTATGATTAAATTAACTTTTGATTTAAAATAATGGTAAAATATTAAAAATATTTTTATAGTTTAAATTATTTTCAATATTTCATGCACTGGTCATGCTAGAAACATATGAACACTCCTAGATAATTATGAGATGTGGCCCTTACCAATGGGATGGGTTTATAAAATTCTTACTATTATTTATTTTATTATTTTATTACTCTCTTTTATTCTCTTAATTGAAAAAATAATTGGATATTTCATTTTAAATTCATCATTTAAATTAAAATAGTTTTTTATTCATGAATTATTTTTTATATTTTTAAAATATTTTTAACTATATAATTTTTTAAGAAAATATAATTAATATTAAAAATTTTTATCTTTTATTTTGAATTTATCTTTTAAATTTAAATAATTTTTATTTACAAACTATTTTTATTTTTTCAAAATTTTAACTATGTAATTTTTATAAAAAAATCTATTAATTAAAAAAATTTGGTGATGAGAGTTGTTGTAAAAGATTATTAATTTGGATGTTTTTAATTTTTAAATTATTCAATTTGATACAAATTGATGAATCAATATTTATTTAAAATTTTTTTAAAATTTATAATTTATTTAAAAAAAGAAGATAAACTTTAAAATTTTGTATGATAAACTTTAAAATTTTATATAACTTTATCTTAAAATTAAATAAATTAAAATTTGCTTGATATAATCAAAGTTTGATTATACGAAAATATAATTATAAAGATTAATTCCATCAGAAAATATTTACATTTTTTTATCATCTCAAATTAGAATTTATAAAAAAAATTACATTTATTTGAGAGTTACACTTTTATTATATTCTCAATTTGAGATATTTTTATTTATAATTTTTATTAATATTAACGATTTTGTATATACATATAATATATATATGATTTTTACTCGTATAATTATTCTAACATATTTTTAAATAATATTAAAATAAATAAAAAATACTTTTTTCATGAAATCGAGCAAAAACATACAAAATGAAAATATTTAAAAAATATATTTATTTTAATAATGTTTAATGAGATATTAGATGAATTGCATAGATAAATATCATATCTATATCACATATATGTATAAAATTACTAATATTAATCAAAATTATAGATAAAAGTTTCATATTAAAAATCTAACAAAAACGTAAGTTTCAAATAGATGTAATTATTTTTATAAATTTTAATTTAAAATACGAATAAATATATATTCTTTTGATATATTAATTTTAATTATAAATATGTAAAAATAAGCAAACTGCTTTATATAAACAGCTAAAAAATACTTATTATACTACTCCTTAAACTTACCTAATTTTTTTCAAAATTTTATTAAATTTTAATTTAACATATACTAACATAAATAGATAAAATCCACAAAATTTTCTTTATTCTATAATATTTTACAAAATTATAAAAAAAATCGCAATAGCATAGTGGTCATGGAGACAAATACAAATAATGGAAAAGAAACATTTGCTCCATGTGCTACAACTGTTTAATTTGATGCAATATTTTTATGAAAAAAAAACCTACAAACATATTTATCTTTGTGATTATCATTATCATTATCTTCTCTTTGTATTACATCTAATATAATCTTAATGTTGCTAAAATCTAAAGTTTAATACTTTTTATTATATTCAATTTAATTCTCAGTTTGCCATAAATTTTCACAAATGATTGAATCGTAAAACAAAAAAGTTTATTTGTTTTTTATTTTTTAATTAAATTTGTAAATAAATAATACTTAAAAATTTAAAAAATATATTTTTTTTATTTTATTTTAAATTTTAAAATATCCTAAAACAAATTTTTATCATAAAAATAATTAAATTAAATTTTATTAAAAAATTTAAAAATTAAAGATATTTAAATTGAGGATCGTATATAACAAATTTTTATTTAAAATTTTTTGTAAATATTAAAAATATTTAAATTATCATCACATAAAATTTTAAAATTTTTAATATTGAAAATATTTTTTTCATAATAAATAATTTATGAGTTTGAAACTATTCAAAGTCGAAGATGATTCGAAATAAAGTATAAATTTTTTTAAAAATTATTTTAATTTTTATAATAGATTAATAAAAATTAATTTAATTATTTTTTATTGATCAATATTTATTTAAAAGTATTTTAAAATTAAAAATAAAAACTAAAAAGTATTTTAAAATTAAAAAAGTATTTTTAAAATTAAAAATAATATTGGATAAATTTAATCATCTCAATTTTTTATAATAATTTTATCAATAATTTATAAGAAAATTTGTGTTGTTATTACAAAAACTTAAAAAAGGTGAAAATTAAAATTATATAAATCCAAATGAAGCTAACTATGAATCAAACATGACAATAATATGACATTTGGCCTCAAAAATATGTCATATCAATCTGATTTCCCTCTTACTCCTGGACATTGGGTGTAAAACACGGATATGTATTTTAAAAAATTATATGACCAATTCATAATTATAAAATCTTAAGTATACGGATTTTTTATTTTAATGAATTAACTTTGACCTAATTTTAACAGAAAATTAGTTAAATTTATGATAATTTTTCTGAAAGTCAAAATGTTCAAGTTTATCAACAGGTCCAACCCTTATGTTTATAACTGGATCAGCAAATGACATTAAAGAAATCCCATCTGAGTGTTAGAAGAGTTTCAAGGCTAAAAGATGAACACAGTGTGGCATTGAAAAGTCAAGCCTTGTAACCTTGCAATACCGATAATTATACAGACTACAAAAGGACATGTAATGGATTTGCTACTGTCAGTGAGAGCTTCAAACTCTCTGCAGAGAGCAATCTGAGTAAATAATACTAAAACAGACCGCAGCTTGTGAAAGCATTACGACCACTTTGTCTTGATCCCAAATTCTGTACAAGAACGAAGGAAACATAATCCGGGGGGACACTCGAATCAGATCTCTCGGAGCTCACAACAACAACGACAAAAACGGAAGTGTTTTTCTCAGATGGGGATTGCATGGTGTGATCTGGGAATCCAGGGTTGAGATGCAGCCAAATTTATTTCCGTTTGGCAGCGTTTTGGGGAACCCGTTTCTGTTCAATGGTGATTTGAGCGAGGGTGGATTCGAGAGCTCTAGGGTTTTCTTTTTGGTCCCTTTTTTGTTATTCCAAGGAGGCGGAATGGATCTGTCCAAGTTTGGAGAGAAGATCCTCAGCTCCGTTAGGTCTGCGAGATCGCTTGGACTTCTGCCTTCTGCTTCTTCTGATCGCCCCGAGGTAATTTAAATTTCTATTAAGTTCACTTGATTACGTGCCTTGATTTGATTAGTTTGATCAGGGTTAGTGTCTGTTTGGATCCTTGGAAATGTGGAAAAGAAAACAGAAGGTACTATCATTAATGCCTGAAAATTTTGGAAGTGTTACTTAAGTGTACTCTACTCTTAGCTGTTTGGAAAGTAAAATGTACTGGATTAAGCATAATGAGCAGTGAGACTTGCCTGGAAAGTGAAATTAGTTACTTGGCTAACTAGAAGTAGTGCTGTGATTCAAATTTAGTGAGTTTCATGTTAATGAGAGTCAATTGATGTCTGCTTCTAAAGACAGGTGGATGAGAGCGAGGTTCATGTATTGTTGGATCATGTAGTTGCAGTTCATGAGCTTATGTTGATTACAATAAGGTTCAGTTTTTAGTGTGACTGTGGAAAATCATTTGAGAGATGGAAATCTGAATGCCAACTTATGATCAGATGATAGTGGCGTCAACTTTAATTGTTGGTGGCTCTGCTAGTGCTATACATTTTCTTTGGACAAAAATTGATAATAAATTCGAAGATGGAAAAAGGTGGTAACTCTGATTGAAAGAAGATCATTTGTTTCTTTGAATCTGCAACCATGATTTTCTTTATCTCACAGGGAGGAGCTCCTTTGAAAAATTTTCTTGCACCTTGTTTTAATTGATAAGAAAAGCGAATGATATTTGCTGGAGCACCTGGGGGTTGCAAAACATGTCTACCAATCTATTTACTAGATAAAATTTCCATGAAGTCTATGTATTCAGTTTTCCCAACACTATTCCCATCTTACCAAAATTTTCTTTCTCTTCGTTAATTACCGAACACTATCAATTGAAGTTTAAAACTGGAAGCTTAGAAAACCATAGATATTTTTAATCATTCTGGCATCACCAAAGAAACCATCAAAAAGGAATGAAGTAAGGTCCCCCATTTCATGCAATATCACAATGATGAAGATAATTAATTCAATGTATCATAGTAACTCTCTTGGCTGTCTCCACACTATTGTAACATATATAAGAGCAATCTAGTAAGTTCAAGGTGGCTGAGTTTGCTAGTTTAATTCTTGGGAGGGATAATTAGTGTTGGGTGTGGGACTGATATTGGGTAGTTGCCTTTAGTGTTGGGTGTGGGACTGTTATTGGGCAGTTGCCTTTAGTGTTGGGTGTGGAACTGATATTGGGTTGTTGCCTTTCTCATTGAAATATTTAGTTCAGAATAAAGTGTTTTGTTCAAGTGATGCAAAGCTGTGTTCCACTGTTCTATTTTGCTACTATGCATTATGACTCTTTGTATTGTAGAAACCTGTTTTTCATGTAACTTAGGTGTGGATTTAAAAGAGTTTGTTCGGACTTTTCTGCAAGTTTAAGATCTCAGGAATTCTGTATGACATAAAAACACTAATATTTCATGTTAAGTTTGTTGCATTTTACTCTTTTTTTTTTGAGGTTGTGTTGTTACGAAGTACAAGGAACAAAGCTTAGGTATAGAGGATGAATAGGTACAACAGACTGATGTGAAATAGTATGACTAAGAGGTTGGATCAAGTTGCATACTTCTTGCTCTGCATTGTTGACATTCTGTTTGAATTTTCTTAATCTGCATTACTAATTCTCCATATTTGATTGCATGGGTAGAGGTAGACTTTTCCATCATTATTGTTCTGTCGTCTGTGTTAGTGGAATTTTGGGAACTGTGCTTCTATCAGTGGTTTAAAAAGGATGATTGAGGTGCATGTTGAGGCGCCCCTATAAACTACACATGTAAAATCAGCCAAAATTGCTGTGAATAATTAGTCATGTTATTACAGGTTCTCCTTTATTTGTTTACATCCATCATTCTTGGTCCCTCACTATTCACACATGTTAGTGGAATTCTGGGGACCATGGTTCTTATCACTGTCTTAAAAAGCATTATCAAGGTTTCCCTCAAATGCACCACATGCTAAAAGTCAGTGGAAACTGTTGTAATTTATGTGGTTACCTTGGGACATCTATTCATTTATTTGAGGTGCATCATAAAAGCACGCTTTTTGAACACCTTTTATATATTACCATGATATATGTGCATGTCATTATTCTTTAAATCCTCATAAAGAAATCATTCTTTCAATACAGAGCAATTGTTATTCAAAAAAGTATCATAGTAATTCTTTATTTGCGATAGAATGCATATAGAGACATTTTGATATACTCTTATTTTGTAACTTTTAACTTTTTTTTTTAATATATTTTACCTGCTAAAAAAAATATTTGACTAAATTTTAAATTTAAAAATTCAATACTTTGATCTGATTTTGTGGAGGCTAAAATACCTTGTCTTGCACTTTCACCTTTTTAACAATTAAATAGATTTTTGGAGCTCCTTATTTTTGTGGTTGAAATAGGAAAATGAGAAATAAAAGTCAAAGTGCTTCATAAGGTTTGTTTCTACCAACTAATTGGTGAACCATGGAGTTAGTATATTGTAAACCTAGCCACTTCCCACATGCATCTATCACTGGTTTTTTGGTAAATCTAGTTCATAGGAAGCTCGTCATTGAGGAAACATGGGGCAAAAAGATTCATTTACTTAAATAACAAAATTACCAAACATGTTCCTCATCCTGCTTCAACAGAATTCTGCTATATGGTCTGTTTGTGGATGATTTACTTGGCTGACAGATTGAAATTTAAAGTGAATCATGTTCTGATAAAAAAAAAAAAAAAAGAAGATAAAGAAATACTTAAAGTGAATCATGAACATTTTATTCATATTATTTTGTTTCTTCTACAGGTTCCACCTCGAGCTGCAGCAGCTGCTGCTGTTGCTCGTGCTCTAGCAGGACTGCCTCCTCATCAGAGGTTCAGTCTCCCATCAAGTTCTGAAGAACTGAGCTCAATATATGGAAGCAGACCTGATGCTCAAATAGTGGAGGAGCTGGAGGAGGAATTCTATGAAGAGGTGTGTGTATGTTTGTTTGGGTGGGGGTGGGAGGGGGTTTTATTCCAAATCGTGATCTCCTTGTCCACCTAAGTACAGTTTTTGAATTTAAGATATTTCAGGTACTTGTTTTCCCCATTAACGTGTAACTAACATAGTTTGCTCGGTGGAATTTTGACGGAACATATTGCCCAAGATGACTCTGTTATGCATATTTTGACATGATAGGATGAGTTCTTTTTTGGCCCTCAAAGTTTATTAAGTGAATTAGTCAATCATGGAATGGGTAACTTTGCATTTTGTGTCTGTGAATTAGTCAATGATGGAAGGGGTAACTTTGTATTTTGTGGCTATTCACTTGCTACTTCCACAACACTGAGCTATGCTTTTCTTCTTACCTCTTGGTTTCAATTTGGCCTCTGAGTTAATAATTCAAACCTTTTCTAGTAATGTTCTGGAAGTTGTTTGCTTAAATATGCATACTTGGCATGTAAACATGCTCTAAGACACTGCATTGGTGTATCGCAATGTGTTAAGCAGCTAAGAAGCACATCGAAACTCTGGAAAATATATGCATATTTATCAGATAGAAGCGTTGGAATATTTAAAGTTCTTTATCCTTCACTTTTGTGACAAATGAAAGAAACAGTAATTACAATGTAGGTATTGTAGGTGTTCAACTATTGCTAAGCATGAGTGACTAGGTTATAGCATGACAACTCATCTGGAAGGAATATGACAAACTGTTTTATAAATTTTCTCTATCAATGGGGGGTGCTGGATCCCCTCGCAACCACATTCATTGGGCTATGCTAATGGATTTGAGATGTCAGAGGAATATTGTCCACTCCTTTTAAGTAACGTGAGAGGAAAATGTCAGAAAGTTGTCTGGTACAAAGATAAGGTTTCCAACCATTTTCCCGTTACACTTCTGGATGGAGAGTGAAGGGTTGCTTTAGTTTGGATATCTAAAGATAAGCAGCTTGATAGATTGCTTCTTTATACTGGTAGACATATAATTGTCATAACAACTTTGTCTGGTAGAAATGATATGTGTAGTTGATAGTACACTTTTAAGTTAAATTATTCGTGACACGTACAAGTGTCATATTCAATGTTGTCACTGTGCAAATTATATTCTTTGGTCCTCATCAGGTTCTTCCTCTGTATTGTTTGGTGTGCTCTATTGTGCTCCATCATTTATACAGGATTTATTTGGTAGTTCATGATCTCCTTTTTATTAAGTTTCCAATGATTGCGGTCAGGATTGCTTGAAACTACAGTTTTATGGTTTAGAAACCTCTGCGCTTGAGTTTAGAGTTAGTCTATGTGGAAAAGGTGCATGAAAATTGAGTCTTCAAATTTGGTAGGATTGGTTAAATTGATCATTTATGGTTAGATTCAGTTGTGAGGCAATAAATGGGTCATTTAATTATGTGGTGTACCATGTGGAATTCCCTTGCTGGAGTTTGATATTTTAAGGTTATGCACCTTTTATACTTAATTGTGAAAATGATATGGCAACAAACATTTCTTATATTTTGGCTGAACATAATTGGGTGAGCAACTTGAGGGTGGCTGCCATTTCGAAATGGTTTCATGTGTAATCCCTAAGCAATGAACTAATGCTTGTGCAGAGTAAGCAAAGCATGCTTAATAGTGTTTGTGACAAGTTGGTGATTTATATGTCCTAATTCAACTTGAGACGGATTGTCAAGAGGGATAATTGTATTGACTGTCATGCAGCACTGTTAAGGATATAATATAATCTTAAACCATTTATGAAAAAGAGTATGCAAGAATTAAGAAAATCATTACTATTTTGTTTTCTTGATATTTCTTCGTCTTTTGAGAGAAACCCTTGGCGCTATTTTGTATTATATATAAAAAAGAATCTTTATAATCTACATGCTATATTAGGAGCTTGGGTTAAAGGCGTGAATTTTCTAAATGAGGATGACTTAATAGAATTCATTGAATTCCTTATCTTTATCACAAGTGGGAGGCACCTCGTTGGTGCCCTCATAGTAATATAATTTAACATGTTTCTATAAAAAAAAAAATAATAATAATAATCTACATGCTATTTTCTATGGCTTTACTCTATGGTATTGCCTTCCACTCTATCATGATTACTCAAACCTTTTATTTATTGTCTATGTTAAATTTAGACTTTTTTATACTAATTTAAATGTCTCCACGCAGGATTTTGATCCAGTAAGGCATATATTAGAGTATATTCCATCTGATGAGAATGAAGTGGCATATTTTGAGAAACAGGTATTATTTTAGTTTTCTTAATTTCATCCTCTTTCACTAAATGTGTTTTTTATATTATGCTCATTTTGAATATGTAGTATTTTCTTCATTTTGCAATCAGTGATAAGATATTTGACTTCAAATAAATGGGTCCATGATGTTGCATGTAAGACTATAATGGAATCTGTTGAATTTCTGCTGGTATTGACCAACTTAACCCTGCCCTCCAAAATATGTGAGATGAATGACATTTAGTTTGACAAATTCCCTCAATTTCTTTGTCAGTTATTTTCCTAATGCCTTAGAATTGGGTAGCAAAATGTTGAGATTAACTGTAAATATTTTTTGTTGTAATCATATACTAAAAGTTCTGTCATTGGTTTTATATCAAGGATGGCTTATACATTACTTGATGCTTAATTTGTAAAAGACCCTATGTCATATGAAATGGTTTAATGACTCTGTGAATGATTAGCTACCCACTTGATAAACTCTTATTGATCTCTTCAAATGTTTGTTTGCTTCTTCTTAGAATTGTTGTTGCCCACTAATGATTTATTATTCAGTTTTATACATCATAACGGAAATATGCTTTGTGTAAATGTCAAGTGCATCACCTTGGTTAATGTCAGCCTGGTTTCGTGCTTTTCTGGGTCACTTGAATTGGCATATCTCATGACAGTACCTAACATTGCTCTTTCTACTTTGCATGGCTTACCTTTTTCTCTTCCTCAGTAATCATATATTCTTTATGGCAGCAGAGCTTCAATGATATCTGTTGTTTTTTTTTTTTTAGCAATTTTGCAACCTATTAGTTAAACTTCTAGTATGAGCTTTCTAGGGCACATGCCCTTGTTTGTTTTTCACCATAAAGAAAAAAAGAAAGAAAGAAAAAAAGACATGTGCCATTGTTGATTTCTGACTTGATTGAATTATTCAATTTGTAGAATTCCACATTTCACTTAACGGATGGATGGACTCAAGTTTAGGAGCTTGTCATCTAATTATGCAATAATGACGGGTTTGATAAAGCAATTGAACTTTTTATCTGAACTACTATTGTATTTATCTGAAAACAAAACAATAAAGAAGTAACCTGATGTGTTTAATGGTTCTTGTAAATTATTAGCTCTATTCTTGTCTTAAAATTTCGTTAAATTATTAAGTACAGATCAACACAAATTCATCTAATCTGTAGGCTGCTGTAAGGTTAGCACAACTGGATGGAGTGGCAGAACGTTTGTCCCACCAGGTGATGGAGCATCATGAAGTAATGGGTAAGTGTTCCTTTAGTAGATATAGTTTGAAGTCCATAAACCAAATGCTTGAAATCTGTTGCCACGTGATCCTTAACTTGTCAATGCCATTTAAACAACTTGATGCTTATTTAGATGTGTTTGATGATACTACAATTTCATCTTGTTGGTTCTATTTTGATTAATATGTCTTTGTTGCTTATATATCAATTGGAGATAACAGTGCATGCAATCGCACAACTTTTTTTCTTTTTGGATGTCAGTTGATGATTCTCAAGTTTTTGAACTTGAAAATATACTTGCAGTTGTTAGTTAAAAGAGCTCTGTCCTTTCTCTATGTGCCTCACCATTAATAATTACGTGGAGAGAGAAACCTCTTGTAATTTTAATCAACTTGTTTTATTTTTGCAGGCCTAGGAGTTATCTAGTTTGATTATGCATTTTGAAGGTTGAATAAGTTTCTTGAACAAATGTTTTGTTGTATAATGATTATTTCCACTCCAATCTTGCAACAAATGATGTTGCCATCAAATTCTTTAATTGATGTTATTAGTTTGAATGCCTACTCAAATCTAGAAACTTTCCTAATGCAGTAATCTTCCTTAGCATAGGCAGAATCATGACTAAGGTGAATCTAACTGCTCAAAGCATGAAGCTTGTCTATCATTTTCGTTGTTGTAATACGTGAATAGAAGATGTTTGATGAACACATACAGACGAAGGATTTCTGTTGCACTGGTAGCCTGAAAAACATTGACGAAGCTGTTTTTGTTTGTGAATGAATTGCAAAATTTCTTGCTGGAGAAGTTCTTAAATATCTCCCGTAGACTAATACCCCATTGATCCAGAGAACTTTACCACTGCATCCCTGAATGTCATTAACTTTTTGCTCTATGTATTGGATTATATCAAGTCCCCTCTTTTAATGGTCATTTAAAGAAATGTTTATTTGGATTTCTAGTGTTTTTCATTGATGCTGTAAATTTCTTGTCTTGCTAAGATCATCTTTTAGTTCCGATCTTACAAACTTAATGTTAGTTTCTTTAACATGTTGAAGTGAGTGGTACATTTTGGTATTGATTCTATGTTGTTATACAGAAGCATTAAATTCTTTGTTCGCCTGCTCTTTGGCATGCTAATTTCTTTTTCTAATTTTGATGCCCGGGATGGTGGGGAAGACTGTTTATATTTGTTGTCTTCTGTCTCTAGAATGATTGTAGTCCAAAAGTTTGAATTTCATTTTACTCTTTATGAGAAGCTGATACTTGCTTTTGGTCAGTGAAGGGGATGAATTTGGTCAGGGAATTGGAGAAGGATTTGAAGGTTGCAAATGTCATCTGCATGGTAAGCATTTGCATGCCATCACTTGAATGATTAAGAGCTTGATTAAGAGTTTCATCTGGAGTGTCATTTATTTGCATACTTTCAGTACCTTGTGGAAATGCTATCGCATAATTTTACTACTGCTACTGCTGGATCTAGTCCTCATTACAGATGTTATTGTGGCAATGACAGAATGGAAGAAGGCGATTAACTTCATCAATGAATGAGGTTTCAAGGGATCTCATTGTAAATTCTAATTCTAAAAAGAAACAAGCTCTTCTGGTATATCTCTCTCTTTAGATTCCTTAGTGATGCCAGCCTTTATCTATAACCAATTATCTCCTCTTTTATTATTATTATTTTTGAATTTTCTTTTTTTTTTCTGTAGACAGCTTTCATGCTTTCTGTTTAATGCACTATAGTAGGATACCACATTTTTCATGGAGTTTTATACTTTCTCAAGGAGCTGTCTTTGTCCTAAAGGCATTGGTTTTATCTGGAATACTTATGGAGATGTTTGGTAGTTTTTGAGTTCCATGTTTGTTGGCCAGTTAGACCAATAGAGATGTATTATATTTTCTTATTGCAGGATATGCTTCCAGTATTAAATGAGCTTCGTCATGCACGGGACATGCAATTAGGACTTGAGTCGCTTGTTGAGGAAGGAAATTACTGCAAGGTAGCTTATGCATCTTGTCTTAGTATCTTCAATTTCTTTGTCTCATTCACTATGGTGATGTTACTTGTATGTTGTACTCAAGGGATACCCACTAAATATTCATGACTTTCCAGGCATTTCAAGTATTATCTGAGTATTTACAACTGCTAGATAGTTTCTCAGAACTGTCGGCAATACAAGAGATGAGCCGTGGTGTTGAGGTGAATATTCTTTCCTTTTGGAAGAAAAAAAGGAATTAAACCAAACAATGTGCTCTTTCTTTTCTTTTGTTCTGTTTAAAAGCTTATACAAGTCATATGCTACGGTTTCTGATATATATATATATATTAAAAAAGAAAAGCTTATGCAAGTCCACTTCTCATGTTAAATCTGAAATTACATTATTGCATCCTGTAACAGAAATATGTACTTGCTTTTGTTGCTTGCTAATTGTTCGCATGGAATAAAGACCTTATGATTGAGCACCTTTTTTTTTTTTTGGCTTTTCAAGGTTTGGCTGGGAAGAACTCTTCAGAAGCTGGATTCACTTTTGTTGGGAGTGTGTCAAGAGTTTAAAGAGGAGAGCTATTTAATGGTTCGTTATTCTGTTCTGTGCTTAAACATGGATCAATGTTTGTTTGGGTCTTTTCTTTTTCCTCCTCAAGCTGGTGCATGAATGAGCTTGTCAATTTCTACTTTTGATAATTCTACATATCATTATGTTCATTGAGTTGATATGTTTTGAATATTCCATTTTAACTTTTCTCTCCACCAGCATGATTTGAACCAAGGTGTGCATTCAATAATGTGAGTTAACAAAATAAGTGATACAGGATCCTTTCCATTTCCATTTATGACAATACTTAACTGTGGTACACAGGTATAGATAAATAAATCTGTTGCATCTTTTCAAAGGACAAGGACAATTACACTAGCATACCCTGGACTGATAAAACTCTGTGTCAGAAGCAGTGATTTGTCAGGGTAGATCCTTTGGTTTTTGTCCTTCTTGGCATGAAATTCATGGACTGCCATCTAATAGAACAACACTTCTAATCCTTGTTGTTTTCAGATCTTGCTTGGGAATTTTGGCAGTTTAAAGTTTTTGTTTCTATTTCTAGGTGCAGGTGCCAGTTTCAGTTTCATCATTTGAGTTTCTGAATTTCTTATGACATGTTAGCCGTGCTTTGGTGATTTTGTCAGTGAGTTATGCTCCATGGAAGTTACGTTATTCCTTGCGCTGCAGATCCGTGTCAGTTCTCATTGCAATTAGATTCTTGCTGGAATTTTTCTACTGGGGCTTGTTTTGCTTTAAGCTAACTAGAATTTGAGACATAAGTTGATGTCGATGGATGGCATATTAGTGCCTAGCTTGCTATCCTAGCATACTTTGATGTTTTGGCATAAATTTATGTAATTGCTTTTGCGAGCTGTGTTGCAAGGCAACAATGAAAGAAATGCTTAATAACTGAAAGCATTTAATATGTTTAAGTCATGCTGCATTTCTTGGGCAAAACCCTAAAGCTGTGGACCCGGCCAAAAAAGTATATGCCAAAACATACTGTATTGTCACTTGCATTCAGTTCCATTCTTCTCATTCCCCATGTAATTGGCACCATGGCCCACTCAGATTAAACCATCTCAAAGGAAACTTGAAGTTTACTTGTGTATAGGTGTAAATACATGTATGTGTGTGTACATCTTTTCAGTTCTTTTGCCATTTATGTTGAGATGATAGATGTTACGGTTCTTTTCAGGTGCTTGATGCTTATGCCTTAATTGGGGATGTCTCCGGTCTTGCTGAAAAGATACAAAGCTTCTTTATGCAGGAAGTTATCTCAGAAACCCACTCTGTGTTGAAGAACATTGTACAGGAGGTAAGAATAACTGATTTTTGTATAATAATAACTTTCCACTAAGAAAACATTTCATTTTAATACTCATTCCTTGCATATGCAATGGCTGTTGATGGATGTACATGGGCAATGATGTAACAACATGTTGCTTTTGTTTTGTTTTGTTTTTTTTTTTTTTTTGCTTTTTAATATATGAAAGATACTGCTTTTATTTTAACTACAGTGATATAGATGCAAATTAATTGGAATGGGTTGAGTTTGTTGCTTTGTGTCTTTAGCAGAGTCCCAGAAGGAAAAACTGGGCTATGTTTGTTAAGCGTGGTTTTGAAGTATATATCAAGTAACCATGCGTGAAAAAGAAAAGAATTAAGTACATCTAGTTTAGACTCCTTCCGCTTCCTCTCCTTGTCAGTGCTGTGATACATAAGCTAAGGCTGTATATTCATATTCTTGGTGTTCCTTTTCTTCTATTTCATGTTTAAGCTCTATCACATGTAATTTTCTTGCCATCACATGGAAAAGAAAGGTCTTACAAGATGACTAGTTAGCTTTTGCAGGACCAGGACGCGAACGTGCAAAATAGTAGGTATGTTCTTTAAAAAAATTAAGAGATTGCATCGATTATTGAAATGCATTTTCCTTTATTGATATGTTTCCTGATTTATTTTAATTCAATTTCAGACTTACCTACAGTGATCTATGCCTTCAGATACCTGAATCTAAGTTTAGGCAGTGTTTATTGAGAACACTGGCTATCCTATTTCAGTTGATGTGTTCATATCATGAAATCATGACCTTTCAGCTGGAAAATAAGGTAAATCTCTGTTTTACTCATTTAAATTATTTGGCAATGATAACTGTTGATTCTCGCATTTTCTCCTCAATTTCTTTGTGCAATATTTCATTGATATTCAAAAGGATCTAGTTTGTGTACGTTTAACTTGCTCTTGGATATCCTTCTTCACCCCAGCACATTTCTCTCTAGCCACTTTGTGTAATATAATTGGCAGATTCATTTGCTGCATGCTGTGTCATTTTCGTTTTTGCAATTCTTGGTCTCTTTGTAGCATGAAAGATCCCACAACTTTAGGTTGCAATAACTATTGTTCCCCCTTCTTGTAAACTTATATTAAATCATTATGGATGGCACTCCTTTTTTACTTTTGCTAACTCTTGCTTTTGTTAACTCTTGCTTCATATGAATAGTTTCATTTATTTGCATATCCAGCTTGGTTTTACTACGTTGTCTGTGGACACTTTTTCCCTGTCATGGTGTTGCATAACCTAGAGGTGATAATCAAATCAGGGTATCCTTAATGTATCTTAAAAGAAATACTCCTTTTTGGAAGGTTGGTGATAAATGTAGGATGCCAAAGTGCCAATATTGACATAGAGCCTCAATTTTATTTCCATTTATACAGTTTGGATCTTTTGTGGAACCGAAGTATATGTTAGAGATAATGTAATGTCTTGCTATTTTTCACTTGTTTTCTTATTTGTTTTTGGTTTTTCTTTCTTTCTTTTGATTTCTGTTAAGAGTGCAACATTTACATTTTTCTACAGGTGTCAGAGTGCCAAACTTCTAATGTGAAGCAGAGGGAAGGTGACCTCTCTATGAGTTCAGGTGATGTTCAGAAAATTGATTCAGTTGCAATAAATTCTTGCTGTCCTCAGGAGGCTTACCGCTCCCTCACAGAATCTACAGAGAGAATGCCGGTTTCATCGTCTATGGAAGTACCCACTGCCATCTCATTGTCTGATGGTACTGGAGCCACTAGTTCTGTGCCCATAGAATCTTGTGCTACAGTTAATGAGGTTCAGAATGGTGGTGTTGCAACATCAATCAGTGGATCACCTTGGTATCAGCTAAGGAAAGAAGCTACTGTCTTTGTCTCACACACTCTTCAGAGAGGACGTAAAAATCTTTGGCAACTTACAACCAGCCGTGTATCGGTTTTGCTTTCTTCTGCTGCCGCTTCATCCACAAGCATTCATCAGTTCTTGAAAAATTATGAAGATTTGAATGTCTTTATCTTGTCTGGCGAAGCTTTTTGTGGAGTTGAGGCAGTTGAGTTCAGGCAGAAATTGAAGGGAGTTTGCGAAAATTATTTTTCAGCATTTCATCGACAAAATATATATGTATGTAGACTTTACAGCTCTTTTCCCTACTCCTGCACCCCTTAAATTAGGTTGTGGTCTGTATTAGATGCTGTGCAGTTAGTTTACTGTCATATATGTTGTGCCAATAACTTTCAGTGACTTTCAAGATTTCATACATACAACATACATGGTCTATTCAATCTTTTGCCGTTTTGACTCTTTTGATGGCATACAAAATGTGTTTGCTAGAGGTAATCTTTCAGTGATTTGTCATTTGTGTGTCATGACATACCAAATTTTGGGCATTGCTTGTGGGCCATGATGTTGTCAATAATTCATGATTTTTGATTGGTTTGCAACTGAAGACGTTCATAAAATATGAAATGCTTACTAGTAGTATGGTCATCAGAGGTTGCATCATCATGTTTGTTAAATTATATGTTGTTTTCTTGTACAAATGAGTGTGTTTCAAACAGGAGCAGCAAATATCTGTTTTGTGCAAATCCTGCTCGCCCTAATTCTATTATTTGATCCTATGTTATATATGTCCCTGCATCGAGTTTATGTATCCTATTCTGTGGCAAATGCAATTTTCTTGCATTCTGAGCCGTGGCCGAAGTTCATGTTCTCCTCCTTTTTTTTTTTTTTGGTTCCAGGCTTTTAAAATGGTCTTGGAGAAGGAGACTTGGGTGAAATTGCCACAAGATACTGTACAAGCAATTAATTTTGCTGGGCTTGTTGGTGACGGGGCAGCCCTAATTGTCCCATCTGGTGGTAACCCTACCAGTGACAGAATGCTTCATTCCAATAGGCCAGCAGACTTGATTACTGGTGTCAAGAAAAGTGGATTTTCTCATTGGCTAAAAAGTGGAAACCCATTTTCACTAAACTTATCATGCAACTCCAAAGAAGGGCAAGATTATCCCCTTCTTAATGGAACAATTTCTGGTGATTATAATGGGAATACTGGTGATAATCTTCATGGGGATAAGTTCTCTCCACGTAGTGGTGATGTAAAGTACATGAATGGAACTAATTCTGTTTCAGAAGACGAAAATGAGGATCTTCTTGCAGATTTTATTGACGAGGATAGTCAGCTTCCCAGTCGAATTTCAAAGCCCAGTCATTCCAGAAGTCGTTCATCGCATTGGAATAGTGATGATATAGCAGCACAGACAGGATCATCTCTTTGTCTTCTAAGGTTCGATGCTCTGCAGTTACGAATCAAAATAGAACAAAATATTTCTCCATCAAGATGGTAGAACTATGGATATGTTCTTGTATGTGGATTTATTGAGCTTTATGCATTTTCTATGTTAGGTCAATGGATAAGTATGCACGGCTTATGCAGAAATTGGAAATAGTGAATGTTGAGTTCTTCAAGGTATGTTCTTCTTCCTCTTGTCTTTATGTGCCTAGCTTTTTGATATAACCTTAAGGAAGCTTTAGTTTTCTTTCTCTAAATTGTTTTTCCTGATTCAGTACATTTATGCAGGGAATATGCCAGTTATTTCAGGTCTTTTTTTATTTTGTATTTGAAGCATTTGGTCAACAAAATACTAGTTCAAGTGGAAAAGGCTCTATTGACTCTCTTAATTGTAAGTGATTTTATTTTCTTTTTACTTTTTTTTTTTGTTCTTCTTTTATCTGGCTAAACACTGTTTACTCAGATTCTAGCATTCTTTTAATTGCTTTTGTATCTATGATCTAGCATCACTGTATCTGGCTAGGCATAAATGTAAATTGGAGAATGCTTGAAAAACTCTCTGTTTATGATACTCAGATCGGTTGAAGACAGCATTGTCCAGAATCTCACAAGATTGTGACCAGTGGATAAAGCCTCAATCATCTTCTCCAACATCTTTGAATGCATCATTTACACATGGGGACGTGACACCTACTAGTCCTCCCAATACAAATTTTGGGCACTTGCAAGGCACATCTTTCGGTCTCAAGGTATTTATGTAAAGTTTTATCAATAAGACGCATGATCACATTTGTAGCTTTTTTCATTCCCTTTGTTAATATACTACCGTGGCAGGCACCATGTTAAGCTGAAAATGTTCTATCCATATATGTTATTCTCCACATAATCTTACATATGCTGCAATTTTTCTTTCTTGTCTTGTTGTCCATTTTTATCTGGGACCAAGATGTGAGTTGCATGTTCTTCATCATCTCCATTCTTAACCTTTGATTCTTATTGTTCTGAGGAGAATCCTAGTTGTTGCTTGTTTGTCCACGCAAAAGGGGAACATTTCTCTCCACCCACATCTGAAATATCAGGATGATTGTAATTCTCCGGTTTCTCTCTGTAGAAGTCATACTCGGTATCCTGTCTTTAACTGCCTCATGTAGTCCTTTTACATGGATATTGAGTTCCTATTTAATTATTGTCTATGTCAGTGATTGTCATATGTGTTTTAGTGATTTTCCAATGAGAAAAATGAGGAAGAAGTCAAGCAAATGAGGGCTCTGGGACCGCTGAGGTGTTTATTGTAAGTGAACCTGAGTTGGCCTTCATACCCTTTGCAGGATCTTAAATTCAGTAGCAAAATTGATAAAATAACTTGAGAAATGAGGATTTAGGGATGAACCTGACCAATCAGACTCTGAAAAAGAAGCCAGTCTTCAAACAGCAAACACAAGTTTCTAGAAAGAAAATTCTGTGTCATTCTCTGCAAAACTAGTATAGTACATGACATTCTTATAGAGGCCACTTGTAACTCGTCTATCTATGGACTAGATTTGCATATCAGGAAAGTGAGGATTTAGAACTTAGAGACAAAATGTAACAAACTAAGATAGCATATAAGGGTGATAATTCCTTAGGCACAACATAACTCCTTCAATATTAATTCATCTGTGTCTTAATTTCTTTTATATTTTAATTTTAGAAACTGAACTCTCCATTCCCGGCTCCCCCTCCGAGCAAATAAGGAAGCCCAATTAAGAGCATACACCTTCTGTGTGTTATTGGGGCTAGTTTCAAATGAACTGAACAAACATTGAGTAGCAAATCGTGATTGGAAAATCGTAAATTTTATTTTTTATTGGGATATAAACACCAAGGCTATCCAAAGTTGGGAAGACCTCGTCCTGCTCCCTTGGCAAGCTTGTCTTAATTTTCCCAAATATTTTCCTGCTGGACCTTTGTGTCTAAGAACTTTCTGGACGTAGACTCATGGTTGTGAGAAGGCATATGAACTGAGGAAGGCAGTTTATTAGATAAAGGCAGAAAAATTTGACAAAATTTGCTTGGAATCTGGATGGTGTCAGGGGCAAGAAAAGACAGAATGTTCAAAGCAACTGATGTAAGAGAAGGAAAGAGGGCTGAAGTGTTCTCATTACAACTGTATAAATGGGAATGGCCATCATTTGTAGTTAAAGGATTCCTGATTCCCAGCTTAACTCACTAATTAATAGCTATAGTTATGACTGGTTTGGACACTAGTGTATTGCTTCATGAAGCCTACTTTCTGTTGATGTTGGAAACCGTCCTTGGACGATGCTACGTAAAATCTTGTGGAACCTTTTCTTGACAATAGCCATTAAGATTGTTTACGTGATCAGATGGTCTTAACATAGCAGGGAAGGGTACTTCTTATTGAAAAACATTGAAGCAGAACAGGGAATGTTCTCATAATTTGATGGATACCTAGTGTTTGATGTTAACAAACCTACTGGGCATCACACACTTGGACTAGCTTGCAGACTTTCTTGGATTTCCAGAGGAGGAAAATTGACTTTCTGACTGATTAAATGACTCAAGGAAAGAGCCATACAATTTCCAGAATAACGATATATTTGTAGCCTTCTAAAGGATTTTAGTGTATATCCTGATTGAGTCAGAGGCCGTTGGCAATGTTGAATTAGATGATGCTTGACAGAATTGGATGGGCATCCACAATTTGTGATATATCACTAAGTGCATTATAATACGTCTGTATCTTGGAAAACATGCAAGTGTGGTTTTCATATTATCACGTTGTTGGGGGCATGTGTAGGAAAATTGTGATTGTATCTTCTTGGAGATGCATTTATGAATTACGTGCAAATATATGAGATTGTGATCACCATGGATAGATCCTTCCTGTTATTATCCCATTTAGAGTGCTCTTTTGTAATTCTGTCTTAGTACAGCTGAAAATTGCTGTGCGAGAGATCAGTTTATTTTTATTTTTTTTCAAATGTGAAGCCACAGAGAAGGGTGGAATTTTTTTGCCTTGTCCTCATTTATGTCCTTTATTACATTGCATCAAATGCTTGTTGGCATCTTATTTACCTTGAGCTCTAGCTTGTTTGTTGTATATTTTGTTTCTGAAATGATTCAGTTGTGTACTATATATGCATGTAAACATACAATCATTACTTGCAGGAAAGATGTACTGCTGCTGACACTTTATCCCTTGTGGCTCGGATATTGCATAGATCTAAAGCTCATCTCCAATCGATGCTTCTGCAAACTAATGCTGCTGCAGTTGAAGATTTCTATGGGCAACTAGTATGTTTTTATTTATATGTATTGGAGTTTATACAAATTTTAAACAAATTCTTCTGTTTTGGTTGATTTATTAACATTTTAATGGGATTTGGCTGCATAAGTTAAGAGCAAAATAAAGTTGACTTATTCATGGCCACCCACCTCTCTAACAAGAGAATGTTACTTTATTGGTGTTGCTACTGTGTTAAGCATAAAAATTTTGATCATTCCTCTTGATTCATGTACCAGATTCTCTCCACTGCAACCATTAAGAGTGATATTTAATAAAAGAAAATCAAAGAACGAAATAAATATCATATTTTCTTAAAAATGAGTATGCAAAAATTTCAATAACTTGTGGGAATAGTAAAAGCAAAAGAAAAACCAATGTGGTATTCTTAGATCACTCTTTGGGATATGTATAACTTTAGACTAAAAAATTATTAGAAGACTTTCTAATATCACACCTTGAGATCAATTTAATGCATTGAATATTATTAGTTATAACGGATTGATAAATTAAAGATGACGACTTCATTGGGGATACCATATTTGACATTGGGAAGATTGTTAGTTATAACGTATCCTATTCTAGTCATAGAATAATCCATGATTGCAGTTGGGTAGATTGTACTTGAGTTCCTAGATTGTTGTTGGATGATTTAATCCCTGAATTTTCAATTTATAGCAATGTGATCTCTGAGTAAATATATAAAAACCAGTATTTAAATCCATGAGAACTCTAGGGAACTTGGGTGCAGTTATCCCATTTTAGTTGAAGAGGGTGGTGTATATGATGTATGTTGTATATCGATAGTTGCCATCAGCTGCCTCTGAAAAGAGATTCTGAAATCATCTTCATAGATGAGAGAGTTCACTTATGCATGAGTTTCTGATTCTAAGCTTTCTTTATGTTGTATCATGTATAAATTCAGATGAAGAACTTGTAACAGTCTCTAAGGTGGGACTAGACCAACTCTTAGGTAGCATATGTTTTTATTGGAAAAAGTCCTATTAAGCCACTATGTTATTTGCACATTTTATTTATGATTTATTTGTTTTTCCTTATTATGGATTCTTAATCTTAGTAATTTGCGCCTAAATAGGTTAAAGAATATAGTTCTGATCTATTTATAATGATTCTCCCCTTTTAAAATGTTCATCATCTTATCACTTAATGTAAGTTACATAAGTTTTATTATCTTTTATTGTTTTACCAGGTGGGTTCTGTGCCTGATCTTATAGAGCATATACATAGAACAACTGCAAGAACACTACTTCATATCAACGGGTAAGAGCATAAGACGGTTATACAGGGTTTATTTTGTCATCGAGTTCACAAAATTAATTGCATTAAACAGGTCAAACACTATTTTCTATTTATTACTGGTATTTTGCATTCAAAATTATTGATCAAGCAATGATTTTATATGGGTTGAGCTTGTTATAAATTTGATATATGTGTGTGAATTATCAAAAATAAAATAAGAAAATAAAAGGTTTGTCCTGCACTACTGCATTTACATGTTTAATAGAATAGGTTTGCACTTAACTATGCTGTAAGACTAATAACGCTAGAACAGTTTCTAGTCTTTGAAATCCTTTTATCGTGTGGTACCACTGGTTCAAAAAGTCGAACAATTCATTATCATAGTAATTGTACCTAAAGGTTTAATTCTGTAAGATCTGTCAAAAATCATTTGAACTAAGAAAGAGATTAAGGAAAGTAACCTAGAATGAGGATATTCATTAATTTATTAGAATCAAAGTGCCTCGGGTTGTGGGAGGAAATGTAGCATCTGAACTGGTGAGTCATTGAAAGTGGGTGCGGACACGTGTGATAAATGGTCAACTGCAAGACATCTAAAGAAAATTAAATTTTAATGGTGGGGAAAAACATCCAGATGACACAGGTCTACAATGGGCAATGTTTTTGGCTGCTTCAGAAGAGGGTTGTAGCATCAAATTCCGATTGAACTAAACCATTATCTAATAGTCTGGAGCGAGAATTTTTTATGCAGAAGCTAATTTAACTGAAGGCATTTTGACAATTAATCCAATTAAAGGATGTCAATATTGAATTAGAACCAAAGGTGTTGAGGACAGGTCATGAGATGGGGAACAGACAGAATGGCTGATGCTTGATACATGTCTAAAGCATTAAAGTTGTAGGGGGATGACAAGCTCATTGTAATTGTTGAATTTGGTGATGAGGTATAATAAAATGTACTTTGTACATGAGATCTATGGAAGGTATGCTTGCCAAGAGCTAATTTCAGTTGACTAATTTCTTTTGGTTGCTTGAAGATCTGATAAGTGTATTTTAATTCTTCACCTACACTGGCTTCTAATGTCTAGCAAGATGTTGGTTTGCTTAGTCAAGAACTACTCTGTCAGAAAGTGCATGCTAAGGTATAGGTAATTCCAATGGTATCATGAACAATTGAATACCCAGCTATTGCTAGCCAGCTGAAATCAAAACAAAATCTCTCTAGTTTCCTGGAATCTGATCAGGTTCAGTTGGGGAAATATGTGGTCTTTCCCAATTTTTTTTAATAATGCTTTTTCTCTTTTAGTGATTTGTTGATGAGGTCAAAAAAAGTTTTCAGCAAGATTCGTGGTGTTATTTATCTTTTCTCTCTGTGCTAGCTTGTCTTTTCCATCCTCTTTTAATCGGTAAGCACCTTTTTCAGGTACATTGATCGAATTTCTAATGCTAAATGGGAAGTGAAGGAGCTCGGGTTGGAGCATAATGGGTTGGTTACCTTGACTTTGTCATTCATCATTAATTTCAATTTTTGAGATTGTGATGTTATAACATCTATCAGAAAAGATTATGATCTAACTTATTCTCGATACTGATTGCAAAATGACTAGGTCTCAGATGTGTGCTGTTTATGTTGGAATTATCTTCTGGTCAAACATGTATCATAAATTCAATATTGTGATGTATATGTGTGCATAGTATTTACCTTCATGAAGTATATTGACACAAGCATCACAATCCAGTTTAGGTTGAGTAACTGGGTTTTCTCTTTTTGTTCCTTTTTCTTCTCATTAATTATTTTGTTGATTAATTTGAGTACTGAGAGCATTTATTTCGTTCGGATTATTTTTTTTACTGAACTAAAATCTGCCTGGGTTGGCCATCCTAACAGTTTAAGTTAAGCTATTTGAGGTTTCCATGCATGAGTCTTCATCATCTAGGGCGACATTTCCTGACATATAATGAAATATGTTCTTCATTCTTAGGTCTTTTCACTTATGTCCCTATGACATGCACTTTTGAATCATGTCAATTGAGTTTATTGTAATAATTCCACTACTTATTTTTCGGTTGGTGTGGGGTAAGAGGAACGAGAGGGCATTTGAGGGGGTAGAGTTACCTGTTAGATTTGTTCAAGGATGGTTTGCCCAATTTATTGAAACTTTACGGGGTGGATAGGTGGTTGTAAGTGAGGAGGATTATGGAGAAGCTATCCTCTAAGTAGCTAACTACACATGAATGAGGGAGTCATTCCCTTTGTGTTGCTGTCTTTAATATACATAAAATAGCTTTTGTATTTCATTGGGGTAAAAAAAAAAGAATCATTTCAATTTGGTTTTGGCTCTACAATTGCTTATTGCTGCCAATGGATGGCTTTTGATATAATCCTCTGTACTTATCCTTTCAACCGCTTTTCACTGTATGTTTCCATTTAAATAATATCTCAACAATTTTAACTAGTCTTGTAATACTTTATGTGCAAGGTTATTTAGATTTAAATAATAGGGTACATCTATATGACGTCAACTGTTAAAACGTTGAGTGGTATTAATTGTTTCTGTTCTATTGGTGGCCTCCAAATTTTAATGAACTAGTGTATACTAGGGTATGATCTGTAGATTCAGAAATTACTTTTTTTGTCTCTATGTATAGTATTGACTAGTATCATTCAACAAACTTTATGACTCTAGTTGTTGGATTAATAGGTACGTTGATTTGATGCTGGGAGAATTTAAACACTACAAAACAAGGCTTGCTCATGGGGGAATTGACAAGGAGGTAAATAGCTAGTACTGGATTTCATCAGGCATGATCATGTTAAATATGTACACCTGAAAGTTTTTATTTTTCTTTTTCGTGTTTATGTTCGCTCTGGATGTGGATGAATGTACTAATAAATTGGCTTGATGATAGTTAAGATGCATTATTTTTGTAGTTTGTGGATTTCATCACAAGTGGATGCTGACCAAGTAGACTCTTAAGTTGTCCAATTGGCTAAAAAGAACCAGTTAGCATATATTATTCATTATTTCAAATCTGCTGGTGAATTAATGCTTAAAAGTATCTGGAATGCATATGGTCATGCCAGAAGATTTTAAAGGAGTTAAAGGAGAATCAAACAGAAGAAATCTCTGGAACATGGCAACACACTTAGAGATGAAATCCCTTTGCTTTTGTTGATAGAGATAACCATAACACTTTGTTTTGTTTGTTATGAGTAAAAAACTTGCATCTGTCAAAACATGTATGCCTAGGTTCAAGACCTCCTATTGGAATCTGGAGTCGAGATTGTTGCTGAAGCTCTCATTGAAGGATTATCACGAGTTAAGAGATGTACTGATGAAGGACGAGCTCTCATGTCATTAGATCTTCAGGTAATTATCATAACTTTGTGGAAACCACAATTTATAATCCACATATACCCACCAGCTTGCATTTTGTCATATTTGAGAAATTAAGCAGGGTTTTATCCTTCCAGGTTTTAATCAATGGGCTGCAACATTTTGTGTCTGTAAATGTAAGGCCAAAGTTACAAATAGTTGAAACTTTCATCAAGGTAAAGCATTGTCATTCTTTAAATGCTTTTATTGATTGATGCACATGATAGTGAAAAATTGAAGGGCTGCAAAATTTACCCCTATGGCAATTCTTGACATTGAAACTGCTGGTGAAGTATCGTCCTAATTAAATGGAATTATTGCTCACTTTTGACAGGCTTACTATCTTCCAGAAACCGAATATGTCCACTGGGCACGTGCTCACCCTGTAAGAATCTTTTGCAGTGCAAACCAATGAATGATGCTATGCTTGCTTGCATATCACATTGATATTACACCTTTTCTTTGCAGGAATATAGCAAAAGTCAGATAGTGGGCCTAGTGAACCTTGTTGCTACAATGAAAGGTTGGAAGAGGAAAACGAGGTTGGAAGTAATAGAGAAGATTGAGTCAGCCAGTGTGTAGCTTCTGGTAATCATGTAAAGTTCTAAGCTTTTGCATCTCACCAATATTTTTGGTCCATAATACTGATTGTTGTATATTTGATAGTTTATTATTGATGATATAGAGAGTACATTTCGAGGTTGTATATCTTCAAATGTCTCAGCATGTACCTGCTCTTCCCTTCATGGGAATCTCAAATGTAATTTTGGATCATCAAAACAAATAAGGAGTTTACTTTCAAATAGTGAAGTTTCACTTCCATTCTCTTTAACACATACAGTTAGCCTACTGGTATTGTCATTTTGGGGCAAAATATCTGGAGCCTATCTATGGGTGGATTAATTTACTTGTTTGCATTTTGCTGATTCCCTGATTTCATTATGGATCAAGATTGTAATTTCGCCTTCATTTTTTTTTTTTTAAAGAGATGTTGAAATAGGATCATTAAAATTAAGTAATTAAAATTATTCATTTTTTATTCATATAATAAAAATTAAAGTAAATTTATTTGAAACTTTGGATTTGGTGTTCTTTTTAATTAAATTTTGACTTTTAAAATGTTTTTAAACAAATTTTTGTTTATTAATTTTATTCAAATTGGATGTTAAAAAAGATGGTAAAAAAATTAATAATATTTTTTATTAAAATATTTAAAAATATTAGTTAAATAAATTGGAAATTTTATTTTTGTATTATTTTTAAAATTTTTGATTAACCGAGTTATTTTTTATAAACTTTTTATGAAATTTTAAAATTTTTGGTAGTATAAATTTTTTTAAAAATATTTCAATTGTGTGATGGTACTTAAAATTTTGTTGAATTTATAAAAAATTTAAATCAAAATTTTTTGTAAAAAATTTTTAATTTTCTGATATGGTTTATTTTGATTCAAATTAATAGATTAAATTTTGCATGAAGAGACATTTTAAAAGTTCAAATTTGATTGGAAAGGGTGCAGTTTTAAATGATATTTATTTAAAAATAAAAAATATTTTTATAAATAAATATTAATTTAAAATATTAAAATAAATTTAAATTTTTAATTTAAATTTAAATAAAATTTTAAATAAAATTATTTAAAGTTTTAAAAAATATTTATTCTCTTAATCTTTATTTTAAATTACATATCATTGTCAAACAAATTTGGATTGATAAAAAATAATTGAATTAAAATTTGATCATTAATTTCATCAAAATTTTTCATTAGTATGGACCACTTTGGACTATGTAGGTATGTATGTTAAATGCTTCTCCAAACTGATAATTACTTTCTCTTAAACAGACTTTTGCCAATCTTTTTAATTAGAGAAATGATTCATAAAATTGATTGAATCCACTAAATAGAAATCAAAATTGCTGCTTAGATATCACTCCTATAAGTTTAATTACATTGTTAGTTGTTTTAGAAGCTGATTTGGGCAAATGGAGAGCGAGGTTTCAACATATGACATCCACCCCTAATAATGTGGTTTCAGGGTTAAATTATAAAATTCATAGACAAGTAAAAACCCTAGTATAAGGTTTGGAGGCCGTGGAAAAAATGCGAAAAAGTTTGGTATTTTCTTCATGTGAATGTTAGCTCGATCGACTATCAAATATATCCATTGGCTAGCTTGTGCATGTTGGATATCATCACTGAATATAGAGTGTACCTATTTTTTTTTTTAAAAAAATTAGTTTTTGGTGTAATCTGAAGACAATATCATACTTTTGGATTCCTTTTTTTAGGGATAATTTCCTTTTAGTATTTCTTTCACAATAACATTTGAGAGAAGATAAAAGACAAAACACTTGAACATTGTTGGTATTTTGTTGATAGTGGGTTTGCAATTTAATAGAAGAAAAAACGTGCTTCTTTTTTATGTTTCAAGGTAAACAGTTGAGGATTCAACATATTAGAACTGTGTTTTTTTTTTAGCTAACATGCGCACATCCAGTATGAATTAGTTGTAACAATTTAGAATTACCATATTATGCACGTAGGAGTAGTCATAGATTACGCATGCCAGAATAGAATTAACAATTCCTAAAAATTCTTCTAAAGTTTCTCAATGTGTAATCTTGGAGTTTTCATCAAAATTTTGAACCAGAGAAAACTTTTTATGTGTTAGATAATAATCAAATTAAATTGTTCATTTGTTAATTTATCATGTGTATTAATTATGTTAATTTATTGGTTTTTGTCATCACAGGAATATGAGTTTTATAATTATTTTGTATTGCTTGATAAGGGTGAGTATTCAATCGATTCGGCCTAAGAATTTCAAAAACTAAATTAACAAAACTTGTTAAAAAATTGAAAATCGATTGAATGTTAATAAAAATTTATTAAATCAAATCGATTTTTTTCATCAATTCGATCAGTAACAAAACAAATTGAATTTTTTATAAAATTTTAAATTAAAATTAATTAATATTAAATTCAAACAAAAAATTTCTTATCATTTTATAACTAAAATTATTGTACATATTATCAAATTAAATGTTATAATAAATTAATTTCATAAAATTAAATATCATATAATATATCAAGTTAACAACTACATAAATTACATAATGATTTCATAAACAAATATAATGATTTCTTATATGTTAAAATTTTTTTATCTTCATTTTTTCACTACTTCCACAATTAAAAAAAAGTTAATGTTTGTAGAAAGACAAAAGTAAAACCAAATTAATCCAATAGTTAATTAATAATAAAAATAAATATAACAAATAATTAAAATAAAAAATTAGTTTTCCAATGAGTTTAATTGAAAAGTTTTCAACTGAAAATCGACTAATTAAATCAATTATATAACCAAACTATTATCGAAAAATCAAACTGAGTTAACTGAAATTAATTTGGTCGATTAGTTAATTTGATTAAAACTGACTAATGCTCACCTTTATTGCTTGGTGCGCAAATTTGTAATCGAGCAATACAAGTTTTATTAAAACTATTAGGTCAAGCAAAAGTTGTAAGATTGAGTGACATTATTTAGCATAGCTGCTATAACATCATAGATTTTAACTGCACTTATACTAGTCGTATACTACATTAGCTCAATGAAAAGAATTGGTTATAGCATTATGTGAGATGCTTTATTTTGGATTGCCCTTGACTAATGCAATTCATTTGCCAAATTGATATTTAGGTTTGAGTATGATGGTTTTGTAATGACATTTGGTTTAATGGTTTTGTAATAGCATCTAAGGTTGCTAGTTTTGTAATGATAATTATGCTTAATGGTTTTTCAACCACTTAATTGTGTTTTATGATTTTGTAATAATAATTGTATTTCATGGTTTGGTGATAACATTTATGCTTGACATTCATGAAGAAGTAATATTTCATCATTTAGTCCATGTAGTTTATGCTAACATGTAAATCATTTATTGCAATATTTTACAGTACATTTATTGTCCATAAAACAAGAATGAATTCTATCTATTTCGTATCATAATCATATATACTTCAAACAATTGCCAAAAAAAAAAAAATTGTAATCATATAACAAGCAAATCATTTGTAGACTTGAAACTCATTCAATCCATTGCATACCATAAGCTATAACTTCAATTCAACACTTATAATTCAAAAATAGCAACCTATAAAGTCTAACTACTATCTATAAGTCATAATTCAAATACATTACCATCCATAACTCAATTTCAACCTCATAATTGAAATACATCAATCAAAAATTACACATTTGTATACCCACATGGCATGTTAGTTAGAACCTTCAAGCCCATGAAGAACTATTCACTCCTTTATATCCTGCTACTCTTTTTTTTTTTTCTACAACACAAATATAAAATTGATGTATGTAGTTGTATGACACAAATAATAAAATATGGTGTTAACCCTCATTTAACTTGATTCTTATAAGATCGGACGTTGTAGCCCATCTTCTTACACTTACTGCATGTTATTTGTATATTCTTCATTGAATGTTTATTGAAATTATAATTATATTCATCTACATCATTTTTTCTCTGGTTTCTTCATCTCCCAAGTGACCTTTTGAGTATTGGTGATAATATAAGTCCAAGTTTGTTTGTGGCCACAAATTTGAGCTATTGCAATAGTTAATCAAGTGGAAGTAGCATTGGATGTATGTCCCTCTATGATAACAAGAATCCACATAATTTTCAAGTAACTTTTTAAGTAATAAATTACACACATAGCATGCGTAAATGGTACAGCAAGTAGTTGCATTTATGTGTAGCCAATTTCATAATATATTGCCCATTAGTAGCCCTCATTCGTTACTTGGCCCTTCAATCCATATGGGCATAGCCATCCTAATTTTATCTTTTTCTTTTCTAAAAAACCCTGGATTTTAGGACACAACAACCTCTCAGTCCTCTCCATTCTATCTTTATTCAAATGTACATGTTCAATAAGGTAATTTCTAATTTCTTTAAGGAGTATTGGATTGACTTATCCCTAGCTCTAACAATATATGCAATGAAAGTCTCAGATAGATTATTTAGAACATGTCATTTTTGGATCTGCTGAGAATGCATGCTTGGGGCAATGTTTATGATCTATCTTAGAACGCCACTCAAATGCTTTAATATTTGCAACTTTAATTTTGTTCATCAATTGCCTAAACTTTATCTTTGTGGTTGCTTTTAGCAACAGTATACATTAGATCTTTTAGTAATTTTTTCTTGAACAATTTTTGAAACTTTTCATAAACATGCCTAACACAAAACAAATATATGCTTTAAGAAAAATTTTTTTAAATATAAAAATAAGTCCCTTAGCAAATATATACGTGCATATCAATCTTTAGCAAATGCTTAAATAAACTAAGTAAATAAATTTTTTTTAAAAAAAATGAAAACCAATACTAAAAAGTTAATGGTTGTATGAGCCTTAACAGTAGCAAGTGCTTAAATGTTGCATTCAATTAATGACATAAAAACAACATAAATGATATGTCTTTTGTTGGTTCAATATGAAAGTTGATCCATGCTCTGAAAAAGCCAATATCAACAAGCATTAGTTGTATAAATTAAGTCCATATTTTCTTCATCTCAATATCTGCATACATTATTGGATAAGTGTTATTGTTGGCATTAATCCCAATTATAACCATAAGATGTTTTCATGCATTACCCTTTAAATGACAAGTATCCAAACTAATTATTGACTTACATCCTTCTAAAAACCATTTTTTAAAAGCATTTAAACAAATGCATATCCTCTGAAATAATATATTTATAGTAGGTATCAATATGTCCAAACTCAAAATAAGAGAACTCTCTACATTCTGCAATCCGACCTCCTTACAATAGTCCCTTAACATCTTATATCCTTGTTCCTTTGAACCATATATCACCATTATAGCAAATATCCTAACCCTAATACAAATCCCTTTTGAAACCTCGTAAACTAGATTTACCTTAATAGTCTTCATCAAAGCAATAATTTTGAGGTTAGATTCTTTCTTAACTTGTTAACATACTTTTCTTAAATCTTGCACTTATAAGTCTACTGTAAAAAGTTTGGTTACATGTGTATGTCGAATTATATGCTTTGAGTGCAAAAAAATTTGTTTTTCCAATCTATGAGATTAGAATAATTTAATTGCAACTCCTAACCTTGCAAACGGCCCTAAATCTACTGACTTTGGACTTAATGAACTTGATGTAATACCCTTTATTAATAGAATATTATGTTATGAGCTCTCCAACTTCAACAAGTGACCTAGAAACCATCCTTAAAGTAAATTATAGGATTATCATATCTTTGTCGACATTAAATTCTTGGGTTACCCAATAAGAATATGTTGCTCCTAAGTAGTCTGAGTCAAAGCCATTAAACTTAGGTTTACTCTCCTAAATTGATCGGCAACCTTCATGTTATTAGTAGGCTTATTAGGATTAGCCATATTCATAACATCATCCTTTATATCTATTGCAAAGTCACTATCAATAAGGTCAACTTCATCAACCATTTCCATCTATATTAACTACCTCATCATCACTATCATTTACGACGTTATTGACATTTTCATTAATACTTGACTTTACATTGTCTCTTATATTAGGATTTGTATCATAGAGATTAACACTACTTTGTGTTTCATTATGTTCTAATTCAATTGTGCCCATAAATATAAAAATTTCTAGGATAACTATATGTTAACTATAACATCTCTTGTATATCTACATTGTTCTGAAGTTCATTGAGATCATTATTCATGGTCGTTTCAAATATCACATAAAAAAACTTGAGAAGCTCACACCAAGCGTTAACTTCACCCTGTTTTAGTATTCTTATTATCTTTATTATAGAAAACATTCACTATTTAAATCATTAAAAATATCTACATCATCTGAACTATATCTGAGTCCACAATTTGTCTACCATTGTGTATGTGGCATGTAAAATAGAAAGAAAGTATATTCACTCTTAGATAGACAATAAAGATAACTTAATTTTAGAATTTGACTAGATGATGTTATACACAACATACATATGTTTCATTGACAAACTAAACCGAAAAATGAGTAAAAACCCTACTCAAGCATGCCGAGACCCACACTCACACTCATTCACAGTGCATGTGATGGATTAAAATACCAATTAATGCAACACTTAATGTATCAAAGAATCTTAAATTAAAGTAAAGTGAAATCCAACTACCAACATTAAAAATTGGTCGACGTGACACTCCATCCAAACCTACTATATCAAGTTCACATATTAAACAAGCAAAAATCCCCATATATTGAACCCACGCAATTCCAGTAAATTTACAAAGTGAAAAATAAAACAAAATTCTATTAACTAAAAATAATTAAAAGAACCACATATTTACTTTTCAAATAACACTTTTTAACAATAATTAAAAGTGAAATACCATATGTGACTTATTACATTGGTTACAGAAATAATAAATAACAAAATTAACATACCTAATCGAGATCCTATAGCGCTTTGCTCAAAGATTAGGCTTGATTCTAGAAAAAAACACTTTGGTGGAGTTTGGAAGAAAGAAAGGGAAATTGGAAAACTTATGTGTTGTCATTTTGTGTATGAAGCTTTTCATGGAATCTAGGCTAAAATTCTCAATTTCACATAAAGTTAGCAAATTTGAACTAATTGAAGGTTTAATTTAGTTTTTTCTCGTCAATCAAAGTTTGTTTGACTATAATTTATAAATCAAAGTAAAAATTAGGAAAAAAATATATTCTTCAAATTTTAAATGATATTTACCTTAAGTCTTATAATAAAAATTAAAAAATTAAAGATATTTAAATCAAAATTTTTTATAATAAATTTTAACTTGAAATTTTTATTAAAAAATTCTTAACTTTTTTAGTCTTAAAATATTTTTTAAATTAAAAATTAAAAAATTATTCAAATTTAAAATATAAACTTTAAATAAAATATAAAATTGCTTGAGTCATGTATTAAAATATATTAAAATATTTTAAAATAATTACATTTAGATATGCATTTTGCTAACAGTCTCAAATTAAAACTTACAAAAAAATTTATACCTATTTGAAACTTATATCATTATTGGATTCTCAATATAAGATTTTTATTTATAATTTTTATTATCATTGATGATTTTACACGTATAATTATTTTGATATCTCTTTAAACTTTATCAAAATAAAAAAAATTCTTTTTCATTTAAACTAAATAAGAAAATAAAAAATATAAATATTTTAAAAAATTATTTATTTTGATAATATTTAAAAAATTATTAAAATAAATAAAAATCACATATACATCATATATATATAAAATTATTAATATTAATAAAAATTTTACATTAAAATTTTAATAAAAATACAAATTTTAAATATATGAGCTTGTTTTACAAATTTCAATTTAAAAATACAAACAAAATGTAAATTCTTATGATATAATTAACCAAAATATTTTTTATCATTGTGAAGCAAGTTTAATTAAATACAATTAATAGACTAAAACTTATTTAAAAATTTTCTAAAAATTAAGATATAAATAAGATACATTTTATAATATTTATTATATAATAAAATTGTAAAAATTGTTCTTTCTAAAAAAACACATACTTTTTTTAATCATCGGTGTTATGTCTCAAGATTCAACCCAGATCTGCCTCATACTTCCCCTCGAAGGTGATTCAACCCAGATCTGCCTCATACTTCCCCTCGAAGGTGAAGCTTGACAAATACAAAAAAAAATCCGAACTCTTAAACTTATCTGGACATAACTTTGAAATTTAAAATGATGATTAGCAATTAATCAACTACTTTGCAGCAAAGAATAAAAGATCTTTGATTGGCATTTAAAGAGATTCAACTGCAGGGTAACGATCCTTTTATTTTCTACATGAATATCAGATTTCTCATTCTTTTTTTTCTTATCAAGTAAATATAGTCAAATCAACAATGAGATTCTAACGATTTATATATATTATTTTGCAATTTGCTTTCTGTGTGATGATAAGAATTGTGGTCTTCACCTTCTTGGGCTTCTCCCCTGCAGTAAACTGCAGCTATCTTGTGTTATTAGTTATTAGTTTCAATCTTTGACTTCCAGCGTCTCTGCCTCTTTGTTTTTGCTTGTAGAACTGTAGTTGTCATCACATCATCACATCATATTCTCTTTCTCCCTCTGGAAATCTCACCAGCTGGTGACTCAGTGATTTCACCCACCATCTTTAATGCTATACAGGGCTGCTCAGCTGGCACCTAACAAAGTCAAAGAGACAGTGACAACATTCATACTTTTATAGAAAAAAACATAAAAAAGCAAACAAAAGAAAACATGGGTTCATCTGATTCTGACCCAACAGGCCATTTCCTGTCAGTTACTGTATCAGATAAACAGAAGACTTTTTGCTGATGGCTTGACACAGACCATGGACTGTCCTTATTGTCTCATGTATGAATCCTGTACTTTTTGCTCTTGCCAGTAATTTTTACAAACAGGTGATATGCATAAAACAGTGAACCCCGCTTATCCAATACGGCAAACTTACCTTCCCAAGAAAATCTAATGTACTGCATTGTAATTACAAACCCAATAATCAAATCTGATATAATATCCAACACCAAACTCCCAAAACCAATATAAATTATTGCTGTTGCTTGATTTCCAACATGAATTAGGGTAAGATCATCTCTATTACTATGAAGTCAGACCCAAATAATGATTCTAAACTTTGGAAAGAAAAACCAAATGGGTCTTATTTTTGAATTGAGTTAGGGTTGTTATCATGATGATGTGAATGATGAGAGTGGTGAATGGTGAAGATAACATGACAAGTATGGCACCATAGGCTGGTTAAAAAGTTGATGTTTGATAATATGGTGAGATAAATTTGGAACTTACAAAGTGTCCTGATCCAAGAATCCAATAGAAATGAAGGTTTTTGTAGGACTTGGTGAAGCCTTTTGTGGCTTTGTTATTTCCACAGAAGATTGGTGTTCTCTTCATGCTCAAAAATTGATGCACCTCCTTCCACCTGACAATTTACTTTTTAGGGTTTAACCACAGAGAGAAACACAACACGAGTAATATTAGAGAAAGAGAGAGAGTCTTACTTGAGCTTCTGAAGCCATGCTTCAGTTCCCTTTGTTGCACAAATAACATCAAGCTGTAATAACCAATTATTCCATGTCATTAGTAAAGATTAAAGAAAGATTAATACCCATAATCCAATAATTTGAAACAAGAAAATCAAAATTGTCCAAAGTTATCAATTCAAAAGAAGATTATATTTGAGAAAATCATATGAAAGAATGTGAATATAATTATTGTGAGAAATTGTTGAAAAAGACAGAAAAATCTTACTTGCCCATTGTATATGGTGACATTCACCCCCTTAGCAAGAAGCTCATCAACCTGTAAGAAAATGTAGCTACATTAAACCAAATTTTATTAAATAACCCCCTAAACCCTCTAATCCAAGAAACAAAAAGAGAAGAATATGATAAAAGAGAGAAAAATAATGAAAGAAAAGTGTTGAGGGTCACTTAGGAATATTTAAGGATTTAAATTTGATTGGTTACCCAGAAAATGATCAGAAAGACAGAACCTTGTAATACAAGCAAACTATGAGTCAGAATTGGTGATCGAATAATAGAAGAGCTGTCAATTCCCTATCATATTATCAATACATTAAGTATCATAAATGCATTCCGCGTTCCCATAATAGTTGAACTATGTTTATACTTGAAAATTAGTATTACTACATTAGCCAGGATATGAGCCCCTTTTTTCAAGTAAATTTCTTCAACATTTATGTTAATGAATTCTATTATTAGTGAATCAAAAATTTAGAATATAACACTTACTAATTAAGTGTTAATTAATTAAGTTGTCAGTTGCTACCTCACTAATTCTTGGTTTCATGAAATCGCCTTCTAATGCTCCAAATACTGAGTCTGACTGCCCTCCCCATCTGTTGAACACATAAACCATACTTTACTTAGAGATTAAACACGACAATTAACTCAAACAAATTTACCCAAAAGCTGAAAATTTAAAATAAACAAAAGAGCAAAAAGCTTACGTGACATTGGCAGGGATAATCTTAAGCTTCTTCTTAATGGGACCATTCATGAGACTATCAATATCTACATCACTATCTGGAGAAGACCTTAAAGAATTAAGATATCTTGAGTATCTCTTCATTCCAATTCTTCTGGGTGATTCTGCTGTTGTTAATAAGGCCACCGGGCCATCATTGGCATCGTGTAGAAAATTGTAGAAATCCTGTATTAAACCAGAAGAAAAGGAAAGAAAGATATAATTAAGCTGTAATTGTGTTGTGAATTAACTGTAATTGTGTTGGGAATTAAGTCCAGTAATTCCATACAGACACATCAACATGCAATATATGTGTACTATGTAAAGCATACTTGCCACGAAATTGCTGCTAGAGCTAATCACTGACTCAAGTTCATCCCAAGAAGAAGTTGCATCCACATACCGACCATCCTGAAGTTGCTGCTTAATCTTCTGAGCAAGACTGATGGCCAAAATATATACTTTTCATCAGATAAACCACTCAAATTCGTAAACCCTATACTTGTTTTTCTTCATAATTAACTTAAATTGACCAAGAAGTAACACATAAAGAAGGGTACCTGTTTGATTTGTCCAAACCATCATCATCAAGACGGGAGACATCCTTAAGGAGAGGTCCCCATGAAAACTGTGATATTTCATGTTACCCTCTTAGAACATGTGAAAGGTAGTTGCAAAAGTGTAATTGATTATTCAGTGATTTGAGTTGATAAAACCATGTGAATGGAATAATTACCACAAAATCTTCAGGGGAGATCCAGCTGTTTCCCAAGGCAACTCCTGCAACACCATGAACCAGTTGCACAATATAAAATTATATTACAGTATCTTGAACATGGCAGTTTCTGTTTTCTTGTTAATGTATTTTGTTAAAGTTATGGTATACAAGACTAACCTCCAAGTTTGAGCGTCAATTTGCCGGCTTCAATGGCTCTGAGAACTGATAATCCAGCAGTGACAGCAAATTTGCCTCCATAAGACTCTGCCACAATATACAGAGGACTCTTTTGTAGGCTCGCGTTCCTGTTAAATATCTCTTCCAGCAATGTTGTTAAATCAGTAGCTGCCTCTTCATCGGTTTTGACAAACAGCTTCGCATCTTCCACAAAGCTGTATCCTGTTCCCACTGGATTATCCTGTTCCACAAAAGAAATTAACAGTCAATGGAAAAAAAAAAAAAAAAGCACATAATTCAGCAAAAAGTGGAATCCCATCAACGGTTAACTCACCACAAACAAGAGATCAGCTTTCTTCAGCCAGGTTGAATTCCTTGGCTGCAGATTGGTGTCTAAAGGGCCAACCTCCTCAAAATTTCCAAGGCCAACTCCTGAAGCACCCTAGTTTGTGATGAAAACAAATGAACAGATAATCGAAGTCACATTTTGACAAAGGTTAATGAATTATGAAGTGAATTATGCATCTGGGCTTTGAAGAACTATTGGTTCTTTCGTTTTCAGGTTCATTTGATGCAAGAAAGATGATACTTACAGGTCCACCCTGCAACCAGAGAATAATTGGCCATGGCTTGGAGGCATTTTCTACTCTGTATGGACTCCTGTATAGCCACCAGAACATGTGTGCTTCTACGCAATGCAATCCACCAAGAAGGAAAACAAGCACACAAGATCAGAAACTTTCCTGTTACATTTTCCTTTCAGGGGAAAAAAAACAAACGCCAAAAGGAATCAAGATTGTGCAATTATTAAGCTTCTTTTGGCTTACTGGGTCTAACTTCAACATATCCCCAGGATTCTGATCCGTCCTGGGTTCTTCTCCAAGGTTTGGCTGTTCTTCCATGAACGAGATGAGCGAAGAGCAGAACAGATGCAAGAAGGAACCAGAGCTTCCCCATTCAAAGAAAACTAGGAAAAAAGAAATGAGATACCCACTTCACAGATTGAACAATGATGAGCTTACAAATAATTATCTAAACACCCACCAGAGAGTGATTGAAAAGAAACCTCTCTTTGTTTGTGTCTGTAACAGAAGTAACAAGAAAGTGGAAAACATCTACAGATAACTTCGAGTAGAAAGGCCTAACATTTTTATTAAAGAAGGAAAAAAGGATCTCATATAATCCTTTTTTTCTCCTTTTGGTGTAATAAAAGATAATAAACATACCAATCAAAAAACCTGTTCAGGCAAGCTGCTTGAATATTATATGATAAAAGTACCAAATGGGCAATAAAGAAATAAGAACTTGATATCAAGTATTCATGGAATTCTTGGTGTCACTCTGTGATTTGTGACTTCTCTCCTGCATTACACTGCAACATGTCGGGTGAATCAGTGGATCTTTGGCGACTATACAAGGTAAAAGTACAGAGAAATGCTACTCCACAATCCACATGTTAAAGAGTTAAAAATAAAAGAAGGGTTTGTGGGATAATAACATTAAAGGCTGCGTGGGCAGACTGAAGAGCTTGCGTGCAGGAAGGAGGTAGTGCTGCTGTTTTGCAGAGAAGAAAAGGACATTAGAGATATGTCTCTGCTGCAAGTAGCCTAAGAAAATTATTTCTCTTTATCTTTTTGTGGGGATATGGGAATATTATTGGTGATCCAACCAAAGGCATTGCCGTCTGGTGAGTTTCTCATGTAAGTTCCCACAAAAAGGGGAATTTGGTATCTTTTTCTATTACCTTTTCAAACCAAAGAAAGGTGACAATATTGCTGTAAATAAATGATTGTGAAGCCATAGTGTTGTCTTCATCTCAAATCAAATCAACTAGTGTTTTTTCATAGTCAAAATTGATGCAGAAAATTCATTAAAAGTCAAAGATTTATTAGTCGGTGGAACAATTTCGATGTAAATTTAATCTGAAAGCTAAAGTGAAAGTTGAATTATGCATGATAAGGTTTGTCTGGTATTGGGACTTGACACTAATTTGAACAAGAAATGTGCCTGTATTTATTGAACAACTACCTTTTCAATCATTAGCATTGGCAAATTTTTTTTTTTTTAAAAAAAGCTTTCATCTATTACTTGAAATACCATCGTAATTAAATAATTTTTACATTTTTAAATTTAAATCATTTTTATTTACCAACTATTTTATTTTTAAAAAATGACAGTATAAACCTTAAAGAACATATTTTTAATATTTAAAAAAAATTAATTTTTTGTAATAGTCATTTGAATTTATATTATTTTTTAAAAAATTAAAACAAAGTTTATTGTATAAATTTAAAATTTTAAATATTTTAAAAAAATTCACTCAAATTAAATTAAAATGTCATATTTATAATTGATTTAATCAATATTTTGATATATAAATTAAAATATATACATATATATATATTTACTCGGTAAATTTTTTTAAAAAAATCTTTTCAATCCCTTTCTTAAAAAGATTAGAAAAAAAGGTCGATTAAAAGCATCTTGATTCCTACCAACTACAGTGAGGCAAACCACAGCCTCGCTTACCGATAACTTCAACAGCACGCAGAGAAAACTTCAGAAACTGAGACTTACCTTGAAAGACTACTTCTCGCTTTTGCTTCAAAGCAACAGATGCGGATGAGCTAAGCCGGCCGGAGGATCTTCACTGACGCCGGCCGGAAACGATTACCAAAACAATGACTGAATAAGAAAAAGAAAAAAATCTCCAATTTTCTGTTTCTCTCGACTCTGATTTCTATGAAGATTTAAACAAATTCTGACAAAATCCAACAGTTACTATAAATTTAAAAAAATATGGAAACTTTGCTTTAAATAGTAGAATATCATGTCATAACTACCACAATGTTTTTTTAGGATAATTAAAACAGAATCTTCAAAAAATAGCTATATATAGTTTAACATTTAAATCTTACATTTTTAGATATATTTCATCAACTATAATATAAAATTTTAATTTTTTAATATTTATATATATATATTGAATATATAAATATCAAACTTTAAAGGATAAAATTTGATCAAGAAATTGATACCCCGCCATCAACATGAAATGACTAATTGATTTTTTCATGAATTAAGTATGGTAAATCATCTCTTGATATAGTGTCATAAAAAATTTAATAATTTTATTCAAAATTTAAGTAACAACCTAAGTGAGTTTCTTTCTTTATCGCATTTAAAAAAAAAATGCTATCATTTCTCTCTTAAAAAAACAAAAAATAAAAATTCATTTATCTTTTTTTATATTATATACAATATATATAGCAAGAAGCAGCATTGTTTTTACTTCTACTAAAAAAAAGGGAGATGGATAATTGATTATTACGATAACATATTTTTTGGAGCCTTATTGCTTTTTGAATTAAAATTTTTTGTTAATTTTTTATTTTTTAAAAATAAGAAATTTAAATTTTTTATATAAATAAACATTTAAATATAATTATTTAATTTTTATTTATCACATATGATCGATGTCCTTAAAAATGTCAATAATAAAATTTTGATTTTTTTAGATGACTTTCTTAAGTTAAATATATATTATGGATTGCTTGATATCCACAAAAAAAATAACATTTTTTTCCAATCAAACAATTTTCATATCATCCCGCCATTGAAACCAAATAAGTAAGAACTAATAATATGACCTTATTTTCACATGTTTATATTTTATAAATCATTTTTATATTACGACAAAAAACCAATAAAAGAAAAAAAATCTCTTGTACCCAATTATATATACGTTACAAATACCAATTTAATTAAATAATTATGATCAAATATATATTAGGAAGAATATTGAAATGCCAATTTGATTAGTCACGGGCAAAGTTTTTAGGCATCCTAACAAGAACAACGACACCTAGTGATTATAACAATTTGAATTCCCATAGGGTTTGACGTTGATTTAATCAATAATAACTTTTTGGTCTTTTTGTCAAAAGTATTATGAATCCAATGAGAAAAAGAAAGACTTAGTCGACCAAAAAATTTTTTTTAAAAAAAATTGAGAGCTTTCGATGAACATTTCTTGTTGGGGACATCAATGATTCAATATGAATGAGTCAAGATATAACCTAACACACATAATGACTACGGAATCTAGCTTGTGGTTGAGATGGAACATAATTCATAATGATGATGTAAACAATCACACTTTTTTATTATTTTTATAAAGTTTAAAATTTATAAATTTAATTTTAAATTATAATAAATAAAATTTTTATATTGTATATATTATTTCTTGATATATAAGAAAATTAATATAATTAATTAAAATAAATTCATTACGTCAACTATGTTAAGCTAAATCAATCAATTAAATTAATATGAATAATTTAGACCCATACACTTATTTTATGCTCACAATTTTTTATAAAAAAAAATCAGATACATCAAATAACATCTTCTTGCATAAATCAAATAAATCCATGTACATATTTCTTATTTTTTGTGAATAAATTTTTAAAAATAATTACTAATTCAAACATTAGAATTTTATTTTTCACGGACCAATCGCAAAAAAAAAAAAAAAAAGAAAATCAATTTTTGGAGATGAAAATCATCATGAAATCTATTTATAATTATTTCTCACATCGGAACTACATTAAACTTTTATCCGTCCGCAAGTAAACTCAACCGATCTTTATTTTTATAAATAAAAATTATACATAATTGAGATAATATATAAATAAGAATCTGTAAATGAATTTCAATTAATTGGATATTAAAATGAAAATTTTCACTAAAAATAAATATTTATTTTTAAAGAAATAATATACATTAAAGTGTCATTAAATTAATTATATATTTGATGTTTTAATTTGATTAAATTTAAATCATGTTATTAATTTTTTTAAGAGAATTATTCAGCTTAATTTATGATATAAATAGATCAACACTGTTATTATATTTTATTTAGACAATTTATGTTACCCTCAAATTTGATAACTTAAATTTCATTTGATAATTGGTTTGCTACCCAATTCGGCCTGATCATGTGACCCCCTGTACATGGGCTCCAAATTTGGGCTTGCATGGTCAAAGATCATATGGACTTAGCTTGGCTTGAGGGAATGACTATTTTTGGGCCAATCCTCACACTTTTGGGCTCATATGAACTTGACCATTTAGTAAAATTGTCAATCCAATATTAATTTTTTATTTTTTAAAAAAAGTATTTTTTTGAAAAAAAATATATAATTTTAAAAAAACTCACTTGTTGAACTGTTTTATGTATAATTTAAACGTTGATTTTTATTAAAATATAAATTATTAATATTTTGTGTCATTATATTAAAAGTAATTTACAATAATTTTTAATTCATTTTATTCATAAAATTATATTTTAAAATTTAATTATCATTTAATAATTTTTATAAAAAAATACATACATTAATCAATAACAAGGGATTGTTAAACATAGTTGTCACATGAAAAGGAAGTGACCATCCAATTAATTAAGATTACAACTAAATATCATGCTTTTATTAATTTTATAGGCTTCATACACTCCCACATCGTGAAAATTTTTATTGATCTAATATATGTTATTTTATAAAAAATATATAATATATAGTAATTTAATAAAATAAATAGTTATAATTTTTTATTTATTTTTATATTAACATAATGAATTATTTTTATTTTTATTAAAAAATTAAACACTGACCCATCAGATCAACAGAACATCCTTATTCCTGCATTCATGATTGACTTTATTCATCCTTAGAAAAAAGGATCCATCAATGTTACTAAGGCAAGCAAAGGAAAAGCATGTGCTTACCTTTTCTTTCGTTGCACTTAATCTGTTTGGCTGCCAAGAAAATTCATTGGTTCTCCTTTCACAAACTTATAAACTCTCCATTAACATTCTTATTTAACTGGATCCTCCAAACAGAAAATGGTGAAGAATCATGCCCACGTGAGGATTTTTTTTTTTTTCTAAAAATACTATTAATGATAAACAGTTTTTTTTTTAAATAATAAAAATTTTATTTTCATTACGGGAATTATAAGAAAGGGTTTTAATTAATTTCGTTTTAATTTAATTATTTTTTATAAAAAGGGTAACCACAATTTATTTCCCAATTAGCCAACTTGGTGTGTGCCTTACCAATTAGAGACGCAAAAACAAAGAAAGAACCCAAAGGCATTGGGTGGAAAATTCCAAACGGATGCCCTTTTTATTTCTTTTCATTATCTGGTTTCCCTAATCCAACGGTCCACAAGCCACTTTAACCTACCATCCCCGATCTCAACGGTTACAATTCACTCTCTTTATTTCCTTATATACGCTTCGTCCCTTTAGTTCACAATCCTTGATTCTCTTCTGTTAATGAATCTTGTGGTTCTTTCAGGTTCTTTAAACCTCTCTCTCTCTCTCTCTCTCTCTGTGTCTATGTCCATGACTGCGTTGATCTTCCTCTGGTAATGGTAATTGCTGTAGGGATAAGAGATTGCTCACTGTGTGTATCTATATCGCAGTTGACGAGCTATTTGGATTTTCTCAGCATCCAAACAGGAACAAATGCTGGTACCACCTTGGCTTGAATCCTTGTTATCGACTCCATTCTTCACCATTTGTCCCCAACACAAAGATGCTCCCCGTAACGAGTGTAACATGTATTGCCTCGATTGCATGAACGATGCGTTTTGCTTCTATTGCCGATCTTCCCGGCACAAAGATCATCCTGTTATCCAAGTGGGTATTCATTTTTCGATTTTTTTAATTGAAAAATGTGGTTCTTGGATGGGTTTTGAATGATCTGAAATGGGTTTTATGCAGATCAGACGGTCGTCATACCATGATGTGGTTAGGGTTTCTGAGATTCAGAAGCTTTTGGACATAAGTGGAGTGCAGACTTATGTAATAAACAGTGCTAGAGTTCTCTTCCTGAACGAGAGACCCCAGCTTAAGGGCAGCAGCGCCAAAGGAGTCTCCCATCTCTGTGAAATATGTGGAAGAAGTCTCTTAGACCCTTTTCGTTTCTGCTCACTGGGTTGCAAGGTCATCAGTTTTCTCCCATTTTCTCTTCCATTTTCCTCTCTTTCCATCCCATGAAACTCGTTCACATTCCAACTCTTAATTATATTTCATCACCAAAATGTGAATGATAATCATCCCATGATCGATGGATTGAATTTTTATTTTTATGTTTTTACTTGTTGCCCTAGTCAATTATGGATATTGAAAATTTGAGTCTCTATTGCTAATTTATAATTCAGCTTATGGGGACAAAGCAAAATGGGGATGCAAGTTTTATCTTAAACGTGAAGAACGGAGAAACAGAAGTGCAGGAAATGCGAAGAAGGTTGCCATCGAAGGAAGAAGAAGAAGAAGAATTGCGTGATGAAAGGCTAGAGGAGACGTACAGAGGCACCTCTCCTCCTCCTCCGCCAACTCATTCTAATTCAAGGAGCAGAAGAAAAGGCATTCCCCATAGGGCACCTTTCGGCTCTTAAATTGACTAATATCAAAAAAAAATTCAAGACCAATTCAGATCAATAGATAATTTTTATCCATACTCTACACTCAGCTCACTCATTAAGAGTTACTCACATAAAAGGATACAGTGCCCTAAACAAGGGCAGTTAAAGGGTACAAAAGATTAGGTGTAAGTTACTTTTTGTATTAGGGCTTAATAATGCCGGCATTAATTCCCGGTAGACATGCTTGTAAATGCTTTGTATATGAACCGTTTTTTCATATAAAGCAAAACAGCTCAGCTTCTGTTCATTGTTTGGTTCATGAAACTTGGTGCTTATGCCCTAACTTCACCAAATCCGCTATACTAAGATTTGTAAATAATTTGTCTAATAAACTAATTAATAATGTTTTATTTATGTGTATAATATTGATGTGATTAAAATATTTATATGGGAATAAATAAATAAATAAAAGGTACTCCGACTTAGGACCTTTTTCCCAAAAATAGTGGTCGGGATTGGATTTTCAAGATATTCTTGTTTTTGTTTTTACATGAATAGTTAATGTAAAATTCTCTTGTTTTTTCTTTCGTTATTAATCTTTTCCTATTATGTCTATAATGCCATGTTAGTAGTATAAGTAATGTTAGGTTTTCTTGGTATGGACTTGTGGGTAATCTCCACGTGGTGACAATTGGTTTCATTTTCCCGGGAAACAAACAAAGAGGTGGATTAGAAAAAGAAAGAAAGAATCCTAATTTTTGGGACACCCATGTGAAGTTTCTCTCAATATGAGTTGTACTCGTGATCTTGCAATTCTCTTCACGAAACTCTTATCATCACATAAGATAAATTAATCAATACGTAATCTTAATTATATATATAAACTCAACTTTTTTGTACTAAACTTTTTGTATAATCATGTTATGACATGTTACCTTTTCACTCATTAGTTAATTATAAAACAAATTGTATATATATGATAACCTTTTTCATTAATTAAGATAAAAAATATTGTTTTCACCTTAAAAAATATCAAATTTATTAGCATTTTATTTGTAAGATCTAATTACAATTTATTATCAATTTAAAGAAATTATTACCACTAAATTGTCCAAGTTAAGCGCACAATAAGTTTGATTATCGTTACATTGACAAAGTTCTAATATTCCAAAAGTATTTCTTATTTCTCTTAAGAATAAAGATTTTTTTTGGTTAAGTTGGTCAGGAGATTTTAATAAAAAATTAAAAATATATTCTAATAATTTATTATATTAATATAAAAATAAATATATAATATAAATTTAATTATTTATTAATTAAATTATTATTTCTCAAATCGGAAGGGGATGTCCTTTTCTCAAATATAAAATTCTATAGTTAACAATCAAAAAAATGGAAATTCAAATTTTAAACCTAACTTGCTTCTTACTTTCGAGCGGATCAATTCTTCAATGTTACTTATTTTTCTCAAAAAATTATTAAATAAAATTTTTAGAAAAATTTATATGAAATAAAAAATAATTAAGAACAGTATTATTGGATAAAATTATTGATATTAACTTTTAAATAAAATTTATTTTTTTATTTAAATAATAAATAATCGAGTGATGCATATAGATCAAAATCTTCGGCTGATCTGAGTTATGCTAATTTTTATTTATTTAAAACAGAAATTTATTTAAAAAATCTAATGATTCAAAATTTTTATTAATATTAAAAATTATTAAAATATCCTTATAATTATTTGTTAAAAATCTTGCCACAAAATTCAAGTCAGCATAAAATTTTAATCCGACGTATATATATATATATATATATAATGTATATTTATTAAATTAAATATACTTCATTTTTTTCGAACACACTAGGCTTTCTGATTATCGCATTATTCATAAATTATGTTTAAAAAAATGAAGATCTTTTTCATGTACTGCTTTATATATTTAGCAATCAATCTTATTATTTTCCAAATTTAAGCATCTTATTTCTTTTTTTTAAAAAAAAAGAGGAAATTAATTTCCCAAATGACGGGCATACGACATAATCAACCTTATGTAAAGTCAACATTAAAATAATAACTAATGCACTTCATCTAATCACCACATGACTGGATAGAATTAATATCAGATTTTTCTTAAGCTTTGACTTTACAAAACTAATAATATAAGAAGGGTAAAACAGACCTTATACTATTTATTTTTTTTTAATTTGACGAGGCTTCTAATTTAGATCAATCTAAAAAAAATGAAATTTTATTAGAGTAATTTGGGAATAATAAAGGAACACCATTGATCTAAATTACTCCACAGAACTCTCAAAAAAATTTCAAATTCATACGATTTAAAAATTTTAAAAGATAAAATTGATTCAATTAATATAATTTAATTAAAATTAAAAATTATATTTAGTAAACATTTTTTTATTTATCCTAACAATAGTATTAATTAAAAGAAAAAGAAAAAGAAACGAAAACTGATGAACGGGAGGAGCCTTTGCTTCCGTCCGATGCCGTAAGGGAACCTCGTTGCATGGAATCTCTCTGGGCCTAATCGTCCAAAACCGGTTCTATCAATCAGATCTTACACTCACCAACCATATGACATGCTCTTGACTAAATTACTCTGCAACTCAAAACATAATTACGGATATACCCACAACTGAGCTGTGATTTGCTGTTTCACGGCGTGGATGAAGGGCGCGATGCAGTGAATATAAGTTAAAGGGCAGTGTATGTCTATGTCAACGTCAAGTTGGGAAATAATTTTTCCACGCTAAGAATGGTATCCGATGCACGTATTGTATGTGTAGACAAGCATGACATGACAGCTGAAGAAACATAGCATTAAGCTCATCCCTTTGTTTTCATCTTAGAGAGAGAAACATAGACCATAGAAGAGACATGGACATGCATGCATGTCATAGACAGAGACATAAAGAGAGAGAGAGAGAGAGAGAGCCCATGTTATGTTGATGATTATGATGATCATCACATCGACATGCATGTTACAAAGAGAGAGAAAGAGAAAGATGATGATGTGGATGTGGCCATAAGAGAAGAAAGATGGAGGTAAAAGAACAGTAAAAGTGATTTGATGGTGGGAAAGCTTAATTGGGAGCCATTCATTTTGGTGGAGATTGCTTGTGTATATTTGACAAACATAGGCCTCTCTCAATAATTAGGGTTTATAATTTCTCTCATTAATTAAGTTTCTTTTGAATCAAAGAAAAAAAATAAAAAAAATTGAAGGAGAAAATCATGAAAGAGGGCCCTAGGGTATAAAGAAGAGAAGAGTACAAGAAATGAAGGTGCTGGCTAGGGAAAGTATATCCATTATTCAAAAAATTAAATAAAATCAATTTCTCTCTCTCCCCCCTCTCTCTTTCTCTCTCCCTCTCTCCTCTTTCTCCTCTCTCTCTCTCTCTCAAGAACTATTGATCGATCTCCATGTCAAAGAATCAAGTAATTTCAGAGAACTCACCGAAGCTACAAGAACATCATCATCAAGGGCTTAAGGAAGAAGACCATGGCGAAGAAGAAGAGTGCAAAACGCCGACGTCTAGTGATCACAAGATACCAACTCTTCAAAGTTGTCCGCCAACGCCGAGAAAGAAGGTGAGAGCAATCTCGAACAAGAGGAAATTGCCTGCGTTGAAGTTCTTCGAAGCTACGGGGCTTCAGGAGGTAGACTCTTTCTTTCGGTCAAGCTTAGAGCCATCTAGTAGTATTCAATCTCGCCTTGTTAAGAGGAGACGCAAAAGCGGATGAAAATTAAAATTAATTAATCCATATCTCTTCTATATATACTTATATGAATTAATGCTACCCCCCTCTGTAAATATAATCTTCATGTTAATTGTGAGCACTACCATATAGTTAATTAATTTTCCATTTTATTATTTTGGAGCTCATCTTCTTGTTAATTTATCAAAATACTGTCTACCCATTTCCCTTTTTCCTTTCCTCAATGTTTACTCTTTTATAGAATCATGCATCATTTCATATGTTTCGCATTAATTAGTAGAATCTTATGGATGGAGAGTTGGAAATAATTAAGTTTGGGTAAATGGAAAATCAACTTTCAAATTATAGCCTATATAATCAAATTAATTAGTATGTAGTTTGATGATAAACTAAAATACCCGTATAGTTTAAATTTAAAATTTTCATTAATGTTTGAGTAAATTGAGGAAGGTAATTAATTTATCAAATTAATTAATCTTTTTTTGAAAGACTTAAAGTGGTTAGATGTATGTCCAAAAGACTTTCTCTCAAACCTTTTCTAACTTTACTATTCTAATTATCTGACTTAAAGGCAAGCCTTTCTTGCTTTTTCGCTCTTTTTCCTAACTTTCCAATCCATTTACTTTACCAAGAAAATTATTACAAAGAGCAACCCATTGCAAATTGAAGAAAAGACAAAGAGCAACCAATTGCAAATTGAAGAAACACCCTTCTCAAATTAAATCATTGCAAATGATGTGATCATAATTATGACCATCTTATGGCATAAGCTTTTGGGCATTGGAAAATATGAGAGAAAAGAAAATTGGAAGGAAAATGCAGTAGAAAAAACAGAAAGAGTGGGAAAGAAAGTTTAACTTTAAGCTTGGATGGGTGTAAAACTAATTAGGAGACAAAATGGGTTTCATTCATTTTCCATCATTTTCTATTGTCTTTTCCCACTAACCTTATCCTTTCTTTCTCAGGATCCAAACAACTCTTTTTTTTTATGATTTATGGGCTAGCTGCAATTATTCTGTTTTCCTCTTCCCTATAAACAGAACTGTTGAACCCCCAGCCTATAGATGCTTATCCTTGTTGAATAACACCACGGAGGTAAGAATATGGAGCACTAAGGATCCACATGCATGAAAGAGTCAACAACTCAACTAATGATGTCCAATGCCACTACGACAAATAAAAGAGGGAATTGATTTAAAATAAGAATCGATGTTTACTTTCTTAATTCATTTTGAATATCCAAATGGGTTGTTTATGGGACATATACAACTCAGTTAGTCTTCTCTAATCAGGATGGAACATGAAGAATCTTAATCAGTATTAATAATTTGGTCACTAATCAATTTAAGTTCAGACAGTGGCATCTCACAATGTCATTTGGTAATTCCAAAGGTCATTTTTCTGATTTTGAAGCATATAATATACAAGCTTTCGAGTTTTAACCCTTTTTTTTTTCCTTTTTATTTTGTTGGGTGAGAGAGATAGGGTAGGTGTGCTTGTGAACGGATTTGTATTTATGAATTGACAAGGACTGGACGGCCTTTGGGCAGACAGAAAACACCCTGCGCTGCCCTTCCTGTCCTAGCAAGAGTATTTTATGAAAAAAAAAACTAAAATTATAAAAACATCTCAGCAAATAAAAATGGAACTGTAAAAAATAAAAAATAAAAAATAATAAAAAAAAAAATTAGAATGTGGTTAAGTAAATGAGGGGAACGAAAGACATACTAGAAATGTTGAGACACATTAAAGGAGAGGTTAAATCATGATCCTAGGAATTTGGGACACTTAATTTCTATCGGTTTACTTCAAGCCCACGTCGCTATTCTGTTCAACACTCGACACCTGTCTTGCACATGTCGGTCTCTAACAAACCCTAGATGGGGATTAGTATGCTGTCCTCGAGGATCATATGGTCTCTGCCCTTATCCATTTACTGGTACACAGTTTTACTGCAAACTGGTTGAGAGGAAGGAGAAAAAGATGGCTCCCAAGCGTTCGACGAAAGTGGTCGCTGTGAAAACGACAAAGAAAGTCGAAGAGGAAGTGACAGTTGCGGTGGTTGCTGGGAGCAAGAAGAAGAAGAAAGAGAAGAGTGGTGAGGATGAGAATGGAGAGGAAATGGGTATCGAGATCATCCCTGTTGAGGAAAAATCAGAACAACACCAAACGTTTCAGATTCGTATTGGTGAGTCGACGAGTGATGATCATCGAGAACCAGAAGAAGCACCAAGGAAGACCGTCATCCCTGTTGAAGAGACGACACCACAAGAAGAGGAAACCGTTAGGGTTTCTGTAACACCAAAAGCGAAGAGAGAGACCAAGGAAAAGGAACCAGAAGAGAAAACCGAGAAGGAGGAGAAGACCCAAGAAGAGAACAGGAAGGATGATCAAGAGAAGACGAGGAAGAAGAGGAGGAGATCAAGGACTAAGGAAGGTGAAGGCCGCGAAGGGTACAAGAGGTACGTGTTCAAGGTGTTGAAGCAGGTGCACCCAGGGATGGGGATATCGTCAAAGGCGATGACAGTGATCAACGGCTTCATGAACGACATGTTCGAGAGGATCGCCGACGAGGCTACGAGGTTGTCCAAGTACAATAATCGAATGACGCTGTCTTCAAGGGAGATTCAAGATGCAGTGAGGCTGGTTCTGCCTGGAGACCTCAGCAAGCATGCTGTTGCTGAAGGGTCCAAGGCTGTGTCCAACTACATGTCCTACACTGAAGGAGGGGGGTCCAAATCTTAGTTAATTAATTAATTTAGCCCTTGTTTTTGAATCTTGATATGGGTTTGGTACGTAGTGTTAGTTTGGGCTAACTAGTAGTTTTAGTGTGACTTAGTGACTTACTAATTTAGGGATTAAGCCAGTGTTCTTGTCTTTAATATTGTGTTTTAAATCTTAACCCTTCTGCATTTTGCTCTATTTTGTAACTTCGAAGGGTGGCAACAGGGCCTTTACCATTTGTTTTTGTTGTTTATGTGCTTGAGGAGATGTTATGTGCGTCATTAATTTTGCTAAATTAAATTTTGGGTTTTATCAAGTTGGTAAGATGATTGGTAATTAAGGATATAAATTTGGATCTTATTTAGGGAAAGAGGGTTTGCTGTTGTTGTCAATGGAGCAGAGAGCCATGAGATGGTTAATTGATTCTCTAATGGTGAAATACAAATGGGCCTGTCTTGGGGCCTATGATGTTTCTGTCCTTATATTGTGAAAGGCTCTGAGCCATGCCTTGATGCCCACCTCTTTCTGTGCAGGAGGCCCGATCGTTTGGATTAATTAATTTTAAAAAATTTATATAAAAATTTAATATTATTTTATTAAAAATATTAAAATATTAAAAATAAATTTTTAATATAATTATTTTAAAAATGTTTAATTTGCTATTTACAAAAATTTTATGAAAATCTTAAAATATTTCAAGCATGTAAAAAATATTAAAATTTATTTATAAGCTTAAAATTGTTTAATTTTAAAAAAAATTATTTAAATTTTAAAAATTAATTTTTAGCATAATTAATATAAATTATTATTTTTACATCATTTTTTAACATAGAATAAATTGAATCAAATTTGATATATTTCTTTAATATTAAAATTTGATTTGATATGTAAATTATAATTTAAAACTTTTAATAATTTTTTTATATTTTTAAGAAGTTAATATTGTGATAATTCAATAAAATAAATAATTAATATTATGTTTATTCAAATTTTGTTTTTATATTAATATAATAATAAATTATATAAATATTTTATTTAAAAAAGATAAAAAAATAAAATTATTTTGTCAAAAATAAGTAAATGGTTATAATTTTATTTTATTTTTAATTGACAGAAAGTGAAGTGAAGTGTTCTTTTCAAGTTATACCAGTATGCATTTAATCAATGGATAATTATAGAGGAAGAAGGTGACACCATGAGAGGGACAGCCCTAATCATCATTAACTTGGAATCATTAGAGATTTTAAGCAGTTTGATTTGTCACTAGAGTCTTTACCCAATTTATATGCCCAAAGGAAAATTAGAAAACTAAAGCTTATTGACAAGTTACTAATTTCTAACAGATGGGTTTTTATTTATTTATAATAATTAATTAAAATTATTGTTTTTACCCTTTATTAAAGTTTTACCTAAATTTTTTATAAAATGATAATGATTAAATATACATATTTATGTTCAAATTTGCCCATCTTTTTTTTTTTTATTCCAATGCGAAATTATTTATTTTGGATTACAATCGATTTAGTCCTTTAATATTACCAAATCCCGAGCATAAGAAGTCATATAATGGGTACAATATTTGCAAACTTCGTGATGGAGTGATACAAAAAAATTTAATAATTTATATTATTTAATAAGTAAATTTTTTTACTTATATTTTTATTTTTAGAAGTTTTATAAAAAATAATTAATTTATTTATATTTTTAAAATTATAATTTTATATTTCTAGAAAGTTATGTGAAATTATATAAAATTTTAATGTTTATATTTTATATAAAAAATTATAATTTATCGATTGATCAAATTGATCTTAGGAAACAATTCAATAATTAGAGATGTCTAATTTAAAATTTTTGTACTATAAATTTTGATATTTTTATTTATGAAAAATAATTTAATTATCATCATATAAAAATTTTCAATTTTTTTTAAAAAAGTGACTTACATTAAAATTTTAAAAAATAATTCGTAAATTAAATATAATTTATTGTTTTTAAAAAATTAAAATTTATTAATAACACAAAATAAATATTAGTGTGACCTATAGATATTGATTACAATGACATTTCATGAAATGAACGGCAGGTTTTTAATTCCCTTGGAAAGAGTACTCTGTGTAGATATTTCGTATTGGAAATATTCCATTCCAGCCGATCAGACTTTCGCTTTTACACTGTCATCATCATCACGGCTGTCATCGTTTTATCGTGGATTCCAGAGAACACAAGACAGAAAGAAAATGGCAGAAAGGAATTCGGGATAATTACCAACTAAACCGCGCAGCCTTTTTTGTAACTTTGTCCAAATCATCAAGCAAAGCCCCTGAAACACAGATTCCCTCCTCCCTGTAGCAATATCAAGAACAACAAGTGACGTACTGCACGTGGAGCCCATCATCTCTTCCGTTGTAGCGTTGCCTCACCTGCCCCTGGCCCCACTGCGCACCTTATCTTCATAATATCTGTCTGAAGATCTGCCATTGTTAAGTTTTTGTACTTTTATACTTAATTAACTGAGAGTTTTGCTTATGCGATAAAGCAGTTTTTCGAGTTCTTTCCCTCTGTCTGTTAAACCCTTCAATGGAAAACCGCAAGCGTAAGCTGCTCAAACTGGTAGATGACGGTGCCCCACCGTCGTCACTATCTCCGCTCCGTTCTCCTGAAGAAGCCACGGCGTCGTCGTCGTCTGAACTAATGACAGTGGGATCTCCGCAGGCGACCCCGCCGTGTGATTCTTCCATGGCGCTTACTATCATCGTCATGTTAACAGCTCTCTTCTTCATGGCCTTCTTCTCCATCCTCATCCGCCTGTTCACAGACGACTCGGCGCCAGATATCTCCCGCCGAAGACCGCGTTACGGGGACCCACGCGGCGTCCTGTCTTTTTCCTCGAGGTCTGCTCATTATACCGCGTCGAAACGGGCTGACCCACATGCCGTTCAGTCTCTGCCGGTGTACTGCTATGGTGGGATGGCGAAGTACCAGATTGACTGCTGCGCGATTTGCCTGAACGAGTTCGAGGACCAAGAGGCTGTCAAAGTGATACCTCACTGCAAGCACTTGTTCCACGTGGCGTGCATTGACACGTGGCTGAGCTCGCACGTGTCTTGCCCTGTTTGCAGAGGAACCCAGTTGTTTGATATCAAGTGCGGTGGTTTAGGGGCACTGCAGGAGTGGTTTGACGAGGGCGAGACAGCAGCGCACAGGGGATCAACGGCGGATGTCAATGACACGTGTATCGAGGTCTGGAGGGAGGCGGAGGTGGGTGTGAGGAGGACGCGTAGCTGTTCAAGTTTAGGAGAGCGAGGGTCACTGCAGAGAACATCTAGTTTTTGACACGTGAGATTTCACACGTGCGAACACTGCATTCTATGGCTCTGTGTGTATATAAAGTACATCTAGTAGGCTTCTCTGAGATGAATAGACAATAAAGTAATTCTTTCAGTGAATTGTTGGAATTGACAAACCTGTCTTTTTGTTGATTCACTTTAATTGAACATTCACGAAAGTGAATCATTATTAGTACTAAATGATTTCATTTGAAAATTTGGTAGATGGGCTGAATCATCAACTTTTTGTCAATAATCAAAGAGTTTAAAACGGAGGAATCTTGATAAAGTGTTCAACAGAAAATATATGACATTCTGAATGTTTATAAACAGAGAAACTTGTCATGCATTCTCCAGACTTAGGTACAATTACCTAAATTTACATATTAAACTGATTCAGTGCAACAAATTGAAAGGTGAGCAACCAAACTATATCATATAATACGCGAAAGCTTTAGAAACTTCACAACTTAAATGCAATGCACAAAAACTTCAGTCAGAATGATTACTGTGAAAAGGTTATGATATAGATATGATTTTTCCACTCAACGTTTTATTGAGATCATAACAAAGAATCAAAAGAAACCATTTGTTATGTCTATCAGAAGTAAATTACGTCTTACATGCGGATCAATACCCCACAGAAGGCTGAAAGAAGATATAAGTACCTGGAGGTGTCCAGGAGTAAAAACCCAATAGATATAAGGCTGAAAGAAGATCCTATCGGTTGTTAACCCAACTCTTCCTTTCATCTTCAAAAATAAAATGAAAATGAAAAACCCAGAATTCTCTATCATAAGATAGAATAAGCGCGGATGACTTCAATTACCGGTGCATGACACATTGGACACTTTCCTCCACCTTGGACCAACTCATTTGCACATTTTGAACATGTGCACATGTGCCCACATCTGCAAAGAGATTATAGAAAAGGGAAATATAAAAGGCTATAAGGATGTAAAGTTGAGTAGAAATACTTGGACTTGACAGGCTTCTATATATCCCCAGACAATCTTTATTTACCTGTACAACAAAGAATCAATATTGTTGTCACAACATACACAGCAGATTCCTTTCCTCACACAGTCCCATTTAGATCCATCTTTCAGCAAATTGTCCTCAGACAGCCCTGCAACAAAGGCAATGGTCTGTGAGGGCAGCAACAAAAAATCCTAATTATGTTATGCAACATAACGATGGGTTTTCCCTCTAGTTGACTTCGTTATTATGTAGAACGTAATGAGAAGCCAAAAAAAAAAAAAAGAAAACAGTGTGAAACCTAGGGGGATAGTGGAACCTGGTGAACCAGAGGACCGATTCAGGGCAGCAGAAACCTCCTGTCTTATTGAGCGCTGCAACTCAAGTTGCATGTCCATGCATGCCTCCAGCATCCTCTGCATGTTATTCATCCTTTGCTGAAGCCTAGCCATGTCAATCCTCAAATCATTAATTATCTCCCATTCCTGCACCATATCAGCAACATAACTTGATTCAGACTAAGACTAAAGAAGTCCAAGTCAAGACATTTAATCGCAAAATGGAAAGACCAATTCAGCAATTTATCTAGGTAAAAGAAAGAAAGGGAACAAATAGGAATAAATCTTAAAAGAAACATCAAAAGAGCCAGAGGAAGAAAGGACACACAATTCCAAACCGTTGATGCAAGTCATTTGGTGGCCAGTTAGCATGCTGTGGTTCCTGGTCCCACAGTGGCTGCACAGGAAGCATCGGTGGTGACGGTATACCAAGTGGATGTGGACGACTCTCAACATCATCTCCCTGACCTTCACTCTGATTCCCTCTCGGCTGCTCTAGATCTTGATCTGATGTGGCAGTTAGAGATGTCTCATGCAGCTCCCAGTCCATGGTAGCATTATTTTGCCTTTCCACATAGGACTGTATCAATCGATCAAGACTCTCCCGGAAACCACTACGAAGAAGATTAGAAACACGTCTCCTACAAAATGAACAAGAAGTCGGTTTATGAATTTATTCAACTAAGTCTCAAATTGCAGAAGCCTTGTCGGAGTGATAAAATTTATACCTGCTTAGGAGTTCCCTGAGTTCCACGGAGTGCACATTATCATCTTCAGGTAGATAATATGTAGCTGTTCTTTCAACTGGAAAAGTTGCCTGATAGAAAGGCTCTTCTAACCAGTTTTGAAGACCATCATCATCATGCTGCACTTCAGAGGCTTCAGGTACAAGATCCTGTTCTCTATCTTCATTCCCGAAAAATCCTTGGAAGGACTCGCTGGCAGTACTTTCCAGCAGGTTGTCATCCATATCTTCTCCAGTACCATCTCTCTGTGCATTAGATTCACTACCGGGTCTTTGCAAATCAGTTTCCTCAGTCTCCAAAACTTGTGCCTCCTGTTGTTCTCCTTGTGAAAAAGTTTCTAGTGGATTTAAATTTTCAACCAATCTGCCTTCTAAATTTTCTGGCACATGGATTAACCTTGGGATAGAACTTTCCTCACTCCTTCGCTGAGGTTGGTCGTAAAATATCTCTCCTTCCAGATGATCATAGTCTCCAGCTTCATTCCTTGAAGTTTCTTGGGATGATTCATTAGCAATAATATTCTCTTGCCACTGTCCATCCAAGCTTTGTCCAGCACCATCACTCATTTCAGAGAACTCAGTGCTGGTTGACTGTTGCCATTGTCTAACCACAGTCTCAGAAACCTGTCCCTGCCACTCTTCTACACGAGCTGTAGTTTCTTGCCAACTCATACACTGAGCAATGTCATGTTCTGGATTAGATCCACTATCTGATAACCGAATGCTCCCACTTTCCCCATTATTTCGTGCAGATTGTCCATTCCCACAGTTCATTTCAGGCAAATTACTCGCAAGCTGTTGTTCATTTCTGCTATTATAAGTGTCAGCAATAGATAAGGTGTCAGAGTGGTTGCTGCCTGTTCGGCCACAAACAGAATCGTCCAGTCTGGAAATAAGTTCTTCCCTGATACCCAAAAAGGAAAAAATTCATGTACCAAATCAATAATCTTACCAGAAAATATCTCGCATTATGATGCTTAATTCAGAACCAGAAAAAGAAAATGAACTCCTAAAGAAAACAGAACAATGCTTCAAACAAAGTAACTAGATAATCCTTTTTGTTATGGACATGACAAAGAGTACCTCAGACCAGATACAGTGTGTCTTTGCCTCAACAATCCTAATTCATTAGCCGCTGATGATGTGGGTCTCCCATCTTCCACCATTCTTTCATTTCGCAAGAACCTCCCTCTAAGTAATGACTGCAAAATAAATTACAAAAATTTGAAAAGGCTGGTCAAAAGCAATTAATAAGAATCAGATTCTGTGTGATGCAGATGGTTATTTATAAGACCACTTAAAAGAAAAAGTTATCCTCACTTGATCTCCATATTACAAGAAAAAACTGGTAGACATAACAGAAATCAATAAATATCATACAGCATTCAGTAAGCTATAAGGAACCATGAATCAAGGATCTAATATATCTAGCATCAACAAATTATTAAAGTGTTCTTTGACATCATCTAGCCGTTACAAGAAAGAGTTACATGAAACAAAACCAAAAACAATATACAAAAGCCAAAATCAATGTTGATTGAACTACCATGATTCCCATATATAAATAGATCTCCCTAATTAATTCCTCAAATTAGACATTATACGCCTATCTTTGGACAGAACAGAAACCATGAAAACCTCTCTTGAGTGAAAATAGGACTTTTTTTCACAACAATACATCTAAAACATTTTGTACCTCATATAGTTATCTTTCGTTGGAGGATCTTTTGATCCTGGTCACGAGGTAGAGGAGTACATCGGTTGTACCCCGCAACACAAGGTTTTAAGTCTAACATAAGGCGTCTTCGCTCAAGTGGAGTAACTTACAGGTACTTCTGATCTACAACTAATATCTTCTGCCAGAGTGCTAGGCTATGCAATCACGTTCAAATATATACCTAATGAATGGCAACAACCAATCCCACAGCTCTGATTTGACATCCGAATTCAAAGGACCAAACTTAATAGGTTTCTATATACAGACTAGTATAATTCTTCTCCCTTTCCAATTTCAAAGAATATCCACACAACCTAAGCAAAAAGAAAACTGAAAACAAGTTAGCAGTTGCAAAAAGGAGATGATTTATGCAGCAAACCTGAATGCGGTTGCGATGAGCAAAACTTGACACCGCATGATGCTCTGACAAAGCTTGAAGCTCTCTTTGCCTTTCCCTCTCATTCTTTTTAAGCATATCAAGAAGAGCCTGTCTACCACATAATTTACGAATTCCCCTCCTTATCTGTTCAGTTCGGCCTCCATTCTGGTTAACAATCATTCCATCAAGAACACGTTCTATTCGACCATTAGCTTCAGCAGACTGTTCTTCTGTTGTGTCACCACAAGCACTTCCCTGCTGGCTATTCATCTGCACCCACTCCCTTATGATTCTCACCCTCTCCTGCTCAGTCTCACCAAGCCATTCTGCCCTTGAACTGCTTACATGGGTAACAGTAGATGTACGCTCTCTCTTACCACAGTTCATCCACTCCCGAAAAATTTGTCTCACCCTCTCCCTTTCAACTTCTCCCAGATCTGAAGAATACTCACAATGAAAACTGACAGGACCTTCAGTTGAAATCTGTGACCCAACACGACTAGGGGTTGGGGACCATTGTCCAAACTCATTCTCACCCATGCTCACATCATCTAAAACACCACTATGTTCACTATCATGGCTGTCCGAAACATCTACCGTTGAGAGGTTCGAAATCATTTCTTCACTCCTTTCCTGGGGCAATCTTTCACTAACTCTCTCTTGGGCATGACTCACCACATGGTCATCCTCAAGCTCCCGCCACATCTGTAAGAGTGAGGATGCCCGGGCGCTTGCCCTCCCATCATTATCTCGCTGTCTTGATGCTTGGGATCGGGTTTCCCTAAGGAATGAAGAACTGAGCACAGAAACATTGTGCAGACCAGCAATAGCCATCAGTTCAACCAACAATCAGCTGGTTCAACCCATCTGCTTGAAATGCATGAGAAACTGCATTTATTCACAGAACATGCAATCAGGCAGTTCCTTTCAGAAGATCAGATCATCTCCTAGTGATAAAATACCTATTCAGCAGCATTGCCATTATGGTCATCTTTCTCAATCATCAAATTTACATGACATTAAATCATGCAATCATCTCTGGATCTCATTGAATGCTTCAATGATTCCTTTGCTTTTGCTGCATTAGTTTGGAAGTTATTTCATTACCTCTACTTCAAGCCACCCATGATATATAAAGTTGAATAAACAATAATATACTTTCAACTATACATACCTTGAAAGCAAAGATCGATCAACAACTTAGCTGACCTGCAGTACTCCAAAAACCTGGAAGCTTCATTCAATTTCTAAACTCTGTTTGGCAGGAAATTAAAGAAACTTGAATTAAATTACTAGATCTCAAATTTCCCTCATTTGGAATGGAATACAGGGACCTTACTCAACAGAGCCCCGTTTCAAAATCAAAACAAGTTTTCAATGGTCCGTTCGGTTGCTGAGTAAAAGTGGAAAGAGAAAACGAAAACTAAACTCAAAATTTGAATCTCAGATTTCTCTGCACTTGAAGGCCGGATTAAAAAAAATCCTCGGACCAAATTCGTGTAAAACAACGATTCAACACAGTCGAATAAGGCTTGCTAAAAGATAAAGTACACAATGAGAAATTCAAATTTGTTTATTCCATTCTTTTCCTCATCTCTCCAGCAACCAAACAAACTGCAAGCAAAACCGGAAGAACACACTAAATCCGCATTACAACGAATCAAAATACCTCAAAAACAGAGAAACAAGTGAAAATCCATGCCAAAAACCAATAACAACTCACAGAAAACCTAACCAGTAACCACGCTGTTTAAAGACACAAAATCATTAGCCAAATTCAAAAGCACGTCCACTTCAAAATCACAAAAACAAAAAAGAAAATGTAAAACAAACCGAAAATAAAAAATAAACGTACCAGTGAAGTTCACTGCTTGATTGTGAAGTAAAGCAAAGGAAACCCTAAGAACCAGCTATGTAGAAAGTTACAGCGAGAAAGAGAGAGAAGAAAGAGAAATGTTAAGAAGAACAAACAGAGAGGAGAGAGAGAGAGAGGGAAAGAGAAGAGATTTATTGACAAAATATATAGTAATTAAAGGAGGAGATTGGACACGTACATTTTGAGCATAAATATTGCCGTAAAACTAACGTCTAAAGTTAGACTCAGACGGACCAACCACGTGACGACGAGTGGCGTCCGCTTCCTGTGTTCCGGGATAGACTAACGATAAGTTCCAAATCTTGAATTTAACGGGAAGTCGCTTTGCGCTTCGCTAGAAACGGCGCGCCGTTCATGTCTGCTGTCGTTTTTGAAATTTCAAATGTGGGGCCAGGTAATATTGAAATTAATAGTGGCGTTGGTGAAAGAAGGGCACGTGAGAATCGCGTGACCTTGACAGCAATTTACAGTGGGACACGCGTTACCGTTAACCGTTAATATAGTTCACCCAACAGAATCATTATCTCTTAATTAATACCTTAAGCAAGTTTAGGATCTCTCTAATCCATAAATTTGATAAAATTTATTTTTCTAAATGTATTCATTTTAATTCAATTTTGTGAGATATATATATATATATATATATATTTTTTTTTTTTGTGAAATTTATATATGGTTTGTTTTGGCCTGCACATATTATCAATCATTTAGTAGTCATAAATTATTTTTTAAATTTTCCTTTTTAAATTTAATATATATCTATAAATATGATAAATTAAAATTTTATATATTTTTTAATTCAATAATATTTAGATGACATAACATCTAGTAGCTTGATTCATGTATATTTTACTCATTCAAAATAATTAAATAAATAAATAACAATTTTATGAAATTGAGTAATGGTGATGTTCAAAATATATCTGTTATTTTTAATATTTAATGTGAAGCATTGTCTGCTTAAATCAATGCACGTTACATTGTTGTTGAATTAGATAGTGCATAAGAAAACTGCACGATTTTGCTCGTCAATATCTTAAATACATGATAATATATCATGTAATATTATTTATTATTTAATTTATTTAAATAAATAAAATTAATGATAATATAAACATTTTTTCTTTCTCACATGAATAATCAAATGTATATTTTTAAAAATGAATTATCAAATAATTTTTATTATGATAATTTGATAATATTTATTATAATATTTGATGATAGAAGGAGGATGCAAATTATTTTATAGAAATGTAAAAAATTGTATATATGCATGGAAGTTTCTTCAATCGAAAGTAATTTAACTGATTAATTCTTTACATATTATCTTAAAATTAATACTTTTTAAAATTATAATTAATTAACAATTAATAATTACTTTTAATTTATTTTTTAAAAAACTATAACTGAGGTGAACCTCATTCATGGTAAAGGTAGGTGAAAAGGGATATATTAAAAATGATTAAATTAAATAGTCTCCTACTTTAGCCCTTCTTTTTGGTAGTTTAAGTATCTAATTAAAGTCTATTAAATAAATTAAAAAAGAGAGTATCTAATTAAAGTGGTCCGAGTAGATATGTTAATATAAATGTGGGTGCAAGAAAAGTCGTTGCATACGTAAACTAAGAAGTCGGTCCACAGTTAAGCTTAATTAAGGCCATCATCATCACTTTTTGCCTATTTCTTTATAATATGGAGCAATGCCCTATAAGGCGTAACAATTCGGCCTAACTTGTTGAAACCTTGTGTGCTACTTTTGACCTTTAATGATTGGTTAATCTTTTTGACCATTTCTTATCGAGATAAAAATTTTCCACTATGCTTAATTTCTTAATTTCTTCTTTTATTGTTAGTAAAGTTTGCATTTACATTAATATTATGTGTTAAATAAATTTGTAAGTTGATGTTGATATATATATATATATATATATTTTTTAATATTTTTTCAATATGATATTTACATCAAATATATTTAATTAATTTTAAATTTTTTATTTGTAATTTATGAAAATAACGAGTATCTTTTTATAATGTAATTGATATTTAAAATTAAAAAAATATTTTAATCATTAGAGCTCATGCAATTAATCTTAACAAAAAATTCAAAAATTACTTTGAGTTGATTTCTTGTCAGCGACGTGGGTCGTGTGTCGTATGCATTATTTATTTCGTTAATCTAATCTTACCCATTAGCACATTATGAGTATTACAATTATTGAATGGAAAATGTTACTCCCAACTCCGACCATTCACTAATCGGCCACCACTTATCTACCACGATCAAAAGTGGTCTCCACGAATTAAATAGAGCAAGTTATCATCAATGTTAGCAACACTCACATCATATTTTATAAATTACATTACTAAATTAATTAAACATTAATTAATTTGTTCCGTGTGCAAAAGGTTAGGGTTTTGCTGTCTTTTTTGGGGACAAAATTAGGGCTAATTAACCTTGGAGATCATGGATTAGCAAGCCGACATTGTAGGACATGGAGTCTGATAGCTAAGGAGATATTTAAATATGGGCATGACCCTTAGGGAGAGCTTATATAAATAATATCAAGTTGTAGGTGAAGCCAATAATTTGGTATTACTTGTCTTTTGTTAATGGCACATGCCCTTCATAATAATTTGCATGCATGGGTTCTAACATGTCAATTGATCATGAACCTTCACCACATGCCAACAAATTGGCATCGCGATGCATAAATCTTCTATGAATTGATCAAGCCAAAAAATATGGTACATTTTCATGGTAAACCCATAACCCATTTATCTAACATCCAGGATGATATTAGCTTTGTGATAATAATCTCAACTTGGTTGTATCGTTATTTTTTAAAAAATTATTTATTTTAAAAATATTATAAAATAATAATTTATAATCTTAAGTTTGATTATATGTCATAGTTAAAAATTATTTATTTTATAAATATTACATGATTTTACTAAATTTCATATAATAAAAGACATTTTGTTTGTTTTAATAATATTTAAAGATGCGTTGGTGTAATTATATGTATAAAAATCACATGGATATCACGTACATTTATACAAATATTAATATTAATAAGAATTATAAACAAAAATCTTACATTAAAAATTTAACAAAAATATAAGTTTTAAACAAATATATTTTTAAATCATAATTTAAAACTGCAAGTAAAATGTAAATCTTTCCAAAATAATCTTATAACAATTAGTGAGATAATTAACTTTTGGGTAAAAACATAATTTACTGAAAATGAACTTATATCTTCAATATATGCTCCAAAGTTTGAAGTTATTAAGTTTTACATGAATAAAACTAAGAACAAGATATTTACATATTGAGATATTTGTTATGAAGTACACATTAGATTGATGTAATATGGGCCTTAACTAGAAAGGCAATGCTCACTTGTGTCTATAAAAATAGAGACAACACACAATTGAATCATAATATAAATTACATCACATGTGTTAGGTTACATGTCTATCAAATTTAGATGTTTTCTTGTCCTCGCATGCCCCCTTCTTAATCCTCTTCTAGGTTTTTTTACCCGGATAGATTCATTTACTTTTGACGAGATATCAAATAATGAAAGAGAATAAAAAAATTTAAAATTATATTTTTTTTTGTAATTTGAAGAATCGTTTGGATCAGTTGTATATGTACTGTTTTTATTTAGTTTAATTTATATTTTATTGAATAATTTAAAAATTAAAAATATTTAAATTTAAGATTTTGTACAACAAATTTTGATGTCACGCTTTTTACAAATATGAAAAACATTCAAACTATCATTATAAATAATTTTAAAATTTTTTGAATACTGAAAAAATGTTATTTTAATTCAAACTATTAAAATTTGAAGGACTTAGTAAAAAAAGTTTATGAATTGAAAATTATTTTAATATAAAAAATAAAGTTTAAAATATATTTGAGTAATTTTTTAGGTATTTCAACAATAAAAATATCATTAATTTTTTTACATAAATTTTAATTTAAATCAAATTAAAATATTAAATATATAATTCATTCAATCTATAAATCAAATTTTAAATTAAAATATAATTCAAAATTTTTTAAATATTTATTCAATAAAAAATTAATATTTATTAAAAATTAAAATATCTAATTGAATTAATTTATGTTTCTTTATTATAAATTTCAAAAAAAGTTCCTACCCATATTGATCCGAAAATTCTGTTAAAAACTCTACTTGGTGACATTAAAATAACTATATAACCGTGCAAAAAGCTTAAATCTTTACAACGAAGCTTACTTCTATATCGAGAATAATGGCTTTTAGGGCGCAAGCTTTGATATTTGATAGCAAACATTCACATCTATGGCTGTTGCTCTCAGGGCCCTAAAACATGGCTTTTTGGTGTGTTGCTTTGTGTTAAGCTTATGCTTAAAGAAATGCATGCAGCTTTGCCTCTTTTTTTGAGGGGCCAACTTAATTCAATATATTTGTGTAAATGTCAATTAAGTACATTCTCTAGCTTTCCTTAATTTGCAAAAAGCTTTTGCCTATGAGCCTGAAAAAAGGGAAAGGAAAATGTCGCATTTAATGTGACTGTTCATCATAAGAAAGAAAGCTCATGTTTTTTTTCTTTTTTTCCCTTCTTTTGAATAGAGAATCTTAGGGCCAACAACGCGACAAATTTCTTGCCATATTTGTCAAACTATGATTCGGGATAGTATGGAAGATATTTTTTTCTTAGGCATAAGTAGCATGATAAGTTAATTTTATTTTGGGTAAAAGGTTATATAAAATGTTGATATTTATTTTATATTATTAATTAAATTTTGATATTTAAAAAATATAAATTAAATTCTGATTTATTGTTTTATTAAATTTTGTCAAAATTTAAAAATTAAAGATATTCAAATTGAAAATTTTATATAGTCAAATTTTGACTTAAAATTTTTTCAATATGTAAAAAAAATATTTTAATTATCATGATAAAAAGTTTTAAAATTTTGTTATTATTAAAAATATATTTTTAAAAATGTGCATTGTCAAAAATTTTAAAAATTTACAAGAAATAAATTTTACATAAAAAATCATTTGAATTTGAAAAATAGACTTAAAATAAAGTGAAAATTTTATTTAAATTATTTTAAAATATTTAATAATAAAAATACTTTTAATTTTTTATAACTATTTTAACTAAAGTGCAATTTGATACTAAATTAATAAATCAAGATTTATTTTGTTATTTTTTAAATATGAGAAATTGTTTGGCAACACGAGTAAACATTAGAATTTTATATAACTTTTACTTATTTATTTTACTTTTATTAAATAACATTTAACTAATTACTCTTATCTTTTTCCTCTTTTAAATTATCTTAAGATAAATGTTAATTTTGATAAACCATATATTTTAATTTATATTTCATAAGTTGTAGAAATCATTCTTCATAGTTATTTTTCAGGTAAGATAATATTTGAATAGAAATCACTGAAATTATACAAAATCATAAATGCATATGATAATTTTTTTCCTTATGAATATGGTGAGAGAGAGAGAGACGAATCTTGTTTCAAAATATTTAATTTTACTATATTATGAAATAATTAATGAAAATTTACCAAATTTGTCACCTTAATTTCTAATTACCATCATGTATTAATATATGATTTGTTTTCATAAATATGAATATATTATTATTGTCTTTAACTCATATCATATTATAAATATTATTTATTTTAAAATCATATCAATTTTATTTTTCAAAATTATTTTTCATAACATTGAGACGTGTGTAAAACATGAATAATCAATATCTTCTATATTATTTAATAATATAACTTTTAAATAACGTAAAATTTATAAATTTAATTCATTGTCATCGATTAATGTAATCCATTGATGTAAAAGTTGAAACTAAATTCATCCCATCATCGGTCTTGTAACTAGAAATCGCCATTAAACACTCTCATGCAACTAAGTCGTTAATTTGTAGTTGAAGCTTGACATATGGTTAGATTAAGGATTAGGTGTAATTAATTGAAAACGATGCAAAATTAGTTTCATGGACCAATTCTTGTGGGGACTTTAAGTATAATTAAAGGGTGAAATGACTTTGGAAATTGCAAGAGTAACTCTTTGGTTACTTGGCGTAAACGTTTGCCGAAGATGCCTTGCTTCATAGAAAGTAAAAGTATAATATCAATGACAAGGCAATCTTACCGCTAAGCAATAGTGAATTTATATTTCATGAAAAAGAAAACAAAAGCTAAACCTACCACAAATCTTCACCAATTAATGATTTTCTTCATTTTCCTCGTTGATTTCGATTTTTCCTTTCTCTTTTTTTTACGAAAGATCATTGGCAATTAGAGAAACACAAATGGCAAAACCCATATGCATAAATGGGCCTTGCATCTTCTGTATTCTAAGCCCAAGAAATTACATTTTCATGAAGTTTTTGAGCTTGAGTTGTGGCGGATTTATATAAATAAATAAATAAATATGATATTTTTAGAGTAAATGGTATATATATATATATATCTTTTTTTTTAATTTTTATTTGGTACATAGGATAAGATTGGATTATTACAATGAGATAGAACTGAAATTAATTTAATTGGATTGTATTGAAATTATATTAATATTTAGATCTGTTTGATATAATATAGGATAAAATTAAAATTAACATTGATTTATTTAAAAATATTATGATATTAAAAAAATAATAATATAATCTAATAAGTGGTATATTTTATAATAATTAATTGATGAATATAAAATTTTTAAAATTTTTTAATTTAAACTTCTTCTTAATTTTTATTATATTTTCACTTAAAAAACATGATTATAAAATAATTTTTATAAATATGACTAATAATTAAAAATTTATTATAGATATTTAATTAATAATATTAATATCTTTAAAATAAATTATATGAATTTAAAATAATATTTTATTCGAAATAGTTTGAAAATTAAAGTTTATAAAATGTTTAGATTGTATTATAATTAATTAATTAATTAATATATGAATATATAATTTTTAATTTAATTTTAAAAATATGTTTACATTAATTTAAAATAAAATTTTTAATTTTGTGATGTTAATAATATAAAATAAAACTTAATTTTATATATTAATTCAATCCACCAATTTAAAAGATAATTTATCTAATCAATTTAAGGGGATAAAATTATTTTTTTTAATGTGATAAAAAAGGATATGGGATAAGCTTATCCCAATCCCATTCCTATACCAAACATAAAAAAGGATATGGGATAAGCTTATCCCAATCCCATTCCTATACCAAACATAAGATTGTGATAAAAAAGGATATGGGATAAGCTTATCCCAATCCCATTCCTGTACCAAACATAAGATTGAGATAAAAAAAATTATCCTATCATAATCCGATCTCATGCAGCAAATATGACCGTAAAACTTTAAAAAAGTAAAAATGAACAAGAAGAATTGTCCTCATTTTCAAGCGTGGCCTTAGAGTCCTTAAAATAATAAGCTAATTAAAATAATAAATAAAAAATATTAATATTAATATTATAATAAATAATTAATCATGAAAAAAATGAGAAAAAAGAAAAATAATGATTATTATGTTATTTATTTGACGCGAGAAAGATTAAATGGTAAAAAATATATATTATACAAAAAGTGCAAAAGGAGCCTAAATCAAATCAAAGCATATCAGTCCATAATTTGTATAATTTAATTTTTAATTAATCTTTTCTAATGAGTTAAGATCAAATCTTAGATCTCTTTGATTAAATGTACCTACACGACATTATTAACCATAATTTCCATACATTAAAGTTAAGTAAATCTTTGGGATGTCGGGCATGTACTTTTTCTTTTTGTTCAATCTTAATTGGTGGGCCGATATTGCTTTTTGTTATGCGTCTTTCTCTTTTTTTGTCCATTTTGATTCGTCTTAGTCTCTTATTTTGGCTTTTCTTAGATTGTCTTACTCATTTGATCAATTGCACAAATAATTAGATGAGAAATTAATTAAGACCCTAATTAATGTAGTCCAATTACTAGCTAAGATTAGTATGTAGTAAAATGACATTAATTGCAGCTAAGAGAATATTAATTTAATAATTTAATTTTTATGTCACGTCATTTCATTATTATATATATATGCACATTAATTTCTTTTTATTAAAGTATAATGTCAGAAAGAAAGTAACAACACAAACACGAAACACATTTTTCTCTTAAAAAAATGTCACAACTATTTCCATACGATGTAATGTGGCAAACATTAGAATACAAATTTTGCAACAAAGTGAGAAATATAAATTAATTGAAGAAACCCCAATGAAATAGAATCAAAACCCGAAAAATTAACAAAAATAAAAAAGAAAGACAGAAAGAAAACAATATGTCACATAATTAATTAAATTGTCACACACTTGAATTAGCTCTCCTCTTCGCAAAATGATGTCTCGAAATTACTCTTGGATGAAGAAAAGTTCATGATCACAGGGGAACATGTAATCTTTAGTGTTCGATGCTTGGATTTCCATATCCCTACCTTGAACCGAATCCTTGCCTTCACAAAAACGTCGAATTCGATCTTCTCGGTTGATCTCTCGTGCTTCATTTCCTTAGCCGAGGATGTTGCTAGGGCAACATTTTGAGCCACAACCTTTGCGTCTAGCCGCGTCATGTTCCGATGAGGCTGCCGGAAAGGCTCGAGGGTACTAAACGCAACGGTTTGGTGATCATACCCTAATTGAACATGTATGGAGTCATAGTATATAGAGATTCTACTATTAGGGTTATATGCCCTAATGACAAATTCAAATGTGCCATTGAGATGGTTCCCATTGAGGCTATAACCATGGACCTTAGGGTCTTCAATGGTGTATTGAAGCCTTTTCGGCTTCACCACTAGCCAAGTGATGAGCACCGCAACACCGACAAGGACAATTAGAGATAGTGAGACGATTGCTATCAATCGGACTATGTTGCCTCGCTTTGTCGGAGGATGTTGCATGCTAGTGGTAGCCATTAGTCCAAGGGGATCAACCTCGTTGCTTAGTAGGAGATGAAGCAAGAATGATGGACAATGAAGATCAAGTGTGGTGAGCTAATATAGGAGAGAGTACTTAGGGTTTATATGCATGGCTAGCTGGCTTTACTCTTCTTTGCTTTGCTTATTTGCTTTTGTTCATCATTGCTAGGGCATGCACTTTTCCTCTTTAGCATTTCTTGTATGGGACTCAAGACATCTTACCCATTCGGATTCCGTTGTTCTTTGCTTCTGATTTCGATAATGTAAGATTCATCGTGAAAAATATATGCAAATTGGGTATCTAAGTATGATTACGGATATAATCAATTACTTTTGTGTCGGCTGCAAGAATATGCATTACTAACTTTATTAATTTGGACCGACAATTAATAAAGTTGATAGAAGAATAGGGTATCATGTAGAAAAAGTATCTACTGTTAATTTGATGCCTATTTATGCCATTCTCAAGTAGTACATAAAGATGTCCAAAAGCTTTATTGATATTTGGTTGTCAAGTACATTGCCACACTTTGGTTAATTTGATACCTATTTATGCCAATTGATACTTTAAAGTGTAAAATAAAAAATAAAAGTAATTTAAATTTTTTTGTATTTATCTAAAAATAAATATTCAATCTGAAAAAAGATAAACCATTATACATGTACATGGCCAATGGAGTGATACAGAAGGCACAAAGGTTCAGTGAAGGAAAAAAAATAAATAAATAAAAGTGAGTAACCTAATTAATTAACAATATGAGGAGATAGGATATTGAATTAGACATAGAATATTAGAGATACCAATCTGCTTTGATGATCTTGCTTTGTCTCTAGGGGATTCCGCAACTCTTTTTCAAAATTTATTGGACTCTTTCTTTTCAAAATTCTAGAGTTAAAGAGAGTAAATAAATTAGAGATTTATTTTTTAATAAATTTAAATATTTTTAATTTTTTTAAAAAATTATTTTTATTCAAATTGATAAATTAAACATTGATTCTTTACTTTTTAAAAATAAAATTAGATTTGATATGGAAAAGATAATTTAAAATTTTAAATAGCCTTTTAAAAAATCACATGTTAGGTGAAAATGATTGCTTACTTGGGCTCACCTATAATTGTTACATATGTAATTAAAATAATATATAGTTTAATTATATTTATAAAATTTTAATTACAAAATTTAAAAATTTTACTTGAGTCACTTTGCTATTTTTCTATGATACTACCAAACTTTTTTTGATAAAAAAAGTAGACTCCATTTATATTGTCCAAAACCTGATTTTAATTAAAAAAAAACAAAAAATTGTAAAAAAACAAAAGATGTGAAAATTAATATTAAATATTTGTTAAATAAAAAATTGCCTTTGTAGACAAAAAAAAATATGTTATGCATATAAGACAAGTTGGCTTGTCTAAATTAAGTAGGAATATTACAAATACAAGGCCTTGGGAATTTTTAAATTTTCACTTTTAAGTCAAGAATTTTTTGGGTATTTAGGATGTTCTAAATCTCTCATCAAAATTCACCAATATTTTTTAAAATATATTTTAATCTCAATTGAAGAAAAAAATATATGAAATTTTATTATTTATTTCATATTATTAATTAAATTTTTATGTTCAAAAAGTGATAAATTTAACTTTAATTTATCGATTTGATTTAAATTGAATATTAATTCAAATGATTATAAAAAATCAGTGATGTTTTTATTATCAAAATGACTCAAAAATGACATAAATAAATTTTTCGCTTTATTTTTTATTTCATATGTAATAAATTCAAACAAGTAATTAATTTTTATGCCCAATTATTTTTTTAATTTTTTAAAATTTTAAATGATGTAAATTTAAAAAATATATTTTTGGTTCATAAAAATTTTTAAAACTTTTTATGACGGTAGCTTGAATATGTTTTACATCTATTAAAAAAATTCAAATCAAAATTTACTGTATAAAATTTTTAATTTAAATATTTTTAATTTATAAAATTTTTGATAATAATTTATTTCGTTCCAATTGATTGATTAAAATTTTATTCGAAATGTTTGATGGATAATCTCACATAAACACTAATATTTTAAGAAATTTTTATCAAAAAAATCTAAATTAATAAATTTTAAAGTAAATATTAAAAAAACTTTAACTATTTAGGCTTTTCAACTAAACTCTATAATTTGTTTATATCAATTTTATACAAAAAATAAATTACATATAAATTTTTGATCTGATCTAAATTATATTTTATCATTAATTTTTTGAAAAAAAAATATTCAAATTAAAAATTTTGTATAACTAATTTTGATTTAAAAATTTTTACTCATTTAAAATTTTTTAAATTAAACTTTTTAATTTTGTTTTTGTGGTTTCTGTTGTAACTTTTAGCACCATGAATAACACATAATTTTTAATAATTTTTTATTTAAACACATTTTTTTTTATCGAATTTGACTCGTGCTTAATTATTTCCATTCCTGATAGAAGCTCAACCAGAGGGCCCCATGGAGTCTTACTTTTTTTTAAAAAAAATTTTTTTGGTTCTTTTCCTAGTCTTGCTTAGGCTCCAAGTGATTCCAAATTCACCCAAGAAAACTTTGATTGGTTGCCCAGAAAGCTTCAAGAAAATTAACATCCTAACAAAATTTTGGGATTAGAATTTTTACTCGTTATTTAAATTAAAGTTTTTTAAAAAATTATGATACATAATAATTTAATAAAATTAACAATTAATAATTTTACTGTATAATTAATATTATAAACAGTAAAAAATTTTAATTTTTTATTAGAAAAACTTAACATAAACTCAAATCTAACTAAAAATTTTTATCCAAAATTGTGACCTGATTTCTTGTGTCATGTTCTCAGACAGTATATAACAGCAGAAGGGCACATGAGAATGAAATCTAGGGAATCATGCGACTCCACATAATCAATATTATTAATTACAGAGGTACCACACAACTTAGTGCATCACTAAGGCTACCAAGGATTCCTTTCACTGTTTACCCTTTTCTCGACATTTCTTTTTTAATGGAAATATTAGTGACATTCACATGAATGTACTAAAGTCCATATATAGAAACTTTCTTAATTTTCAAATTGATTAGGCCATCATAGTTAGTGGATCATGGAGATTTCTGCCCTTTAACCTTTAGTGACCAACAAGAAAGGCATAAAACTAAGCAAATTTTTTTAGAGGAGTGACAGGTGATAAATTAATCAAGCAACATATACATAAGTCGGTAATAATATATATATATATATATATATAATTAACATAAGCTCACATTAAAACACGTGCATCATCACTTCCTGATCTTGGCTACGAGCCCTTTGATTAATTAGGGGTTCCGGGGACTTGATGGGAGTATATGCACTATGGTGTATACATATAATAATAGTGATGGAGGCAAAAGATGAAAAGAATATGACAGAAAGGACTAAAGTGTGTGTGGAGCAATGGAGTTGGTCGCCGCATATGCCTTGGAAGATGCCCTCGTTATATTGGCAAACCCATGGGAGAAGGAACCACTCAAATCAAATCTCACTTTTGCTCTCAATTCATCTCTCTCTCTCTCTCGTCCGTCTATAAGAGGCAGTGGTCTCTCTCTCTCTCTCTCTTTCTCTCCCTGCAGGCTTTCATCACTCTATCTTAATTAGCACTCGCAGCCACCACCCACCACCACCACCAGATAGACCCACCAAAGCACCGCCACTATTGGCTCAGTGGGCTGGTTTCCTGTGGTGGGTGGTGGCTGAATTTAGACAAGGCTATGGATTTGTTATGACGGAAGAAGCATGGAGTACTCCTCTTGAAAGAGGCCAGCTAGCTGCATATATACATCAGCCAGTTTCTCCTCCAGGGCAACTTCAATCCTTTGGCATTAGATTCTCACTGCAGTGAGATCCCACTCCCTCAATCCTTCTCTAATTCTTTTTTCCATTTTCTCTTCGATTTTTCTAGCAATCTTTGAAAGAATATAAGTGCTTGTGTTTGTGGGTATGATTTTGGTTTCATCTCATGAACATGCACCACAAGCTAGCATGCAAGCATACAAGAAGTGTAGCTTTTCTTAGTTTTTAATTAATTTGCTCGGTTTCTCCTGTGTTTTTGGTATATATTTTTGCTTCTACTTTGTTGTTTTGGTGGATGTGCTTGGTTTGTGATTCGGACAAAATGCCGAAAGAAAGCTACCATTAATTAACTCAAGATTAAGTGGAAGATAATGCAATTTTAGGATGAAGTTATGCTTTAATTTGGATAATGTTTTATATGTTCTTATGGGGAATCAATTATGTTATTAATTAAGTGTGAAAGTTCAATGGGAAAATAATAAAGAAAACTTAGAATAATCCTATTAATTTTCACGGATAACTTTAATCGGCTCATTTTACCGACTCTGATTTGTATTTATTTTTTTAAAAAATAAAAAAAATATTTTATAATTTATTAATATAATTATTGATATTTTTAACCATAAACAAAAATGCTGTTAAAATTTTAAGATATTGTTCATTTTGTTTATAACTATGTACAAGACTATATTTTATTAGAATATGTGCTCCAAAAAAAATATAAATTTTTTATATTTATATAAGTTCGTGTTAAATTATTTAATATAAAATTTAAAATGTATTGTATATTTTATAATAATATTATAAATTAAATTTTTATTATTAATTTTATTAAATTATTACATATCATAATTTTTTTAAAAAAATTTAATGTAAATTAATAACAAAATTTTAATTTATTTAAAAAATATTTTATAAAAATAAAAATAAAAATAAAAATATTTACAGAACTATATTACATATTAATCATAAATTTATAATCAATGTCAAACTGCCATAATCCTTAACATGTATGACATTGTACATAACAATATGCAAATTGCACCAGAGGGAAACCTTTGAAGTCATATTTTCATTGGTAAGCCACTATTCAAGCCCAACACTAAACTACAATAGTGATAACTAGAGGAGCAATCATACTATTAAAATTTCAGATCGTGCTCTGACTTTGCCACCACAATCCAATATTAAAATTTCATATACATGGTTTATTCCGAGGAATCACCAATCGGATAACTAATTAGGTTTATACGAAACAAGCATCCTTAATTTTGTAGCATAATGTCCCATTTATAATATTTATATTATAATGATCCATATCAATCGGTCAACTTTAATCGGTTCTTAGTGCCTATACAAAATTAAATGTTAATGTACATATATTTTCTTTATTATGTTGCACCTATAACATTTAAATTGAAAGGATTTAATTATTTTATATATTTTTGGATTTTAACAAATTTTGAATAAAAATATTTATACCCATTTCATTTGGATTAATGAATTGTTTTTCACGTTATAAAATGTCATATAAAGCAAAAAAAAAAAAAATCATAGAGATGTTAATTGTGATGTTTAAATACTCACTAAATAACCAAAAAAGTTGGATTCATAATTAATCTTAATTTTTTATTTATTGATATAATTTCATTACTTATAATTTAATATAATTAAGTATAAAAAAGCGAAATTCCCCTAATTACATATTAATATCTCTTTGCTTCAAAGTCTTAAGGGAACTCCAAGATTAGTTAAGCTGAATGATCATCTAATAAGCTGATTAATGAGGGATTAATTGTTTGATTAATTGATTAATCAAAGCCGGGGAAACCCATTTGCTCTATGGTTGCATATTAGCAGAAGTACGGTACTCGGCCTAATTCCCTTGTCACTAACACACCTCCCCCCACTAATTCGAAAATTCAAAATTCAGTTTATAACGGTTATTTAAATAGATAGCCACGTGGCATCGTAATATTTCTTCCCGCCACGAACGTAATTTTGGAATATAACCAACTACACGCCCATTTCGCAATTAATCAAATTCTCTCTCCCCAAAATTATATTAGTAGAAACTATTTGCAACTGCAAAATAAGTGTCTTGTACGACGTCCCCAGTGGAGCGTGACGTACAGATTTCCCGCCAGCTTTACCAAGAATAACCGTCTTTTCCCTTCTTCAAAAATTGATTTTTAAATTATCATAAAATTGTATTTATAATTTTTTTAATCTCAAAATTTATGTTTTTATGATTTTTATTTCAAAATTTTTATTACATTTTTTAATAAAAATTACACTATCATCAAATATTGTATATTATCATAATAAAATAAAAATATTATACAATAATTTAAATATGTACTTAAAATTTGAATTTATTTACTCAATTTTTTAATATATTGTACCCGATGCTTGCTATGTAAAGTGATATACGTCACGCGCAGTAGGTCGCGTGAGATGCTCAGCAGAATACGAAAGCACTCAAACGCCAAAAAGAACACGGCGAGTAGCTATTTGTCTCCAACATTTTATTGGCCGAGCCGCGAAATTTCGCGACTTTCAAAATATTTTCATATTACATAAAATAGGGAGCCGAGGAAGTTAACGAGTCGATTACCCTCCTAATATCTGCTATTTACGAGAATACCCTCCAACGATGACTTAAATTGTTAATTTGCGATTTTGACATTTCTTTTTCAAATTTATAATATTGGCCTCCCTATATTCCCTTTTTTTTTTTCCCACAAATATCCTTAAAATACTTATTTCCTTTGTAATTTAAACACGTCATTTTTAAAAAATTTTAAGATTTTATACATTCAGAAAAATAATTTTAAATATTTATAATATTTTATGTAAATTATGATTTAGGCTAGTTTTTTATTTTATCATTTTGAAATAATATATTTATCATGAAAATTATAATATATTAATTTTATTTTAAAAATAAATTTAACAATATTTTGATATATAATATCAGTAATCTTTTTCATTTTAATGATAAGAATATTGCAAATCACCTGTTAATGTAATGGTACAAAATATTTTAATAATTTATATTAATTTAATAAAAAATTTAAAGTTCAAATAATATGTCGAGGCAGTTGAGCATATGCGAACTTTTTCTCTATCACATTTCTTTTTCTTTAAAAAAAGTGTTTTTTTATTTTTTAAAAATAATAATAAATATTCTTTTATTTTTAAAAAATAATAATAAATATTCTTTTATTATATGTTTTAAAATATAATAGTAAAAACTATATGAACCGAACTGATTCGGGTTTTTTCGGTTCTTAAGTACACGTCACTCTTACTTTGTGATATTATCTCAACTTTAATGCATTGATATATATTATGGAAAGATATCTGTGAATAAAGTAATAGTCATCTAATGATTGATATGGTCATAGATAAATCTTTTTTATAATAAAAATTAAAAATGATGGCGGTAAATTTACATAATTAAAATTTTTAGTTTTGCATTGGAACCTTTTATTTATAAAAATTATAAATGCAACCAATAGAATTAATAACATTAATAAAAAATAATTTCTTATTTAATTTAATACATTTTGTTAACATACTTGAGAAACAATAAAAAACTATGAAAATATTATTTAAAACATTTTTTTATGAAAAAATCTTTCAAATTTGCTCTTGATAATAATAATTAAAAAGTTAAAAAATATATTTCTAATTGAACAAAAAAAATTTCTGAAAAATATAAATTGAGAATTCCCTAATTGTTAATCATATATGTAAGAGATAAATTAGAAAATAAGGTCATACATGAAAGGATTTAAGTGCATTGGGCCATAAATTAAAAAATAAAAGTATAGAGGTAGAAATGAGATTAACAAAAGTACAGAACCACTAACAGAAAATCCAATTCTACAAAAATTGAGTCAATCCTTGAGGGGTAGTTTGGTCAGTTAGTGTTGGCCTTTGATCTCTCCCCTCTCCTTCTCTCTCTCTCTCTCTCTCTCTCTCTCTCATTTGTCTATCTTTCTCTCGCATCCTCTGTTTTCTCCTTCAAAGAAACCGACCTAGAGCCTTCCTGGTTCTCTGTTCCCTTTTCACAACCCAAATCCTCAAAAACCCTAATATTTGTCCTATATAGGTTAAACCTCCCCAAAAATCAGAACCAAGTTGGGGTTCCTTCTTCAATTAGGACCTGTTCAAATCAAACCCACCAATTGATGCATAAATACAGGCACATAAACATCTATGTATGTATTGATGCTCGGATATTGAGGAAATTCATTTGCAAGTCTTGTTCTGATTTATTTGCTTTTTTGTGTTTCAGTGTTGATATCGAGATAGGGTTGTTTTTGTTTTCTTTGATCTGGGTAATCAATGGCCAATGGTACAGATTCTGAGAAGTTCGTGACGCTGTCACGGGTCAGGGCCGGCTTGAAGAGGGAGTTCGAGTTTGCCTTGAAGGTGCAGGCGGAGATCTCCGGGTCCTTGGGCCGGACCCGGGCGAGGAAGAACCTGAATGGTGTCTCATGTTCACAGAATAGCAGTCACCGTCCTAATAATCAGAGCCACAAGAAGTTGAAGAGCTGCCCCTCAAAGATAGAAGACAAAGAAAAGGGTGTTCACAAGGATCCAACATTGACCAAGTTGCTGGAACCTGCGAAGATTAAGGGAGGTAAAACAGATGCTGTGAGTGAGGAAGAAGAAGCCAAGAGCGATGTTGTGGATCTTGAGGATGCAAAGGGTGATTTGGTTGAATTAGTGAGCGAGAGGGGTTCTGCTGATGAACCTGCATTGCACATTGCCAGGGAAGAGTCCGCCTTGGTGGAATTGGGGGAAGCCATGTCTGAAGAGCAGAAGAAGGAACAAAAGGAAGGAAATGGACCTGAGAACGTATCGAATGGGAAAGATGATATGCTTGAAGAAGAGCAACCCAAGAATAAAGATAAAAATTATTACAATGAATTGGTGGTTATGGAAGAGAATAAGCCTGAAAAAGAACCTGAAATGAGAGAACCAGGAAAGGAACTGGTGAAGGATCAGGAGAAAAGTGTAGAAACTGAATTGACAAAGGAGAGGGAAAAGGAGGGTTTGAATAGGAGAGAAACGAGTGTGCCTTGTGAGGTGGGTTCTAGTGGATCATCAGGGCGGCCAATTTTGGATAGTAGTGATGGTAATGTTACAGTAGAAAATGCATCCTCTAAGAAGCCTTTGAGGAGGTTTACTCGATCACTGTTGAAAGGCAAGGCAAAGACAGTGGAGAAAACTGCAATAGAAGGTGACGTAGAAGAGACTAATGCGAAAGAAGTTGCCAATGGTGATGTCAGTAAAGTAGTAGATGCTGTTAGTAGTTCAAAGGTTGCTACTCCAACAAAACAAGAGAGGGGAATGCCAAAGAAAGTTGTGAGGAATTTCCCCACAAAGTTGAAGGATCTTTTTGAGTCAGGCATACTAGAAGGACTTTGTGTACAATACCTGCGCGGTTTGAAGGTAGAATTTGTGCATTTTTTGTTGATTATATGTGTTATATGCTTTGAATATCTTGTTTTATGTGTTATGGATGCTTCTTTCATTTGTAGGTAAAAGGGACAGGGGTGGCAGGGCTTCCGGGAGTAGTGAGAGGCTCTGGCATATTGTGCTTTTGTAGTACTTGCAAGGGAACTGAAGTAAGCAGCGTGTTTGATTTTAAAAGAGGGCTTTTACATGATGTTGGTTTTTTTTTTTTCTCTCACTCTATCCTGGTTGGTGCCATTTCTGAAAACCTTTGAGCTCTTGTATAGGTTGTGAGCCCTACAACATATGAGATGCATGCGGGCAGTTCAAATAAACGTCCACCAGAGTATATTTTCCTGGAGAATGGAAATACTCTTCGTGATGTGATGAATGCTTGCAGAGATGCTCCATTGGCTAACCTGGAGGCTACTCTCCGTATGGTTGTTGGTTCATCCATAAGGAAATCTAGCTTTTGTTTGAACTGTCGAGGTTGCTTGTATATCATTTTTCACATGTAATAATGTTCTTCTACACGAGTGTTTTTGCGGATGATTTGACTAAATATTCATTCAATAAATTATAGGGCCTATTAGTGAACTTTGCATTGGAAAAGTAGTGATTCTATGCCACTCATGCATAGGATTGGAAGAATCTCAAGTTGGCTCCACCGCGACTACGGATGCTGTTGATAGGTATGCTTTAAGCATGCTCGCATTATTTGATACTAGTACACATCTGAAGTTGTGATAGTTATGATACTCTTTTCGAATATATCATTTGCGAGCTATGTTGATATTTGCAAGATGTTGTATCATGCAGGTTGTAATTTTGTTTATGCATGATGTAGATAAGAGGAAACATGATTGAAGCTCCTTGTCTATATGCAAATCCCTTCTGTAATAGTTGAAATGGCTTGACACTACGGGATCATGCAATGTTCTGACCCATGGTTAATTCAGTAAATAAATGTTGGTTTCATTGCATTCTTGTGTTGTCATATTCTTCTGTCAACTGTGTATGTGCTGCTTCCGTTTTATGCAATTTGCTGACAGTAACGCATATTAAACTCTTTTCACCTCTTGCTGAGGTACTTACTCTCATAAGATTTATCCAGCATTCTGCTGGTAGAGTGTCTTTTAGGAAGTCCGACGTGCATGTGCACCCTACAAAGTAAGGACAGTGAGGCTCATCTTTGTGCCACAACAGAAGGATGGTCTTTTCCTCTAATGTATCTATTTCTAATTTGCGGACCTTAAATTTTGGTCTTTTCCTCTTTCAATCTTTTCAGATCACCAACACCGAATTTGGTCCCAAAGGCAGCTCACTGTGCATCAAAGTGTAGCTCATCACGAAGTAACAGTCAGGGAAGAGTGACAAAAAAGTAAGTATTCTGTGGAATTTGTATCAACATTGTATATGTTCTGGTGTCTATAATGGAGATACTTGCTTTTGCATGATTATTCTGATAAACTTAAATTGTGTCCATTTTCTGATGTCCTTCTGCCAGGGATCTGCGGTTGCATAAGCTAGTCTTTGAGGAAGATGTTTTGCCAGATGGAACAGAAGTTGCATATTTTGTCCGTGGACAGGTTGTAGTAATGAAGAATGCGAGCCCAGATTTTCTTATTAAAATTACAATTTTTCGTTGTCTGAGAATTTTGTGTGTTGTTTCACAGAAGTTGCTGGTGGGTTATAAAAAGGGATCTGGAATCCTTTGCACCTGCTGCAACGAGGAGGTAATTTTCTGCCACAGGGATTTTGTTGATCAATACCTTGTCAGAGTTTTGATTTTCTTCTCGTCTAATGAGCAGGTCAGCCCTTCACAGTTTGAAGCTCATGCTGGTTGGTCAACTCGTCGTAAACCGTAAGTGCTTTGAGCAAAATTTTTATGTGTTTGCAGTCAAATTGTGTCTTGTAACGTTCACATGAGTCTTGCTACTGACATATTGCAATTGAGTCAACGAAGATTTATTTTTCTGCCAGATGCGCAAGTGGCATAAGTTACTTGATCTATGGATGGAGGATACAGTGGAATTTGTTACAATGGTTCATTTACTTGGCTTGCTTTTGGTTTGCAGTTTTCAACACATTTACACATCAAATGGAGTCTCTCTTCATGAACTGTCAATCGCTATTTCTAGAGATCGTAAGCTCTCTGCCAAGGATAACGATGAGCTCTGCAGCGTCTGTTCGGATGGAGGTCATCTTTTGTGTTGTGATACATGTCCAAGAGCTTTTCACACAGGTTCTTTTTTAACTTATGTTTAAGTTTTTTTGTTTTTTTATTCCTAAGTTATCTCTGGTTGCCTGTGTTATTAAGATGGTTTTAATATTATGCCATTGCATCTCCCGGTTCTTGTAGAATGCATGGCCTAATGTAGTTAATGTAGGAAGCTGACAACATCCAAGTTGGAGGCAAGACTAGAAGCAGGATAAAGTCTGTCCAGAACTAGTTAAAGCATGGCCTAAATAATTGATCTGCTATCCTTAAAGCTACCATATATGCATAAATTTCAGAAGTTTGGTGGGGGCAAAGGTCACTGTGTGAACTATGGGTCTAAAGTAGAACCAAGCTAATATCACATTAAATGATAAAATGGCGAGTTTTCATTTTCCTAGTGTTTTTCATATATGTAATATTAGTGGGACATTCATGCAAAAATACCAAACACTGAATTGTGTTAGAATCAAGATCCCAAATGTTTCTTTTCTTTTTTAAATCTTCTTCTGCTTTCGTTCATTCATTTGTTTGTTGCTGCATTTCGTTGTGTTTATCTGGTTACATTATTAAATGATGTGAGAGTCAAGATAATCTGTGGTCATAGATTTATCTCAGCCCTACCTGATTTCATTAGTATTGGCTGTTACCCATTTCTTGAAGGATGGGTCTCCAGTGGACTCAAAGGCATGTTGTTGACATTTCGCAACAAATAATAAGCTGGCGGCACTTTTTCTTCCATTTTCTGTCACATGTCGATTTTCTTGCCATCTTCTGTGTGTTTAAATTACTTACACGATCTTTTTCTATATGAATCATCTTCATACAGACACATTTACCCATATTCTGTTCAAGATCTATTTACATCATGTTTTTATCTTATAATATGCTGAACCAGTAGATGGTAACAAAATTAATGAAACATTTAGGACTGTCATGGGTTTCAGTTGATAATAGTTTTGGACATCACACCCTGAGAGCTTTCTTAGTTCGGTCAGCATACTATATAAGGATCATCGTAGCTGGATATCTTCAATTATACCATGTGACTTGGTTGTTTGACAGTACATTCTGATATTGGTAAATTGTAGAGTGTCTTTCTCTTCCAAGCATTCCACGTGGAAATTGGTCTTGTAAATGTTGTCAGAATACATTTCAAAAGGAAAAATTTGTAGAACGTAATGCCAATGCTGTGGCAGCTGGAAGAGTTGCGGGAGTTGATGCGATTGAACAGATATCCAAGCGATCCATTCGTATTGCCAGTTCCCCAGAGACTGATGTTGGCAGCGTATGCGTGTTATGCAGGTTAAGTACATACTTCACTATCATATGGTATATGCATAGCATCACTTTTGCCTTATTGTTTTGACTTCCATTGTTTGTGTATGAATCACTTATCCTGTACACGCTGGTGAACCTTGCAAATGATCTGGTCGCTACTTTAGCGTGTAGGTAGAATTTGATCAATTAAATGAGCACCCACTGAAGTTTTGATTATTAATTTATTGGTTGGCTATGGAAAATTGATTCAAATCCTTACCCTGATGTGGCTCAGTATGGAACTTGTGGCTGTGTGGATTTGCTTCCCTTTTATTCATATTTATGTCTTGTAAATTTTGTTTCATTTTCTCTTTCTTTCTTTAATATTTTTATTTTTAGAGCTTGATTTCTTTCAGTTTTTTTTTTTTGGTATTCACAGAGGCCATAGTTTTGCCAAGTCTGGATTTTGTCCTCAGACTGTTATTATATGTGATCAGGTATATTTTTTATGCTAATTTTGTTTGGAGTAGTCAATTTGGAGTTTCTAACTCTCTAGTTAAGCTAAATACACACAAATATTCTTACTTTGTCCAGTGTGAGAAGGAATTTCATGTTGGCTGTCTGAGGGAACACAAGATTGATGACCTTAAGGTGCTTTCAATTTTCTGATTTGCAGTTCATAGTTTTCTCACATCAAATTTTCATGATTATTGCATATTGACTCTGGCTAGTTAACAGGAGTTGCCAGAAGGTCAATGGTTCTGTAGTAAAGACTGCAACAGAATTTATAATGCTCTGCAGCAGTTGATGATTCGTGGAGAAGAGGAGCTTCCAAACTCGTTTCTGAATGTTGTAAAGAAGAAACTGGAAGAAAATGGTTCTGAAAACAGGGCTGATCTTGATATAAAGTGGAGAGTCCTTAGCGGGAAAATGGCCTCTCGGGAGGACATCAAAATGACACTGCCCACTGCAGTTACTATCTTTCATGTGAGTATTTGTATGTTACAAAGTTTACTGCTCCGTAAGTCTGACAATGGTGTAGGTAGAAATAAACAATATGAAACTGATTTTAGCAATGATGATCATGTCACTCTTATTTCTCATGTATACTAGCTTGAAGAGGTTTCTATTTGTATTCTTGTGTTTCTTATCATACTGTAGTGCTTCTAGGTTTGTGTTTTATATTATTCTCTGTTGATCAACCAAGCTTTGTTATTATGAACTTTTAATTGACTTTCTATGTGACTCAAAAACCTCTTTTAATGTGTTCTAGGAGTGTTTTAATCCAATTAGTTACTCTGGAGATAAAGACGATCTTATCCCAGCCATGGTTTTTGGGTGAGTTTATTGTCTCACTTTTCATCTACCTGTTTGCTGACTTTCTCAATCTGCCTAGCAATTCACTTGTGATTGATACAATGGCATCTATTGTATTTACAGAAGGCAGATGGATGGACAGGATTTCAGTGGGATGTATTGCGCCATATTGACTGTGAAGTAAGAATAATTTCCAAATTGTGCCCAGTTTTATCTTGTAGAAGAGATGAATTGCTGTTTTATTCTGATAATTATTGCTTACTCTGCAGCCAAGTCATTGTGTCAGTTGGAGTCTTTAGGATTTTTGGGTCAGAAGTTGCGGAACTTCCTTTAGTTGCGACAAGGAGTAAGCACCAAAAACAGGTAATCATAATCTGTTGTAGTGCCTGTTTTATCTCTCTTGATCTGTCTCTTAGACATACAGGAAAACACACAAAATGTTGAAACTTGATTGGTTTTCTTGAAGAAGCTAAAACCTTTATGATGATTTCTGTAGGGTTACTTCCAGTGCCTGTTTTCTTGTATCCAGAGGCTACTAAGCTATTTGAAGGTGAAGGAACTAGTTCTTCCAGCCGCAGATGAAGTCAAATCTTTTTGGACTGACAAATTTGGCTTCAAAAAATTGACTGATGATGAGGTGCATACAGTAGCTTTGGTATTTGTTCTCTTTTTCAGCACATAGAGATCCAAAACTAACAGAATGGCATTCCTCTGTATTGCAGTTTAACAATTACAGGAAAGATTTACAGATGATGATGATCTTCCATGGAACATCTATGTTGCGGAAGCCTGTTCCTGAGTGCCAAGATGTTGGCAACTCAGCTGATAACTAAATGTTATGTCATTCAGGAACTTTTCTATTTACAGATTAAGAGCTTTTTTTCTGTAGGATGTACAGCATCCCCCCCTCCTCCCCTCCACAGGCCCCCATCAACATCTCTGCTCAATTTTCCTTTGTGTATAGGAGTAGAAGTTAAACTTTCTTACGGGCCATTATAACATTTTCTTCTTGGAGAGTATAGAAATCAAAAAAAAAAAAAGAAGAGAGAGAGAGAGAGAGAGAGAGATAGGAAGACAGTAGGCGAAATACAGCAAAGTAGGGGAAAAAAATTTGTATCGGGGAGTTTTTGGAGTTTTGGAAACATTAATGTTCCCGTTTCATTAGGATATTGGCTAATAAGTGCAGTTTCTTATTTTGGCAGATTTTTGCCTGCTATCTCATGATTTTTCTTGTCTGAAGTTATCTTTTTGTTTCTCATGGATTTTGGTGTTTCTGATTTTGTTGTACTGAGTTGAAAAAAAAGAATTAGCCTTTGGGGCTCTTTAAAAGGTTCTTTTGCATCTTTCTTCCTTATCATCATGTGGGTCAAGCTGCAAAGTAGTTTTTTGTGGGACTCTCTTCTCTATGTCCATGTTCGTCTAGTTTGTAATTTTTATTATTCTTATATTATAAAAAATTGGAATAAAATTTGTTTTTTAATTTAGATTTTGATATATTAAATTAATTATATATTTAACATTTTAATTTAATTTAATTTTTTACTTTAAAATTAAAATATTTTTATTGTTATCTTAAAATAAATTTAAGAATGTTTTTATTAGTTTTTATTTTTAATATATTTGTTTTGAATTTTTAGCACAGTAATTTCTTTAAAATTTCAATGTTTAATAAATTTTGAATATTTTTATGATTGTAACTTGATACATTTATGAATAATTTTAAGTTAAAATTAATTATGTAAAATTTTAATTTAAATAAATTTTAATAAAAATTAAAAATAAAGTTTAAATTTAATTAAAATAAATTGTTAATGCATAATTAATTTAATCGATATTTCAAATTGTGAAATAAAAATAAAAATGAGTTCGGATTTTTTTTTTTTAATATTTACGTACTAAAACTTTATATCATGAAAGATAAATGTAGTTTACTTTTCAATTGGTTGATAAATACTCTATATTTATATTTATGAAGTCACATTATCAAGGATTGAAGTATGGAATATTAAAGAGCAATTTATCCTATGATAAAATGAAATTATTTTTTCAATATCTATTTGTGCTTTTTCTTTTTAAAGTTAGATTTAAAGAATGATATAATTTTAAAAAGAAAAAAAGATTGTCTACACCGTATATATTCTAAATTAAATGGTTTTTTTGAATAAGTACTTAAATAATATAATATCTGAAAAATATATTAAATATTTTAAATTTAAACATTAAATATATAATTGATTTAATATATGTAATTTATATTTTTTTATATTTACTCAAAATTTAAGTATTAAAAATTTATATCATAAAAAATAAATGTGACTTACTTTTCAATTTGTTTATATAATACTTTACACTTGTGCGTCACTTTATTAAGGATTCAAGTATGGAATATGAAAAAAGCAACTTGTTATATTTCTCATTATATGTATTTTTTAAAAAATAAAAGACAATAATTTATATTATATATAATGATATTTAAATATTTTCTTTTCTTTTTTATTTTTGAATAAATACTTAAATAGTATAAATCATAAGATAAAATGTATTTGATATTTCAAATTAAAATATTAATACACTTTAAAGTGTAAAATAAAGAATGGATGTAATTTTTTATATTTTATTTAATATTAAAATATTAAAATTTTATATCATAAAATCAAAAACAATTTACTTTTCAATTTATTGATAAATATTTTATATTTATGTGTCACATTATTAAAGATGTTAGCATGTAATATTAAAAAGCAATTTGTAATGTGACAAAATGTAAGTATATTTTTAATATGTTTTTGGCATTATATGTATACATTTATATTTGGATGAGTAATATTTTAAGGATTGTATAAATTTGAAACATAGTCTCTTCTATATGTAATTGAGGCTAAACATTTTTTTTTTAAGGATAAACACTTAAATAGTATAATATCATAAAATAAAATAATATTAAATATTTTGAATTAAAACATTACATATATAATTAAATTAATCAATATTTCAAAACGTAAAATCAAAACAAGTGTGATTTATAACTTTTTTTGTATTTACTCAATATTTAAGTATTAAAATTTTGCATCATAAAAAATAAATATTTTTTACTTTTCAGTTAATTGATAAATACTTTACATTTATGTGCCACATTATTAGGATTGAAGCAAATAATATGAAAGAGTAACTTGTCATACGACAAAATAACACTATTTTTTCAATATGTATTAGACGTTGCTATATATTTTTTCTTAAATGAATAAGATCTTATTTAAAAATAATAAAGTTTTAAAGGAAAAAAAAGATAATTTATGCTATATTTATTTCAAGATGATTGAGTTTTTTTTTTTTCATACGTACTTAAATAGTATAATATCACAAAATAAAATGTATTGAATATTTCAATTTGAAACATCAAATAGACCGCAATCAATATTGAATTTGAAGTATAAAAAAAAAAAAATGAGTAGAATTCATATTTTTTGTGTTTATGCAAAATTCAAGTATTAAAATTGATATCATAAAAAAATAAATGTAATTTTACTTTTTGATAAATACTTTAAATTTACACATTACATTATTAAGAATTAAAATATGCAATAAGACTGGTATAAATTTGAAAGGAAGAAGGGAGAGCCTCTCTCATATGTATTTGAAGCTAAATGTTTTTTTTTTTAATAAAAAAATCAGTAAACATTTAGATAGTACACATCATGAGATAAAACATATTCGATATGTCAAATTGACCCAATTAATTTGGTATTTTTTTTCTAAATTTAATTATTAAAAATTTATATCCTAAAAAATAAATTAATTAAAATTGAAATGTGTGTTATAAAACAATGGTAAAATAAAATTATTTTATATATGATGCTATATATATATTGGATGACTCACACTTTAAGAGATAGTTCATTTTCTATGCATTAAAGTTAGGAGTAGGAGTGAACATTTCGTTAATTCACTCAATTTGGACTGAAAATTTTAAAAACAGAATTAATCAATTTTTTTTAAATTAATGGATGATAATCAATTTAATCAAATTTTTTAATTACAAAACCAAAAATTTATTTAAACTTAAATTTTATATTTTTAATTATTATGCTACTTTAAATCTTGAACAAAAATTTATAAATCAAATATATATGATATATTATTATCAATCTGTTTATATTAATGAAATATACAATTAAACTTTACTCCAATAACATCTCCATATATATTTATATAGAAATCAACATCTCTAATATATAAAAATTAAAATTTTTTATACATCAATAACAACTTATAGAAATAAAAAAAATTTTGATCATAAAAAAATTATTTTTCATCAAAATACTGCTGATACATGATACAATAGCATTCAACAACATCAAAGGGAACACTTTCATTGAAGTTACAATCCTTATTTTTTTTATTCTGCCTTTGGTTACTCAGAAAAGTTTTCTTCAACCAATCAAAAAGCAAGAAAAGTAAAAAAGATAAAATGTAAAAATATTACAAAATAAATAAATACCTTCTGATACATTATCAATGATAAAAACTTAGTAACTTACCCATACAAAGTTTCTTTCAAATTAGTTGATATATGACTATAAAAATATTAAATAATAAAATTATATTTAAATAATATATAAGCTTCGTATATAATATCTTGATAATTAATATTTCTCTTTTTATGATAATCAATCAATAAAAAAAAGAAAATTAAAAAATAAATATCAATCCACTACCAAAATCTCAATTATATAAGATACTAAACTCATAGTAATAAAATAAATTACCTTAAAATATCAATATATTTTCACATTAATCAATTGTAGCATCAAATATAATCTTAAAAAAATCTGTAAACACATAATCAAATTTGTTATTAGAAAAAGTGTTATTTAACTTTTTCAATAGAAATTAATAATTTAAAAATAAAATAATCAGATAAACAAATTAATTACCCATATTAAGTTTTGCATGTTTTACCAAGTCCTTCTCAATGACACTGAAATATGAAGATCCACGTAACTAATCTTAAGCACAAATAAGGGTTTGTATAAGTTTAAAAGTCAATGAACTCTTATACGCATCAAGCACACGTCCTCTAGTGCTAAAAGTAAATTCAGAAGCAACTGTGGATGTGAGATCTACCAATACGTCATGAACCATATGAAAAAGAATAGGAAACCCATGACTATTGAGTTTCCATCACTTAAAAATATCAGAGTCATTATGATCTTTTACATCATCCTCACTGAAAAATCTATCCAATTTTGATTTTTTTTTTCAATCTCTTTCTTATATCCCTTAAACTTAGATGAAAAAACTTATCTCTCCTTTTCTAATCCTAATTCATTTTCCTTTACAATTTGACTCACTTGATTGCTTTTATTAACTTGCTCACGTTGAAGTTGTAAACTTTTTTTTATCCTTATCAAACAACTTTTCAACTGTTTTTCTCATGTTACAAGTCATCACTGAAACTTATTTCACATTATATATTTTTAAAAAGCAAAAGTTGACAAACTCAAACTTTTTTATAAGAGCAATAACAAAAGCAACATAAAATAATATATTCATCTTCTCTACGTTTCCTTAATATTTATTAAAATTTTTTATTTTTTTTTGTCATTGCATTTAATTCAACATCAAAATGTGTTTGTCAATTGCAAAAAATAGCATAAATATTACAAATATCATCAAGAAAACCATTAGAGGTGACATATGAAGAATATAAAGCTTTGATTGTGAGTTCATAAAGCTGTTGTCAGAAAAGACCAAACCTCTTAACAGTTACTTAATTCTTTTTTTCAAGCAAGTCATCTCCCATTACCAACTCATTTCTATAATGATGATCAATATCATCAAATACCTCAAAAGCTTTCTCAAATTTTTAAGCTGTATCCAACATCAAATAAGTGAGTTCCACCTAACGTTGACATTCAAATATAATAAACTTTTAATTTTAATTTTTCAACTAAAATATGTTCTTTAAATTTAGCCAACCTTGTAGGTAGTTGTTTCCCATATTTAACAGTCTCTCTAAACAAGTGCAATTGACTCATTCATTTCTTGCAATCCATCAGTAAGAATAAGATTAAAAATATGCGCAATACATCTTAAATGAAGATATTTTTCTTTTTGAATACAAGTTCCTAAATCATGCAATTTTTTTTTTCAAATATGAGATTACACCATCATTAAAACTAGCATTATCAACTGTAATGGTAAAAACTTGATCAATCACCCAATCACACAAACAATTCGCAATGAATTTTTTGATGGCCTCACTTCTATGACTAGAAATAAGACAAAAATTTAATATTTTTTTCTTCAGTTTTTGGTTTTTATCAATAAAATGAGTCATAAGATGTAAATAATTAATTTTTTTGTATTGAAGTTTATATGTCTGTGGTGAGAGATACTCTTATACTAGTTGATTTCAATAATTGTTTTGTCATCATTATGAAGCTGATAATAATCTCTAGCTATAAACCATCGTGAAGACATATGAAACTTAGGACATGCAAGTGATACACAACGCCGAAAAATTTTACCATCTATAACTTTGAAAGGCAATTCATCTATAATGATCATTTCAGCTATATCCTTTTGAATGACATCTTGATGAAACTTTCAACTACTTAAAAATCTATCTTCCCTAAATTTAACAACTAATTCAATTTAACTAAAATCGATACTAACATTTATTTTTTTCTTACAAGTATCCACATGAGCTTTCAATACTAACATTTATACTAATCAAATTACATATATCATTTTTCAATAGTTAGATAAAATGAAACATTTTAGTAGTAATACCACATTGCACAAAAACTCGAGAGGAAAAAGATTAGGATATTTGGGTCTCATAGAACAAATTTTTTAAAAAAGTATTACATTTTTAAGAAATAACTTCCCATATTACTAATTAGAAAGAGCAAATTTTTTTTTATCTTAATTTGTTTTGGTTTTAAATTTAAGTGATGAGACTTGTGGATGTTGTAAATGATAGGATTAGATATCGCAGTGTGCTAGAATAAGCAAATGTAGATTTTATGGATCTACAGATTAGTCTTATAGTTGAATGGGATTGCCATTTAAGAGTAGAAGTTTGAGAGAAATGCAAAGCCTTAGAATTGGTTGCACATACTTGTTATATGTTATATTATTTTTAGATTTGAATAAAAATATAGGTACTATATCTTTCTCTTTTCTCTGCTTTGTCTTATTCAATTCCTTTTTCTTAATTAACTAGCTTACTTTATTTTAATTAAAACGTGATTATAAATTATTAGAATAAAAAAATAGTTTATATCAGAAAAATATTAAAAAAAAAGATATAAGTATAATAAAAAAATATAAAATAGAACAAAAATAGAGTAAAAAATAAAATATGTGAGAGAATTAAAAAATTATTTCTTAAAAATCAATTATGATTTTCAACACTGGGATTATTTCGCTTTGTATGTTATAACCACATATATACTACATACATAAAGAAGAAGCAATAATATAAAGAATAAATTTATAGTACTTATCCAGCTTAAAAAAAATCGACGTAGGCGACGTAACCTTTTGAGTGTTGTGGATTAAGGTTTGAAAGATTAAAGAAGATGGAGTATGTGTTGCGAGGATTAGGGTTTGAAAGAAAGAAGATGAGAAAGTGCGTAGTGTGACTACGATGTGAATTAGGATTTTGAGAGAAAATGAAAAATGAATTATGATAAACAGATGGATGCTTAAAAGAAAAGAAAAAATTATAATTAATAACATTAATAAAATTAATTAATCATTCAAAATTAAAAATTAGTTTTTTAATTAATTTAAATTTAAAAATATTTAATCAAAAAATCCAAAAAAATTGATTTGTAAATTGATTTAAAACCGAAAACTTAAAAAGCTAAATAACATTAATCAAAATCAATTTGAATTATTAATTTTTTAATTTTAATTAAATTATGATAACTCTTAATTAAAAGCATATTTACTTATTAGTATTCAGAATGAGCATGAATCGAAATTAGAAACTCATGATCGAAGTTAGAATCTCGTACCATGAGTTTGGATGCCACTCTCATTTTTTAACTTACATATTTTCATTCCCATTTCATGATGAAAATAATTTAAAAAATATAAAAGTATGTTTGATTATGCTTTCATTTTTTTTAAAAAATTATTTTTAAAAATAAATTTTAAAAATTATTTTTAAAATAATGTTTGATAATATTATTTTAAGAATAATATGTTACAGTTTTTTTAAAATAATTGATAATTATAATAATTTCATTAATAAAAACTTATTTTCTATATTTTTAATTGTTTTAAAACTAAACATTAAAAAATAAAATAAAAATAAATATTTTCAATCTTTTACTTTAAAAACCAAAATTTATTTTTAAAATTGACTTTTACAAAACAGTTTTATGAAACATTTTTATTTTTATTTTTAAAAAATAAAAATTAATTTTGATAGTAAGGATTTATTCTCACACTAATATTGTTTTTGCATAATATCTAAATAATATAATATTATATAAAATAAAATGTAATGAGTATTTTAGGTTAAAAAAACAAAAGAAAAGGAAAGGAGCGGTTTTAAACAAGTACAAATTAGAAATAAGAAATCAGAATGGTTGGCCCAATCAGAGCGGGAGAAATTCAAAATTTGAAATTCAAAAACGCAGAAGGCCTTTTATTTTACCAAATATGGATACTACTAATCTATGTTTTAGGAATTTAATTTACCTTTTGCCCCTTATAATAAGTTCCTTATTACGCCTTCCCCTGGCCTTATATTCGCCCTCTTTTTTTCTCCTGTACCCCATTTTCATCTTTCTGTCTCAGGTTGAGAATTCTCTGTCACTCACTCTTGACTTCGAACCATTTTCTCCTATTTTCTTTTGAAATTAAGCTGATCGCTTTTTTTTTTTTTTTGTCTTTTGCAATTAAGCCGATCACCTTTTTTTTTTTTTTTTTAATGGGATGTTTGTTTTCTTCAGGGTCTTAGTATCGGGATTAGAGTCTCGAAGTTAATTGAGGAAAACCCAAGAGAATTTTGTAGTCTGCGCGAGATGGGTCAGATCCAGTACTCCGAGAAATACTTCGATGACACTTATGAGTACAGGTATTCTCATTTCTAATTTCTGGATTTCTGGAACTTGTTCTAGTTTCTGAAGTAGAATGCGAATTAAGTTTGGAGATTAATCTTTTGGGTTGGGGTTTTCTTCTCCCTTTTGGGTGTCCGTACAGGCATGTGGTTCTCCCTCCGGAAGTGGCGAAACTACTGCCGAAGAATCGGCTCCTCTCTGAAGTATGCTATTTACGGTTATATCTTATCTCCTTAAAGTGTTTGGTTAAAGTTATTTTATTAGTCAAAGGGTGGTTGTTTCATCACGCTATGTTACTGTTTGGAATGATTCCTACTGGCATCTTTGCTCTTTAGTGATTGTATATGTTGCACTATCAGTAGTTTTATGTCTATTTGTTTGTTTCTGAACAGACAAAAAATCGGTACTGTGGACTTTATTGGATTAATTTTGCTTAGTTGTAGGCACCACACTTACTAGATGGCCTTTATTTAGTGTTCTCAGTTTAAAATAAGTAACATATTGAAGTGAAACATTGTTTTGATGTGTTTAGGCAAGAAACAAATTCATGTTTCTAAGGGTGGTCTCCTTTGCCCATGATTCTATAAAATATTTAGGTTTCCTGTAATAATAGCTTAAGGAAGAACAGAATTTTGAAATTTTAGTTTCATTTGCATAGCAATGGTGCTTACTATATATGGGTACCATCGCAATCCTCTTCAGTTCTGAAAATTAATAGTGGGTCATTTTACTTATTGTTGATATTGTTTTGTAGAATGAATGGAGAGCCATTGGAGTTCAGCAGAGCCGGGGCTGGGTCCACTATGCCATTCATCGCCCTGAGCCACACATCATGCTGTTCAGGAGGCCTTTGAACTATCAACAGCAGCAGGAGAATCAAGCTCAGCAGAACATGCTTGCCAAGTGATTATTATACTAATGGTTATCATAAGATGGATGCATCAATACAAAATGCTTCGGTTTTATGCTTCTGCAGATATTGTTTGGGTAATTTGGATTTCCTGGTTTGTATTGTAATTCTCTGCCATGGAGAATTTAATCTAAGACTTGGTTTTGTTACTTCTCTAACCATAGAGCTTATTACTCGAAATTACTGGCATTCTATCCTATGATATATAGCTACTTACTTGAATGATGTGGATCATGAACTTCTTTGATTTTGACAACTCTGCTTTATTTGCTGTATGCTTCTGGTTTTGGTACCTTGAGATGACAGTGTCTGAATTTAGTAACTTGGTTTAAAAGATTGCATGGGTTATACAAGTGTGAATTTACAGCAGCCCCTTGCATCCTCCACAATTTTTTCCTTGAGAAAGTGAAGGATTTTCTTTGTGGCATTCAGTTTGACTTCAGCTGACCTGACTCCATTGCAAGTATGATTTTGGTGTAGAATCTAGTTTGCAGTGCAAATTTCCACATTATTGTTTCTGCAGATTTTTCTTAGGTAGCTGATGTTACCAGTCATTTGTCATATGCATGTTTTCAGTTTTCTTTCTGAGTGTCTTCAAGCTTTTACTGTATTGGAGAAGGATTCTCCTGGATCAGTTTATGATTTTGTCACTGGAAATTTATACAATTTGGTCTGTGGAGTATGAACAATACAACATCAAGCATACAAAATCGGCAGCAAATTTACTTCTTTTTGAAGACTGTACTTCCCTGTCTTTGCCAACCTTTGCCTAATATCTTCAGAATCCATCTAGTTAAATCAATTTTGTTTTATGGAAACGATTATAAGAGTGGATCAAGTCATACAAAGAATTGCCTTCTCATAAACTTTTCATATGGATAGTCCTAGAGGATAATTAACATTGCCATCAATAAAACTACCCATTAACATTTGAAGCTCAATTGTTATCTGCAAACCGTTACAAACAAAAGGAACTAACAGGGAAATATGAGAAAACCTTCCGTTGTTACAAAAAAAAAAGTCAGTACTACCCAAAACAGGGTACCATTCCCAGTAACTGGTACGATCAGTCCCTCTTCCATGATGACACGAGAACCTCCATGAGAAGCTTAGTCTGCTCTGAGACCAAGTGAGCCCTCTTAGCCATGACCTGTGCCTCTTCAATCCTCAGCAGCATCCACTTCTCGTTCATCTCCCTCAGCTTCTCCTCCCCCAAGAGACTCAACCCATCTCTCCATACTGGGTTTTCCGGGAAATTCCGAGAAAATTCGCTCATCAGAGCAGGAAATGCCTCCAAGTCCACCTCCTCTTTCTCTTTTCTCGCCTCATTAACACAGCCACCATTGGCTTCGACTCTCTCTTCCACTTCCTCTCCCTCTTGAGTAGCTTCCACTCTCTTCTCCACTTCCTCTTCCTCTTGGGTGGCTTCCACCGCGTCCTCCCCTCTCTCTTCCTCTTGAGTGGCTTCCACCGCGTCCTCCCCTCTCTCTTCCTCTTGAGTGGCTTCCACCGTGTCCTCCCCTCTCTCTTCCTCTTGAGTGGCTTCCACCGCGTCCTCCCCTCTCTCTCCCTCTTGGGTATCTTCCATTCCGTCCTCCCCTCTCTCTCCCTCTTGGATATCGTCAATCAAGCGGGTAATTTCATCCGTTGAATTCCTCTTCGGAGTAATGGGTTTTTTGCCCCAGATCTTGCGGGAAATCTTGTAAATCCGGCGGTCATGCGCTGTCTTTATGAGGGACTTGGTCCTCGCTTGCTTACGGTACTTGTCCTTGAGCCTACGGAGCTTGGCGTTGATCTGGGTGTGAGTGAACTTCGAGCCGAGCGATTTGTTGATGCGTTCGAAGGCGACAGGATCGACGGTGGTAATCTGCGAAGGAGTACCGGCAGAAGACCCCAATTTTGCTACGACCTTGTAAAGCGCCTTGACGAGGCGGAACTCGTCGGCCTCGGTGAAAACACGCAGCGATCGGCCGTTTGAAGCGGGAGATAAGGGCGTCTCCATGGCTTCCTGCTTGCCAAATAGCTGTTTTGAAGAGTTTTGAGTGAGTCAATGGAAGCGAACAGGCAGTATCAGAGTGAAATATCAAAATGACCATTTCGGGTTTTATTTTTTGTATTTTTATTTTGGAAAGTTCTCTTCATCTCAAGTTACCGATGCTGCACCGTATAGAAGGGCGCAAAGAAACGAACGACTACGGCACCTGATTCGGTACCATCGGAGGTTTTTCATGAAGTTGGTACAGTGACCAATGAAATCGTTCCATGTCAGCGTGGAAAAAGGTGGATCCCTATGTGTTCTTTTTGTTTTTGTTTCTTTTTTTTTCCATTATTTTTAATTCAAAATTATTTTCAACTACCCCTTTGATTGCATACTAATGTGAATTTCATGCAGATCATGTATTATTCAGGATTTTTTTTTCAAAAAATTTATTTTATTTCACATCTAAAATAAAAATTTTATTTTTATTGCAAGTCTAAAAATTTATCCTAACTGATACAAGATTTTCAAATCCCAATGTTATTGTAGCTTGACTGAAAAGAAATTATTATTTAATTAATATTTATTTGATCTCAATTAAAATGTAAGTAAGATTTTGTGTTAGGCAGGCAAAATTCAAAAATTAGTTTTTGGAATTTTCTTTTTGATAATTCATATAATAGAGATCTTATTTTAATATTTATTAGATAATTTGATATTCTTTATTATAAAGTTATTATGTTTGAGGTTTGATATCTACTTTGTAATCTGATTTTGTAAGTTTTAGTTTAATTTATTTAATAATTGATTTAAATTAAGTAAAAAGAGGGCTTCAGTTAGGCCTGTGAAGTATGGTGGCCCAGTCCATAAACCACACGGAAAAGTTTCAGTATCAGATGATGCAGAGATACAAATATGGAAAAACCCGCTCAGGCGATTCCGGTTTGTCAGCTGACCAAGTCGGTACCGAAGCCTTAACTGGCTGAGTGGAATCCTTCTAATCAGAACTCAAATCCTCTCTGTTCGTGTTCTTATCAGGTAATCAGAGCTTATTTTCTCCTGAGATGACTCATTCTTGATTCTATCAACGGTTAGGTTTTGTTAATCCTTCTGTAGCATTCTTATCAGTTTTCTTGTTTCATTTCCCAAATAAAATGCAGATGCTGTATACCAAATTAAGATAATAATTTATTTATTTTTAATCTTTTGAGCTTTTATGTTGCTTTATCTGGTACTGGATAATTGCAGGCTTGTATGGTGCTTAAAATTTATTTATGATGATTTAATTTGGGAGATAACAGTGGCTCGGTGTTGTTGTACTATTAAAAAAATGTGTTCCAATGATAGTTTACTTTAAATGATCATGCTTGTGTGATAACCAATGGGTTTTGATACAAGTGAGAGAACTGGTGGGCTGTTTTACATTGAAATGAAGGCATAAGCTCATATTAATTAAAAATTTTCAGTATGAATATTCATTGCATTGTGATGTTAATTGAGCAAGTAGGAAAAATGAGCCTGATTTCCATGAGGCCGTAAGATAGAAACTGATGGAAGAGTGTCTTTTATGGTATGTAAAAGGTTCTTATTGTAGGTATTGGTTACTTCGTCTGTTATACTTATCCTGAATGATACTGGGAGCATTTTATTGTTAACGGACTACTATTTTCATGCTTATAAACTGTGATTTATGCCAGAAGGATCCTACATTACATGTCATAATCTCGTGCGTTTTTGGCTATCTAGCAACAAAACTTCCTAGAATTCTCTAGCTTTGAATTATCATGGACTTCCACTCTCTCTAAAGCATTGTGATTGTGGTTATGTTCCGAACCGAGCTTTATATTATTGCAAGTAGAAGGTTCTTAGAATAGTTACAATAGTACAACAAACGGGTTATTTTGAAATGGTGGTGCAAGGAAAAATATATTTGTACACCTGGTCAGTGTTGGAATAGATAATTAGTATGGCTCATCATGCTCATTTAAATCTCCTTTTGGAGCTATGGATTGATGATATCCAGAGAGTCCCTTAAATGTTACAATTTGAACTTTTATTCCTTTGTTTGATAAAGGCATTTCTTCATTATGTAACTGTTGTCACGAGAAGAAAAAACCCTCATACCTAGTTTTCTGAGGTTAGCAGGTACGAGTAATAGGGTTTGTTTTTCTTATACGTAATTATCTGTCTTCTTTGTGAGGCCTTGAGAAAATCTGCTCATGTTTGTTGAGACAGTGTTAATCAGTCTCTCTCTCTCTCTCTCTCTCTCTCTAATAATAATAATTGGTTTTGTTTTATTGCCAAGCATTTTGTTGCTTGGGCCCTGTTATGTTGCTTTAAACTGTCATCTATAATTTTACAGGCAAAAACAATTCTAGCTGACGGTATAAAGGATGTTAGATTTGTGAACTTACATTAAATGAATTTGTTTGAAATATTATTCTTTGGGTGACATTCCTTTTTGATTCTCTTTAGTATTCTCTTTTGTGGAGGAAAAAGGGAAATCCACTTAGTACTCTTGATGAGTCGATCACGTAATGCAATTGTAGCCACTGGTTTAGTAGCTTTTGCAGCCGCGGGCTTGGCATTTCCTTTTTACATGGCGTAAGAAATTTACTTTCTTAATAACAACTTATTCACTGTTGAGATTATGTACTTCACTGCCTCTATGAACTTATAATAATGTCTTGTTCAGGTCATCAAAGAAGCCTGTGATTGACCCAACAAAGCCTCTGCCACCCCAAGCAACTTTTCGAGGGCCTTATATAAACACTGGCTCACGTGATGTTGGACCTGACCATCAGACTTACACAAAGAAATAGTTCGTATTGTGAAATATCAGCTGCTCATAGTAAGTAAACTGCATAATCATTTGTCTGATTTCTTGAGTGAAGATCTGATTTAGATTACTTCTTTTGGAAGGCACGCTGCAGAGACTGGACAAAGAAGTGAAAATGGTTTTCCACAGCCAGGTCACTGATAGCTTGAGAGTTATTCTCATGATGTTGGATAATTTTTGAATATGAATTGACAAGTTACATTAGAAGTTTGTCATGTAAGAAATTTAAACCAATGTAAAATGTATTATCATGGATACTTCTGAGTCTTTGATGTTTGAAGGCAGATGAGCATCACCTGATTAAATCGCCTGAGGGTATTGAATCAAGGGAGTTAGTTATTTGCTCTGCCTTCTCTATTCAGTGAATGCTTTTGATATTTTCTTTTTGCCTCTTCAAGGAGGAAAAAAAAAAAAAAACTGGTGACTTGCACAGAAAAGCATACTCTCATCCTCTTGGATTTCTGATCTTGGTGTTATAATTTCTCAAGTATTTTTCCATTCGTGGTTGACGGAGATCAGATCGGAGATTCAATTGAATGTGAATTTTGAATGCACCTAATAATTGACAATACAAGACACCTGAATGCCACCATAGATGCAAATCAGATTGAAGCATTTTCTTTATTGAAGATTCATCTTGTGCAGCAGCAGCTTAAATCTATAGTCAACAGAGTTGATTTGGAAAGTATCCACTGCAAATCCCAGGTAACTTCACAGGAATTTGGATGGCTGCTCCGTCTGGTTTTTAGTCTATGAGTTTGGATTTCAACTCCCGTCTGATAAGCTTCTTGCTTTTAACACTTACACTTTATGCTTCCAAGTTGATCCTTGAGGTCAATTGCCCTGCAGTAATTGAGGTTTAATCTTTGGAAATCAGGTTGGTCCAATCTTTAGAGATCATAAACTGTGACAACGGGCAGTGGTCGAACCAAGCCTATAGACTTCCGATTCATCGGTAAAAGATGAATTCAAAACTTGGGTTTCTGGTTATGTTGAACGAGTGTGTTATCTTGAAGGATTGTGTAGGGGTGTGTCACGAGCCATACAGTCAGAACCTTAATGCTTATGCCAAGGCTTGCGTAGGATGGGTCAATATCTGGGTCCAATTCCTGGAGGTGACACTAAAAGGGATTAGCAGAGAAAAGGAAGATTAAGAACAAAGGCGGATAATTAAGACATTAATTTCTATTAATAAATCATATAATTACATAAATACAATCATTTGGTGATCATGAGAAGGCCCTAGAAGCCAATACAGAGTGTAAAATCCATGGTTCCCTTTCAACACTTCTAGTTTACACACGTGCAAACCATTATTTGCTTCCGTTTCAAAATTTTCCTAACAGCACTGCCACGTATCAGATGTAAGATTTCTCCCTTCTGGTTTTTAGGCCTAAAAAATGTTTAATTGTGGTGGTGAGGCCACTCTTCCGGTTTCCGTTGACACTGATTCAATTTACTCCATACGTATCCAATCAGATAATGACACGTAAGTGTGGACAGTATTACGGAGATTTCATAGCGTCCTTGTTTATCTGATTTTTAAACAACGGTTGGCAATCATTGTGATCTTTCTGCAAAATGAAACCGGACTTTCGGTAGAACTCCACTGGGTGTGACTTGTGTTGTAAGAACCAGTTTCGGCCTTTCTTCTTCCTTTTGTCTTGAAAAAATCAACACAGTTCCAAGGCCCACGGCTTTGCAAACTTGCACGCCAACTTCTCTTCTGTCTCTCTCCTTCTGTCTGACCTCACAGAATAAAGAAATCAGTGGACTTGCATAAACTGAACTAAAAAAAACCAAATCATCATCTTTAAACCATAAAGAAGATGGCATTGCTGTTACTATCTGCTACTTCCAGAACTGCTGCGGTATCACCAGCGATTAAGAGTGAGTTCCCAGTTTTATCATTCGCTGGAAACAAGCGAATTTCAACGAGAAAACCCAGAATTCTGTCTCCTTTGCGTGTAGCTGCTCCTCCATCGCCATCCACTTCAGATCAAGAGCAAGTGAAGCAGGATTCTGGGGAAATAGGAGAAGAGGAGAAGAGAGTCAGTATAGAGTACGGAGAAGAGAGCGAGGGGTCAAAGTTTTCTTGGAGGGATCATTGGTACCCGGTTTCTTTAGTGGAGGATTTGGACCCCAGCTTGCCTACCCCGTTTCAGCTTCTGGGTCGAGACTTAGTTCTCTGGTTCGATAAGGGAAGCCAGCAGTGGGTTGCTTTTGATGACAAGTGCCCGCACAGGCTCGCTCCTTTATCAGTAATTCTCTCAATTTTCTTCTGTGTGCTTTTTTTTTTTTGCCTTAATAATCAGAATCTGGATTTCATGTAGTATTTATATGTTTGGTGAAGAGTATAGTTATAGCTCATTCTTGATTAAAGAGAGGGGATGGGAGAACAGTTGGAAGAAAGTAATTTTCTATAGGAAGTTTTGCTTGCTGGGATTATACAGTACAGAACTGAAGAGTTACAGATATTTGTTGCTTTGTGGTTTCCTCCTGTGTTCTATTAGCAATTAGATGGTAAATCATGCTGTCAGACATGGTAACTTCGATGATATTCCCCGCATCTGTAGGAAGGGAGGATTGACGAAAACGGACACTTGCAATGTTCATATCATGGATGGTCTTTTGAGGGTTGTGGATCTTGCACTCGGATTCCTCAGGCTTCTCCTGAAGGTCCTGAAGCCCGTGCAGTCAAGTCCCCAAGAGCATGTGCAACCCGATTTCCTACAATGGTGTCTCAGGGTTTGCTCTTTGTTTGGCCTGATGAGAATGGGTGGGAAAGGGCTACTGCAACCAAGCCCCCAATGTAAGTGGTTCTTTTGTTTTTCTTCAATTAATAGACAGCTAGATGACTGAATTATCTCAGATTAACTATACAAGGTATATGATGAAATAAATGTTGTCCTTAAAGTATTGTTGATGCGGTGCTTGTTCAGGTTGCCTGATGACTTTGATAAACCTGAGTTCTCAACTGTGACAATTCAGCGTGACCTGTTTTACGGCTATGATACCCTCATGGAGAATGTGTCGGATCCTTCCCATATCGATTTTGCTCATCACAAGGTATTTACTTGCATCAAAATTGTTGATGGAAATCATTTAATCATCAAGCAAAATTGAATAGCTTATGGCTTTAGTGGCTTTACAAAAGGCTACAATTACATAATGCTGTGCTGTATCATTATCTTCTATTGCCATTGAGAAACAAAAGGAAATTTATGGTGTGTTTGTATTGAGAGAAGTTAGAGGAAAGAAGAGATAAAAGGTGGAGCTGTACCCTTTATCTCGTTTTTCTTTTTTCTTGCGGCCGAAGATGTGCCCGAACTCTCATGCTGCCTTTGCATTTGGTTGGTCCAACAACTAGTATATAATGTTTGTGAAAGATACTTCCTGAAATTGTTGTTTTCTCAGCTAGGCCTGGATAGATACTGCAGAAGCTGTTTTTCATCATGAACCTGCTGCAAGAAGTTAGGTTGCTTAGATGTACTTTCTTCTACTTCAATTCCTGAAAACCAAATAGTTGGGTAGGCTGCAAGAAATTCGAGAGACGCATCCTCTTAAATGGCTTATTATGTTGTTTAAATTCCATTTTTGTTGTTGAAGGAGACTAGAGTGGCGAAGATACTTGTTCCCCCTCTTCTGTTAATTAATTCTGTGAATAATTTTCTACATTATTTATCTGGAGAAGTCACTTGGCAGGTTACAGGAAGAAGAGACAGAGCCAAACCTTTGCCGTTTAAGTTGGAATCCAGTGGGCCTTGGGGTTTTGCTGGTGCGAATGATGGGAACCCATGCATAAGTGCCAAGTTTGTTGCACCTTGCTATTATATGAACAAGTAAGTTCAATAATCTAGCGTTAGCTGTTTCTTGCTTACTATTATAGACTCGTGCGTTCGGAAAAGAATACCAGACCTAATCGTTAAAGGCTTGTAGAATCTTTTCCTGTAGGATGGGAATTCTTCTTTACTGCTTCCATTTCTTATAGAATCATCTTTTGCCCAGAATTGAGATAGACACAAAGCTCCCTGTTGTCGGTGACCAGAAATGGGTAATATGGATATGTTCCTTCAATGTACCAATGGCACCTGGAAAAACCCGTTCCATTGTTTGTAGCGCTCGAAACTTCTTCCAGTTCTCTATGCCTGGGCCTGCCTGGTGGCAGGTAAATACGAATTTATCGTCCTTATCCTACTTAAGAGAATGTTATGTTTCTTTCAGCAGATGAAAGATATCTTATACGTTTTCTTCTCACAGAAATATCTAATGTAATATTATGATATCAATTTGTGTTGATTAATCAATAAAGTTCTGCACACACATGGTCTCTGGTGTTTCAGGTGGTTCCTAGATGGTACGAGCATTGGACTTCAAACAAAGTATACGATGGAGACATGATCGTCCTCCAAGGTCAAGAGAAGATCTTTCTTTCACAATCAATGGGGGGTTCAACCGACGTCAATAAGGAGTACACAAAACTCACCTTCACACCCACACTGGCAGATCGCTTTGTCTTGGCATTTCGAAATTGGCTGCGGAGACATGGCAACAGCGAACCAGAGTGGTTCAGCTTCAGCAGCCAACAGCCTTTGCCATCAACAGTCTTATCAAAACGTCAGGTCAGAATCAAATTGCACAGGCATACCTTCTCACTCATTTCATTTGAGCTCCTGAAAACTGTATAAAAACGAAATCAGAATAGTAACTGAATGTTCCAGACAGACTAGAATTATTTCAAGTGTTAAAGATCACAACATAAATTTTGTTTATATTTGCAGATGTTGGACAGATATGAGCAGCACACCCTCAAATGTTCGTCGTGTAAAGGAGCTTATACAGCATTCCAGATGCTGCAAAAATTTCTGATCGGGGCAACTGTTGTCTGCTGTGCCAGCGCCGGGATTCCCTCAGATATGCAATTTCGGGTTATTCTTGCTGGTCTTGCACTTCTATCTGCTGGCTTTGCTTATGCTTTGCATGAACTCCAGAAAAATTTCGTGTTCATTGATTACGTACATGCTGAAATAGATTAGAGAGAACAGATTCTAACTTACAAAGAATTTGTGGTTTAATCTTTGTGCATAACCAAGGATCTGTAGGGTAGATAAAAGGGTAGATTCCAATTTTCTAGGCTGTCTGCTTTACCCCTTGACTACACAATTTTCTAAGCCATTGTGATGAAATTACTTGTTTTTCTCCACTCAATTCCCTGGAAAGCTACTATTGGATTGTTAATGTGTATTTTAGTAATTTCTGGTTATTTAAGGTTGCAAAGATCGACATCTAATTTTCTACCGGTGATCAGTTTTGTGATCAGTTTTCTTCCTATTAAACTATCTTTGATACTACTGTAGAATCTTCAGAATCTCCTGGCATATTCGATATTCACCCGACAGTGAGAATCGTTGCACTTCTGTATGCGAACATCTCTAATTGATTGAAACCAGAAATTAATAACATGCTGTTCTTCTCATTTTGAGCCCTTTGATTTGCTAATCGTGTGTTAGTCACGTTCTTGCTAGGGTTTATTTACCGCTTCTTCTCATTATGTTTGATGTATAAAGTTCGATTAAATTAATAATAACACTATAGATGTGAAATCTAACAACAATATTGTTATAATACATAAATTTTGATCCGAACCTTGGGGATTTTTATTTGCTGGTAAGCAAACGTTCATTTGCTTTGAATTCTTCGAGTTCATTAGAGATTTTTTTGATTTTTAATTTTAAGATTTCAAAGGAACTTTTTATTTGTTAATCAAAATTTTCAATTTTGATATATCAATTATTAAAAATAAATAAAAAATATTTTTAAATTTTGTAATGAACGGGTTAAATGATGAATGATATAAAAATTTGAAGTACTCCAATGTTCAAGATACCCATCTAGCAAGTAGCAGAGAGAGAGGGAGAGAGAGAATCTAGTAACTAGGTAGCTCTTCTCAATGTACCTAAATAATGCGGTGAAATCGTACGGACACTGAATCATCTGATCAAAAATTTTCTGCAAATTAACAAACGAAAAAGAATTCATCACTGATGTCCATGGAATGGCATCTGGGTGGCTTGCTGCTCCACTTTGGCTTGCTTGGTCATAGAACTAGCAGCTGGTTTGTGCCCAACAAACAAAGCAACATGACCCATAAGCTTATCTTTCCTGGAAAATGTGGTGCCGCAAGAGCACTGCCATCTGAGATCACCGCAATGCTTCTCATGAGTCCTCAGATCAGACAGCACCGAGAACTGCTTCCTGTTGCATCGCTTGCAGACATACATCTTCGGACAGTGGCTCCTCTTGTAGTGATTCTTCACACAGATTATCGACTTCAATGGCTGGAACTTAGCGTGCTTCTGGTTCCACCGGCACCCTTCTTGCGGGCACGAGTACTTTCTAGCCACCTTCATGGAACTCTCCTTATCAACATTGTTGCTGTTATGCTTCATGGGGTTAGCCAAAGCAGCACTGGTTTTGTATTCATCCCCATGAGCTCTCATGTGCATCCTCAGGTTGGCGTCCCTCTTGAAACCTTTTCCGCAAACTTGGCAGTAATGTGTGTACTTAGCTAGCAAATCTGCTGCATCCAATTCAACTATGTCGTAACTTTTTGGTGACCCTTCTCTGGTTTCATTGATCCTGTTGATAACCTGGATGTTCCTGTTAGTATGGTCATCAGTGTTACTGTTGTTGTAGCTTTCAGTGAACCAGTCCAGGGTTTCATTGGAGTAATAGCCTTGCCCTCTCTGATCCTGAATCATCTGCTCCTGACCAACAGACTTGCCTCCGTAAGTGTCTGATGACAGCCCACTTTCATGAACCTTATGGGTATTATGAGGATGATGCTCCTGAAACTGATCGCTCTGGCCGGACGTCTCGCCGGAAGTGGCACAGAGAGCCATCTGTTGGCAAGCAAACATCATTGAAGAAGCAGTGACGATGATCTCCTGAACTAGAGTCCCCATGCTGGCTATAGCTATAGGGGCTGAATCCGGCTGCCGGGTGTGTTCCGGGGAGATGAGGATACTAACCAGTGACTGAACCTGGTGAACCTTGTCCCTCAGAAGAGACAGATTGTAAAGAAAAGACGCTGTATGAGCCTCAGGGCCGCCTGAACTTGCTTCTAGAGAAGACGAACCAGAACCAACATCTTCTGTTACAGAAAACATCTGCAGACCTTGTGGGACAACAGGAAAACAAGAAGTAGTTGCTGAAATCATTTTTTTTTTTTACGCTTTCTCGTACCCAGATTGGTTCTTGAATGTGGTAAAGCTTGTTATTAGCTCAACAGTGCTTATATAGGGAAGCAAACAAGAGATCATATCGTTCATGTTCATATTACAGTAATGTTGAAAGGGACGGTGCCACTAAGTCAACTGTAGAGGAAGAAAAGATCATCCCCACTTAAGACCTCCCTCATATTCTACCAGTCCAACAATTTGACAAACATTTCCAATTAATTAACAAAGAGATTAAAGAAGTAGGAATTCAATTAAATAATACAATTTTCGTTTACTTTCTTGTTATCTGGTGATAATTTCCTTATAATTTCATTTTGAAAATTATAGATTACATCATCTCAATCTCTCTCTCTCTCTAGAGAGGAAATTGATGGAAATTCAGAATTTTATTTAGTGGGTATTTTATCTTTTTGAGTATCAAGCTTCACGCATGAGTTAATTATTCAAATGTGTAATAACTAATTAATCCAAGTTACTGATATCAGCTGATTTTGATTTGAGAACATGCTGCCACGTGGAGCAAACCCAGATGGGGTGGGCCTTTTTGGCCCATATCATGCATGTGTAGGAAAATTATTTGCCCCCATATGAAGCTTCTTGAGTTTTTTATGTGAACAAATTTGTCACACAAAATATGATATGAATTTTTTTATTTTTTAGTTTTTTAGAGTTAAAAAAAAAAAGCACTTTGCTTGAAATGGGGAATATGATAAAGGATATATCTAATTGTTTTAAATGTCACTTAAATTTTATTTATTAAGTAATATAAATAATTAAATGTTTTGTGTCATTACATCAAAAAATAATTTACTAAAGCATTTGTCAATTCATACCATGTGAGATTGGTAAGTCAATACATCTGATTGCTTATTGGATTTTAGAGATAAGTTCACGAAATCTTATCTTGTGTTTTTATTTTTATTTTTAGGGCAAAGTATGTAAGTTTGTTTATGTACATTATTTATTGAATTAAATAATAGTTTTTTCAATTAAAATCATGCTTTTTTAAAAAAAATTAACATAAATTTTATTTAAAACTCTAAATTTTTTTCTCTAGTCAAACTTCAATTTTTAAAGTGTTTTTAAATAAATTTTGATTATCAATTTAGATCAAATTAAATTTTATTGAATAATATAAATTAACAATATTTCAAATTAAAAATATTTTACAATAAATTTTAACTTAAAATTTTTATAAATGTAAAAAAAAAATTTGAGGTACCATTATAAAAAAACTTAAAATTTTTTAGCACTAAAAATATTTTTTAAAAATTTATACTATTAAAAAGTTTAAAAAATTATAAAAAATAACTCACTAATAAAAAATTATTCAAATTTGAGAGATAAAATTGAAATAAAATTTAAAATCTATTTGAATAATTTTTAAATATTTTAATAAAATACTATTATTTTTTTATAATCATTTTTATCAAGTTTTAATTTGAACAAAATTAATAGGTAGAAGTTGGCTTGAAAACATTTTAAATCTTAGAGTTTGATTGGGAAGACATAGCAAAACTCAAAGTTTAAATTAACATTTACTCAAAAACTTATTTATCATATAAAATCATATAATTAATGATACATAATTAAAGCTTTTAAATTATATGTTTTAAAAAATATATTTTATTAAAAATATATAAAATATTAACTATTCACATTTTGTAAATATAATTCAATAAATTTAAAAAATAAATTATAAAATATGTCAAAATAGATAATATCAATACAAATTATGATAAAACTCTCTTATTGCCACAAATTCTGATGGCACTGTACAGTAATTATCTTAACACTAAAACTTATGGTTTTTTTATTTTTAGTTTTAATTTTATTATAACATCTCATACAAAAAGGCCTACGAGCATACAATAGACTTCCATGTAAAGCCGTCCATTTTTTAAGCATCGGAATAAATCTATAAGTGGTCACCTCTCATTACTTTGCAGGTATTTGGTTAAGAATCTGATCAAAAATCAGCTAGGTTAGTAAAAAAAAAAAAAAAAAAAATTCTCTATGATCCCGGCCGTTGATTAGCCCAATCTTCATCTCTATTGAATCGTTGCATTTTACCTGGTGCAACTATACAATATCATGCATTTCATTCTAAGTTTTCATATACTTTAAATTTCTGTATAAATTATGTATGAAATAAATACCAACACAACTTATGTTTGAATGCCTGGGACACCAACCTGTAATTATAAATTAAGCATAAGATATATTTATTTTGTCTATAAAAAAAGTGAGAATAATATGATTAATACTGTGTTATGTCGTGTCAATGTGTCATGCTTGCCCTGATAAGGCATGAAGAACAACTTATTTCAGGTGTGTAACATATTTAATTAATTAATGATCATGAAGACATGATAGTGAGGTTTGCTTCTTTACAATAATTAAGGAAGCCATCTTAGATTGTGATTAGTAATTTAATCTATATATTATAATTTTAATAAATAACGAATTTCATGCATGGAATTAAATACCCATTTTGAGTTCAACGGATATTAAAAAGCATTAATTAATTATAGAATCTAAAAAAAAAAATTGAGTGTTCAAATTCAAATAATATTGAAAGGTTATGAAGTTTTAATTATTTATTATTTAATAAAAAAATACTTAGACAACCGTTTTAACAGTTAACAAATTAAGATGTAGGATTCCTGGATTTAAATCAATTATCTTATGTTAGATTCTGCATGTTATATAGTTATCATATCTTATGTACTTAATCAATTGAACACGGCAAGATGAACATTAAACTTTTGTTATGACTTTGATACATTTTTTTTATTTGAATATGTTTAAGCATATATAAAAAAAACTTTGATTTAATCGATTATAAAAAATTGATAATTTTTTTATATTAAGATACATAAAAAATAATTCAAATAAATTTTATATTTTATTTTAAATTTACTCTTAAATTTAAATAATTTTTATTTATAAATTATTTTTATAAAATTTATAATTTTCAGTAATATATATTTTTAAAAAATTTATAATAATAGCTTGAATATTCATTTATATTTGCTAAAAAATTTTAATTAAAATTTATTACATAAAATCTCTAATTTTTAAAATTTAAAAAAATTTAAATTGACACTAGATTTAAACATTCAAGATATGGTTAGTTTAATTAATAACTTAAATTCTAAATTAAAAAACACATGATTTAATTTTTTAATATTTATTTAAATTATATGCTATTTTTGTTTTACTTTTTTATTTTTTAAACCATAATTCATTGTTTATCATGTAAATTCATTTTATTCTCTTTTAACCGCACATCCCAATGATTTTTTTTCTTGTGGAGAGTTAAGAAAAAAGTGCGCATAAAATAATATATAATTAACTGCATATGATAAATTGAAAAATGCCGAAGAAATTAGTTCCTTACCATAAAATGCATTTTGTTAGATAAGAAATATAAAACCTTGTGGCCCAGCCCAATAAGCGATCCTTTAAAAAAAAAAAAACTCCAAACACTAAAGAGTCTATTTTATTTTTAATTTTAAAATATTTTTTATTTAAAAATAAAAATTTATTTAATAAAATTATTTCATAAAATTAATTATAGAAAATGATTTATAAAAATATTTTAAAATAATTTTTATTTTATTTTTTAATTTTTAAAATAATTAAAAACATAAAAGATATGATGTTCTTATTAACATTATTATTGTAATTTTTAATAATTTTTTATTAAAATAATATCATCAAATAATTTTTTTAAAAAATAAGTTTTCTAAAAAAAGTTAGAACACAATCAAACAACCACAGGCCATTTAGAGTTCAGACCACCTGCCCATGAAAGAAGGAAACAACAGGAGTAGGGAAGATTTAATCCACTGAACAATAACAGAAATCAATTAAATTAACTGTCAAGAAAATATTATAAATACAAATGAACAAGAAAATAAAAATAAGATTTTACAATCAAAGCATTTATACTAAGATAAAGTCTTTAACAAAATTTAATTACTCATTACATGGTTTTTATTTTTTATGGGCTAGAAAGCTTAAAGTTTGTATTAAAAACAATAAATTAAATCAATGATTGTAATCCTTTCAATTTATGTTGACTTTCATTGTTGCTTCTCAAGAATAAAATAATTTTTTTGACCTTTAAATTTTTGTTTTTATATTTGATTTTTGGGAACAAATCAAACGGTAATCATTTTTTATATTTTTTTCAAGTCTCTGGTGAAGACTTTCTTCATATGTAATTTCACTCATGCGTGAAAATATTGTACCAAATGAAGAATGAAGTCATAAAGAATCATATTTATTTTCATTTGATTGAATGAAGCACATCAACTATATAGTTCAATAAAGCTTATAATGGGTTTCTCCTCAGGTTTTCTTCTAATGAGAATTGGTGGCTTTGAGACTGTACCTATGAGGAGTTGGTCTTGACTTGTTTAAACCTGTGAAGGGTCTAGCTTTAGTGAGTAAAAGTGGTATAGTAGATGCCACTTTTAACAAGTCAGTGTTGGTCCTTTAGACGCTAAATGAAGGTTCATCTATTGAGAGCATTGCTATAAATTAGTGCCCATGCTGGGTCCAAATCCATAGGTTATCAATCTTATACATGAATGCCGTTATAGGCGCAATGATAGTAGAATCTATTAGTGATGTTAAAGAAGTCGATGTAGCCATTGATAAAACAACTTTTGGGAGATGTTTAAAAAAATGTGGGTGCAGATTAACCTTTTGAAACCTTTGAAGCGATATAGCCACTTCACTTTGCTGGGGGACCAAAAAAAGGTTATCCTTTACAAGTACCAAAGGTTGCCTAATTTCTATGATGGGTGTGGACGACTAGATCACCAAGAACGGGAGTGCTTGAAGGCTACTAACCTGCAGCAAGGTGATTAAAGTTACAAGGAGTACTAGCCTTAGTTGAGGGCAAATGGACACGTTTTGGTGCAAAGATCGACCATTTGTCCAAAATTGAGGTTAAAGAATACTAATTTTGCAATGCCGATGAAGAGATCTACCTAGGGGTGACCATGATTCGAGTTCGGTTCGGTTTCGATTTCAAATCGTCGGTTCAAGGTTAATGGTTAGGATGAACTGAAACCTGAATCGTTAAGCTGCAAATTTGGTTAATGTTCGATTTAAAAACGGTTCAGGTTTCAATTTAAATTTCGATTCATAAGCAGTTTAGGTTCAGGTTCGGTTTCGGTTCATAAACGATTCAGGTTCAAGTGAAGTTCATATTTTAATTATAAATTTAATATTTTTATTTTAATTATAAATTTTTAATAAAATTAAAAATAAAAATAATCATATTTTTATTAAAATATATATTTTAAAATTAAAATTATCTTTAAAATTTTTGAAATTAATTTTTAATAATTTTTTAAATTAAAATTTTTAATATTTTAAAAATTAATTTAATTAAAAACCGAACCGAAACTGTTGGTTTTGATTTCGGTTTAAAATTTAGATGAACCATAATCGAACCATTTTTAAAATGGTTTCGGTTACAATTCAAAATCAAAACCGTTTATACTAATTTCGATTCAGTTTAAAACTTAAAGGTTACGGCTCAGTTCACTGGTTTGAATCGAACTGTGGTCATCCCTAGATCTACCTACATATTCGATGCCAATGAAAGCCGAGGTGATCAAGGTCAAAGTGGGAAAATAAGAGGAATATTTAGAAAGAATTTGTATGTCTTGGATTTGGTGGGAAAATCACGTAGGCATACTGAATCTTTGATAAAGAAGGCAACCTATGATCGTGGGGAGCAAATTATGGATCATGAGAATATGATGAGTATGGTAGAGATCCCCTATGAAATATTAGAGAGATCCTCATCCTCAATCTGATCCAACAATCCAACCACGTGAAATGCATAATGGTGGGTCCTTACTATCAAAAGTCTCCCTAATTAAAATCGTATAAAAGGCTACAAACCTTCCCTCACCATCACTGATTGTGGAGGAATACATTGAACATGCAAGCCGCACATGTCAAAAGGAAGGTATCTTCAATTGAAGGTGTTTTAGCTAAAAAATGATTTAAATGGAAGCGTTTTGCTAAGGCTAAGGGGCAGTAACATCTAAAAAATAATCATATACCTCTAGACAGTGACCACAAAAGGATGGACTTTTACTCTACAGACCCCACCATGGGGCAAGGTAATAAAAGGCTATGCCTAAACTTACTCAAGCAGGTAAACTCTACAAACTTGTTATTGATGGAGGTTAGAATATTTTAGCCCCGTTGAAACTCATAAATACCTTAGTTTGGAACTAACGAGTAGTGACGGCTCTTCTACCAGTTTGGGAGCTAACCAAGATGGTTAGGCAATAGAACTTCAAGATCTTCTTTCTAATTGAAATAAAGAGGAAAAGATCCCATATGGAAGTATTGTGGGTTAAGCTTGGTTTTGGCGACTATATTATGATGAATAGCAAGGGGAGAAGCAAAAGTCTACCCTTCTTTTGGTCAGATGGAGTAAAAGTTAGCCCTAAATCTTTTTTGAAGTGCCATATTGAGATACACCTCCTCGATTCGAACCAACATCCAAAGTGGCATTTCACTAGGTTTTATGGCCACCTAAAAGCATAAGAAAGAACAATGTCATGGCACTTGTTAAGAACATTACATTTGTAGTCTATATTAACATGGATATAAGAAAGGAATTTTAATGAGATAGTGTCTCTTGATGAGAAGAAAGGAGGTTGCCTTTGCTTCTAGAGCCAAATAGAAGCCTTTACACGGGCTATCAAGAATTGTAACCTACAGGAACTCCCATTCTTTGGCCTTAGATTTACTTGGAAGAGAGGTTCGAGTGCCTTACTAATATAGGAATGATAATGATTGGATAGGGTAGTTCATCAACAAGACATGGCTAGAGCTATTCCACAACTCTTGTGAGTACCATCTCCTTACCTTCTCATCTGATCACCTAGCTTTATTTTCTCATGTAATAAGAGATGCAAAAATGAAGACTAAGTTATTTATATTTAAGAAAATGTGGGCAATGCACCTAGTGTTCAAAGGGGTTGTTTTTGATAATTGGGGTCCTATATTAGGTTACTCAAATATGGTCAGCCTTGACCACAAAGTGAGATCATGTAGGCAAGCTTTTATGGAATGGAACCGATAAGTAATTGGGAACATCCGATATCAGATTGCTATAAAGTAGATGAAGCTTGAGATCTGCTAATTAAAGAAGACATAGGGGCAAGCATATGCAGAGTAGAAGGGTATAAGAAGCAATCGAATAAGCTCCTACACCAGGATGAGCTAATGTGCCTTCAAAGGTCAAGAAATAATTGGCTACTTGGTGAGCATAGTAACACTAAATTCTTTCATTCGGTTGCCTCAAGATAAAAATGAACCAACAAAATTACCAGATCTTTAGGACTCGACTAGTAGCTGGGTGACTATTGAAGCTGGGTGGGGGAGATCTTCATAAGTTATTTTAAGTAATTTTTTTTCCTCCTCAAGGCTAGGTGAAACCACTCACCCAGCACAGCATGCCTTCCTTAGTCAAAGCTATAATGGTGCTAAAGTGATCACAACCTTCAAATAGATGGCACCTAGTAAAGCCCTAAACACAGATGGCTTGAATGCCTTCTTCTGTCAAAAGTACTGGAGCATTGTGGGACAAAATGTAGTAAAGGTGGTGTATAACTTGCTAAAAAATGGTGGTTCTCTAACAACAATCAACCACATCAATACAACCTTGGTACCAAAGATTAGGGATCTTATATGCCCAATAAATTGTAGACCCATCAGCATATATAATGTAATATATAAGCTCATCTCTAAAGTCCTTACCAATCGACTCCACTGTGTTCTGTCACACCTTACAAGTCCCACTCATTTTGCGTTCTTCACAGAGAGAAAGATTAATGATAATACATTGGTGGCTTTTGAAACTCTATATACTATGAAAACAACAAAGAGAGGGTCCAATGGCCACATAGCACTCAAGTTGGACATGAGCAAGGCATATGACCACATGCAGTAGATGTTCTTGTAAGAGATCATGAAAGAATAAGTTTTCTTGAGCAATTCATTATACCGGTCATGGAATATGTTCAGGTGATGACATATAAAGTAATGATCAATGAGCAACAGTATGGATCAATTAAACTAAGTAGAGGTTTGAGGCAACAGGATCCTTTATCTTCATACCTCTACCTCCTATGTACGGAAGGGCTTTTCTCTCTCATACAATAAGAAAAAGCTAAAAAAGAGACCCATGATATTAGGGCTACGAGGAATGGTCATCAGATATCTCACATCTTTTTCGTGGATGATAATTTGTTATTTTTTAGGGCTAAGGAAGAGAAGTGTCAATCAATGTTAAAGTTGTTAAAGCAGTGTGAAATGACTTCTAGACAATAGGTAAACTTGTTGAAGTACACCTTTTATTTAAGCTCTAATATTTTAGAAAAGAGGTGAGCAACCATTAAAATGACGTTAGGAGTTCATAAACACCTCTTGAATGATTTTTATTTGGGGATTCCAATGATCTTTGGCAGGTCAAAACAGAGTGAGCTAATGGATTTAGATATGAGAATCTAGGCCAAGCTTGAGACTTAGAACACAAAATCCATTTTTCAAGCCACGTGAGGAACACTAATTTGGATGGTCACTCAAGCTCTTCCTTCCTACATTATGGATTACTTCCTCCTTCCAAAGATATTTGTGCGAGAATTGAACGGGAAGTTAACAGGATACTAGTAGGGTGAAAGAGGATTGACAAAAAAGCTCTATTGAAAGTCTTGGTATGCACTATGCGTGTCAAAGCTGGATAGTGGCATGGGCTTTTGAGATCTCGAAGTATTCAACTTAGCCAGTTTAGGGAAACAATGGTGGAGACTAATCCATTCAGAGGGTTTCTTATGCTACCAAGTATTTAAGGTGAAAAACTCTTTCTGATTCGAACCTTATACAATAGTGAAAATCTTTCACAGCCGATATGTATGGGGTAGCCTCTTAATGGGCTAGGAGGTCAATAAGGGAACTAGGTGGCAAACTAGAGATGGTAAACAAGTCAATGTACAGGCAGATAAATGGATTACAAGTTTATCGAGCTTTAAAACTATAGATAAAATTCTTCCTTCTGACTTAATTAGGGTTAATAACCTCACCATCCATGGGTAGAAGGAACGAAATGGCGAAATGGTAAGGGACCTTCTTAATCTTGAAGAGGCAGAGGCAATGTTAGCTATCCCTCTTAGTGTCTTGCATAGTACAGATACGGTAATATGGATGGAATCTTACAATAACTAGTATTTTATAAAATCAAGGTATCATGTGGCGCACTAGGTACTGAGCAAAAGGTTCCTTGCCTAGGGGCAAGATGAAGGTTGTTTAAAATCGTATGGCAGGCAAAGATGTCATCTAAGGTATAGGTCCATGCATGAAGAATGGTTCAAGGTATTCCTCCTATTCAAGTTATGGTTAATAGTCAGGACATTCCAATTAATAGAAGCTGTATAATACGTGTATCCCATAACAAAACGTTGCATCACTTGTCTTTTCAGTATGTTTTCACCAAGAAAGTTGGTAGATCCTACACCAAGGCTTGGGGGTGTTCTTAAGCAATATACCTATTAACACTAAGCTATGGATAGAGGCTCTTAGTTTTGTACAAGTGAGAGATCCCTTAGAGGTTTTTTTAACTTACTATAAAGAGATTTAAATGAACAGGAATAGAGCCTACTTTGAGATGACTAGTAGTTTGCCTGAATTCATAGCTAGGGAGGCCAAACGAAGGGCGAGCACTTTGTGTTAATGATAATCCCTCGCTTCTCACTAGCTTCAAGACTAGGATGATGACAGCCACTATGAAGAGGGACAACAAAAATTAATGTTGACGTCCCTCACTAGGCTATGTCTAAGCAAGCCACTCTCAGTGTGGCGGCCATGATGAAAATGGGGTGTGTACTCTTTAGTGTAACCTCAAGCAAAGTAAAGTTGTCATTAGTATTCTAAGGTGAGCTCTTGGCTATCAAGTTTGGATTAGAGCTCGCTAGACAAAATAAGTGCCAGCATAATATGGGTTGAAAATGATTGTCTCCTAGCTATCTAAGAACTCGAGAAATGCTTTGACACTCTGCATGAATGAGAAGGGTTATGTTGGACATCCTTTATCTAGCTTCTACTTTTGACTTCAGTTGCTTTCACCATGTACTAAGGCATGTTAACCAGTTAGCTCATAGACTGGTTAGGGTTCCTATTGTTATAGGTCCTACATTTGTTTAGAGTTAATCTTTACCTGAGATATGTAATCTTGATTCCTTAAGTGAATAAAGGGCATCATTTTTTTTGATTAAAAAAAAAGCTTGTAATGTGTGTGAGTATTTTTCATGATTGATTTTAAAACTCAATAATGGATTGTAAAGCAATATAGCTAATTAATAAATTGAAATTAGTACATTAGGGTTAAGGGATGGAAAAGGAACAGAATTGCCCTCTGTTTTCATTTATAAAATTAATTCTTATTTTTATTTTTTATTTAATAAAAACAAAAATGAATGAAAAAATTGTTCATGTTCACTTTATACACTATTTGAATAGTTAAAATAGAATTTTTAGTTTATGTTCCAATATATTTGGTTAATTGCAAAATGAAGATTCTTTTAACTCTTTTGTTTTGTGTGGTAAGTAATGTTAAATTGCAATTCAGATTTTATTGGGAAAGCTTAAGTAGAGGTGATCGTAACCCATTTCGATTAGATACAATGTTTAAAATAGAACTAAGCATGTATTTATTGATTTTATAAAATTTGAGTTTAAATTTAAATCAATTTATCTTACTCAAATAAAGATTAATTTGATTTGTGAAAAAATATGATTAATGGTTTTATTCATGTGGTTAATCTATAACATCACATGGGATCATATTTATGAATTTTACCTAACTCCCTTCGATTTCCTAGCAACATGGTATCTCCTCCTGATATTGTGGCCTCTACTAGCATCTTATTTGTCTCCTTTGCTTAGGCCGTATCTTCGCTTGGTTTAGAAGTTACAATGGGCATTGAGAGATTAGGCTTCAATATTAATAGTCCCTATTAGCATTAACACTGTTAGGCCCTATCCAATAATTATAAAATAAAATTTGACATCTCTTATAAAAAATTTAAGGTAAATATTATTTAAAATCTTAAATTTTACCCTCTTTCTCCAATCAAACTTTTAGTTTCAAAAAGTATCCAAACAAACTTTAATATTTTAATTTTGTCAAAATTAAACCTCATTGAAAAATTTAAATATTAAGTATATTCAAATTAGAGATATTTTACAACGAATTTTAACTTATAATTTTTCATGAATATAATAAAATATTTAAATTATCATCATAAAAAAGTTCAAAATTTTTTAAGTACTGAAAATATTTTTCTTAAAAAATATACCATCAAAAATTTTAAAAATTCATAAAAAATAGTTAATTAGCTAAAAATTTTCAAATTTGAGAAATGAAATTAAAATAAAATAAAAAAATCTATTTGAGAAGTTTTTAGTTATTTTTAACAATAAAAAAATTATTAATTTTTTATAATTATTTTAAATCAAAATTTAATTTAGATAAACTTAATAAATTAGGTCTGTTTGCATACATTTTAAAAGTTAATATTTAATTAAAAAAATTGATTAAACTCAATAATTTAAATGATATTTATTTAAAAAATTATTTAAAAAATAAAATAAATAACATAAAAAATAAAACAAGAAAACAATGCAAAAGAGGAGTCCAACTCGACAACAAGTCAAATCGATTCGACATAAATTTATAATTCAAATTTGATTCATTAACAAAATTTAATAAATTTTTTTAACAATAACAAATTATTAATATATGCGACCTATGGTTACTTATTAGATTATATTTATGAATTATTTTATTAAATTTTTAAATGAATCAATTTAATGAATTTTGTGAAATATACGTAGATTGATTTAATAAATTTTTAAAAATTAATTTGATAAAAATATTATATATTATGTTTAAAAAATATATTTGTTAATTAATTTTAATGTATAGTATAGATAAAAATAAAAATAATAAAAAATTTATTAAATAAAAAACTTCAAACTTTCAAGATATTAAATAAAATAATAAATTAGTATTTTTCTGTATATTATTTAAATCAATAGACATTTAAAGTTACATGTAAATTTTTAATAAAAAACAAATATATTAATTTTATAAAAATTTTAAAATATAATAAAAATATAAATTCTTGTTTTTAAAATACATTAAAATTTAATAAAGTTTTAAAAAATTTAATTTTACGAATGTGATAAACATATTGGATTATTTTAATATATATTAATTAAAATTAATAAAATTTATGCTATTAATTTTTAGTTAATTTTATATATTTATAAAATTTAATATATAAATTTACTGAAAATTAAATAAGATAAATAGATTGTATGTATTAACTTATTTAATTGACTTTAAAAATTAGATTAACAATCCATTAAAATATTAAATTTATTTATAAAATAAATAATTTAAATTCAATTTAATTAGTTAATTAATACTCATGCCGGGGACAGGCGTGACGAGATAAAAGAGCAGCCAATAAGCGGAAAGTGGGTACCATGGCGTTTTACCATAGTAGCGAGGTTAAAGTTCCATAAGGCAAAGTTGCAAATGGGGCCTTCTGTCACAGTCTAGCAAAGCGAAGCAAACCGTGCACAACGGATAAGATAACATCGAAGAAAGAGCGGGTTTTGGGTATGGCAATGACAGCATCTACAGCTTCAACTCTCTCCTGGAGTTCTTCCTCCTGGCTTCATAGCTTCAATGGAACCAGTAATGAAACCGCCAAGTTAGCGGACAAGAGAGCGGTTTTGGTGGTTGTTGCTCAAAAGAAAGCCAAAAAATTTCGGAAGGTAAACAGATTTTGATGAAACCATTAAATGGGTTGTGCTTAATTTCACTTACATTTGGAGTTATTCCTTGTTTTAGTATTTGTTCTGTGTTTGGTTCCTTACAAAACTGTGGAAATTAATGTAAAATCTTTGTTGTTCTTGTTATTTTAGATAATCTTGAAAGAGGATGTGGCAGACCTGGGAAAAAAAGGGCAACTACTGGATGTGAAGGCGGGCTATTTCAGGAACTATCTTCTACCTATGGGCAAGGCACAGATTATCACTCCAGCTTTGCTCAAGTAATGTATAGCTATGCCACTCTTTGTGATTTGGATTCTATTCTTAAGTAATGTAGAGGCATACCGTGGTTTTGTCATTTGAACTTGGTGTTCGTTTTGATGTGTTTTACATTCTTCAATTAGAATGTGGAGAGAATACTTGCGATTTCTTTTCTGCATTGCTGCTAAAGTAGAGCAGGACTTTTTAATGAGATTAGTGTTTGTGGAACAATTTTAGGTGAACTAAGTAGGGAAGTTTATTCAGCCAATATGTTGCCTATTGCAAGTAACAGGCATAATTAAGAGGAACTTAAATAGATGTGTATAAGTTGTGGGGAGCCTGTCTATGTGTTAATTTATGTGGTCTTACTATAATGGCACCAGATGCGAATAGGCATAGAATACAAACCTTACCTTGATAAGACTCTTCTTTGCCACTTTCATGACTTATCACACTGAAAATTTTCTGCTCCATAAAATCTCTTCAGCTATTATCCCAATTTCCCAGTTCAATACACCTGTTACATCTAAAAGTAATTACATTGATTCCCTGCTTAGTATAGTACAATTGGATTGATGCTATTATCCATATATTCCTTTCTCCAGTCCTAGGTTTTTGCAGGATGCTCTTTTATTGTTCATCTCTTGGTGCTTCACAGTTAACCTCAGTGGTATAAAACATATCAGATACAAAAACAATTTTTTTAATGGTTTTATAAGGTTTGATAGTTTTGTATTGTATGAAGATGTCAAATATAAATGTTTTATGATGCAAAGGAACACTTTTTCTAAATCTTATAAGAAATCATATATTTTTCCAGGGAAATGCGGATGGAAGAAGAAAGGATTGAGGCTGAGAAGCGACGGGTAATTAAGCAGCAGATGTAGTTTCTATTCTGCTCCGTTTAATTTTGCTAGATTTTTAGAGTGGACATAGTTACGTAGTTCATAAAAAGTTGCCTAGCAGATTTAACATGCAATTTTCTCAGAGGTGAAGATACATGTGTCTTACATGTGCATTTCAGTGGGGATTAGCAATCTCTTAATTGAGGGGCATTGTTCCAATTTTACTTTTACTGCATCTGGATATATTAATGGTTCACTTGTGCTTCCATTTACTGGCAACCGCAAAGTGTTATGTTGTTCATTTGTGAACCTATGGGAGAAATCTTTTTCTTCCTAGCTAACAGAATATATACTAGAGGAACTTTTTCACCTTGTTCAATAATCTCATCTCTCTGCAGGTAAAAGAAGAGGCGCAACAACTTGCTTTAATATTTGAAACTGTCGGAGCTTTCAAAGTGAAGCGCAAAGGTGGAAAAGGAAAGCAGATTTTTGGAAGGTGTGTCAGATGCTGTGCCATGTGAAGCAGTTTCTGTAAAACCATACCATGTGGACATATTGTTTGACCTTATATTTATTTTGCCAGTGTTACAGCTCAAGATCTTGTTGACATTATCAAGGCGCAGCTCCAAAGGTACCATTTTCAGTCTTTTATTGTTGTAATATTAAAAGAAAAATATGTTCACTGTTATAGCACCTCCATTTTTCATGTACTTCAATGCACGTTGCTAACTTTTTCGCATAATGCCTATAAAATTCTGAATGTGCTTGTATTGTTACAAGTTATGTAATATGTTGATATGTTCAGGCTGAAATACTGTCTTACTTGTTTTATTCTATGACAAGATGGAAAATAAGAGAAGTATTTGCATTTTTCTTAAGAACTGGTTTTTTGAACCTAAAAATTTCACTAGATAGTGGTTGTCGATGATGTCCAGAAAGTTGCTTCCTGCATCCGCTTGGAGGTTAGGTACATTTCTATGTTCCACCTATTCCACCTATTGAAAGTTTCAAATGACACCATTGGATGTTTGGCAAGTTCATATGCTGATATGTGTAGCATTAGCAATCTGAATCTTGAAAAAACACTAGTAGGTGTAACTAATAGGTGAGAAATTGATAAGATAAATGTTATTTTCACCCATGCGTTATTGGTTTCTTCTGTTCTAAATGCCCATGCTTGTGTAACTCTGCCATTATCTGCTCTTTCATTGACCTGTAGGGATGTAGATAAACGAATTGTTTCTCTTCCTGAGATCCGTGAAACAGGAGAATATGTTGCGGAACTGAAGCTTCATCCAGAAGTTACTGCTCGAGTGAGGTTGAATGTTTTTGCTAACTAGGGCCAAGAACCTTCTGGATTCCTATTGTCAGCACAAACAATTGTTTAAGCAACTCTTGTTAGTCTAAGGTATGTCAGCATCTGGTTCTAAGAATGTTTAGACAGTAAATAATTCCATAATGTTACTATAAGCCACATATGATGATAAGGGCTGGAAACACGTCCTGTTTTGGGTTCTTGGTATGACATGACTGATCGCAAAACAGATTCAGATTCATGATCATAGCGCAAATGTGATAGGAAATCCACTCAAGCTCTCATCCCTTTTCTCTTTACGACAACTTTTGTGATTATGAAGGATTTCCATATTTTATTAATCCAATGAATTAAAAGAAGCTTTGCTATTGACAAAATAATGGCATATCCAATGGGGATGATGATTTTTTGTTGATTTGATTTTTGTTTTTGTTTTAAAGAGATACTGATATGAAACAATTTAACAAAGTAAATAATCGATCTTGATTTCATTTCTCATGCTAACATAGTAAAATATTAAGAAATCATTTTATCTTTTTCACGAAAAGATCAGTAACAATCAGATCAGCAAGTCATCTTAATTCTTCAGTCTGTTGGCTGTTTTTGTATTGACGGAACTGATGCAATTTGCAGTGCTAAACTTTTAATCATCCTGGTGGGCTTTTTTTTTTTTTTTTTTTTCCTCCAGGAAGAAGGGGCCAAGGCATATCTATCCTACATAGGGGATTCAATTAATCAGCTAGAAGAAGTATGTATGAGTTTTTCTTGACCTCAGCAATGTCAGTTGTGAGTGTTTGTGACCCAGTATTTGTAGAATGTGGAGGGCTCTGAAGGACTGTTTTATTGGTGGGCTTTTGCCTAATTAAACAGCCATTTATGCCAATTTGATGAGTTCTTCTATATCTAGTTTGTGCTGTTGTCCAGCTGAAATTGTTGCGCATCAAATTGACCGCACAGTTGCAAGTATTACATTTGTGCTGGATTGATCCATATATATATATATATATATATATATATGTGCTTGAAATTTAATCATACAAGGCAGTAGTTTTAATTATTTAAGTAAAAAGGGATGAAGATGGTGAAAGGAAAATGCATCACTAGTTCACAGGAAAGAAAGATTAAAAATTGGAACAAAAAAAAAATTGCAACTTGTTGCTGCCCAGGATCGAACTGGGGACCTTTAGTGTGTAAGACTAACGTGATAACCACTACACCACAGCAACTTGTTGATCTAACAAGTGAGCTCACACTTTAACAAAGTATACTTTGCTGAGTTTTTTGGGCCACAAATCCTAATGCTAACAGTATATTTAGTGGAAACATGCTATTTAGGGATTAAGATTTTTTTTCATTAGTATTAAAATTTTTAATGAGAAGATAAAAAATATTTTTTTAATTTATCATATCGATATAAAAAATAAATAAATATTTTAAATATTTATTATATTATATTATCACTTATTTATCATTTTTTTCCAAAAGTTTTACACAGCCCATGTCATGAAAAAATTTTGATTTAATACTTCATCATCATCATCAATTATATATAAAATAAATGAGTTATTAATTATTCTTGGAACCCAACTTGGATTTTGTTGACACCGCCATAATCAATAACAAAGGGCTTAGGTATCCTATTCACTAAAGAAAAGGGCATACCCAACCAAAAAAAAATCTTTAGAAAAAAAAAAAAAAACTAACAGGATTAAGTAGACCACATGTTCAAGTTTATAAATCTAGTTAGACAAAGACCAAAAATTTAAAAAATGTATATATCTTTACCAATTCATGTGGGAGACTTCAATCTGTGGTCTCCCAAAGTTTCCAATTTGAAACAGCAACTAAGTAGCAAGCATCAGCAACTCCATACACTTAAAAGAAAGAAAAAAAAATTAAAATCATGATCTTTCTAGTGAATGGTTAGGCGAATTTCGTCACTCATGCCGAGACATAGTTTTCGTTTTGTAACTAATGTGACCATGAATGGCCTAACCGGACCAAATCAGTGAAGCATATTAGGTAACCCAAATATCTAACGGAGAAGGACGAGAACCACAAAAATTAATAAACAGGAAAACCCCAACCTGGTAATCCACGGTGACCTAATTGTTTCGGTTGAATATAATTTAATTTGGAATCAAAGAGATTAAATTGATGCAAGTTGAGTGACTCTAGTGATGTGTTGATGAACACTAACTAATGCTATAATTAAGATATTAAGGCCAGCTAGCCGGCAAGTACCCAATTCCCATTTTAAGTCAAATTCGGCTGAAGCTTAGTTTTGTTCCTCTCATTAACTCAAAATTGGTGGGACATAATCCATTATGCTTAAATCACATTTTGTACTTATGTCTGATAATTAAAATTTTAAAACGGATAATATCTGTAACAAAAAAATCAGTTCTGTATCAAAATAAAAACCTAACTTGAAGAGTAAATCAAAGACATATAACTAAGATAACTTGCAAATACAGTTTGGATTATTTGTTTAGTTAAATTAAGAAGCTCTTTGAGTGGTTGAGTGGGCAATGAAGAGAGGGCGTATCCATAAAAGAAGTGAATTAGCAATATTTAAAGAAGGGTTAGCTCTTGTTTGATAAGGGTATTGTATAGAATATGAAGAAAGGAGAGGAGAGAATATTGGGAGGTTGCATGACAAGGTAAAGCCTCCCACTACATGTGCACAGCAATGTCAATGATATGATCTCTTTTCTCTTCTCCATCCTCTTTTTTCTTTTGTATTTGAACATCTTACGCAATCTTCCCACATGCTTCTGCTTATCAACAACATAAACTAAAAACGTGCACATAACAAACTCTATGAAATACATTATCAAAATTTTAATTGAATTTAACGCAATCATCTCTTTCTTTTACTGATCTAATTTATATTAATTTTTTAAAAAAATAAAAATAAATAATTATATATCAATATTTTCTGAAAAAACCAACAAAATTCACGTCAGAGAAATCTTACTATACCCTTCCTCTCTCTGTATTGAACTCACACCCCACATAATGACAACAAATGGGCACTCATGTTAAGGCAAAAGATGGATATGCATAAGTGGCAGTCTAATAAAGAGTGAGATGCTTAGTATGAGGAGATGGCTAGCAATGTTGTGCATGAAGACCCAATAAGGAAAATGAAGTTAGACCATAAGAAGTTGGATAATTTAGAGCATTTTGGACGGAAAGGGACTGTGGGTGGCCCTACAAGTGAAGGGTTAGTGGCAGAATTGGCAGTATCTTTCTAGGGAATATCAAGAATGGCAAAGGGCTGGACCCCATGGGGATCATGGGTGAGAACTAGTAGAGAAGAAGTAGGAGTACCTAAAGTGACTTGCAAAGTAAGGGATGTTACGGTTGGTTCATTAGGTGTAACGGGTAGGGCTTAGAACCCAAAGCAACCTCCTCCAGCAAAATTAAAAAGAAAGAGAAATACAGGTGGATACATATGGCATGAGCAGTCTCCAACTCAGCTTCGATATCCACTTATTCTTTGTCATTTAATGGCGACAGCTAGCCTGTGAGTCAGTGAACTTAGTGAGTGACTGAGTGACTGACTGAGTGAATCCTTTAAACTTTATTGCATACCCAACAAAGAGGAAGAACCTAATCCACGACTTTTGGTTGTGGTGGTGGTGCTGCCAAACCCAAGCTAGCCATGCCCATCTCATGGCCTTCCCTCTCTCCCTCACTCTCTCTCTCGCTCTCTCACACACACACACACATCGCTCTCTTGCACTGAGAAGGAACAAAAACGTAATACATAAAAAAAGAGAGAGAGAGAGGAAAAGGAGAAGAAAAAAGATGCCCACATCACTCACTTTTCGTGAATGAAAGGCAACCATGAACACTAACCACTTACTTACTCAAAGTATTCAGCTTCAACAAGTAGATCATCAAATATGAGAGATATATATCAACGTCTGAGGAAAGATGGGCTATTGCGATAAGACGAAAGAAATCAAAGAATTTTTGATAATTATATATGAATAATAATATATCGAATTTAAAACAATATTAGGTCCCAGTAATTCACAGTGAATTTGGTGTCATAGGTATGGGTTGGTTTTTCTTTTTTCTTTTAATTTCCTTCTAGTAATGGCAATCTACCAAAGCTGGGGCGGAGAAGACGAGAGCTTGCTGGGTGGATCCGAACTGGAATTTTGTGTCGTGGAGATCGTCTTCTGGTGCTGGTAGGTTAAGATCTAAGGGGAGAATACTTCTGGGTTTGATCTCGCCGGTGTTGGAGTCGTTGGTAGAGGTTGTGTCGTCGACGCTCATGGTGACATGGTTGCTGGCTGCTGCAGCAGAAGCAACGGATGCAGCCCTGTGCCTCCTCATGTGGCCACCGAGGGCTTGGCCGGACGAGAACTCCGATCCACATATCGAACACTCATGAATCTTGGCCTTGTTGTTGTTTGCTCCCTGATACACCTTGTGGCTATCAGCTGCTGGCAAACAAAGCGAAGCGCTGTTGGTGTTCGTCTTCCCTTCTTCAAATTCATTCTTTAATGGCGGAGAAAGAACCGGTTTAGGCTTCTTGTGGCTCGCCCTATGGCCTCCAAGTGCCTGGAAGGAAGGGAAAGATCGGTTGCAGGTCTTGCACTCATAGACGTAGAAACCAGCAGCAGCCTTGTTGACGGCGGCGGTGGTGGCAGTGACGACTTCGTTGACCTTAACATCGTCGAACTTAGCAACCTTGTGACTGATCTCTTCACCTTGTCCCCTAGGACGAACCTGTCCTTGAGCCAACATGATCAAGCAGTTCGCCATGTCCTCTTCCTCCTCGGTACTAATCTCACCGGAGGTTGTTGCAGAAGAAATCGAGTTGTAACAATCATCCACCCTTCCTCGTCTTCCTGGTCCTCCTCCTTCACCACCAGCACAGCCGCTGGATGAGCTCGACGTCACCGCTGCAGGAAACGGCGATGAGGGCCTTTGGCGCTTGGTACGCTTGCCTTTGATGACGATGTGGGTGTGATCATTAGACCCCACATGCTCGTCTTGAGCTTCCATATCAACCTCACAACCAACCTAAGAACTGAAAGACACACAAGTGACCTAACAAAGCAAAAACAGAGAGAGAGAGAGAGGGAGGATAGAGATGAAGGAAGCAAAGACGCTGGAGTGAGCTCTGTTATATATAGGAGACGAAGTTAATAACGTGGTTGGTTGTTCTACTTTGTGCGTGTGAGAGATAGGGCGAGAGAGAGAGAGAGCATATATAGTGAAAAAGAAAATGGTGGCGTTAGTACTAATCGGTAACAAAGTTTATTTTTTAGTTTTTAATTTAATTTATTTTTTTGTTTTTGTGAGTCAAAACTACAAAAGCCGCCCCCGTGAACAGCTAACCCATGAATCAGTCTGCCAAATGCCAACCTTTCAAAGTGGTATTAGCAAGAAACGCTTTTACTTTGACGCCTCTTTAATCCAAAGGACTTCTATTATCTGTATTTTTAATAATTTATTATATTAATATAAAAAATTTAAATTATTATCTTTTAGTTTTATTTTATACTTCAAAATATTAATTTTATATTTAATTTTTCAATATAATTTAATTTAAACTAGAGTAAATATTTTAAAAATTAAAAATATTTGAATTAAAAATATTATACAACAAATTTTAACTTAAAATTTTTATATGTATAAAAATATTTAAACCATCGTTACAAAAAAAAAATAAAATTTTTTCATTATTAAAAATAATTTATACTATCAATAATTTTAAAAAATTATTAAAAAATAAAATATTAATCTGAAAATATTCTAATTTGGAAAACAGATTCAAAAAAGAGTATAAAATTTATTTTTTAGATATTTCAACAATAAAAATATTTTTAATTTTTTATAATTATTTAAATTAAATTTATCAAATTAAAAGATTAAATATATAATTGATTTAATTAATATAGCAAAATTTTTAAATTAAAAATAGATTCAATTCAAAGTTTTTTTTTTCATATTTCCTCTAAAAAATAAATTAGAAAACCAGATTACAATTAATTATTTTATTAAATTATAAATATCAACACTTCTTCAAAAGATCAATAAAAAACCTAAATTTAAATCCAAATTAATTCACGAATTTTAGCCAATGAAGGGGAAAACGAATTGACCGATTGTGATAAATTGCTTATAAGATAGATGGGAAGTAGAGATGGGGGCACGCATGAAGTTGTAAGGGCCAACTAACAACAATGTTAAGGAGGAATTAACAAAGTTATAATTAGTAATAAGGGTTAAAGAGAGGTTTAGGTGAAGATTAGTTGGGGGGAGAGAGAGAGAGAGAGAGAGAGAGGGATGGTGTTAAATTAACGTTAATAAGAGTCCGTTTGGGAGTCACTTGCTGGTGAGAGTGTGGCACTCAAAAGTCGCGAATAAGCAGATGGAGCAAAGCAAAGGGGTCTTCCCACGTTAAAACCATGCTTGTATCCATGTCCCCTTGGAAGAAAAGTACCCACCAGCCCCATTTTAATTACTTAATTTTTCTCATCAGATTCTACCTCACTTTCAAGCAACCCCCCCATCACTTTTTTTAAAGTATGAAAACGCAGCAAATTATAACAATTCATGAACATTTTATTTTTTATATTATATTTAATTATTCGATTGAGAATCATTTTAATTATTACTACTTAAAGATTCAATTTCAATCCATTTGTAGATATATGTTCAAATAGTTGAACATTTCATTATTGATAATTTCGGATTTTTATAAGGATGAACGATAATTGTTAATGAACGGATAATGATTTTTTTTACTAACATGGGTTGTGCTATTTTTTTAAAAAAATAATAATTTGTGACAATCCATTTGTAGATATATATATATATATATATTAAAATAGCTAAACATTTTATCAATAATAATGCAAATTTTCATTTTTATGAATAAAAATTATTAAAGAATGAATTATGTGATATTTTTATTAATTTGAGTTATACTGATTTTAAAAAGAAATATTATGAACAAGTGATAATTTAATAAATTAATTCAGTTAGATTATTTTATCTTTTTTTCAAAAGAATTAATATAATTCAAATAAGCAAATTATCTAAACTTTTAACGAATATATTATTGATTGATCAGCATTATATCGTAAATATTATTGATTATAAAGGATGTTTGTGTGAAACAAACCCATTTATAAATATTTGTTAAATAACTAAATATTTCATCAATTTTATGTAAAATTTCATTTTTACGGATAAAATATTGTTAATAAATTAATTATAATTTTTTTATTAATTTAAACCGTGCTGATTTTTAAAATAGATATTAACAAGTGACAATTTAATAAATTAAAAAAATTATGTTTATTTTATTTTTTCAAAAGAAGTAATACAATTCAAAATAATAAATCATTTAAATTTTGAATGAGTATATTATTAATTTATCAATATCTCATTGTAAATATTATTTGTTTTAAGATCACGAAATATATAAATTTGTTCAAGCCATACACTATCATTCATTGAATTCTCGAAGCAAAAGTGTACAAAATTGGACTCCATTCATGCAACAATATTCTTCATTTGCCTTTAATTCTGATGAAGAATAAGGGAGTGTCCTAGTTAAGGGCACCAAATTAAAGAGGAAACAGAAAGGGGAACACAAGTGGGAGTGTCAAGTGGGGGCATTGGTTGAGAAGGGCATGTTTTAACTTGCAAGTATGGCATAGGTATTCTGTGACTATCCTCTGTGGAAAGTGCAAAGCTTCATGCAATTTCCTCATGATAGGTACCTTGCCATTGCAGCAATTGCCAACATTTTAATTACTCTTTTATCTTATAATTAAGCTGATTAATCTTATCAATTCTTTAACATTTCTTAACTAGAGAAGATTATTATGAACAGTTGACTTACGGCTCAACTAAATGCATCTTCGATCTAGCTTGTGTATTTTATGTTTTTCTATGATGGGTCTAGTGTAAATTCAGTGCATCCAATTAATATTCATAATTAATTACCAAATCATTACCAAATAATTCATTAAATTATTTCATTATGACTTTATAAGTTGTAGGAATTTTTATTTAAATGAATAACAATATGTGTTAATATGAAGTTTAAAAGGTATTTTTATAATTTATAATAAAAATTTCAATTATTTTCTTTCTTAAATTTTCACATACCATTATTTTGTTTAAAAGTTTAGTATAATTCAAATTAACATAAGTTTTTGATTTATTTTATTATTCATTTAATTTAATTAAAAGAAATATTTGAATTAAGTCTTGAAAAATGAGTGTATTAATGTCAATATTAACCTTAATCGCAACAAAATTTGGTAGCGAAAAGTATAAATTCTTGCAACTCAAACGCAATAATAGCAATGCATTTGCTAATTAAGAACATTCATAAGAAAAAATAATTAATTAACAAAACAAGATAATGATTAATTAGAAGTCGTTTACTTAAACTTAATGATTGAGATCAAATAATTGAACTTACTATAATTGGCACGTCAAGTTTATTTTGAGAATCTTGAGAACACTATAGTGGCTCTCACATATTCCTACTACTTGTATTAGATTATGTCGTGGGCATCATTGAAGTGGTTTTGGTGTTCCTTAAACTATTAAGGGAACCTCAACGACTTAGGGCATTCCTCCAAAGTGATCGAAGGAGTCGAGTCTTTGATTACTAAATGTAGGATGCATATACAAAGTTATAAATACGGGTTTATTGATATTAAATGATAAAATTTATTCTAATGTATGATTCCCGGGTTAAAGAAAGAATTAATGGGTAAAGATTTTCTATAGATTTTGTTTTAATCTATATTTAGAAAAACTATTCACATTTTTTTATTGATATAGCGAATTAATCTTTTGTTCATAATATCGACATAAATAAAATCAGTAAAGATTTTAATATAAAATTAATAAATTTTTATAAAAAATGAATTTTATCACTTTTATATGAATCAAATTAAGATCTCACTGATTAATTGAATTAAAGTTTAATGGTTGACATTGTAATTAGGCATTGCACCAAAATTATTATATGAATTAATTTTAATTTTGAAGATTTCATAACTATTAATTTGGATTAATTATATTAATGAGACATGTATTTTATTTATAGTTTTAAATTAAAACTTATAAAAAATTACATTTATTAGAGATTTTTATGTTTTTATTAAATTTTTAATATCAAATTTTTGTTTATAATTTTTATTAATATTAATAGTTTTACGCACATGTAATATGCATATAACTTTTATTTATGTAATTATCCAAATAATCTTTTAAAACATTGTCAAACTAAACAAAATATTTTTTTATCATATCATACTTAGTAAGAATATGTAAAATATAGATATTTAAATAAAATAAAAAATATTTTATTTGTTTTGATATTATATAAAAAAATGTTAAGATAATTGTACAAATAAAAGTCAGATATAATTGTGTGTAGAAAACCGTTAATATTAATTAAAATTATAAATGAAGATCTCATATTGAGATTTTAACAAAAATATAAATTTTAAATAAATATAATTTTTTTACAAATTTTAATTTGAGACTGTCAATAAAATAAAGTTTTTTTTATGTAATTAACTCTATTAATTTTTAAAAATAATAAAAAACTTTTAGATAAATTCCACAATTAAGCCCTTTGTAGGTTAGTCCATTTTGAGATATTTACAAGGCAATACCAAGTTGATCACTTTTTTTGTCATTTTATTAAAATAATATGATAATTATGCATAGCGTTATGCACCAATTAAGCATCATTTATCTTATTTTTCTTATGTGACAGTTTACATGTGTAAGACATCACATAAATTATAATTTAACTTCATATATATAAAAGATTTTTTGATTTGTAAAGTTAATTTCACGTAACTTTCCCAATTTGATCCCTTTTACATACTATAATTTTCCAATTGATTTAAACCATCGATCACCCTCTATTAAATACTTCTTAATTACTCTTATGTTATAAATTTAATATTTAATTTAATTTAATCATTTTAATATGATAAATGGAGCAGTTTAACCCAAGCATGAGGCATGTTGGAGGGTTAGATCCATATTGAATAAATTCATAATAATCACAAAGATAAATCATCGTCATTATCAAAGCTTAGTATATTACACTATTCTCTTTTGATTCAACCTTTAAAAAATTATGGTGATGACATAAAATATAATACAATTAATTATACAATATAGTTTAATTTAAGGTAAAGATCAAGTAAAACTTTGAAGTGTATCCTTTCTTTTTAAATAAATCTTAATTCTTTAAAAAACTTTAAATCAATATTAGTCCATTAATTTAGATCAAGTTAAATTCTATCCAAAAATTCAAAAATTATTGATATTTAACTTAGAGATTTTTTATGATGAAATTTGATTTAAAATATTTAGTAGATATAAATAATTATTTAAATTATTATCATGACAAAAAAATAAATTTTTGAGTATTGAAAATAATTATTTAAAAATTTATATTATCAAATATTTAAAAATTTATAAAAAATAATTCAAGAGTTAAAAACTATTCAAAATTAAAGAAAATGTATTTGAAATGAAATACAAAATTGATTTAAAATATTTTAAATAATTAAATAATAAAAATATTCTTAATTTTTTATAATTATTTTAAATTAATATTCAATTTAAGAACAATTAGTAAATCAACATTTATTTAAAAAAAATTAAAAATTAAAAATTATTTAAAAAATAAATAAATCTTAAAATTTCATTATGTGATATTTAATTTTTAATTAATTAAAGTACATTATTGTATAGAATAATAGAAAAAGAAAGGCGTGGGAGATACTTGGCGTAGCAAATGAGTGTAGTTAGTGGCTTAGTGGTGTGAGGCACGTAAGGCAAAGGCTGTTTTCTACTGGTTCCCATTGATAGAGCCATTCTTACATGGTAAGGTACGTAGTGAGCCAAAGTAACGCACTTTTTCTTTGTTCCTTTTTATATTCAAAATAAATAAATAAATAATAAATACCATAAAAAAGGTATTCGTAATTATCGTCTTTACGAATTTATATTCTCTCGCTTTTATTTGGTCCACCCATAGCAAGAATCTCTATCGTAATTGTGCGTTGTTTGATGTAGAACTTGTGTGTATACAAATTTTTGTAGCTTTATCTACCCGTATAGTATATATTTTCCATACGTAATTAATTATTAAATAAATTTAATTATAAAATATTTACTTAATTGAAAATTTTAATATTAATGGGTCATTATTATAAAAAAAAAATTGCGACCCAAATAAACAAATAATCTTATGTAGCGTAAATCTTTAAAATTTTGTTTCAATATGAATAAAAATATTATAAATATGGTATATAAATTAAGGTATCATTAATCTTTACATATAGAAATTATGGTAACTTAATTTTTGAGAATTTTGGCCTTGTTTTCATTTTTATGAATTAGTAGTTGGTATTTATAACGAATTCATTTAGTTTGTAATTTTTCAAAATCCTGATTGATCATTACCATATAAAAATTTGTTAGCAATTATTAATACTAATGTTTGATTTTAAATAAATACATTTATTTGTTGATTTTACAGATATTCAAGCTACCATAGGAAATTATTTTTCAAATATTAAAAATGTATTTTAAAAAAAATTATATTATCAAAATTTTTTTTAAAAAAGAATTTAAATTTAAGGAATTGATTCAAAATAAAATGTATAATTTATATGAGTTATTTTTAAGATGTTTTAATAGTGAAAATTTTATTAATTTTTTTATAACACTTAAAACAAAAAATTCAATTTAAATTAAATCAAAAGTTTATATAAAAAATTAAAAAACTACAAAGTTTTTATTGAAAAATGTAAAAATTTAAGAATTTTTTTAATGTTTACTAAACAATGAGCCTTACAAAATGTTAAAAAAATAAAAAATAAAAAATCACCTAGTCAATGCACGTATTAGAAACAATGAACCTCACAAAATGTAAAATTCAAAACGTACCAAAATTAATCACATCATTGGTGACGATGAAGGTGAGAAGATAACCTTATTTGACCTAAAATGATTCCAAATTGGACTTACTTAAATAGTTAAATCCCTATTGACAGACACGAGCTTAACTATAAAACTATCATGAAAAAATGTGACTTTAGCGTATAGTGAAGTAGTTAATTAAAATTTGGTGGGCACACCTAACACTAAAACTCTTTGAAAGAGTGTGAGAGAGAGAGAGTGGGGTCTGCCTTTGTCACCACTTTGAGTAAAATACTTTACACACTACACACTGAAAAATTATAGTGAACTTAATACTCACTCCACTTCCCATATATGTCACATAGAAAGAGAAATAGAGAAAGAGAGAGAGAGAGAGAGAAGAGATTCTAATTTCTAAGGCACAAGTCATGAGTCACAATGTGATAGAGCAAACAAAACAAGGGATTGTTTTGGTGCTATTCATGGAGATTTATCTCTCTTGTCAATCAAAATTAATTAAACTAGCTTGATAGCTAGGGCTATCTCCCTCTACCATTTTTCTTGGTTGTCAGTGAACTAACCTTGTTTGACAATTAAGTGTAAGACAAGATAATTCATTGAAAATTTCAAAGTCTTCCTTAAGTATTCAATGTATTCATACATCCATCAAAAACCCTATAAAAAAATCAAACGATGCCCAAGATCAACTATGTCCGAGTTAATCCTCCCCGCATAGAATTTTAATCAAAATATCAGTTCTCTATTGATAATTTTTAAAAATATTAGTACCCTTTATGAGAATTTGCATTTGTTATAAATTTTTTGGTATAAAATTTTAAGAGTATTTTTATAATTTATAAAAATAATATAAAAAATGAAAAATTAATTATTAATTTTATAATTTAAGTTACTATGCATCATAATTTTTTAAAAAAATTCAACACAATTTAAATATACCAAAGATCTTGATTCAACTCCAAATCACTATAATCAATTATCTTATCATCATGAGCCAAAGGTAAGTAGAAATGTCTTAGTTATGTGATTATATTATGCATAGCCTTGGATCGGATGAGGCCAAGCAGAAGTTAATTAGGCACCCGCATATGATATACAATTAACAACCCAATAAATCATTTGCTTATGCTAATGAATTTTTTGTGTTGGGTTATCTCGTATTAGTTGTGAAAGAAACAAACGATCAATTATTTATAAATTTGAGAAAAATTTTAATTTTACAGACTAATTTTTGAATTTAGAAGATCGAAAATCATCCAATAAACTGACATTAAAGTTCAAATTTTCACCATTTCATCTGAATAACCAAGAAAAAAGAATTGCTCCTCTTTCGGTCAATGATTTGATGTGATTTGTCACTAAAACAGTGATGATCAAATGTTAGCTGATAATGGTTATGGCTGTGAGCAGTACTATTAGACTTTACTCAAAAGCATTCACAAATTATACGATTAGATTATTGAGTCATAAAAAAGGGCACTGTGGGAGGAACTTTTTCTCTTAACCTTGAATATTTTATTTTCTCTCCTCTACAACTCCAAGCTGGTTGTTTCTTAGCAACCAAACAACAACAGAAACAATATAAAAAAGCAAAATGGTGTATTTGATATGTGTAGTACTGAATGTTCAGTGACAACTAAAGCACCTAAACAGAAGACACCAAACTAGTTTATCTGACATAAAGCTTACACTACATTACAACCAGAAAAGCTAACAAATTTCAATAGATAAAGGGAAAACAATGGATACCCATTGTAGCTTTTTATGTAACTTCTCTGCTTTTTCTATTGAAAAACGTCTGAATTGGTTACTGGTAGTGATGACTTTAGCAGTAAATGGTGCTGTGTTGGAGAACCACTATGGAAGCTAGCTAGCTAGCTGTAACTAATGCAGAAACTGAGGATAAAGATAAGCTTTTTTGGAGGGAGAAAAGAGTGGGCAGTGGGGGTGGTTGCCCTAAACAGAGGCACCCATCAAAGCTCACATTTAATGAGAGTGACTTTAAGCCAACTACAATCCCTCCATTAGCTCTTCCTTCGCACTGCCTCCTCTCTCACACTTGCCTCGTGAATTGGCTCTCTCAATCACAAACCCAACAGGCCTAACTCATCGCCTCTATGCTTGGCTGCTTCTGTGTACACGTGCTGAACACACAATGGACACAATCAGAAATCTGAAATGAATCTAGACCAAGAACCACGAGAGGACCATGTGGTGTTGTGTCCATTACAGTAGTGATCTACACATGGGTTTCTCTTAATATGCCGGCTCCATGCATGGTGTTTTTAGTAGCTAGGTCATGAAAGCTAAGGAATTAGCTTTGTATGATTTGTTAAAAGCAACAAAGAAATGTCTTAATCATGTCAAATATATTGGTGTTGAGGACTTGTTCATGCCGTTAATTGATAGTAAGAAAAGCTTTTGGCCAAGAAAGAGGTAATTAAAGAGAGATTGTTTACCTAATTAAGTTGCTTCTTGAAGCAAGCTTGGCTATGGTTTGTTGGGTATTCTAATCAGAATTATGACAAGAACACCACCCCAACGTCTTCTGAGAAGCTCATCATATTTTTTCGATTCAGAAATATATTATTACCATTTGGCAAAGAGGGAATACTCCATTTAGATTTTCTCCAAAATTCCCTAGAAAATTTCAATGTATAATCTATTTGATCTTAACATGGCTTTAGTAAGTGAACTTAAATTGCAATCATTTGACAAAATGGTTTAAGACTTTAAGGGCAAAATTGCTTACGCAAAGCTTATGCTCTTTTGATAACAAGAAGATCGTGGCAGAGAGAGTCACTTTGCTTGGAAATGAGAGGTCAAAGGGGTGTTAATTGATTAAATGGTAACTTCTAAGGAAAATTAAAGAAACCCAATAGCCACTTTAGAAATTTTTATGAATAAAAGAAATTTTTTGTTATACCTTGAACTTCCTTTTCTAGTTAAGGGGAATCCAATTTCTTGTCTCCATCACCTTAAGTAATTCAAATAGAAGAGAAATAGTTTTAGAGAAGATGTCAGAACATGTAAGAAAAGTCAAGCCCAGAACAGGATTGATTACTTATTTCATTTGTCTTACTTTATGAGAGAGGACCATGAAAAATCCTAAGATAATGTGCAGATACTGAATGTACTTATCAACTCTGTAAGGTTGCTTGAGTGGCTTGTCTGCTTGGTAACAAAATAATAAAAATCTATGATGATTACAGACTAAAGACAATTCCTAGATGCAGAAATTTCTGGGTATGGAAATATTCCAATCATACACAGAATGGGCTACACCTAGATGTCGATGTTCTTCTGTGTCCTGATGAAGATTGATAAGCAGAAATAAGACCTGGGAATTGCAGAACTACTGCAAAACCTGGGATTGGCCTTAGGGATCTCAGATTTCAATTAACATTCCCAAGCATCGGGTCCAAGATTCCCTAAACTGCCTGGGAAAGACCCGAAAGGGCAAACCAACATATCTGTGCGACCACCTAATGCAGCTCAAACAGACAAGCAATGCAGGCAGCCATCAGATTTTAGTACAATTTATCCGGGCTTCAAAGGGAGTCTATCAACACCCAACAAATATACATGAAATGTCAAGCAAATGCCACATGGATGACTTGTGTGTGCACTTCACCAGGTGGGAGTCAGACACTAATTCAGGGCAAGTTTACTGGCTTAGGTACCCCTGAAGCTGCTCAATATGGCTTGGCAGCATACGTGCCCAAGGATCTGTCCTACATGCCTAGTGGACTGTGATTCAGTCATAAGCAGTATCTTGAGTAAGAAGATTGAAGATATCAAGCAATTTAAAGCCAAAAGTTTCTCATTCATGAGGCACACATAAAAAGTCAACTCTATGCTTATTGTACAGATACAGATAAACAAAATGCAAACATTATTAGACCACCACTTGCCGGCATTGGACAATATCATAGAGCTCTAAATGAGAAATGGATTACTAAACAATATTGCAGACCACACAGGCTGGGAAACAAGAATTACTCTTACACTGGAGTCAAGCCAACAACACCTGCAGACATGAGATGAAAGTGAGAATGTAAATAAAAATCAGGTTAAAAATACCTCCTCTTTGGATGGCAGCAAGCAAGGGAAAGAAATTCACAAACCAAATCAGTCTAAACAATAAAGTTTGAATGGAGTTTTTTTTTTTTTTTTCCCCTTCTTTTCCTTTTTTCTGTTTCTTTTCTTTTTTTTCTTCTCTCTCTTTTCTTCTAAGTTCTAATAACTCTTTTTAAAGTTCTAGCTTGCAGCCTTTCTATATACTCTCTGCTGGATATGTTAGGATTCAAGCTTCAACTTCATGTCTCTCTTCCTGTAGCAGTTATGCTGCATACTTTGATTCGGTCTTTTCATAGCATTGTGATGCTTTGTACTGTACTTCTTTTTGGATAAAAGAATTCACTTTTCTCCAAAATAGAAGGTGAGAAGAGATGGGAAAATTTTGAATTTTAAAGAACTAAAAAGTTTAACACAAGGATCATAGTTTCTGCAAGGATCAATTTTGATACAGGCATGTAAATAAAGTATTCGTAAATTAATTTGAAACCCATAAGTAGAAATACCCAACTAAGCTATAGAAGTTACAAAAGAGACCAAATGATAATCCTTTAAAAAGTACATCTAGACTAACACAATTTCTGACCTTCCATTTTTATCCTTTTTCTTATGTGAGATGGATTTAGGAAAAAGTGCTACATGCAGCTCTGTCTGGTACAAGATATATCCAAACTAAATCCCTCTCTCTTCTTTTTTTTTTTTTTTCTCTCTCTCTCTCTTTTTGATAGTCAAGGAGGAATCCAGGTTGTGGAATTCGATTAACAGATGGAGAACCCATCTTTCTCAGGGCACTGAATTCACACACCAGGAACAAATTCAATGAACCCTGAGTAGATTTGAACCCTGGATTTAGCTTACAAGTTGAGGCTTGCATTCAAGAATTCACAGACCAGGCCAATAAAATGAATTCATTCTCCCTCAAGGTTATCATAAGCGTCTAAATTCCTTCCTCTACACCAAATAACAAATGAATATAAATGTAAAACAGCACGTACAACACAGATAATTCAATTATTTCCGCTTAATTAATTTAAAACGAAGAAGCAAGTCAGCCTGCTCTTCTGCTGTTGAATATTCACAGTAGAGACAGGTCCATCGAACGCATGAAGGATGCATGGATCCAGTAAACAAAAAACATTATATGCTGCTTTCTCTCTCGTGACCCAAAGCCCCCACTAAAAGCTGAAGCTCTCAAACCTCTATGAAAAGCTGCAGCCTATTCCTCTCACTCTTCCATACTTCATGTTTTCCATTAACTGAGATATCCCTCGAAGACCCCAATTTATAATAGCAGGTCTTTACAAGCCCAAATAAAAACTGAAGACAGATCACAAGTGCAAATGGGCCCCAAAATCAGTCCCAAAAGTTTAAGTCAATTGGGTTTTAAAGTCTAATACCCCTTCAAAAAGTGTTCTACCAAGACTTCTCCATGCCAAAGGTCCAATCAAGTCCCAAGTCACCACACTGAATTTTCCCAAAACCCAATTGGGACCTCACAAATCCTCTCAGTTCACAACTCCAGAGATCGGAAACAATTCCCAGCGGCCTCAAAAAGTGAGCTAGACCTCCACAAATCAGAATAAACATATATACATGTTTACAAATATGCATGTATGAACATGCATCAGTATCTATCCCCATCCCAACCCTCACTGTTTACAGCTGGAACTAAGCCCAACATCACATGAGCAAACTTAGAGATATGCCTAAGACAAAATGCATATTCCAAAAATCATTAGGTGCTTCTAGATCTTAAAAGTGTTCACAGAACACCAACTTCAGCTTGTATAAGCAAAAGATTACATGACCATCTAAGAACATTTGCATATATAAACAAGTAATATATGTAAAGGTATATAAATAATGGCTACCAACAGAACATATTTCTTAATTTACTTCTATGGGGCATTTGCACATGCAAAATTGCTCCAGCATTCCAAGCATTGAGTTCATTCCATGAATCTAATTAAATTAAATGAAGTGATTTTAATTCCATGAAATTAAGATAATGTAAATCCAAAGAAAACATATTATGGCCATATCGTACGGAAGATGCTGCACATATTTTACTTAAGTTTAAGATATTCAGTATTTTTGCGTCTCTTTCTAATTCTTAATTGGCAGGTGATCAAATTACTTTCTCTTGTCAAGTATAATCATGAAACAAGCTCATGTAGAAAAGAGAACTGCAACTGGAGAAGAAAGAAATAAGAAGTCAACAGTTTTGCCTACCACATGCCAATCTTCCACCTGCATTGCCAGTGGTTAGACTAAGTTCGTGGCCACCTTCAGATATATAACAAAAGGGAGTTAGGAGACAAAATTATCAAGAAAATTTGAGCGCACTAAATGAAACTATTAACATAACATCACAATTATGATAAGAGAAGAAACTTCCTAAATATGTCTGGACCAAACTCATTTTCTCCACCCTTAATTTCCTTAAGAATGCTTGTAACTTAGACTGATGGGAGCACCGATATGCCAGTGCAAAATGTAAACTATTATGCCTAAGAATGGTTTTTCTTCACTCCCACATCTCTTTCTTCCCTCCCACACAACCCTATCACAGACAAGCATCAAATATCTCATTCTCTAATTAAATGAAATATAACCATAGAAATTTATAAGTCCCAACTAACACAGGTGAAATTTGCTAGCTAAATCCCAAAAGAAAGGAAAAATGAACAATTACCCTTTCCAAGGTCATCCTCAAGCTCATGAACCACAAAGGCTCTTCCAATTACTGCATTAGGCCCACTTAGTGGTATCTGCAAATTTGAACAGAACCGACTACTTGAGTAGCACTGAGCAAGAAAAGTGTCCAAGTGAAAACATAAAATGAACCGAGAACGTACACAGACACGCACACACGTGAGTAACACATGCTGACAACTTATTGAAAACAAAAACAGTTTTCAAATTCTACTTCATCGTCCCCAATTGTGCACCACTACTTAAAAACCAAATCAAGTTTAAACCATACCTGATTGTCCACAATTGTTGCCTCTGCCACCCCTGTTGTGATCAATATTTATCAGACAATACGTTCATTGATTGTCAAAGATGCAGTTCATTAAAAGTTTGAGAATGCATTACCATCAGCACTAGCAATTATGTTTCCCAGGTCACCCGCATGACGGACTTCATCCTCAGGAGCACCATGTGTCATATTGCTAGGATTGAAATGTGCTCCTATCGTCACAAAATTTGAAAATCAATGGCAAATGTATTACAAAAGCACCATGTAAGCAACAGAATAAAACTTCATATAGAGTAAAAGATGAAGGTCTGAATGTTATAATGTCAGATAGAAGTATAACAATCTCACCTGTTGACATGCATCCATTTGTTGTGTCACCATACTCATGCTACAAAGTAAATATAAGGGTCACTACAGTCAGAGCCACACTCATAAAGATTAATATATAAAGTCATTAAAGGTGAAAGAAGAACACTCACTAGGTGGAAACCATGGGGCCCTGGAGTAAGCCCGGAAACACGAACATTAACAGTTGTTGGACCTATTTATAATTACCAAATATCAGCAATCCACCATCATGTCTATGCCAAATTTCCAATGAAATTGACAACAGCTCACCATGAATTTGCATTTGCAAGCAAGATTCCTACACCTAAGAACTCAAGAGGTCATCAAACTTGAGAAGTTTGGAATCCATTATAGACATTTGACCCATTACAGTTGAGGTGTTTTCCATTTCAACAGAACAAAAGCAATCAAAAATAAGAAGATATGAGTCTAATAATTCATTTTGTTAAGATGCTTCAACTTTGCATAATATGATTTGAATAATTTAGGAAACACATAAGAAGAAAACCTCACAGTTGCATTACTTTTAGAGTTCCATTAACTTAAAACACCAATTTTGACTAGAAGCCCCAACAAAACTTCTTTCTAAATGAGATATTCTAACAAAAAGAGATCAGGATTCTTTGGACATGCCCAAAGCTTCTTACACTGGTACATTCTTCAATGTGGATATCAGTGAACAAATGCTAACACTCAAAATCTGGTTGTGATGTCATGAATTCCAATCATTAAGCATCCAACTCAGCCATATTACAAGAAAAAAGTCAAAACTTCACACTCAATCCTCTAGATCATCAAAACCGAAACATAGTGTGGTTTAAAAGAACATGCAGAGCATCCATCATCAGTATCATCCTCACTTTCCCTCACCAAAAACAAAAATCAAGCTCCTAGAAATCTGAACAGGAAACACTATTCGATCTCTCCCTTCATCTCATAGCCATAAGGCCACGAAAAAGAAGGGGGCTTCAAATCGCCACTAAATTCACTAAACAAGAACCCAATAAGATAGAAAATGCACCCAAACAAGATAAGAAACTTAGTGAAAACTTAAATCCAAACTAAATTCGTCAAAAATGGAAACCCAATAAGCACAAAAGCGTCATCTCACGAGATAAGAAATAAAAGAATAAAATCAACTTCCAATACCCACTAAATTCACAAAACAATATGAGAAGAAAAGATACTCAGAATAGATAACAAACCAAAAATTAAATAAAAGGGAAACGAACACAGACCATTGTCGTCTTGTGTCAACGTGACGACCCCCTCGACATTGGAGTTACCCTTGAGGACAGCGACCGCTTTTTTGGTGGCAGCCAAAACAATGAGGGGCTTCGCAGCAGGAGCAGAGAGGGACAGCGATTGGCGAGGAACCCTGAGGACTAGCCCGTGGAATGAGGATTGGAAAGGAGGTGGCGAGTTAGGGTTGGAGAATGGAGAAAGGAAAGTGTGCGATGGTGAGGCTGAGAGGATGGTGTGTGCCGCCATGGCTGCTATGGCTGCTTGCATCTGCCCACCCTTTCAGATGCAGACAGAGGATTATGGGATAATGTTTTGGATGAGTGAGTGAAGTGAGTGAGCCTTCTGGTGATTATCATGTACCGTTTATAAGATTGCCATTTGTTCATATATGGAACTTTCTGGGTATTCATTCTGAGTTTATTTATTGAACCAAAAAGAGGTGAAATTTGTTTATGGAGATGAATGTAGTTTCAGTATAAACTCAGCCATTCCAAATACGCAACATGACTGTTTACTGTTTTCTTTCTTTTTTATAAATTGAAAGTGAGAGTAAAACAACTTTAAGGCCCATGTTTTAAAAAAAATTTTGAAGTATATTTGTAATATAGAATCAAATTTTGATATTTAAAAAATATTAAAAAATATTTTAATTTTATATTGATCTAAATTTTAAATTTTTATATTAGATCAATATAAACCCATTTCTTTTATAAATGACAGTTAAATTTTAATGATATCAAATTTTCAAAAAAAAAAATCTTTTTTTTCGTGAATGGTTTTTTCTTTCTTTTCTCATCATCTCTTTCATATAAAATCTTTTATTTATTGTTATAATTTTATTATAAATTAATTTTTTAATTTTCAATTTAAAATTTAAAGATGAAGTTATTGGATGCAAGCCTTTAGGAAGATGAAGATAAAAGAGGAAGGCATTGAGAAAAAGATCATTTTTCATCGATGAAACCTTCCAAACAGGTAATAAATTATTGAAAATAGTATATATACTTATTCTTTATTATCAATTTGAGAATTATTTTAAAGATAAAAACTGTTATATGAAAAAAAAATAAAAATTTAATTTTTGATCTTATTTAAAAAAAAAAGTAAAAAAAATAATGTTATTTTAATTTAACAAGAATTTAACGTCAAGATTTAAGGTTTGTTTCAGTAATTAATGAGAGATCAAAAGTCGTTACATTAGTTTTTGAACAATAAGGTTTAAATTGTAACTCAAATTGTACTTTATATTTTTTCGAACATTTATCTTAACTCTAATTAGAATAAAAAATTAAATTTAATTAAAATTATATATATATATATATAATAATCAAAACGTAAATGTTTCAAAAAACATTAAAGTATATTTTTAGTATCGAATCGAACCTCGATTTTTAAAAAATACTGAAACAAATCTTATATTTTTATATTGAGTCAATACAAACTCTATATCAACAGAATATTTCATATATTAATGATAGTTAGGTTTTAACAATCTTTCTCCATAATTTCTTCTTTTTTTTCTACCTACCTTCATTTTTTTTAATTTTTTATTTGAGATTTAAAGATAAGATTGTTGAATGCAAGTCTCTACGTGATGAAGATAAAATAAGAAGAAATCGAAAAGGAGAAAAAAAAACTAAATTTATTTTTTGATTTTTCTTCTTATTTTCCTAATCCTCTCCCGTTCTCTCAATTTCTTAAAAGGAGTTTTTTTCTAGTAATGAAAATCAAGCTCTCTTTTTTTTTTTCTCTCTTTCTCAAATATCTAATAATTGTTTTTTTTTTATTTTTTGCATTCTTCATCAATCAAACCCTTTCGAATTAGTAATGTAGATTATTGGGAATAGTATACATATTCATTCTTTATTATCAATTTGAATATGAAACTATCATACAAAGGAAACCTATAAAAATTTAGTTTCTGAAACAAAACATGAAAAAGACAATGCTATCCCTAACTTAATGTTAGTTTTGAAGTCGTCAAGATTTATTTAGATAATTAATGAAAAATTAAAGGTTACTGTATTATTTTTTGAATAACAAAATTTAAGTGGTACCTTAAATTATACCGAAGATTTTTTTAAATATGTATCCTAACTAAAATATTTTAATTTTGTTTTATATTAATGATGTCAACTTAATATGTCGAGTGCAAATATTAAATTTTTAAATTTTCAATATTAATTATTTTATAATTTTATGTTTTAATAATGTATTAAAATTGATAATAAATTTATGTAAGATTATTTTATTATATTAAATACGAAATAATAAATTTATTAATAATATTACTAATAAATTATTTAAAATTATATATTTAAAATATTAATTAAATATTAAAATTAATTATAAAATTTGTAGCTTAAAAATATATAAAACATTAAAAATTGTATTTACATATTTTGGTAAAATGTTAATTGAATAAATTATTTATCATAATGACACATATGATCAAGTAAATACAGTCAACAAAGTTGTTGAGTTTATAACGATTTCAAACTCAAATATTTTAAGATAAATATTATTAAATAATAATTATAAATAAATTTTAAATTCATATTTTAAAATAAATTATGTTTTAACTCAATAATAAGAAAATTATAATTGAAAAGAAATGAGAGTTAAAACATATTCCTTTGTGTTTATTAATAATTATATCATAATTCTTTCAATTTAAATAAATACATTAAAATTTAATTATATATTAATATTTAAAAAACAATTTTATATGCACATTAATATTATAAAAATTTTGAAAGTACTATTAACTGATAATTTTTATTATAGAAACTTATAACATAGAAATGATATTAGATATTTTATATTTTTTAATTAAATTTTATCAATTTTATCATATTAATTATGAATTTTTAAGTTATTATTTATTATAAATAATTTAATTTTTTAAATGTGTAATATTAAATTAAAATTTAATTTTATGTTGTGTATGAATATTTTTAAATTTAAAATATTATAAAATCAAGATTTAATTTTTATTTAATTCAAATTTTAAAATAAAAATATTCATATATTTTGAAATATTAAATTTTTAAAATATTCAATATCAATATTTTAAAACTATTATAATATTATATAAATTAATATCTATGTAAGGTAATAATCTCAATATGTTGATATTGTATTTATCACTTCATTTAAATTTGAGTTATAATCTATTATCAATTTAAAATTTTATTATTTTAAAATTAATTTTATCAATATTTAATATTAATAATTATTAAAATGTATACATAAGACAATAAATATCAATATCAACATCAGAAAGATATAAGTACTTTTAAAACATTTGAAATATATTCATTGTTATATGTGTGTGTGTATACACATGAAATTAAACTAGATTAGATTAGCTTAGCTTAAAACAATGCATAAATTTAAATATATCTAAAATATTTCTATATTATTATTAAATTAGAAATTTATAAATTTTAATAGCTTTATTATAAAAAATTATAATTCTTAATTTTATATTAAATTTTTTACAACAAACAAAGTTATATTTTTATTAAGGGAAACATTATCATATTTGTTATATTTTTATGTCATAATATAATTAATGATATAACTTTACAAATTAAAATAAAAAATTAACTAAGATAAAATAAATAAAAATATCTTAAAATTTATAAATAAAATCAATGAAAAATAAATTTGATATTTTTTTGATAAAATAAAAAAATAGTATTTATTTATATGTAAAATTGTAAAATGATCAATGAGAAATGCATCAATTATTAAAAAATAATTTTAAAAAAAAACTTGCATGTAATATCTTTTTTTCACTAAAAAAAAAGCTTGATAAATTTTAAAACTGAAAGTTTTTTTTTTCAACCTAATTATTGATTGCAATTTTACAAGTTTGATCACCTATTTTTTCATTACTAAATAAAAGATACAATAATTAAACAAATAAGAACTTAAAAATAAAAAATAAATTTACAGACAATACTTTTGCATAAAAAAAAGTTAAATAATTTTGAAATTAAAGAGATTTTTATTTTTTATGTAATTGCTAATTAACGGATAATTCAATTTCAATTTTGTAACATTCCTAATAAATGCATAAAACATTTGAAAATAAATGGTAAAAAAATTTTATTATTTATAAAACATAAAATCTTTTAAAACTAAGGAAAATCAAAGACTAAACAATAAATCCAATAAGTAAAAGGATTCATCTATATATAGAGTGATTAAGATTTTAAGATTAAAAAATTATTATTAATTTAAAATTTGAATATGAATTATAATCAGCAGCTCTACCATTTCAATAATAGATTTATGTTTGATAAATATTACAAATTAATGTAAAAATTAATTTTTTGAAAATAAATGTTAATAAATTCCTTTTTGTGACCTAATTTTCTCTGCAAAAATGACTAAAATCATTAAAAAAAATTTCGACGCTTCTTTACATTGAGAGACAAAAGTACCTCCAAAAGATTATTTGAGAGAAAAAATATCATTTTAGTCATGTTCTTGCTAATTATATATTATGTCATTTGAATCATATTATCTTATCAATTATTACAACGATTTTATCATATTGCTTTAACCATATTATTTTGCCAATTGAGAGATGATGTTTTTGGTAATTTTACTTTGAATAAGTTATTAATTAATTATTAAAAATTATGAAATTTATAACATAAGTTATAAAAATAATTAATAATCATGTTCATATATTTGGTAAAATATTAACAATAAATAATTAATAATCTAATATTTAAATTAAAATATCAAGTGAATCATTAAATTTAATCATGAAATTTAAAATATAAAATCATATAGACAGTTAAAAATTTAATAAAATATCTATAACTTTAAACCAACATGGTAAAAATTTATAAATAATCAAAGAATATATATATATAAGAAAAAAATTAATAAATGATAAAATTTTAGTACCAATAGAGTTTTAATATAAAGATTAAAATTTTTGATATGGTTATCATTAAATTAAACTTTAAATAATTATTATATAAGATTGTTATTAAATTAAAACTAAAAATTATTTATATATATTTATAAAATTAACATTTTCTTTCTTCTTTTAGTTCTCAGTATTTGCTAAATTAATTTAACTTCTTGATTTTCTTATCATCTATAAAAGAAATTGATTTTTGCTTGGTAGGAGATCCAAATTTCACATTATTGATATCAATTATTATATTTTTCTTTTTCATTGTATATCTTTGTAAATTAATTATTATATTTAGAATTTTTGAGGCACTAGTTTTATGCCCATTTACATTTGTTCTCAATTTAAGATATTAATCATATTCATGAGTTAATATTTAATTTAAAATTTTAATTTTAAATAATTTATTAATATTATTATAAATAAAATTTTCAATACATATTAAATATGACAAAATAATTATGCATATTACGTAGGTTTATAACTAATTATACGAAGGTCAAGATATATAGTTTAGGAGATAATAGTAACTTGACAAACCAAAAAAAAATGTTAAAAAATGATTTAAGAAAATAAATTTCATTATAGTTAAATGAAAAACAAAATTTTGATAAATTATGTATTTGTAGAAACAATTTGCAATAATTACAAATTAAGTTTTTTAAAAAACTTTTCAATCTCAATGAATAAGACTTTATAATTTAAATGAGATAATGGGGAGAAAAAAACTTTTTTTATTCATTTTTTTTGTATGAACTTAAATATTAATACTTTTAAAATTTTCAAATTACATCAAAATACAGCATGTACTAATTAATATAAAGTACATAAAATACAAATTAATATAAGAATTTATTTTAAATCTTGTGATTTTCAGTTAAGTTTTTGTACTTTTTTGTGAATCAATTTTACATTCGCAATATTGATTTGGTTTAATTAATTTTTATCATAAAAAATTATGTTAATTCAAAAGTAAAATGATCAACATGGCATGACCACAATGAAATTGATAAGGTTATTTGATTCATCATTAAATTATTAAATTATTAAATATTTATTAATCCATAAAATGAGGGCTGAATTAAAATAGATCAATTGGCTTAAAAATTTATTATTTTTGTAATTAAAGGGAGAATTATTAAAGGTTGTAAAGTTAAGTTAGAGATTAATTGTTTGTCATGCCAAATGATTTAAATGCCTCAATTATACCAAGGCCCTTAATTAATGACATTGACAGCGGATTTTGATTATAAAAATTAATTTGGATCAAATCGTCATTTCAAATGTAAAATTTTAAAAAAATTATTTTAAAAAAACTCGAATGCAAGAATTTAACATGGTATTTGCCCTTAATATAATAGTATAATACCTTAAATAAAAATGTCAAATTTGAAAAAGAAAAAACAAAAAAAAAAAAATTGGCAGGGAAAAGTCTAAACCTGGGTATGTTTTGCAAAATCAAGGATTACAGGGGCCAACGATGCAATTACTCAAAAGACATCAGGAGACTTTCCTGCTCATTTGCCCAAAACCCGAAAAGAACACCTCCTTCATTCGCCCTTTCTCCCTCCTCAATGGAACCCCCAAAACCCCAGTCCATGTAAGCAACTCATGGACTCACCGAGCTCGCCCTCTATGCGGGTCCTGACCCGCCCACCACCTGCACCCATGCTCGCACCGGCGTCCATACCCACTTCCTCTCCGGATCCAGCGCTAGGACCATCCCCGTCTCCATCACAGCCCCGCCCTCCAGACGGCGTTGTCGTCGTGGGTTTCATCTCACAGAGACCCGACGATTCCTCCCAGCTTATCAACCGGGTTCTGGACTCCAATGTGTTCGGGTCGGGCAATCTGGACAAGACTTTCACAGTTGATAAAGAGGAGGTGAAGGACTGGTTTAAGTGCAGGAGGATTAGCTACTACCACGAAGTAGAAAAGGGCATTTTATTTTTGCAGTTTTGCTCCACTGGCTGCCCGGCGTTTGACCAATTATCGGATCCCGTTTCTGGTTTTGATTCGGTTGTGGAGGAGCGCCAGTTCGGTAATCTTCAAGGGTTGCTTTTCATGTTTTCTGTGAGTTTTTTTTTCTTGTTTCTTCTTCTCATAGCTTTGGTTTGTTAATCATTTTTATTTACTCTTTTAATTCGTGGTTAAATGTTTTATTGAACCTTTTTTTTTTTTTTGAAATAACATTTACAATAGAATAGCATTACCATATGAGAAACTGAAATTTTAAGTAAAAGTCTAATCTATTGCATGAAACATTTTGAAACTTTATAAATGAGGTGTGGTTGGTACATAATGGTACCAATTCTTGTTTGCAACAATAATGGATTGTTGCCATTCTTATTATTGTAGAACTGGATATGCAATCTGGAAACATGCACATAGCGTGAAGTTTATTTTCCCCTGCACTGGCTAATAGTCTCGTTTGAATTATTCATGAGCATAGAACAGGAAAATTGGAATGTATCGATGCTATCCTAATGAAAAGTCAGCAAGGGTTACAGCCCTCTTAATAATTTAGTGGAAATGGCTGCTAACATGAAATCTGTAGTTTCTGTGATTTTCTTTTGGTAAATAGCATACCCTAATTGTTTGGAGTTCTATATATTCAAGATTACTGTGTCTGAAGGAAGGCAATATGACACTTGGAGTTTGTGTTTACCTGTAGTTCTGATGATAATCTACCAATCGGCAATATAACTAATTATCATTTATTTAGCAATGCAGGTCTGCCATGTTCTCATATGTATTCAGGAGGGATCACGCTTTGATACTCAAATTTTGAAAAAATTTCGTGTTTTACAAGCTGCCAAGCATGCATTGGCCCCATTTTTTAAGTCTCGAACTATGCCACCATTGCCATCTAGGCCTCATTCTTCATCATCATCACGTCCTTCAGCATCAACACACTCTTCTAACAGCTCTTCTCCAGGTAGAGGTGGTGGCATGTTGAGTCGTAATGCCTCATCTATATCTCTTATGTCTGGATTGGGCTCCTACACATCTCTGTTTCCTGGACAGTGTACTCCTGTCATATTGTTTATTTTTATTGATGACTTCTCAGATATGCCAAACTTCAACTCTAATGTGGAGGAGTCAGCAGAGACCTCCTCCCTTAACCAGTCTCCTAGTCTGAGCAGTCTAGCTAGGCCAACCTTGCCCATGAAAGGTTCTGGTTCAGTAGTTGTGCTAGCTCGCCCTGCAAGTAAATCTGAAGGTGGCTTGAGGAAGAAACTCCAGTCGTCTCTTGAGTCACAAATTCGATTTTTGATTAAGAAATGTCGGACTCTCTCAGGTTCTGAAAGCAATCATTCAGGGTCAAGGAGTGGTGGTGTCTCTAGTTCTTCACCTTTGTTTTCGCTTGATGCTTCAAGGGCTGTTCTTCTGTTAGACAGGTGTACAAATCAAGGAGGTGAGTCTCTCGAGTTTGCTGCTAGCCTTGTTGAAGATATTTTCAATGGAAAAGCAACCTCAGATTATCTTCTGCTCGAAAGCCATAGTCAGAGTGCAAACAAAGAGGACATCTTATCTGTCAAGGAATTCATTTACAGGCAATCTGACATTCTAAGAGGAAGAGGGGGATTGGTCTCTAACACCAATAGTGGCCCAGCCGCTGGGGTTGGTATGGTTGCTGTAGCAGCAGCAGCAGCTGCTGCCTCAGCTGCTTCTGGGAAGACATTTACTGCACCTGAACTGCCAAATTTGGATATATGGTTATCATCTAGTCAGCTCATTCTTCTCGGAATTCTCACTACGAAGCACGGATGTATACATGAAACTGAAGTTGGGAAAAAAAAGCCTCGTCAACGAAGCCTTTTTCCAGCACAGTTGGAAGGGGTTACTTCAAAAGGTACAGATCCCCTTGATGTTGCTGTATCTTGGTTGGAAAGTGGAAAAGGACTGAATACAAAATTTTCAACTTTGTGGTGTGAAAGAGGCCTTCCAGCAGCTAAGGATGTTTATTTGAAAGACTTGCCTGCCTGTTATCCTACTTCTTTGCATGAAGCCCATCTGCAGAAGGCTTTGCATGCTTTTAACTCAATGGTTAGGGGACCTGCTGTACAACTGTTTGCGAAAAAGTTAGAAGATGAATGCACATCCATTTGGAAATCTGGGAGGCAACTTTGTGATGCTGTTAGTTTGACAGGGAAACCATGTATGCACCAGAGACACGATGTTGGGACAGGTGAGTCCCTTTCAGGAGTTGCAGTCAAGCCACATTCTAGTGGATATGTTTTCCTTCATGCTTGTGCTTGTGGGCGCTCACGGAGATTACGGTCTGACCCTTTTGATTTTGAATCAGCAAACATCACTTTCAATTGGTTTCCAGACTGTGACAAGCTTCTGCCTACCTTCCGTTTACCTGAAGTAAGCAATACAGGACCAATTCGACCATCTTCATGGAGTTTGATTCGCATTGGAAGTGCAAGGTACTATGAACCTTCTAAGGGTTTACTTCAGAGTGGGTTCTCTCCCACTCAGAAGTTCCTTTTTAAATGGACAATATTTTTAGAGAAACAGAAAATTCCAATTGGCTTGCCAGGAGGAACTGTTGAACAGGATTCCATTATTAGGCTAAGTACAGACTCCAAGGTTGAGTATGGTGCAGCTTCAGATATAAAGAAGGCTGGTGCCACACAATCGTACTCAGGGGACTTACATACTGGAGTTGTAAATCATAGAAAACCCTCGGAGAACAGCAGTGTTACTGATAACAAAATTAGTTTTGGCAAAGGTCTTCCCAACTTCATAATGAGAAAGCCTTTCTCGGAGGTTGTTGCTGGATCAGCAGGTACAGATGCAGCATTCCCTCCTCTTCAGCAGAGGAAACAACCTTCATCTGGCCAGGAAAAGGTTATTGGGCAGAATAGGCCCAGAGGTTGGAGTGAGGTCCAGGTTCATGCAAATGTAGATCAAGGATCTCAAAGACCTGAAGATATTTCATCTGGTCAGGAGACTTTAAATGGGATGATTAGTAGTAATGGCTGCATAGGTACTGATCCTGTTTTACAGATAGGTAGTAATGTAGTTCCTGTCAATATGAATGGTGGCGAAAAGGTCAGGATGAACCCTGTTTTAAAGCATGCAACAGTGTATTTTGGCTTTGAGCATGAGTGCCCTTATGGTCACCGCTTCTTATTGAATCCAGAGCATCTCAGTCAACTTGGATCCTCATACTCAGTGCTAGAAGAATCTCCTGTTCATAATACTTCAGAATCTTCCAATCATGCCATTGATCCTCCTAAGTTGGATAAGAATGCTGGTTATGGTAAACTCCATCGAAAATCAAACAGGACACCATCTGCAGTGAACAAGGTGAAAAGTTCGGATAAGCCGAAACAGGTGATGGTGCGGAAAAGTAATCCATATGCAAATGGGTTTGTACAGCTTTCAGGACCTGGGAAGGAGCAGAATCAGACATCTGTTAGTGTTGCAGCTCTCCCCAATTCTGTAAAAGATCTTGAACTACACCCTCAGTCTATTAACGTTGACGATGGTGGATGGGCCCTCTACATGTTGAATAGAAATTTACCAATATACATGAATTGTCCGCATTGCAAGTGTGCCCAGAAGGATTCTTCAATTACTAAATTTGCTGGCACGGTATCACAGCTTCAAAGAATTTTTCTGGTACGAAATGACACCAATGTCTTATGTCCTTTTATTCTTTTTAACTGTTTGGTGATGGTTTGAAGTAGGCCATCAATTTAGTTATTATGCTTCTTGATGCCAACATTTATTCTATTCACATGACTTTTATGTTGCTCCTTTCTTATGTTGTCAAATAACCGTACAGCTTGTATCAAGAAACAACTATTGCTCCTCTTTGATGCCTGTTCAATTTTGCATAATTTTGGAAACTTCATTTTTCAGCTAGTATGAACTAGGTAAACTCACTGAGCATTGGACTCTTTGCAGTCTTCTTGTGAAGTATTTGTCTACCAAGTGATCCCTCTTGTGTCATATCGTGAGCTGCTTTATGCTTGAAGGCATATTCTAAAATATATGGAATACTTTTCATTGGGCTTTGTGTTAAACTGTGAACTGCTTCATGCTTAAACATTGTGTATGTTCCTCTTTGACAGTTTATTGATTTGAAGATAGGTTGTAAGCTAGAGCTTATTTCTTCATACTTGAAATCTGCAATACCTTCTATGATTTGAAGTTTTCTTTTGTAAGGTTGAAACTTTCTTGTGCATTTAATTACCCAAAAGCATAATTGGTAAAATTTGCTTTCAGGTCACACCTTCATTTCCTGTAGCATTGATGACATGCCCAGTTATACAATTTAAGGTACCTTTCACTCCTCTAGCGAATGCACTAACGAGGTCTATATCTTTCAACAATGCATACATTAAAATTGTTTTATTTAGTTATTTTATTTTATATTTTCTGTAGAAGCTTCTAGAATTGCTTGTGCATAAGTTACTTGCCTTTCCTTTTATCTGCAATATGCCTGTGTGGTGATATCTAAAGCTCTCATGTAATTCTGGATCTGCATTTGGCAGTAGATTCTGGAAGATTTGGATGGTAAACTATTTACAGTTAATCTCTAACAAATCAGATCAAATTGCACCTTGAATAAAGTAATTTTGTTTTTTTTTTTTTAATCTTGTAATGTTAATCTTTACTTGACAACTACAGTATGACTGATAGAAAGGTTTTGTTGATAGCATGGATAGGGCTACTCACTAGAATTTGGTTAGGAATTGACGGAATCTTAACCTGGAATAAATATGATATGAGATCCGCACTGTTTTCTTAAATGAACTTGCCAAATAATGGAGTTGAAAACTCTTGGATATCTTATTGTTGACATTATGTTGGTTAGCTTTCATTGTATGTGTTGAAGCACAGATATTTGTTATGTTCTAAATCTCTTACTTCAGGAATCCTGCCTACCTCCATCAGTTCCAGATCGTGAGCAAAAATTACAGTTCAACCTTGGATGTCCAGTGATCTTACCACCAGAGAGCTTCCTTACCCTTAGACTACCATTTGTATATGGTATACAACTGGAGGACGGAAGTTTGCTTCCCCTTAACCCTTTTGAGCAAGAACCAGAAGCAACTGCCTGGATTACTAAAGGCACAACATTGCAGGTTATGTCCAAGGGAAGCAGTCTTGATGAGAAATTGCAGTCATAGACAACATTTTTTGAGCTCTACATTGCCCATTACAGTGATTTAAGTCCCCTGCGAATTTGTAAAGGCAGAATCATGTGACCAGATTCATCTAAGCCACAGGTGATGTTGACTATTCAAGTGATGCGAGTGATTGTTTTTTTTTTTTTTCTGTGATATAAGTTATTGGAGAATCCTTCTTTCTTACAATGTATTAATCTGTTGTGCTTTTGATCTTTAGATGTGTAATATATTTGTATTGGCTGTGAGATTTTTCTGAGTTTCTTTATTTCATATATTTTTCTTTGCTGAAAGAACGCATGCAACTTTAAGAAGCATGTATGTAAAGATGGATATGAGTTGAAATTTGATGAATGCTTTGTTAAAATAAAATATTGTCATCATCAGAGGTTGTAACTCTAGCTTGCGCTAAATGGGAAGACTTCTGTGAAGTTGATCCCAGAAGTTATTGATTATGGATTTATTATGTTCATTGGGGCTCAAGTCTACAAGGTTTGTTTCAGTGGTTATGTTATCCAGTTAGAACTTTTAAGCTTCTAACTTATGAGTGGATATGTATATACTAGCAGCTATTGGAATTGAAGCTTGTGATGAGATGTATATGCATTGCTTTTTTGCTCATTGATTAATGATACCCTTCAGTTTAAACATGAAACATATGATTTGATTTTTTGTATGCAGTGCTATGGTTTTGTGGATTGTTGATACCATGCATTTGATGACTGCATCTAGATGACGAAGAATTTGAGAATGCCCAACTATTGGCAAGTATTTTGCTTTATCTACTTCATCTCAATATGGATTTTGCTCGTCTCATACTGGTTGGCTGCTTGTAGATCAATTTGTTATTTGGTCCTCCAGGTAGCCAGTGCATCTAGGAGGAGCTTCTTGATGCTGGTATGTTCTTTATGTCTTTCCTATTTCCCTCTTTCACATGCAATTATGTTCTAAGGAATAAATCAGCAAAGTTTGAATTGAACCTCCGATTTGAAATCCATTATAGGACTTTTAAGTGAATTTGGACTTGGAATTAAATTGCAACTCTAAAGGGTTAATTTCCACTAATTTGATTCTGCAGGCTCTCACAAACACTTCCATGGTTGCACATATATACACAGTAGATGTCCATGTACTCACTTATGGTTAATTCATGCATACTTCGGATGCCTTCTTTTCTTATTGTTTTTGGAAGGATGTAGATTGAAAGGCTAGATCAGAACTTGCATTCTCTTGTTATTGAGAATCAAAACTGTGCACTGCTGGTTGTTAATCATCTCATCAAAAGCAGAAAAAAGTTTTCTAATTTGTCTACCTATTTCTTGCAGTCAATTGGTGGACATGAACATAAAAACATGAATCTCCACACCAGTTTCTTGTGGCTGAAAGCATGCTGATCAGATCTGTCTGGGTTACATGAGAAGCTCAGTCATGCAACTTTCAAAATATGATACATCATTCAACTTTTGCTGCTAATTGGCCTCGGCTCCTCTTATCAAAACAGGGTAATTCGTTCTTGAGACGCTTCATGCCTCCTAGGTTTTGACCAAGTTACATGTCATTTTATCGATATCATACAAGTTTAGCACATACTTGTATGAAGTGCCTACACATTACCATCATCGAGAATCGTTGCATTTGCTTATGCATCAACTAATCACTTCAATGGAGACTGGTGGAAAGTAAGCATGCTGTGTTTAGGTTTCTTGATATATTTATGGAGATGAAATTGTCACCCTGTTTGTTGAGGCCTACTTGTTGATTGGCGATTAGGGTTTGTAGAATGGAGTTAAGAATTTATACAGGAAATTCCTATCTGTAATCAACACAGTATTTTACTGTATACCTTCCAATTTGTATCTTGATGACCTCTGCCAGAACCCCAACACTCTTAAAGATCAAGTTGGTTAGTGAATATGATTAGATTTTGTCAAAGTTGATTAATATTTATGGGATAAATAGTTAGATTTGATGTCTTCTAGAAGAATTAAGTTTATTTTAGTAATTTGATATATCTTAATTTTTGAGTAAAAATTTTTTAAATTTTATTATATTAATGAAAATAAATTTCATTTTCTAAAAACAAATACTGAAAAAGGGTTTGATATTTTCTAGGATTGTTTTAGTTTTGTTTCTACATATAGCTCTATCTAAATTGTATTTGATTAAATTATTTTTTAGATTATGATATTTTATTAATCTGAATTGTGTTGAGGTTTGAAGTGGTGTGATATATGATATTTTATCGAAAGAAATGATATATATTTTTTTAATTTTTGTACATTTTAATATAGTAAAGAGTAAAAATTATTTAAAATTTAAAATTTTATTTTAATTTTAATATTGATTTTTAAAATATATTTAAATAAATTTTAATTTATTAATTTTATTATTGAAATGTTTGAAAAATTAATCAAATGAATTTTGTATTTCATTTAATTTTATTTTTCAAGTTATTTTGTTAATGATTTTTTTTAATTCTTAAAAATATAATTTTTTTAAAAAATATTTTTAATATTAAAAAATAAGTTAAATTTTGTCATAAAATATTTTTAATTTAAATATTTTCAAATTTTAAATTTTTAATAAAATTTAATTCGATTAGATTAAGATTTATTTGTATACTAATTAAAGAAAAAATATGGATTTTAACTAACTTTTACTCTATAACAAATTATCAAAATGTTTTTCATCCTTTCTTTGGGAAAAAAAATATATTCAACATATGCAGATAAGAGGAAGATATTTGTCCCTAACTTATCTCTTTTACTGTTCTCCAATGTGCAAGAAACTGAAAACCATTAACAAATCCTAAAGAACTCAATCGAGTCTGGCATGCAATAACTGTTTCAGCCACAAAGAAAGTTAAAGCAGCTTTCTTAAAAACCAACAGAACATGGATAGGATATTGCTTTCTGTCTTTGACAGTCTGGTAACAAATGCCGCGTTAAGAAGATATAGCTCGACTCTCCCGCCACCAAATAATTTTGTTGCAGCCTTTCAAACAGTTACAATTACTAGAAATCAGTTGGGAGATTCACATCAGCAGAAAGCTAAACAAATTAACACCATGCAAGCTATTCTAATCCCATCTGGATATAAATTGCATTTGAATTGGATAATCTTCTTCAATCGTCAAACCTTCTTCATCATCTTCTTATCATAACAACGATGGCATTGGACACGAGTGGCAGAGAATGCATCTTGCTTCCAGCCTTCGTGAATTCATTTGGTGTATGGGAGAATCTGTTTGATCCTCGACGACAAGGGAAGAAAATCTGGGATTATTCACTGCCACTTCTCGAGATGTTCATCGTTGTTATCTCTTTCTCCTGGCAATTCCTTCATTTCTTCCTCAAGCATCTTGGATTCCTCAAGTTCACTTCACAAATGATCGTGCGTGCATGCCTTCTCTTCTTCTTATTAATTTCTTCTCATTTGATAATAACTTAAACGAAGGCTTATCGTTCTTTCGATTTGTTTATCTTTGTTAGTCTTGAATTTGGCATTAAAGGTTTAATTTTGTTCATCGTTGTTATGAACCAGGCTGGTTTCCTTCTCAGTTTCATAACGTTGGACCAGAGATCAGGCAGCGTGTTCTTTCCTGAGGACTACAGGAAAAATGTAATTGGTACAATGGGGGCATTTGGATACACAATGTTTTGGTTTCTTATGGGAGTGAAAATGGACGTGGGTATGATCTTCGCAACCGGAACAAAAGCCATGGCCATCGGAGTTTCCTCTGTGTTAGGTCCTTTCTTGCTTAGTTCCCTCTTCTTCTGGAAAAAGATCAGCGAAACTGGTTCAGCCGGAAAGAACTGGATCGGCGAGAACTTGATGGCCGAAGACATGGTAGTCATACCAATCCAAAGCATCGGCGCATTCCCAGTCATTGCAAGCCTTCTCATTGAACTCAAAATCCAAAACTCAGAGCTCGGTCGCCTGGGACTAGCGGCGGCGGTAGTCAGCGACTTGCTCGGTGTCTCCCTTGCCGTGCTTCTGAACTTGGGCGTTTTGACTTACCAATCAACCAAGAAGGCCATGTACGACGCTGCAGCAATGTTGACGTTCTTGATCTCCATTGCATTTCTGGTTAGACCTGCCATGCTTTGGATAGTCAGACAAACACCGGAAGGCAAGCCTGTTAAGGACATATATATTTACAGCATCATCGTTGGTGTTTTCATGGCCGGTGCTTATCTGGCTTTGTTCGATCAGTTTCTTCCCTTTGGTCCCTTCATCTTCGGCTTGGCTGTCCCCCATGGACCGCCGTTAGGAGCTGCGTTGACTCAGAAGTTCGAGAGCTTCACCATAGGTGCCTTCTTACCTTTCTTCGTCGCTACTTGTGCGATGAAGGTGGAAATGACCAACGGATTGGACAAAGACGCTGTATTTCTCGTCGCGGCCATATCTTTGATCAAGTTTCTGTCAAGTGTCATACCTGCGTTGGTGTCGAAGATGCCCGTCTGGGACGCTATAGCTCTGGCCATTGTTATGAGCCACAAAGGAATCGTGGAGCTCTCAGCCTACGCGTTTGCTTTAGACCAAACCGTAAGTCTTCTTAACTTCGATGCAATCTCATGATAATGGCTTGAACATCGATTTTAACATGCTTTCTTTCTTGATCGATTTGCAGACGATCAAGCACAAAACATTCGCGACTGTTGCGATCTTTATTATGTTGAATTCACTTCTGTCGCCGATTCTCTTGATTCTGCTGTATAACCCTAGAAGGAAATTTGCAGGGTATCAGAGAAGGGACATGATTCATTTGAAAGCCAATTCTGAGCTAAGGATTCTGGCTTGTATTCACCAACCAGATAACATAACGCCCATGATTAACCTGCTTGATGTTTCATGTCCAACCAGAGAGAACCCTATAGCTGTTTATGTTCTTCATCTTGTCGAGCTCATCGGTCAAGCCTCCCCTATCTTCATATCCCACCAGATGCAGAGCAGAAAAGTCGGCAACAATTCCTACTCCGACAACGTAATCATCTCCTTCAATCAATTCAAACGAGACCGATGGGGTTCAGTCCATGTGAGTACCTTCACGTCGATCTCAGCCCCCAAGCAAATGGACGAGGACATCTGCATGCTTGCCCTTGACAACCTCACGTCGATAATCGTCCTCCCCTTTCATCGGAGATGGTCCGTTGATGGATCCACAATTGTATCAGATAGCAACATGATAAGAACCCTAAACTGCAATGTCCTCGAGAGGGCGCCTTGCTCTGTCGGGATCCTCGTCGATCGGAGCCGTCTCGGACGTAGAACCACAAAGGATGCGGTCGATACGTCCTATCAAGTCTGCATGATCTTCTGCGGTGGCAAAGACGACAGAGAGGCTTTGACGTTGGCTAAACGAATCGCAAGAGACTCCAGACTCAACTTGACGGTGGTCCGCTTCATCTCCATGGATGACACCGGTGTCACCGACTGGGACACGATGCTTGACTCTGCAGAACTGAAGGACGTTAAGCAGAACAACGTCAGCGAGGAGTACGTGATATACATAGAGGAGATGGTAAAGGATGGAACGGAGACTGCGACGGTGCTTCGTACGATGGTGCAGGAGTATGACTTGTTGATAGTTGGCAGAACCAGCGGCATGAATACGTCTTTGACGAAAGGCCTTGAAGAATGGACTGAACTTTCCGAACTGGGTATCATCGGAGACCTGCTTGCCTCACCGGATCTTGATAGCAAATGCTCCGTTTTGGTGGTTCAGCACCAGAAACACATGACCTAGCTGCCTCTAATGAACTGCTTAGGTGTAAGAAGAAAATTTTTAGGGTTCATCTTTATGTTGTTTTTCTTACTGCTTTTTATACTAAGTTTATCTGAATCCCTCCTTACCATGTACAGAATCTCCTTTTTTTAAAAAAAAAATAAATAACATTCAATTAATTATTTGCTTAAAACCCCAAAATAATCAATTTATCATCAATGAAAATCTATGCAATAAAAAAAAGTAAATTATACTATGTTGATTTACATTTAATAATGCCTCGTTTTAAGGACCATAAAAATGGACCGTCAAGCCTCACACCCATAAAAAATATGTTACATAAAATTTAAACCCATCTTAATCACATATTTTTTAAAATAAATTTTATTTATTTATAAAAAATTAAAAAATAGTCTATCAAATTTTGTTTTAAAAACTCTTTAGAATTCCAAGTATATTTCAAGTTTTTAAATATTTTTTTTAAAAAATGAAAAAATCAATAACGGATTAAAACATGGCATTACTGCATTTTCTGGTTTGAAGACATAAATTAATCAAGATAATATAAATTCTTTTTTTTAAGAAGACTGTATTATGTGCATATACTCTCAAGAGTCAAATCATGATTTTTTATGTTTTTAATTAAATTATGCTTTTTAAAATAGTTTTATATAAATCTTAATTTTTCAATTTAAATTAAATTAAAGTTTATTTAAAAATTAAAAATACTTTATAATTAATTTTAAGTTAAAATTTTTTATTGACATTAAAAAAATTCAAATTACTATCAGAAAAGAATTTAAAATATTTTTTAATAAAATTATACTGTTAAAAATTATAAAATAATCATTAGAAGAAATTTATTCAAATTTAATGGATTTTGTTTAAAATGAAGTGTAGAATCTGTTTGACTAATTTTTTAAAGTATTTTAATAATAAAAATATCATTAATTTTTTACCAAAATCTAATGTAAATTACATTAATAAAACAAAATTTTATTGAAAAAATTTTAAAAATCAAAATTTAATTAGAGAAAAAGAATAAAAGCCAAATTTTAAAATAATTTTTTCTTAAAATTTATCTTACAAAGATAAATATGATGTTACTTAAAAGAAAAATAAAAGTAAGCCCTTTGTCAACAACTCTTCTGCTTCTTCTTCTTTTTTTGGAGAGATAATGGTTTTGATTGTTCATTTTTTTCATTTAATTTGATTTAATTATTGATAGTAACGTGACAGTTGGTCTTTCAGTTGATGATGGTTGGATCAGGTGTTCTGCTGAAGTAATGAACCAGCTTCATTTGCATCACTTTGGCTTGAGCAATTGTATTCGGACTGTACCCAAAGGTTATGAAAATATTTCTGTTTGACTTAAATCGTGCTTGGAAATTAAGTTGGATTCTTAGGATAATTTATCTTTTTCCTTTTCGTTAAGGAACCTTCTTAAGTTAATGAAGAGAAATGGCTTTGTTTTCAGTTATAGTGTGATGGTGATTGGTGAGTACGTGGTGATGAGAACGCTAGAAACTCGAAAGGAAATCTTGGATAAGGACGATCACTTTCACAAACAGAGCATGGATGGCTTTTCTTGGATTTGGTATATGTGTCTGGAACGCGGTGTTGGATGATCCACTGTTTAGCAAGAAATTCGCTGAAGGTCTGTAAATAGCCATTACTAGAATTCAGTTGACAGAGAAAACTACTATGGAAGTTGTTGGGTTAGCTGTCTCGCTTTAAAAAAGTTCGTTTTACCGATTTCCTATCTTCATTTGTTTCGATTTCTTTTTTCTTTCTTCCTTTTCTCTTGATTTTGTCTCAGGGTCAACAATGGTGACGGATGCCGAGGGCAGGGAATGCGTCATTTTACCAGCATTAGTCAATTCATATGGCGTGTGGGAGAGACTGGATAATTCTGCAGGAGGGACCAGAACTTGGGAGTATTCGCTGCCCCTTTTGGAGATATTCATGGTTATGATTTCTGGTCTCTGGCAATTCTTTTATTTCATTCTCAAGCCTTTGGGTTTACCAAAGTTCACCTCGCAAATGATTGTATGTGCCCTGTTGCTCTCTCTTAATTCTCTTGTGTTTATGTTGAATTAGATTATTGCTTTTCTTTAAAGCTTAAACTGATTGATTAGGGTCGAAAACATGTAAAGAATCACATAATAGCAGAAGGTGACTGTATAAATTCCTGAAAGAGCCTGAGCTGAGAAGAAATGATCTAAAGTTTGAATGTTTTAGCCTGTTTACATTTTGTTTATTTAAGATAGACATAATGTGGGTTGTCAATTGTTAGATTTGTTGGTGGTTTGTGTTAAACAGGCTGGGATATTCCTCAGTATGGCAGTGTTTGATGACAGAAATAGCACTAAAGATTTGTTCTATCCTGAGGACTACAGGCGAAATGTAGTTGGTACAATGGGTGCATTTGGTTACATGATGTTTTGGTTTCTCATGGGAGTGAAAATGGATTTGGGTATGATTATTAAGACAGGAAAAAAAGCCATGGTGATTGGGTTTGCCTCTGTGTTGGCTCCGACGCTACTTGGCATGCTCTTCTTTTGGACGAGGGTAGAGGAACGTTTACCCAAAGACAGTTCACATAGTCTTGGTGAGCACTTGACTTCCCAAGATATGGTTGTGATAGCAATTCAATCACTCTCAACATTTCCGGTAATAATTATTCTCTTAGTCGATCTTAAGATCCAAAACTCAGAGCTTGGTCGACTGGCATTATCTGCAGCAATGGTCAGTGACATGGTCAGTGTGGTCTTCACAGTGGTTTTCAGCGTGGGCAGAGTTACACTCAAATCAATAAAGACAGCTGGATTTGATGCTTTAGCAGTGCTTGCATTCATTATTTGGGCTGCAGCATTGCGCCCAGCAATGTATTGGGTCATTAGGCACACACCCGAAGGCAAGCCTGTGAAACGTATATATATTTATGGCATACTTGTGTTGACGTTTGCGTCTGCAGCATATTGGGCTCTTCTTGGTCAGTTTATTGCCTTTGGTCCTTTCATCTTAGGCTTGGCTATACCACATGGACCACCACTGGGAGCAGCTCTGACTCAGAAGTTCGATTCTTTTGTTTCGGGTATCTTGCTACCTTTCTTCGTGGCTACTTGTGTAATGAAGGTAGATATGAGAGAAGGTCTGGAAGTTGATGATTCACCTATCATCTTTGTCACATTTGTGCTTAAATTTGTGGCAATTTTGTTGCCGGCGTTGATGTTCCAGGTGCCCTTTACAGATGCTTGTGCTCTTGCTGTTGTTTTGAGCCACAAAGGCATTGTTGAGCTCGGCAGCTACACTTTTGCTTTAGAAGAAAATGTAATTCCATTTCCTAAATTGGAAACTTCCATCTACTGCTTTCACAGTTTTGTGTTTTCTAATATTCTTCTGGTGAAATTTGCAGGCAATCAGCAGGAGAACTTTTGGGACTGTGACATGTTACATTTTGGTGAATTCATTCATTGTGCCTATGCTCGTAAAAGTACTGTATGATCCTTCAAGGAAATATGCAGGCTACCAGAAGAGGGACATTATTCACTTGAAACCGAACTCCGAGCTACGGATTCTGGCTTGCATTCACAAACCTGATAACATAACCCCAATGATTAACCTGCTTGAAACATCCTGTCCGAGGAGAGAGAGCCCTATAGCTGTTTATGTTCTTCACCTTGTTGAGCTGATTGGTCAAGCCTCCCCAGTCTTCATATCCCACCAAATGCAAACCAGAAAAGTTGGCAGCCATTCCTACTCTGATAATGTCATCATTTCTTTCAATCGATTCCAGAGAGAATTGTGGGGTTCGGTTACTGTGAATACATTTACATCAGTCTCTGCCCCTAAGCAAATGCATGATGACATATGCATGCTTGCCCTTGACAACCTCACATCAATGGTACTCCTCCCTTTCCATAGGAGATGGTCTATTGATGGATCCACTGTTGTGTCCGATGACAACATGATGAGGGACCTAAATTGCACAGTCCTTGAAAAGGCACCCTGCTCTGTTGGGATCCTTGTTGACCGCCGTTTTGGACACAGAACCTTGAGGGAATCGTCAGATACATCCTATCAAGTCTGTATGATCTTCCTTGGTGGCAAAGACGACAGGGAGGCTTTGAGCTTGGCCAAACGGATGACAAAAGACCCTCGAATCAGCTTGAGTGTGGTGCGTTTCGTTTCTGAAGATGATAATGGTGTCAGAGACTGGAACAAAATGCTCGACTCTACGGAGTTGATGGATGTTAAGCAGAACACTGTTGGTGAAGATTATGTGATATACATTGAGGAATTGGCTACAGATGGAAGAGAAACTGCATTGGCTCTTCGAACAATGGTGCATGAGTATGACATGTTTATTGTTGGCAGAGGCAGAGGAAGAGAAACCCCGCTGACAATGGGCCTTGAAGAATGGAGTGAATTCCCAGAGCTGGGTACCATTGGTGACCTGCTTGCCTCACCAGATCTTGATAGCAAAGCCTCTGTATTGGTGGTGCAGCACCAGAAACATATGAACTAGCCAGCATCCATGACCAAGAAATCTGTATATAGCAAACACTACTCAATTGTTCATCCTGAGGTGATCAACTGAAACGGCATTACCAGTCAAATCATTCCCCCCAGGCTGTATGGAATCCAGCCAGCAAGGAAGGCTGCTTAGCTTCCTATGAAGAACACGGATGTGGAACAAATTCTGTGGCTGATTCTCGCAAGATTCAGGGATAACGGGCAATCATCCTCTTCTGACCCAAGTGTCTAGTTGATGAGGATTTAGATTTTACATGTATCATTCTGTAGTTGTCCAAGAAATCTTTCATTTTTTTTTTTTTGATAGGAAAACATGAAGAGAAAACTTGTAAATTACCAGGCAATGGTGCTTGTTCTGTAAATTCTAATTTAATTAGAAAATCTTCTAGTTGCCAATATCAATTCAATCATTTCTTGCTTTTATCTTCTGCATTTTTCTCATCATAGGCCAGATTTTGAATATCTTTAATAATTCCTTAGCAGCGACATTAACATTAAATAGCATAGCATAAACTATTATGATTCGGGTTTTGAATAAGAATTCACAACTGCAAGTGGGTTAATTAGAGAACCCTAAAACTGTATAATGAACATCTGAAATCTGTCAAAAATGAGTTTTATTTAGACTTTACTCAAAATAGAAGATCCACATCTGTTCTAGGTTTCCCAAGTCATGAACCACATTAATCTAGATTTTCCGCGAGGAATTTTCTTTTTTTTTTTTTTCGGGTGAACAAAATCAAATTATTAACACATAAAAAAATAATATTTAATTTCATGTTCAAGAATTATTTCCCATTCACACCCAATTCAAGCATAATATTTCTTCTTTAGCCTTTTAACATTTTTAAATCGTCCTGTTTTATGCCATGCTATTAAATCATCACAGGCTCTATTTGCAGTTTTATTAAATCATAATTACTTCTAATCATAATTAAATTAGGCTAAAAGAAGCCGATTGACCAAATGTATTAATATTAAACTCAATCGGGTAAACTACATAGGATTAAAAACTCCTTATCAATTATCATTCCTCCAGAAACTCTTCATCGGATCCAGAATCAGTTCCATATGGTCAAGTAGATAAAGGTGTAATGAATTCAAATCCTTGGTTTAGAAGAGCACCGCTCACCCACAGCTTCAAATTCGGCAAGTTCAAACCTTGTTCGCAGTCGTTTACCTGTTTTAATAATCATAGTCACTCATCAATTAAACTCATATACTAAAAGCTATATGTAGCGAAAACCATGTTAACAAGAAAAAAAAATATATAAATATTATTAATGTCTGATTTTCTTGTATTAAATCTTAATTTTTACAGAAAAATTTTTATTATTTGAATTGTTTTTCATAGTTCTAAAATGCTTACGATATATAGAAAGTTAAAATTCTATATATTATTTAATAATATAATTTCAAAATCTTATAATTTTTGGACTGTGAAATCTGAAAACTTGATACATTTTCAGTAATTACGTCAAGACATTCATAGATATAATAATAAAGAAAAAAATATGCTTACGTTTAGTGTAAATGCTAATAGGAATTTGTCTGTGGTAGTAACCAAATTGGAGTTTTGGACATGGAAGCTTGTAAGTGACTCAAGAGCCTTGTAAAGAGAAGCTGCAATCCCTTCTCCTTTGTTACACACCAATCTCACATAGAACTCCCCCTCATGCACTTGAAACAAATCCATCTGCAAAATTATACCCAAAAAATTATAAGAATTAATTAATGTTAATTGATGCTTATGACTTAATTAATTTATCCAATTAAAAGTTGGATCTCAAGACTTAAACGTTTTGTTTAAATTTTATATAATATCTATTAGCAAATTATTGTCACCTAATGAGAGAGTGTAATAAGACCTTTTACGTACCAATAATGTTCATAGAAGTTTTTATTATTATAATTAGTGTGGAATTAATTGTCATTAATTTATAGTAACCTGAAAGATCTTCTTGCAAACTGGGTAATTGTTCCGTGCAGCTTGAATTTTCTTGGCATTTTCCATTGATTCTTGGTATCTTTCAGCTCCTATTAAGGATGATTCAAGACCTGCAATCTCAACTTTCAGCTTCTTGGCCTGCATTTGCAGCTCTTGCACATACAACACAGCATCCCCAACAATGGATGCCTTGTCCATCTGCACATTTCAAAAATTCATCACCTCATCACAAACCCTAATCACAGAAAGTCAGGTTTAACTTAGGGGTTAAGACAACTTAAGATCATCTAATAAATTGGCATCAGAATCCAGGTTTCAACTGGGTCAGTCCAATAATCAAGAGAAGCGGATTGTTACTCTTTCAATTTATGACCAGATTATTATGTCGGTTGTGATGAATTTAGTGTTATGGGTTGGAGAAAGCCTTGTAGAAAAGGATGGTCTTTATGACATTCAGAGTTGATCGATACCTTAGTAATGTTAGGAACCAAAGAACGCAAAGCGTAGAGCTTCTCCTTCATCCGGCCTCTCCTCCTCCTCTCCGAGATCAAAGTTCTCGACCTATCAGCTTTGTTCTTCCTCGCCGACATTGACGTCCTCGTCGTCCCGTTGGTCACCGTCGTAGTCGTAGCGGAAGAATCCTCCTCGTCATTATCTTCCTCCCCAAACTTCAACTGCCCATCGAAACCAGGCAATGCATGGGCAACAGCGCACCCAGGATCAGACACTAACGTGTTCGAGACATGAAACTGGAAGCCATCCCCCGGACCTGGACAGAACTGGTTGTCGAAGAGACATGCATTGGTAAAATCAAAATCAAAACCAGCTGCAGGGTCTTCGCTTTCTCCTCTAATCAGGTTGACGAACTGATCAAAGTTGGGATCCTCGATGAAATCGTGAAACTCGAATTCGGTGATATGAGCTAAAGGGTTTTGGGCTGCAATGTCCATGGCTGAGAAAGTTTACTAGAGGATTCATAGGGTGACATAGAACATTACGGCTAACTAGGGTTTATATAATTTTGAAACAAATAGAATCAAATTCAAGAAGTTCTTGCTACGAAGGATTGGAAAGAAACTAAAGTAATTAAAAATGATAATCAACCCAAACTGGTTATCACCTGAACTAGATAGTTCATTCATGTCTCAACCTTTCAAATTAATTATTTTTTCATATAATACATCTTCTTCATCAACATAATTACTGTCACTAATCTTCTTAGGGTTTTGTAGCCTGAGATTCTCTGTAATAATATATTCTTTGTTTTCTATTTATGTAAATAGTCCTCTTCAATCTTCATTTTCAACTGTGATGTAGACATAGGTGGTATTTCTGATAGATATTCCTGTAAAAATATATACAATTTATTAATTTCTTTCATCCATGCTTTGATCCGGTGTAAGTATACTTAGAATTCATATTATTTATTGATTTGACTTTTGAAATTTAATGAATAAGTAGATCGATGTTTCGTATCAATTTGATGATCTTGTGTTGCAGGAATCATTCGGGCAGTGAAAACCCGGCTATGTTCATCGTCGATATATATATTAGCATAAGCTATGGAGAATCGAACAAAATCATATATTATATGTTACATATAATTAATTAAACTGTTAATGGCCCGGCGTGAACGGAATCTAGATCGAATATTTTTGTGACGATTAGTGTTAATATTAAGATAATAATTGTGATAATGAGATGTTTAATTACTAAAGAATAAGACATGTTATTGTCTAGATGCTGTTGATCCATATGCACTTATCTGTCTAATAAAATTTTTAACTAAATGAAAGCTATGAAAATACTTGCACAGAGTGAGGGATATGCTGAAATAGCCCTCCTCGTGTTCCCGTGCATCCTCCATTGATTTGGGTGTCTTGGGGACTTGAAGCTACTGATCTTCACTTGGAATGACACTGGCATATATTTGATCAAACAGAAAACAAATTTCAGAAAAAAACAAATTTCATATGTAATCATATTATTATTAGAGTGATTGAATATTAACCCATTTGATAAATCATGTTTTATGTTGGTAAAGAATCTCATATAATCATAATTAACATATTACAATCGGTTATATAATACTAAAATTAACTCAAACATAGTTAAGATATTAATTTATTAACTTCATTTTATTTTAAAATAAATGATTAAAAAAGAAATAAAAATTTTCATTCCAATAAAAAAAATTTACTAAAACTAAATTAATCATTTCATTATAATTAAGTAAGATGAAGTATTGATTAGAAGCTCAAAACTAAATACTAGTTAGTTTGAATCATTAAAAATAATATTTAAAGTTAATTTTAGGATTAATTATGTTAAAGAATTACATTTTAGTCATGATTTTAAATTTCATCTTAAAAAATTATATTTATTTATGATTTATATTTTTATTAAATTTTTAATATGCGGCTTTTGTCTACAATTTCATTAACATTAGTAATTTTGTAGACACATATGAGATATATGTGATTTTTTATTCATGCAATTACTCCAACATTCTTTAAATATTATCGAAATAAATAAAATATTTTTTCGCATCAAACTCTTAGCAATAATATATAAAAAAATAAATATTTAAAAAATTAAAAAAATAAATAAATTTATTTTGATAATATTTAAATGGATGTTAGAATAATTATATGAACAAAAATCATGTATACATGTGTAAAAATCATTAATATTAATAAAAGTTATAGACAAAAGTCTCATATTGAAAATTTAATAAAAATATAAATATCAAACAAAAATAATTTTTTATATTTTTAACTAATGAAATATTAAAAAACAAACCAACTAACAAAAACAAAGCAAAACTTACTGATCTAATAAGTTCTAAAAAGATCTAAATAAATCCATCACAAAACCTCCATAAAAATAAAAAGAAAACATATATAAAGAAAATTTACCTATCAAATTAAAAATTAAATAAATAAATATGGATAACTAACTTGAGTTGCTTGCCACCGTGAAAGACGTTAAAAATCATAAATATTTTTAAAAAATTAATAATAAATGTGAAAATAAATGTTATATATGAGATTTATTTTTCTTTCTAACAAACTTAATTTTTCACAAGTTTTTTAAATAAATTTTGATATATTAATTTAAATATAATTAAATTTTATTAAAAATTAAAAACTAAATATATTTAAATTAGAAATTTTTTTACCACAAACTTTGATTTAAAATTTTTTTAAAATAAAAAATATTTAAGATACCATAAAAAACTTAAAACCTTTTAAGTATTGACAACATTTTTAAAAAATTATATTATCAAAAATTAAAAAAAAAAAAAGCTCGTGAGTCAAAAATTATTCAAATTTAAAAGATAAAACGCGAATCAAAATTTAATTTGAACATAATCAATATATTAGAATTATTTAAAGACTTTACAAAAATCAAAAATTATTTTAAAAAAATAAACTTCAAGATTTTATGTGATATTTATACCAAATTTAAATAAAAAAATAGTAAAAAAATATAATTAATTTTATAACTTGTGCTTGATTAATTTGTGGTAAGATTTTTTATTTCCATCAAATATTTTGAAATATAATTTTTAGCAAATAAATATATGAAATTTTTTATAAAACACAAGAGAATGTGATAAGAAAATGAAATTTAGTTTTACGTGCCATTTAAATTTTGAATTTCTTGCTAAATAATGTAAATTATTAAATTTTTTATGTTACTATACCAAAAAATAATTCACGTAAAATAATTTATTAATTTGATAATCTAATAATCACAAGGAAAGCTAAATACATAAATGTCCTTGTAATACCCATCAATAGACAAGTCACCATCAGTAAAACTTGCTTGAGTTTCACCATGCACATCTCCCAAATGATTGGCTGAAATCATGGTAAATAACTGTCCATTTTTCCCCAATTGGACAATTCTTACAGCATGATTGCACAAAATCTTTCCTCTTTTGGTAACTTCCCTTAATCTTTGATTAACTCAAAATTAATTTTATTTTTAAACACTTCTTTGACTTTTTAAAGCATCTCACCCACAGGTCAAACTCTGGATCTTAATTAATAAAACATAAGTAATTATGTTATTAATAAAGCCAGTGAGGATCCGATAGTCAAGTTAGTCATCAAGAAATGTTTCTGTCGACAAAAAGCATCTAAGACACGTATTAAATTAATAAATTAATCACAAATTTAGCATAACAGCTACATGTTTCATAATAAAATTATGTCTTAAATTTGACCATAATGGTCATTCTACCTAAAAGGATATATAAATAAAAAGTTAATTTATTATAAATTAATTTTAAAAAATATTTAATCTAGTCAGCAGGTAGATTATGGCCAGTAGTGTCAACTTCAGATTGGTTAGGATATTCTAATCTCATACCCTGAAAATATCTAAACAATTAATCGTGTTTATGAATATGATTAAATTAATAATCGTGTTGATTGTCATTGGCTCAACGTGTAATACACGGTGTTTTCACGCACTAGAGTTCAGGGGTTAACATCAATGCGTGTGTTAATCCACCTGTGGATGCTAATTGATTCATCATTAATATAAAAAATTGAATGGGAAGCTTGGTCTCGCCACGGGTCTAGCTTGTGTCTTTGTCACCAATTAACCAGCTAAGTTGAATTTGGCACACAATGTCAAATGGTTTTTTATTTTTTATTTTTATTTGGCACACTAAATTAATTTATAAATTTGTATTAAATTTTTTTAATTAAATTACGAGATTTTAAATGTTAGACATAAGATCTTGTGCTCCCTCTAGAGAATTTAAGAAAGCTTAAAAGCTGAATATTGCTCATAATATCAAGTGGGTGTATTAATTAAGTCCTAAATTAATTACAAATTGATTCTACACAGTTAACAATAGGATTTGAGGATTATTGTTTTAGAAAACTAAAATCAAATGTTTCCGTCTTGAAAATTAAAGAAAGATAAATTGAATATTGCATAAAATATGAAATGGGTTTCTATGTAAACCCTAAATTTTAATAATTTATAAATTGGTTTAAGTAGTTGGCGCTAAAATGTCAAAAGTATGATGCTAGAAAAACTTAGTTCTTGTGGATTTATCCCGAAAGGTTTTCATAATTGTTGCCTTAGAAAGATATCTTTCGAGGAGTATTATTCAATGGATTTTTCGCAAAAAAAGAAAAAAAAAAGTTAGAGAGAAATGTTAAAATTATTATATGTGGATTTGTATAATTATAAGTATTATCATATCAAATATTCATCGTATAATTAACTTATAATATATAATATTATTTAATTCTTAATGAACTAAATACAATTTATTTTATGAATGAAGCCTATGGACTCATTAGCTCATAAACTTCTAATTAGCCTCTCAAACTGATCTCAAAGTTATTTTCTATTTTGACAATAAGATCATTATGTCATTTTTCATTATCCGTTTAATAAGAATGAGGATAAAAATATAAATTTGTTTTCAGAGTATAAACTTTTGTTTCAATCTTTTTTATTCAGTATAAAAATAGATATACATCTTTTATTGATCTAAATTATATTGAGCTTTTAATAAGATGATAACATGTAATAATTTAATAAAATCAATAATTAAATTTTTATTTTTATTTTTATTTTTATTTATTATATTAATATAATATAATATTTTAAACATTTTATTAAAAACTAAACACTTACTCAATTTAGTGTGTGTATATATACATATATATATATAATTGGACCATTTTAACCTTCTAAGTGTGGGAGTGGCTTGCTTAGTGTGAGTTCATGGGCTGGTCTTTGCTCCCTGGGCCGTTAACCAAATACTGCCTTGATGATTGGGACCGTAGGGTTGTTTTGAATGAGGCTTCCAAAGATGGTTTGATTGGTAATGGACAAAAGTTGCACTTTATCTCATGTGAATTTCTATCTTTGTGAGCATTATCAACACGTGCTGTGTTCTGTTCTCTAACGGTCCAAAAAGTTTCTCTACCAAAATCAAATATAGATGCCAAAGTGGATAACTTTTCATTTGTTCAAAAGGATAACATATTTGAGATTTTTTTTATTTTTTTTTTAAATGGTCTAAATCTATCCCATATAAATTTTCTTTAAAACAAAAGCTTATAATATATAGATATTTTTTTCAAATCTGCTATATTTTTAGCATAATGTCATACCATTCATTTATAAAAATGCATACTTTTATACAAATATTTAATATCATATTAGATGAATTTTAACAATAATATAGATAAATAAAGCTTGAATGTTAAAAGTAAATCAAAACTTAAATTTGGTGGATTTTTAAAAATATATTAAAATTTATTTTATGATTTATTTTATTAATATAAAAAATAAAACGAGAAAATTTAAATCATTTACTTTTTAAAATTATGACATGTCAATCTTTTTGTAACCCAATGCTCTTTCTCTGTCTCATTCCCACCTTTTTTTTTTTTTTTTTTGTCTTTTTGCTTTGCATTTAACGGTTTTCCTCCATCTTGGGCCCACCAGTCGGGGCCCACTCCCATCACGACAGGGCCTAAAACGCTTTCAATGATATGTGGTGACATTGAAAAAAATAATAATAATAACAGATAGAGAAATATCACCATGCTGACGAGGCAGTTACATGAACTACGACTTTCCCCACCATTCAACATCCTCCACGTGTCACCACCTCATTCCGTGAAAAGATCAACCAGTTGTAACTGTATGGCAACGAACAGGACAAACACATCAAAACCGGTAACTGGTGAGTTGGTGGGTCCCATGCCTCGTCAGCGAGTAGTCAGATCCTATCCACTTTCCCTTTTGTCCCGAAAAGGACCAAACTCTATCCGCTGGCGCCAACGGTTTCATTAGAATCTAATGGCACAGTTACGTCTTGAATATAATCACCACGCGTTCCCACCACGCGTTGAGCTCACTTTCCCTGTATTCTTTTGTTGCTTATGTTTTAGTTTCTACTTTTTCATAAGATTTAAAGATCAGTGGGGAGTGATAACGATCCTAACGACTCAGTTGGCATATTTACAAGGGAATGCCATGAACTCATTTTTTAAATAAAATATATACATAAATGAATTATAAGTGTGCAGTTCTTTTTTTTAAGGATAGCATAATTATAATTTATATAACATTTAATTTAATTTGATATATTTAGTAAAATATCAATCAAAAAAATTATTTTATTAACAAATGAAGATCTTTGAAAATCTTAAAATTTGTCCCTTTTTTTAAACAAATCTTTATTTTTAAAATATAATTAAATAAATATTGATTAATACTTACCTGCATTATTAACCATAGAGATTGCTCAAAAACAGATACCAATGTTACGAATTTGAGATATTTTGTTCCAAAGGCACCAAGCAGCAAAATTTGGATAAAAATAGCACTTGGCTTAGTTATTGCGTTTAAATGAATTTTTTATGTTTTTTATTAAAATAAAAATATATAAATAATAAAAAATCTAAAAAAAAGTGAATATTCGTATAAATTACTTAATAAAAAAAGTTCAAATAAATCCAACGAGTGGTTAATGATTTTATTATTTAAAAAAAAAAAGCTATCATGCCCTTGTATGAATCATATAGTTCTATCATTTCATCCACTAATAAAAAAGAACTTTATTTTTGGACGGTATCAAAATAAGTATTAAAAATAGGCCTATTGTTGTCATTTTGATGGGCTTCTTTTGTTTCATGCTGTAACCATCTTCTTAGAGCAAGAAAGCTTCAAAGTATGAGAGAAATATCTAAATTAGAATCTTTTATTAAATTTTATTTGATTAAAAATTTTAAAAATATAATACATTTGTAGCTAATTTTTTAAAAAATATGTGAAGTAACAACTATCAAAAGAATCAACATTTAATTTTAAAGGGAAAAGAGGCTTTAAATTAAAACTCAAACTTTTAAGTTAAAAAAATTATAAAGTGAAAATACATTCAAATTAAAACTTAACTTATGAATAAATTATATTAATCAATAATAATTTTATTAATTAAAAAAAAATTAAAATTTGAGTAAAAAACATGCTATTTGTTAAATTTTGAATATCAAATAAAATAAAAATTTTAAAAGTGAACTACATTCAAATTCAACCTCGATTTATGACAAAATTGTTTTAAATTGAAAAGAAAAAGAGATAAAATTAATGATGAGGGGAAATAAGATTGCAAAGAGCATATAGTTTTGCTTCATAAAATATTTATCCTCTCCTCTTTCAATTCCCAAAGTGAATGTTGTTTGAATTTATTGAATAAAAAATTTAATTTAATCAAATTTGATCAATTAATAATTATTTAGATATATTTTAAAATTTTAAATTTATTTTAAAAGAAATAATTTTTACTTTTTTATTAATCATTAAGTTCACGATAATGAAAAAGAACATAGATAATAAGAAAAGACAAAGGTTGATTAGAATTCTTGTAACATTTTTTATCATAAAATTCACAAGTATTTTTTATCATTTGTAATTGTAAAAACATTTTTTCAATAGCTTAATTCAAGAATTATAAATAAAAATTATTATAGTTAATAATATTATTATGAAATTTCCAAATTAAATTTTAAAAATTAAAAAAAAAAGGCATTTATATTTTTCCAAAAGAAGTCCAAACAGAAAAAAGAAGGAAAACTGTACAATGTCGAAAATGCCCTTCAATGATTAACACAATTGAAAAGCCGTAGCTCAAAAGCGATGCCCTTAGCAATACTTTCACTCCCTCGATTTCCCGCCACGATCTGATTCTGTTTACGATTATAAAAAGGGAAGCACAATCCGCATCCAACTCGGCTGCAACTCACTGATTAACACCGCTGAGTCAGAATTACCGAGTGGTCAAAACTGAAAAGAAGATCCCTTGCTGAAAGGGAGAATTCTAAAGAAAACTTTGCTTTATCCAAGAACGCTAATAAGCGCGTGCTTATCGGGTTGGCTGTCAAAAGATCGCCCGCATATGTAGAAAGGTTCTTTGTATGGTAGTAAATGGTGGAATCTTATATATCTGCTCTGATTAATTTTCGGGCAAGGTACGGTCTCCGTGTTCCCGAGTCACCTCTTCTTAAAGAACCATAGTGTAAACCCCGATTTTCTCTCTGAATTGCTCTGTTTTCTGAGGCGAAGTGTTGTTTCATGGTGATGGTGGACTTTTAGGGTCTGCACTTCTTTTGAGAGAAAAAGGTGGGTTGTTTATCTGCTCTTTTGTTTTTCAGGATAAGGGGCGTGTTCTCTCATTATTGGTTTTGCCGTTGTTGTTTAATTCTTCCTTTGTGTGCTTATGGATTCAGATTGAGAAGAGGGAGAGACGGAAAGATTCATTGGAAATGGAGGGTGGTCTTCCGGCCAAGTTGTCTACTCATGAACAAAATTTTGTTGAATTGGGCGATGAAAATTCGTCGCTGCTGGATACTGGATCTGGGAATTATGGGTATGTCTCATTGTTTTCGAATTTGTGATTATAAACTGTTTGTCTTTATGTTTCTGAGGATTATTGAATTTGGGTCTCTTACTTATCATTGCATTTTGATTGATTGTTTCTGGTTCTTTTCCCTCTCTTTTTAGCTGCTCACATTATAGGAGGAGATGCAAGATAAGAGCACCATGTTGCAATGAAATGTTTGATTGCAGGCATTGCCATAATGAAGCAAAGGTATTAACAAATGCTATTCTTTTCTTCTTCTTTTTTTAAAATTTTTTTCTGGAAATCTGTGCCTAAAAAGCATTTGTCTTTTTATTTGTTCATTGTTCCTAACAATAGTTTCTTTTCCTTGCTTGATCTATGAGTAGAATTCTCTGGAAATTGAACCTCTTGGTCGACATGATATCCCGCGCCATGAAGTTCAAAAGGTTAGTATTGGTTGTCTTACAAAACATTCAATATCCTTTACTTATATATGCAATGAATTCTAATTCCGCCAAAAGTTGTATCACTATCTTGAGAAGGGATTTAGCAACTTGTTCATAATTATTGAAATTAATGAGATGATGTTGATCATAGCTTGCTTTGATTTGAATTCAGATGGAGATAACAGCTTTTTGGGCCCTCATGCATAGTACTGCTATGCTTAGCATTCCTTTTTACCATATGTATAAAGCATAAAAGACAGCTGGAAAGGAATAATATGAGGTGTTGATGGGCATGTGGTTGTCAAATTGAATCTTCCCTTTTTTGCTTTGACCTCTTTTGTGCATTGGTTATGTCTCGAAAATAGCTCTTGAAGATAGCTTGGTGATAGCTAGCCTGGTGAATATTATCCGTTACCTTGCCTGAAATGACACGAAGAATGAGACAGAAGTAGGGAATAAGTCTATCCAAGTTTTGGTTACACTTTTCATAAATGTCAAAGTAATCGCATGGAGGTTATTTTGTGTTTTAAGTTTGACGTTCACATTTATGATAATATATATCACTGATCAAAAATCATATAACATTAAAGAATTATTAGGCAATCGTTGGATATCAAACAACATATTATTAAGATAATAATTGCCCTTATTCCCTCTTTTTACCTATGTCTATACTTGATGAATAATTATGGTAATTCTGAAATAAATAAGAAGGTTACTTGTCTAAATGTAATAAGTGGATATCAATGTGCTGCCATGTGGAGTGTAACGATTCTTTTGAAATGTAAATATTTTGTGTATGTAAAGTTGCTCTTTTTTTTATTAAGGTCAGGATGTTGGTTTTCTGCTTTCTGTTGTCTTATTAAAACCCTTTCGGCTTTCAGGTCATTTGCTCCCTATGCAAAACAGAGCAAGATGTGAGTCTCTGGAAATGAAATTTAGTTATAGTGAAGTACAATACCTACAGAATAGGAATTAATATCTAAAGGTTTTTATGTTCTGTTTGTAGGTCCAACAATACTGCACAAACTGTGGAGTTTGCATGGGAAAGTACTTTTGCTCGAAATGTAAATTTTTTGATGATGATGTAAGTTTGTGGTTTTGATATTGTTGGTTACTTGTATGTGTACTGGATTGCACCTTTTTAAATGATTGCTTATGTAAATATAACAAACTAATTACTGGTTTCAGATATCTAAAAAGCAGTACCATTGTAATGATTGTGGGATATGCAGGTAAGACTTTTCTCTTGCGTTTTCCTGCTATTTTCTTTCAGTTCATTCCTTGAATGATTTCCTCTCGCCTTCTTCAGATAGCCATTATTTCCTTCATTGTTTCATCATGCGAAGTGTTCAATAAATTTCTCCTATTATGCAAGAAAGAAAAATTTTCAAAATTAAATTCATACGATTTCATGATCGTTTGGGTTAAGATTCAATGGAGCTCATAATGCTTCTATATATGTTTTGAGATGAGAACATCTCCTTTCTTCCTAAAAATCTGAACTAGTATTTTAAGCAGGTTTGTGCATAACTTGCAAGTCCTGACTGATTCATGTCTGAATCTCTCAGTATTTTAATAATTCCTGATAATATCTTCTTTGTTTCTGCTTCTACAGAACTGGAGGCGAGGAAAACTTTTTCCATTGTAAGAAATGTGGTAAGTCAAGGATAAGCTAAGTTTCTACTTGGAAAAGCCGACTGCTATCCTTGTCTTCTTGTTCTCATTCTTTTCCGCTGTCCATTCAACACATCGATTGAGAACTCTAAATCTTGCACCAGGTTGTTGCTATTCAAAACTGATGAAGGATGCACATCGTTGCGTGGAAAAAGCAATGCACCATAATTGCCCTGTTTGCTTTGAGGTAAGCTGAAGCATTAGCACCATTTTGCTGTTAATTATAGAAAGCCGGAAAAACTACTCTATTCTCAATGGATGTGTTGTGTTTGCAATTTGATCTGCAGTTTCTCTTTGACACAATGAAAGATATCACTGTCTTACCTTGTGGGCACACAATACATTTGGATTGCGTGAAAGAGATGGAGCTTCATTATAGGTAAATACTTTATTATTTTTTGATCGTGCAGAATAAATGTCACAGATGCAACACTAATAAGAAAAACATTTATTGGTAATACAGGGGAGAAATTCTATGCAGATGATTCTTGTCCTGTTTATGATTTTCTCATATAGCTGCAGAGATTGTGTAGATATATGTCATGCCTGCTTGTGGTTTCTATTATACATTTATTCTTGGATGTTGTAGATACTCGTGCCCTGTCTGCTCAAAGTCCATCTGTGATATGTCCAAACTGTGGAGGAAACTTGATCGCGAGGTATTTACATGATATCTCCATATCATTTTCTTCTTCTTGTATGTAAACAGCGAATGAACTGGGATCACAGCCTTATATCATACCTGAAAATTTATGCAGATTGCCTTAACTCCAATGCCTGAAGTGTACCAAAATAAGATGGTAAGAAACAAAGCACAATCGCATAAAGCTACAGCTTCTTGTAATGGCAACTTGTCATGTTGTATAGTGCTAATCAGGGTTTGGTATCGAAATCAGGTGTGGATTCTCTGCAACGACTGTGGGGCAAACTCACACGTCCAGTTCCATATCGTGGCACATAAATGCCTCACCTGCAACTCCTACAATACTCGACAGACTCGAGGAGGCCCAGCCACGTCATGCTCGTCAGGGGTGACCGAGATGTTGAGATGATCACCTGTTGATGACGAGCTTTCAGATGATGACTAACCATTCTTTTCAGTAATTAGAATACAATTGACATGCATAGTCAGTTGGTACCTTCAGGCTTGTTGCCATAATGTATGTCTTCTCTGTTACTATTGTCTTTGTAAATATCATCGATGGTGGGAAACTTTGAAGATTTTCTAGTGGAAAAGGGAAATACCCTAATCCAATTTCTGTTGTTATAGTTAAATCCATTCATCAAGTTTGATTCATTCCTTCGTTTAATTTGCCTTAATTTTTCCATTTAAGTGGTGAGAAATCTCAAATATTTCATACCTTTGATTTCCAATAGTATTAACTTGATTAACAAGGACACGATGACAGTATTTGATTTGATAAATGCATAAAAAAATATATATTTTTTATATAATTATCAATAAAATTGTTAATTGTAATATTTTATCGATCTTGATGATTTAGATCATGGACATTGGTATGATTCGATTTGAAGCTCAGACACAAGCCCGATCTTGGGTTAATAAAGAAAAAATGCCCTAACTCTATGATACAAAATTTATGCAACTCTTGCTTTAATCAGTTGGATAATGAATTTGTTAACTATTATTTAAAAATATAATATAAATAAAAGTATTAGACATTCCAATTTTGTTAACCAAACCTGTAATATTATCAGTATGACTCTGTTCTATGGTTTATTCAGTTCCCTTCTAAAACGGGAGTAATAATGTGCCTTAAAGACATAATTATACACCTAGAAACCCAAAGGGCCCAATTAAAAAAAAAAATAAATGGCAGAGCACGCTTCATGGCACCCTCTGGTTGATGGGTATAAGATAAGTTATAAGATAAGAAAACAACAATGCAATGCTAAATTCCTTACATAAACAAATATCTGTATGGCCCTCATGCATCCAAACTATAAAGTGGTTTGTCTTCTACTCTTCTTGGTTGAAATTATTTGTAATAAAGGTCCAGCCAGTCACTGGTCCTCACTCTTTCACTTTCAGTTGTACCCACTAAGGATACAGCCACATCAAATGGTTAGATAGTTTCTTTAGTACTTGTGATAGACCAAATGGGTAAAAAGTTGGAGTCCAATAGTTGGACATAAGAGACTATAGAATTACTTCATTTTCACCACATACAGAAAGTTGGTTAATTGCTGACACTACCCAGCACAATATATTTTTCATTTGGACATGGAAACGAGCGCCAGAGCTCTTCTCAAAGCTGCGTTTTTGCCCTATAAAAGCGAGAAAAAAGCAGTGAAAGACGCTACAGCCAGCGAGGAAAAGCCTTTGGACAACTCATTCATGCCCTCTCTGTCTCTCAATGCTAAACTCTCTGCCTTTTACATTTAAGTTGTCGAACACACTAATTAAGCTTTTAAGCAAACCCTGTTGAGTATAGCCTCCCTTCCATTTTTGCTCAAACAAATTGGCAACAGTCCGATGGCTACAGCCTAACAGCTTACATGGGCAACAGTAAAGAACATTTAAAGATTGAATAAAAGCATTACTTTTTAGGATATGGAGTGCATTTAGCAGAAAGTCTTATGGGTTTTTCTTTTTTTTTTCTTTCTTTTGACTTTTGCCCTCTTTCTTAAAAAGAAGAGTCGAGAAAGAGGAAACTTTACTCATGGAATATAGTGTCAACAAAACCCTTTTTTTCTTCTCCGGAGTCAACCAAGTGTGGATCCTGCAGGGATCCTATGAAAACGACAATTTTGGGAAGGATGTCTCCCAACAGACAAGTTATTGATCTAGGGTTTAATGCGTGAGAGTTTTACCATGGAGCCTGAGAAGGGGTGCCGACAATACCTTCCTTCCTTTTGCCTTGCAGTTGCAGGGAGGAATCTGACCTATCAGATGCATGACTGCAAAATGATTCACAAGTTAACTAGGTAACTGTAGTTACATGGAAAAGAAGTACAATCTTACATTAAAAAAGCTGAGCCAAAAATTCACTGCAAGCATCAGGAATTGGGTCCTCGTAGGACCGCACCTGCAAACTCCACAATTCTTTGCAGACTAGTGAGCTTTACCCCCTTTTTTCTGCTTTTGGGTTCCTTTTCTTTCCAGATTTACAGAATCATTCAAATGGACCCCCCAAAACAATTTACCATCATTTTGAATTCAAACCAAACTTGATAACCAACAGTTTTACAGCAAACAAACTTTCCAAAGTGGAACCAGGAAGGTATCCGTCTTTCTATGAGCAGCTCACAATGGCATCACAAGGCGCTTTGGATTGGATTATAACCCGAGCTCCTGATGCAAGCCTGTTGTGAGGATATGAAACTAAATATGAATCAACATGAAGAAAAACTTGGCTAACATGATGGTGGCATTAAGAACTTAATGTGAAACTGGAGGAGTCAACACTTACCTTTCCTCAATTTTGATCACCTTCTCCTCCTCTTCTCTGAAAGAATCCAGTCTCTTTGAGTGTTTCTTACCTGCACATGGTTCAGTGACTCTTTTACTGCTGCCATTGGATTCAACACCAAGTGCAATTTGTGAGTTGTTGACCCCATCAGAAGAGTTTCTTGCTTTATCAGAAACAGGGGATCTCATAGACTCACTTCGCGGTTGCTTGCTTAAAGAAGTCTTAATTGTGAGGGGGATGCATTTTGAGCCTCCTGAGTTTGAATCCTCTTTGTCCTCAACAGAATCCAATTGCTTGCATGTCCTGCAATTTGCATTAATTTGGAATCTTCAGCATGAACTAGCAAAGCAGTAAGCATGGGAATAATCAATATCTCTAACTGAACAATAATTTATGGAGTTACAAGTAAAAATGACTAGCACTGAATATATGCTATAAATCTCAAGTACCAAAGCTTACATGAACCCCAGCCGCAATCATGCTGTTAATACATCTTGAACATGAAAGAGCAAACACCACAGGACACACTGAGCTAAGTCTCTACTTAACAGTACACTATTTAAGATGACTATTATGGTATTGAAGCAGAGTTTCAAATTCCGAGAGTCACAAAAGAAACACACACTCAGCTGACCAAACACCACAGGACACACTCAGCTGACCAGATTTTTCTGTAGAACATAGCAAATTTCATTTCATGTTTAAGATCCAACAAATATCATGTCTGTTCATAGAACATACAGGAGTCTCCCGATCTACCTTTCTTTTCAATATAATGTATGCTGATAACACAATTTCCTTTTTTCTATTTTCCTTTTTTTGTTCTTTCCAATATTGCTTACTGTGGCTACATGTCCTGTCTTGAAGATTGATTGTGCTTCTAAATGCATGTCAATCAAAATGAAATGAAGGTGGGGCATATTTCTATATGACCTAAAGCACCAAATTGTAGTATTGCAAGCTAAATGTAACGGACAAAAGTTTAAGAGCATGTGAAAGTAAGGCTAAAGAAGGTGTTGTGTGACCTTGCCTACGCAATAAAGGAAAAGTATTTCCTCTTCCCAAACTCATTCTCTGCAAATTATCTCTTTCCTGCTTGGAGGAATCAAGGAATGGCACACTTAGATTTCTTAATCTCTCTGTGAATCAGTAACCTTTAGCAAAGATGAAAAAATACCAGTGGATAGGGGCTATTTGGTGGCTTCTTAGATGTCTAGCAACTGAGAAGCTCAGCCACAGATTCTAATGTTTTAATGAGTGCAACCCAATGTTAACCGCAGTCAGCACACTAATTTTAGATTATGTGAATTAGTAATTTGTGATTTTTACTATGCCTCATTGACTAATTTAGTAAACCTGGTTGAAGGGTTTTCTTCAGGCAAGATCCTAAGCTTTGTCACTTCAACTGTACAGCAATTAATCATTCACCAGATTGAAGCTTGCCTTCTTAGCAATTAAGTGCACAAATCAAGGATACCCTTCATTTACTTAGGAGGTCAATGAGCCTGCAGAAGCTCCAAAATAAGTCAAAACCAAAGCCGTTTTCCTAGAGAACTTTTTATCAGCCCACTTGGTCAGTTATGGTCTTTACTATCTACAATTCAGTATTGCCACCACTAAATTTCAACTTAATGGTCTCCATCCTTCAGAGATGATATCAAAGATAGGAACGTGAAATGTGGAACCGATAACTGTCATTCACTAATTTAAACTGCAATATAAGAGGTGTAACCAGACATACCTGTCAGCATTATACGAAGAAGAACGTTTCAGGGAGGTATGTCCATCTCCCTCTTCCTTGAGCACTTTTGTCTCAATCAAGCTCCCACTGAAATATTCTTTGTCTTCCAATCTTAGACCCATTAGTCTTGGATTCTCTGACAAGCAGTCAAACTCCCCCAACATGACTGAGGTAGAGAAAAATGGAGAGGGAAATTTTGAATGAGTGAACCTTGGTTTGTAGGTTGGCACAAGGCCAAAACTGTGATCTTTTACTGATATTGACCCACAAGATATCAATTGCATCAACATATTCGTAGCTTTGAGCCTTGCATTGGCTGGCATTCGGAGCTCTTCCTCTTCAAGAATCCTGAAACTATTGATCTTGCTAACATCGGCTCTAATCAAGGATTCCAAAGTCTCGGTCTTCCCACCTGAAGAAGAGACACTGGAAGAAGATGGAGGAGGAGAAACAGAATCCCTGCATCTGTCAGAGGTCTCTTTTGAACATGGAACCTGGTTTTGATGATTCTCATTGCATTCAGCTTCTAAAGACCCATCATCTGTAGAAACACCCCTTGTGCATGTTTCTCGAGTTTTAGGTCTGCTTACATTTTCCTCAGTCTGGGTGGATGCATCTGCTAGTCCTTCACTCTTATAAACCTTGTACTCTGTCAAACTTAAGGAGCCACCCCAAGAAGAATTCTTTGCACATCCCAACTCAGGTGACACACTAGAGGAACCAGGACGTTGAATTGGAGGAGAAAGCTCATCTTCCTGAGAATACTTGGTTCCGTTTCTGGTCATGCTTGAAGATGATGAGGAATCGTCTTGGCTTCTAGAAGATACTGGTGCTGGTAACTGCTTCAGATTTTGCAATTTTACATTGAGAACAGGGCTTAAACGATCTGTCCACAAGACTTTTAGCATTAGGTTTTTGATTTTCTTCGATATGTGACATCAAGGGTCAAATTGATCAGGGATGCAAAGATTTACCTGAATTAGAATCGTCAAATAACTCAGAACCTTTAAGAACGTATTCATTCCCATGTGCAGGTAGAATCAGGTCATCATCAGAAAGATCATGCCAAACAAATCCATTCTTATAGCTTCTGTAGTCATTAATCAAAAAGAATTAAGGGAAATTCGAAAATCAGAAAAGGAGGACAACAAAAGAAATCCTGTTAGGGTGAGGAAAATCAAGAATCTCAAGTTGGAAATTTTAACTGGCAAGTGAGCAGTATGAAATATTGAACAACAAAAGAAAAAGAGGAAGGAAATCCCAGGTTAACTCAAGATAAGTGAAATAACAGAATCTACAGAAGGTGATTAACCCCTAACAACGTAGTAATAATCAATAAATACATGCATTACTATTTATTCTAGGAAAAACAAGATGATATGTGTAGGTTTTTGGCATCCCCATTTCTTTAAGCTTCCTCTTTTCTCAGCAGTCAAACAGTTGTTCATAGAGAGAATTTTTCTTGGGGAAAGGGGGGAGGGAGGGAGAGAGAGAGACTTAAAATTTCACCTCTTGCAGGACCATGAATACATGGCAGCCATCCCTCTGCCTCTAAGAACATTAAGCCTCTGAATCACATCTATAGAACAAAACATTCCTCAAAAATTATGAACTCCAAGAAAATTCAAAATATACAAAAATATTAACCAAATTAGACACACCAAAGTTTCAGCAATTTACCTCTCAAGTACAAACCGTCAGGCGAAGAGAGAGGCACTTCCATGAAGTGAGGATGCTCGAGCTGACGATTTCTACAGAGATAGTAAACAACAGGCACTCTCTTAATCTGCTGTTGATACTTAAGTGACTTCTCCGTCCACACTTTGGCTCTCTCTGGACTCACTTGCCTGTACTTCTTCATTCTTGCCTCCATTTCTTCGCATCAGACGCAACCGTTTCAACCGACCAAACAGAAACCCTACTCTAGTCCTCAAGTGCTAGCTTTAAGCTACAAATTCAAAATTCTGCGCTCATTAACACTAAAAAAATTTGACTCCGTCCGCTCTAGTTTCATTCGATAGTTGTAGCAAATCGGATCCGATGATGTATTTAAAGAGCCGCGAATCTCTATCAGATCAATTGCTACGAAAAAAGAAAAGAGCAACAACAAACAGTATCGAATCAAATAGTTGAAGCAACCTGGTGAAATCTCCTGTTAGGCATCGAATTACATTTACAGACAACAAAACACACACATGGAGAGAGACAATGCGCGCCTCCTTCAAAGCAAACAGTATTCCACGCACAGAGACAGCGAAAGAGAGAGAGAGAGAGAGAGCACCTGACAGAAGAAGAAGAAGAAGAAGAAACGGTGCTCATATGCGTGAAACAGTGAAACAAACGCCCGCATTTAATGATTTTGCTTAGAGACACTGCGTTTATGAGAGAGAGAGAGAGAGAGAGAGAGAGAGGTGATGGTGATGGTGATGGTGATGGTGACTGGAGAGAGACAGGAAGGCGAGGAAGGGAACTTCGATTTCCTTCCTTCTTTTCTGGTCTTCTTTTTTTTTTTTTTTTTTTTTTCTCTCTTCTCCTTTTGGCTGATTCGATGGGACTAACACAGAGACAGACAGGGAAAGAGAGAGGCCCTGGGAGAGAGGGGGGAGAGGGAGTTTGCTTTTGTAGTTTTATGTCTTTTCCTTTCCAGTATTTCACAAAGCGGAGATTTTGACTGGCCACTATAGTTCCTTTTATTACAATAAATATTATTAGCATGATGCTCCCCTCTTTTTCTTTTTCTTTTTTTCTTTTTCTTTTTAGTTTGGGTATTTATTCACTGTTTGAACTACATGATTGCCCGCATGGATTCAACCATTCAAATTCTCTATAAAAACCTGCAACTTCAGTTCCCACAACGCTGCGTTTTGTTGGGAACTGTTTGTAAGAGTTGAGATTGTGTATTCACGGAAGCTAGTGTGAATGGCCAACAATTGTCTATGATAAAACATCATTATTTCATTCTTTTTTTTCTAAATTTTATTTATCAATTTGATGTAATAAATAATTAAATATATATTAATTTTATAACATATTTTATAAAAAATTATTTATTATTATAACATTATTTTTATAAAAATAAAATTATACCATGAATAATACTTTGTGAATTTATGGATCGATAAATTATGAAAATGAATGTATCTAAACTTCAGAAAAAAAAACATATGAAGTTTCGCCATCAATTTTATATAAATTTATTAATTTTATATAATAAAAATTTACACACATTTTAATATCACAAGGCTCTTCTTTTTATATTTTAATTGTAATTATAATTTAAATTTTAATTGAAATTTTTTTTGAGTAATTGTTATTGTTAGAGGAATACTTTCCAATGCATCAATGGGGTTTTTATTTTAAAATGTCTTCGAGTGCAGTTTTTTGATTTTTTAAAAAAATAACTTAACAAGTTTGATGAATCACATAAATTTTTATTTTTTAATTTCTTACATTTATTCTTAATAATTTTTTTGTACTTTTATTTGATGAATGTGCTTTGTTATAAAAAAGAGAGTTATAAAGCTATGTCTTATTGTTTAATCTATTTGTTGTTCCTTTCTTTTTTATTTTACTATTTTGTTGAAAAAGATATATTTATTTACCACCTTTTATTGTTGAGTTTTATTGATATATAAAAAATTTAACTATTTTGATATTATTAAAATAAATAATATTTTATAAAATTATTGTTAAATAATTAATGTAAAGACGCATTTTAACTTTGGTATATGGAGCTGAGTATTTCATTCAATAGAAGGATGAATTTTTTTGTGGGGGGTGTGGTGGATGGTTAATATCTTCTCTCTTTTGTGAAGAAAGCAGGTCTGCCTTAGCCCTGAGGTGAGGGTTTACTGAATAATTAATGGGCGCGAAGGATGAGGCAGATTGCAACAGAATGGTGGGAGAGGTCAGAGGGCAAGCATGGATGTCTAGCTGCTTTAATTTACACATGCATTCCAACCAACAGACTGTGACCACTGACCTTAACCTTCCCATAGCATTAATTTAAAAAATTTATTGACATTGAGGAAGAGGTTTGAGGGTTGATTTTTCGTCAACAACGACATCAAGCAATAAATAAAGGAGATATAAAAACATTTTTTTCACTTGATTTATTAATTTTTTAAAAAAATATTACACATAATGATCTAATAAAATTAAAAATTATAAATTTTTTTAATGCTAATGATTGAATTTTTATTTAAAAAATAATAAATTAAATTCTAATTTATTAAATTAAATTAAATTGGATGATGTTAAAAAATTTAAAGATACAAATATTCAAATTGAAAGCCTTATACAACAAATTTTGATATTAAATTTTTTACGCATATAAAAAAAATACTCAAAGCCATGGTCGCAAAATTTTTAAGTGCTAAAAGTTATACTTTTTTAATTTATAATGTTAATTAAAAAAACATAAAAAATATATATATTACATAAGAAATTGTTTAAATTTGAAAATAGACTCAAAATTAAGTGAAATTTTTATTTGAATTTCAAAACAACGAAAATATTATTAATTTTTTATAATTATTTAAGTAGATATTTAATTTAAATCAAATTGATAGATTAATATTTTATTTGTTATTTTTTAAATATAAAAATTTAATTAATAACATAAAGCAATATTAAGATTTTATATAATTTTATTTAAAAATTAATAATTAATTTGATAAATTTTCATATTATTTTTCATATTATAAAAAAATTTTAAATTTCACTTCAAAATTTGTGGGAGCTGAAATCACAGTAACATTTTTTATAAATAAAATCACAGTAACATTAGTAATTGCAAAGGAGGCAATTAAATGATTGTACCACAGGGAGGCATTGTCTGAATTTTAGGGAGAGACCTTTGTGTCTCTCCTGGTAATGCCCAACCCCCAACCATATGCTCTATGCTCAGCTTTGTAGTTTTAAATATGAAGTTTTTGTATATTTGGCTAAAGGCAAAGAGACATGCTTGCTTCTCTTGGAGGGGCATTCCATTACCTTAGGAGACCCTTTGTCCTTAAATGCACATGTCTTAGATATATTCGGAAAGATTGCCTATATTATTATTATTATTATTATTATTATTATTATTATTATTATTATTATTTTAGCGATATATTATTGTTGGCATGAGACTATCTAATTAAAAAATTCACAGTAATCTTGATAAAAAGTAATAATTAATTTGTGATGTCATTTAGTACGTTTATATCATGATTAAATAATTTAAAACATGTATATGGTAAAGGTTTATAATCAAACAAATATTGATGTTTAAAAAATGATATATCCAATTTAATTTAAATTAATAAAATGATTCCAACATTTAAAATTTAAATATTTTTTACTCAAAATATATTTTTAATAAAAATTTCAGATTTTTAACCTTATATACATGTATAGATATATAAAGTAAAATAAAATTCTTGAAAAAAATATGAAATTTTGTGAAATTTTATCATTTTAATATATGATATAGTTAATGGTTTCTTATTAATTTATAAAGGTATAATTATTAATTTTTATTATTGTTTTAAAAAATATGTTGTCAAATTTGTGTCAAATCAAGTTGCTTGGGATGGGTTGGTGGAAGAAAAGAAGGTTCCGCTTTCGATTGACAAATCTCAACCACTTGATTTTTATGTTTCTTCTTATTCCTTAAACGAACTTTTCCATGTTATTATGGCAGCTTTGACAATTATGTTGACACATTTAGGGGCTATTTTGTCAGGATTTAATTGCATACTCGCACGATCGCTATAGGATTATTATGTAATGGGCCGGGTCTGATCAGAAATGGGCCGTAATTTCTTGCTTATGGTTAAAGTACAAAAAGCCCAAATAAAAGTTTGCTTAAATTAAAATTAGCCCATCTTTAGCATCAGCGGCTTTTCTTTTTCATGTCTTTAAGAAATAATAAATTTATATCTATATTATCAAGTTAGCTCAATTTAAATTAATTTAATTTTTAAAAATAGTTAAATATATTTTGATTTATTAATTTAATTTAAATTAAGTTATATAAAAATTAAAAATATTTATAACAAAATTTAACTTAAAAAATTTTATAGAATATTCAAATTATTAAAAATCAGAATTTTTTAATATTAAAATATGTATTTTAGAATTTATAATTTTAAAATCTTAAAAAATTAATAAAAATAGATAGTGGGTTAGAGATTATTTAACTTTGGAGATCAACTTAATATAAAATATAAAATTTATTTACGTTATTTTCAAAATATTTTAATAGCAGCATATTTTTAATTTTTTACAACCGATTTAAACATAATAAGTAAATTAGGATTCATATGATAAAATTTTCGTGGCAAGCCTTGTTTGAAAAAAAAAAGTAAATCAAGATTTTATGTAATATTTATTCTAATAAAAAATTAGATAATCACAAAAAAAACTTCTTTTGTGACAGATTTATTTATTTAGAATATGTACTTAATATAAAATTTCAGAAAAAGAATTACACTCAGTTACTTTGATATATTTTTTATTCTACTAATTATGATTTTATCATGATTTAAATTGTCTTTGTATCCTAAACATGTAGTAATAAGATGAATTATTAAGAGTTGGTTGGATGCAATTTGAAATCTAAATTAAATGTAAACATTCTTGTTTGACTTTAGAAGAATTAGATTCAAACCGGACTGATGGGAGAACTAAAGGAAAACAAAATTTATTCAGGTTGGTTTATTTTTATTTTTTAAAATAAATAACAATAATATTTAAGCATAAACTTTATTTTATAATAAATTAAAACCAAACAAAAGTTGGAAGCACTAATATTTTAATATGAATTTAAGATTGTATAAGTAAATTCATACTAAACCTAAATTTTAAAATAAATAACAATAAAATAATATAGATTATTGATTTTAAAAATATCAAAAAGTAAGCATAAATCTATCATAAATAAATATTTTGAGTAAAGATTTATCATTTTTTGGTTGAAATTAATATATAAAAAACATAATATATCAATACTTGCTCAAAAAAGAATGAAAAAACTTTCCTCTTGATTGAAAATTATTTTAAAGTTAATAAATTTAATAAATATAAATAATGCAATGGGTTTGGAAATATAAGATCCAGCAAATTATTAATAAAATTTATACTTTTGTATTTATACCAACTAATTCGATTTTTATATTTAATTCAATTAATAATACCTACATTTTTACTCAAATCAAATGAAGATATAAAACTTTTAAATTAAATCTTATTGAAATCAACAATAGTATATTTTGAATGAATAAAATTTATTAAAAATTAGCGTGTAATAATAATAATAATAATATTGTAATTATTTAACTCGAATCATTATTACTTTATTGTAAAATATTAAGAATAAAACATTAAATAAAATTATCCGTTCAAAAAATAATTTCAGATTATTGAATATTGTCTGCTATGTCATTTTATCATCAAGAGTCCCTTTCTTAACATCCCATACTTAAAATTTAATAAATCACACAACTTTTTTTTTGAAAAAAAAAATAAAAAGCAAGATTGAAGATTTCAATTATTTGAAGTTTATAAGGGCAAGGAAGCATCCAAAGAAAATATGAAAATTATTATAATTTATTTTAAAAAATTATTTGTGCCGTAACTTATCTTCGATCTATATCGAATTCTTGAAGTTGCTTAAAAAATATAATATTTTTAAAAAAATTTAAACAATAAAAATAAAGAGAGTCGTCACCAATCTTTTTTATGGTGTGATTGGACACCGAAGTTCATTTGTTTTTAAAAAATAAATGAGGTAACATTAATTTTTTGAAATTAAAAAATATAGATTCGGGAGTCGATTATCGTGGGGAAGGATTAGCACCCCCACGACGCTTAAAAATTGATATCAATTGATCACGGTTATTTTTTTTTGTTTTGAAATTTATTTAATTTTCAAAAATATGTCTGAAAAAAATATACATGATATGAAAACAAGTGAAATTTTAATATTTTTGGAATATAAAAGTTTAACTCTTGTTTTGCTTTTAATTCTTGAAATTGTTTTATGAAAGAAGATATAAAAGTTTCACTATTACTTAACCTCTAATCTTAAAACAATTTTTTTTTTTTTTTGTGATGGAAAGTATGAAAATCTCATTCTTTTTCAAATCTCTAATCCTCAAAATATTTTTTTTTGTTATTCATGTGAATTCAATGACATTTTAATGAACATGCATAATCACATTATGCAAAATATATAAATCATTTTGAAGTCTCATGACCCTAACGTAAATAAATAATTAACATTTGATATTTTAAATATAAACCTTAAATTCAACTTTTATAATTTTATTATTTGAAAAATAAAAATGAATTAAGGGCCATATACACAAAATATTTTAGAGAATATAAAGATTTTTCTCTTATATTTTTTATAAATATATATTTTAATATAAAAATCCTTTATTGAAATCTTTTTATATTTTTTAAAAAATATTTTATATTAGAAAATATGAAAATCTCTCTTGAGATTTTTTTATATTTTTTCAAAAATATCAAATAAATGTTTTAAAAATTAAATTTATACTAAGAAATATGAAAACTACTCTATTGAAAATTTTTCATACTCCTTAAAACTTGAAACACTTATATTTTAGAATAATTTTTTTATTATTAAAAAATATAAAAACCTCTTTTTTGAGATTTTTTAATATTTTTTAAAATATCAAGTAGTTTTTTATATTAAAATATAAAAATCTCTCTCTTATAATTTTTTTATATCTTAAAAATTAAAAATATATATTTTTATTTTTTTTATTTTTTAAAAAATAATTCTTACATAAGAAATATGAAAATCTCTTTCTTGAGATTTTTTCATACTTCTCAAAAGCTTAAGACATATACTCATATTTTTAAAATAATTTTTTAAAAATAATTCTCTTGAATGATTTTATACTCTCAAAAATTTAAAGTATTTTTTATTTTGATTTTTTAAAAATTAAAATAACATCAAAATGATTTCAATTTTTTTGAAAATCTAGTCAAAATTAAATAAAAATAAAACTTAATTTATTTAATAATTTTATATTATAAATAATTTAAATATATTATTTTAAAATAATCTTAATATCTTAAAGTTACCTATTTTTTTCTCTTTTTTTTTAAAATTCTTTCAAGCAAATTTCATGTATTAAATCATGAAAGCATATACTACCCTCCCCCGCCCCCCCCGGCGACTACTCTTTCTTCATTATTTTTTTTAGTTTATATATCACATCCCATCATTTTTTATTAAATCATATTTTTTGGCTCATTAATTTCACACACTATTTATTTTTTACTTAACTTTTCATATATTCAATATGAAAGTATAAAAAAAATGTATGTATTTGTAAATAGAAAAATATAAATACATTAATATATAAGATAAATAAAAATGCAAGTAAGAATAACATGAATATAATTAAAAAGATACATGTGTGCAAGGAAAAATAAAAAATATATATATACATATATAATAACAATTAAGTAAATAGTTTAAAAAATATTTATAAAAAAAATAATAATAAAATCATAAAAAGATTAATTGTTCTTAAAGAAGAAGTAATATTTAAAAATTTCTCCTTCAAATTTCTCGTTACTAAAGAAAATTTCTCTTACTCTTTTTAAATCGCTACCTTTTCCCTTTTATAACCTTTTTCTAATATTCTCTAAACTCTCAAAATTTTTTAACATTCTCTCCTCAACACTCTCCCTCCCAATTCCCCCATAAGCTCTTAGTTAATGTGGATATTTATAAATCTTAGCCAAGCTTCCATTTAACACAGCAATAAGTAGCATTGGCAGCATTTCAGAATTACAGTATTGTTGCAAAATAGGTATCTACAAATTTTATTTTATTTATGATTTTAAGTTAAATTAGAAAAAATATTTTTATTTGATATTTTTATTTTAATTATATTATTAATTTAAAATTTTTATTAATATTAATAATTTTATATCAATATGTGATTTTTATTCGTGTAATTTATTATAATATTTTCTAAAAATTATTAAAATAAATAGAATATATTTTTATCAAAATTAATAAAAATATATAAAATGTAATATTTTTTAAAATTAAAAATTATTTTATTTATTTTAATAATATTTTTAAAAATAATTATATGCATGATATATTTACGTAAAGTTTTAATATTAATAAAAATTATATATACTAATTTTCTATTAAAAGTTTAATAAAAATTTAAATTTTGAATAAATATAATTTTTATAAATTTTGATTTAATATTATGAACAAAAAATATATTTTTATAATAAAATGAACTTAAAAATATGTATCTTTTACATAATTTAATAATTGACCAAAAATCAACTAAAAAAGAAAAAATGTAGGGGGTAGACTGAACATATAGCCAGAGCATGAGCATCCAACCAAGAAATGGAGCATCTTTAATCCCGCCAAATTCCCGCCATTTTACTTGTCACTCATCTTCCTCAGCAGGCAGCCTTCTTTCTCTCTCTCTCTCTCTCTCTCTCTATCCTGTACTGCAGTTGACCATTGATTCACTTCACTATATTTTCTTTCATTTGAATGTTAACTCTTCGTTCATGCAATTATCTGCGCTACAACACCTCTCTCCCTCTGAAGCTTCTGTCTCCGCTTTCTCTCTCATTCTCTGTTGTCTTCCCATCTAAACCCTTCTCTCTCAAACCTCTTTCTCTCTCCTTGAACCCTAACCCACACAACAATATGTCTTCTCGTCCCTCGGCTTTCGACGCTCTCATGTCCGGTGCCCGGGCCGCCGCAAAGAAAAAGGCACCTCAATCTTCCACTTCTTCTCCGAAGAAGCGCAAAACCCTAGAAACCCAAAACCATGAGCCCACCATAGCTCTCAATTCATCGGTTACAAATGAAAAACCTCAGGATTCGATGGAACCCATTAAGGATCCCCCAAATCCCACTTCCTGTCAGTTCTTAAAGCCCCATGATTCGGGAAATGATGCCAAACAAGACCAAGAGAAGGCCAAGAAATTGAGAGTTTTGGGTGAGACGGAGAGGATTGCGGAATTAAAGAGCAACATTGGGTTGTTGAAGAAGAAGGCCGGGGATTTTGACCCCAAAATGGTGGCTTGTTGGGAGAAGGGAGAGAGGGTTCCATTTCTGTTCTTGTGCTTGGCTTTTGACATGATTTCGAATGAGACCGGGCGGATTGTAATCACAGATATTGTGTGCAATATGTTGAGGACTGTGATTGATACCACGCCGGAGGATTTGGTGGCGGTTGTGTACCTTGCAGCTAATAAGGTTGCCCCTGCTCATGAAGGGTTGGAATTGGGAATTGGAGATGCCTCAATTATCAAGGCGCTTTCAGAGGCGTTTGGGAGAACTGAGGCGCAAGTTAAGAAGCAATACAAGGTGATTGTCTTGCCGGCTTCGGTTCACTTATCATTTATTCTGACAATATAAATACGCCCTCCCCCCAGACAGACCCTTTCAAATGCTTTTGTTTCAGCTTCTATTGTTCACTATCTCTTTTATAGGATGTATATATAGCATAGGGTCAAAAGTTCAATTTTGTGTTCAATCCTGTATTCTTTTTCCAGCTTCTATATAAATACTGTAAGCATAATGATGAAAGTCAAAAGTTTCAAACTTTATTTATCTTTTAATTGCTTTATGTTTTTGGGTAACACATGCAGAGCTGCTCTTCTTGTGTCCTATGACATACAGGATTTGGACATATTTGTTTGCCTCTCAATGCTACGATTATCTTTTAGATTCTCGCACCTGTTTTATGATGTTAATCCATTAGATAAGGTTCATGCTCATATAAATGATGGCTCATGCATCGAAAAATTGCTTGACTGACTCTCTGTGTCAATTTGAGTGGAAATTCATGAAGACCTGCACATACACTTGAAATCAATATCTCTGTTATGCTTTGGTCTTATATTTCAGTTTCTCCTCGTTTGAAACTTCAAAGTTCTATACTCTGTAAATCATAATAATTTCTGAGATAAGTGGATTCTTCGTTCACGTCCTATGAGATTTCTCTTCTTCTTCTTCTTCCCTGTTTTTTTTCAAAATTGTTGAATTCAAGTGTTTGTTGGTTGTTGTTGTTTTTTCTTTTGAAATTGGCAGGAACTGGGAGATTTGGGCCTTGTTGCAAAAGCAAGCCGTTCATCTCAATCTATGATGCGTAAGCCAGATGCATTGACAATTGCCAAAGTTTTTGATACATTTCGGCTGATTGCTAAGGTGCTCTGTCTTTATCACTTCTTATTAGAAACTAAAACATTAGATTTTTTCTTTTTTCAGTTTGAGTTTGAGTTTGCAACCTCCAGTTTTTGATTTTTGTTCCAATCTCCATAATATAAAGCCTTTGTATTTGTGATGCAGTAGCATGCATTTCGTACTTTCTTAGGACTGTAATCAGACTTCTTTTATTCTTAGTGCATGTCCGCAAGGATAGCATGCATATCCTGAATGTATTATGTTTTACTTAAATCAGTCTGCTTACTTGAAGATTGAGAACCCCTGAGTGTATGACCTTCTACTTAAATGAGTTGCCTTATTGGAAGATTGAAGATCCCTAAGTATAGTTCCTTCTACTGAAGTCAGTTAGTTTGCTGGGAGAGTGAATCTTCAATCAAATGGTTTTTACTTCACAAAATTAACCACCCCCTGAAAAAACTAACTTGAGGTTTATTTAAGTGAGTCGTGAATTCTTCTGATATCAGTGTGCTGATACTATATCCAATGGCAAAGCACAAGAATTGTCATTTTGCTGCTATCAACCACTGTTATAATTATGATTTCCTGTATTCTTTCTCGCGTTGCCACTCAGACCAGAACTCATCTTTTCTTACAGTAAACCTGGGCAAAGCATGGTAATCTCTGCCTGCATTTGATCCACCTCAATCTTTGGATCCTCTGGAACAAAATCAGCAGAACTTCAGCCTTATAATAGTTGTTATTGATGTCTCTTCCATATGAAATATTGTCTTTGCATGGAACAATGTTGACTATTAAGTGACCAGGGAAAAAAAAAAGTTATGCTGGAACAGTTCCCTGTAGTTAAATTTGGTTATGACTTAAGGATGCCATAATTAGCAAGAGACTTTGGTCAGGTTTAATCATGGTTTTGCATGATTTCTTCCCTTGACAGTACAATGCTAATTTTCAGTTCCATGTGTGAGAAGTAGGAATGAGCATTCTGTTCTTCGTTGATTAAGATTTTCTTACTTACAATCACAGGAAGCAGGAAAGGATAGTCAAGAGAAGAAAAAGAACCGAATAAAGGCACTTCTCGTTGCAGCCACTGACTGCGAACCTCAATATTTAATTCGTCTTCTTCAGGTTGTAGCTTTGACATCTGTTTAAGAATTTGTTTATTGGTGCTTTTGTTCTGAGCTTTCATTGGATTTATCTTGTAGATGAAGTTGCGAATAGGATTGGCGGAGCAGACTCTCTTGGCTGCTTTGGGACAAGCTGCTGTATATAATGAAGAACATTCTAAATCACCTCCAAACATTCAATCTCCTTTAGAAGAGGTTAGTTGTTCTATAGATGAGAGAAATACTTCTCTGTTACCATAATTTGTGTTATCAGCCATGGAAATTGTGATCGCAGAATGGAAGATCTCTTTTTTCTTAATAAGAGTTGAGGATTGGGAGTCCTTGGCACTATTGCTTTTTCTTTTTAAACTATTTGAGATTTTACTTTGTGGAAAGGAGATTTTACTTCTGAGTTTTGGCAGATCAAAGCGTGTTGTTAAATGTTTGCTGAAAATGTACATCTTTAGGTATTTTATGAATTCAAGCATCCTTCATAATGTCTAGTTATTGGCTTCAGTTAAAGAAAGAGGTGTTTTGTGCCAAAAGCTTGAAAGGAAAGTGGTATTTTATTGAAATGCATATATGCCATTATGTTTGAGAATTCTCATACAAATAAGCATTTAATGAATGTGTATTTGTAGGCTGCCAAGATTGTTAAACAAGTGTATTCTGTCCTGCCTGTCTATGACAAAATAGTCCCTGCTCTTCTTAGTGGTGGTGTATGGAATCTTCCAAAAACATGCAACTTCACGCCAGGTGTCCCAGTTGGACCTATGCTTGCAAAGCCAACCAAAGGTGTAGCTGAGATTGTAAACAAATTTCAGAACATGGAATACACATGTGAATACAAGTATGATGGAGAACGTGCACAGGTGAGACCATCTAGCTTCTTGATTTCTGGATCTGTTGTTAGCGCTACATGTATGTGTATAAATACATATACATTTTCCCCTCATTTTGTGCAGATACATTATATGGAGAATGGTTCAGTTGAGATATACAGTCGAAATGCTGAACGAAACACTGGAAAGTTTCCTGATGTTGTTCTTGCAGTTTCCAGGTAGATTTCTTTTTAGTTCATCAGGGACCTGATGCTTGAAATATTGATTGCTTTTGCAAGAACCTTCCCGGAGAACTTTGTGATTTGAATTGATATGGACTAAGAACCGTCATAGGAAAGACTAATTAGTCAGTGTGCAAGGTTTATGCCAAGGTGAAATGCATGGTTAAAAAAGAAAAAAGAAAATCATAGTTGTAAAAGAGCACGGTTATTACATGAATGCCAAATTGCTTTTGGGTTTCATGTTACCATTTATAGCTGACTTCCTCTCTTTGTAATTTCAGCTGTGCACTGGTTTAGTTGGTGAAAATTGTTTTTCCTCTCTCCCATGTTGTGATAATAAGTACTTTTCTCTTGTTTATTATGAGGTCCTTTAGTGCTGTTAATCAAAGTATGAGTGGGGGATTACTTTTTTCCTTTCTGGATTCCTTTTCTTTGGTGGGTGGGCGAGGGAGCTTCACATTTTTTAGGAGGGCAGCTTTTAGGAGTTCCCAATGTGAAACTTCTCCTTATACAATATTAAAACTGAAGAATGAGTCTAATACTTGGTTGGTCTTAGATTATTAAATTATTGGTACCATGATCTAGGGAATAAAAGTGAGGGCAACAACTTTCCTGGCAATAGATTGTGTCCACTGACTGCCATGCTTCTAGTACAGCTAGTCTTGAAAATGAGGAATGGCTCAAAATACTCGAGTCCCTTGTTAATTTACCTTTGCCCATTGATTCATGAGCAGTATAATCTAGAAAAACATGCCAATCATTGCGATAATGTGCAAGCAAGCGTTCTACATCAAAGTAGCTTGAGTTAATTCCTACACTAGTGCAAACCCATCTCGAGGTGCTTAGTGTTATGTCAACATACATCCTAGATAGATTCTCCGTGCTGGAGGATGCAGTTTGGAAGTTTCTGGACATGCAATTAAATTATCCTAAACCTGGAATCAATGGCACATGTAACAACCAAGCTTTATCGTACTTGGAGGTACTAAAGTTGAAATCTTTATTCTTCGAAGCTCCTTTAAGATCAGGTATTCTTAATGCTTGGCTATTTTCTGTTTGACACATCATGCGAATCATACACATAATGCTGCTTGTTGCTAAAACTTATTGTTTTCAGATTAAAGAAGCCTTCTGTCAGATCTTTTGTTCTTGATTGTGAACTTGTTGCTTATGACCGGGAAAAACAGAGAATTCTGCCCTTCCAGGTATTGTTTCTCAAAGTTGCTGATATTAATGTTTTTGTGCAATCTTAGGGATCATTTATTACTGAATAATTTTTGACCCTTTTGCATATGTTTTATCCTGAAGGATTTAAAACTGCAGTGTGATTGTGCTAAGTGTGTAAATCATGTGTTGTTGAATCACATCAGGTTCATATTTTGCCAATTATTACTGGGGTATATTTTTTTGACCGTTTTTATTCTGTGACTTCTATTTGATCCCCAATCTTCAATTGCAACAATGCTTGGTCCATCGATCGACCTGGTTAGTAAAATTAACAGAATCAAATAGGAATGCTATGTGAACTGTAATTCAGGTCACTATATATGGATCACTTTGGCATGCTTGCTGTAAAATGAAAGAAAACTTTAGCGTGTGAGGTTCACATGATGAGTGGACTTTGTACCTCTTATTAAAGCTAGAGCCTGTATGTTAACATTGTCACAGCTGAAAGTGTGATGGTTAAGTTAACGTATGCTCTATCCTAGAAAAATCAGAACTGTCCGTAAGGAAGGAGGATGAAACTTAAGACTAAGTTACTTGAATCAAGAAAGAAGGACAGAAAATGAAGAGTACACTTGAGAAGTGTAAGAGAGGAGAAGAGAAAGATGAAGCCCCAGCATTTAGAGAGAGGACAGAGAAAAGGGGATAAAGTGTGCAGTTGGAGCTTTCTTATCAAGTCTTTATATTGGTTTCTTAACCTGAAACACACCAAAAGGCACCTAATGAAATCATGTTTCATGGCAAAATATTCATCAAAACTAGAACCAGACCTACAGTGTATTTTTTTTTCTGGGCAAAAATATTTAAAAGCTGAAATAAATATTTATTTGACAAGAGATCTGCAAAGAAAACAGAATATTGGTAAACCTTCTCTTGTCCTTGTCCTTGTCCTTTAGCTTTTTTCCTAGGCTTCCTTATTTTTTGACGAGGAAATACAATATATACATTAGTAGTTAAGAAGAAATATCATTATGACTTTCATTAATCTCTGATTGCTCCAGGTCCACTTTTGATAGATTTGCTTTGTTTGCAGCTCGTTAAATGGGATTTGTTCTTATAGCATATCCTCACTCCTTGTCACTTGTTTAGTTACCTATTTGTTGGGTTGGCTTCATGTTCTGTGCTGCCCACCCAGAGCAAAAATTTTCAACATATTGTTGACAGCTTCTCGTTCTTCTTCCTCTTTTATGTTAATGTACATTAATTTGCTGCCAAACCAAGATATTGGGATTGGGTTTTGTTTGGTATGGATGGTTCACATCTTTGATTGGATTTCTGTGACAGATCCTCAGTACTAGGGCTCGTAAAAATGTAAATGTGAGCGACATCAAGGTCGATGTCTGCATATATGCTTTTGACATGTTGTATCTTGATGGCCAACCACTTCTTCAAGAGGAGCTTAAAGTTCGTAGAGAGGTATGCTTTAATTGTGGTTCATTTAACTGAATATTGCTGTTGCACTGTTTTTCCATTTGGTGACAACATTTGTCTGCTGAGAAGAAGGTACTAGGATTCCATTTTCATGTCTATTGACATTTTATCTTATCCATTTTGACAAAACCTGGCCAGTTTCGAAGCAGTAGAACAGTCAACAGTCTACCTCTAGTATTGCACATACTTATTTGGGGACTACTTTATTTAACAATTTTTATCTCTTCATGTGGATTAAGCTAATGTGGATCTTTTTCCCCCTCTCTGTTTTATTGTTGTTGACAACAATGGCTAGAACCTTAGAGGTTCAAACTCTTCTTAATCATCACTTCTTTGTTGATCAAGAAAATCTAATCTTTATAGAGCTTTTGTCTTGTAAGTAGCCATATGTTTTGACCCTGGGTTGCCCTGATTGGTGCTCTTGTGAATATTTTCTTAAATAAACACAATGGTTTGACTTTCAAGGATCTTGACCATATGATTGGTACCAATGTTATATGGTTTTTATGATATGAAGTTGTTTTGGTTTATTAGAAGAATTTAGTGCTCTGCTCATCACCTTGAAAAGGAGGTAAAAATATCGAATAATATTAGAGGATGGTGCCTCCATGTCATTATTCATTGCATATGATTTGTTCCTCAATAATTTTTGTTTAAGTTTAGAGAGGTTGCCATCTGATACTTATTCTTAGTGTAGCTTACTCTAAATTAGGAGTTTTTAGGTATTCATGTGCACCTGTAAAACATTTGGTCTTTGTTGATGCAAGTAGATCTGTATATCGTTACATTTATGTCAGTTGTATTCTATTTAAGCTTGTCTGAAGTCAAATATTTATGTTGGCCGTTTTGACTCTGTGGCTTAAGCTTTTTTGCAGAAGCTTTATGATTCATTTGAGGAAGAACCTGGTTATTTTCAATTTGCAACATCTATAACATCAAGTGATATCGATGAAATACAAAAGTTCCTTGACGCTGCCGTGGACTCAAGGTATTTGTTTTCATGCTTTGGATGTTACTTTATGAGCAAATGGAAATGAAGATATTTTAGACAAAATGGCTTGAATTTTGATGATTTGACTCTACCTTTAGATAAACCTTGTTCCATGGAGAATCTTACTTTAAATTTCGAACGCATACCCTATATGTAGCACAATTTTGTCATTGAATCTAATAAGTAGCAATGCAACTTCTTTCTGGACTAGTCTGTTTGACCCATGTAAAAAATGTGTTAATAACTGTTCCATTTCCACCTCAGTCCACAACCTCATTGCAAAATTTGGTGTAGAATTTGACAAAGGGAGGGCATATGTGACCAAACTGCTGTAGTGCTTCAGTTGAATTCTCCATGTTTCTCTATCCAACATGATGTGGCTTTGTTAATGTCTATAAGATATGTACCAACTGATCTTGTGAATTGCTTCGAGTGTCTTTTTGGAAATAACATTGCAGTACCTGTTCGTTTCATCAAATTATTTGTTTTCCATGGCACTGATTCATTTTAATTTGCAGTTGTGAAGGTTTAATCATCAAAACATTGAATATTGATGCTACATATGAGCCTGCAAAGAGGTCACTTAACTGGCTAAAACTAAAGAAAGATTACATGGACAGGTAAGGTTTTAGGAATGCTGGCTTTATTCTAATTTGTATCAAGGATTGTGGGCTTTTACTTATGTGTGGGATGATCCCTGCAGTATTGGAGATTCACTCGATCTAGTACCTATTGCTGCTTTCCATGGACGAGGGAAACGTACAGGTAACAGCCATTTTAGTTGAATGAACTGATACTTGTGCACATAATATTTGTTTATTTGCATTCACTGATGAGATGCTGCCTTAAGTCTCGTTCTGATGGAATGTTTCTGTTCTCCTATATGACATAAACCATTTGTTCCTCTTCTTCAAATGCTACTTTTCTGTTGAAATCTTGTTTGTATTGATGATGCTGCGGTGTTTCTCCTTAGGTGTCTATGGTGCCTTTCTCTTGGCTTGTTATGACAGCAATAATGAAGAATTCCAAAGTATTTGTAAAATAGGTAACTCAAATCTGTGTTTCTGTTGGTGTTTAATTGCTATTTGATCCTTTCACAAGTAATATTTCTCTTCTAAGCTTGTCTCTTCTCTTCTTGTTCTTTCCTATTTTTTGGCTGTTTGGCGGTGTTTGTCAATGGTGGATAGGCACTGGATTTTCTGAAGCAATGCTTGAAGAGCGTTCTGCCAGTCTTCGTTCTAAAGTGATACCCACCCCTAAGGTTTGTGCTTGTTCTTCCTAATGGGATCACCTAAGATTATGGAGGCATGGCGTCTCTTATATTCTTTTCTTGCAAATTCTAATATTTGTGTTGAGTCCAGCCATACTATCGGTATGCAGATGCAATCAATCCAGATGTATGGTTTGAGCCCGCTGAGGTATTATATTCTTGGCTTATTATCTAATTATCTGTGTCATTGATACCGTGCCTTTGCTCTTTTCTTTCTGTCTATTCTTCCAGAACCTTGTGTTACCTTTTTACTATATATTAAACATGTGACTCATTATCTTAATGTAAATACTGAATTTCCAGTGTCACATTATTGTGTATAAAGGATTTTTGCTTATGTGCATGTTCTCTTTTTTCAGCATTTAACCCTATCATGTTATGAACATGGTTAAATGATGTTAGTGGATATGGCCATTGGAGCCTTTTATTGAATACATTCGTATCTTACATATTTGCTGACCGAATGGAAAAATGTCTCCTAATAGGTTTGGGAGGTGAAAGCTGCTGACTTAACTATTAGCCCTGTTCATCGGGCTGCTATTGGCATTGTGGATCCTGATAAGGTAAATATAAATACTGTTTTTAGGTGCAGCTTTGTTAATCCCTGACATCATACCCTTACAATACCCGACTTGTTTAACTTAATTGTCCTTGGTATGCCCCTCTTTTGGGTTTTGCTTAGAACTCTTGAGTCATCTCCTTAATGGCAGCGCTAATTCTGCAAACTCAACATCGAACATCAGCATCGTGATTGGTAGTGGTGCTAAAACTGAATATTGGTAATTAATTAGACAAAAAGAATGGAAATTGTCATTGATAGTTTTGTGCCAAAGATAATGCAGGCATTTCATACAAATGCTCTTGTTATTGTAATTTTAAGGCTGTAACATGGTGTTTGGTTTGACAAAGTTTTGATTAATAGATCAAGCTCCGGTTGATCGGGCTGAGTTGTTAGGTTATGGTTGCTATGATGTCTCAATTGTATCATTGATTTGTGGGTCAAGATCATGGTGCATCGGTGCTTTGGACAAAACTAGCTCTTAAACAATTGGATCCTATGCATGTTCTTTTTTACATCATTTTTGTCTGCATGTTAACAAACCCTGACATGTCTTTTGGTGTTATGTCATTTCGCTGTCATTTTCTCAAATAGGGCATTTCTCTCCGATTTCCTCGTTTAATACGTGTTCGGGAGGACAAGACTCCAGAGTTAGCTTCCTCGTCTGAGCAGGTAAAGAACAGGCCTAGTTCGCACTTATCTGATTATTGTGTTCATATTATTACAAGAAAAGGGATTCTATATTTTATCAAACAGAAAAAAGATCACAGAAGGTTAAAAAATTAAATATAAGTTAATGTCATATAAGTTTTTGCTTAAAAACTTTCTTGGGCTTTTTTTTTTCCAGGTTGCTGAAATGTATACTGCTCAAAAGCACAATCATCCTAACAATCAAGATGACAATGAAGATGATTAAGGAGCTAACTTTTCGTGCTCTTCTTGCTAACCAGGGACTTCAGTTTCCCTGTGATGTTCAAGTGTCGTTGATGCCAGCCCACATGAGAGGAGACCATGTGAATTTTTCGCCTTTGAGCCAGACTTGGAAGCTTGACTTCAAAAGTCCGAAAGTGGTGGACTAAGCATATTGGAGACTCAAATTTTTCATGGCAAAATTTATCTCACTTGGATGTCTTTTTTCAGAAATCTTTCTCTCAGGTTAATATAACCAGGAAACTGCCGTTCCCCCAGTCTTCTGATTCCTTACAAAGCCATATGTACATAACATCACTCATTAATCTGAGATGACATTTCCCCCATGGAATTATCTTTTGCTGTCCTGTCATTTTAAGGGTTTTGGCATTAAATATCTGCTGGATTAACATAAGAAATGTGTAAACATTAGCATATTTCCTGGAAGCACATGTCTGTGGCGATGCTCATTGGGATTCTTGTTTGTAATTTAACAAACCCATTGTTTGAAGTTTCCTAGTGATTTTTTTACTTGATTACAACTAAAGCTTTCAGGAGGCTTTTGTGGTGTCTACCATGGATGCTCATAGTTTGGCACTTCCCCATATTGTAATTTCATCATATAATACTGGGCCTGGTTTGGAACCATGAACTTTCATTTTCTCTATGAAAGAGAGAGCAAAGTTCAGTCAAATGACCGTCCTAACAGGTAAAGCATTTCTGGGTCTTGTTGTCTCTTCTGATGAGCCAATGGGTCATCACTTTTTAGTCAAATTTGATTCATTTCCCAAGCCTCCATCGTGTGGACTGGGCAATCTACACCCCCATCTGAGGTTTGCTTTTCTGCCTAACATTCCAACTCAGTCCAAGGTGGCATACTTTGCCCAGAATAGCTGCCTAATTTAATTTGCTACTTTTAGAGCAATTTTTATTGGGTTGTTATCAAAGCAAGAGCAATTTTTGAATCTTAACTTGTCATCCTCTCTCCCAATTTCATTGACTGTAAGAGTGGTTCTTACTTTAGGCCTTGTGGTCTAATGAGATTGGTTTAACCTTGACTCAGAACAAAGAGCAATTTGGTTCAATGCTTGGATTCAAAATGAAGAATTACCGGTGAAACTTAAGGGTTTTTTTAGATGATTTGATGTGTTACAACAGGTAATTAGATGCGATTGGTTGCAACAATGGCTTGGAAGCTGCAATCAGACAGGGTTAACATTGTTAACAATTACTTGGTCACTTTAGGGAAGAACAAAGATAAAAGAAACTAAGTTAGTGGGAGCAGATAGAAAAGAGAAGGTTACAGTGAATTGGTAGTACATATTAAGAAAATGGAGGGAAAATGATTGTGAATGAACATAAGATTAGACTTAAAAATAATGAATACTTTAGTCCCTCCATCCACAACAAAGGACTTTAATATATATTATTATCATACATCACAGCAGTAGTAGTAGATCCTGATTCTGATTTGTGGGATCCACTTCACCCGACAACCCCAGCAGGCCTCTTTTACCTTCTGGTTGTTGGCCTTACTCTTCTCCCAACCCCAACAACTCCATACCCATCTCTGCAAAACCTCTCTCTCTCACAACAAACATACACAGACACACACTCTCTCACACACACCTTAGTATCTAGAGTTACATTCTATAACATCCCAGAGCGAAATCAAGCTCCTTTCACATCAATGGAGCAAAGCTCGATGTGAAGGAAGGAAAAAAGGGGACAAAAACTTCACTAAAACAGGGGGAAAAAAAAAAGCCCAACACAACTCTACCTCTCTCTCTCTCTCTCTCTCTTACTCTTAGTCTCTCTTTCCAGTGAGTTAACTTAGATTTTGGGGATGGATCATGGATGCCTTCTGCAATCAGATCTCTGTACAAAAAATGCTAAGATCAGTGACATACCCATCTTGCATTTCCACCCTCACTAACCTATAAGATATTATAGTGACAGTAAAAGATGGTAAAAATTAACAAGAATTAATGCTATCTTGGGTTGCTTGGCTACTCCGCTGTAGTAGTCAGTCAATGGAGGACAACTCTTTGGTACTTTGTCCCTGTGGGAGAATCAGACCCATCACAGAGTACCCTTTTCCTGTTCAGTTTCCCGCAGCTAGTTATTGTGGTGCACCCATTAATGCTGATCAATGAGTCCTGGTGGAGAAGCTGTGGCGGTGGTGGTGGTGAAGGAATGGTCACAGGTGGGATCTCAAAGGACTCAAGTGGTGGAGGTGGGTGCCTCCATTGAGGAAGGGGTCCTGCCAGAATCAGAGTCTGCAGGAGTGGACCGGCTTTCATCACAGCCTGCAAAAGCTTTCCCTTTTCAGGTAATGGCTTTTCAGGAACCACCTCAATTGTCGCCTGTGGCAAAGACTGAACTGGTGCTGAAGCTGCTGCTTGTGGTGGTGGTGGTGGTGGCGGCGCCAATTGGGTCGGTGGAACTGGGTCAATAACTGGAGATGAAACAATGCTCTCCTCACAATCTGATGACGAGAAGCCATTGTTGGAGTCAATGCCTCTTCTGGGTTCATCTTCAATGCTTGAAATTCCAGAGAGAGGAGCTGCTTGCTGCTGTTGCTGCTGCTGCTGTTGGAGAAACAGTTTCTCAAACAGAAGTCTTTGGCATTTCTCTTGTGCTTCATCTCTTTCCCTCATAGTCTTGCTCAGCAGATCTTTAAGGTACATTAGCTGATCATCTCTCTTCCTCAGCTCGTCCTGAACCGCCATCCTTGTTTGCTCCAGCTCCAGAGTAGTATACAACAAAGAATGCCTCAAATCTTCCATTGTCTGCATCATCAAAAACAACCAATACCCATCAAGAACTAGCCCGCGAAATTCACTTAAAACCATCCATTACGCATAATCAAGAACAAAAGAAGAAAACCCATTAACAAAAACTCAGTTACAGAGACTAAAACCCTCAAAAGACGAGCAAAAATCCGGAGAAATGTAATACCTTTCCCTGGCAGCAGTAAGCCCAGCCAAGAAGAGGACTGCGTTGATTGTCCATGTTCCCTAAATACGCCCACTTTCTAGACCCAGACCAAGGTGTTTCTCGAGAAACAAACACAGAGACACAGAAGGAGAGATAAAAGAGAGGTGGTGCGGTCTATGAGAAGGATGTTCTTTAGGTCTTATAAGGAAGCAGTCCCTGCTATTGTTGATACTGTTTCTTTTGAGTGGCCCTGTTGCTTTTCTCACTCGGCCTTGGACAAAAGCACAAAAGGCCAAAAGCCTAACAACGACAACATCTCTCTCTCTCCCTCTCTCTCTCTCTCTCAGTCTTTTCTACAGAGTCTATGCTCTGTGGCTCTACGCAGAGACAAGAGCAAAGAAATCGGATACTCAGCGATAAAAGCGGGAGTAGAAAACTCTTGTTGCTGGGATTTGGGTCTCTGCCTTTCGTTCCTTTTTATATTTGTTTTCCGTTTTTACCCTCCCACAATCCAAAGCTCTGTTTTTTATTTTTATCCACTTGCATGAACTTCCTACAAAAAAAACATGCCTTTTTTAAATTGCTTTTATTACTTATTTATATTTAATTAATTAAATTGGGTAAAAAATAATAAGCTTAATTTGTATTTTAATATTTTATAATTTCAAGAATATACAATCATATGTAAATGAAGAGACCTTTATCCTTCTTCTAAATGAACTATGTGTTACTTGTGGTTAAATTTGTTTTCATTTTTTTCTGAAGTAATGAAAAAAATTATATATAATAATTATCCAGAAGATTACTGGGAGGGGACAGTTTAGAGATAGTCCTAAATTTGCCACTATATTGGACCGACTTTATTATTATAAAATAAATGCATACCCAAAACATATATTATAAATGATTTTTTCTTAGAACTTAGAGAAAATACATGCTAATCATACATAATCAAGCTCTTAAATTTGGCATTATATAAAAGCTACAATTTTAGATGACATATAAGATTTTTAATTTTTTATATTATAAAAATATTTTAAAATTAATTAATTTCAATTAAGTTTAAGGTTTGAATTTTCTTTTTGTTAATCCGATTTCACAATCCAAATATATTGATTATAAATTTTTTTAAAAAAACTGAAATAATAAATAAATAATCAAACTTGTTTAATTTTCTTATCAAGATTAATTATAGCTTAATTAAGCTTAAAATATGCATTTTTTGACTAATCAAGCTGAATTATCTTCATCATGAATTTCTTAGATACTTGTTTAATTACGACAAACAAGATTAAATAGCAAACATATTTTCACATGTGGGCTGCCTCACCGAATAAATCCAAAATTGTCTTCTTTTTTGTACAAATTTTTTCTTGCTTTCAATAGTTTTGAAAGGATAACCCTAAGTTGAAATTTTTATACTCCTCCCTTTTTTCTCCCAAAAAAAAAAAAAGATATAAACCTTAAAATAATTTAAAAAACGTTTTTGTTTTTTAATCATGCTTTAAATTGGGAAAAAGTTTGCAACTTTAGAAAACTATAAAATTCGAATTAATTCAAACTCACATAAGGTCTTAAAGCTATTGATTTAATTCACATAATGGAGCCAATTGACATTTTTTGTTGTTAATTAAATATGTCCTATGAAGCTAGAGTTAATCTTGTAATTAGACTCTAATCTTCTAATATCTTAGTTATAAAGTATATTATACAAATAAATTAATGCAAAGCCTTATCAAAATAATGAGAAGCCATAGAATTAGGTTAAGCTCAATTTCTTTGACTTTCTCTTAGAAATTGGAGAAAATTTTTGTCTTCTTGGAGTTAAAAAAAACAAAAAATTAGCTAAACCTTTTGAATAATCTAATTGTGCCTCTTTTCCTCCATTTATCTTGTTATCTCTTTGGAAATAATTTCTTGGTCTATCTCTTTGAATTATAATATTCATTTAAAGAGGTACAAGCTTATTTATTTTTTTTATATTAATCCCAAAGATAAACTTGACTTTTTAGCTTATGAATTTATAATTGCGGTGATTAAAGTAAGTAAAGAATTCTTTGAAGTAGAACTCGATAGGTAAACCCTAACCCGAAATAATTTAATCCACTGGTAGAAATTATAATGGGATTGAAATATCAACATTAACATGTGTATAATTTTTTATCGAGTCTTTTTGAAATGAATTTAAAAACAATAATTGAAATCAAAATCATAAATACAATTACTCACAACAAAAACTTGAAAAATCCCTTTTTTTTCCCTATAAATTTTGAATAAAAAATTATGTTTGATTGACTAAGTGACATTGATCGTGAAGACTTGTTTCTTGGATCGAAATGTTTTTGAAAAATGCATGCATTACTTAGATGGGCACTAAGACTACACTTTGTCGATTAATGGCACTATTTCATCTAACATTTCGTGCATATTACAGTTTTCCATAGAAAATGGGGATATAGTTTTTCAAGGGCAAGATCAATATGGTCTGGCATTGAATCGTGTATCATTTGTTTCCAAGATCTCGTATTTCTCCGATAAAGTGGTAACAAATTTTCCTATATATTTTTTCGTACATAAAATCATGAGCATGTCTTTTTTGACAAAAAAACCCGTTTAGAACAAAAAATTTATTGTCCTCTTTTTTGACTTAAAGAATGTTTGCATGTGCAATTTTCTTCCTCAACAAAGACTATACGAACTTAGAACCCTAAATCATACGACAATCTTATCTTCCACCTTGCACTCTTAATGTTCATAGGGTCCATGGTTTAGGGTTTCATTGGTCAGGAAAGGGAGCTGGTAACCAAACTTTTGTCTCCAATTTTTGCCCTAAATAAAAGAAAAGTGATGGACCTCTTTTCAACTAACAAAAGTCTTCCTTCAAGGAAATAAGGCTTCCTCTTGACTTATTCAAGACTTAGAACTTCGAAAGAAACCACTTTGATCAATTGGGTTCACACACATGTAACAAAATTAGTTTTTTTTTTTTTAATCACTCTTGATTACCTTATAATTGTCCTCCAAGGGACATGATGGGTATTTATCGTATTCTTTAATCAAGCCTTTGACGGGTTTCTTCATAAATTAATATGATAATTATCCTTACCAACTCATCAAGGCATTTTAACAAAATTAGGGTTTTCTTAATCACCTCAGATTCGATTATAATTACCCTTAATTAATCAAGCCTTTGACGAGTTTCTTCATGAAGTTAATTATATGATAATTACCCTTACCAACTCAAGAAGACGTAGCAAAATTAGGGTTTTTTTAATCACCTTATATTCTTTTATAAATCAAGTCTCGATCAAATTTGGTGATAAATTACTTGGTATGATAATCGAGGGGATGTAGTGCTCGAAGTTTTTGTTTTCGTTATAAGTGTTTGGGATAGTAGAAAGGCCAAGAGGAAAATTCCAAGGTAAAGAGAATCCAAAATTCAACGGAATAAAACAGGCACCGAGGCTTTATGTCCCATCTTAGTGGTGTGATTATCTTTGGCATTATTTATGTTTTGTTAGCTTTATGAAAATTAAGAGGTGCGGCAAAGTGTGTGAGAGGAGGCAGGCTGCGTGCCCTAGCTAGGAGACGGCAAACATAAGCATCATATGCTTTTCATCTCACCTTGAGAGAAAGGTGTTTAATTAAGAGCGGGCACTTGCTTTGCCGCCCACTTGTAAATTTGCCAACATTTCTTGTAGATTGGCATTTTATGTGCACTCATGTGTAGACAAGGAGGGCTTGTTTTCTTGACTATTATCCATTTGTGTTCATCATTGCTTCTCTTTTTTACCTTTTATTCTTTTTTCATTGAAATTTCTCGGTTAGGCTATTTTTCATTTTTGTTTTTTTTAGTTTTCTATTTTTTTATCATTCTCAAATATTAGTTTTTTTAAAAAAGTATAAAAAAAATATCAAAATTTTTTATTGATGTAAACCATATTGAATTTTTTAAAATATTATAATACATAATATTTTAATATAAAATTAATGATTAAAATTTTATTTATTTATATTTCATAATTATCATTATATATTACAAAAATATCTTTTAAATTTTATACAAAAAGCTCAACTCTGATAAAAAAAATCTTTATTTGTGAAAAAAGTATTTAATAAATTTCATGTTAACTCAATATGTGATTTTCTTTTAAAAAAAGTTCACCTCTGAATTTTAATATGTTTTTCTTGTACTCAAATGATAATAATATATAAATTTTATTCTATGATGATATTATTATTTTAGTTTTGATCTTACATAAACATTTTTTTAATAATTTCCCCATTTATAGATGTACAAAATTTAAATTTTTATATATAAGTTGATTTAATTGTTTGATTTCTAAATGATGTAAAATTTAAAAGTTAATTTATATATTAATTACAACTATAAAAATAAATTTTAATTTTTAATTCATTAAAAAAAATAAAATCGTATGAATAATTAGCCGTATATTGAGTTTCATGATTGTTCTACTTTTTTTTTATAAAAAAATATATATTCTCCATTAATTCACGCTTCTTAATTACAAGATTTAGTGGGTTTTTGGATAATGTCCCCGTGACATCTAACAATTGCAATTTTCACTTATGATGATAATCCGCATCTCAATTTTTAAGTATCTTAAAGTATGAGTAAAAAATAAATAAAAACTTAGGATTGGAAGAAATTAATTAGTGGCGGTAACTATCTTCAGGGTCATATATTGTTTGCCCTAGGCATGTTATGAGATACTAATAATAATCATGATACCCATAATGGGCAGGTCATGATATTAATAATTACCATAATTATATCTCAATAAAATCAATAATTTAATTTCATTGTAATTTAAGCCATATATAAATAGCATAACTGATCAGGATGTTTTATTTGAGTTGTGTTGATAAATGAAAATTTAATAAAATCATTTTTATTTTTTATTAACATATTAAATACGTAAATATTCTTTTATTTTTATTAGAAAACTTAACATCAATTAAATTAATAAAGGATCTTAATTCAGAAAATTAAATTTTTTATTGATATGATTTGATGTTAAATCTTTTAAAATTTATTATATTAATATAATAAAAATATGTAAATAAATTTATAATAATTAATTTTAATAAATTATTATTCAAAAGTTTTAATGTAAATCAGATAAAAAGGAATCTTGATTCTAATCCATAATCCACAAGACCTACCTTGCAGATGGAAGCAATCTTTCCCAAAAGAGCAGACAAGAGGTATCATTAGGGGATCTCCTTTGCCAACATGACCATCCCTTATACTATGATTAATTAATATTTTAATACAAAGATTAAATTATTAACATTATAATGCTAAGTATTAGCATTCTTTGTGGGACCCACATGACCCCACATTATCGAATTTGTAATGGTTGAACCATGATCCGGTTGGCAACATGCACAACATAAATTCTATATATGGTGATAAGTGGATGCAAAATGAGTAATTGAACCCAAAAATTGGGTACAATTCCATAGTTTTGCCTCCTAGATATCGGTTTCTCCTAGGAAAATCAATGATGAAGGAAAAAAAAAAGTACTACATCGTATTGTTCATACAAGCATTTTAGGATGTATGGGATTTTAATTTTTTATAATTCTTTTTAAAAAATAATAAAAATATTATTAATATTTGCTTAATAATAATTTGACTTTTTAATATCATAATTTTTTATCATAAAAATAAATAAACAGGATTGATTGAAAATTTAAAATCACTGTTTAATTGAAAGATTATTATATTTTTTATTTTTAAAAATATAATATTCAATGTAATATCTACTTAATAAATATATTAAAAATAATATTTTAAGATAAATATATGAAACTAAATAAATAATTTTTAAAAATAAAGAATTATGTTAATTATAAGATGTGTGAATCTCTTGTCCATCAGATTTAAATAAAAACGAATTGACTATAAGAAAGTTTATTCTATTTTTATAGATATTGATCAATTTTTTTCAATGACCGCTCATCCCAATTAATTTTTGTATAATATCAATTTATATATTTTTTTCTAATTAATATAAATAATAAAGAGATTACTTGCATATGTGATCGATCAATTTCAATTTTTGTCATTAATATTTTATTTTTTAATTCATTACTATAATGATAATATTATAATTTCTAAATGTATACATCATATATTATTGTGGGAAGCACTTGCATCAAAGATAAGTCGTATTTAAGTTATAATTAACAATAAAGGAAGATTACCGAATCTTGCTAAAAGAAAATAACGAATTTTTTTTAAGGTAGTTAAGGGAATCGATTCTATCGAAAGCTCCATAAAAAGAAATTCTAATCATCTACAAGCTAAGATACATAGCTTAATCTTTTGACCAAGTCTTTACTAATCACTTAGTTTAACATAATTAATAATTTAATCCTTTGACTAACACTTTGGATATAATGATTTCTATTCATAAACTAAGTAGAAATACTTCCAAAATCTCTATCATCTCGATTTGCTACCTAAGCTCCAATAATGTTTTGGTGCACGGGATGATGAAATCAGCAATTCTTCGATTTTATCATATAGTGTTTAATATGGAAAAGCTTCTCCTAAGTCTCTTCACGTTTTAAAGAATCTAATTTTTGAGAAAATGACTCATTTATAAATTAAAATAATAAATAATAATTTATAATAAATAAATTAATTTTTTAACTCGTATATCAAATTTCATATTCGAATCTTATCAAGATCATAAAATTTTTTTTATTACTAACTTTAAAGTTTTGAAAAAGATGAATTTTTTATCCGTTAATCAAAATTTTTAATTTAAATATTTAAATTTTAAATTTTTTTTATGTAATTTGAGAAAAAGAAATATTCTTTATCGTGTTAAGTATGAATTTAGATTGAATGGGAAATCTCTTGCCCTAAGGAACTCTAGATCTCAAAAGTCTTGAATAAGAAAGGGCATCGCTATCACACTAATAAGTCATAATTGTTTAGAACCTTTTAGCCACAACCACCAAACAAGTTGATTTTCTTGTTAAACAATATAATTAATGTGTGGTATCATCACCTCTAACAATTATCAATCATGCTAACTATGTGCCAAAGTGATTGATTTTCGCAAATCAGACAATGGTTCAAGATATATACCAAGATCGATGCCTATCATTCGATTGAACTTCAACTACCCTAAAATCAAATCAATGATCATATCCAAACATATATTTAGTATTTATTTTGATATGGGTAAAAAATGATTAAAGCAATTTAAAAATACATAATTTAATTTAAAGAGAATATTTGAAAGATTTAATTGATGAATTTAGTTTAAATGTGTATTAGTATTTTTATTGTTAAAATATCTACAAAATAAATTAGATAAATTTTATATTTTATTTCAAATTTATCTTTTAAATTTAAATAATTTTTTATTTATAAATTATTTTTATTAATTTTGTTGCTATAAATTTACAAAAATATATCTTTTATATTTATTTTTTTTATTTTTTTGTGATTGTAACTAAAATGTATTTTTTTTGAGATTCCAAGTTAAGATTCATCAATTAAAGATTTTAAAATTTAAATATTTTTAATTTTTAAATTATTTGATAATATTTAAGTTATTATAAATTATAATTTGTTTGAAATTTTTTAAAAAATTAAGACTTATTTAAAGACAGAAGATAAACCTTATGATTTTTATCCTTAAAATTATTACATATATTTTTTATGTGTATATGTTATTACTAATATTAATATTAAAAATTCTTACTAAAGAAAAAATATTCATTTTTAAAAATAATCATTTTTTGTTTTATTAATTATCTAAAATCAATGAAAAAAAAAGGTAATAATCAAGCTACATTAAAAGTCGGAATATACTAATATACCTACACTGAGAGTTTGAAAGTAGATGCATTGTTCTGAGGGCAGAAAAGAGAGGTGGGGCCCCAAACGGCTAATACCTGTCGGGTGGGTCCCGAGAAAAATCATGGATGCCAACTTTAAGATTGAAACCGTGTGGGGTCCATTCTGGAACCAAAGAAAAGAATGTGTAAAATTGGGCCAGTGGCTCTTTAGTCTTTAGGTGGGTCGTCAATTCGCCCGTCTCAAATCAAATCATGTTTCGGATCTTTGGAATCCCAAGCGGTGGTTATAACCAAAAAGTTAAATTAAAGTTTTTAAAACTTAGTCTTTATAAATTATTAGTTATGTGATTATTGGACCTTACAGTATAATGTTTTTCCTTTAAAAATTTTCTACTCTCTACTCATAATCACAGTTAATTTTTTTCCCAAAAGGGTTTTTTTTTTCTTCCATAAATTTTTTCTTAATACTATCAAAAATTCATAAATTGTAAGTGAAAGTAGATCTTTTAGATGTGAATGATTCATACAAAATAAATTAAGACATAAAATATTAAAATGTTAAATTTTTTTACTTAATTTGATTAAAAAAGTTTAACTTTATAATAATAAAAATAATTATTGAAATATGTCTTATTCTTTTGAATCGGATTAGATCTGGGTCAACTCGAGAGTTCGGCTTCGTTTATAAAAAATAATTTTAAAGTTCGAGTTATTATTTAGTAATCAAGTAGATATTGAGAATATAAACTTTTAATGTCCTAAAAATGAATCAAATCTCATATTGACTATAAAATTATCAATAAGATGTTAAATAAAATTTAGACACATTTTAATCATATAAATTATTTTTTAAAGTAAATTAAAATTTTAAAATAAAATCATACGTAAATAATAAAATATCAAAAATTATAAATTAAAAACTATAGTGATCATCTAAAAACTGTAATTTTTTTGAGAAAAATAATTTTCTTTAAATTGATATTTAAATATTAATTTAAATACCAAAAATTCTTTTTCACATGCTTATAAAACAATTGTTAAGGGTTAATTTTTTTTATTAATATTAAAAATGAGACTATGAGAGGGAAAATATATATTAATGAGTTGCTATAACGGGGTTTGATTTTCAAGTTTTTTTAAAAACGAATAAAAGAGAAACAAGCGGGACGCGGTTTTTTGGGTCTAAAAGTCTGATAAAACGACGGCCCATTTGTCTCTTCCTACTCTTTGCTTTTCTTGTTTTTTGCATGTGAGGGTTTTATCAGCGGTTGTGTGCACTGCACGGTCAGTTTGATTGTGCCACATGGCCCAATAAGATCTCTTACCCTTTGCTATCATGAAAGAGATGTTTTGTTTGATCCGTGACAGCCATGTCACATGAGTGCTGACAACTTTTTTTTGCCTAAAAAGATATTAATGGATTTGTTCTAATTATAATTATAATTATAATTTTATTTATGAAATTATGATCTTTTTAATTCATGTATAATGCATCTTTTTCCTTTTGAAAAAATGTTTATTATGTGATATTTTTCTCACTCAATTAAATAAATATCTTATTGCACATAAATTTAAAAATACATCAAATAACATATTATATTTAATTTTTATATTATTTATGGTTGCAATGAGATATTTAATGATATTAATTTTTTATAAAATGAAGACGTATTAACGCAAAAAAATATTTAATTAAAAAAATATTTCAATTCATACTTAAAACAAGATTCCTAAAAAATCAAACTTTGCGGGAATTACACACTTAAGTTTATGAGACATTAGCTTGTGGGTTACGATAGTTATGATATGATAATTTTATTTTTACTATATACTTTTTATATAAATAAATTTAATATCATATTATATTTCACAAAATATAAAGCGGGCGTTGCGGAGCATAACATAATATAAAACAAAAATACAAAAATGGGCACATCAATTCACAAAAGATACTAACCGTGCAAGCATACTTTAAACAAGAAATTCTAATCAAAATTAAAGGCCCCACACGGTTTCTATAAAGATTAGTGAATTTGATTATTTACAGAAGGATTTCGGTATTGACTAATAAACCCAAATCACATGCCAAAAGAATTTGGTCACTATCAACTAATTAACAAGTGATTAATATTATTTTATACTCTTTTTTTAATTTTTTCAAATCCGTATGCTTAGAGAACTATATCTTATCCTATATCACTTTATAAGTTTGTATGGATGGGATGAACATAAACTGTTTAGTGCATGTGAATTAGATATGAAGTTCAATTTTCAAAAAAGTGAAGATTATATATCAATTGGTCATCACTCTTTTCACATTTTTAAAGCTTTTTTAATCTTTAAATTAATTGCAGTATATACATACATACACATATATATATATATTAACCGATTTTAATTTCTCTTTATGGAAATGCAACAATACTATATTATATAACTTATGTATTAAAAAAATTTTACTATGGTATTCATATTTGATTTTATATTAATGAATATGATATTGTTCTTTTATGTCATATTTCAAATATTATTATTATAAAATAAAAAATGTATATAATAGAAAAATTAAAATAATACTTATTTAAGGAGTTTAAGATGATGGGGAGGGACGTTTTGAATATGAAGCGGTTGAAGCATGTATTTAAGAATCTGAATAATATTTATAATTATTATGATATTTTATATATTATTGAACTTTACAAATCATTTGAAATTTAAGGATTTTTATTTGAAAAATTAAAAATTAAAAATTAAGCAAACTACACTAATCAAACGCTTAATCAAGCCGATGTGAGGAAGATTCTGAGTGGCACAATTATATTAAATGACAAATCGAAATAAAAATGAAATAAACCTGTATGACTTGTTTGGCATGAACTCATCTAATCAATCACCAATTATAAGAAAACGCCAAAAACTGTTGAGATAATGAATCTGAAGAGCCAATTTTCCAAGGGATTTCATAATCTCAAAGTAGATTCTAAGTCACCCATTAGGGTTTCAAATCTCAAATTTGAATCAACATGAGCAAAACATGCATTGCATTTCAACTCAAATAAAATGACAATTAATTCTCCTCATATGACCAAAAAATGAAAGTTACATTTCTTAAAGCAAAAATCCTATCAACCAAACAGCACTTAAACAACTTTCTTAAAAGTAAATAGTTTTTCATAATTCTTTTGCTAAAATTCCAATAGAGGGTCCATTGGTTTACTGTTATGTTATGCTGTGGTATCTATTTCATATGATTTCTAATGATGCTAGTATGGATGGAATAAATCTTACATTTTTTAATTTGATTTAAATTAAATTATATTTGAATAATAATAATAAATTAAAGATGATTTAATTATTAAAATACTTCAAAATTGACAACTAAATTTTTACTTCATTTAGGTGTCCAAATTTTAAATTTGAATAATTTTTAACTCATGAATTATTTTTATAAAATTTTTAAATTTTTAAATATTAAATTAATATTAAATTTTTTTGATGTTTTTTGTGATGATAACTTGAATATCTTTTTATAGTATAAAAAATTTAAATAAAAAGTTATTGTATAATTAGTATATTTAAATTTAATTTTGTTATTATATTTAAGAGCATGAACTAATATATTATACTAATTCTTGTGACTCAATTCTTGAACCCTAATCTCACCCAAAAAAAAAAAAAAAAGAGAAAACCATTAATTAATCTTTTTTTCTAATTTGTTTTTTTAAACAATTTCAATAATATCTTCAGAGTTTTTTTTTTTTTTTTTATAACAAGCAAAGGCTAGCCCTGGTGCACCTGGGTTCATGGGAGTGGGCCGGTCTCCAGCATAGGATTCTTTGAAGTGGCCCTGTTTCCAGCTTGATTGGAAACTCATCATCTTTCTACACATTCAAGCAACAAACAAGAGATCTGATTCCCCCCTCAATTACAAAGATTTCAATCTTGTCATGTCCTTCTTCCAATCTCTTCATAAATCAAATCCAACAACAGCAATTACAAATCAGCAGAAAAATTATCAACAACTGTTATTTTCACATCTATGAACTTACAATGCATTACAAATGATCATTGATAACATTACAGTACGTGCAAGCTTGGAGAAATTCATAATCTAGAATGACTATCAATACATTCTGCTTACTCAGATCTGCGCATTTTAACATTAATGGGAACTTCTCTGTAAGATTCTACCTTCTCAACTGCACGACGTAATGGCCTTCCAATGGAAGATCTTTGTGCAGATGGAGCTAGACTATGTTCATGCATGGGAGTATCAGCCTTCTGGGTGATTGAAAATTTGGCATCTTCGATTTCAAACAAGTTCTCTGTAAGTTCTTCTTGCTTCTGAGATATGAACCTCGCAGACTGCCTTCTTAGACGAGGTCTGCATACATGAATATCTTCAGTTTACTATATTTTCTTTAAGATCAATGGAAGGATGATCTTAGAAACAATTTAACAGTGATGGCAGCACAAAATGCAGCAGTGCAGGCATGAATGGTGGAAGTAAACAGTGACTAAAAGGTAATGAAACAGGAAAACCAATATATTGGATCAAGAACACCACAGAAAATCCAAGTTCCTGTTTCTTCTCAGAAAGTTATGCAGTGCTTTTTATGTCTGAGATAAAGGACAAGTTACATAACCTTTTGTTTTCAACCTTCTCTGTCTCTGTAACTTGTTGGCGAGTACTAAAGTGGCCCATAGCTGCGAACAATTTGCAAAGCAAAATTATATGTTAATGAAACAACTTTAAAATAGAAGACAAATTCAACCAAGAAAAGGGAATAACAGAGTTACAGTAAGAATTACATTGGCTTCTAGCACTTCGCCTTCTGTTCTTACGAGGTTTGTCATCATCCTTAGCTTTTTTTAAGCTTTCTGCTGCTGTCTCTTCTAAATCCTGAAGAGGGGAAAATATCTTATGAGCCATGATTGGCATAAACAATAGCAACTGCAAGTGGTTCAAACAATAAATTAGAGATATATTGATAAGCTTCCAGACCAGGTTCTCAGTTTTTTGAGAGCTCATATCTGCTTTCACCTGCAGAAGAGAACATAATTTACTGTAAAGTTAAAATATGCATAATAATTACATTAAAGATCCAAACTTTCAGTGTGGGTACTGAATTTCATAGTTGACTTTGAAATTTTAACATATACTAGCCTCTTGTTTGATGAAAGGAAGAAATTTTCACCAGCTTCTGTACTAATCAATGCATACAGTTTGTCAGTAACTCAGTTCATATGACTAGAACTACATTCTCAGAAAGCAGGCTGAGTGAGCATGGGATTAAGCTCAAAGATTAATCTAAAATATATCAATTCTTAATCAAATTATAATCTTTGAAGCATGAAGAGAATCCTGCTTAATGGCCTAGATGCTTTGAGATGTCACGTGAGGCAGACAGCATGTGACTGCTATAATTGAGAATAAAGTAAAACACCAAGGTAGACAGCAGACATGACTAAGCAACAAATAATGAGTTGGAAACCATACATGTCCTGTGTCAATAAGGGGAAAAAACAAGGTAGAGAAGCAACAGAATCCATGTCTATTCAAGGAACAAAACAGAAGGGAGTAGGGAATGAAAGAGAATATTAGTCATGAACCCCACTTATGTTCAGCAAGATTTTAACAGTCAGAAGGCTGTTGAATCCATGATGATGTTGACACTTATGTTTGGCTAGATTTTCTACATAATCATCTGGATTATCTCGTGTTACTACTTTCGGTTTCATAGGTTGTTAACCTACATAGAAATAAGAAAGCATCCCAAATACTGTTTTCTACTGACTATGTTTCTGGAAGTTTCAGTGGTTGCAGTACCCAAAAATACTTAGGCAATCCTCTGGCTAGCTTAAAGTTGCTGCAGATAGTACAAATACTTTGTCTCTTACAGTGATAGAAAGTACTATGATGTTCTCTTGTCAAAAAAATTTACTTCAGTAATTTGGTCTACAATGTGTTACTTCTGTTAGTTTCTATGGCATTACAACATTTTGATGCGATAATCTGGTAAAATAATCGGAACTAACCTCTTTCGAATTTTTTGCTTTAAGTAAGGCATCCTTGCAAGTGAGCTCGTGCTGTAGTGCTTTTAGCTGAAAAAATAAGTAATAGAAATGAATCTGAATTAGACTCAAACAGAAGAGGACAGAACTCGACACCACACAGGTGGGCAGGAGCCTTCTCCTACCCACTTAAGGTAACAAGCCATAACATGCAACAGATAGGCAAAACGGAAAAAAAAATTGCATCTCACATAACGCTTTTCATAACATATTGTTCATAAAAAATAAAAATCGATGAGAAGATAATAAAATGAGAAACATATATGTAGTTAATTTTTGCTCATAAGGTAATAGGTAAGACACTATATATTTTGATCGTTTTCCCATAAATTTCAGTCAGATTGCTGGTATTCTTAAGTGATGTTACTAAAAAGTAGTGGATGTTAGGATTGGGACATATGGATAGAAATATCTGATTAGTATGTAGAATAAGAGAATTTGCAAGATGAAAATATATTTATGAGGTATTTTTATGTGATCAACCTCTAACACTCTAAGTTAGTAATCAAGTGGACAAAATTTTACTTGGTGAATGAGTGGATTGAGAATGTATTACTTGGGTTATCACTTTTATAGCTTGCACGCCTACTTTGACTTTGTTAGATGAGATGCTTGTGTGCCTTTACTATAGACAAGATTGTTGATATTCAAATTTTTTGCTATCGTCTTTTTTGTCCAGCACTAAAGATATGAGATGCGGCAGTCCATCACTAAGTTGCAGGTCAAGGGTAGACACTTGACCTCTTGCCATATTGACATTTTCATTCATCGGTCGTTTCGAGGCCATAAGCATGCTTCATAAACGAAAATGAACTCCTCTTGTTGGCCTTCTGCACTTTGTCCGAATTGAGCTTATGAGTTGATCTTACTTAGGACTAATCATATCTAGCTATATCAAAAGTTTCTTCAAAAAGGTGCAAGCATTTTGCACTAAAGGAGTACATGCAATGTTTCTGCAATCATAAGTCACAACTAATATTGACATGGCTCAAAAGGCCTTGGGAAGTCATTTTCCTTGGTAGAGCATGCTTATCACTTCGAAGTTAACTAATTACAAAAAAGCTGTGAAAATGTCAATATGGTAAAAGGTCAAGTGTCGACCTCTCATGCCTGTACTTTTTTGTGATGAATAGTTACATCCTACATTCTTATCGCTCAACAAAGAAGATGATGTCCAAAAATTTGAAGATATATAATCTTGTCCAGAATGGAGACAAAAAGGCATCTCGCCTGGGTCAAAGTAAGTCAGTAAGACCAAATAATGACAAAGGTACCTTCATCGCAAGCTATAAAGAAAATAACCCAACTAATTCATCCTCCATCCACTCATTCACTAGCCAAAATTCTGTCCACTTGATTACTGGCTTGAGCATCAAAAGGAAACCTAATCGTACAGCAACGTCCCTTGGCCCTACTTTCATCTTGCAAATTTCTTTATTCTACACACTACTTGATATTTCTATCCACATGTTACAATCAAAACACCTGCTACTTTTTTGATAGCATCACTAAATTTCGTGTAAGCTTCAAAGAAGACAACTTGCAATTCAGTGTTGACTATATATTGAGCCTTTTGGTATACACTGAAATTTCTCAAAGTAAAGAGAAGCATTCCAACCAAAACATAGCATATTGTTCAACATAACATCTTTTATTCCTCTTGTGTAGTAGAAGTTCTTTAATGACCTAACACTTCTTGTTTTGCTTTAGATGTACAATCTACCATTATTTCTGTTGGATTATATATATTTACATATTGGAAAGACTAGCCTCAAGAAAAACTGATGTGAGAATACTTATTTCTCATGCATATGGTGACATTGGTATAATCATACATCATCAAGTTTTGCTAGAAAAATGAGCAAACGAAAAAAAGTTTTCTATGCTTCACTCTATAAAAAAAATACTTGGCACCATAAATTTCCGTTGTTTAATTATCTTCGCATTAGTTTTAGTTTTCGTTTCAACAGTATGACATAAGACATAGTAGGTCAATCGACATGTTTCTTTCAATACATGCCATGTTAAAGTTAAAAATGTTCAGTTAACATTAATTCAGACTTCCTTTGGGTATTGGTTCCTCAGGGCAAGGGTGTACATAAACTACAAATCAGAAGACAGAAGGTTTTATTACCTTTCCTCTTCCTAGATTAAGCTCCTGTACACAATGCAGGAAACAGTCAATATAACTGATAATCAGTAATTCTTGAGAGTATAATTTCAAATAATCTGTAAAAAGGACAGACCCCTAAAATCTGACTGTTTGTTTGAGCAAGATTCCAGTTCTGCAGCTGCAGTTTCTGTATGCTTATCCGCAGATTCTGCAACTCAGCACCACTCAACTCAATGATTTTACTGACAAGTCAAAAATTAAGAAATTTCCTTCCATTTGTTTTCCACAGAAACTAGAGTAAGAAAAGGAGATAAATGCAATTCAAACTGGAGGAAACACACTTTCTACTATCGTTCCCTTTGGGGATTAACTCGCAGATAATGAAAAGAAGATGGCAACTGAGAGTTTCTTCAGTGTCTCTGATAATAAGGTCATTAACCAAACAACATATAAAGGCACTAAAAAGTTAAAGTGAGCAATCAAAGGATACTTTCTTTCCTCAACAATTTGCAGCAATGTCATCTTCTCCTGGTTCACATGAGCTAAGCCAAAGTAAATATCCACATATTTTGAACCAACACTGAATGTAATAGTTAAAATAAACCCATCTAAAGGAAATAATTAGAACTCCCGAAACCAAATTAGTCCCCCTCGATTGAATAGTAAAAGAATAAGATTGAATGAAAAGACCATATTAAGATTATACCTTAATTAGTTGATTAATGAAGTCCTCTGTGGCTGGAGAAATCTGCGAGGGCTTTTTCTCTTGGCTTGAAACTTTAGGTTGTGGCTCTGAGTTGGTGATATCAGATAGCCTCCTCCTCATTATGCTACCAAAAGATGATCTCTTTGCCATTCTTTCACCCCTCATATCCACTGATTATTCCGCAACAAGCCCAACTTCACCCAAGAACCCAAGTTGGTAATCAAGAAATATGATCTATATATGGAAATAGTACAAAATGAGGGTCACCTAGAAATAGAACAGGAAGTACAAATACGTTAAGGCGGTTTTCATACAAGGAAAGGGGTTCGAGATCAGATAAACACAAGCAAAGACAAAAGCTAATGTATTATTCAGTTAAAAACGATCAAAGCAAAGGCCAAATCTTTCTGATCTAGAAATCCTATCTGTGGCACCTTTGGTTGTGAAACAATAATTGGATTCTGAGAGAATAAGGAAAAGATCGAAGAAAAGAAGAAAAGAGAAAGAAGCGAAAGAGAAAGTGAAAGGCCAAATATACAAAGGAGATTCGGGAGAAGGCTAGGAGAAGTAACGGCTTCCCGAAGCAAAGCGGGGAAAAGGTATTTCAAGTCCCCGAACCTAACTTTAAATTTCCAAACCTTGATCCAAGAGGTTTTCCCAATTTGCTCTGCCTATTGTGCTTGCTTGGTTTGCACTCATTACGCACCTGCGGTCTCTCTTGAAGATTAGCGGATAAAGCAAATGGTTATCTGACTTGAAATAAGATTTTTTTTTACTAATTTGAATTTTAATGATTTTTTAAAAATATTGAGATGTAATAATTTAATAATATAAATAAATTATTACTATTTTTTAATATAAAATTAAATTATATATATTTAATTTAAATTAAAAATATTAATAGAAGTAATTATATTTAAAGTGTCTCAATATTAAATTTAGTTCAAATGATTATAAAAATTTAATAATATTTTTATTATTAAAATATGTTAAAATAACTTAAATAAATTTATGTTTTATTTCAAATCTATCATTTAAATTTAAACAATTTTCAATTCATAAAATGTTTTATAATTTTTAAAATTTTTAATAACATAAATTAAAATATATAAATCTTTAACACTTAGAAAATTTTTAAATTTTTTATAATAATAACTTAAAATTTTTCATATTTAAAATTTTTTAAATCAAATTTAATAGTCTGGTACGATATGTCTCTCCTTAATGAGAGTTAGAGATTTTCTCTCCTTAGTTAGAGCACAATCATCTTTTTTAAAAAGTTTTTTTTATTTTTTTTGAAGAGTGTAGAATGTGAGCAAACATTGGCCGAATTGATTATCTTGATGGGGGAGGAGGAGGAGCTTCTACTAGAAAGGGAGTAACTGAAAAGTGACCTCAATGGTAATCTAGAATTCTGCCTGGTGGGAAAATTTATTATTAATGGAATCATAAACTTTCAATGCAATAAGGAATAAAGTGGCTAGCGTATGGCAATTTGGTATAAGAATATGTATAAAAGAAGTATCAACTCAGTTGTTTCCTTTTTAATTCTTTTACGTTGTGGATATGACGAGAATCCTAGATGGTGGCTCGTGGTTGTTTGATAATTATGTGTTGGTTCTCCATCATCTACAACCAGGAGAAGTGTCAGCTAGAGTTCTTCTTACTCATGTGAATTTTTGAATTCAAGTATATGATCTATCAATAGGCTTCATGTCTGTTAATGTGGGAAAACAATCATTAAATTTCATCAAAACTTTTATAGACTATGATATGAATAACAATTCAGAGATGTGGAGGAGCTATATTAGAATTAGAGTTACTGTTGATATTAGCTTACCATTGAAGTGATGGACGACAATCTCACAGCAATAAAAGGACTAGTTTCTAGTTTGGTTCAAATATGTACTGTCTCTGTGGATACTTTGACCACATGGATAGTTATTATGAGAAGCTTTTTCGATCAATGACGAGCAGTTAGAAAAATGCCAAGGTATATGATTGAAAGCTGCAGCTAGAAGACTCACAGGAAATGATGGAGAAAGATGGCTTCTGGGTGGATTGGGATAAATAAAGCTCAAGGAAGATTTAATCTCAAAATAGAGACAATTCAAAGAGATTCAATCTTATCGATGGGGGATTTAAATGGAGCTCAGGGGAAAAGGATGAAAGGAAAGAAAATATCAAGGATAATTTCAATAAGATCTAGCATGAGAAGATCTGCTTCTTACAGTAGCTAGCATGAAATAGGTGGACTGGGCTTGCAAGTAGGCTGGGCTGAGGTCCAAGGTCTAACCAAAATGAGATAGAAGATGACCACCTTGGGCTTAAAACCAAGGATGATTGAAAGAAAAGAAGAGCTGAGGTATGAACACATAGCCATGCAATAAATATAACATCTATAGATGCTCAAGAAAAGGTCAATGCAGGGGAGAGATTTTTTATTGAAGATGGTTCTTCATCTTTATCATTGATGAAACCTAAAAATTAGGTTCACCGAGCACCATGAAAATCTTAAGCTAGACTGTTGGAGAATCGTTGGGGATTATTAGCTCTCAAGGAGCTAGTGAAATCAAAAAGGCCAAAGGTGGTGATTTTGATCAAAACTTGGGTAGATAATAGGAGAATTGAAAGAGCAAAATAAGTATAGTTTGGAGGCTTACAACGTTTTGTGATTTTTCAAGAATGAGCCAAGCGAATAGAATCTGAGAGATTATTAAGAACACTATATGAAGTATCAAGACTACCATGGTTATTCATGTGAGATTTCGGAAACATTCTACGCCTAAGTAATAAACTAGGTGGACTTTCCCAACCTAACTAGTTAATTAAAGGCTTTAGAAAGGTAGCATGAGAATGTGGTTCAGAGGATGTGAAAATGCAAGGTCATCAATTTACTTAGGAGAGAGGAACTAGCTAACTGGGTTGCGGAACACCTGAACAAAGCTCTTGTTAATAAAGATTGGTTCTCACTATTTTCAAAAGCAAGATTATGCAATTTAGTGGCTTCTTGCTTGGATCATTCTCTAATTCTTTTTGAAACACAGGTATAATCTCAATATTATTTTAAATCTAAATTTCATTTTGAGAATTATTGAGTTTGTGACCTTAAATTAGTAAAATGGTTAAATCAGGCTACTAAAATCTAAGGGACAAAATATTTTGAGTAAGTTATCCCACTGTAAGAAGATTTTATTTAAATAAGGTAAAAATTTGACTGAGAATTTCTCAAAAAGAATTCAAACCAAAAAAAGTTAATGGAAAACCTCAGAAACAGAAAGGATAGGCATGTTAAAGACAGATTTGAAAAGAAAAAGAACAGATTATACTTGTTATTACAACAGCAAGAAGATTACTAAAAGCAAAAAGCTAAAAGTTTTTGGTTAGCAAATGGGGATAAAAGAAAAAAGTATTTTCATAGTATAGAATCCAGTAGACAACATTTAACAAGATCCATAGTTTCTACAATGAACATGAGAAGTTTATAGAAAGAGAGGAGGATTTGTCTCTGTTAATTTAGAATTACTTCAATGAACTTTTTGTAACAATCACAGATTGTTCAGAAAATGTCTTAAGTCTTTTTGAGCAAAGGATTAGTTAAGAGGACAACAAGATTTTGTTGGAGGACTTTACTCCAGAGGAGTTTAAAAAGGTAGTTTTTTAAATGCATCCGAGCATGTCCTTAAGGCTTATGGTTTTGGGCTAAATTTTTATCAAAAATTCTGGAGGATACTAGGCAACGATGTTTTCTCCTCAATTGTGCACTGGCTAAAATAGAAGGAATTTCCTCTTGGATTAAATAATACCTCTATTGTGTTGATAACTAAGCGCAATGTGCCTAGAAATGTTAAATATTTTGGACCAATTGCATTATGTGATGTTGTTTACAAGGTGGTGGCTAAATTACTTGCTAATAGGCTAAAACTTTTACTTCCAAAAATTATAGCTAAGCCTTAGTAATCTGCATTTATACTTGCAAGAATTATTATGGATAATATTTTAGTGGCTTTTGAGGTTGTGCATTATATAAAAGGGAAGACTAAAGGCAAACAAGGAGAGGTTGCTTTAAAGATTGATAACAATAAAGCCTATGACAGAATGCCTTAGTCATTCTTAGAGGAAACAATGATCAAAATAGGGTTTGCTAAAGATTGAATTAAGATAATAATGTTATGTGTCACAACTGTCTTCTATGAAGTTGCTTTCAATGGGAGAGAGGTAGGGCCAATCAAACCTAAGAGGGGACTATAAAATGGAGATGCTCTATCTCTCTATCTTTTTATTCTTTGTGCAGAAAGACTCTCAATGCTAATTAAGAATGATGAAAAAAAGGTGATTTACATGGTTACAAGAATTGTAAGGGAGCTCTTTTAATATCTCATTTACTATTTGATGATAATTCTTTTTTTCTTTTTCAAACTACTGTGAAAGAGGCTGAAAATATGGTCTCGAACTTAAGAGACTACAAATTAGCTTTTGAACAAGTAATTAATTTTCAGAAGTTTGGAATAATTTTCAGCTCAAATATCCCTGATTATATAAAAGGCTTGATATTTATGCTGCTATGGGCATAAATAAGTATTTGGGTCTGCAATCTTTTATTGGTAAAAACAAAAATGTTATTTTCAGTTTTGTTAAGGGAGACAATTTAGAGAAAAGGATCCATGGCTAAAAAAATAAATAGCTATCAAGAGCTGGAAAGGAGATTTTGATCAAAACTGTAGTTCAGGCAATTCCAACTTATTGTATGAATACTTTTTTACTTCTTATCTTTATGTGTGATAAGATCCAAAGAATGCTAAATTTTTTTTAGTGGGGAGCAATCTAGAATGGAAGGAAATGAATGCATTGGCTAAGCGGGAAGAGAATGTGCAATAGAAAAAAGCATGAAGGGATAGGTTTTAAAAGTCTAGATAAGTTTCACTTGAATTCATTAGCTAAGCAACGATTAATTTCTGTGCCTGAATCTTTTGTGGGAAGCCTTTCTAAAGCTAGATATTTTCCCACAAAGGACTTCTTGAGGGTTGGTTTGGGGTTAAATCCCAACTTTACTTAAAGAAGCATCTAGAATGCTAGGACAATACTTAAGAAAGGCTGTAGGTGGAGAATTAGAAGAGATAACTAGGTCCTGATCTATGGAGATCCTTGGTTTAAGAATCCAAAAAACTTTAGAATTGAATCTCCTATTGAGCGAGAATTTTAATGCACTCTAGTGAAAGATTTATGGATTTCATAAACTTCATCTTAGAATAAAGACTTAATCAATAATCTATTAAAGGAGAGAGATGTTGAAAAGATCCTCAAAATTATGATTAACAACAATCTCAAAGAAGATAAAATCATTTGATACTACAGTCAAGATGGAAAATATATGGTTAAATCAAGCTATAAAGCAGCAATGGATGAATCAGACCATAAGGATGTTAAAGGATACTAGATGTCTATCTAGAATTTGAAACTACCGCCAAAGGTAAAAGACTTCATATGAAGATTATGCAAAAGCTGTCTATCTTAAAAGTTACTAGCTAAAGGCTATGAGATAAATGGTGAATATGCTTTTTGTATAGCAGAGATTGAGGATTTGTGGCACATCTTTGTAAGTTGCCTTTTTGCTAAAAGTTGCTGGTTAAAAGCAGAATTCACTGATATACTAGTTTTTAATGAAGGCTTTGTGGAATGGTTTTTCAAAATTCTAGAAGTTTTAGTACCTACCTTAAAACTTAAATTTTATATGGTGCTTGGATAATCTTGACTTCTAGAATACCAAAATTTGTAATGAGATTAATTCTTCACCTCTACATATAATAAAATCTGGGTCAAAATTTATGGAAGCATGAAATGCAGCAAAGGTGTACACCGGTGGAAATAAAGAAAAAGCTATTGAAAAGACAATCTGTAGATGAAGGAAACCCTTCCCTTGCTGAAAGTTAATATTGATCTTGCAATCTTTAGTAATATGAGAGTTTATAAAAAGCATATCCAAAAGAACGGAGGGTAGTATATGACGTAAGAAAGCAGAGGTTTGAGCTTTAAGTGAAGCTACTAATTGGTCTCTAAATGAATCATTTCAAATAAATGGCTTTTGAATCAGACTCTATGTAAGTAATACAAGCAATGAGGTCAGATGCTAAAAATTTGTCTGAATTTGATATGTTGATTAATGAATGCAAATCTCTTTTTCTCAATATAAATAATTTTTATCTGACTATCCATACTTTAGGAAATGAGTCATATTTACAGACTGATCTAGATGTTTGGAATGAACATCCTATTCCTGTGTTATCTAATATTAATTGAATAAAAATTCATTACTTTATTCCAAAAAATCAAAATTAATAGTATATATCTTTTAATTGCTACTTCAAGATTTAAATTGAAATAATGTATGATTGAATTTCTTTTAATAGTTATTATATTTTAATTCTCACATACAAGAGAGAGACAGAGAGAGAAAGGGAGGCAACGTTAAATAGTGATGCATTGAGTGACTGGAGAGCTTAACACAACCTTTTTAGCTGGAAGGCCTGCATAATCCACGTTCCCAGCCAAAAGGGCAAAGTGACCCAGGCATTAGGTTCTCTGAACATAGACATATACTATACAGAGCTCTTGAGTAGCACAGCTATTCCTCGAGACTATCATAAATAAAAATGTGAAATTTATAGTTACAGAGCAACAAGCTCACAAACTTCAACCCAACTGTTCTTCAAAACCTCCTGCTTCAGTTTGCCTTATCTGCAAGAGTCAAAATGCGGCTGGATCTTCAAACTTTACTTCCCTGCAAACATCAGATGCCAGAAAGTCAAATTTGCAAGTATTTTCCATATGCTTATCATGACTTCTGTATAGCACTGCAGCCATGTGAGGGCATTGAAAGCAGAAGCAATAACTCACGGCCTGGAAAATGAAAAAACCTCGTAGTAGTCTAGTACATTTCAGCAATCACAAGACAAACAAATTACTCACCAGTTAGAGAGCGGTAACAAGTTTACAATCATTTTCCTCTTAATTTGTTGTTATACATGCACAGACAATAAACCCGACATCCAGACAGGCTAGGAAGTAAACAATATAACTCAATGCAGTGTTCCGTTTTTGTTCCCTGTCCTGTGAGTATGCATATGATAGATGGAAGACTACCTTATAATTATAAGGATTTATTGTCACTGCCTTGTAAAAGGTAAGAAGCCTTATTACGAACCTGCAAGGTGAAAAAAGAAAAGGAAATTGGAACATTAACTGAAGGAGACAGCGATGAGAAAAGAAAGGCTGAACTCCACAGACCTTTGATGCATAAGACCTCAGATCTGTGCTGGAAATTTGGCAAGAGCAGTTTCGAAGAAAAACAGCCCACATTTCGTTCATCACTGGCTTTTGTTTTAACACTGAACTTGACAAAAGCCAATGCTCTGCCAAAACCAAGTCGATGTACACCTTGAAAAGATCACAGTCTTTTTCTTTCATATTGGTTGCCATCAGCAAGCTCAGAATCTCTTCATCAGCAACCTGAGGATAATGGAGAACAATGATTGTCTGATTAGGATCTAAAGATAAGAATTAAAAATGCAACAGTCAAATAAATGCCGCACTAGATTGTTTACGAGAACTTTTAAAATACTCATTCTAGTATAGAGACACTTGACTCCAAAAAGAATATGGGCTACCTTATTATCAAAACAAACAACAAGCATTTGATAAGCAACTTCACTTCTGAGCTGCTTGCTACAACTGCTGGTCCCTGAAATGCATTCCACTGCTCGCAAGCAGTTCAAATCCCTAGGGATTCTGCGTTCCACATGGCTATGAAAAATCAGCAAGAAGTGGGGAAAGGAGGAAAGCCAAGGAAACAGGGGAGTTATAAGATAAAACCATATCTATAAAAGTAAGAGGATGTCTCAATGTTACTAATTGCACATCTATCACCGCATTGATCATAGGACATCTGGAAAATCATCTAAAAGGCAACTAGAATTATCTTAAATGTTGCCTTCAAAATAAAATTCTTTGAAATAATTAGGGCAGTATTTCGAATACCATTCTAACTTTACTTCTCGCATCAACCATAAAGAACTTTCCATCAACATAGACATTGTCTTCTAAATAGTCAATTCATTTGTCAGCCTAATACATTTCACGCTACCCAACTTTGATGGACCATGGTCATTCATAGACCTGTAACATCTTTTCTTAAGAAGTAAATTAGTGTACCATCTCTAAAAACTTGAAGTGTAGTCAACCAAAAAGCCTATATATTTGGAGCTTGTACAATATAATTGCAGTGTCAGTCTGCACTAGATGGTGGTTGCAATTCTCTGCCAAGCATGAAAGCAAAGAATCTACACCTATACTTCTGATAACCATATGAGCAGCACAACATAGATACAGTGAAAGATTACAAAAAACAAGATCAAAGGTAGTAGCAGAACAATTTGTTGAGGCAATATTTATGCAATAAGTTATGAGGAAGACCATCCCAATCAGCAAGATAGATCCAAAAGAAACCACTAGTACAAAAGCAATAACCTGCTAGCAAGAGATTTTGCTATTTTCTCACGGCTGCTGCCCCATTCTTCATCTTTGAAGTAACCAATAACTGATTCCATGCACTCATGTAAAAGAATTGAAAGACCTTGAAGCTGGCGATCTAAAAGAAGATAGATAAGAACTTCAACTAACCATTCAGCTTCTGAAGTTAAAAAGATAGACCGTTTACTCCTGCAAAGAAAAACAATGTGAAAGTAAACTTGAGAATTACGAGATCAAGTACTCAGAATACATGCTTTTCAGTAAGTCCTTTCAACACGCACACCCTTTTTCTTTGGAATCAACACATACCTTATTTGACAACAAGCAGCTATAAACTTGATCCAAGCTCTGATATTTTGAGGTGGCCCTCCTTCACCACAATCTTAAAGAACAGAATTGCTAACATGAGAAGAACAATAGCTAGAAAGACTGAAAATATTTTGAAAATATCTATGCATCTCTTGTGCAGAAATTCATAAACACGTTGAGGAAAACAAACCCCAGAAAGGCCACTTTATCATGATATTCATACCAACTCAAAAAAGATGATAACAAATACTCAGCGTTGAAACATCAGCATTCCTATGATTGACTGGAAAACATCACAGCAGTTTAAGAATATTTTCGGAGCTGAAACACATATATGAGACACAACAACATCTACTTCAGACTGTGATTGTTTGAAGCCAATTTGTGCCCTCCTACATAAGTATACAGTACCAAACCTGTCAATTTGTAATTTAACTCTTATTACACGATTAACACATGCTCAAACATGCATACACTCATACAAATACAATTTATCACAAGTGGAGAACATTGGATAATAGACAACCACATCAAATAAGATAATGAATATGACATAGTACTCAAAGCCCAAAAAAGGTAAATACAGCATTAAGCATGAGTGACCAAGCAACTAAGAAAGAGAACTCACTATTAACCATCTGTTGGAAACGAAAAGTGAAAAATATTGAAACTAAGGAGCCTATTATGATGTGAAATACCTCCAAGCTTATCATGGATGTTATAGACGAAACATTGGACAGGAAAAAACAATAAATATATGTCTTGTGAGCATGAATGCAACTATTGCAATCTTATCAGGCATGAACAAGTGGGCGAAAGATCAGAGATGTCACCAGTATGGAGTGATTCCTCATTGGAGGAAAAATTAAATAGAAACCCATATGTCTCAAGAGCCCCTTTAAGATCAGAATAGCTCGGAAACCAATCAATTTCAGTGGCACGTGCATTGACCTGAGCAAGGATGGTGGTAAACTCAGCCAATTCAGTAGTCAACAGGGTAGGTAACATGTATGATTGAACTACTGAAACATAAATCAAGTTCACCTCATTTTCACATGAAATAATGGCACACCAGAAATCACATGCAGATGCCCTCAATGCTTCTGTCGATGAATACAACACTGAATGAAAACCAAAGTATAAGTACATGAGACCATATGACATGGCTATTAAATGCACAAGCTAAGAATAGTGGATATACTTACGCAAATTAAACGTCCATGTCGCTACTGATTTTTCTACATGACCACATCTCAAAACCAGTTTTTTAAGCCAGCCATTTACCAATAATCCTTCAAGGAATGTGCTTCCTACAAGAATATATTAATCAAAACTCATTTTGAGATAAATCAATGTTTCAGTGTCCAAACAAAAGAGACCAAAAGGGAAGCTGGGCAGGGAACAAGATTTGAAAGATAAGTTTGGGAAAATATAAACCTTGTTCTGCAGTGAGATCAACCAGAGAATTGACCTCATTATTGATAAAAGATTGAACAAGTGAGCAACTTTGGAGTTCAGGAAACACTAAAGGTGCTGGAGGTTTCTGCAACTCACAGAGGAAGCAGTACATAAAGAAACATTAGTTACCCTAATCATATATCCCTATGAAATCTTCAAAATGTTGAACTCTTGCACATAATTATATGTTAGTCAGACTTGAAGTTATATTCGTTCATTCAGATTACCTGATTTCCAAAAACGGTTAAGCCCCACTCACAGATGTCTTCTTCACCACCCATTTCTTCCATCTATAAAGAAGTACAAGAAGCACTGCAAGTCTTCATTCCAAGATATATGAAATAATAAGAAAGAGAACACGTTACAATGTAAAGGCTTCTCATGCCTGATTCTGGCAGTTACGAACGTATTTGGATAGCAAAGCTTCTTTGCCATTGTCATCCTCATCTGAATTGTAGGTTTTTGGGGCTTTTGCCCACTTGTTTTTCTTGTCAATACACTTGCTTTTCTCCTTGTAAAAATCAGTTAAAAGATCATCCAACCCAATAACCTTTTTCCTGGTTTGACATACAAAGGAAATTGTATCAGGCTAAAGAAGAACCAAACAGAATTGACTAATTTATAGAACAGAGAGATACAGTAAACTCAAATTCTGTGCTCTGTCGTTGAGTTTAAATTAACTAATCAGCAAAAAACCAAAGTAATTGGAAGAGAGGAGATCATGTTTTAGTCAAAGAATTCTCAAATATATGCGTGCATGTGTGTAGCTATAATCTTAAATTTCATAGCAAAAAGAGGAAGACTTACTAGCATGTCCATGAAAGATGAAAATTTATCCAAAAGGTTAGAAATAAAACAAAACATCTGAAAAACGGGTTCAAAGATCCATATTCTGATTCAAAATGCAAAATTATCAAGGGTTGGCAAGAAAAGAACATGTTGAGAGAATTACTTTACATACAAGTGCGACAATGCAAAACCCTAAGAAGCTCCCAGAACCCCAATTACCAGACAGTGCAACAAAGTGACTAAACTCCAAGTACCCAGATAATACTTTCAAACATAGAGCAGAAAATAACGGGTCAAACTTAAAGAAAAAAGTGAGAAATAATAGATGGAGTGACATTTTCCTTTCCAGGGAAAACCTTTTATTTTTAACGACAGGAGAACTAGCAAGTGGGTCTTCCATCTCGAAATCAAGAGGACCATCCATATCCAACATATTTCTCTGGCTCCCCCTGAAAAACACTCTCTTCTTGACTCTCAGTTGTTTCCTCTTCCACCCTCTGGTCCCAAATTTTGACAAGTGAACTTGGAAGCGCGAACTTGGAAACACTTCCAAAAAGCTTGGGAAGCAAACCAATGCAAGGGTCCACCGCACCACACCGGGTCCGACAAATGACCCGATCCTAGCAATCTTGTCATTTGGGCAAGTATTTAATTAATTTTATTATATGATCACTTAATCTCATATAAGATACATTTTTCTTGATCTAATACAGATGATTTCATTATGAAGTGGAGTATATATCAAAGCAAATTACTTTATTTTGTTTTAGTTTCTTTGTTAAATTATGTTATACGGTAATATGCATCATTTAAAGGGGGTGACTCAAACACACTTGTAGTGTGACTCACCTACACCAAACGGATATAGACGTTGTAAAAGGCAAGCCACTTCCTCAATGTGGAGTTCGCAGTTAGCCTGCAAAATTCGACAACATGGAATAATACTTCAGGCCGAAGAGCTTCGATTTGATTGCGAAGAGCATCGGAAGCTGAGCGCCTATGGTGATGGATGCAACGGGGACTGAACCAGGAACTGGGAAGACGATGGGGAGGCGAACAATAGTAGCCAGCAGGAGAGAAAATATGAGGACTTCGACAAGGAGAAATCCAGAGACAAACCCAGCAAGTGCTTACTGCAAGAGACACAGAGGAGCCAATGGCTTTAGTAGGATGGTCGAGTGATTCACCAATCTGACTCAGGTTGTCCTCTGCTGTTAACATTTTAATTTCATGTTTACATTTGAATTTTTTCTTATGTTTGTCTTCAAAATTTGATCTTTTTCCTAAAATCTTTCATAAAGTAACAAACGGGAGATTTTTCCTCCGTCTGTTTCGGCAGGTTAGCTGGATGCAAGGGTTTATAACTCACCCTTATCTATAATAAATAGGTTTACTTAGTTTTGTCCTTATCTGTAATGGATATTATCGCATCCCTTCGTTTTATTTATAGTTCACTCTCTAGACTATCAAAATTTGCCCTTTCAGCCTCTGCTCCTTAATCTCCCAATCTGAAAACCCGACAAAATCATTTGTGCTTTTTTCATTGTATGCTCTCTCTCGTTAAGAAACCTCTCTTATAAGAAATGAGTGAGACGGCAATGGGTAACGGCAATAAAGGCTGGGCGCCTCTCCGTTTTGCTGTACAGGTGGTTCAGGGAAGATGGTTCACTGTTTTCGCCTCGTTTCTGATCATGACCGGAGCTGGTGCGACTTATCTGTTCGGGACATACTCCAAAGAGATCAAGAAGACTCTTGGGTATGACCAAACAACGCTCAATCTGATGGGTTTCTTCAAGGACCTCGGCGCAAATGTCGGTGTCCCATCTGGGCTTCTCGCAGAAGTAACACCGACATGGTTCGTTCTCCTGGTTGGGTCCGCCATGAACTTTGCTGGTTACTTCATGATTTGGCTTGCGGTCACCGGCAAGATCTCCAAGCCGACGGTCTGGCAGATGTGCCTGTACATTTGCTTGGGTGCTAATTCCCAGAACTTCGCTAACACAGGAGCTTTAGTCACTTGTGTCAAGAACTTCCCCGAAAGCAGAGGGATCATGTTGGGCCTGTTGAAGGGTTTTGTCGGGTTAAGTGGAGCTGTGATGACACAGATTTACTTGGCCATTTACGGGGATGATGCGAAGTCTCTGATCCTTCTCATCGGTTGGCTTCCGGCTGCTTTATCTGTAGTTTTTGTCTACACAATTCGGACACTGAAGGTTGTCAGGCAACCAAATGAGCTTAGAGTCTTTTACCATTTCCTCTACGTTTCAATCTTTATGGCTTTGTTCCTCATGGCCATGACGATTGCCCAAAAAATGGTTTCCTTCTCACGGGCGGCCTATGCTGGCAGTGCCACTTTAGTCTGTTTTCTGCTCTTTGTCCCTCTCTTTATTGCCATCAGGGAAGAGTTAGTTCTCTGGAACCTCAAAAAACAGCCTGTGAATCCTCCTACACAGGTAACAATCGACAAGCCACAAGAACCTGAACAGAAGCCGAAGATATTGACGAAGCAAGAAGAGGCAGAGGCAGAGCCAGAGCCGAAGCAGAAATCTTGCTTCCTCACCATTTGTGACCCTCCACCCAGAGGAGAAGACTACACGATCCTGCAAGCTCTGCTGAGCACAGACATGATAATCATATTTGTAGCTACGTTTTGTGGGCTAGGCACGAGCTTAACAGCCGTGGACAACCTGGGTCAGATTGGTGAATCACTGGGCTACCCTACTAAAACCGTTGGCTCCTTTGTGTCTCTTGTAAGCATATGGAATTACTTTGGTCGAGTGTTTGCTGGGTTTGTCTCTGAATTTCTGCTTGTCAAGTACAAACTCCCTCGGCCATTGATGCTCACATTTTCTCTCGTGTTAGCTACTGCTGGTCACCTCCTTATCGCCTTCCCAATCCCTGGTTCAGTCTACATTGCATCCATCATCATCGGATTCACCTTCGGAGCTCAGCTTCCGATGCTCTTCGCAATCATATCAGAGCTCTTCGGCCTGAAGTATTACTCGACGTTGTTCAATTGTGGGCAACTGGGTAGCCCTCTCGGATCGTACGTTCTCAACGTGAAGGTCGCCGGCCTGCTCTACGACAGAGAGGCATCGAGGCAGCTTGCAGCCAAAGGCATGACGAGATCTTCAGTGAAGGAACTGACTTGCCTTGGCAAACAGTGTTACAGATTGTCCTTCTCGATCATGGCGGCTGTCGCGTTCTTCGGAGCTCTGATTACGTTGATGCTGGTGGTGAGGACACGAAAGTTCTACAAAAGTGATATATACAAGAAATTCAGGGTGAATGCAGAGACGAACTTGGAGCAGAAATAGCAATTGTCATTGCCTGATAACAGGCAGAAATAAGAGAATTCCCCACTTGAATTCATTAACGATCAGATTTGATCAGCATTTTCTTTATTTTTTTGTATCCCAAAAGCTGCTTCCATATTTTCCGTCAAAAAGGTTAAATCCAACTACTTTGTTTGGCTAACAGGATTCTTTCTGTTTTCATCTGGAAAAATTGGCCCATTTGTTTGGTTACTGCACATGCTGATTCTGTGAGACACGAGTCGGTGTGAGGGAGGGTTCACGTGGATGATCAATAATAGTCACCCGATTCTCAACTCTGTCTTTTTCTTCCCTGCCTACCAAGGGCTTGATTGATCTTAGCATGATTCATCTCTATCATGTCCATTATAAATTGATATTTCACTACTCACGATCTTTGTTCCTGTTACTTCTCATCTGGGTATTGAATTATATTTTCCGCATTCACACTTTTTTTTTTGGGTGTTTATAACTGGTTTGAAATTTTTCTTTTTACCATCATTTAATCAGTAATGCAAATATTTTTTAAAATTTTATATTATTAAAAATTTATGAATAAAAAATTAAATTTGATAAATAAATTAATTTTTATTTAAAATATTTTAATAATAAAAATACAATTTTTTTGTTTATCTTCAAAAACTCAGTCTTTTTCATAACAATTAAGAAACAAGAGATTTATCCTTTTAATTTTATATGAATTTTGGTATTTGAAATTTGATCATATTTATTTAAAAAATAATTAATTGAGTACACTTATAAGGGTAAGAATTATTCCACACTTTATAAAAAATTAAAAAATATTTATTTAATTTATTTGTCAGTTTAAAATTCCAATACGGCTCTATTATATCAAAGTGTGACTAATGTCACTCCCGTGATGTGTGACATGTGGCCCTATGCCACGACAAAAATAAAAAGGTTCACATTATATTCTTTTTAAATTAAGTTTAAGGAATATGTATGTGTAATTTTTTTAATTATTTAATTAAAAAAAGTAATAACAAATCTTAGACAAACAGTTATTAAGTTATTAATTAATCTTAATATGATATTTTGATTATAATTAGATTAACTATATAATTGATATTGTTGTTAATTTTAAAATGCAATTTTTGTAACATTAAAAGCACAACGTAATAATTAAATAACTAGTGATCATAAATCAATTGCATTTTAATAACTTTACGATAACTATTGATATGATGGGAAGATCAGCATAATCAGACTGACCATTAATTTTTTTAATTATGAATAAATATTAAAGAACTTTGATTTAAAAATATAAATAAATGAACAAACAATTTTAAAAATTATATATATATAAAGAAAAAAACTTGAAAATGACTATGTATTGGTTAGTCATAACCCCGTTATCCACAATCTATGAAATATTTTATTTTTATGCATATTTATTTTGATTTTTAAATTATATATCTTATTTTAATAAAACTCCCTTTTTCATTTAATTTTTTTTCAACCAAATAATCTTGAGAGAATAATGATAATCCACTATTATTGTCCGTATAATAATTTAAATTTGATTGTAAAAGTATTTGAAAAGTAGATAATATTTACAAAATGATATAATTTAAAGTGATATTATCTTCATCAATAAGAAATCTAACATCTTTGATATAAATAATATTCACTTTTAAAATTATATTTATATTAGTTTTAAAATAAAACTTATCAACCGATTAAACTTCGAAATCTCTACTTTTATGATAACTTTTATACTATAAGTTATTAATTTTAATTTCAAACTTTAATTCATTGATAAGTTTAACTTTAATATTAAAAATATGAATATATTAACAACATAATTTTGAATGGATGTTGTATTATAGTTTTCTTATTGTATAATCCTTAATATAAACATCCCATAACTTCTTGTTTATCGAAGCTTTGATAAGTTTGACTTTAATGTTGAATTTTTTATGCACTACTTTGCATACTTCACAACAAATAAAGTTATATTTTGTTAAAGAAAAAATTATTATATTAGTTATATTTTCATACTATGATTTTAAATTCTAAAAATATATTAATATAGATCATCTTTATCTGTATAATTTTAAAGTTTAGTACTATCTACAAATTAGTATAAATTTTATTTATATCAATTTAATAATTTTTATCAAGATATTTTAAAGTTTAATTTTAATGATTAATTTAATTTTAAAAATAATAAAAATTTTATCGATAATAATTTATAATTTAAATATAAATTTATCATCATTAAATTTTTATAATATTGATCACTAAACAGGTTTGTAATTCTTGTATTTAGATTTTTTATGTTCTTTCAAGTTTTTGTTTCATATTTTATTTTATTTTAAAATTTTATTATTTAATTTTATTTAAATTTTAAATTTTAAATCATAACAGAAATAAAAACTATAATAAAAAAATATTTTAATAAAAAATCATGTCCCCAAAAATATTTTACATTTTTTATGAAATATTTTACTATATAAAATGAGATCAATAAATTAATTTAATCATATTATTGTCAAATTTTGCATAAATGATATATTATATTATTGAATTTTACATTTTAATATTATAATAAATATAATATATATAAATTTGTTTTTATTATGGATACATTTTTACAATTTTGCGTAAACCATATAGGTAAAGTTTAATTGCTATTAATAGTTAAATTTTAATTTATGTTGTTCAAGTATGTAATAAATATCTTAACATCGTAAAAAAAAAAGTAATAAAAAATTAAATTATTATTATTATTATTATCAAATACATTAATGATTATATTGCATAATAAAATAATTCCGTGCATTATTCATGTTTAAAACTAACTTACAAAAATAACAACTAAAATGGGGACAGGAGGTTCTTCAACACTTTGTCAAAAGAAAAAGGTGAATAAATTGGTTATTTGATTCATTTATTATTTTTAATTTTAAAATTTAATTTATTGATAAGTCTAACGATAAAATTGAAAATTGTGTATATTAACAAGATAATTTTGAATAATTAGTGTATTGATAATTTTCCCATTATATATTTGTTTATATTATGGATACATTTTTACAATTTTGTGTAAACCATATAGGTAAAGTTTAATTGCTATTAACAGTTAAATTTTAATTTATGTTGTTCAAGTATGTAATAAATATCTTAACATCGTAAAAAAAAAGTAATAAAAAATTAAATTATTATTATTATTATTATCAAATACATTAATGATTATGTTGCATAATAAAATAATTCTGTGCATTATTCATGTTTAAAACTAACTCACAAAAATAACAACTAAAATGGGGACAGGAGGTTCTTCAACACTTTGTCAAAAGAAAAAGGTGAATAAATTGGTTATTTGATTCATTTATTATTTTTAATTTTAAAATTTAATTTATTGATAAGTCTAACGATAAAATTGAAAATTGTGTACATTAACAAGATAATTTTGAATAATTAGTGTATTGATAATTTTCCCATTATATACTTCACAATATAAGCACGAGCATAACTTCGCTTTGATAATCATCACGTAATCTTGCAAATTATGTATTAATCATCAATGGTACATGAGTCTGGCCATCCACATTTTATAGATATCTTATTTTTTTTATTTTCTTCACTATTTTAATTTTTATTGTTATTACTATCCATTTTTGTTGTCACGTTAATTTTATAGACACCAATTTTTGGGCTTGTAACATTTGGATCAACAAGCATAGTCATCAAATTATCTTGGTGATAAAAAAATAGCCTTTGCCATAAAAAGACTCTAATATAGTTTATGGTTGCTCAAATATAGAAGCCCCCATTGACACATGAACTATATTCTTGGTGATAAATAAAAAATAAAATTTTGATCAAGTTCTGACATTTTTTAAAAAATATTGTTTTCTATAATTTATTATATTAATATAATAAATAAATATTAATTTAAATAAATTTTTACGAGTTAATATGTCTTCAAAATTTCTTCAACAGGAGATCTCCTGATTTCCAAAGCATCAGAAATACCATCAGCAAGTGATCATCCAGTTTTACAAAGCATGGGAAACATTGCAATGTAAGCTTTGCATTTACTTCCTTTTGACAAAAGGGCAACTTGCCCAATCTTTTACCCAATAATTGCATCCCATTTTGGCTTCTCTCACATTCAGATTTTGGGATAGCATGTGGGTATACAGCTCAGTCCTTGAAGGCTGTAGGGTCAGTGCCCCCAAAATGTTTCAGCCTTTCAGGTTCTTAGGTCTCCCAATTTGGGGAACCTCAGGCCCTAATTTTCAACACTTTCCTTAACTTCCAGGGCAGGCCACAGATTCTCATTGGGAACATTGCGTAATTGGGTAAGCTGTATTTGAGGATCTTTCATGGCTGACCCCTCTCAATGATTAAGTCCCAAAGGAATAATATGTTCCCAAATGAAAGAAATGCAATTGGACCCCTGTGTCATTGCCTTTTTCTGTTTAGGTCATTTTCAATGACCCCATGACCTTGCTTTAGGACACCCTCCCCATCCCCCACCCTCACAAACACAACATGAAATATATATATTTTTTTACTAGTTCATGATTCGTTAACATGAGATGGAACTCAATGGATTCGCACTAATTTTAAGATCAAATTTGCATGATTGATGATTAATCTTACCTCTTTAATAGAATCATAGCCAGCATAATCACTTTTAATTATTACTTCATTATCTATTTCTTCATATTTAATTTTAATAAACTTTATAACTATATACTATAATGTAAAAGCTTAACCTTTTTTTTTATGACTATTATATTTAGGTAAAGCTAAATGTTGAAAGAATCATAATCACTCACTTTCCACCTCTCATTTGTTGCAAAGCCTAGTTACTTGGCATGACTTAATTTGCTAAAACATTTTTAGTTATTTTTTAAATATTTTAACTCAAAACATAAAAGTAATTTATCAAGATAAAAAATTAAGATTTTTTAAAAAATAATAATTTAATTTTTACAATTTCATACTTTTTGTTTCATAATTTGATGATATCAAATTTTGTTCGATGATAATATTATTTTGACTCGTATTATATTTGATATATTTTTCATTTTAAATATATTTTTACAACAAAATCTTTTAAAATTAATATTTTATATAATATTTAATAAAATAATTATTAAATAATATAAATTTTGAAACTTAAAATATTGTCATACTTATTTAAAGTTTGTATTCACATGTCTCTTTCAATTGATTTCTTACAGTAAAAAATAGGAAAAATGTTTCGAGAGAAAATAAGAAAAACATACATAATTATTAACACATTTACTCGATACCGCAAGATTTTATTTACATTAATAATGATAAGTCCAATATATTTAAAAAAAAAAAAAAGGAGTAAAGGGTATGCAACTAATATGTCCTGCAATAAGGTCATGGGCAGTCACATCCTATGGCCATGTGTGTTGAGGAGGTGCTTAACAGATTAGGACAGGGAGGGGCATTTTGGGTAATTGAATAATGAACTATTGGCAGCAGCTGCCAATAGTTCATTATTCAATTTAGGTGTTTATTAAATTTTGATAAGGCCATTCTTACATGGTTGGCCTTGATTAGTAGGTAGTATGGTGCTGGCAACAGACAAAGTGGAACTTATGTGCATGATCCCCAATTGTTTCGTGATGGCACCTACTGATTATTATTATTATTATTATTATTTAACAATATCCCATTTAAATGACACAAATCAATTTCATCATCTATTCATTTGATGTTTGAATTTGATTTAATTTAAATTATGACATTAGTTTTTATTAAATTATTTAAACTGAGATTTTGTATAATAAATTTTGATTTAAAAATTTTTTAATTTAACTAGATTTAAAAAATATTTTAAATTTTTAATAAAATTATTTAAATTAAAAATCCTATGCAATAAATTTTAACTTATGAATTTATATAAATAACAAAAAAAAAATCATATTATCGTAAAAAATTAATTTTTTAGTACTAATAATATATATATATATATTAAAATTACATTATTAAAATTTTAAAAATTTATAAATATATAGCTTATGAATTAAAAAATTTTCAAATTTAAATGATGAACTTAAATTAGATGTATAATTTTTTAAATTGTTGAAGTATTTTAATAGTAAAAATATTCTTATATTTCTATTGTCATTGAAATTAATGTTTAATTTAAGTCAAACATGAAATTGATCCAATGAAGACATTGGAATTTAAAATAAAAAATAAATTTATTTCTACATATTTTTTATATTTATTTTAAATTATATATAATTAATATCATATAACTAATATATGAGAACTTAACTTTTAAAATTTTATAAAACTCATGAAATATTTTATGATACTCTAAAATAAATAATATCTACAACATTACACAAATCAAAAGTAACATTATATTTGTTTAAATAAAATTAAGGATAAAAATTGTGTAAAATCTTTAATTATATTCTATATTATCAAATAAATTTTAATACTTAAAAATTAATGAAATAAACTTTGAAATATTAATTTGAATCACATTAAACATCGTTCAAATAGTTTTAAAAAATTATGAATGTTTTTGCAGTTGAAATATTTAAAAAATAATTAAAATAAATTTTACACTCTATTTTTAATTCATTTGTAAAATATAAATAATTTTTATTCAAAAATTATTTTTAAAATTTTTGTATTATAAATTTTTTAAAAATATTTTTGCTTCTCATAAAAATTCTAAAATTTTAATGTAGTTTAAATATTTTTTTATAAATTAAAAAAATTAAATTAAAATTTGTTATATAAGATCTTTAATTTAATTTTTTTAATTTTTTAATAAAATTTAATTTAATCCAAAATAATAGCATAAAGTTTGACTTATCATTTTTTAAATATCAGGGTTCGTCTGGTGGTATAATTGACTTGTAATTGAAGTTAAGCCTATTAATATTGGCCTTTTCACTTAATTAGAAAAAAAATTTTGGTGTCATATATCAAAGTATTTTACTTAAAAGATTAATTATTTATCAAAAAAAGTACAAAAAAATTCATTTTATTACAATGTATGGGCAAAAGTGACTATTTATAATTATTTTTCTTTTTCATTTAATTAATTCCATAAAAGGGTTAAGTTGATATTTTGAGTATCTAATTTTAATCCCACTTGTTATGATATAAATAATAATTATGCAATCATTTAAACTCCCCAACAAGACCCCATAATTACACCAATTATGATTATAAGACTAGTAGTCGTTCAACTGCAAACAGAAAGCAATAAATCAACCAAGAATTAACAGTGTCATTTTTGAAATTTCAGTCAAAAGTATTTAATTTATATTGTGGGACCCTTTATTCATCCCATATAATAAGCTTTTGTGCAAAAGGAGAAATTTAATTCCATTCAATTATTATTCTCCCATTGGAGTTTTTTTTTTAGGAAAGAAAAATCAAATAAGGAAAAAAAAATTGAATTAATTTGTTGAATAATATGCTTATAAGTAAATCAAAAAAAAAAGAAAAATACTTTCTCTGCAAAAATTTTGTAATTTTTAGGGTAATCAGAAAATTCTTTTTTTTCAAAAAAAAGGAGAAGAGGAAAAAAATATTGTTTTTTTTTATTTTTTTGTAATTTCATAATTATTTTAAAATTTTTGTTTAGATTTTTTTGGTTATTTTGTGTCAAAATCCTTAAACATTTTGATGCACCGTGCAATTTGGTTCAAAGTTAAATATGAAATTAATTTAATTAATTATATAAATTTTAAATTAAAAATTATTTTAGTACAAAAATTTTGTCAAATATAGTTTTAATTTCAACTTGGTAAGCTTTGCAAACCGTATTTTACACATTCCATAATTTTTTCTAATATTTTTTACTAAAAAATAAAAATCATTTAAAATTTTGAGTTTTAATCTTTCTCTCTTTAAATAAATTTAAACTTTTGAAATGTTTTTAAATAAATTTTGATCTATAAATTTGAAAAAAATTAAAATTTATAAAAAAATATAAAAATTAAAAGTTTGTTACTATGAGTTTTTTTTTATAAATATCAAATAACATTTAAGTTACTAAAAAAATTCAATTTTTTTTTGAGTATTGCAAATATTTTTGAATAAAAATTATACTATCATAAAATTAAAAAAAATCATGACAAATAGCTTGTTAGTTAAAAGTTATTCAAATTAATTTAAAAGATGAAACTAAAATAAAATATAATATATATTTAAATAATTTTAAGTATTTTAATAATAAAAATATTATTAATTTTTATAATTATTTTAAATTAAAATCCATCAAATAAAGTTTGTTTAAAAAAAGTAAAATTCCAAGTTTTAAATGAGCCTTATCTCAAATTAAATTAATTAATTTTATAAGTTTTAAATTAAATTATTTTAATATAAAATAGTTAATTTTAAATATATTTTTAATTTCAACCTAGTAAGCAATATAATCAATATTTTACCCATCCCATTTTTTCCCCTAATATTTCTGATTATAAAAAAAAAAGGTCACTATATCTTAAAAAAGGAATAGTTTGAAAAACCATGTAAGAAAAAGTCGCTTTAAATTCCATTGAGGCCATTGCTTAGCCGGCAAGAGAAAAAGACAACAGCGGCTTCCGTGTACCCAAAGCCTGCATCCACATTTCCATCACAACCAGTTCAAAAACCCGTACGTGTCTACCCAATCCCAAATTCCTCACACGTGTGCCACTAACCAGACAAAAAAAAAAAGATAAGAAAAAAAAAAAAAAGAAAGGATTTTGATGATCAAACAAGAAAGCGTGATTGATTGATGAGAACACCACTGCGGTGCGTTTGGTTGTAAGCTTGGACGAGAAACCAAGCAACTCAAAATGATAGATGCTTATCACCTAATCACTAATTAATTAAGTTATTTAAATATAATCATTTTTGTTTAGAAAAAATCAGAGTTGCTGTTAGCATCACCATGCTATGTAGGTAATGACATTGAAGCCAATATATGATGTGGACATGGATATTATCAAAAATAAATATACTTATATATGAAATATTGGATCACATCTTTTATTGTCATATGAATTGTATTAATTTTTTTGAAAAATGTTGTAAGTAATAATTCAATCATTTATTTTTTAATCACATTAATATATATATTTTAAAAAATAATCACCAACTCAAATAAAATTTTAAAAAATTATTTCTAAGCAATATATGTATATATTGATATTTATTTGCGATTTATAATTTAAAAACGAGTTAAAAAATTATGAAACATGTTCTTAAAATTGATCCAAAATCAATCCTATGACATTTCAAAAGTTAAAATGGTAGAATAACTATTAAAATTAATAAAATTTTATGTGAATAAAAAAGTTAGATATTTTTAATTTTATATATTTATAGTTAATAGGCTTTATTGGATTCAAGTATTTATTGTTGTTTAATTAGTGTCAATGGACATTATACTATCAAGACTTAATTGTTGATTACTTTTGAAGTTGCTTATTAATAAAAATTTCACAAAAAAATTGCGTAATCAATTCTTGTGAGCCTCATTTCACTAACATAATACTGACCTTGAACATATTATATGATCAATTTTAGATAATTTAATTTTCCCAGAGTTGTTTGGACCGCTCAAAGTCAATAAAACTATCATTTTCTTGTATGGTATCAATGCCTTAGAAAGGCACCGATACCAAATTGAAAATTGATTTGTGGGTTAATCAAATTATCAATTTTCTTCAAATTCATTATTAATTATTAATTAATTTACAATTTTACCTACCAATTAAAAAATATTAAAATTTGTGTCTGCATTAAAGTACCCAAAAAAAAAAAAAAAGAAGGGCAGACAAAAAAAAAGTGAGAAAAGAATGTGATTAAGCTTTTTTTATTGCTTTATTAATGTTTTGAAGATGAACAAAGTACAAATGTAGAGCCTTTTTTCAGACTTTTCTGGTTCTGGGTAAAGCCTTTAATTTTTTTAATTTATTCGGTACCAATTCATATTGGCACTTTCCAAGGTCTTTTTCCTTCTCTTTTTACATTCCAACTTTGCCCTTATCTTAAACTTCTTTATTTATTCCATAAAAAAACCCCTCGGTTTACTAATTGTGCGTTTCCTCAATAGTTGAGGTCTGTAAATAAAAAATGTTTTTAACAAAATCAAATAATTATTTTTATTTAATACATAATACTTTTTTATAAAGGTAAATGTTGCAGAAAAATATAATTTTAATGCTGAATTAAACTTCAATTTTTTAAAAATACCAAAACAAAATTTGAACTTTCATGTTGAATTGAATTATTTAAAACATCAAGCTCGGTTTTTTAGTTATTTACATATTTTTTTTTTGAATTATACTAAGCTTTAAAATAAGTTATTAATTTTTCTTTATTTTATATTAATATAATATTTTTATTTTTATTAAAAATTAATTGCAAAATTAAATCAATAAAAAATTTAATTTAAAATTTGGAAATAATAAAATATTAGATAATAAATACAGTAACTCGGTGTTTTGTGGGGCCCACCTTCATTCTAGTACTAATACTACAAAAACAGACATTGACCCATGATATTGCTTTGATTAAACCCATGTCTTAGGACAACCTCATCGGATAACCGCAACACCAGCGATCAATTAATATTATATTTTTACCAAAAAGCACTCGCATCGCCATCCGCTAAACAAAACCCTGTCGACAGTATTTCCGTCATTTGACATCTTCAAGCACTGACAGGACCATTACGAGCATAGAAACCCGAGACCTACGCCGAGTTCCATTCTGCTTCACCACCCGGTTCACCATGTGACGTCTCTGCAACTCTCTCTCTCTCTCCTCTGTAATGCTTCCATTTTTCTTTTGTTTTCTTTCATTTTGTTAATAATTAAGATAACTTTGTCGTTTTGGTTTCTTTTCGAAATGAAAGCAGCAGAAATTAACCGAGCCCATTAAAGAAGAGAATAAAAGAGCCAGAGGGCTGAGGAGTTTCGTTTTGTTTAATTTTCTAAACGTTATTAAATTTTCTGGGTGCAAAAACGAAGTACCAACAACTTTGTCTCTGCAATCACTGTCCCTTAATCTCCACTTCATTTACAGAACCAAACCCTTCAAAGAAAGCTTCATCTCATCTGCTCGGGAAAACCTACCTTTCATCTTCCTGAAAATCTTCTGTTTGCTTTCTGGGTTTCCATTAAATGAGAGATGGTGGAGCTCCACAGGCCCTCCTCGAGCAGGAGAGGTTTCTATGTGAAGATGAGGCTATTGCATAAAGGGAGACAACAGCAAGAGAATAGCCTATTTTTCAAGTACTACAAATGGGTCCTCTGGTTTTCTCTGACTCTGTATTTTCTCAGCTCTTACTTCATCAGCCACAAACCCATCCCTCTCGCGAGAACGCAGTTGTTCTCTACCCCCAAATCCTCTATCGCCTCTCGTGCTCTCATTGAATCTGAAAGTAATACCAACGCCAACTCAACGTTCCTTCATCACCAACCCGCAACCAATCCAGGTATCCGTTAATGTAATCAAACATTCCTCGCATTTTCTCGTCCGTCGTTTCCTCCTTTTTGATTTTGTTAGATGAATTTTTTTGAGTTGTCCCGTGGCTATTTCACAGGATTGTTCAACGATTTGAAGATATACATCTACGAATTGCCGTCTAAGTACAACGCGGACTGGCTATCCAACGAGCGCTGCAGCAACCATCTGTTTGCATCCGAGGTCGCCATCCACAGGGCTCTGTCTAACAGTGACTTTCGGACATTCGACCCTTACGAGGCGGATTTCTTCTTCGTCCCGGTCTACGTCTCCTGCAACTTCAGCACCGTTAATGGGTTCCCTGCCATCGGCCACGCTCGCTCTCTCATCTCCTCTGCCATTCGGCTCATCTCCTCCCAATACGCATTTTGGAACCGGACCCGGGGGTCCGACCACGTGTTCGTCGCCTCCCATGACTATGGAGCCTGCTTCCACGCCATGGTGAGACTCTTTCCCAACAAATTAGACAGTCTATATCTATTCATGCTCATTGAATTCTGTGACTTGTTGAAGTGCGTTTGGTTGATCTGGGTTTTGTTTATTTTTGCCTGTTTTGAAGGAGGATAGGGCTATTGCTGATGGAATACCTGAGTTCATGAAGAACTCCATTATCTTGCAGACTTTCGGCGTGAAATACAACCACCCGTGTCAAGATGTTGAGAACGTCATCATACCACCTTATATCTCTCCGGGAAGTGTACGAAGGACGCTCGAGAGAGCTCCGGTGACCGGCCAGCGCGATATTTGGGTGTTCTTCAGGGGCAAAATGGAGGTTAATCCCAAGAACATAAGTGGACGGTTTTACAGCAAGTAAATCACACGATTAAATCTCGAAGTCATCTCTAATCAAATTTACAATCATAACAGGACTCAGCTTAGTTTATCTCAAATTTACTAAATTACCCCTATGTTGTATATTTTTCACAGGCGTGTGAGGACGGAGATATGGAGGAAGTTCAGCGGTGACCGGAGGTTTTACCTGCAGAGGCACAGGTTCGCCGGGTTCCAGTCAGAGATAGTAAGGTCAGTGTTCTGCTTGTGCCCTCTGGGTTGGGCCCCATGGAGCCCGAGACTCGTCGAGTCTGTGGCCTTGGGATGCGTGCCCGTCATTATGGCCGACGGAATTCGCCTCCCGTTCCCTTCCGCCGTGCGGTGGCCGAAGATTTCTCTTACCGTCGCGGAAAAAGACGTGAAGAAGCTGGGGAAAATCCTCGAACACGTGGCGACAACCAACTTGTCGTCGATACAGAAGAACCTGCGGGACCCGTCCGTCAGTCGGGCCCTACTCTTCAACGATCATCTACAACAAGGGGACGCCACGTGGCAAGTCCTCGACGCGCTGTCGAATAAACTTTACCGGTCGTACAGGAGGTCAAGGCTTTCAAGCAAATAGAAACCCGCCACGTGGTCCGCATACTTAGTCTGCCAGCTAAGGAGCTTGCTTTTCCCAACTGAGGGATGCGCCTCCAATGAGCGATGATGGACGACAGCTGGATATCATGTTGGAGCCCTCTGCTTATCAGATGGATGGAATTTTTTCAGTTTGTGGCGGAGCCCACTTGAGCAGTAGTACGCTGGATTTTAAGATTTATGGAGATTTTGTTCGACATGTGATTGTATATGCTGAGCTGGCCATCTCCTTCTCCGTTTGGTGATGCGAATATAGTTACTCTGTACATGGATAAATCTTAATTCTTTCTCGGGAGTAAATAATACACAGGAATAGCGAGCCTGCAATTTATTCTTTTGATATTTTGGGTGTTTTCTCTTATTGGATGTCCTCAAATTTCTTCAAAAATGACTTCTTTTTCATTTATAATTGCGATTTAGGTGTTTGTGTGAAATGGGTATTGCTCTTTTTAGGGCATAGTAGATCTTATTGGGTTTCTTTTTCTTTTATGTGAGAAAGTAGAAAGGAAAGGATGCTTAGTATATTCCGTTTGGAGAGTGGGAAAGTGGAGTTTGATGAGAGTGAAGAATAGGGAGGGAGAAGAGAGAGACGGTGTCAGAGCTTTGAATATAGGGACAGCAAGGGGTGTTGTCAGTGGTCACGGATTCAGTATTCAATTGGGTGTCTGGGACAAGGGCTTTTGAAATTCGAGTTCTTTGTCACTCATCTCTTTTGCACCTCACATGGGCATTAAGCCAGCGAGTTAATTCTTTATCAGTCTTTCTATTGAATTGCAAAGATTTTTCTGCCCATTTATGATCTCTGCTCAATTGCTTTGGTGTAGAATCTTGTTAAAATTTTTTAATAGAAAATTCAAATAATAATTTTTAAATTTATTAAATTATTATATTTTATAATATTTTTTAAAATTCGCTGCAGTTTAAATCAATAAATTTATTTATTTTACTCTAACATGTTCATGGAATGAGATGGGTTATAATTCAAGTTCATGATTTTTGAATTTTGTTTTTTTAATTAATTTATATTGATGTTTAAAATTATTGATAAAAATTTATGATTTCATCTTATATTATTCTATTTGATTGTAATGGGGTTATTTTATCTTTTCAAATATTACATCATGATCATCGTTAATATTTTGAAATTTTTTATGAAATTAATATGTTTAAATTTATATTGTAAATTTGTAAATAAATTTATATATGATGTGAAATTGATAGTTTAATTAGTTTGATAAACTCTTTCTTATTGACTCTCTACTCTCCCTATGTTTTGTAGATCTTGCTGCAGCTTTGCCCTTATATTATATAATCATGCGCATGTGCGCAGTAAGATACCATCATCTACCTTGTTTGGCAAACCAGAAAGGAAGAGAGAAAACTATGATTGTTAACGCTAAAGTGCAAGAGAATTGATCTTTCAGCCCATTGTAAAAAAAAAAAAAAAAAATCCGACCTGCCGGATTCGAACCAGCGACCTAAGGATATGCTGTTATCAACTACAGTCCTCCGCTCTACCAACTGAGCTAAGGTCGGTTGTGATAAGGCCTCAATCTATAATTTATATAACGTTTTGTAGCCGTGGCCCAGAGTTCAAAGCCCAAACTATGTTTGTGGGCCAGATAATCTGCTAGCAACTGCGGCCCAAGGGGGCAGAAAAACAAAAGAGCTGGAGGGAGATATAAGTTTAGAATAAATTAAAAATATATAATAAAATTTTATTCTAATTTTAATATGGACTTTATTATTTTAATTTACCGAATTTTTATTTAAATCTTAATTTGGTTCAATTTGAATCTTAAATTAAATAAATATAAAAATTAATATTTTTATTATTAAAATACTTAAAATTTTACACTCATTTCAAAATTGGTCCATCAAATTTGAATAATATTTTTTATAAACTATTTTTATTAATTTTAAATTTTTTTGTAACAGTAATTTAAACATTCTTTATGTCTGCGTACAATATTAAGTCGTTTGATAAATATTTTCAATTTGAGTATTCTTTGTTCAGTATAATTTGAATTGACTCAAATTAAAACATTAAATAAAAATTAAATAAATTTAAATAAAAAATTATAATTTAAACCAAAATAAAAGTATAATTTTTTTTATATTTATCTTATATTTTATCGTCATTGATATAGGTATGCGTATTAATATTTATGTTAATATAATGTCAAAATCAATCATAATCAAAAGAGGATGTAATTAAATTTGGATCCACATGACACACCAAAAAGTAAACAACAAAGTGTTACAGTAGACCCCACGACTTTCCAAGTGTACATATACGAGGTCGGTCCAAGTGGCATAATGAACAGAAAAAAGTTCTCTTTATTTGATTTGGACATGTTATAGAAATTAACAATGTGACGATGACATGACTATAGTACCTATCATTTACATTTATTTTTTTAAAAGATACGATTTTTTCAAGTTAAAATTTATTGTACAAATTTTTTAATTTAAATTTTTTAATTTTTAATTTAAAAATTAACTTAAATTAAAATAATGAATTAAAATTTAATTTATTATATTTTAATATAAAAATTTAATTAATAATATAAAATAAATATTAAAATTTTATAAAATTTAAATAAAAATCTTATAAAATCTTAATATATATTTTATGTTACTAATCAAATTTTTATATTTAAAAAATAATAAATTAAAACTTAATTTATTGATTTAATTTAAATTAAATTTCATAAAAAATTTAATTTAATAATATTTAAATTAAAGATCTTATATAATAAATTTTGACTTAAAATTTTTCATAAATGTAAAAAAAATTTAAACTACTATCCAAAAATTTTATTATTTTTTGAATAATTATGTTATTTTAAAATTTTGTTGATATTATAAAAATTTTAAAAAATATGTTTTTAATAATTAAAAAACTATGAAACTTTTTATGATAATATTTAAATTTATTTTACATTTATAAAAAATTTTAAATCAAATAACTTTAAATTTTTAAAATTTTAATAAAATTTTAATTAAAACTAAAATAATATAAAAATTTAAGTTATAAGATAAGATAAATATAAAAAATTTATAAATTTTTGTGAAGTTGAGGTGGTGGAGGGTGACAGAGAGTTGGCCTACAATACATGCTCTGTTTTCTCTGCTTCTGACAGGTTAGCTTTATAGCTCTGCATTATTGGATTGTTTGAGTCACTCCCTGGAGACATTCTTTCCATTCTGATTGGCCAAATTCAACACCACCTTTTGGTTTCAGGCTGCCACCTCTGCCTCACATCACATGGCATTCTCTGCGACCTTCCTGCTTCTAATTCATCAGATTGGAGCTAATTGGATTGTTTGAGTCACTCACATTTTCATTTTTAATTCATCGTATTGCCAAATTAGAAAAATTAAAAGTAAAATCAAAATCCTTTCTGGGTTTCTTGCTATAATCCCAAAAATTAATCACCCAAAAAAAAAAAGGGTTCACAAGTTGGAGCTAATTAACAATTATGTTTTCGATCATATTAATTGTTCAATCATAGATATTTTGACCCCAAAGATGGATGCGACAAATTAGTTTACTAATCATTCACAGGATATAGGCCAAAATTGAAACTTATTATAAGATCATTGAAAAATATAGTTCACATGCTTCAATTAAAAAGGAAAAAAATGCATTTATGACTTAAATATATATTTAAAAAATATTAAAATATTACGGTTGGTTATGTAATGTTTGAACCATATGAGATCTGAAAAATTATAATATCCCATTAAAAAAAAAAAAGCTGAAAGTCAAATCAATCTTGTGGTCCAAAACCCTAATTCACATGCGCCTCTTAATCAGGAACAAGACAATGAAGCTTCACGAGCCAATTTTGTTTCCCAATTGGTAAATGACAAATTGCAAACATAATTCAAACACCCATCACTCTTTTGTCTCTTATTATCATTTACTTCCTATACCCAATTCTACATAACATTCAATAACTTCAATTTTTTTAAAATTTTAATTTTATTCCAACATTAAGCATTAATTTAATGAAAACAGCACAACCTTTCAAATTTTCTCGGAGGCTCGGACGCTCTAATGCTCTTGCTCCTCTTCTCGCAAAGTTGGATTTATCCATCTCAATACCCCCGAAAATATTAGTATGTAAACCTCATACATAAAAATCGGAACTGAGACCCTGGCTAACCCTCCGGCTTTAGGGTTTGGCCTCTGGTGAGAAACCCGACCTAGCACTCTGGTGTTAGGGTATGGTCACGCTTGGGATCATGGCAATAGTCGTACACCTTATAGTTGTTTTGCACCCATGTCATTGCCGAGACTTGTTGCTCGCTCAAGTCGTCGGAGTTGGACGGTGAGGCAGATGGCGGTCGGCAAGAGGCCGGCTCGTCGGCGGTGCACCCACCAAGTTTGAAATTTTTGTACTTACCAACGAAGGGTTGGTAGTGATAATCGGCTTTGTATTTTCCATCCTCGGTTGCCCAAGATGACGCATCCCATATTGAACCGTATAGGTACATTGGTCTTAAGGGAAATGTGGCATCACTTCTCTTGGAATACCTCCGAATTGGGACATCATCGACAAAAAATCTGTCCACTCATTCATATAACAAATCAAAGTTGGAAGAAATTAATTAATTAAAAAGACATTAATTAATAATTGTATGACTTGTCATACATAGAATTTTGTCATATTAGAAAAAGTGTCACTTACATTATTTGATTTGGGGTCCATAACACGGCATAGTTATGATAGTCTTGTGTGGGATCAAACCAGAGGTGAAACTTCATTTCTCGTCCGATAATATTTCCATCTCCACTCCCTCTCATGTACACGTTTGTCTGAAGAACGTAAGGCTTATCGGGTGTGGTCCCCAGGAATTCAATGTCGATTTCATCGTGGTTGCCTGGATGATCTTCGTTGTTCGAAAGCTGTCGTTATCCAACAAAGAAATTAATTAATTAAAACCCAAGTTAACAAACACAAATTTAATTTGTTCAAAATTGAGTTGTTGTAGTAAGAGATAAGGTGGTCTGGTTTCCTACATAGACAGATGTAATGACTCCTGCTGTGTATCCAGGTTGAAGCTTAATTGCTGCCCCAAAATAACCAGATTGGTAGAGATGAAGTGACTTGAACCCACTTCCTGTTTTGCAGAGACAAAGTAAGTTATGTCCGAATTCAAGAAAGAACAGAAAGAGAGCAAGAAAGCATGCAGAAACGACGGGTATATATGAGCCAGACCTGAGCTTGCGTCAAGCCAGATGGTTACCGAGCCCTGGTCGACTGTCTGGTGCTGAGGACCCCATAGGTTTCTGAACCCTTTGTCAAACCCTAAGGACCTGACCTGGGCTCCGGGGGAGTACCCAGGTGAGGGTGGACCCTGAGCGTCGGTGGAAGAGATTGCGAGAGTGAGGAGAAGAGCTAGGAGAGGAGCCATTGAGAAGGAAGCTGGGGACGCCATTGGAGTAGTAGTGAAAAAGGTCACTGTGTGCTTTAATGGGGAAAGAGTATTGTCACCAGAGTTGGTATAAATAAGGAGATAACAGGTCCCACCATTGCAAGAAAGGTGATAAGTTGGTTGATGGGGAGTTATACATAGTGACAAAAAATCAAACACAGGTGATAACATTGAGAAAAAGATTGTTCATCTTGTGATATACCCATAAATCATATCACTTCCTTCTTTTTCTGTTTTCTGAGAAAAATTGAATTAGGGTTTATAGTTTTTTCCTCAAATGACAGACAACATGCCATGAGATAACAACTGCTCCTCCTGCGATATTCCCCATCACATGCGTGTACGTAACGGAAAACATAACGATATGATGATAAACATGATTTCAATTACATGGGAGATGATATATATGAGAAGATTACTGTCAGATACTCAGTCATCCGCAGAGTTCTGTTTGAAGAATTTCATGACATATTGTCTGTTTTTAGTCCTAATAACACCGATTTTATCTGATTGAAAAGACACGCTTCATAGAGATGAATTGCATCTTGTTTACCTAGTGACACATGATTGATTGTGTTATATATGGATTAATTGCTTTTAATCACGGAACTCTTCGTGAGATTATAATTATTTGCCTCTTGGTCATCTGCACTGGAATCTTTTATCCAATGGGATGATTAATGTTGATGCCTAATATTAACCAATGTGACAATGAAATTAGATACAGTCGTAAAAAGTGATTCCGTTTCATAATAATATTGTATCAACCCATAACAATCACATGGATTTTCATGGGATCATGTCTCGGTTAGTAGTGGTCACCGAGATTAGGAACTTAAATTATGCGAATCCAAATTTGTTCAACCGCCTGAAATAAATAATACCCATTATTCAACTTCTATTTTACTTACTCTAGATTGTACGGTAACTGTTTTGGATTAGTTAATTACCGGTGATTAATCGCTATCATTATTATTATTATTATTATTTCTTGATAAGGAAAGGGAAGCAGTTTTCTTGAGAAAGAGGAAATGTGATAGCAAAAGAAGCTCATTTATTTGCGTTGCTATTTGAATTTTCACCTTCTGCTGGTTAATGTAAATCATTAAATTACTACCATTATTTTTATACATATTAAATTATAATAATTTGAGTCTACCCAAAAAAAATATGAAAATAATTTATTAACAAAATTATAAATATGTAAGTAATTAGCAAGAGAAACCTATTTAAAATTAATGATAAAAATTCATGAACAAAATAATATGTACATACCTAATTAGTAAGAGAAGTCCTAGTTAAATAATCAAGTGTCAGGAGTTGGCTTGCCTTCCACCGTTGTTCTGGGAACTTGATTGAGAGGATTGCGGACGGGTTGCTGCTTTGTCGGAGACATTATTGCGTGCAAGCATGCAGAAATCATATACTGAACTAGACGTATTAACCATAGTGGGTAAGCTTACTAATCGTCAACACAAAGAAGAAAAAGATTAAAACTGAATTACCTAATTAAGCATATAAATGCTTTTCGTTAAGAAGAAACCTAATAGGGCAAGTCATTTGTATCTATCCCGACATTGTTTAATCATATTGTCCTAATTATATCATATTAGTTCTCGATTAAATGGTTTTTTTTTAATGCGAAATTGTCTCTTATTTAATTTTTGTGGATTAGGAGCGGAGATGAAAAGCTCTTGCGGGAAGTCTAGCTTCTTCTGTATGCCGGCCATGGCCTACGAGAGTGAATGCATATGGGGCCTCCCGGCCGACAACTTAAGAAACCCTAGAGGACATCGACGTACCAAAATTTTCAAGCATGCTCTTCTATAATATGTGTGGAACCCATAATGTATTGACTAATTAATGGACTTGGCCTAAGAAGCAACAAGCATTATATGCAAGTCGAATTTCTCTTTAAGCTTGTGCCTATATTGTACATATGTATGTGGATAAGTGGCCCTTGATCAACATTCAAAGCATGAAATTAAACCCTATAGACACCTCATCGATACTGAAATAGACAGATGACTCTATGAAAAGTTTAATTTCAAAGATTCGAAACCTTAAATTCATCATTGAACACTGCCTTAATTTGCTAGATATTTGTGTAAGAATTTAAGGATTACAATTGCTTTTCTCGCGCACGTTTATAGAGCTTATTATTAAGTATATATATGTTTATCAAATTAATCATCATCATAAGGTCTTTTTTTTTGTGGGTACTTAAAATTAGAAGCCGAATTTACCATATTAATTATTATAAAGTAACAAAAAACAAGCTTAATGGTCCGACCCCATGTTTGATAAGATGTGATAATCATCGATTTGAAGTGTTGATAGAACTATATCGAAGCATCATCCATATCTTTTTATTTGGACCGATCTCATATGGATTAATTTTATATAATACACACGATGGATGGCTAATTATAAGTTTCATACAGATAATAAATTTTTCAATTTGTTTATTCGCAATAATATGGATAAGAGAGAAAAAGGGTAGAGAAGCGATAAGTTCATAGTGCATCCGGATAATCGTCATTTCATGTTGGAAAAATAATTTTCATTTTTGTATAGATTAATACATCACTTAATTATACTAAAATCTAAACCATCATGGCGTAAGTGATGATTATTGCCTATCAATAAGGCCAACGATGACATTCCACCAGGAGATTCTCGGGCCCGGCCCCAAGAAAATTAATTATAAGCATGTTGATAATTTAATTAATAAAATACTTTGATTAACTAAATTATCATTTCTATGGTCACCTCAAATGTCATATATAGAAATTTTCATATAGATGATTTAACAATCATTAATCGATTAAAAGTTAATTAATTACTGCAAATCTTATAATAATTTACCAATTTTGTAAATTTTATGAATTAATTTATTTCAGAATTGTTTTGTCATTAGGCCAGTTTAAATCCAAAAAATAGACTTTGATTAATTTATTTTTTATGTTATTTTTGATTATTAGATGAATCAATCTTTTAATAATAATTAACTTGACAAATAGACTTTGATAATTAATTTGATCCATTTATATCCTTATGAGTACACTCATATTTTTGTCATTGTCACTTTGAAAGTAGTCCCATGTGTGCTAGTATCAATCATATGCATAAAATGTCAATTACAAACTTTCAACAATAGTGTCGACGGAGATGCTTATTATATTTATTTTATTTTTTAATTATATATTCATGATCCTTATCATAGAAAATTTGATAATGTTTTTTGGATAAGTCAAATTGAAGCAGGCAAGGGGTGCCCTACCGACACTCCCATGGTGTCCTATAATTGAAAGGAAACTGTACCCTTATGAGTTTTTGAAGCGGAAGCCCCTTTCCCACCTTAGATTTCTAATCTCAATGAGTTTTCACTAACCATGTATATTGGAACCTTCTGTTCTTCCATTATCGGTTTAAGAATAGGACAACCCTAAAAAAAATATATTGGATGACGCCCTAATAAAACAAGAACCAAAAAGAAAATGATTTAGGTACACGATGTGATTAATTTTTGGGATAATTAATAATGGATTAGGTCATTGATTGAAGCCAAGGTTGGCAATTTTTATTTTTTTTTTAATTTTCATTTAACAATTAATCGTAGCATGCTCTTGCATTAAAAAGAGTATAAAGAAAGCTCGATCCGGCTTGTACGAATCTGATCACTTGAAATTAAGTATTAAATAGCAAATTCAATTAATTACAAAGTTAAATTATACTTTCCAAAGTTATAATGTCTTCTCTTTTGTTGATTTTCTAATTTAAGCATCGGTTTCAGCATGGCCTAATTACATCTGTGTTATTTTTGCTTAAACCCTAATGTGCACTAGAAGTAGTTCTTTCACCTTTAGCACCAATAAGATCAAAAGTTCTTGTTTTTAAGAATATCAAAAAAGTGAGTAAAAGAAAAAACATATACAATGAATCTTGTGGAACTCGGTTGCATAAACCCTATAAAATTTATTAAAAAAAAGTCAATGAAACTCTAATAAAAACACAAATAAAGATTATATAAATAAGCTTAATTTATTGAAGATATGCAAAAATTAACTCAATTTTATTTATAAAATAAAAAAATATTATTTTGATCATTTAAATGATGAAATTTGATTAAGATATCAAAAGATTGTTTTTATTTTAAAAAATAATTTTTTGGTAAAAAAATTAGACACCAATGGTGTTTTTGATTAAATTTTTTTAATATTATATAATTTTTTTATATCAATAATATTCACTTATTTTTTAAAAAATACACTTTCATTTTAAAAAAAGAAAAAATTAAATAAAAAAATGATTCATCTATTTGTATTTAACTGCCTTACATGCTACTTAAATTTTTTATCTCTTACTAAACAATACAAATTATGAAATCTCTTGTGCCATTTATTTTGTTATGCATCACTTTGATATCAATGTTTAAACTTAATTTCATAATTTAAAAATATAAATTACATTAACATGATTTGACACAGATTATAATGATAATGATAATGATAATAATAATAATTATTATTATGATAACGAAAATAAATTATCATAATGTTTATTAAAAAAATATTAATATATATTTTTAAAAAATTATTATTGGGTACGTGTATTTTGTTTGTTTTCGTTATGAATAATATCTAACAAAAGCCATGATTGAGAGGTCAGTTGCCTAAAACATGACGGATGTAATTGTGGGTTCGCTGTTTAATTTGGAGGGACAGCGACGAGTATTCTCTCAATTGGCCAAAGCTAAAGCAAATCGTGAATTCCGGTTGCTCAAGTGACAACTTACGTCTCAACTAATAATTTGTTCACTCATGGGCAACAATTGGGCATCCCCATATATACCCCACCATTTTATGCTATTTTATTTTTTAAACAAAATAAAAAAACCAAAATATGAGAAATGTCTTCATAAAGTTTGTACTTCAGAAATCAACTCAAAATATGATTATTTTAGACGGTTGGGAAACTTCAAAAATTATTTTTAATTTTTTTAAAATAATATAAATATTATTCAAAAATTTTAAAAATATAGTTTTTATTTTTTACTTAAAACTTCAAACAGTAATTTTAAATACATATTGATTGATAAAAAATAGTTAAATTAAATTTTATTAAAAATTAAAATTAAAAATATTCAAATTAAAGATATTACACTGAGCATAATTTCACTGAATTGATTTTGGTTAATTCGGTTCAGTTTTTTAATTTTTTAATTTTAAATCAGTTTTTTTAACTTTTTTGGTAAGTTTTTGATTTTTTTTAAACTGAACTAACCAAAAATTGATTTTAATTTAATAATTAATTAATTATATTAATTTTATGATTAATAATTTATTTTTTTAAAAAATAAAATTTAAATTTAAATAAATTTTTAGTTAATTCGGTTACCAATTAAATCGATAAAAAACTTTTCGTTCAATTTAATCAGTTATTTTTTGTATTCCATTATATTTTTTTAAAAATTCAGTTAATTTGGTTTCTAAAATTTTTAAATCGAACTGACCAAATTAATCCAATGCTCACCCCTAATTGCATTATAAACTTTGATTTAATTTTTTATAAAATAAAAATATATTCAAATTATTATTATAAAAAATTTTAAAATTTTTTGTCTTAGTAATTTTTTGAAAAAATTTACTTTTAAAATTTTAAAAAATTTATAATAAATAGCTCATAGATAAAAATTATTTAAAATTAAAAATTAATTTAAAACTAAATGTGTAATTTATATGAATTATTTTTAAATATTTTTTGATAAGAATTTAAATTAAAATTTAATGTAATTATTTCTCATCAATCAAATTTTCTTTAAAAATTTAAAAAAATTAAAAGAAAATAGTTTTAAAATTTTTAAATAATATTTATTTTTAAAATAATAAATATTACATTGTCATTGGATTCAAGATTGTTCATGTGAGCTTCTTCTTGGGTTTCTCTGCTGGGCTTTGTAGCCCATGATTATGGAACGCACACATGGACCTAGGAGGTATTGATCCAGAAGAGTTCCTTTCTGGTGGGAAAAGCAGCCGAGTAGGAACAGGAGTCCCTCTTTGGATGTCCTGAAATATCAAAAAGCACATAATTGAATCCTGATCAGCCAACGTCTGTGGGGAAAGAGCAGACTTTGATCTTAAGCTATCTGAGGGTTTTAAAAAGCGAGGCAAGAACCGTGAAGAAGAGGCTAATAGAGGGGGAGAGATGGAGAAATTGATGAATGTGATAAAGCCAAAGCCTAATCCACAACAGCAATTGAGAGATTGGCAGCGTAGGCTTCGCCAAGAGTGCCGCCAAATTGAACGCCAGATTCGAGGTGATTAATTTTCTTTATCTGTAACTTTCTTTTAGTTGTGAATTTGATTGATTCATTGGTTGACCTCCTTTTCGGTCAATGCTTGTATTGGAGGAAGTTAGACTGATGAGTATGCCAAATTTTGATTTTTGTTTAATGGGTCTTGTTCAGATATAGAGAGAGAAGAGAAGCATGTGCAGAAAGCTATTAAAGAGGCTGCCAAAAGAAATGACATGGTCTCTGCTAAGGTATTATGAAGAGCTTTCCCTTTTTCTTTTTCTTTTTTTAAATAGTTTTTGTTGACCGAACTCTATTGAAATTCAAATTATTTTTACTGTTTATGATCTTTACCATGCTTTAATATTTTACCATACTATGTTTACTTGATTGCAAATATATGGAGGAGATGCTCAAAAGTATTAGTTTAATCTGTGAGAAAGCTGTAATCTTCTTGAGCAGAAATTTGAGTAGATAATACTCATGGGATTGCCATGAACACCCACTATTCGCAATTTCTGATTTTTAGACTAGGTGTTTCAATTCTTTTCCTCTGAATGTTCTATTTTACTGAATTAGGTTTTTTGGTAGTTAGTGTTGTGCGGAAGTAGAACTCCCGTGCTTTAATCCTGATATAATGCCATTACTAGTTTGTGGTTTGTTGGTTTACTTTAGTTATTTCTTATAAACACTATGAATGATCTTGGATGTGTCATTCGCTTGCAATTCGAGAACAATTATGGCTGCATCATAACCTAGAGTTTTATGGTGTGAAGGCATCATTAACCCTTTTGATGGGCTGATCCTGTTGATTTCTGATTGGCCAACGCAACTGTTCAGTGAGAGAGAGCTAGAAGGAAGAGAGAATGCTATTGGTTTCATAGTGATTCACTATCAAGGGAGAAAGAAAACAGAAGGGGAAAAAAAGGAAAGAAAACAGAAATTGTCTACATGGTGATTTATTACTCTATCATATCATAATGTCTCATCTTGAGATATGGCCAATTTTTCGGAAGTAACTTTTTCTCATGTTAGTTTCCAATAGTTTTATGTCGAAATCTGAATCAGGGTTCTACTTAACAACTGGCTCAGTAGCTCATTGACTATTATGGTCAGCCTCCAAGTTCTATCAAATGGATGCCACGATGGCTAAAAGGAAGAAAATACATGGTTTAAAATTTACAATCAAGTGCCTAATCCTGTCTTAGCGTAATGGAAAGAAATGAAGGGCATTTGTAAAGTATGGTGGGGACTTAAGTTTGGTAGTTAGCTCTTATTCAGGAAAAATAAGGGGAAGAAAAAAGTTGCAACCTTCTTTTCTGCTCTCTTTGTTTTCAATTGATTCTGTTGTGTAATTTATTTCAGGCACTTGCCAAAGAAATTGTGAGATCCAGAAGAACAGTGAATCGTCTTCATGAAAATAAGGCCCAAATGAATTCCATATCAATGCACCTTGGTGAAAGTGTTGGTATGATGCTATACTTGTCTAAGCTTATGGTTTGCTTTTACTATTTTTTCTACTAGTCATCAAGAGAGATGGTAAATCCTACTCTGTGAAATATTTGCATTTATGGAACTCTAACAGTCAATGGTCCTCTGCTATAATGAATTTCACTAGTGACAAGTTAAAAAGAAAGAATCATACATAGTTGAGCATTCTTATTTTGGTCAAGATGATTGGAAAGAAGGCATCCTAGATCATTACTTTGACTCTGTTGTTCATGATAGAGAAATTTTGGGAAGTGCCATCTGTAGAGTTAGAGTTGGATCAAAGGTTTGATGACCCAGGTAGACCTCTCACTAGAAGGGAGTAATCATTCTTACTGAAGATTTTACTTGACCAATATGCTTTATGGCACCAAATGTGAGAAAAAGGGAAGTGATTACGATGGAGTATTTAGCTTCATCGAGGATGTTCTGGGTGATGAATCTTCAAATATGAATGCCGAATAAGAAATACTTGCATTTCCAAGACAATGTTAAGTGGCACTTGAATATAGGCAGCAGTTGTTGGTGACAAAGTGAGGAGTAATTCACTAGTGCAGTTGGGCGTAGTGAATTCTGTGGTAGAGAGTAACAAGCTCTGGGTTGAGAGGCTTGAAAGCTAAAAGCGTTGTACAGTTCTGAGAAAAGATATGACGTCTATTATTTTATGGGAAAAAGTTGACTTAAAGAGACATATCGAGGCCAAAATAATCTCCTTGGTGAGAAAGCTGAAAGTGTTGTCACATTTATGGGTACTGAGAAAGGAGATGACATCTATAACTTTTGAGGAACAAATAGGGCCTTAAGATGACAATGTGAAGCCAAAATAATTATCAGCTATGAGTGTTCCTGCAGTTAGTCTAAATGCAATTCTGGATTTAGAAAATGAGATACATAAGGCATTTGTGCAAGCTGTTTCTCATTTCTTCTCTCTTTCTTGCTTTTTTGAAATGAAGTTGGTGGTCATATTGAGACCTCATTTTTGATACTTTGTTATTAATCTCAATCCAGAGACATGCAAATATTAACTTTTAAAATGAATGTGAAGTATCATCACCTCTTGCTGGGTATTGACCTTGGGAGTTATAGATGGTGTGTTGACTTACATTATTTTCAGTTTTGGATAGTCCAGGATAAAGTTGGTTTACCACTTTTGATCAACTTTTTGATTACTTTTCCGCCCCACTCAATCTCCTTCCTACATGTTCTGTTTGTTAATTGGCTTTATTACATTACTGTAGGGTACAGTTGTAAATGCAGACTTTGTATAAGAGAATACACAATAAAGTAATTATTGTTGTCGAAAAAGTAGTTTCCTATTATTCATTTTTCTACACTGCGTTTGACAACTTGCTGGAATATATTCTTCAACTTCACAATTTTTTTTGTGGAAAAACAAATTTTACTACACTTTCTTAGAATGTTCTGTAATATGCCTATTAATCACTTCTTTCCTTAACAGGTTCCTGTGAGTGATCCTTCATATATGTTTAGAGTCCATGACTTCTATGATTTTTCACATTATTGGTTGGTATTGCAGCAATTGCCCGTACAGTTGGGCATCTTTCCAAGAGTGCTGAGGTTATGAAGCTTGTCAATAACCTTATGAAGGCTCCAGAGGTGGCTGTCACAATGCAAGAATTTAGTAAAGAAATGACAAAGGTATCGTCTATCATTTGTCTTGTATCCTAAAGTAGAGAGGCAAACAATAAAAGAAATTTGAGCTCTCGTTTGGGTGAAGGCTGTGGAGTTCTTGATTGCATTGCTTCCCTTGGAAGGATGCATGAAAACTAGATCTATTTAAATGTCATTTCTTTTATGATGCTTACTTTCTTTTCAAAATAATTTGTCCTGCTTTCTGTAGGTTCATTGTGTTTTGATTGTCTGCATGTCTGTTTGAGTAATAGGCTGCAAACAGTTCATATTAGGTTTCATCCGTTCAATTAGGTAAGTCATTAAAATACTTTTGTGAATCACGGTGAAGGGTCGGATACTATTAGGTAATTCTTAGATTTTGTTGGTGTCAAAGAAACAGAAACATTTTGTGTCTGGTAAATGGTCACTTCTACTTTCTCCAATACCCACTTGCAAGGTTATTGAAATACTTGCATGGATAACAGTAAGTAAAGGGTGGGTGGGATGCTGTTGGGTGATTCTTAGATTTGTTGGGGGCCAAATAAACAGAAATATTATGTCCGTTTCTTAAGAATCTGAGTTGTACTTCCTGTAATGTTCACTCTGCAAGGTTTCTTAAGCATCCTCTGTAGCTTTGGCATTTGTTATTCTTACTTTCCTTCAAAATGACTTTCCTATCAATGAGCATGAGCTCCAGAGTTGCTAACTCCTGGTATGACTCTTGAGCATACTTCTAATCCATGACATTAGAGTTAGTATTATTCTGCTGGGTCAAATGTTGTTATTCTAGTTGGTATTCATCAAAACTGCTTCTTGTTTGCTCAAGTGCCATTCTTGAACAGCAGTGTCTTGTTGTGTAAATCATCTACATGCAAAACTCAACTGATGTCATCTTGTCACTCTGGCAATAGAGAACATTATTTGCAACATCAGATAGGGGATTGTATGCCTGGATCTGATTCTCGACAATGTGTTAATACTTGAAACTTTTTGGCTACAACTAATCTCATAATTTGGTTTTATGGAGTACTGTTGTTCAGAATAAGGGAAGCTTATGATCATTTTTTCGTATTCTAGTATAGTGAGAGAGGGATGGTGTATAAATTATGTGTTTGAAGATGGGTATCTGCTTTGTTTCATGGTACCAGGAAGTGGAGGGGTCAGTATATCGGTTTTGTAACCACTTTTTCCACATTTATCTTTTCCAGGCTGGGGTAATCGAGGAGTTCGTGAATGATGCTGTTGATACAGCACTTGATTCAGAGGATATTGAAGAGGAGATAGAAGAAGAAGTTGATAAGGTATTGACTGCAATAGCAGGTGAGACTGCTGCACAGCTTCCTGAAGCAGTCAGGAAGGAGAGAGTGAAGCTGCCTGCTCAGAGAACAGGAGCTTCACAAGAGGTACGTGTGACATAACTTGCAAGTACCACGCTCCCGCATCAGTAGCTTCTTACTTTGAAAGAGATTAAAGATCCTATAATTTTGACATTGCAGCAAGAAGCAATAATGGAGGGTGTTGACGATGAGGAAGAACTAGAAGAAATAAGGGCACGACTTGCCAAAGTCAGGTCCTAACTGAAGTCTTCTGTATTAATCTCTTCCCTTGGCATAACGGGAGAAGGGTGGGTACCTGAGTTGCACGTCAATAATGTCTGGATTGAGATTGCTGAAGATAAAAGCCTGAATTAATACTGAGAAAGAACATGGAGAAATCTTCTGTATTGTATTTAAACAGCATTTCATATATACTAACAAGTTAACTTCTATTGCCGTGATTTCTGGTGAAAAGCATTGCTGGTGGTGGCAGCGTTGCTAATTAACCATTCCTGTTATGGAGATCTGTATTATTCTTGTAATCCTTCATATATTGGACCTTCCTTTTACTGGCTCTGCCGAAACGGGAAGAGATTCTACTTTGTCAATCTCTGGCTTACAGTGCACTTCGGATCTTTGCATTGGGCAATTGAGCTCATCATTTTAATATTATTTGTAAAATACATATTAAATTTATTACATATTTAATAGTTTAAATTTTAAATTTTAAATTGATTAATTAAGGGTAAATGTCACTTAAAATTTTATAAAATATTATTTTAATTTTAACTTTAAATTTTAAAATGTTTTCAAATAAGTTTGGAATGATAAAAAAAATAATTAAATTGAATTTTTAAAAAATTAAAAATTTAAAGTAAAGATATTGAATTATGAATTTTAATTTGAACGTTTTTTTAATATAAAAATTATTTTATATTAATTCAAGGTTGTTTTGGATTAAATTTGAAGTTCAAACTAAAAATTAAGAAAAAGAGTATTTTTTAAAGTTTTAAAGGATATTTATCAATTAACTATTTATTTTATGTTTATTTTATATGTTAAAATTTTTATTTACATTATTTTTAAATAATAATAAATTAAATTATTTATCAAATTAATCAACATAAAAATTTACTAAATCGGTTCATTTGTTTAAAATTTAATAAATAAATTCATCTAAAATTTAATAAAAAACTTATAAAAATAACATCCATGTAATTTTATGAGCCAAACCCATATTTATTTACAACTACTATCTTTTTTGAACTCTACTAACCCATATTTTATTGTCTTAAGATGAAGGGCAAAGCGTCACTAGAGGTGGTTTGATTAAGTTAGAAGGTAACTCAGCCATGGGGATGTGAACAGCCAGGTGGTACGAGACAAGACTAAGGTTCTGTCTCTTATACATTATTAATAATATTTTTAATTTAATAAATTTAATCTTACAATAAGATAAAACTATTGATGCTTTTTAAATATAAAAATATAAATAAATTTACGTAAAATAAAACATAAAATAATTATTTTTTATTGAAAAATAAAATGATATGAAATTAATAATTTTAAGATTCAAAATTAACCCATAGTAAAATGAAACACAAATTCTTCATATACCATATTTATATGCACTGCCTTCTCCTGAAATGTTAATTCATTGAACTTTGGCGACGGCTCACACAGTCTCTACTAAAGGGCTCCAAAATCTTCTGTTCTTAATTCTGTTGAATTTTAAAAAAGATATTCACACATGATAATTTAAAAAATTAAAAAATTATTTTTTTATTTTTATATCAATATTCTAAATTAAAAATTAAAAAATTAATTAAATCAAAGTTAAAAATCTTTATTTCCATGGAGAATCATATAAGCGTGATGGCATTCTTTGCCACCCTTGTTGTGTAGGGATACTCGGTAGCTTAGAGCCAAAAAAATAAAATAGAAAAATGGCAGCTTGCACAACTTAGATCAAGCCCACATCTTCTGTTACATGATCTTCCTATATTCTTCTTTAATCACAAGTTGCCTAAACGACACTTACTATTTGCTCCCCAATATATATCACCTAGCCGATCATGGTTTCGGTGCCAACACTAAAGCAAAATTAAATGCGTAAATCTCAACAAGAGCGATGCTTCACGTTTCATAATTGGTAGCCTAAGGTCTCATATTTTATTGCTACCTTTAACAATTAGGTAATGTGACGGCTTTTGTTATGGCAATTTAGTGCCATCTTCTAATCAATCCGTTGAAATTTGGATAAATTATGTTGATCATCAATTTTATGTCATCACTTAATCGATTCGTTGGAGTTTTTGTTGTAACTTAATAGGCATAAAAACAATAATTTAAATATATATAATAATAAAATAAAAAGTAATAAAAAAAACAACACAGGATATTATTTCTTTTTACTAAAATAAAACTTCAAAGCAATGAAAATATTACTTTTTTTAATTTCAGAACTTTCTGTCTCTTATGACAATACATTCCATAACTTTCTCGACTTGCATAACATATTTTATAACTATTTTTATAATAATTAAAAATTTATTTATTTGAGTAAAATTTTTATTATATTTTAATATTTATTATATTATAATTAATTTTTTATGTTCCAAAAATAATAAATTAAATTTTAATTTTTTAATTTAGTTTAAATTAGACTTTAACTTAATTGGTTATAAAAAATTAAAAATATTTTCAGTATTAAAATATATTAAAAATAATTTAAATGAATTATTCTCTTTATTTTAGGTTCATTTTTCAAATTTGAATAATTTTTTAAGTAATATCTATTTTTTATATTTTTTTATAATTTTGATATTATAAATTTAAAAAATATATTTTTTAGTATTCAAAAAATTATGAATTTTTTTGTAATGATAGCTTGAATATATTTTTATATTTATAAAAAAAATTTAAAGTAAAATCCATTGTATAAGATCTTCGAATTGAATATCCTTAATTTTTAAATTTTTTGATAAGGTTTGAAGTTAAATTAAATTAATAGATTAAGGTTTAATTTATTACTTTTTTAATATAATAGTTTGATTGATAACATAGGATAAATATTAAGATTTTAGGAGACTTTTATCTTATTTATTTTTAAAATAATTATTAAAAATTTTTAATTTTTTAAATGAACAGTAAATTAGATAAATATAACAAATGATCATATTTTTTTTATTGATATGAATTATTTTGAATTTTTTTAAAAATATTAATAACAAAATAAATAATTAAGATATAGTTTTATTTACTTTTAATAATATTATAAATTATTAAAAATAATTTTAAAATTTAATATAACACAAATCATCAAATAATTTGCATTTAGCATCTTTATACATAGTAAACTTAAGGGTAAATTAAAAAAAAAAATTATTGGATTTTGATTAGATTTTAATTTAAAATTTATCATTTTAATTTTTTCAATTGTGCATTCCAACTTTCAATTTGAATTTTAACTCAAATAATAATGCAAAATTAAAAGTAATTTTATTGATAAAATACCTCAAAAAAAAAACTCAAACAAATTTTACACTCTATTTCAATTTTATCATTCAAATTTGAATAATTTTTAATTCATGAGTTATATTTTATAAATTTTTTAAATTTATGATAATATAAAATTTTCAAAAACTATTTTTACTATTAAAAAAATTTAAAATTTTTATGATGATAGGTTAAATATTTTTTTATGTTTAAAATAAAGTTTTTAGTTAAAATTTATCGTATAAAATTTTTAATATAAATAATTTTAATTTTAAATTTTAAATAAAATGCAAATTAATTCAAATTAATTATTTAAATACATAATTGAAAAACTTGGAAGGGGCAAGTTTAAATTAAACTGAGAAAAAAAATCTAGAGGTTTTTTTATATTTATTTCAAAATAATAATAAAATACTCATAAAAATGAAACAGGGTCCACATTCCGTGATGGGCTTGATTGGTTCGCTCTTTATACAATTAGGGCATGTGCCCTTTGCAGCAAGGGATGCGTGGGTTCTAATTCCACCTCTTGTGGGGTCCATGAAATGAGACACCAGACTTAACTTCCACTTCTATAACATTATTTGTGCTTCTAAGGCACTGTTGTCTTGCACGCAATCCTGTTATACAAATCCTCTTCCCGCTCCCTCTGTGTTGTGTAATGCACCTAACCTTCTTTTCCGTAAAAGATACCTTCCTCTAGGATATTTTAAATATAATTTGAGATAAAAGTTATACTACAATTTTAAATAAAAATTTCAAAAAAATTAAACTTAAATCATTTGTAAGTTAAACTTTAAATTTTAATTTTGATTTATTTCTATTTTAAAAATATTAATTTAAAAATATTAAGAATAAAAAATTAATTATAAAAAATTAAAAATATTATTATAGTTAAAATATCTCAAATAAATTTTACACGTTATTTTGAATTAATTGCTCAAATTTAAATAATTTTAAATTCATAATTTATTTTTTATAAATTTTTAAAAATTTTATAATTTTATTTTTTAAAAAATAATTTTAGTGCTAAAAATTTTTAAAATTTTTTGTGAAAGTAGTTTGAATGATTTTTTACATTGTGTAAAATTACAAGTCAAAATCTGTTATACAAAATTTTTAATTTTTAATTTTTAATTTAAATATTTTTTAATTTTTAATAGGATCTAAATTGAACTAAATTAAAAAATTAGAAGTTAATTTAAACTAAATTAAATTTGACATTTGAATTAAAAGATATGTATCGTTTAAAATTTTTTATATTTATTTTGCAATTTTTTGTTATTTTTATACTTCAAATAAAATTTAATGTTTAAAAGTTATAAATTAAATTTTAATATATTAATTTAATCAAAAATTAGATATTAACTCAAATAATTATATAAATTAAAAATATTTTTATTATTAAAATACTTTAAAATGATTCAAATAAATTTTACTTTTTATCCGAATTTATCTCTCAATTTTGAATAATTTTTTGTTCAAGAATTATTTTTTAATAATTTAAAAAATTACAGTATAATTCTTTCAAAATTTATTTTTAATATTCAAAAAATTTAACATTGTTTATGATGGTAATTCGAATATTTTTATATAAAAAATTAAAATCAAAATGCATTATATAATATTCTTAATTTAAATATGTTTAATTTTTTAAAATTGATCAAAATTAACAAAACATGATTGGATTTGTGACTTTAAATATAGTCTATATAGTTTAAGATTTTAAATAAATTTTATTTTAATAAAAAAATAAAAAATTTAGATAGTATTTAATAAACTAACATCTTAATATATTAAAATTTTGAATAATATATTATCATTTTTAGGACTTTTAATGTAAGGAATACTTAGAGTAGAATCAAAATAAGTAAATAAATATAGCTTGCTTTCCTCTTATTCAAACTTCTAAATCTTACAAAATCTTGATAAAGAACTCCTGCCATAATTAATTATTATTTTTTCTAATTTAATAACTCCAAAAACATGAAAAAATGTGTTGGTGTTCGGATTTATCACACGGTAGAATTAATAAAAACCGTGAAGTTTATTAAAATATTAGATAAGATAAACTCATTTAATTTGATTAATCACTAAAAAGAATTCCATAATTGGAATATATAATTATCATCACATCTTGAATTTGCTCTGGCATTTGTTAATAATAGAGATTTAGGAAACCGAATGACAGAATCAAACCATTTCTGGATTAAGAATACCATAATTACCAAGTATATTAATGCAAATAGCCGTTGCCTCTGTCTCTCTCTCTCTCTCTATATCTCTTTCTTAGATCTTTTCCATATTTGTTACTAAAATTATTAGATTACTGTTAAGCTTACATGGAAATTTTTCAATGTAACTTTAATGGAATGGAGATCAGAAAGCAGTACTGCTTTGGTGTTATATAAACCCAGAAGAGCTGCACTGTTTCCTCAGAAACAGAGAGCAACAATGGCTTCTGGTTTCATTAACGTGTTCATCCTTTCTCTTTCCGTTTATCTTCTGAGTTGTTCACCGTTCACATATGCAAGAACATCCAACAACTTGTATGCAGCGGCCAACTCGCCGAGAGGGCAAGCGGAAAAGCTCATCAGAGCGTTCAACTTGTTCCCGGCGAACTCCGTAAACACCGTCATTGACGATGGATCTTCAGTTCAGGGTCCTATGATTGTTGAGAAGCAATTCAGGTTGCCCGCTCTCGGTGACCCTAACCCTTCTGTTGAAGAATTTGGTCACCATGCCGGGTATTACAAGCTCCCGCATTCCAAAGCTGCAAGGTTAGCCCAACTATTCGAACATGTGTCACTGAGTTCTCTTTGTTTTTTTTTTTTTTGGTTCTTCTTTTTTATCGTTTTGTTCATTGTGATGCATCCTGTTTATAAACTTCCAAATGAATTGAATATGATTCATAAGCAGTCTGTCAAGTTTTTCTTACCCACAACGCCGTGTTCCGAGAAAACTACATAAACTGATAATTCAGATGGGAAAATGTTGATCCACTGCCCTCCTTCATCCACCGTTCTTATCATTTTGGGTTAACTTTTGTTTTCTGAGTAACTCAACCATGAAATTTTCTTAATCTAAAATGTGTAGGATGTTCTACCTCTTCTTCGAATCACGAAACAGCAAGAAGGATCCTGTAGTGATATGGCTGTCTGGAGGGCCTGGATGTAGCAGTGAATTGGCATTGTTCTATGAGAATGGTCCTTACAAGATATCGAAAAACCTGTCTCTTATCTGGAATGACTACGGCTGGGACAAGGTATCTACCCATATCTCAGCTGATCCCTCATTTTTCCATTGATATTTTGATGGTTTCTTGACATCCAAGCAACCCAAATTTCTCTTGGAGTTCACTCTTTTATCTGCTCATTTAGACTTGCAAACTGTAAATTTTCTCAATCTCTCTGTTTCCTCCTGAGAAATGAATCTTGCTTTCTGCTTATCTTTAAGTCCAGTGATCACAGTTTTATGGATACAGAGTTGTTTTCGTGTGGCAGGCATCAAACATCCTGTTCATTGATCAACCTACAGGAACTGGTTTCAGTTATACCTCAGATGAAGATGATATTCGTCATGACGAAAAGGGTGTCAGCAATGACTTGTATGACTTCTTGCAGGTCTGTTTCTCCATAAACCATGATGCCGATAAAAGTTTTAAGATACATTGGAACATAATTTTTACAGACTCTACTTCTGTAATAATTAGGGATTCTTCAAGGAGCATCCTCAGTTTGCTAAAAATGACTTCTACATTACCGGAGAGTCTTATGCTGGGCATTATATTCCTGCTATTGCTTCAAGGGTTCACCAAGGGAACAAAGCAAAGGAAGGCATTCATATTAATCTCAAGGTACCCTTTGATGTGTATCAAATCTCATTCGGAATTAGCCGTTCTTTATTTCATTTCTTGGATTTTGGTTAACCCGAAATGGTTTCACAGGGATTTGCTATTGGTAATGGATTAACCAATCCTGAAATCCAGTTCAATGCATACCCAGACTATGCTCTGCAGATGAAGTTGATTACACAGTCTGATTATGAGAGTATTAAGGACATGGTTCCTGACTGTGATCAATCGATAAGAGCTTGTGGTACTTCTAAAAATCTCTGTTTAACTTCCCCTCCATTCTGCTAAATTTAACTGTTTTTAGGTATATTAACTTGAAGCTGCCTTCTCAGGCTCTGAAGGAGGAGAAGCTTGCGAGACCTCTTATGCGGTTTGCAATAAATTGTTTGGCAGTATCCTGAGTGTAGTTGGCAACATAAATGTAAGAAGGAAATAAACATATAATCAAGTTTGCTACATCCAAAGAAACAATTAGTATCGAAGCAAAAGTTTTCAGAATCTGACACAGTTTTCATAACTTAATCTGCAGTACTACGACATCAGAAAGCAATGTGAAGGAGACTTGTGTTATGATTTCTCAAACATGGAGACATTCCTGCAGCAGAAGACTGTTAAGGATGCCCTAGGTGTAGGAAACATAGACTTTGTGTCATGCAGTACTACTGTATATGATGCAATGATCACAGACTGGATGAGGAATCTGGAAGTAGGAATTCCTGAGCTGCTTGAGGATGGTATCAAGGTGCTTATATATGCAGGAGAGTATGACCTTATATGCAACTGGCTGGGTAAGCCTATTGGTTCAGTTGAATGCCACAGCTCTAGTCGATATCTTATCAGAAATAATACTTTTTGGCTGTAACTTACCAAAATATATCATCCTGGATAGGAAATTCAAACTGGGTTCATGCAATGGAATGGCCTGGCAAGGGAAAGTTCGGAGCAGCTTCAACAAATCCATTTGTAGTTGATGGTGCAGAAGCAGGACAGTTGAAAAGCTATGGCCCTTTGGCTTTCCTCAAGGTAAGAACTCTGATTTTGCCACAAATGTTTGTTCTGTTTTGGCCAGCATAAACCTTATAGTTTTGGTAACTCTCGGTTCTCTGCAACCCAAAAACAGGTCCATGATGCTGGTCATATGGTTCCAATGGATCAGCCAAAAGCTTCACTGCAGATGCTGCGCAGCTGGATGCAAGGGAAACTGGCCCGGAATGAGACAGAGGGTATCTTTGCTTCTAATTGATGGCACCACAGAAGACAGGCTCCTCGGTCCTTAGCATGCTAATACTGCTTCAGAGAATCCTTCTGAGTTTTCTCAGCCAAATAAGGGGTATCCGAAGGATTATTTCACTCATAAAGATGTCAAAACATCAATGTAGAAAGAACTCAAATTGTCATATCATGAGCAATTAAAGATTGCATTATGCCCAATTCTATGACAAGTAAGATAATTTAATCCAAGTATTATTACTTGTCTTGTGTATCGATTAAAGCATCAACAATTACCAAACTTGTTCCTGGATTCTGACATTTGACAGACTTGGACAATATAACTCATCTAATAATAAAGAAACAGATGCTAAATTTAATGGTAAAACAACTTTCGATATTCCTATAATTCCAATTCAAACACTGGACAATCACTTAGTAATTGTACTTATCTTGGCAATTAGCACACTAGATAGTAGAGACAGCTTGTAACTAGAGAAATCCATGACAAGAAAACTTAAGAACCGACTCTTCCTCCGTAATATTCCCTCAACGTTACTATCGCGGGCTGGAAACCAGACCTCAAAGGGGCAACCCATGACACTCTGAGATGCTGTGCATTACCATTCTTTGGTTTAGCCAATGTCATTCTAAACATCTCGCCTTCCAAAATTCTGCTTGCTGTTTCAGCTGCAGAAGACATCCCACAAACAAAATTTAAATTATAAATCCAAGAGAACGAGAAATGATTAAGATAAAAGCAGCAGCAGAAGAAATGTCTTGAAGCAGTTTGAAATTACAAGTAAACTTACTGGAAGAATGATTTTTCTAATGCGGAACTTAAACAGAAGAATGGAATTGGCTTCGAAATAACTGAATAACATGTTAGCAAAGAAACTAGTTTGATTTCTTAAGAACCTGAAAAGGATATATTTAGCACAAAAAAAAAGATTGTGTATTTCATGCTCTTTGCTTCTTCATTCAGAAAATGACCAATTCATCTCTCCAAGACAAGTAAGGTTCAACATATGCATCAATATTTTAGTTTCAAGCTTTAGTTGCTCTTGTTGGTTCCTGAGAAATCAAAAGATAGAACTTCGAAACTGTGTACTGTTTATTCTTCTTTTATGCCTTGTATTCAAGTATCTCTTATATGTGAAATTCTATGCTACCAAAGAGAATTCATGTTACATTCTGGAAATGCTACTTAAGTATAAAGAAACAGGAAAGTTGAGGAGAAAACTGAAATTACCAGCAAAAGGGTTAAGCTTGGCAAAGTCAAAGAACTCGTCAGCAGAGCAACCAAAGAGAACCCTAGCAGCTCTATCAAAGCATACCACCACTTTCACCTCTGAATCTGTTGCTATAGACACCTGACACAACAACACCGACAGCATCATTTAAACCACATCACACGAATAAAACCTACCCTTCTAATAGGAAACCCAATTCCAGATTCCCGATTCACAGAAACCAACAATTTTCACATGAAAAGCGTTTCTTTTCCCCCCAAAGGCAATTTGAAACAAAGACTAAGAAAATTTACTGGCGAAAAAGGTGAAACAGATGTGGCTTTTCTTACAAGGAGCCGAAAGAGACGTTTAGAGGGAGGAAGGCGAGCGGTGGAGCTGAAGCTGCAGAATTTGCAAAGAGAGGAAGATGAGTCATCGGGATCAGGAAGAGTCCTCTCGCAGACAGAGCAAGCCCTGTAGCAGAAATTGGTATGGTCAATGGCCAGCAATGCGCACGTCACCATCGTTGGTTTATCCATCTCCGATTTGGTTTCCCGGGCTTTCTCTCTCGAGTATCTGCCTTGCAAGTGACAACAGCTGTTATCAAGCTCCCTCCTTCCGAATATGAATTCATATTTCTCCTGATGATCTTTTACACTGTGGCAACTGAGAAGAGTAGACCCACCGGCCCAGTGACTTGACACGTAGGGTTAGACCCGAAATGTAGGCCCATGTGTTGCAGTCCTCAATGATATACAGTAGAGTTTCATTTTTTTAATATTTTAATTAAAAAAGTTTATATGTTATGAATTAAAATTTTTACATTAAAAAAAATAAATTAAATTTTAATTTTTAATTAATTTTTAATTTAAATAATTATAAAAATTAAAAATATTTTTATTATTAAAATATCTTTAAAATAACGTAAGTGAGTTATTCACTTTTTTTTCAGATTTATTTTTTAAATTTAAATAATTTTTTATAGAAGACTTATTTTTAAAAAAAATTTAAATTTTTTGATATATTATAAATTTTGAAAATATACATTTTTAATATTTAAAAAATTATTTAATTTTTTGTGATGATAACTTGAATATTTTTTTATATTTGTGAAAAATTTTAAGTCAAAATTTATTGTATAAAATTATTAATTCGATACTTTTTAAACCATAATTTTTGAATTGTTTAACCATGTTTAATTTAAACCAAATTGATAAATCAAAATTTGATTTATCATTTTAAAAAAATAAAAATTTTATTAATAATATAAGATTTTTATCTAATTTTATTTATTTAAAATAGTTTAAAATACTTTATTTTTTCAGAATGAATACCTCAATCTTGATAAATATCCTCAAAGGTAACAAGATATCAAATTTACATCCTATGTGTTAAGGGTGTTAAAAAAATAGTAAAACTGTAAAAATTCGATCAAATTGAACAAGTTTCTAAATAAATGATTTAAAATAATTAAAAAAATATAAACTGTATTAATATAATTAAAATTTTAAAATTATAAATAATTGATTTGAAAAATAAAAATTTAAAATGTGTCTCTCATTGACAGAAAGTTTTTCTTCCACCACTTTGCTTTAAAAATACCAATAAAACTTTCCCAAACTTAAAACAAAATCAATGGTGAATTTGGTTCATATGGTCATCTTTTCATTTTCCTTTAAACTCCACAACTAAAATTGATTATATTTGATATTTATAATTAATATTAAATTCATATTACTTAATGTTTATTTTAAAAATATTAAAAAATATAAAAAACTAAAGACATTCATAAGTTGGTAAGAAACTTAATTCCTTTGAGAGAAAGGAGAGAAGAACAAATAAAATTAAGGGTAAAAATTATATAAGATCTTAATATTTATTCCATATTACCAATTAAACCATGTTATGTTTAAAAAGTAATAAAGTAAATTTTAATTTATCCATTTCGCTTAAATTGGACTGCAGTTTTAATAATTATAAAAAATTAAAGATATTTTTATTATTAAAATATCTCAAAAATAATTTAAATAAATTTTTTTCTATTTTAAATTTATTTCTTAAAATTGAATAATTTTTAATATAAAATTTATTTTAAATTTTAACGATATAAATTTTAAAATATATATTTTTAATACTAAAAAAATTTAAAAGTTTTTATGACGATAAGTTGAATTCTTCTCTATAAAAAATTTTAAATAAAATTCGTTATATAATATTTTTATTTTTTATAAAATTTAATTTAATTCAAATTGATAAATTAACTTTTCATTTATTATTGTTTTAACATAAAAATTTAATTAATAACTTAACATCAAAATTTTATCCCACTTTCACTTTAAAATTAAAATTATCATTACATGTGAAATTATTTAAAGTAACAATAAATGTCTTAGAGTACAAACAAATGTTATTACAAGAATTATAGAATTGAAACAGGCCAATTGGCTTTGCAGACATTGTTGATTCTGAAGAGGAGGTAAACAATTACAAAAGATTCACAAAAGAGTAATTTCAGAGGAGCACTCAACTGCATCTATCAGAGACCCTCTCCACACCCAAAAAAAAAAAAGGAAAAAAAAATCAGATCATGGCCCTAAAGTAATCAACTTTATAACCAGACCTAGATGATCTTCTCAAAGAAGAGGCAAAATATAAGTCATACAGAACCGATGACTTAGAAACAGCTAAGATGAGAAGTCCGTAGACTCTAAGCCTTTGGCTTAAGAAGCTTGACAGTCTCCCAGGTGAAGTCTGGGTCATCACGGCCGAAATGTCCATAGGCAGCAGTCTTCTGATACCTGAAGTTGCCTCCTCGCTTCAGATCAAGATTTATTGCAATCATCCCTGGCCTGAAATCAAAGGTCTCCTTGATTAAAGCCAGTATGTCCTTATCAGGGATTTTCCCAGTTTTATAAGTGTCCACAAACACAGACAATGGTTCTGGCACACCAATAGCATAAGAGATCTGGACAATACAGCGGCGAGCAAACCCAGAAGCCACCACACTTTTCGCGGCCTGCCTGGCTATATAAGCACCACTGCGATCCACCTTTGTGGGATCCTTGCCAGAGAAGGCACCACCACCATGAGCACCCCAACCACCATAAGTGTCAATGATAATCTTCCTACCAGTAAGTCCAGCATCTCCATGAGGACCACCAATGACAAAACGACCTGATGGATTAAGGTGGAAAATCGTATTTTCATCAAGGTATTGGGCAGGGATGACTGGTTTAATTACATGCTCCTTCAAGTCTTTGGCAATCTGCTCATTGGTGACAGTCTCATCATGTTGAGTTGAAATGAGGACAGTGTGAACCCTGATTGGAACCATTGCCCCACCATCATTTCGATACTCAACTGTCACCTGGGTCTTCCCATCAGGCCTTAGCCAAGGGCATGTCTTATTCTTTCTCACTTCAGTGAGCCTGGCCCCAAGCTTGGTGGCAAGAACATGGGTCAGTGGCATCAGCTCTGGAGTTTCATCTGTGGCATACCCAAACATATGACCTTGGTCCCCAGCACCAATTTCCTCAGGTTTCTTGGTGAGGTGGCCATGAACACCTTGAGCAATATCAGGGCTCTGCTGTTCAACATTTACGAGCACCTTGCAATTGTCAGCATCAAGCCCCACATCAGGTGACACAAACCCAATATTTCTGCAGGTTTCACGAACAATCTTTTCATAGTCCACTGTGGCCTTAGTGGTGATCTCACCAAAGACCATAACCATATTTGTCTTAGTACAGGTCTCACAGGCAACTTTACTCTCAGGGTCTTGCTCCAGACAAGCATCTAGGATGGCATCAGAGACTTGGTCACAGAGCTTGTCAGGGTGCCCTTCATTGACAGATTCAGAGGTGAAGAGAAAAGCATCCATCACTGACTGTCTGGACCATACATTCAATAGAAATGTTAGTCATCTATCACAATATCTGTCTGAGTACAACAATTTCATGCCACAACTCTTTCCTTGTGTTCTAGTACAGTACCAAAATTTCAGCTCAAATAACACCAAACTTACCCACTTGACAACCTCAAATCATATATGGTTCCCTTATGCCGTACGTACTAGAAGGAATCCTTTCAATTAAGTGCCAAAAGATACACATGATGTCTGAATTTCAAATGATGTAGAAAAGAAAAGTATCTATTGTGTTAGCTTAGGCATTATGGAGAATGATACACTGCAATGACAAACAACAAGGCTCAGGAAAAGTTAAGAAGATTGAGATTTACATGTGCAACCAGAATGCACCAGAAAAAAGGGAGAGACAAACATGATAACAAATGAAGGGATAAAAGTTAACATGGAAAGCCTTTAAGTAGCTCTTCTCCAGCCAATAACAATGGATTATCAACTCTGGAATGTGTCTTGCATTGGAATAGCTGCAAGTCAGCTTGGATGAGCAGCATGGGAGAAGAGCTAGGCATCTATTTCCCCTTCTATATACCAATGAATATAATTTGCACTTACCAATACATATTACCATTTATAGGCTACGTAGAAGCCAAAACAAGAAAAGGAAAAGATTAGTCCATTTTATCAAGTTCAGAAATCCATGATTCAGACCACTGTTCAAAAATTCAAAGATTCAACAATCAACACGGCGTTTTCTTGATTCCATTTACTATAGATATTATCATTATAAGGAATATCATATGAGCAAAAACGTTCCAGATGAAATAAATCAATATTTTCTTAGGTCTTCTTGCAGGAAAATTACAAACAACCACAGACCCGAGCTGAAAAACTATTACCCCATAACAAAGCAAGATCAAAACGAGAGCTCCATCATCAAACAGGAAATACAATGAAACACCTGAAGTCTTAAAAATGTAAACGCTAACAGACAGTAGAAGTAATGATAAGCGTTAACAAATAAAATCACATAACACGCAAATGATAGATTATAACTAGAAAAATAACGCAGAACAACGAAAACCATTAACTCGTTTCCTCATGCAAAGAGTTCTAGGTATAAAATCCAGAAAATGGAGTAACTATAAACGTAAGAACAAGAAAAGAGTAAATCAAAAGGTGACAGCGCGTTGCCTACCTCTCTTTCACTCAAAGGAGGAAGAAGAAGAAGAAGAAGAAGGAAAGAGAAAATGAATAATCTAAACAGAGAGAAACAAATGAAATAGCAGTAAAGAAGGATCCGCAGATGATTGGGATTTGTTAAGTGAAGACTCGCTCCTCTGTTACCCTCTTGGTGATCCGCTTCGATCGGTGCTCGTAGCCACTTGTCGGGTTTAGCTCTCCGGGCAATATCGACCCGATCTCAACCCTCTCTGCCCCAAAGAATAACAAAATCAATAGATTTCTTTTAGCAAAAAACAATTTGGAAATATGTTATTCAATTTTTTTAAAAAAAAATCACGTAATTGATTTTACCTTACAATAAACTTATTGGTAACTGGATTAATTTTTTATTTTATTAAGTATTTTGATTATTTACAGAGCTCACCCGTATCTTCTTAATTTTTTTTATAAATATCAATTATTTAAAAAATAATGCATTATTTATAAATATAAAAAATATTTAAACTTGAAATATATTCTTTGTTTTCAAACAAATTTTAATCGATTAATTTAAACCAAATAAAATTTTTTATTTAATTAATTTAAATAACATTAGCGTGACTTGAAAACTTTTAAAACTAAAATAAGAATTCTATAAAAAAAAAAAAGCAAAATTTATCCCCTCTTATAAACTTTAATATTTGATTTTGAAGTCAAATTCAAAATTAATGGTTATTTTATTCAATTAATCTTATGAATATGTTATATATCAAGATTTAAACTTATTATTTTCCTTTTTTGTAATTGATTATTGTTTTTTAGTCCTCAAAATCTTTTAGAGATTTTTTCTCTCTAAATGCAACTCTCACTGAAAATTTGGGTCATTCAGAATTTTTTAAATATTATTTTATCATTAAAATTTTAATTTTAATAACTTATTTTAAAAATATATTTTTTAAATTTATAATTTGTTATATAATTACATAAATTAATAATAAAAAATATTTAAAAATTTTTAAATCGATACAGTGATATAAAAATTTTAATAATTTATATTATTTAACAGGAGATTTAAAGTTTAAGTTGTGAACTTCTTTCTTTATCATATTTTCATTTTTTATTTTTTTTAAAAAGTGAACTATTTATTTAATTAAATTTTAAAAAATTATAAATTTATTATTTTATAAGTTAAAATTTAATTAATAATACAAAATATAAATTAAAATTTTAAATAAACTTTGAAGGTTCTTTGGGAACACTTGCAGAGATCTTTTGAGTGGCCTCGCAACACTTCCACAGTTCAAAATTTTTTGCTTCCAAAGTAACTCTTCCGACTTCCATGTCCGTTTTCTCTGACTTGCTCTGTTAGAGAAACATCAAAGAAGAGTACGGTATTCCGCAACTTGAGGTTACCCCTCCCTCTCGATCTCTATTATTGCTTTAGTTTCTTCATTTTTGTTTTCTTACTTCCAAATAACTGGCAAGTCGAGTGCTATATCACCCTTGGAGTTATAAACAACTAACTGCAGCATCGGTGATTTCCATTTGATATTTTATTTTTATTTTTTATGTTTTTGCACTTTCATTTCAATTACCTTTGGTAGGTTTCCAGGGATTTCCCCTTTCAATTTGTTTTGTTTTTTCCCCCAAAAATTAGATCGTGTATTAACGTTAATTTGGGTGTATGCTATACTAACTATAGATACTACCCGAAAATTGTTAAAAAAAAGATACAAAATTTGCTGCTATTGTTCCCATGTTTCCTGCCTGAGGGTTAGATTACTGTGTATTGTCTTTTCTTTTCCATTTTCTCTTTTAAGTTTTCTTGGGCATTACAGTAAGGTAATTCATGTCAAACTGTTACTTTAGTGAGGGTGTGATTAGTTGGAATTTGAGGTTTTGATGTGCTTAATTTCAGGATATTGCTTCTCTTTGGGAAAAACATTCAAATGGAGCCTGACAGGTATTGTACATGTTTAGTTTATATCTAAATGATGTCTAAGGAACATTATTTTATCAATCAGGTTTGTTTGTCATGATGATTAAATTTTTCATACACAATCATGTTCTTTCCTCATTGAAAGATTGGAATTCATATGGAGATTCCATGTGACACTGCATTATTTTATTTTGCATGATTTTCTTTTTCCTTTTTTTCTTTAAAGAGGAATGCTGCTTACATTTGCTGTATCAGGGTAAATTCGCCAAGCACCTCTGCAATTACCCTTGAAATTTTGGGCCATGAACTACAGTTTGCTCAGGTATTCTGTTTTTTTTTTTTTTTTCTTTTTTTAAGGTTCTTTGATCAGGTTGTATTTGCAATCGGTTAATAAATCTTCCTTTTTGAGATGGTACTGTTCACTGCAGTCTTAAATGTGTGAAAGTTTAAGTCTTAGTATTTGAACAAGATGCACCAATTGAGCATGCATGAGGAAGTGATAGGGCAGAGTCTGGCTTATGCCAGAGTTTCATTCTTATGCCATGCTATTTGGCTATATTAAGAAAGCCAGGGTTGCATTGAAACTTTCTATTTTCCTTAAATGTTTACATATCAACTAAAAAGTTTAAACAAACACAGAAGTTGTTTTGTTTATCTGTATACCTACAAAAGCAATGGCTAAATCGGTGTTGCATATCTGAAACATTAATTGGATATACATTTGCTAGTTCACTGTGTACTTGCTTATTAATGATCATGTTTAGACTACCAAGGCTCAAATTGATGCTCCTTACTAAGTTTCTATGATTGGTTATGTAATATATTTGCTATGACAACTTTATTAAAAGATTCCTGACACTTTTATATTTGCGGTAGGATCCGAATTCCAAGCATTTAGGAACTACAGTTTGGGATGCTTCGCTGGTCTTTGTCAAGTTTCTGGTATTGATTTTTTTTTCTTTTTTTTTAACTTTTTGTGAATGCTTCTGAATATATTCCCTTGAATTTGTCCTTCACAGCTTCCTGACTGCTAGCTGGATGGATCTTGAAATCTTTTGTGAAGTTGCGTTTATGCAACCAAATAGTTGGCGTAAAACTTTCTGAAGTTGTTTGAGATATGTGGATTAAGTGAAAGTAGGACTGTGGGATGTGTGCTTTTTTTAAAAAAAGTAACCATGAATCAACATGAGCTGGGGCCACTATTTGGACTGTGCTGTGTACTTGTTGATCCTTGCAATGGCACAAGATGACTAGGATATCAAATCCTTGGAGACTATCTTGTGAGGATATAATCTTTAAGTATTTTCTAATTTCTTATTAACTTTCTATGTGACCTGAAATCAATAATCCTATTGTCTAATTCCACCAGAAAATTATTTTAAAATAGTTCTTTGTAATAATACTCAATCCATCATGCTCATTGGGTTCTTTTTATCCCTTTGGCTCCTACGGATCATCAGATGTACCAAAAAGCTTAAACAAACATTATATTTATTTTTCAAAGAGGAGAGCATTTCCATATCTCTTTTCCCTGTAATCTTTGTTTCTTTTCTTCTCTTTTGTTTTCCGGCGGGGCCCTGGTATTTTGGGGGTTGGGGGTGGGTGGTGTTGGCAGCAAGAAGTTGCATTTTGGGAATTGAACTACAATTTTGCTCTGTTTCATGCTTGATCAAGAGCAGCTTTATGCTTTGTTTTTAAAGTCAGATATACAGGTCATACACTGGATGCCTCCATTGTATTTCTTATTGTCAAAGCTCATAATCGTTTGGTTGTTTTGCAGGAAAAAAATTGTAGAAAGGGAAAACTTTGCCCATCTAAACTTCAAGGAAAACGTGTCATTGAACTTGGAGCAGGTTGTGGTGTAGCCGGATTCGGTGAGTTTCTACATTGTCGGTAGTGGATCTTGGGCATACAAGCTGTTTTTTTTTTTTTTTTGCTTGCCACAATGACAGGTTACCTGGCTTCATCAAGTAGGATGTTCATTTTCGAAATCAGCTACTCTTTGCAGGCATGGCATTGTTGGGATGTGATGTGGTTTCAACAGATCAAGTTGAGGTTTTGCCATTGTTAATGAGAAATATGGAGCGTAATACTTCAAGAATCTTGCAGATGAATGCTGGTTCAGGTTTGCTTATTGAAGATTTCAATGATTCTCATCTGCATGCTTTTCTTTTTGTTTATACACTTACTATGAATTTCTATCTAATCTAATGCCCACTCTAAGTGCCATTATAATTTTCTAGCTTTTAACGTGAGTTTGAATATAACCTGGAAATCGAATTCACATACTATGATTCTTTAAGTAGCAACAAATGTTTTATTGCTATCTGACTTCTGTATGGGAGAACTTGAATGTTACTTGGCACTTTGCCTTACATAGAAATTGGCCTTCTTGTAGAGTCATTTGGATCAATCAGGGTTGAACAGTTGGACTGGGGAAATGAGGATCATATAAAGGCAGTTGGTCCACCATTTGACTACATCATTGGTACCGATGTTGTAAGTTTTTAGGTTGTCTATCCTTGTATTAATCTTATGTTAAGAATACAATAGATTACTTGACGCTGTTAATGACTTCTGAGCAGCATAAGTGCATGCTTTCTCGCTGGAAAAGTGTTGCCAAAATTAGAGTAGGACTATAGGCAAGCAGTTCTCTCCTTCCTATCTCCCATCCTCTACTTCTTGGTGACTTAAGAAATGAAGCACAATGCGTTTTGTCTTGAGTGGGAAAGGACAAATCTCCCATGTAATACTATTTTAGACTGAGCCAGTAACTTTTACTTCTTTAAGGTTTACTCAGAGCATCTTTTGGAACCACTGTTGAAGACGATAATGGCATTATCAGGCTCAAAAACCACAATTATGGTATGTGTCTGAGTTTTTCTTCCTCTTCCAGTGACACCCACATTGATATACTTATCCTTTACTAAATGGTTTGTGTAGTTGGGGTATGAGATCCGTTCTACTAGTGTCCATGAGCAAATGCTTCAGATTTGGAAAAGAAATTTTGAGGTGAAAATGGTTCCAAAAGCTAAGGTGAGTATCTTATTCTAATTCTGAACTTTAAGTGCTAGTCCCTCGTTAAAAAAAAAAAAAAAAACTGTATCTTGGAAGCAGGGGACTGGGTTCAAACAATAAGTAGTATTCCTCGGGAAAAACGGCCATTCCTAGTTTCTTCAGTATGTTAGGCAGATTTCAGAATAATAAGAAAGCTTGCTTTCGTTTAGATCCTAGTGAATGTTGTTCAGTCTCTTACACTGTGCACATCCTTCTCGTTACTGCAGATGGATGATAAGTACCAACACCCAAGTATTCAGCTTTTCACAATGGTATTAAAATCTCCAGCTGGGTGTTTGGGGAACATTTCAGAGAATGATAAAAAAACTGATGAGCTTCAAGCGAAGAAAAGAATGCAGGATAAGGGTGAAAGCATAGCAGAAGAACCAAGAATCTTGAGTGAAGGGGAAGATGTTGGTTGTCAAATGAAAGAAGATAGCATATTGAGAAAACTAAGGGAGGGAAAGCTTAGTGATTGGGAAACAAGAAGATATGGAGCAATAGCAGCTCGGCTTCTCCGAGATGTCAAGATCACTTGAATCTTCAGGTCTGTCTTATATGATCTATTCTGTTATGATCTTATACATCTTGTCGCATTGAGTTCTGTATCCCCTCAGTAATTTTCAATCTCCCATCTATTATTTGGCGAATGCCACCCTTTAAAATAGGTTGGTTAATCACATTAGAACTTTCTTCTTCCTTTTTTCCTTTTCCCACCTAGTCATTTGTTTCAGGATTCTTATACTTTTTCTGCAGCTGCAGAAAATGGGGTCGCTGCAGCTATTTATTAAGCATGCATGTTCTTATCGAAACCAACTTGCTATTAAGTGTGAGAGCCTGGCAGCCATCTGCGCTCTTCAAGCTTAAGAGGCAAGACTGATCTGCACAAGGAAGAAGCTCAGAGAGAAGTAGAGGTTATACGGGCATGCTTCTGCTCCACAAGTTGTGTAGTGTTATAGTATCTATATTAGCAACGATATCTGTACTTATCTGCAATGGATATCTTTTGATTTTAGCCCCATTTAAGTTATCAATCGCAATTCCATAAGCATTTAGTCAGTCTAGCCCCATTTAAGTTATCAATCACAACTCCATAAGCATTTAGTCAGTCTGGATATTACTATACCTGGAGAGAACTACAGGCATACATGATCAGGGCACCCAATTTTCAACAAAATCTCAAAATTGTTCCTGGCTGATGGTGGTCTTTGATCAATTGATATAAAAATTTCTTTGCAAATCAACTTCTTGGTCAAAGGTACTTACAAAGAGGACTTCCATGGCTTTCACATGCCTTTTGACATACGAGCAGATCTTTATGATTGAATTCAGACTGTCATGTTGCATGTAATCCTTTATGAGTGATTCATTCATGACAGTCTAAAACAAATGTTACATTCTTGAAATTAGATAATGGTTCTTCGGAGTTTGCTGAAGAACTCGACTGCCATTAAGGCCTGCTTCAGAGATATTATGAACAGTGCCCAGAATGGAAAACTGATCCATATATATTCCCAGGTAAGAAATGAGTGGATCTGCCCGAGCCATGTCAATGACAAGCTTCAAGTTGTGGGACTCAACGGTTGGAAACCTAAGCAGCCTCTGATATCCAACAGTTGTACCACTGATCACTTTCTTCCATTCCCCTTTTTCATTAAAGATCTCAAGATGGAAGTTAACAACTCTCTGTCCCATGTGAACTGGCTCTTGAATTTGCAGAACATTGAAGGCCACCAGTTCATGAAGGTCTAAGTATAAAGCCCAATTGGATTGATCCTCCTCAGGTGCCCAGTAAGTGTGGATACCTTCTTCAAGGACATTGGTGGGACTGAATCTGGAACTGCTATCTCCTCCTCGTGTATTGCTGGCACTAACAGAAGCATTCTTGGCTAGATTATTGGAGAAAATGGACATGCGGAGTTGTCTGAATTCTTGAAGAACTTGTATATCTTTGTCAGATATCAGACCAGAAGAAGTCGGGGGCACATTCAGTAACAGGAGACAGTTTCTTCCGACTGATTTGTAGAATATGTCCAGAAGTTCCACTGCAGACTTTGGAACTTCTGATGCATGCCAGAACCATCCAGGTCTGATGGACACATCACACTCAGCAGGCACCCAGTCATGTCCCCATGGATCTCCTTCCTTCGAGTACCTGTTGAATCATCAACCATAACTGATTTCAGTTGATTTGCCAATTGCCAGATGAAGGTATGAAAGGGCTTACATGGGATCAGTGCCGCCGATCTCTGCATTGCTCTTATTGAAAAGAGACCAACAAGTAGACCCAGCAACACCAGCTTCGTCTCCGATCCACCTGGTGTCAGGGCCAGCGTCCGAGAAGATGACGGCCCCAGGCTGAAGCTGATGGATGAGAGTGAACCAAAGATCAAAGAAATACTCCATGTTCTTCTCTCCCGCTCCTTTTGCCCCATCTAACCAGACCTCCCTGATCTCTCCATACCTGCTCGATTTCAAGAGATTCAGGTTTCAGTAAAGTGCTTGAGTTTCTCTGAATTCATGAGAAAACTGAAAATCAATTCACCTGGTCAACAACTCGGTCATTTGAGCCATATAGAACTCGTTGTACTGTAAAGTCTTCCCGTAGGACTTCTCGTGGCGATCCCACGGTGAGAGATAAAGCCCCAACCCGACGCCAGCCTCCTTTGCAGCCATTGCCAGCTCTCCCACAACATCTCCACATCCATTCCTCCAAGGACTCGACCTCACGGAGTACTCCGTGTACTCACTCGGCCACAGGCAAAACCCATCGTGGTGCTTTGCGGTGAGTATCACCCTCGAAAACCCAGAGTCCTTAGCTACTTGAACCCACTGGGTGGCGTTCAATCGGGTCGGGTTGAAAACCGACGGGTCCGCCCATCCGGTGCCCCACTCTGAATCAGTGAATGTGTTGGGTCCGAAGTGGAGGAAGAAGGCCATAGAACCGAGCTGCCATTTCAGCTGGGAAGCAGAGGGGAGCGGCAAGATAGGAAGAGGCGGGGGTTTCTCGACAGCAGACTGAGAAACATGAAGGATTAATAACAGTGTCAGCCAAAGAAGATTTACCACTGTATGTCGTGAAGTGGGTTTCATGGATTTCGTTGAATTTGAGATTTGGATTAAGATTCTGGCTGATTTGTGTTGTTTCTGTTCTTCTTCTTGTGGCGAAGACAGGAGCCTTCGTGGCTTAATACAGTACTTTGACCAAAACATAAGTAAACTGAGTTTTCCCAAGTTGGCCCCACAGATTACACAGAGTGCGTATGTAATCCTAAGATCTCGCGCAATTATTGGATACAACTCATTAATATTTTATTTTCTTTTATTTTTCCTTCAAATTATAAAATAAAATATTATTATTATTATTATTATTTAATCAATTATTATTACTGTTATTATTATGCAATGTACAACTTTCGTATTTTTTAATATCAATTACTTGTAACTGAAGGAAAATATCCTGTAATATATATAAACATGTAAAAAAGTTATAAGAAGAAAAAATGAGGATGAATTTAAACACCGAGATTTGGGCTCTCAAGAGGATTAATTTTTATGTTATCCAACCTTCTATGGTAAAGCATGTATTAATAGCTTTAAATAAAAAATATCACATAATCAAAGTTGAAATAATGATTATATGAAAATTTAAAATAAATGTAATTTAAAACTTTAAAATTTTGTTTTATATTTTCGATCAAATTTTAACTTTTAAAACATTTTTAAGGAAACTTTAGTCTATCAATTTAGATTAAATTAAAATTTATCAAATAATTTAAAAATTAAAAATCTTTAAATTGAAAATTTTTTTACAACAAGTTTAAATTTAAAATTTTTCATAAATATAAAAAAATATTTCAAGTACTATCATGAAAAAAGTAAAATTTTTGGAGTACTAAAAATATTTTTTTAAAAAATATATACTATAAAAAAATTTAAAATTTTATAAAAAATAGTTTGTTAGTAAAAAATTATTTAAAATTATAAGATAAAATTAAAATAAAATTAAAATTTATTTAAATAACTTTTTAGTCATTCTAATAATAAAAAATATTAATTTTTTATAATTATTTTTTTAATATCTAATTTAAATAAAATTAATAAATTAAAATTTATTTTAGAAAGTTTTAAAAGTTAAATTTCGAGTAAAGAGAGAACGCAAAACCCAAGGTTCAAAATAATATTTATTCAAAAAATTATATTTATTTTGTATTATCAAATAAATTCTTATGTTCAAACAGTAATAAATCAAATATTAATTTACTAATTTAGTTTAAATTAAAATTTAAGTCAAATATCTGTAAAAAAATAAAAATATTTTGATTATTGAAATACTTCAAAAATAATTGAAAAAATTTCTACACTCCCTTTCAAGTTTATCAATAACGTTCTATTCTCAAGTTATTTTTATGAGTTTTTAAAATTCTTGACAATTTATTTTTTTGTAAAAAATATATTTTTAGTACTTATTTTTTTATTATTTTTATGATATTAGCTTTAATATTTATATATATGTAAAAAAAATTAATTTAAGATGTATTATATGATATCTTTAATTTAAAATTTTTTAATATAATTTAATTTGATCTAAATTGATTGATCATAGTTTAATTGATAACTTTTGAACGTCAAAATTAATCTACTGAAACGTGATAAATATTAAAATTTTACATAACTTAAACATAAAACTTATTTCAAAGAATTCAATTTTTTTTGAAATTTTTAAAATTTAAAAATAAATCCTCTATGATAGAAAAATTGGTTTTATATATATATGCACACACACATTATTACTAAATAATAACTATGGCTTAACCATATTATCAGATTTTATTTCATATGGGCCTCGTTCTGTGGCCTGTGGCCCCATGTTAAATTGTCATGTAAAAGTTTTTCTTTAGTTTTGGGCTTCTTGGGCCAATAATAGGGTACTAGGCCCCAAAATGCAAATTTGGATTTGTAGAATTGAATGTATACACAAATAACAAAACTTAAAGTAATAATATTATTATTGATACAAAATATGACATTACTAGAAACCATGATTAATTGGCTAATGATTTTTTTCTTTTTATTTTTAATTTATTATATTTAACACATATTAAAGTATAGATACACAATTTACTTAATCAAACAATATATTTTTTGGTAAATATAAAACAAAAATCTCAAACTATACACATTTTTTAAATTTAAATTTTGATTTAATTGGATTTTGATTCTGATTGCTATCAAAAAAAAATTAATGATATTATTTTGAATGAAATGCTTCAAAAATATAAAAAAGAAAGACTCATAATTTTAAAATTTTATTTTGGTTTCATCGATTTTGAATAAATTTCAACTTATGAGTTATTTTTTGATAAATTTTTAAATTTTGATAAATATAAAAATATTATTTAATATTTATTTTTTGATTTTTTATACTTATAATTTAAAATATTTTTATGTTTATAAAAATTAAATAAAATTTTGTTTTAGAATATTTTGAATTAAAATAATTATTTTTAAAAATTTTAAAAATATGATTTATTAAATTAAATTATTATATATATATTAAAAATATAAAATAAAAAATGATTTAATTGTTTATTAGTATTTTTAAAATAGATGGGAAAGCAGTAGGGATGAAATTGCATCAGATGATTGATTGATTGGTTACCGACTGAGCAAAGGGGCTCAGCCCATTCCAGCCACGTCCCGACCAAACCAAACTCCCTAACCCCTCTCACCAGAATAACATCAACACTACTCGCCTTGTTCGAGACTGTAACAAACGCGCCACTGGCACTCCCCTCACGTGGGGACCACGAGAAAATCCGCTAAACAACAACCAAACTCTCGCACGAAAGCCGAGGCCCGTAGTGCCACGTTTCAAGCCAGAGAGAGAATCTTGAAAGCGATAATTAATAAATTAATATCTCGCGCCATGTGGGCCGTAAGATTAATTATTTTTTAATTAAAATAATAAAATGAAAACGGCACATTGTTTCAACGTCGTACGCAATGTGTTACGTCACTATTGGGGCTTACAGCTTGGCCCTGTTTTGTCTTTTTTGTCCCTGCGAATCCCAGTTAGGACTTCTTTGACTTTTTCTGCCTTTCCTTTTTGCCCCTTTCTTGCTCCTCTTATTTGCTTAAAAGCCCTTATTTTTCTCATTATTTCATTTTCCTACTCAACTCTTTTAAACATTTACAAATTGTGACTTTTGTGACGTATTTGTAACTCATAAGGTTAAATTTTGAAGTATATTATATTGTTCATTCAAGTGGGTATTCTCCAGTTTTTTAAAGTATAATAAGAATTAATTATTGGAAAATTTCTCATTTTATTTTTTCAATATTCAATCTTTTTTTTTCAATTATGACAATAAGATCTCAAGTAAATTTGCGTATATATTACATTTAATTTTTATTGTCATCCCCATCATGTATAAATATTTTTTGTTTTGATATCTTAATTATTACAAATTTTTTATTTGAGATTATCTCTCACAATTTTAAAATGTGTTTATCAAGTATTATACATTATTTAAAATTTAATATTGTGATTTTTATTTGAAAGATATGATATATATATATATATATGTAATTTTAACTCATATATCATGATATAGAATTTTAATGATTAAAATTTAATTATAAGTATAATAAAACTTGATAATGTTTTTTAAGGTATCACGATGAATAAATTTCAATTACAATGAAACTTCAGAATTCTTATTATTATATTCATGGTTTTTTTATTTAAAAAATCGTTATTTTTAATGTTTAATGACTCCATAAAATGTGATTATTTAGGACTTTAATAAGAATTTTTTGACCTGATTTTCTTATGACTGAATATAATCAAAATACCCTTTTAGTCATGACTGAAAAATGTTGTGCGCACATGAAATCTATGATTTATTAATTTCTATAGTCTTTATTTACAATATGTTTTAGTATTATGATTTTTTTGAACTAATAATAATATTCTAATGACATTCAAATATTTAAGAGAAGTACAAGAGGGAAAATACGATAAAGACATAGTTCTTAAACATATTGTGTGATTTGTTAATTAGTAATTAAGATGTTAATTATAAAGTTAATTTCTCGTGGATGTGAGAGTATATGTATAATTATATCTAGACAATCTATGCTTTGTAATTAATCCTTTTTCTTTCAAGTTCAACTTTAAGTTGCTAATAGAGAGAATGTTATAGATGATTAAAAAAAAAAGAAGAACTAAACCATTTTTTAATTAAATTTTTGATGTATTTATTTGAATTAATTATATATTTAATTTTTAATTTGATTTAAATAGGATCTTAGTTTCAATTATTAAAATGCCTAAAAAATGACTGAAATAACTACATTTCATTTTAAATTTATGAATGGCTATAATTTTAAAAAATTTTTAACTCATAAATTATTTTTTATAGATTTTTAACAGTACACAATTTAAAAAATATTTTATATGATAATAATTTAAATGTTTTTTTTACATTTATGAAAATTCACATCAAAATTTGTCATATCATGTTTCTAATTTAAATGAGAAAAAATTAATAATATAATTATAAATTGAACCAAATTACTGTATTAAATATAATTTATTAAATTAATATTTTAAGATATAAAATAAAAATATAATTTAACTTAAAAAGAACAAAAATGAAATAAGCAACAAAAGATGGGTACATGAGCAAAACTTAACAAATTAAGAAGCTAAAGTTGTTCACTATCTTCTTAATAATATGAATTTCATATTATAATCATGAAATGGATCGCGGCTGCAAATTTTCTCGCTTAGTTTGCCAACCTTTGAGAAAGCGAGAAAATCACAAACGTGAATTTTCTTGCTCGATGTTGACACTTGTGTCATATTTGTTTCTTAATATATGTGATCCAATCATATAATTAATTAGCTAATTAATTATATCTTGGTCTGTTATGTTGATAAGGACATGAAGGCCCTCTTGAATTTTTTAAATTGATGATTCGATTGAGATGAAGAAAATGACTTAGAAAAAAATTACGCAATTTCTAGAAAACCCAATTAAATTTTTGGACCTCCCTCCCGTAGACCTTTCCAATTTGATATTAATTGATGCCGTCGCATTTTCATCGCAATTTCTACTTTACGTGCTTGTAAGTCAGATTTAGGTTTAGATTTCAACTATAATATACTCATATCCATTAATGCATGTCTACTTGCTTGTATTTTTGTATATATACTCAGACTTACACGTATTCTAGCACAAAAGAAACGTAATAAGCATAATATAATTTGTGATGTTTGGCTATAGATTCTAGTTGGAAAATAGATTTTTTGTTGATTTTATTTTTATTAATGATATTTAAAAATACTATTTGTATTATTTATTATATTAATAAAAATAAATTAAATTATTTAAAATTTTAATTTATATTTCATATTATTAATCAAACTATTTCTGTAAATTAATAATTGAATTCACATTATGGAGCGATTCTCTTTCGATCTTTAAGTTTTACCTACCCAAATTTAAAGATCTCTTATATTTAGTTAAATTTGAAAAAAAAAATTATGGATGGATAAAAATACCTTTTTATTAACTTCCAATTTAGATACAGTTAGGATTTTAATTTAATTCAAATTAATCATTCAAAGTTAGATTTAAAATTTTTTAAATATTAAAATTAGACATCAAGGCTTCGATTGAATCAATTTTACATTTAAAATTTTAATTTAGTTTAAAACCTATAAAAAATATAAAACTTGATCATATTCAAATTGGATATCTCATGCAATAAGTTTTGACTTGAAGATTTTCACATGTATAGAGAAATATTCAAATCACCATCACAAAAAATTTTATTTTTTTAATAATAAAAAACATATATTTATAATTTAATACTATAAAAATTTTAAAATTTTATAAAAAATAACTCATGAATAAAAATTTTTTTGAACCAAATTCTAATAATTGAATCAAATTCAATTTTAAATATAAAATTAAATCAATTAAAATTTAATTTTTTATATTTAATTTTTATTTTATTTCATTGTCATATATCAATATCTTTATAAAAAAAATTCACTCAAAATTAGATTGATACTAGCCTTTTTAGTTGAGTTGCAGCATCAATTTGTGATAAATGATATTAAATTTCCAAAAGTTAAGTTACGGATAAGTTCTCATTTAACTACATCATCAATTTATAATATTTATTAATTATAGCTCATTTTTGCTTCTCTTACTTTTTACCTTCTCATAATTTATTCATCTTCATTTTACCTTTATTTTTAAGATTCTTTTTTTAATTTTCCAAACCCCTTTTATTATTTAATTACTTTCTTTTATTTTTACTTTTAATCTTTAGATTTTTATATTAATTTCTCTTGTTTTCTTATAGCCACATTATCTCGATTTTTTGTATTTATAATAATTTAATCACTAAAAGACAATATCTTTGGAGATTAATGAAAGGAACATAGCACATCAATGAAAAAGAACAAAACTATATATTTGTGCTACTAATTAAAGCATTAATTAGTCGGACCAAACATTATTTTGATTTTTTTTTGTCAATATATGTTATCATATATTAGTTATAGATGTTCAAAGGAATATTACTTTATAGAGTCAAAACATTCAAATGGATATCAAAAGATTTATTAGAGAAGAAGAAGATGCATTGCACATGCAATTAATATAGTCTAAGATGTATTAATTATTTAGTGCATGCAAAGTACTATACATATAGATCATTAATCTACTCAGAAAGTTCATCCGCCATAATTTTTTTATTAATAACTTTCATTAAAAAATATTATTATTTTAATTATTAACATCTTTATATCATAAGTATACAAAACAGCAGTGTCCCACATGAAATTAATTACCCTATAGTAACAAATGACCAATTAAATTAACTATTTAATATCTTTCAATCAAGATTTTCCATCTAGCATTTTCACAATTAATAAAATCAAATTAAGTTTTATATATCACTTAATTGGTTTTATTTTTGAATAAAAAATAATTGGTTAATCAATTTTAATTAATTACCAATAATTTTGATATCTATTCATCAAAATTTTAATATTGTAATATGTATATACACACATATAGTTGTCTATTTTTGGTATAAAGTTAATTTATTTTTGAATAATTAATTTGCACTATGCCCTATAAATTAGTGGTACCCAGCAAAGTGGGCAGAGAAGATTTGCTGTATTTGGTCATTGTTTGAGAATCATTTATCTGCAAAATGGTATTTCAGGACAGTTTCATGATTTTTTTAATTAATTAAATATGAAATTTTATTTTTATATATTTATTTATTATTTATAAATGTAAAAGTGAAACAATGATTGGGTATTATAAACTAAATAAACAGGTCAACCACAGAAAGTACTCTGAATATTTATATATAATATAAAGAATCATACTGAAGAAAGAGATGATTTGCATTGAAAAGGAAAAGATACTGAGAAATAGAGATTTGTGAACAAGGAATGCTTGCACCAGAGGTGACACATATCATAATATATAACATAACATCTCTCTCTTTCAATATCTTTGCCTTGATTTTGTCACTCCACACAATAATGAACATAATTATGAGCTACCCATGCATCCTAATTAATTAATCTCTTCCTATTAATTAGAATTTATTTTTTGTTATTTTAAAAATCAAATTATTGTTAATCAGAAAAAATAAGTGTCAACGGTCAAAAATAGAACCAAAAGTTGAACTGTAATTATATGTATAATAAATAAATTTAATATTTTAATAAATTATTAAAATAATTAATATAAAAACTAAAAATAAAAATTTAAAATGTTTATATAAAAACTATATGGTTTTGATAAAAAAATAAATCAATTTTAAATAAATTGGAACAATTAAAAATTTAAGATATTTATAATAAAACTATGTGATTTTGATAATATAAATAAGTCAAACTAATTTTAAATAAATCAATTAAAAATTTAGTTCACGATTCAGTCGATCTGATCGGATGGACTTGATTTTTAAAATATTAATTTAATTATTTTTTATTTAAAACAGTAAAATAAAGTAAAATATTGGGGTTTATTCCTTAACTCAAAAACAAAAATGTACAATAAGTTCTTACATTATAATATGTTTATAGCATGAATCATCTATTAAATTAATTCTAGTAGAGTTTTAGAAGATTTTTAATACATTTATTTTCAAATTTTTTAGCTATTTAAAATTCATTAATTGTCTTTTTTCTCTAATTATTTTATCAACTCCATCACAAAATCACCGGTGAAATATTCAGATTTTTTTTATTAAAAATCTCTAAGTGAGACAGTCGGCTAAAAGATTAATTCAAGATGTAAAAAAAAAAAAAATTATTTTCATATGCTTAATCATCTTATGTTACAAGGTTAAGTGTGCAGCGAGGGATTAATTGGAGGAATTAATGAAGTTTCTATCCGTCTACCTCAGTTGACAACCGGATAATCAAATTATTAGAAACCGGGTATGTTTGTAATCTTGAATAAATCGATTATTGAATACACTGCTAATTGAGAAAACAGACAAGAGTATCTAACTTTTCATTTGTTAGATTATTGATTACTTGTTGAATTTTTTACACATCTTATCCGGCATGAAATGGTTGTTAGCCCAACCTATATATAACTAAGCATTAACACATATGGGATGACTCAATCATGTTAATTAACATCAATTTGGAACATAAAGTGTTAATGATATATGGTACTAATTCTTAAGTTTAGATGCTTTTTGATCTAAAATAATATTTAAAAAATTTAATTATCTATTTTATTAAATTATCATATTTTCATCTTTTTAAAAGTTTAACGCAGTTTTAATTAATAAAAAATTTTGATCCATAAGATTTTTTAGTGATTTAATATGTAAAGATAAAAAAGTATTTTCGTAATTTACTATATGATAATGTGAAAAAAAAAATCTTAACCGTTTATTTTATTAAATTGTCACGGACTATCATCTCTTTAAAATTCAAAGTAATTGAAATCAATGTAAATTAATTAATTAGTATATGAGAAAAGATTAATCTGCTGCAGGTAACTTGAAAGAGGGTAATGGTAGTAATTAAGCTTGTGTTAGGTGATCTCTGCTTTATGGCCACAAAGTGCCAGAAACACAAGAATGTCATCAGCATAAGTAAGTACCATTTCTGTTTATAGTATGCATATTACAATCTTAGGAAGTCTAGTTAAAGTTATGAGGAACAAGAAAAGTTGGATCTTAGTGGCCACAAAATCTGGCAGGGGACCCTCCATTAGGACACCCCCCTTAGGCCTCTATTGCTCTCCGTGTCATTTAGCAACTCAAATGGGAGCATGCCCCCCAAGTAGGGAAATGCTTCAAGGTACCCACCACTCCCTGTAAGTGTTGCTTGCCCATTTCTTACTTTACATATATACTGTGTGCACAATAGCTATGACATTGATGAGTCAGCCCTCCTAAGCACACACACAGACACTCACCTGATCTCAGATGAATTTAAGGACAAAGATTCTGGTTCATGGGCCCGTTTCAGTGAAGGTGAAGCCATTATGATCACTTACTATATGTAATAATGCTCACGAGGGAACCTCAGCTCTCTGATGAGATGATAGTTCATGAAACCCATCAAAATATACATTGGTCCTTCCCTTCAAGAACTGGGTGACTGTCAGTTCTTACACCAAAACGTCTCTTGGCATGAGACTCACCATATTATAACTCACCCACCATTTGCTTTGACTTGAAAGTCTAAGAGATCTTGGCCTCTTGAAAACCGCAAGAAAATGTAGTACTCATCACGATCATGGGTATTCTTTTCTTTGGATTATACATCTTTTTAGCTTGGTTTCAGGTACATTAATAGATTCTCTTGTATAATGACATGTATGTTTACTTATGTGTGTATGGTGGTTATGAGGTTGTGGGTATTAAAAATTGATTAACTAGAAGTGAAGTTGGAGACAGTTAGTAATGTTTATCTACCCATGAAGAAGTTAGTCTCTGTGGTTTGGAAGATGTCACAATTATTGAAAGGCATGTAGCTATCAAGTCGTGAATTGGGTTGATTTCGTGTGTTTTAGTTCTCTGGTCTTTGGATGCTTTTGAGAGAGAAGAGACTAAGCAAAAGGTTTTATCATCAGCTTGAGATGGAAAGTTCTACTATTGGCTTAGGTAATCAGCAGTGCATAAAAGAGTTAGAAAACTTGATTGAACGTGCCTATCATTTTGACTTGTGTATGTGTTGCATAAAACAAAACCACATTATATATATTTCTTTTTCTTTTCAATATCAAAACCCAAATCTCTTATTAAAAGGCACTATCTACCAGCACTCTTCCCAATTGGAAAGTGAAACCCTGTGTTCCTTTAGGGAGGTCAGCAGATATCTGAGAGAGAGAAAGAGAGAGAGACACAGAGAGAGATCATAGGATTTGTTCCTGAGAGCAAGAGAGAGATGGGTAGGGCTCCTTGTTGTGATAAAGCGAACGTCAAGAAGGGGCCATGGTCTCCTGAAGAAGACTCAAAGCTTAAGGATTACATAGAGAAACATGGTACTGGTGGAAACTGGATTTCTCTCCCTCAAAAAGCTGGTAAGATCAACTCGTCCGTTGTTTGAATCTCTCCTCTCTCTCTATCTCTCTCTTGTGGTGCTTCTCTCTCTCTCTCTCTCTCTCTCTCTCTCTTGTTTGATGAGATGGGTGGGCTTTGGATCAGGTCTAAAGAGATGTGGGAAGAGTTGCAGGCTGAGATGGCTGAACTATCTGAGGCCAAACATCAAGCATGGTGAATTCTCTGAGGAAGAAGATAGAATAATCTGCAGCCTTTTTGCTAGCATTGGAAGCAGGTACTCTATTTCTCATACTTGTAGGGGCTGTTTCCCTTCTTTTTCTCTCTTCACTTTTTGACCTAAAATCTCAAATGGAAAAACTTACCCAAATCGACATGTATATCATTGCTTCTCTCTTTTTTCTGAATCATCAACACCCATGAAGGGAAAATATTGATGAAATCTGTCTATGAGGACAAAGCAGAAAGAAAGAAACAGATGCTGCATATTTAGCTGTTTTCTTTTTTCTCTTTTGAATTTTAGATTACTTTTTTACATCAGGAATCTACTGTTTTTGGATAATTCTTTTGCATGCATGACAAGTTTAGATCCAACATCAACATCCATTTACAGCTGTTAAGAGAAGGAAGTTAAATTTCTTTTCTTATGGAGGCTATTTTGTTAACATGAATTGCAGATGGTCAATAATAGCTGCCCAGTTACCAGGCAGGACTGATAATGATATCAAGAACTACTGGAACACCAAGCTGAAGAAGAAGCTCATGGCCCTGACTTCTTCTTCTTCCCAGAGGAAACCACTGCCATACCCATCTTCTCATCAAGCTCCAGTACTGTTTCCCTCATCACCTCCATCTCAATCTCTATCATCGCTGTACAGAGATTACACTTCTTTTTACACCAACTCAACAAAACCCTTCGCTGGTTTTGACTCCATTGTTAACTCATCAAGCATTCCATGTAGTCTTATGATGAACAACACCACCACCAGCTTAGCCACAGGAAACCCTTCATTAATTCTTCAGAACCAGGAGATGAGCTTGTTGAGCCCCATGCAGTACTACCCCATGAGAGACAATCTCCTCATGTTTGGTAGTGAAGCAAGCTGCAGCTCCTCTGACGGGAGTTGTAGCCAGATCAGCTATGGAAGAGAGATCAAGCAAGAAGATATGGGTTTCCAGAGTTTTGTCTCAAACGGGCAAGAAGATCAGAGCCAGAAGTTCATGCTGAGTTACGCAGCAAGCAGCGCTGATAATCATGACGCGAGGAACCAGTGGGCTGAGGAGAAACCGAATGGGTATTACGGAGGAAACCCATTAGACTACGGGCTTGAAGAAGTGAAACAACTGATTAGCAGCAGCAGCAGCAATAATAACAACAACAGTTTGTGTAGTAATAGCCATAACAACTTCTTCAACATTGATGAAAACAAGACACAAGAGAAGATGATGTACTTCTACAACTACTGATCATGGACTGACTGTAAGTAAAATCAGTGAGATTTGATGGGGTAAGGGAGTGGGGATGGGTGAGGAGAGAGATATTTCAGATGAGACTTTCAGTTTATGGGGTTCTGTGTTTCGAGGGAAATGAATGAAACACATCTTCTTTTGACAGTATATGGGTTAAAAAAAAACACAAAAAGTTTCTCATTGTGTACCATTTCGGAAAATGAGAGATCACAGATGATGATGATGATGATGATGATGATGATGTTAAATGTTGTACGGTACCTCCTCTTTCATCTTCCCCAGTCATCCATGAGTACCTCTTTCATCTTCCCCAGTCACCCATGAGATTTACGAAAACAATAGAAAGAACAAAGAAGAAACGAGAATCTCTGATACCAAAATGGACCAAGGGCATCCACTGTTTTCTGTTTTCTTTTCTTTTTTTTAATTACAAGTACCCATTTTAAAATCATTTCAGAATCAGTACTTTTGAATAATGGAGATGGGGTTTCTATTAAAAAGACAGTCCTGCCCCTATAGAATAATTTAATGGTTAATGAAACCAAAGGGTAATCCTGGAATTTCAGAGGGTTTTCTTGGTTAGCCATGGCTTCTGAAACATCCCAGAATCTTTTTATATGAACTGGGTCAGCATCAAAGTAGGACCTTGCTCACTGGAAAATATTAAAAAGCAAGTGATCCTGACCTTCCAGGAAAATTTGGATCTTCCTGGAGCCAGAAGCTTAGCTTCTCTGCACTAATTCACATAAATTATAATATATAGTATCATATACCCATATATACCCATTACATATAGTTATTAACACTCCTTTTTATAAAAAAAATCCCGTCTTACAAATCGACATTTTACAGTTATTAACATATTTTGATTCATCATCATCTATATAAGTTAAAACATATGCAATTTGTAAGTTCATCGAAATTAAAGAAAAAAATGTTTTTTTTGGTTGGATGAAGAGAGAATTTGATGATTTACTCTGTCCAATAAAAACAAGAACAGAGGAGTAAGTCCATAGGAATGGAGAGTGTCAGAGTTCTTGTAGACAGAAATCATTACTCTGTCATTTTTCATTTTTTTATTTTTAATTTATTTTGTTGGTTATTTATATGGTCTTAATTTGGTGATAAAGGGGAGGGCAGTAGTGGGTAGAAATGGAGTTAATTGAGGAAGAGGATTTGAATCCAAATTGTGCAGTTCAGCTGATCCATTGACTGTGTTGCAGAGAGGAAACAGTGGCCCTTCCCTTTGATTTTAATATACTCTCTTACTTACTTCATAACCAAATTATCATTTCTTCTATACATTAAGAATGGAGGAGCTTTGGACCTTCTATTTCTTAAGGTATACCAAAGCATCAGACAAATATGAAAAATAAAAACTTTTAATTTAAATTTTAATGTATGGATTGAATTAATTATATATTTGAATTTTTAATCTAATTTAAATTAAATGTTAACTGTAAAAATAAAAAAAATAAAGGATATATTTTATGTTGAAATTTTTCAAAAATAATTTAAGTAAAACTTTAATTTTTTTGATTTTATTTTTAAAATTTTGAAAAATTCTTTATTTTATGATTTTTTAAATAATTTTTAATTTTTAATAATGTTAATTTTTTAAAAATATTTTTAAAATAACAAAAATTTAAGATTTTAATGATAATGATTTAAATGTTTTTTTATATAGTTATCAAAGCTTTCAATTAATGTTTATTGCACAAAATATTAATTTAAATATTTTTTTTTAAAAAATAATGATTATTTAAATTAAATTAAATTAGATCATAAGATATATAAAATTAAGTGTAAATTTACATGGAAGAATAAAAGTAAATGGGAACTCATATTTGAGAGACTAAATTCCACTATGAAAATTTTGTATAATTTCATCAATTAAATAAAAAAACACCAAAGTCATTTGGTAAACATCTTTTAAATGTCTTAGCTAATGTCAAATCAGTTTACAATTTTTGCAAGGCTGAGGTTGATTTATCTCTCTCACAATAATAAAATAATATTTCTTCAAACAATATGTTAATCTCATTTTTATATTATATAGTAATTTGATTTATGTTATATAATGAAATCAACTTACAAGTTATTTAAATTAAATGTAAAATATTTTACCAAATCTATAGTATGAAATGTCAAACATAAAATATCTAAATTAAATAATCAAATTTTATATTAACTCAATTAAATTGAAGGTTGAAATCTCGTGAATTATATAATAATATTTTTTTGGTAAATCCAAAAATTAATTGAGAAGAAGTAATGTTTGCTTGAGGGCATAGAACAGTGAAGTGGCAGAGAATCCCAATCAGGAAGCAGTGCCCAAAAATTACATGGTCACAGGAGATCTCTGCCGGCCACACTGCTTTTTCTGCTTTGGTTACTTCGATTTGATATTCGTTTCAATATTTTAATGAGTAAAATTAATTTTCAAAATTATTTTCCATTTTATTTTTCATGTATTTTTGGCGAATTTAATTTTTAAAATATTATAAAACTACCCTATGGACTTAATTTAAAGGCTCTTATTTTATACTAAATAAAAATAATTTGTTTTTAAAAAAGGGAAAGTTGTTATTGGATGTAAGAGAGACGAGTATAGTAATTAAAGTGGTGCAGTGCGTATGGGATAAGATTAGTTTGACTTTTCAGATGGATTAATTTGACTGCCAGCTATTATGTTTTTTATTTAAATATTTAATTAATATTTTGTTGGTTGTTTGTTTGATTAGAAACAGTGGGAAAAGCTTTTCTGGGAATGTCTCTTTTAGTGAATAGTGTATAATGGTCAAAGGTGTGGACCCTACAGACACTCTCAAAGATTCAATTTTTATTTTAAAAAATTAGTTTTAAATTTTTATTTCTGCTACAATTTTTTTTAAAAAATTATTCAAGAGATAATGTTTTAAACTTGAGTATATATTAAAATAAAAATGAAAGTTGAACTAAAAAAGACAAAAAAAACTATTTTCTAATATATATATATATATATTCACCCGCTCCTAATAAATAAATAAATAAATTTTATATTGAGAAGTCAATAAATCTCTACATAATTTTTTGTATGATAAACTCAAATAAATAAAAATAAAAGTTATATAAAATCATCATATTTATTATCAAATAAAAGCTGATGTTTAAAAATTATCAATTAAATTTTAATTTATCATTTAAACTAAATTAATTTTTTAAATTTAAAAATAAACAAAATTTAAATTAAAAAAATATTTACTTTAAAATTTAATTTTATTTTTTTATAAATGTAAAAAAATATTTAAATTATCATCAATAATAATATTTTAAAATTTTTTAATATGAAAAATATTTTTAAAATTTATATTATTAAAAATTTATAAAAATTAATTAGTAAATACAAAATTATTCAGAGTGTAAAAATAAACTTAAAAAATATAATATAATATTTATTTAAGTAATTTTTAAAATATTTCAAAAACAAAAATACTCATAATTTTTTATAATTATTTAAACCAAAATCTAATTTTAATCAATTTAATAAATCAAAAGCTGATTTATTATTTTGCAAATATTAATATTCAACTTGACATATAAAATATAATTTTAAAATTCAAATAATCCTTAAACATGGGATTCTAATTTCACAGAAATAACTTTTTTTAAAAAATAAGAATATTCATTTTCTTAAAATGTTCATCGGATCTTATCTTTAATCAATCCGTATCCTGCGACTAAGGCAACCCCATGGGAGCATATAAAGATGCTAACTTCTAGGTAGACCAAAGAAAAGCCTAAACCAAATCATTAAACTATGAATGTCTTTTAATCAAGGGTTTGACATTAACCCTGTTTTCTAACAGCAGTTGGCTCTCTTGCACCTTTGACCTAAGAAACTGATCACACACAAGCCAATCTAAAGCTACTTAAAAGGCCGGTTTGACAAGCTGCAAGAATCACTTATTTGCTGCAAAGAGTCATTGGAGGCTTTGGTTTTGATAGTCTTCCTCTGAAAGGAAAAGTGACTCAGACGTCCCATGTTCATACCCACAAGCCCAATGTTCAACATTTCTAAACATTTTAGTTCACACAGGATTTACAAGGTTTGGGGACCTGAAAACATGGAGTTTTGCTCCCCATCAGCAATGAAAACAGGATGGTTCCAAAGAAAATCAAGGCATCTACCATGTCTACAAGTCAAGACATAACTTTAATTACTTTTTTCCAGTGTCAAACATAAGAAACAATCGGACGGTGGAATGATTGAAGACTTCAAAATTATTCTTGACTTGAGCAGACAGAAGAGGTCTCACAGGAGAAACTGACTATAGTAGGAGATGAAGCACAGGAATGGTAGTCTCTTGTGGTTCCTGCACCAAAATGAACAGAATTCAGTCTTATGGATACATGTGTTGAGCGTTTTAATCAGGTAACAGGGAATTGGAGGGTCAACTGTAAGTGGACAATAGGCAGATCTATCATCAAGGTTGCAGGGATGGATCAATTAAATGGAAAGGATGACTTGGATCCTCGCTTACAATGTTTGAACAATTCCAGTATGGTTGGTCAGCCTCAGACAGAATAAAGTGTTTAAATTGGGCTTCAATCGGTTTGTCTAACACATGCTGGATCAGGCATGACACAAGAACATGTAATAATAACTACAAACTGTAGGAGGTGAAACAATTTCTTGTGGGCATAGTAAGATTCTCAACAGTGTGAAACTGGAAGGAGGTAATTAAGTGTTTCGTTACCTCAAGCAGCACTGCTTGTTGTTTTCCCAATGGTATTCAGGTCGAAGATTTCGATCCAATAGCCATCAGGATCCTTAATAAATGCTATTCCCTTCATCTTTCCTGCAAGAAGATTGATAAACCTTAGGCATCTCCACTAATTGATATCACATAAAATGCAATCAGGTCTTGGTGACCAATGAACTGATCACCAAGGTCTCCTGCATAGATTGCTGATCCGAAGTAATGGATTAAGCAATCACACAATAGACACATGAGAGAGAGAGAGAGAGAGAGAGAGATGGATGAACTAACTGTAGAGGAAGTCCAATGTCAATAAAAACTTTAAGAGATGTTGGCAAATGAAGAACAAACATATTATGTAACAAAGGTCATACACTAAAATGTTTGCTTTAGCAGTATGATTTCTAATTCCACTACTTGTGTATATCATTTTAACCTCCAAGTCCTACAATTAATAATGGTAAAGAAGTAACAGAGAGAAACCAATAAAAAGGACTTTTTTTGATAACCAAGATACCCAGATCGAGGAATCCAATACTCAGTGGTGCCTAGGGGATTTGAAGTCTGGACTTGACCTACAAGTTGACAATTACTTACTAGTGGTCTAAACCTGAGCACTTGCTTATCAGTGGGCTGAACCCCCTCAGGGTTAAAAAAAGAGACGCTTTCAAGGCAGAGAAGTCATAGTCCAGTTCTAAAATACCAATCAAACACACAGACTAGGAAATATACTCTGAAAAGGTATCCCCATGTCAAGTTTCCTGGTGCTTGAACTTTTACATTTTTTTTTTTTTAATTGAGGTATTCAGGCTCGAGAATCCGATTAGTGGATGAAAGATCTATCCTCCTCTGGACCCTCAAGTTAATGAATCCCGAACCTGACCCACAAATCAACGCTTGCTTACCAAGCAGCTGAACCCCTCAGGCTCCTAGTGTTTGAAATTTGATGCAAGCTCAAAAATCTTTCATAATACTGGGTTATCTAAACACAGATCCAAGGTGCTTTAGACTAGTTCATTTACAGCTTCAAATGGATCAATTTGTTTCCCAAGACTATTAAACGTGACGAAAACTAGAACAGTACAAGAGAAGAAATTTCTTCTCTGTACCTGTCAGATGTTTGTCGCATCATAAGAGAAGATATCAATATGAAGAAACTACTAAGTGAACATCAGTTTTTCTCAGCCAAAAAGGGCATAATGTCAAGAGAAGCTTTTTCAAGAAATAATGACTCATCTTGCAAATTACTAGACCTTGGGATAAAATTTTTACCAAAAGATCTTACCGTAACAAGAGCATGAAGTACTCATCATAAAGGCATCATATCAAGTTTCATACTCTGTGATATAAATAAGGCCTCTTACCGTCATCAGGTTTTTTAACAAACTCCACTCCTAGACGTTCAAATCTCTCACACGCCTTGTATGTATCGTCAACAGTGATGCCAATGTGCCCTGAAAAATGAAGTTGGCACATTTGTACTTACACATAATAGATCCTGATAAGCATCCCAAGAACAAGATAAAAGAAAAACAAAGATAAGAAATTATATACAGAGAGCACCATGAAATCTAGGAGCCAACAAACAGCTACTATTGCTGGTAAGAAACTGGGAAAATATAAGGCAAAATTTCATCATTTAGACTATTAACTCTATCAGGGTAAACTAGGCTGTAGGTACACGTAGCATGCCTGATCCTGTTTGGGTCATTCAGTACTATCAGCAGAGAAATAAAACAGAACAGTATAGCAGACCCGAAACACCTAAGCCGAACACAAAACACAAGTTAGGACTACCCAGACCAGGAACCTACATGCCCAAGCTTTACACAGCCCCTTGTCAAATATCTTGCAAATAATACTTCAAAGATATTGTTTTCCCATGAAACAAAGCTGAACATTCTTAAAGCAGTGAAGACAGAGAAATTTGGAAAAATTGGATACAACTTCACAATCAGGTCAATCAAATATGGTGAAGAATTTGATAAATCAGGGCACCAAGTTACTGGTTCCAAATGTTCCTATATTTTCTCTACATGACGCTGCAACTTGAAATAATAATTTAAATTTACCACCATCACATTTGTGAAATTGTTCAACCATTTATTTAGTAGGCCACAAATATTAACATGTCATGGCATGTACGTTGGCATATTCACATTAGGCTGAAGAATTACATACCAAATCCACGAGGTTCGGAATTCCCATTGTGATACCCTTTGAAATCAGGGTCGCTTTCAGTACCCCAATTACTGTAAAATATAATCAACTGTTACAAATGCCTGAAAGTAAGGAGTGAAGAAAGATAACTTCGTGAAAAAGGCATCAATTTATACTGTGTTAATTCAATAGTTGCCTTCTTTCCAAAGGTCCAAACCGTTCTATCAACCGGGTCAGTTGGAGCTGATGCTGGATCCTGTACTAGATATGATGTCACTAAAAAGTAATAACCAAAAACTGCATACTCAACATCCCAAATTTTAATTGAATATATGGCCGTCGACAGACTACTAAACGGGTAAATAGAGAAACACTCTGAAAGAAGAAATCTGAAATATTGTTATAAAGTCTGCAAGCTTTTATAAATGCTGCTAATGAAGTTTTAGTGCTTGCAGATGTTATATCATGTGTTTTACCTCATAGCCCAAAAAGTACAAGGTAAACTTCATTTCTGGGAAATCCAACCTCTTCAGTAACCTGACAAATTCAAGAAGAAAGGGGAAGACAATTGCCAATCTTCATAATAATCGACTAGCAACTTAAGTTACAACCTATAGCATGACCATAAACAGTTTTCTATATTTAATCAAACCTCTGAATGATGATAAATTTCATTGCAATAAAGCTAAGAAGGAAGCAAGAAACAAATGACTAGCAAGCACACCATCCCTCAGTAATTACATTCATTAAACAACATTTAAATAGGCAGTTACATGAGAGGCTCTCAAATCAAGTAGGATTTTTATTTTGCAGATCACCAATTTAACACAGAGACTGCACATAAGAAAACCCTCCAGAACACCATCTTGATCTGGCAATAAAATTGCAGGCAAGAAAGCTAGAAAACTAGTCAAAATTACATAAACCAAATGGCACCACAAGCTGCCAACTGTTAGCGCAATATTCGAGTTTAATAACACTGGCTAAGACAAAACTCACATTTAAATAAAAGGAATGAGCAGTCCTATCTCTAGGATTGTCCTAGAAAACTAATTAGAAAGGATATTGGGCCTAACACACTCTAACAAACCCGACTTGTTAGGAGAAGATTGCACTCACCTTATATATTGGATCATGACAATATCATGTGAGACTCTAACAAACCACAACTTAAAAGGGATGAAAGGTAACCTTTTGCTTACTTAGCAACAGCAGCAACCAAAACAGAAACAGAAAACACCCATGTGTTAAAATGACTTACGACATGCCCAAAACGCGAGAGTAGAAATCAAGACTAACTTTGGGATCCTTAATTCGAAACATCTGCCATCAAGATCAGATAATTCATATCAGCTACCAAAAACTCCAGCTACATGTTATACAGAACAGAGCTTACAAAAATACATGCATTTCTCTTTACATGTATACTCATAAGTACAAATACACTGAGGACTAGGGAGCTTACAGTTTGCTGCATAATGTATCCTTTGGTGGCCTCATCGCGGGTTGTGGACAGACCCGGATTGTTGCCAGCGGATTCTTTTGGCTCCGATGCCATTGAGAACAACCGGAATCGGCTGGGATTCTGCAAAATAAAAAAACCCCACCAATCAAAACCCACAATCACAGATTTAAAGAATGATTCAATGGTATTTTTCATATATATCTCAAGGAATATCATTTGATATCTCAATAAACCTTTGCTTTTGCAAGGGAGCTAAAGAAAGAGACCGAAGAAGACGGTAGACAAAAGGGGAGCTCAGTGAGTCGAATCAAAGGAGAGAGACGACGAGATAAGGTTGTTGTCATTGAAAAAGTTGCCATCTTTTTTTCTCCTTATTTTTATGACAAAACACCACAGAGAGTATTACCTTGCTGGCGAAAACAGCAGAGTGTGATGCTGAGAGGACGCAATGGCCGGCTTTGGAGATGATGATTGGTTTTGGGCCTTAAATCGTTCTAATTCACAATGTCTTTGCACGTGTCTCTCGTAGGTGTGTTTGATTTTTTTTATATACATATATAATAAAAATCTTATATTACAACCAAATATTTGATAAATTAAAAATATTTAAAGGTAAAGTAAATCATTTTTGTTTTCTTTTTATTTGTTTTCGATAAATTAAAGCCATTATTCTATGTGTTTTAAATTAAATTATTATAAAGTCAGATATAATTGTTTAAATTTTAATTTAAAGTCTAATTTAAATTTTCAATTGATTTTTAATTAGTTAAAACTCAAATCCATTTTGAATACAAACTAGTGTATTTGTATAGAAATTAATTTTCTAGAAAAACATGTAAATTTTTCCATTAGAGTTCTTCAAGCTTTTTTTTTTTTTGTAATATGTATTTTGGTTACATACCAAGTTATTTTTTCTTAAAAATTAAACCCACATTCATTAATTCATTAGATCAACATTTAAACGAGCCCTATAAAACAATGGAGGCTCATATCATGAAGCTTCTGCAACAGCATGAGAAGATAGGTATATTTTTGGGGAGTGTGGTGAAAGAAAAGGGAGTGATCAACCATAAAGTGGTGGAAACCAAGATGAAGAAGGTGTTGTTTGAGATTGGTGAACCAGGCAAGTGGTCCTTGTTTGAGGCCATATAGGACCTTGCGGAGGCGACAGACATGGTGTGGGTGCAAGGGGTCAGTGACGCCTAAAGGCTGCTGCATGCAGACTGGTCCATGGAGAGTGCCATCAAGGAAGGCATTGTGAACATCAAGTTAGAGGATGGGCCAGCCTTTAGAGATAGCAATAGAGAGAAGAATTATGATAGTGCAAGGTCCGACAACAGAACTAAAGCTTTGAAAAAAGTTAATACCTCATATTTACTGGAATCTTTTGCAACAAGTTGAGCTTTGTGACGTTCAATGGAGCCATTAGCCCGATATTTAGCTTTGAACATCCATTTGTTGCCAATAATTTTATAGTTAGAAGATGGAGGTACAAACTCCCACGTCTTCTTTTGTATGAGGGCTTGAATCTCAATAAGCATAGTAGCTTTCCAGTTGGGATTGGCAAGAGCAGTAGAAACTAAGGTGGGTATGGGCTGAGCAGCTTCTTTGGAGGTAAGAAAAAGCTTAGGTTCAAAAATTTCCGCTTTAACTCTAGTGATCATGGGATGGCTGGTAATGGATTAAGTTAGAAGGATAGGTAGCTAGTGGTAGAAACAGAGGAGGGGCTGAGAAGTCTGTTAGAAGATGTGGGAGAGGTTGAAGAAGACCTGAAGACAGAGGAATGGGTAGGTGAGGGTGATGGCAGTGGAGATGAAGTGGGTGGCGGAGAGGAAGTAGAAGGAGAAGCACCAAAGGAAGCATGCTGAGTGCCATTGCTGCCACTATCATGGGAAAAGTGTAAGATTGAGGTAGGTAGAGAGGAAAAAATGCAGGAAGTGTCACTAGTGCTAGGGAAGAGGGATGCATAAGGGAACTCATTTTCATTGAAGATAACATGTCTAGTGATATAAAGTTGGCCTGAGGATGAAGGCATCTGTAGCCTTTACGTGAGGAACTATACCTTAGAAAAAGACATTTAGTGGACTTAAACTCCATTTTGTGTCTATTTAAGAATGTAAGTTGAGAAAACAAGCACAAAGGAAGGTTCTAAGAAAATAGTCGTCAAAAGGGTGATGAAAAAGTTTCTTTAGAGGTGAAATGTGTGACAAAATAAGAGTAAGTAGTCTATTAATTAGACAGGCTATGGTATCAAAGGTATCCTACTAAAGTCTAATGGTAGAGATGCTTGACTAAGTAAAGTAAAGCCTCAGTCACATGCCTATATTTTCTTTCCATTTTTCCATTTTGTTGGTGAATGTGTGGGCAGGGATGCCTTACTGTAATGCCATGTTGCTGTAAAAATAGAATAAAGGATCTGCCCCTCAATCACATTGAATCATTTTAATGGTAGTGTTTAATAGGTTTTCTACTTGTTTCTTGAAATGTATAAAGACTTGAAGTGCTTGAAACTTGTCTTTAAGTGGATAAATCCAAGTGAACCTAGTGAAATCATCTAAAAAATGAATATAATATTTGTAACCTCCTCTAGAAATGACATGAGATGGTTCATACAAATCAATGTGAATTAATTCTAATTGTGAAGTGATTTTAATGTTTGATAGAGTGAAGGGTAAGTGGTGGCTCTTGCCAATGGTACATGTTGAGCAGAAAGAGAATTGCACATTAATTTTGGAAAAAACGGTACATGTTTTCTTTGAGGTCCTAAACAAATGATCCAAGGGATAACCTAAGCATCCATGCCATAACTCAGTATCTAAAGACATGGAATTAGAAAAACAGTGAGATGGACAACCTCGACTCATCCTAAGAACAGAGACTGAGATTGCTGCCTTGTTTATTACTGAGCTATATAAAGGAGACTCACTGGCAGTGACAGTAGTGGCTGATGTGTGAAAAAGATATAGCACATCTTTAAGTTGTCCTCTCAGTAGTGTTACTTGGTGGCCTTGTCCTTCATAAAACAACAATCCTTGTTAAAGGTAATAAAGACATTGTTATCTGAAATGAGTTTTGAAATGCTTATGAGATTTTTGATATTTCAAGAACTCTTAGAATATCTTTCAAATGCAAATAGACATTAGGAAGTATGTAGGTAAAGTGCTATGTCCTACACGAAAGATGTTTAATGCCTTACCATTTTCAACCACAAGTTTCTACTTACCAGTATAGTTTGACTTTAATGACAAATTGTCTAACTCAGCAATGACAGAGTTTGATATTCCACTATCAGCATACCATCTTAGATCAGTGATGGAGTCAGCGTAGCCAAGGTAAGCACTCTGGTTTGAGTTACTACCATGTGCATTTGAGTTGTTATTTGTGTTTTGGAAAGACTCCTCAAACCTGTACCAGTAATCGACAGTCGTATGACCTTGTTCAGTGCAAATTTTGCAGGTAGGTCGAGTGTTGGTTCTGTCTCTACCACGGGCATTGATTCTACCTCTGTTGAGTCAATGGGCAGCATTATTGTTGTTGTTGTTTCTCCAAGAGGTATTATTTTTTCCAATTCTATTAAAAGCTACATTAACAGTAGGATTAACAGTGCTTAAGATCGTTTGGTTATATTAGTCTAGCCTTTGTTGATGACATAGTAAAAAGGCAAGCACTTCTTGTATAGATGACTCCTCATTTCTTGACTAAATATTAATACATACTGCATCGTATTCCTTACCTGTTCGGGTGACTAAGTTAGTGATGAACTCCAGGTCTAAGATGAGACTACTTGTCATTGCCGATTTGTCCGCTATTCCTTTAAGTTGGCGAAAGTAGGCAGTCACTACAGAAGTTTGATAGAATATAGGGTTGATTGAATTGCATATATTTGGACCTCATTTAGGTCTTAAATGGTTTCTCTATATTTGTCCAGATTTCATAAGCAGTAGAGTCAATCTTGATTTGTGTGAGGATGTCTATAGAAATGATTGATATTAACTAGCCGGCTAGCAGTTGGTCTTGTTGAACACATTCATGATAGGTTAGGTTGCTAGTTTCTTTGATCTTTCCTTTTACTTCTATTGAGTAGATTAGGGATGGTGGACACATGTTTGTTCTCAGCAAAAAGCCCTCTATTTTGTCACCTCTAGCTAGGGCTAGTACTTGATTTTTTTCAAATAACGTAATTGTCTAGTTTGTAGCAAAATTGGAAGATCAGTGAAGCAGAGAACCAAAAAAAAAAAGGTTCTAAAGGGTATATTTTTTGTTGTCTGACGAGTGGCAACGCTATTGGAATCAGTATCTCTAAGAGAAGCCATGGATACAGGTCTAACGGCTTTGATACCAAGAAAGAAAAGTTTTCGTTGTAAGGAGCAGAGGCTGCTATGTTTCAGCATAAGGAAAATTTTTTAGGGCTGCTCAACCGTAGAGCTTGACCCCTACGATTTGTATTCATACATAGGTCAACATATTACATTTGCTTAGCCAATGCTAATAAGTAAATAATGCAGATTGTACATGTTATTTCTTAATCTAATGTAGTATTTACAATCGACAGAGCATTATTGGATTTATCCATTTGTCGTTTGGGCTTTGGATGTTTTGTCGGCCTTGTCAATGACCCAGCATTTTCCGCTTCCTTTTTCTTTCTTCTTTTAGGCTTTGGAATGCCTGGGCCTTTGTCAGCAGCAAGGCTTGTTTCGCTTTCATTCTAAACCTTTGTCCAGTCTTTGGAGAATGAGTACGTCCCCCGTACCTCGAGACCAGATAAACCTTGAGCCCGGGAAAGGCATTTCTTGAGATTCACAGTGCATCTACAAATTGGTTCATTTGGCTTTGTGACCTTATATTACCACCTATCTTCTCCTCAACCGAAGTGATCTCATTAAAGTCACCAGAATAGAGCAAGGCAATGAAGCTTAAGAATGCAGAGAACGGACGAGACTCCATGATTCCCCGTGGTCCATGGTGACAGGATTTCTATAAAACCCAGTTAACCTCCATTGAGGAGCAAGACCTTCCCCAAGAATCCATATATCGATGTGGTGTTTGGAGAAAGAACAGACCTCAGCATTTACATCTGCCTTCCGTAGAAATGCTAATCCACCCCGCCTATTAGAATTAGTTAAGTCGTTAGTTGAGCTTACGTGTCATTTTATCATTGGTTCAGATTGTATATAAATAGTGTAAGGATTAAGGAACGAGACTGAATTGGTTTCCCAGTTTTACAGTTTGTCTCTGCTCTCTGTTTGCCTCTGTTTTCTGCATCAACTCTCTCTCTCTCTCTCTCTCTCTCTCTCTCATTTCTGGTATTCAACCAAACCTCACTGCCACCTGCCTTAACAGTCCACTACAAAGCAACACTGGAAATCCATTTGTACACGTAGCCGTTCCATTTCTGAACTTCTTTTCTTAGTTTCACTAAGAACACCTAGGGGCTATATTTTCTAACCATTGTGGTTAGTTCGTGAATTGTCCGAAGAGCCCCCAAGCCTCGACAATCCTATAGTATCCAATTCAAAATTTCCGGCGGGGCTGCGTATCTCCAACCTCCGCCGATTCAAATGATGGGGCTTCATTTTCCCCGTACATGGTTATACATGGTTTCTTTGACTTTGAAGCTAAGCTTGCAGTGTAGTCCTTGCCAGTATTTCTAATTCGCTTCAACTGCGATGAACTAGGGACTCACCGGGGCATTGGGATGACCTTTTTCTCATGCCAGTCACTTCCGTTTTTGTATCAGATTTAGTGCCACTATTCATCATAATATCACTGCCAATGGTCGTTTCATGGGAAGAGACAGGTTCTGTTCCAAACCCGATAACACCATGCAGAGGTACGTTTGAAATCATGGAGTCCTCAGGGGAGATGCGGAACCCATACTCATACTCGTTGGTGGAGTTACAGGTTATATGCCTTCAGTTAACCACTTTTTTCGCTACACTATCGAAATGACTTCCTGGATGGATGTCATGCACGTAATGGAGCATGCTTTTCTCCCCGGTATTAAGGATTACTATAGACACTGGTTTCTCAGTAACCGCCATGATACTAGCCGGTAATGGTGGATCCTTACGGTTAGGCCCTTGTGCACAGTTCTCCGGTCTAGGCTATCGCCGGTTCCCAGTGGGTCCAACACTAGCCCCCATCGTTTCTGGCACTGGAGAAGCATCCTTTGATTTCTCAATACCTTAACTTGGAGGATGAAATTGAGTAGAATAAAAGGAAGGGCCTTCCGGCCGAATCCATGCCCCAAATTCACTCAGACACAAACCTCCTTCCTTCTTCCTTTTGATGGCCTCAGGACAGTCATGTTCAAGATCATCGATCATCGCACGTATACAGCATAAGTCAGTCAACCTTTCATACCAGAAAAAGACAACAGTGGACTGTCTGTTTGGCAAGGAACAGTGGCTACATCGTCTCAATGGTTTTGTTAGGTTGATCAGCACCCTAACCCTCACCCATTTGTCAAAAGCCAAATCATCTTCCAGAGCTTGGATCTCCTAGCACCGCACCAATCTTGACATTCATGAGAGTCATCGGGAGGCCGTGAATTTGCACCTAGAACGGGCAAATGTCCAATGTTAGGTTATCAACCAGTGGGGTCCCCTCGAGCTCTTTAAAGACGATTAATGATTTGTTGAATGACCATGGTTGGCATAGCAAGACTTCATCTTTTTTCATCAGATTTCTGAAACTGGAAAATATAAGTTCTTTCCTCCACTTCCTTCACCTGTAACCCCGCAGTACGTTTCCAGAATTTCACAGAAACTGATTTCATGGCTTCCATGTTGACCATTCGTTGCTGTAGATATCGTCCCATTAAACAGTTTTTGGTAGCTTCTGTGGATCTGCAACCCAAGAATTAATCATCAACGGTTACTGACTGTTTCTGATCTTCAGTAACCTTAAGCTTTTTCCGCAGATCTTCTATCCCAAGATCCATAATGCTCGTTAATGGGACTATGACTGTAGAAAGCCAGCCCTCAACACTCTCGATTACTAGGACCCAACCCTCACGCAAACAGAGAAACAGAGGGATAAACTTGAATAGGTTCAACAAAATTATTTAAATTTATTTTCAATTAAATATTGATTTTACATTAAAAAAGGATTTTTTTCCTTAAAAAAAATTATGCAAACAGATAATACATTAAACGATTTATATAGTTAGAAGAAAAAATGAAGGATAAGGATTCTACTGTTACATAATCTTGAATCATTATTATAGCTAACTTTAATATTTATTCAATCAGAAATTATAAATTAAAAAGCTAAATTATTTGAAAAAACTTAATTGGTTATATATTAATCACAAATAAATTATTAATGAAAATAAAAAATAAGCAAAAATAATAAAAAATAAAAAACTGACATGTTAAATTTAAAAAATTCCTTATTCAAAAATATACATATAAAATAAAGAATGAACATTTAACAAAATTTTGATATGTATTTAAATGATATCAATTTTATTTTAAATAACATTATCTAATTGATTTTATAAAAATCAAAATTTAAATTGAAATTTTAGAAAAATTATCATTAAATTAAAATTTTAATTATTTATATAAATACAAAAATAAAATTATGATAGATAAGCACTGGTAGCTGTGAGATAGCTGGACCACATAAATAATTACTAAAAAGAGATAATACCATAACAACTAATAAGCCAGCAGAAGGTCTTTTGCCTAAAAAGTGCTGGGCCAGTGATCTTGAGATTCTCAAGACGTATGGGGAAGTCGACGTCTTCTAAGCTTCGGCACTAACAAGCTACGTGCAAGCTGAGGCAACCTCCAAGCTACTTGTTGTTTGTATAATACATTCCTTGTCACATCGCTTTATGTTTTCGTTTCCAACTTGACCTGGCTTCCCGATTTTTTTTCTGATTACCTGCTCCTCTTCTCCTCTCTTCTCTATCGGTAGTCAATAATGGAGAAATCTGGGTATGGCAGAGATGGGATTTTCAGGTCGTTGAGGCCACCTCTTGTACTTCCTAAAGACCCGAATCTCTCTGCGGTCTCTTTTCTCTTCAGGAACGCTTCTTCTTACCCTGATAAACCTGCCCTTTTCGATGCGGATTCATCTGAATCTCTGTCTTTCTCTCAGTTCAAATGTACAGTTGCCAAGCTCTCCCATGGATTTCTCAACTTGGGTATCAAGAAAAAAGACGTGGTTTTGATCTTTGCCCCTAATTCAATCCAGTTCCCTCTCTGTTTCCTAAGTGTCGCCGCTATCGGTGCTATAGCTACCACAGCTAATCCTCTTTACACTGTCACTGAACTCTCAAAGCAAATCAAGGATTCGAATCCCAAGCTTGTCATAACAGTCCCTGAATTATGGGACAAAGTTAAGGACTTCAATCTCCCAACCGTCTTCTTGGGTTCTAAAGAATCTAAACAAGTTCCTCGCACGGAATCAAATGCAAGAAACTTGCATTTTCATGACTTGATCGAGTTATCTGGGTCTGTTTCAGATTTTCCCGTTGTTCATGTTAAACAAACAGATATTGCCGCCCTTTTGTACTCCTCGGGTACCACAGGAATTAGCAAAGGCGTTATCTTGACTCACAAGAACTTCATCGCGGCATCATTGATGGTAACAATGGATCAACAACTTAGTGGAGATATGCATCGGGTTTTTCTGTGCGTTTTGCCAATGTTTCATGTCTTCGGATTATCGATTATCTTGTACGCACAGCTGCAAATTGGCAACGCGGTTGTGTCAATGAAGAAGTTTGATTTTGAGTTGCTTCTTAGGAATGTAGAGAAGTATAGTGTGACACATTTATGGCTCGTGCCTCCTGTTATTCTTGCTCTGGCTAAGCAAAGTGCGGTTAAGAAGTATGATCTTTCATCACTGAAGCAAATTGGATCAGGCGCTGCACCATTGGGGAAAGATTTGATGGAGGAGTGTGCAAAGAATTTTACTCAGGCTGTGACTATGCAGGTAGTTTCCATTCTGGAATTCCTAATTGCACCTATTATTTCAACCCTGAAATTGTCTGGTATGTGTGATTATGACCTATGAGGATTTGGAGTTTTGCTCTATAAAGGATACAAATCAGAAAGTGTAACAGTTGTTTTGACTTATGCAGAATTGTTTAATTTCTTGACTCAGCTAAGCTGGCTTTTCATTGTTTTTAGCTTCTTTTTTGGCATTATTTTGCATCCTGAGAGTGATCAGGATATTGATGTGAGTTTTGTCTGTTGGTTTCCACTTTGGCTTCAGTGTTCTTGGAATCTCTACAGAACTTAGTGTCTTAGAATCTATCGAACTCTGATGTAATTGACTAAATCTTAATTTAGCAGATGTATATAATTGAGTTGAGACGAACAGACAACTTTCTAGTGGCACTCTAACTGACATTAGGGTCAAGAGTGAAAATAGAGCTGATGCTAAAGGTCTTTAGCTGCTCACTATTCTCTGGAAGTGCAGTGGAGTTAACTTTATTGGCTTCTGTCATTGAAAGTGTGAATGATATTTCTATTTATTTCTTGAATTTTTATTAGTAGACAAGTTTCCTTCTCATTTAGGAGCTGTTTTCAGGGCTATGGTATGACTGAAACTTGCGGCATTATTTCAGTGGAGAACCCAACAGTAGGCAAGCGAAATACTGGTTCAGCTGGAGTGCTTGCTTCTGGAATTGAATCCCAAATAGTCGGCAAAGACACACAGAAGCCTCTTCCTCCCAATCAGTTGGGTGAAATATGGGTTCGTGGACCTAACATGATGCTAGGTATTGTCTGTTTGTTTCTTATCTCTTAATATTCATAACTAGGTTGTGACCTAATCTTAGTATTCACATATTGATAGCCGACAGCTGAACATGTGGTTTCTGTCTAGAGAAGGTCAATTTCTTTTTCTCTTTGAAACTAAGAACGCATGCTTCTTATCTTGCTTTGGTGATACATAACAGTAGCATTTCGAAATCATTTTCAGGGTATTTGAACAATCCACAGGCCACAAAGCTGACCATTGATAGAAAGGGTTGGGTACACACAGGGGATCTTGGATACTTTAATGAGGACGGACACCTTTTTGTTGTTGACCGAATTAAAGAGCTCATTAAATACAAGGGTTTTCAGGTATCTTTTTGGCAATCTTTCTTCAATTAATTTCTGCAAAAGTTTATTTCTGCTCTGGGTTTCTCTATTTACAATGAAATGGTTAAACATGAAGATGTTCTGTTATTTTTTTCTGAATAACAAGGTATGTCAGTGCTAAGGGAGATTTAACCAAAGTAGACACAGAAGACCCTGTTGAAACCTGATATTCTCAAGATTGTTAAACAACTGATACGGGCCTGTTATTGATTCTTCATTCATTCTTTCAAGTTGTGTAGATTATCCCTTTCTTTTCTTTCCCTCGGTAAGGATTAGGCTTGAGTTATCTTCAATATTCTGAACTTAAAAATTGTGTAATTTGACTTGAACTTTCGTAATGGCACTGAATCATTTTTTCATCTGCTTTGTAAATTTTCACTAGGTGGCACCTGCAGAGCTTGAAGGACTCCTTGTTTCTCACTCTGAAATACTTGATGCTGTTGTCATCCCGTATGTTGTAAACTCCATCTTATTATGAACTATTTCTACTTCAATTGCTACAATATAAACACACCATTGAGAATTCTGAAGTCATTTCAACCATGTAGTTTTCCTGATGCTGAAGCTGGTGAAGTCCCAATTGCATTTGTTGTCCGCTCACCTAACAGCTCATTGACTGAAGAAGCAGTTCAGAATTTCATAGCTAAACAGGTAACGTAACTCAGATATTCACTCAAAGTAGATAGGATTGGTGATCTATGGCTTGCAAAAAATTTACGGGTATCTCTCGGTGTTCAATTCTCTAAAACTTAGAAATAACAAGTCGAACTTTTGATCTTCTGTCTCTCAATTTGTGCTTGGAGAAAGGACTTGAATCTGCTGAACTTCTCACAATCAACATATGTTTCTTCCATGATCGTTAGCCAGATGCCTATGTTCTTCTTTCTGAAATCAGGAACTGAATACTCTTTCCTTTCTCATTGGTTGCAGGTTGCCCCCTATAAAAGGTTGCGACGGGTGACATTTGTAAACAGTGTCCCAAAGTCAGCTTCTGGGAAAATCCTCAGAAGAGAGCTTATAGAGAAAGTGCGGTCCAAAATATGATGCCCTTATGATATTCACATTTCAGTTGCTCTTAGGTTAGCTGCCTCTTCATATATTCTTTGGCAACTGCCTTCATGTCACTGAATAAGAGGTAGAACAGATTGTGGTAATTAATGTCAGCAACTCTTCATTTAACAGTAACCATTTTAAGTTTGTTGTAGCAATGTAAGAATAAGAATTGAGCTATTAAGGCAGCCATTATGCAAAAAAATGATAGTGAAGCCCGAGGGCCCCCACTGGGAGCCCACTGGTAAACCCTGGGCTAATGCTGGCTGGGCTGCAACCTGGCAAGAACAAGAATGACAAAAACATGTCCTATAAATGACGGCTTTACAAAATGTTGCCACCGATTGAAAGAAAATAAGGGATTTGCTTGATTGAGAAACTGAGCAGCTTATGACAAAAACAAGAAAGATTTGTATTAAGAGATTCCACAAATTACATAAGACTTCACTGATTTTAAGCAAAAACATTGGCCAAAAGCAGCTTTGGTGCAGTCAAATCATTTAGGTCTCACAACATAATTGAAGATGCTTAATCTTCACTGATTCTAAGATACATAGTCTATGATTCAAATCCAGAATGCATAGCCATTTGTAGTGGAAGCTTATCTGAGAATGGCATATATACATTTATGAACAACCAGTATCATCAGTACAGACAAATCAAGATTTCGTCTCAGTAGTATCTTCCAGTCATCATAACAGAAGTGGGATTTCATCTGGGTATTCTGACAATCTCTTGATGGAGTTACTCATCCATTCTATAGATCACGTAATGCATGTCTCCCATGAAAATGCAGTGTTATAGCCTGTTTTGCTCAGACTATAACCCCAAGGTTAATTTTCTTGCAGAAAACCTAGTTATGAAGTGTGAAAGTACTTGCCCAAACATAGTATCATGTGAAGAAAGTAATAGCAATGAAAATACAATATAAGTTAGGTTAAGTTGATCACATGCTGAGACAGACAATTTAACTCTATCAAATAATTTTCAGAGAAATATCATAAGCTCAACCATGAAGTTGCTCTATCTTCAAGCAGTTCTCATCCTTCACTTTGATGGAGAGATACTTTAATCCTTCCTTATTGCCTTTGCATCTAAGTGCATTCCTAGAGTACTGGTTGTGTATGGCTTACACGAAGCTCTTCTGTTTACTTGTCGCAATACATGCGCAGATGAACATGAACAAGCAAGTTCTTTGAATTAACTGCAGGTGCTCATGCAAAACTACCTCATTTCTTCTTACCCTTCGGAAAAAGAAAAATATTGAAATTCAGGCTTTTCCAAGCTCAAACCCTAGTGTTATCAATATGCCTGCGTTACATAAAACTTCTAAGCTAGCAGCCTCTAGCTCTTAACCGAAAAAAAAAAAAAAAGCTTCAGATTAATACATTTTCACAAACATACACCTTTGACAGAATCTTGAATGTTTTTGTGATTTGATGACTACGTTGAAACTTCGCCCTATACTTTTTGTTTTTCAGTTTTGGATTCTTAAATATATAGCTTTTCCTATCCTCTATGGAATCTAAGATATCTCAATTAAGAAGTCTGGTGATCTAGAGACTAGAGGATATTCAAGATGCTTATAGCCATAATCAGAATTCAGTTTCAGATCCCTTAAGCTTTTCCTATTGAATTCAAAAGTTCCTTATCATCTTGAAAAAGACTTCACTCATTATTACTTTGAAATGATCACTTGATTTCCTTATAATATAAAAGATATATTTAATTAGTTCAACGTTAAATTCTAAACTTGAAAATACATGAATCTACTTAAATATGTGCAATTCATGATTTGACAATAATTCATTGGCAGTACTCTCCACAACTTGACAATGTAAATATTAATTTTTCAACAGCAAATTAAGGAACTCATTTTAATGTAAACATTAGAAAATGGATCAGTTTTGCTGTCCAGAAACTAAAAGGCAAAAAAAAGAAATTGATGCAATATTGATAGAGAAGATTAATTAGACCAATTTGAATACAAGAGATTGATTAATTTTCTATTTATTGTAGAGACTAACCAATTAGAACTCACATTTAGTTTGATTAATGGAGACTCATACTGATCTTATATTGATATTACTAATTAATGTGCGACTGATCACTTAGCTATATAGAAGAATCTCTAAAATCATTTTATCGAATTGCCCAAATTAATGTATCAATGCTTTAAAAACCATAAGAAAAGAACTAGACAACCCAAATGGTGTGTCTAAATAAACATAATAGTGATGCACATATGAGAGAGCTAATTACCTTGAGAAGCCCCATCTGTGCCAATGCTTCCATGGATCTATTTCACATACATTCTCTCCATCAGAAACCTGCAGGTTGACAAATACCCAGATGGAAAATCTCATGAAACCTACATAAGTTGAAATCTAAATCTTTCAAATCAAACATGTATGTGATCATTTTGATTCCCCATTTGTGCAAATGAACTCTATTTTCTTGTTCCATGAGACTTACCATGAGTTAGTTCCCCAACGGAACTCGAAAGTAAGGCTTTTGTGTCTGATCTTGTTCAAGATTCCTGCTTAAGTCAAAGAAGAGCATATTTTTGTATTTGTTTTCTTGCTTTCATCAAGCTGACAACTACAGGTTATGATGTTTACATAGCTACAGTACTTATCAATATATTCCAGAAAAAATTTTGGTTTTTTTTGCTGTGTTTTTTCTATGCGCTAAAATTACTAATTCCTGTATAATCAATTAGATCTTTCCATTTTAAAATTCAGAAAAAAGAAGTTGCTTTTACTTTGGTCTGCCTAGGGTTCTTGATGGGCAACAGTGCATGCCATTTTCCAAAAATCATTTGAAATCACAGCAAAATCAACATCTTTATATCGTTGATTTATCAATCAAAAGTGTTTGAAGTAATCTGAGTAAAAAGCTAACGTCAATCATATTCATATCCCAACTAGTACATTATATTCTTCAAGTTAATTATGACCTTAAGATTGTCAAAGTTTCCAAGGAAAAGTAATAAGCAATCCTGAAAGTATTATGATCATGTTCAATCTGACTCTCATATACATTCTCATACCTAAGATCCTTGTTTGTTATTGAACAAACCTAAGTAACAAACTACCCAAGAACTCACTCACCATAGTTGAGCCTGCAAAGCTTGGCCTAAAACATTGCCTTCTGTAACTCATCAGCAGTTGTGTCCATGTTTCCCTACCTGCCAAGGAGACAGAAATATTTAAGATGGAGTGAGAAACAGAAAGAGAGGGAGGAAGTCTTGATTACCTCGAGAGCCCGGTTTCTTGCACTGGAGCGTGTCTTCAGTAACAACTGACGCGGGGATCTTTGTCTTAAGCAATTTGCTCAGATCCCCTTTAAACCAAAACAAGGCCAGAGAAAACACTGCTCGAAAAACCACATATCACTCACAAAACCACACAGACAAGCACAAATGAAAAAAGAAGCTTTGGGAACCTTGAGACCTAAACAGGAAGAGAAAGTACTGTTTACTGAAAGACCAGCCAAGATGGCATTCATCTGCACCTTCACCTGCACCTCCACATGCTTTGGTACTAGCTAGTCATGAATCCTAGACCCTTTTTGCTTTCATGCTTTGGGCTTTGAAGCTTGAACCACTTCAGCACCGTAAGGTGCAGGTGCAAATGCAGATAAAGGCAACAACTTAGCAAACACTGCCACTCTCTTATCTTCTCGCAGAGAGCTTCCTCACTTCTCTGACAACGTCCCAAGTATCAGGAACGATAGCTGTCTGAAATCGTATTATATATAAAAGGAAGAGGAAAAAGGAGGGCTCTCTCACTTTTAAGTTGTTTACTTTGTGCCATAATTTAATGGAATGAGAGGAAAAGGAACGAGACCCTCTTTTAAAGAGACTGAGAATTAAAGCACACTATGCTCATTCATGTCAAGTAATGTACTAGTGCTCTGAGGCGGATAAGGATTGGACAAGATCCGCAGAGGAAAAAAAAGATAAAGGAAAATGGGAGGGGTTGTTGGTTGGCAATTGCTATTTATGTCTGTCCAATGATAGCAGCTGTCACTCGGGGTGCCACGTGATGAACCACATCACGCACGTGGGACTCGATGTCTGAACGAATGAGAGAGACACACGTGTCATAGATATCTGACAGCCCCTCGTGGGTAAGTGTGTTTTAAGACCACATTGGACAAACTGAAGCATCGTCAAGGACGCGAAGCGGAGGAAAAAAAAATCCCATAGATATCTCTTACAGCTCTGACTTTCTCTCTCTTCCTCGTGTCTTTCTCTTTCTCTCAGATAGAGACAAACTACTGCCTCTGATTCTCTGGGAAGCCTACTAAACCTAGTTGCCGTGTTTTTCTCTTTTTCTTGTCATCCTTTGATGTTTCATAAGAAACTCAACTTAATCTTGATGGGTTTAGGAGCACACTTTATTTTCTCTTTTTTTCTTTTCTTTTCTTGGTTGAAAGGGATATAGAGAGCAAATTAAGGCTTCTGATCATTCAAGTAGCTTAGCAGTTAATTAAGTGTATTGGGTATGCCATTATTTTTCTTGCAAAATGGAAAGAGTTTATCATGATATAGAATCTTACATTACATCAATGTACTTGCCTAGGGTTCTTCATTTTTCCATCTTTTTCTGTCATAAAGATTACGGATTTGCAGAACCATGCAAACCACAAAAGCAACTCCCCACCATCCCCATGGCCTTCCCTTCAAGGAAGAGGCACACTGTTGACCAACATGTAAACCCTTCATTTAATGATTAAAGATGACACCAAAAAACTGAAAAGATGTTGGGTTTAGCCATATGTCCACTTAGAATTAAACAAGATTGAATTATCAATTGTCAATTTTCTTCTTACTATTCGGTTTCTTTTTCAGGACAAAAAGTTGCCCACTGTTGAATCATGAAAGGCTTACGATGCTTTTGGTATAACAAATTTGGGAAGACAATGGGGAAATGAAAAGACATTTATTTTTGAAATTATGTGAATGTGAAGACAAATCAGTCAATTACAGTTGTATTCAATCAATCTTATTAAGAAGTCATATTAGTTGTGTTTCTTTTGAATTAATGCGTGTGAGTTGTATTTATCATGGTCTAATCATCCAATATATTTCTATAAATTTTAATATAACAAATAAAAAAATATTTAAAACTCTCGATTATATTTTTTATATCAAGTGAAACATTAATAATTTAATTTTAATTTATTAATTTGATATAAATTAAATTTATATTCGAATTATCTTAAATTATTATTATAAATTTTTTAAATTTTTAACAATAAAATTATTTTTAAAATAATTATTTTGAATACTTAAAGTGTTTATAAAATTCTTTATTGAGGTAATTCAAATATTTTTTTTATTTATAAAAAATTTAAATTTAAATTTATATTATGAGATTTTCATTGAACATAATCAATTTTTAAAATTTTTAATAATATTTAATTTGATCCAACTTAATAAATCGATTGATTTATCATCAAATATAAATCGTTTAGGACCATGTTATGTTCAAAAATGGTTAATTGGTTGGAAGAGCAAAGTGGAATTTCTATTTCTGCAAGAAGACGCACAGAGTCTGAGAAGTTGGTGAGCAGCTTGAGGTCCACCTGACCCGAAATATAACGACTCCGGTCTCGGGGCGGGTCCCCCTTAAATCAGACACCCAGCAACCTTACAAGTCCAGAATCCTCCAGTCCGGCCCTCTATCCACCCTCTAACTTCTCTAGCTAATATTCCCCCACCTAACCACTAATTTCTTTGATTTTCTTTCTTTTCTTTCCCTTTAAACCTATTTAATAATACTTATTTAATTTTAATTTTTCATAAATTTATAATTGGTTTACATCATTCAAAAATTGTTTCATCAACCAACATATAATATTATTTTATATTTATTATCGCATCACATGATTTAAGAATTATTTTATGAATTGGCATATCAAATTTTGATTTTTATATATTTATAATCGTATTACATGATTTAAGAATTGTTTCATCAATACGTAAGATTTTTGACTTTATATATATACATTTATATTATTCGGTAATCATTGCATTTTTATATGTAATTATGTTATTTTTCAAAAATTTTGATATTATAAATTTTAAAAAATATATTTTCAATACTTATAAATTTATAAAAAAATTTGCAATAATAGTTTAAATATTTTTTGTATTTATAAAAAAATTAAAATAAAAATTTATTATATAAGATCTTCAATTTAAATACTGTTAATTTTTAAATTTTTTGATAATATTTAATTTAATTTAATTTAATAAAATAAAATTTAATTTATCACTTTTTAAATAAACGTAAGATAAATATCAAGATTTTATGAGATTTTTACTCAAATTTATTTTTATCAATAAAAACTCATAATATATAATTTATTTTTTAAAACATATAAAAGATTTTCATCCTTGCAATAAAAGTATCTTCGGTCCGACTTGGACCGAATAATTCTTGAAGGATTTTGGATGGATCTTAGACAGATCATCATTAAACAAATATAATGTTATAAATAATTATAAATACGTAAATTACTATTTCGAAAGTTTTGCAAAAGAAAAATCTCGTTACGAAGCTTCCATTCGTGGGAATCAGGTTCGAATAGGACCTCAATGTTCATGTGGGGGGACTTCTCTTCTAATGACTATGATAATGACAATCACTATCCATTTCTGGTCCACATGCAAAAAAATTTCAAATTTCTCCAATTGAAAGTCTCCAAAATTTTCAATTTGATTCATTGATTTTGGACTGAATTTAACGCACATCACTCAAAGGGTCCCTTTTGTAGTGACTTAAAGCTTGTCTATAGCCAAGTGTTTGGTTCTTAGGAAAATGATATTTTCCAGGGTTATGTCATTGTATCAATCTTAATATTATCTGAAAAATAAAATAAAAATAAAATATTATTAGTGGCACCCGGGAGATTCTTTCAATTGGGCCAATTTCTCACTCCAAATTCCTATGGCCCGGCCACTCAATCATTTCATGCACTATAACCCCAAGAGATAGGCTCAATTTCTCTTTTCTTTAAGCCCATTAGCCATTGAAGCCCACTCAATAGAACTTGAGCCCACTAAAGGGGCCCGTTGGGTTGCTTAGCTTCTTCACATCCTTATCCCTATATGGTTTTGTATATATAAAAATTTTTATTATTTTACATGAAATTTTATTTGAATTTAAATAAATGCACGAATAAAATTTTTTAGTTTTATTTTTAAATAAATAACTTATTCTGAATTTGATTTCTCACTTTCATTTCCGTTTACTCTATTTTTTATTCATTTCAAATCAAGTTCATTATGATTATAACAAACATATTCATATCCCAATTAATCTTGTGACCGGTAGGTCACATGCCCTAAATTTAAAGGGTATGTCTTTGCGAGAGGCACTTTCGAGGAAGAAGATGAGTAAGGGTAGAAAAGTAGCTTGTCCCCCTACAAACAAACAAAACCAAACCCAAAAGGCACGAGAGGGAAACAGAGAGGAAAGGTAGAGAAAGAGAAGAAAAGGAATGGCTCTCCTCTGTACAGCCCATGAAAGGAAAGGCAACTGCCCACCAAATTCCACGGCCCTTTCTCCGTGCCCACCACCCGACCCATCAACGCGTAGAACTTGCAGTCCACGCTTCTTAGTCCGCAAGGAGTCGGTTTAATAAAACGGAAATGGAAAATTCGTATTTGAAATGCATCCATGGCATGATGTATATATGACGACATACACATACATACATCATCGCCACTGAGTAACTTCCTTTTCCTTGTTCCTCTATAAATGCCCGTTTCATTTTCTACTCTTCATTCCGATTATTTCTCACTCACAAGAAACTGCTCGTTAACTCACTATGGGGGAGGTGAGTTAACTCACTCATATCTCTCTTTCTTCTTTCACTCTCTCTCTCTCTCTCTTGCTCCGCTGTGTTAATCAGATGTGTTGACAATGGCTTGTTGGTTTTGTTTATTGCAGAAGAAGAAAGAGAACAAGAACGAAGGGGAGAAGAAGAAAGGAAATGGAGAGTCTAAGAAGGAAGAAAAGACTCCCATTACTGTTGTTTTGAAGATCGATATGCATTGTGAAGGCTGTGCCTCCAAAATCGTCAAACTGGTTCGTGGTTTTGAAGGTACCCTTTCATCTATCTCCTGTGAAACCCTCATGACACCCATTATCTGCTATATTTCTCTCTGTTTCCCTTTCTTCATAATTTCCCACCATTATGTTTTGCCTGTTTCCTTTTCCATGAATTTCTCTCTTTCTGAAACTGAAAATCTTGATTGTTACACATTAACCCTCTCAGATTCCACTCTGTATAGTGGGTTTTTGGTTTCATAATGCCCTCTGTTACCGGCTCTTTTCGGTTGCCCTCTCTGGTTTCTCTCCGAATATTTGCCTTCTTTAGGTTTTCTTATTTTGGAAAATATATTGATCGTTCTTTATCTCATGCTCTGTTTCCTTTTCCCCGTTCAACGTCAGGAGTTGAGAAGGTGAAATCAGAGACTGATTCAAACAAACTGACCGTTGTTGGATTTGTGGATCCATCTAAGATTCAAGAGAAATTGCTGCAGAAAACCAAGAAGAAAGTCGACCTCATCTCTCCACAACCCAAGAAAGACAAAGACAAAGACAAAGACAAAGAGAACAACAACAACAAAAACAAAGATGCCAAACAAGACGGTAACAAGAAATCTGATGATAAGAAACAGGAAAAAGATAAGAAACCCAAAGAGGTAATCTACTTTGCTCCATGGTTGGTGCCTTCTTTAAATGATTTATTAAGTGCTTTCTTCAATTTATTTATAGTGCTTTCATATCCTATCTGAATTTATTGCACAGAAACAGAAGCTCTCTGTGGTCTTTTTAAGTTTCAGTTTTCTGTGCAGAGAAATCATAAATTCTACTATTAATTTAAGATTATTTTAACACTTGCTGTGTTTTAAAAAGGATTTTGGTTGGGTTTCCTGCAAATTTTCTAAATGGTAAAATATATTATAGGCTCCGGTGACGACGGCGGTTTTGAAGCTGAGTCTGCACTGCCAAGGTTGCATTGAGAAGATTTCCAAGACTATCAACCAGGCCAAAGGTGAGCCGTAACCCTGACGGCGTTTCTGAGTAAACCTACTGCATTAAAACCGGTGTCGTGGATTTTAATGGTGTCTTGATTTTCTAACAGGGGTGCAGGGGATGACAGTGGACAAGCAGAAGGATCTGGTGACAGTGAAGGGTACCATGGACGTGAAGGCGTTGACCGAAAACCTAAAGGAGAGACTGAAGAGATCAGTGGAGGTCGTGCCACCTAAGAAAGACAAAGAGAAACAGAAGGAGAAGGATAAAGATAAAGAGGAGGCCAACAATGGCGGTGACAACCAAGGTGGTGGCGGCGGCGGTGGAAAGAAAAAGAAAGGTGGTATACAAGAGGGTGGTGGCGGCAACAAAATGGAAGAGAACCGGATGGAGTACATGGGACAACCACCGTTCATGGGTCAACCAGCCTTCATGGGTCAACCAGCCTTCATGGGTCAGCCAGCAGCCTACATGGGGCAGCAACCGGGGTTCGGATACGGATACGATTATGGGTACGGGTACCACCCGGTCCATCTGCATGCTCCACAAATGTTCAGCGACGAGAACCCTAATGCTTGCTCTATCATGTGAAGGGAGAAATGGAACATCTTGTCCACGAAGTTAATCTACAGAATGGCAAAAAATGTAAATAAGAGATAGAGATTTTGAAGTTGTGGGGGTTGTTGTGAGAATTTGATTAAATTTTGAAATTGAAAGTATCTATTTGGGTTGGAATTTGAAATTGAAGACTGGATGATTGGTGGGTGTTTCCTCTGTTGTTTTAACTTGTAAAAAGCCAATGAGGCAGAGCCAGAGAGGCTAACAGGAGGCCAGTTTTGGTAAAGACAATTCCAATAGGACACAGGAGGTAGGTGGTAACCATAAATGGGGCTATTGGGTCTGCTTTGTTTGTATTTGAAATTTAAACCCTAATTTATCAGCATTTAATGCAATTTATGATCTGAAGATGGATTCTTTGTTTTATCGGTAGATTTTTAAAGAGACGCTGTCACAAAATTAAAGTTGAAGTTTTATTTCTCTATTTATTTATAAATTAATATATAATTAAAATTTTATAAAAATTATAAATAAAAGTTTTATATTAAAAATATAATAAAAACATAAAACGGAATAATAGATAATTTTTTTAATATTTTTAATTTGAAATTATAAATAAATAATATTATTTAATTAACTATTTATTTATTTAATAATATAATAATAATTTATGAAAAATATTTTAAATTGTTTTTATAAAAATACAAATTCAGATGAGCAATAAATTTTCTTCTTTGTGAAAATATGATGATGCTTACCACTCATCCAATGTCTCATTTTAAACATTTCACTATTTTTTTTATGTGGTGCCCATGATGCATAAAGATAATATATATACATACATATATATATATATGGTTTTTTAAGAAAAAGTTTTTAAAAAATATTGATCTTATCTTTAAAATCAGTTCGACCCAATAGAAAAAAAATCTGATGTGAGTACCTCAAATAAAATCAAAAAGTGTTTTGTCGGGTTTTAATTTTGTCAAAGAAAGGACTCTAATTTCCCAATTGAACATGAAAGATTTAGATTAGATTTCATGGCATGATGTGATGTGATTTAATTCCCTCAACTATGGTCTCACTTCTAATAATGTAATGAAGATTCTTCCCCATCTTTTATAGCCAGATTAGGTCAAAGAATGAGTAATTTGGTCACTCTTTCTCCATCTAATCCTCTTCATGCACAAAATAATAATAATAATAATAATAATGTACAAATTGTTGTGACACACCAACAGGCAGTAGGCAACCAAAGCAACTCACCCCCAACATCTGCTGTCTCACATGCACATTTGCAGCCAACTTGTTTAGAGGGCACGGCATGATCTTTGTGGGTTACACAGAGAGCTCAATAGGTCCCACCAACGCAAAGGTTTGCATCACAAAAGGGGGCGCGTGCGGGGCCTACCAATTATTTTTGGCCACAAACAGGAAGCCTGCCACCATGATACACCCATCTCTTTGTGTGTCGCTATTAGGTGTCGCCCTTATGGTTATAGGGTACCCTATTTGTTAGTGTCCTTTGCCAAAGGGTTGTGGGCCCTCTTTGCTTTTGTCCTCTGTTTCGTCAGCGCTTTCCTCGAAGCTCCTGCTGCCCCTACCCACCTCCTTCCGCTGCCTCTAGTCGGAACTTGCACGGTAAAGGACACCTCTTCAACCACTGTCCCCTTTCTTCTTGCCTCTCCATCACCACGATACAGAAACACTCAATACCCTATTTTTTTTTAAAAAAAAAATTATTATAATTTAAAGTTATTAAATAAAAGTTATTTATTTTTTATTTTTAATTAATTTTAAAATATATTCAAGTGAATTTCGTTTATTTATTTTATAAATATTATATCTTAATTCAAAATAATTGTAAGAAAGCAATGTTATTTTTATTATTAAAATATTTTAAACATTACTGAAATAAAGCTATTTTTATGATTTTTTAAATTTTTGATAGCATAAATTTTTTAAATTACTATTTTAAAATTTTAATCTTTTTTATGATGTAATTCAAGTATTTTGTTTACATTTTGTGAAAAAAATTTAAATCCAAAATTTATCTTAAAATTTTTATTTTTTATTTTTAATAAAATTTAATTTGATTTAAATTGATAAATTTCTTAAGAATAAGACTTTATATAAAAAGAAATAGCAAAATTCAAGCATGTTAAATTAATATAAATATAAAAAATTAACTTGGACTCAAATTTAAATTTTTAATTTATCATTTTAATTGGATTAATTTTATATTTTAAATTTTAATTTAGATTTTATCAAAATTTTAAAAATTGAGAACACAGTAAAGTGACCTTTGATTTAAAATTTTTTATTAACATAAAAAAAGTTGAAGTCGTCCTTATAAAAAATCATGTTAATTTTTTAAATAAAAATTCACATTGTCACAATTTTAAAATTTTTATTTAAAAAAACTCATACATTAAAAATTATTTAAATTTAAAAAGTAAGTTTAAAATAAAATATAAAATTTATTTGAAATTTATGGTACTATAATAAAAAAATTATTATTTTTTTAAGAGACAGTGGAATTAAAATTCAAATTGAAACAAGTTAAAACTTATAGATGTAAAATTGATTGGATAAAAAAATTGACATAATTTACCCTTAAATTTTATATATTTCTAAAATTTTACTTTTTGTGACATTAATTAAGGGTCAGTATATTCAATGTAGATATTTAGCAAAGAGGGAAAATGGCAGGAAAATAATTAATTGCGTGCATGTGCATTAATAGCGACAGTCACAATTAAAGGACATGCAAACTCATGTTGTGGGTGGCATGCATGATGAAATGTAACATGTTGCATACATCAACATCATCATCATCTCACATGCCATACCATACACCATGCATCCTCTCTGATCACCCACACTCTTTTATGTATATATATTTTTCTCTACGAAAGAGACAAGAACCTTCGACAACATGCTGCAAAAGTTGACAATAAAAACACCATTTTAATCCAAATTGGTAAATTTATAATCTAAGGCTTAATTCAATTTTTTTAAAAATAATTAATAAATTAAATGTTCAGATTTTGGATTATTATTTTTTTAAAAAATATTTAATTTGGTCTGTTTTAGGGTATATTCAGACTGAATATGTTGATTAGATTCCAAACGCCCATGTGATCAAAGGCTCTTTACTTCTTTTGAATCTTTTACATAGACGTGATGATTGCATGCGCTCTACTCCATGTGGCCTTTGGTAGGGTATCTCAAAAGTGGTCTCAAGCAGTAAGAAATTAAAAAAATGAATATATCTTACATAAAAATTTTAAATTCATATATATTTTTTTAATTTTGAATATTATATTTGAAGGTGAGAAATAAATAAATTTTTAGATCTCATATATTTATAAATAATATAAATAAATAAATAAATATATTACGTTTTAATTTTAAGTACATAAGCAAACTTGTAAATTTATGTTGTTTTTTTTTTTTAACCACAAAGCATCAATTGAATCAACCATGCAGAAAAATTTAAACATTGATGGATTTAAATTAAATGTTTTATACAATAAATTTTTATTTAAAATTTTTATATATAAAAAATATTCAAAATATTATTGTAAAAATTTTAAAATTTTTGAGTATTAAAATTATTTTTAAAAATTTGTATTATTAATAATTTTAAAAGTTTAATAAAAAGTATTTATGAACTAAAAATTATTTAAAAATTTAATATATGTACTTGAAATAAAATGTATAGTTTACTTAAACAACAGAAATATCATTAATTTTTTAGCATCCATTTGAGAGATAAAGTCTAATTTAAACTAAATTACAAAATCAGCTATATAATTGATTCAATTAGTATATTAAAATTTAAATTAAATAATTTAATATAATTCAAAAAAAATATTTTTTAATTTTTATTTTATAAATATATTTTAATTTTATAAAAAATTATATAAAGAAAAATTATTACTTTTTAAGGTCTCGAAAACAATTAAATCTATACACTAATATATTTTAAAACCATATGTTATATATCTATAAAAACATGTGAAAATTTAATAACTGTAAATAAAAAAATTGTTAATATTATTTAATTAGATGGTAAAACAGGAGATCCCACTTTCTTTATGGGAAATAAAAATAAAAATTATTGGTTATTTTTGGGAAAATATTAAGGTTACTTAACATTTAATTTGTTTTTTTTTCTTTTCTATTCTCGAGGCAAAACATGTAGTGCTACGTCGTTTGTAATGATTGCTTGGGGTGAAGGCACAAACTTCATAGTCTATAAATGATGATTGAAGACTTGAATCATTTACGTTTGAAGCAAAGAATCTTGGGTTATAATTGGTCAAAGTTGTACAAATTAATTATTAAATAATTTGTACAAATAAACTTTTAAATCATGATAAAGTTCTAATTAAATCTTGAAGATGAGTTTATTTAAGAACGAAGCCGATTATATTTGTCATTGATTAAAATTTTGAGGGATTGAAGAAATAAAATGAATAAGAATTAGATTTTTTTCTAAAAATAAAATATTTATCATGATTTATTTTTCAGATAGTTCTTGTTTTTTATTTGAATTTTTTAAATTTATAAATAAATTAATAAACATATTTGTTCAATTTTATAACAAAAATATATTTATATAGGGTCAAGACTCAATAGTTTTATATGTTATTTTGCGCTATGAATTTTAGATGCATTTTTTTGTTGATATGATTTTTTTGTTAATTTTTAAAAATATTAATGCATAATAATTTTTTTAAAATAGTAATAATATTTATTTATTTTTTATTTCTTACTCTAATATAATAAGTTATATAAAAAATATTTTTATTTTATTTTTAAAATATTATCAAAATTTAAATTAACAGAAGATTTTAGTTACTTTTTAGATAATGTGAGATTTAAAGGTTTATTTGTATAATTCTCAGGGGTTCAGTCTACTAATGATTTGTAAGTCATATTTAGAGTTGATTTCTTTTTAAAATTATTCATTTTATTCTTTAGAGTTGAATTTAAAATCTTGTAAAATTAATTGTTGGATTTTGGAGAGAATTTGATGGGTATTCTGAACCTTAGTTATTAAAAAAATTAAAAATTTTCCTGTATATCATAAAGATCAATAATTATTTTTTATATATTTTTTTAAAAATATTTTTTAATTTCAAAAATAAAATAAGATTTTAGTATTTTGTCTTCGATGAAAGAAAAAAAAAAAAAAGATAAATGTAAGTTTCATGTTATAAGTTGGCAGAGGATGTACCCTTGCATGCTGCCCTTTCTGGTGACGAAACTCGGCCTTTAACGAGTTGCCCGTAGTGCCCGCTGCCCAGCGTTCATGATCAGACAAGAAAATATAAATGAACTGTTCATATCCGACACTCACAAAGAACTTAAATATTGCATTAAAAAAAAAGAAAAAAGAAAGAAACCGAAGGAAAAGCTAAAGATAGTCAACTTTCTTGGGACCCAAACAGTCTTTTTAAGTTCCTAAAAATTTATTTGTGAATTTATTTTTAATATTTAATTGATTTTCAGATTTTAAATCTGCATATAAATATTAAAAATTTTAAAATATGTATGAGGAACTTATTTGAATAGGATGTTGAAGTCATGCAAGTAATGAATAGGGAAGGCAAAGCAAGGAAAGCAGCCTTTTGGGGTCAAATTTGTAAAGTTGCATTTTCCATTTTGTTTTCTTTGCATCCAAACAAGGACAAAGGAAAGCAGAGTGAACTTTTTCCTTCAACGTGTGTGAAAGGCAAACATAATCATTGCCGTGACACCATCCTCACCAATGTTCTTTTATTCTACTGAGAAAAAAGTAGTATACTTTCCCATCTTTGTTATTATACCAAGATAAACTACAACCTATAATCACTACAATAAATTATATAATTATTTTGATTAACTTAAAACACAAAATCTTAATTATATTTTCAATGTATAAGAAATATTAATTAACATTAGCTTTTTTAAAAATTAATTCATCTTTCATTAATGTATTGTTTGAGTTTAAGTCACATATAAGATTTTTTTTTTAATTTTAAAAATTTACCCAATATAAGATTACTTTAGATACTCACTTTATGATTTCCGATTTTATGAGACAATGGGTGTATTGTTATGTAAATATGTAAAGAAAGAAAATTTATATACTAATAAATAAATTACTTTTAAATATTCTAAAATATAAAAATAAGATAATGCGTAATATATATGTATAATCATTATACATGACAAAGTCTACAAAAAGGCTGAAGCTCTTCTGGTGCTTTCATATGGTAATTCTAATTCTTACTCAGTTCTTGTGGCCTGAACTTAGCCTACTAATGGCATCCATGCAAGGCCTTGATGTGATAACAGAAGATCCTGCAACATGAGCTAATAATGACACATTATGACATTATTTTTACTAATTGTTTACTTTTATGCTTCTTTCTGATATTCTGATTCTGTGAAGAGGTAAGACTGTAATCAAAAACCCATTTCTTCATGTTCCCTGTGCCCAGTGATGACGGGGCTTATTATAACTTACATGTCTGTGTCAGTCATGGCTTCTACTTTGGAGCTTGAGACTGTTAAGGCCTTTTAGCTTCCCTGCCAAAATCTTAAGAGTCTGCCAAAATCCTGCAGTGCTGTGCTCAACAGAAGCAAAAGGGCCTGAAAAATCATTCTGAATAATCTGATCTCAAATTTATACTGCCATGGAGCATTGAGAATTAAATACCAGACCCTTTTGTTCTCAAGATTTACATATAAGAAGCTTGTGCCACTGCAGCCCCATGGCTCTTCCAGGCAGCTAATAACGCATGAGGCAAGAATCCAAAGCAGAAGTAGATTATGCATTTGGAAGGAAAGCAAGAGCATTCAGAACTCGGAGCAGTGTGTCCTTGAACACTGACTTTGAATTCATTAGGAGTGAAAAGTTTCCTCTGGTTGAAACAGTCCTCTTGATTCTGGTTTCCATTTGTAAGTGTGACAATGTGTTGTTGAGACCAAGAAGCAGGCTTTCTGAAACTCAAATCTTCACTTATACAGCAAACAGACAAGTTAACTTGGCCGGAATTCTTCAATAATAGAACATTATTATTACTATCACAATTACATCTGGTAAGACATATAGGCAATCTTCCACGTACAGATAACAGTATTAACAAAGAAGAAAAACGTTAGTAACTGGGGGAACAAGTACTATCATCGTTATCATCAAGAATGAGTTTGACTCCATTGTTCTTAAGGGAATTAACAATGGCCCATACTTTGGTACGGTTCTTAAAGCCTTTCTTCTCAACCTCTTTGTTGACATCCACATGTATTCCTCTTCCTTGCCCCTCTTGAAGGCCCTCAACCTTGAGTCGCATGGCCAGCACCTCTCCAACAACTGCTGCTGCCTTGGCATTGCAGGACCGACCACACTCAAGTGAGCCTTTGATGGCATGCTCAACTGTGGATGCCGTTGCAACTATTCGCCCATTGTTTCTGTCCACCACATTTGCCGTAATGTACTTTAATGAGATAAACAACCTTAGCACATACCTCTTCAACACCGTCATCCTTTAACAGTCCTGATATTTGGTTTGACAATAATGAGTTATCCGAATTGAATTCTTGCGCTGCAAGGAAAAAGACTACATAAGGCGTATTGGTAGAAGGAAACACCAAAGAATTTAATTTTTGCTCTAGTTTGTGAGTATTTGTTTAACACACATCATGAGCTAGGCATCCACCCATACTCTTCTAAAGTTGCTAAGAGCACATGAGCACAATTGTTGAGCTATCATTACCAAAATATTCAAATCAATCAGTCTTTCCTTTTGATGACCAAAACCCATCCCACAGGATTCTGTAACACTAAGTATTGGATTTTGGTATCATCAGCAATAAATTAAAATTTGGGTGAGTTCCATCTTTTAGGTGCTAAATACTTCCAAGTTTCCGCATTAATGAAGATGCAGAAACCCATCCCACAGGATTCTCTAACACTAAATATTGGTTTTTGGTATCATCAGCAATAAATTAAAATTAGGGGTCAGTTCCATCTTTTAGCTGCTAAATACTTCAAGTTTCTGCAGCTATGAAGATGCTCGGAAACTGTATCTAAGAGCAGGACTGAGTCTCACCAAGTTAAATTCTTGCAGTCAGACGCATTAAGACAAGGGGATAACAAGGAGTGATAGAAACTTCAGACATAGAAAACTTGGATAACTGTCATGACTATTCAGTGAATATCATCATAGATTAAATCAGATTCGACAATCCTTCTTTATAGTAAAAATCATGGCCTTTCATTGAAGGATTTTATTACATACAGGGCTTATTGTGACCATTGGTGCAACAGATTCTCCCCACACTTTTGTAACAGCAAGCAATGTAACAAATGGAACACTTCCACCAATTGAATCATATCAAAATCCAACAGAATCATGCTTTTAGTTAATCTTTTCCACCATGACCAACAAAAATTGAAAAAGCAAATCCTCATAAACATGATAACATACCTTGTTTTTGGTAAGGAGAATCTTCTTTCAAATCTAGTGTCACGGGTAACTCCTTGAACAGAAAACAGCTTTTTCTTTTTGGTTCACTTGCAGTTACCCTACCAGCTTTGGCCTTCAGAAGCTGCAACCAGCTGGGAGTTTTAGATAAGAATACAAGTTACTCATTGAAACAAAATAAAATGAGAATGCGACAAAGTAAGGGAAAGCTAAACATATCAAGATAACAGCAAGAATACAAGTACGATGATCAGTATCATTATTGTCATGCAGATGATAAGGCTACCAATACCCTTTTTCACAAAGGGGAACCAAAAATGCTCAAACATAACAAGAGAAAAATGAAAAAGGTCATGATATGACCAAACTGAACAACAACATATCAATAAAGTCAATTTAATTGAAGTAGACCCAGAGAAAAAATAATCAAAGAAAGGTTAACCACTCTTTCATGTACCAATGAATGTCAGGGTGCTAGGGAGTACTTGCTCAAAATTTCAAGAGTACGAGCTTTACTGAGTGGCTCACGGATAAGTACCAAGAAACTCTGGCTTTACTTCATTCAGGATGCTTGGTGAAGCCAACGTAAAAAAAAAAAAGAAAAAAAAAGAAGAAGACAAGTTCATCTTGGAATTAAGTAGAAGCATCAGCAGCATAGTTTCCACAAGATGGATGCTAAGGAACCCAACACAAACAGTTACCAGGTTCATCGCCTAGGAAACTCTGGCAGGCCAAAAAACAAAAATGAAAATCCGAAAACATCAAGATATCCAGTTGACGAAACTGATCACCACGCTAAAACACATTAATAAAAACACCATATTATGATGAAAAACAAACCACAACTTTCAGTGTGGAAAATGATCGAGCACCTTGTCTACAGCATAGAAATTTACCTGCAAGCCCAACCAAATGCTCCTTCCTCGAAAATCTTCTAACTTTATGGCCCCAATTCAGCTCAATTACACAGGGAATTATTAGGTCAAAGTACCATTGACAGCTGTTTTTGCGCGAGCACATCAACCCAATATGCAAGTGCAGAGACGCAAGAGAGAGTGAAAAGAGAAAGCAGTGAGTGGTCAAGAAAACAAACTTGGGTTAAGAAGCCCAACTTAAATTGGAAGAACTGGGTTGGGCTTGCTACCGTATAAGAATGGGCATGAAGCCCGACCCGCCAGCTTTGTACCCACAAAAGAAACGGCAGCATTTATCAGTCGAGGTGAGAAGTACCGACACCGACCTTTTCATTTGTTACCTTATGTTTTTTCTTCTCTTCCATAACAATTAACTTAATTATTAATATTTTTATAAATTAAATTGATACATTTAAATAACTTTGACACCATATATTATTTTTATAAAATTTATAAATTAATATAAAATCAAATAATAAAATCTTATTTATTATATTAAATAATTTTAATAAATAATAATATAATAATATTAAAATATTAATAATTATAAAATAAATATCATTTAAAATTTTTAAAAATATTTTCTTTTAATTTTTACATTGAATTTCAAAGTGTATCAAAACAACATTGAATTAACAGAAAATAGTCAAATTCAACGTTGGGTCAAATTATTATAATAATAAAATTAAATATATTTTTATTATTAAAATATTTTAAATAATTATATAAATGAATTATACAGTTCAATGACAGTTAATATTTTATTTTTAAATAATTTTTTAAATAAATTTATTTATTATGATTTTTTCTATATATTTGATAGTAAATTTTTGTAAAATATTTTAGTATTTAAAAAATTATAAAATTTAATAATAACTCGAATACTTTTCAATGAAAATAAAAAATTTTAATTAAAGTTTATAATACAAAATTATTAATTTAAATTTTTATATTTTTTATAATTTTAATAAAATTTAATTCACTTATTTTTTATTAATCAAAATTTAATATGTTTTGTAAAAACTAAAAGGGAATATTTATAAGGATTTAGATTATATTTATTTGAATTATAAAATTTTAAAGAAATTACTTTCGGTAATATTATAACCGCCGTAGCTGACCAAATTTTTGGCAGCCCAATTTCGATACGCAACCCGAAGGGAAACAAAGGAGCTATTACTGCCGTACATGTGTCATCCTATGAATCACCCTCGCTTGCCATATAAGTATCCATGTTTCACCAGAGTACACGAAGCCCTCGGGACTGCCATTGGGTTCTTGCTCCTCTTACCACGGATAGAACTTAAATTGCATTCGCCAAAACCCTAGATCTATTTCTTTCATTGCCACGGCCATCTCTCTCTCTTTACTCAGATCTCCTCTCACAAAGGTAAGCTCTTTAGCGATGCAAATTCCTCGTGATCGTAGCTCTGTGTGTATATGTTATGGTGTGATTCTTAGGTTTTGTTTTTGTGGTGGTGAAAGGCAGGTGAAGAAGATGGTCTCGGACGCGAGCAAGAAGAAAGCAGCACAGAAGAAGGCGGCAGCGGCGGCCAAGAGAGGCGGGAAAGCAGCGGCTTCTTCAAAGGCTGCGGCAGCGGCAGCGGCTGCAGAGAATGGAGCTGATAGTTTGTCGAATGGAGTTGGGGCTCTGCAGATATCTGATCGGACTTGTACGGGTGTGCTCTGTTCGCATCCTCTCTCAAGAGATGTTCGGGTAAGTTCTCTATTTAAATTTTCTATTTCTTTTTGTTGCTGAACCACAAAATGTTGCCATGCAATTTCATATATGTTATATGTGTAAAAGTTTGATGTTAATTTGGTGTCAATTGTTGAGGCTTAATGGTGAAAATTAAATAGGCTTTTGTTGAATGCTATGAAGATAGTAAGATATCCTTATATTTGGAGCCCCATGGTGCTTAATTTGTATTATATAGGTAATAAGATGATTTACTGATGTTATGTCATGTCGATATCAGCTCTGTTAAATGAGTTCTGTGTCAAAGGAGTATGATTCAAGTGGAACTAGATTTGTTCATTCTTACTGTTAAATTGCTCTTTTTTAAACAGTAATTTTATGAAACATTTGTGGCTTAATTGCAGTGTCTTTTTTTTTTTTTTGGGGGGGGGGGGGGGGGGGGGGTTTATATGTAGAGGCCTAACGGAACCTAATAAAGGGAAAGCATTATGTCTGTATCTAGAATTTGAGCTTAAGAATCTTACATGCAACTAGAGCCATGGAATTTTTTGTATTTAATATTCATTATTGTATTTGTTTTGTTTTGGTCTTTATTTTTCCAAATATTTATAATACTGTTTCAACCATGTATTACATTTTGGAACTCTATGATTTTGCAACCATAATGTTGCATTGGAGAACAGAGTTGATCTAAGCTGTTCTTTATCTACTTTATATGGCACGGGAGTTTGGGCCACACTTTAGTGATGCTATGTTCTCTAATAAATTATGATATTTATCTATTTGACATTTGCCAACCAAGGGATATGAGAAAGGGAGGGGAGTCGGGGATTGCCCAGTTTTAGTATTAACAGGGTGCATGGTCTCAATTTTTCTATGTATTGTGAACACATTCACAGAATTTAAGGCTTGTGAAATGGTATGGTCATCCTTATTTTATCTAGCCTCACTTTAAGCTTATTGTTGCTAGCTTGGTGCACCTAGAGTAGACAAGCGCCTAGGCCAGCAGCTGGGTCTGTTACCAGGGTGTTCCGCCAACTTCATTGCCAGGGTTAATTCTTGAAATTCTTCTTTATGAATATAGTCAAATAATACATCCATGTCGGAATCCCTGGGTGGAGGTAATATTATGCAATGAGAATCTCCATGCTTAACTATTGTTAAGTTGTAGAGAAGCACACTCCTTTGTTTTTATTAATTGATGTTCTTTCCTGATTGCAGATAGAATCCTTATCAGTTACTTTCCATGGACACGATCTCATTGTTGACTCTGAGCTGGAGCTCAATTATGGAAGACGGTATGGTTTGCTTGGGTTGAATGGTTGTGGGAAATCGACACTTCTTACTGCAATAGGATGTCGAGAGCTCCCAATTCCAGAACACATGGATATATATCATCTCACCAGAGAGATTGAAGCTACTGATATGACTGCACTGGAGGCTGTCATAAGCTGTGATGAGGAGAGGCTGAGATTGGAGAAAGAAGCTGAAGCCTTGGCATCACAGGTGGGAATATGGGGCTAAAAACATGTATCATCTTCTTATTTGTTTCTCCCTGAATATTAAATATGATATCCAAATTTTTTCTTCAGGATGATGGGGGTGGTGAGCAACTTGATCGTATCTATGAGCGTTTAGAAGCTATGGATGCTTCAACTGCAGAAAAACGTGCTGCTGAAATTTTATATGGTCTTGGTTTCAACAAGAATATGCAGGCAAAGAAAACAAGGGATTTTTCAGGTGGCTGGAGAATGAGAATTGCACTGGCGCGTGCGCTTTTCATGAATCCGACGATCCTGTTGCTTGATGAGCCAACCAATCATTTAGGTAACTCTTGCTGCTCCCTTTGTTGCTCATGGCATTATGAATGTTCAAACATAATGGTAAAAGATTTAGATTCAAGTTCTTCACTGTGGATGAATGTATACAGACAGTTTCGCCCTCACGTGCTTTGTAAATTTCTTTCTGTTTGTAGCTTATGATTGGTATCATCCTAATCACTTATTAGACGTTTGAAAGCCATACAAGTTGTCTGTTTGCCCGTCATATATCCTTACGTTGTGAAGTGAGAATGTCTCCCCATACATTGTTTAGGGGCATCTTCTGAATCTAATATATCATCTCCCAGTAAAAGTACTCATTTTACATGATTTCCGGTTTCATATACTGTTCATGCATTTGAGAGGACAGGTTCATGATATTGGAAATGTCAAAGTAGGCCTTTCAGGATAGGGCTAGCATATACTTAAGCAGGATGAGTGCTTTAACCGTTAACCAAGTGGTTCTTATGGTGTCTTGACTTACATTTATGTGCTCTACTCATGGGATTCTATTTACAGTGTTTGGAGGAGATTGTTGGTTTTGTCCAGGGTTTGCATCTTTATGTGCATGGGAACTGTTATATCTTTCTCATGCATGGAAAAGGAAATAATATTATGATGCAGATCCTAGCTTTGGGTTCATATTCTTGTCTTATTTTCTTTATTGCTATCCTGTTAGACAAATTATTCTAGTCTTTTCTTCCATTGATGGTGAAATTTTGTCAATTTTGATACTAATTGATTTTCTTTACTAAAACAGATTTGGAAGCTTGTGTATGGTTGGAGGAGACATTGAAGAAATTTGATCGCATCCTGGTTGTGGTATCACACTCACAGGATTTCCTGAATGGAGTCTGCACAAACATAATCCACATGCAAAACAAAAAACTGAAGTTGTACACTGGTAACTATGATCAGTATGTCCAGACTCGTGCTGAACTGGAAGAGAACCAAATGAAGCAGTACAAGTGGGAGCAGGAGCAGATTGCTAATATGAAGGAGTACATTGCTCGGTTTGGTCATGGGTCTGCAAAACTTGCCCGCCAGGCCCAGAGTAAGGAGAAAACATTGGCAAAAATGGAGAGAGGCGGGCTTACAGAAAAGGTGGTGAGAGATAAGGTTCTTGTGTTTCGTTTTGTGGATGTGGGAAAGCTTCCCCCACCAGTATTGCAGTTTGTGGAAGTTACATTTGGCTACACACCTGATAATCTCATCTACAAGAACCTTGACTTTGGTGTTGACTTGGACTCAAGGGTAGCCCTGGTTGGACCCAATGGGGCTGGTAAGAGCACTCTGTTGAAGCTGATGACAGGGGAGTTGGCTCCTATTGATGGTATGGTTCGGCGCCATAACCACCTGAGAATTGCACAATACCATCAGCACTTGGCCGAGAAACTCGACTTGGAGATGTCTGCACTCCAGTACATGATAAAAGAGTACCCAGGGAATGAGGAAGAGCGGATGAGGGCAGCAATAGGGAAGTTTGGTCTCTCTGGCAAGGCCCAGGTGATGCCTATGAAGAATTTGTCGGATGGGCAAAGGAGTCGGGTGATTTTTGCATGGCTGGCATTTAGGCAGCCTCAGTTGCTGCTCCTGGATGAGCCAACCAACCATTTGGATATCGAGACCATTGACTCACTGGCTGATGCATTGAATGAGTGGGATGGGGGCATGGTTCTTGTTAGCCACGATTTCAGGCTGATAAACCAGGTTGCTCATGAGATATGGGTGTGCGAGAATCAAACCGTGACTCGGTGGGAGGGTGACATTATGGATTTCAAGCAGCACCTGAAGAGCAAAGCTGGCCTATCTGATTAATCCTGTCTATCAGGATGGTTTTGAAGATAGAAATAGTAGCATCCCGTGGCTTAAGGTTGCTTACCTCAAAATAGTTGAGTGATTTACCACTGCTGGATGATTGATTACCCAGGGTGGATCCAAGCAGAGGTGATGATAGCGATATTGTTTCAGGCTATCATGTTCTGCTTGGTTGGAGGGGTGATATCTACTGCCTTTATTTTAATGACTTTAATATTTGTATAGGTCCAGCCTTCATTTAGGTCGGACCTGATGCTTATGCCACTACTTGAACCCACAAGTTTATTGAGTTCTGTTATATGATCGATTATATATTGTACTGGAGAACATCATATGGTATTTGACTTTTATGCTCGTTTATGTCACAATTTGGTATTGGGATGCAATGGTGATATTAGACAGATTCTTTCCAGTGTTCTGAACTTTGGTCTTCTGAAACAATTCTTATTGTACTGCCATGTGATGATGCTTGGTCATGTGTTAGCTTCTTGTTTTGCGATTCAATATCCAATTGAGAATTAATTTAGCTTGTATGCTTTCTAAAGCAGCCTGCACTGTGGATCAATTTAGCTTTCAGTGTCATATAAAAGAGCTCTTGTATGATTAATTCTTATAACGAAAAAGATTGAACAGACAGACAGACAGTCCAAGGGGGTCATTTTCAAGTATTGTAAACATACAAAACATTGAGCTCGATGAGTCCATTTGGACATCTCCACTGTCCATGCTGCCGTGATAGCCTTTTGGGCACAACCATTCAGCCATCAACTATTCCTTTAATGGAAAGCTGGGAGAGAATTAATCTTCCACATTAAGTCCATGTTTAAGAATGTAAAATCACCTGGTTCCTTCCCTGTTTGGAGAAAACGTGGGTAAAAGCTATTTTTTGGACCCACAGAAGATATTTCACATAATATCTGAACCTTGATTGATACAGCTAATGGGTTGCTTCCACCCAATCAGTCGGTCCTTTTAGGTCTTGTATAACATAACATGTGCTCATTAGGTACTCATGAAATTCGCCTGTTTGCTTCATGTTTATCCTTCAAGTTTGCATAAGGATCATCCCATGTGACTATCACTTTCTCCATTTTTTCTTTTGCTGCTGCTTTCTCATCTAAACATTATTGTTTTATCCAACCAAATACTACAGTAGCTTCTCATGATTCCCTAGCAGTATATAGTTCAAGCAAACTTCCTAGCATAATAGTTTACCTGGTTCAAATTCATTCATTACAGTTTCAGAAATTTCATATTAAATAGATTTATGTTTTACCAAAAAGATTTAACAATTCAATCTTGTGATATGGATACTCCTTTATATGATAAATATGCGTATAATCTGAAATTCATCCATAAATTATTTTATTTTTATCATAATAAATTGAGAGATTGAGAAGGCAAAGTTACTATATATGATCAGCCGAAAGGTGAAGATACTCGGATTGAAGCTTTGTTTGCTCTTAAATCTACTCATTTTGACAGCATAATAGTGATAAAAGAGTGCATGCAGTCTTCAAACATGCTTAATATCTAGTATACATAATTGCAATAAGGCTGTTTATGGGTTTCTTATGCTTCGTTTTTGCTGGGATGGGATCGATGATAGTGATTGGACTTGGCCATAATGCCTAATATCTCTATATGTTATCCTGAATTTGCGACATCAATAATCCGGAGGTTTCCACAAAACTTATAATATCCTTTTTTTTAATCCCTAAAATGTTTAAGTTAAAGTAAGTTTTTTAAATATTGATTAGTAAAATTAATTATCTTTTAAATAATTTAATATGATTCAAATCAATAAAAAATTTTAATTCGTTTCAAAGATATATATCAAGATCGAAATGATAAAAGTGAATTCAAAGTCATATTTTATCAAACACATGTTTTTAAAAATTTTAAATTCATAAAAGTAAGAGATTTTTTCTTCCAATAAATTAATATTTCTCATGCTCCGCATATATAAATTAATCACAAGAAATTTCTTGATAAATCAAACTTGCTATATATGATAGCTAAGAAAAGTATGAGAAGCCTGAGCTTGGGTTAGCAAAGGACTAAGAAGCAGCGGTATTGCTTGAGCCATAGCTATCAAAGGAAAAATGCTTTGGCTGACGGTGTGGATCCCAGGTGGTAGCCATTTCAATGATCATGTGATCAGTAAAGAGCAGACACAAGCTCTTCCATTTTTCTTTCTTTAATTTGACCATGAGAGCATGAATAGACAGCTCTTCCATCTGACCCCTCACCTCATTAGGTACATTTTTCGTTGTTTCTTTAACAAGACAATGAACTTCTATGCTCTTCTGATAATTGCATTTGTCTTTTCTAGAAAAGAATGCATGGAGGTGTATGATCTACAGAAACTACTGAGTGAGCATCTCATGAAGCATCTGTACAGGTTCTTAAATCAGTGAACAAAAGATGGACAAAGTTAGAAAAGAAAATGGAAAGAAAAGAAGAGAAAGTATTGATAATGAAACAAACACTTTCATGAGAAAGTTCTTATTGTCCTAAACATCTTCAGCCTGTTGGAACAGTGATATATATTTTCATAAATAGAATGGTATCTCAGCAGATTCCAATAATTCCAAAAATGGAGCAATTCACTTTTCCTTGTCAAGTATATCTCTTCATCACTCTTGTTTTACAAATCTTACTTTCAGATTCATAAACTCTTCATACTTAGTGGAATATCAGTTGGACTATGAATTTATGTGAACCCTAGAAGCTTAACTTTATAAGTATAACTAATGCAAAGTAAGTCTGGACAGTGGAGTGAAATGAAACCTGACGTGCTTAACATTGATGGGTTAACTTACTTGTAGGAAAGCAGACAAGTTCAGTACTTTATAAGGTGAAGAGAAAATTAATGTGCCTCTCCCAAGGAGTCCAAAAATACATGTTGGCACTTACAAAGGGATAAATTATTTCAGTTGCATTGTCAACTCGGGCAAGTGTATAATTGTACCTAAAATTAGAGATTAAGTTGTCCACGAGAAGGACATGAATTCTTTCATGACACTGAAATATACGCATGTGCTACATTAATTTATTGATGCTATCAAAAAATAACAAGGTTGAGATCGAGATATGGGTGCATGATTTTTTTTTTTATAATTAAATGATTCTAAAAAAACATAAATTAAAAGGTATTGTAACGCAGTCATTATATTTTTGGACCTAAATTGGAAAAAAGTTCGACAAAAATAATTTTGAGTAAGTTTTTTTTTTTATTTTTTAAAAATTCTTATAATTTGATTGAAAAGTATCTTGTAGTTAAGTTTCATCAAGTCGACTCGATTTAAATAGAAGAGAAGAATTGATTTGTCTTAATCAAAGATAAAGCCTAATATTAACCTTTATGATGACTCTCTCTCTCTCTCTCTATATATATATAATTATGTGGATATACAAGTGAAGCAAAGCAACACGCAGTTGCAATAATCAGGTTTAATGTCTTAAAGATTACAGGCAATATGTTAGAGTTAAGTTGGAAAACAAACCAAAAAAATGAAAAGCTGTCTGATTCAAAGCCTTCAGACAACCACACAAAGGGATTGAACCATCAAAATTGCTTGCATATCTATTGACAATTGAAGATTTAATTAGGTTCATGCTTTACAATTCAAACCACATATTATTTGTCAACCTACCACACATATACAAACTTAAAGCCGAATTCATGAATTTATTGCCCAGTAATCTTGATATTTATAGGTACTTTTGGCATTGAAGAGTGCTTAGCCACAGATGATGGCTGAAGTACTTCCGGCCAAACTCCCTGACCTTGAATGTATAAGAAACTATGTATCTTACGGGTCTGAAAGATATTCATTGAAATCAGAAGTTTCATTTCGTGTCAAACAATTTGATCACGGAAAATTGATAATTAGGGCAACTAATAATCCAAAGAAGAAAAGCATTTAAGTCTAGTAAAAGTTGGTGTGGCTAGCTAGGAAACAAATTAAGGACTGAGGAAGAGGTAGCTAGCGATTGAATAGAGGGTAACTCAATAATTTGACGACAGACATGACCAGCCAAAAGCGACTTTACATGTACGTTTGAGAGCTAAGCAGCTCACTCACTTGCTCACACGCACCATATGGCCTCCCAGTTAATTCCAAAAGGCACTCCGGCCATGTCCTTTCGTCTCTCATCTTTCTTGCTCTTTCAATGCAAACACCAACTATTCAATCTTATCTCCCAGCCCTTCCCAATCCCACCTACTCACAGACACACAGCAACACTATATATAAAGCAAGCTTAAACGGTACATTAGACCATCAAAGTAATCAACCAAATATTATTAGATATGGCTAAGCTTAGAAGCAGCAGGAAGAAGAAGACTACTGGGATTATAAAGTTCAAGGTTGTAGTAGAGAAGCTGCACAAGAGCCTTTTACACGATAGGAAATCAGATTGTTCGGATCATGAGTACGAAGAAGTTGGTGACTCGAGTTACGTGCCGGAAGATGTGAAGGAAGGGCATTTTGCAGTGGTAGCTGTGGACGGAGAGGAACCGAAGAGGTTCGTTGTTCCGTTGAGTTATCTAACGCACCCGAGGTTCCTAAGGCTGCTAAGGCAAGCAGCTGAAGAGTATGGGTTTGACTGTGAAGGTGCACTGACAGTCCCTTGCCACCCAAGTGAGCTTGAGAGGATACTAGCCGAGCCATGGCAATAGGAGGAGGAGCTCTAGGCACTCAACCGGTTTCATCTAAAGCCACTAAGAAACTTGAGCTGTTAAAATGGAAACTTAATAACTAGAAGTTAATAATTAGATGGCCAAAGCATGCATGTTTTTATTAGTTGTAATTGTTAGTCTCCCATCTAAGCTTAATTAATGTCTCCTCTTTTCTACTCACGTTCTTGTACCTGTTCATGTTTAATCATTTTCTTAAAGTTTGTTGTTCTTAGCAAATTTAATTTTACAGCAATTAATTTTTCTTATCGTGCTTAGTACTTAAATCACTAAGCCACATCTCCATGGTGTGCCCTTATATATGTGCCTCACACATATGAACGGCCAGTCGAGATTAATTAAAAGATTTGTGGTTAATTTTTATATTAGTAATCTCAAGTATGCTTTATAAAATGAAAAATTGATCTCTATTGATCTTGAGATGTGATTTAATTTTAAAAAAATGATCTTGAGAAAGATAAATGCATTGGGTAAACTTTTTCAATTTACCACCAGAAAAATAAATAGAAATAAATAAAGGAGATATAAAATTAAAATGAAAAATAAGAAACAACGAAGGAAAATTAATAGTAAAAGAAGAAAAAATATATAGCTAGGAAATGAGAAAAAATTGATATCACTTAATTAGTTTTATATCTTTGATGTTATTGGACAAGAATCATAGAGTATATATATACCTAGTCTTAGTTAGCATTTAATTTTATTTTTAAAGAAATTTTGTAAGCTTTTAATAAAACCTAATAAAAGTAGCGTAGCTTTGGAAATAACTCTAACTCGAGATGATGAATGTTGCATTGTCTGATTTAACCTGCTGTGATCCGATCTTCTCTCATGTGAGGGAGGCTTCTCCATCTATCTATATTAAGAGCAGTGAAACCCTAATAAGATATTTACAGAGGTTCTTCTTCCTTTCAACACGTACAGTTTAAGAGCCCACCAGGCAATCCTGCCAAGGGAAAAAAAGAAAAAGAAAGAAAAACCGTGTGTGGCCTAAATCTTCGTAGCTATCTGAAGCATATAGAAACAAAATCAAGTTGCAGCTGCTAAATCTTTTTCTAGGCCACAAAGCTAATTAAATTGTCTTACCCAGAATCTCAACACTTGCATTTCCTTCTCCTCTCTGGACCCCATGGCAAGCTAGCTTGACACATCATCTAATACATTTGAGAGCCCACTTACTACCCCTCTCAGCTTTCTGTCATCAATAATTTTTCATCATTCAAGAGGGTCCAAAACAAATCATGAAATGGTCAATCTCATTGCCAGTATCAATGGACAAAGGAACTTGGAGGTAACGCTTCCTATAAGATGAGCTGGAAAGCGCAAAAAGTGCAGAAAAGTTTGTGATGGCAACGTTTGAAAATTGAAAGGACACCTAGCTGTCATCAGATATTTTCAGGGCATAACGTATTTTATTTAATTTCTAGGTCATTCGGGGTAATCAAAACATATTAGTGATGTGGGGTATCTTGTTAGACATTCAGCAAACTAAAGCTGCCACACGGTTATTAAGTGGTTCCACAAATCCAGAAACTGATGAGCTTCTGCTATATTGGCATGCAGTGATGCTTCTCATTCAATGGCCCGGTCATTGTTCAATTATTGCAGCTCAGTCATTACAAGTTCATGAGTGAAATGCACATCATTTATCTGTATTGTATATTTATCTACCTGATATATCTTACCAGCAGACGACCATTTTAGCATAACTCATCATGTTAAATCGAGAATTCCAGTATGTTATTGTCCAGTCTTCTTCTCCACCTACCCCTATAAAAGAAAAGAGAATATACAAAGCTGCTATTTTCTTTAAAAGAGAAGCCACATCCTTGCTTATCTACAATATTATAACTACTTAAATGACCTCAGATATTTTTTATTATCCCTTGCAGTTCCTTTGAAGCTGCTCTTTGTTCTTAATCAAGCACATACAATTTTCCGATGATATATATCAGCATTTACATTTACTTCTCACGTTACTTAAAAATAGTGTCATACATTTTCCTGGGTTAAATTGTATACTGTCCAAGCATTTTTAATGTTTTTTTTTTCTCTAAGAATAAAACATAGGTGTTAATATTAGGAATGAAAGTAAGAGAGAGTTATAGAAGATTAAGGTTTCTTTCTGCTACTTTGCTCTTGATGAAAAATATACAGATGATTACTGTTTATATAGGCTTGCGAACAAACAAGTGTATAATTTCTGCTAATTGAGTTTACTTTTGTTAAAAGTAAGAGTAATGAAGAGTAGGCTTCATATAGTGCCAACCTATCCTTACAAAAAATAAAGACAAATCTAATCTAAAAATGCATTGTGGAAGAAAAGAAAATAAAGGGGATGATTTTCTTACTGAAAAAATGGATGATCTGGGGAAGTACTTCTTCAGAGAATAAGAGGACAGACATGTCCTATGGAAATTAATAGGATAATGTGGATATGGATCCATTGGTATATGGGACTTCTCTTTGTTGATAGAATTCCTTTTAGGGTGAGCATTCGGTTATTATGGTTAATTCGGTTTGAAAATTTAAAAAATCGAATTAATCGAACTTTTTTTTTTAAAACAACCGAACATAGAAGAACATAAAAAAATAATCGCTTAAACCGAATTGAAATTTTTTTATTAGTTTAATCGGTAACCGAATTAATCAAAAATTTATTTAAATTTTTTATTTTTAAAAAATAAATTATTATTAATAATATTAATAAAATTACTTAATTATTAAATTAAAATCGATTTTTCGTTCCATTTTGATTTTAAAAAAATTAACCAAAAATCAATTAGGAAAACCAAAAAAATCGGTTTATAAACCGATTTAAAATAAAAAAATTTAAAAACCAAACCGAATTAACCGAAATCAATTCGGTTTATTGGTTTTTTTTTTTGGTTTTAACCGAGTTATGCTCACCCCTACTTCCTTTGACCTCTAACCTAGAGTATGATATTTCAACTATAAGAAATTAATTTTGGTCCGACGCTCCCCCGATTGTCTTTATGTATACACCCTTCAATGACAAACAATTCACTATAAATGGCAAACAATTCACCATATAAAGATCAGGGAATTACCAGTACTTGCTGCTGATGATGTTAACGTTTTTGGCCATTTGTGGAGCAATGGTCCATACCTTGATTTGGGCAACTGATTCATGTAGTATCACTGTTGACAGATTGCTTGTTGTTTATTATATCTCAGGCACGTAAGTGGAGATTAATCAGACAAATTAAGATCATCGAGAAGGTTTATTATTGAGTAAAACCGGCTGCCACTGTGAATATTTAGAAGGAGTGCAAAGGAATATATATGAGACTCTCTCCTCTTCAGCCTTGTCTACTTACATGGAATCAATAAGAGCCTAAGGTGATGGGAAAGTTCCAAAAAACGCACCATGCATTAGCTTTATGATGATTTCTCTTTCTCTTTGTAGTCTTACAATTGCATTTTTTTTTTGTTTCATTTTACTGATAAATGCTGCAATTCCTAATCATAAGCTTGCCCTTATTAAAGCCACTGCCAGTGACTTACCTGCTGAGCAAGGAACTGAGGCAAGCCTTTGTTTCAGCATCTTCTAAAGGAGACCACAATGTATATATTAATATAATACTGTTTGGAAAGTTAAGAAAAGAACATGTTTCAATCTCAACGGTGAAACCCATAAATAAATTCATTAAAGAGAGGGCAAATATTGCTTTTAATTAAGGAAAGCTTAGTTCATATGTGTTTTAAGGATCTCGGTCTACTACTTTTCTAACACACTTGCATTCTGTGATTAGAGCTGCATTCTTCAAAGAACTACAAAGGGTACTGGAAAAATAAAATCAGTTGACAATGGAGAAATGATCATCTAAAAGTAAAACAAGAGGTATCTAGCTGTCTTTTTTATAAGTTGAAACTGTAGTATTGCAATAGTTAACCATTCAGCTGTTTCTAATTGGTTTTCATCCATGTTCAAGAGGAATGTAAGTCTAATGGCACTGAAATTTTCAATTTCACAGCCATATTTTTTGACTGGTAACCAAGAGACTTAGTCATGGGATCAGGTCAAATATGCATGACATGTTAGGTTAGCCCCCTATACTATGAATTGATGATTTTGTACTTAATTGGATGCTTGATATGGGCTCTGATTAGATCAGGAAATTACTCCACCTATGTAGAAATATGATATTAGATAGAGTTGTGTTGTAGGTGCGTGTTTCTTGGTTAGCTCCCACATGGTGTCCTCATAAATTCCAGGCATGGTTTTCAAAGAAACTGGCAGCTGATCAGCGAGATATATATTCTGCAGAAGTTTCCAGACATGAATCATGTATGCTTTTGATGTTCTTCTTCCTTTAGAAGAAAAAAATCAAAAGAAAGGATCAAATTAAGGTCTTCCAATTACATAGATTAATTAAGAAGAATCAACGATGTAGCTAACCAAGTCATTCCTGAGTTAATTTCCAAGATATTACATTAGTAAGACATCCGGAGAGAATTAAAACAAAAACTGTTGTACAAATTAAAAGTAACAAAATTTCAGCAGCTCTGCACCATTGTTGCATAAGAATCCCACTTATTAAAACCAACTCTAGAGTTTCCTTTTTGATCAGCTAGCAGCCTTTCCAGCTCGATCGGCCGGCATGGGATGGTTAACGCACCTTCATGATCGAAACCATACTCTTCAGCTGCTTGCTCCAGAAGCCGAAGAAAGGTAGGGTTTGTCAAGTAGTTCAAGGGAACCACAAATCTCTTCTGCTCGTCTCCGTCCATGGCGATCACCGCAAAATGCCCTTCCTTAACATCTTCAGGCACTTTGGACGTTGAATCCAAAGCTTCATATCCATCGCAGTGGGATCTCAACTTTCTACCCAGAAGAAGACTCCTTTGCAGCTTCCTAACAATGCTGTTCTTCTTCATCTTGCTACTGCTTCCAAGCTTACCCAGCAATCCCTTTTCGGTGCCTAATGGAGCAAGTTAGCTTGGTTTATACAGAAAGTATTGGATGGTCAGAGATAGATAATTAGCTTGGTTTATATAGAAAGTATTGGATGGTCAGAGGTAGATAAGATAGCCAAAAGGGTCAGAAATTAAGAGAGAGGTAGCTAGGAAGAACATGGAGGTACTGACTGAGAAATTAACTCCGAGACCATGGCATGTGAGTGATGACTTTCTTTAGTTTTTCAACTTAGAAAAATAAGGGGCCCCATTAAACAGTCGCATCACAAGGTTGCTGCTCATATATGTATCTACCTTCCAATTATTGGCCATGGATTTACTTAGTCGGTATGCTTTTCCGTATGCATCTTTACCTTAACCATTGCCTCATTTCACTACTTCATTACCGGTACTTGTCACACATCAAGCATTAGTCCAATTCTTCTAACTACGTGCTGATTAGGTTTCTAGGCACTCCGCCAGAAACCATGCATGCATCTACACAAACAACTTCCTCGGAAATCTGTAGTTCTTTCGTTATCAAAATCTCTCTCTCCTTGTGCGGCAAAAGGGAAACTCCTTTGAGCTTACCGATTTGTTTTTTGACAAAGACATAAAAACAATGTTTAGTATAAAGTTGTGGTATTTATTATTGCATTACTATTACAATTTGTATCAAACTTTCAACTCTTAGCTAAATTTTTAGGTAAAGATTACTTAAAACTCTGATCTATACTTCATGTTATCAATCAACTCTATTGATATTTAGAATGTAATAAATCACATAGTAAAAAGAGAATAGACCGCATGTTGATTTTGAAGGAGAGAGAATCAACTTGGGACAAAGGTTGTTCACATTTTAATATATTTTTTTATCCTTAACAATTTTTAAATTAATCAAAATTTAAATTAAGTGAATGAAAGGTTTGATATGGTCTAATTAGATAAAGTAAAATTGAATTAATCACTTTTTTAATATCAAAATTTGATTAATAACATGAATTATACATCAGAGCTTTAAATTGCTTTCACTCTTTTTTTCCTTTTAACTTACAGACAAATTATTGGTATACCCATTGTTTGAAGGTGACATCTTTTCTTCATGGCAGTAGTCAATAACCCCAGAACTTTCTATCTTAAGGATTTGAATGGTCATACTTATCATACAATAGCTGTCCATGGAGAGGTGCTTGCAGCTATCACCACCAACACACATTGTATCTATTCCATTTTTGGTTTGTCAATAGCCTTTTTAAGATGAAAGGTTGTTCAAATTTATTTACAAACGTGAATAATATGGGATTTTCAAGCATGTGATTGATTGGTCTAACATAGATGGGGAGCTGAGCCAAGTGAGGAGTACCTAATCAAGAACCCGTAAGTACGGGGTAGCGAGTACGAACTAAGGTTCACATATATTGATGTAAATCGTGCCCTCTAAAGTCAAAATTATTTCATTATCTTACCCAACTTGGGGACACAGAATCCTTTCGTATGGAAGGCCATGCCCTATATCCAACACTTACAGCCATAAATATATGGGTCAGGATCTTCACGCCTTTAATGACATACCATTCGTTTGCTTTCCTAAGATCAGCTTCCTTAACTGGAACAACCTCTTTCTTCTGTAGGTACAAATACAATTGGATATGATTGATGATTCATTTTGAGGCATGTTCATTAATATATAGAACCATTTTGGTCACTGTGTTTAAGATGAAGGACATTAGGGTTCAAAGATACGGCATCAATAGTAAAACCCTATCTGTCTTTGAGGTCACATGCTAATAACGTGCCTTGTTTAATTAGACTCTATATGATGGACTGTATGTTTAGACACATTAAGGTTATGAACAAGAAATGAAAAATAAGAGATATTTATGCCATTTTAAAGTGGCATATACGAGTCTTGTTAATGTATAAATATCCAACTGCCGACTACCCTAATAATGAAGAATAAGAGACTGAACTGTAAACTATGTCATAGGTGTTTCGTAACAAGCCAAAGTGTCAATATTCCTTGATAAGATGATATGTGGCAATTAAGGAGCCTACCAACTTCTCAGATGATTTATTGCTTTGTTAAGTAAATTTATTGGACGGCCTTCTTCACCATTTCATCCCAACTTCCGTTGTGAGCAGTCTGAGACGTGATGTTTTCTTGGCATAACATAGGCTATTACTAATATCAGATCTCTCTTTACACTCTTTAATTAATATTTTAGCTCAACAGGACACATAAGTTGGGGTAATCAAACATCAGGGGATCGGTGCCAGCAGCCAACAATGTTGATCAATGATCGCTATAGAACCAATGAAGGGACCATATTTCACTATAAAACCAATGATAATGAATCCATCACCTGAAACTGAGTTAGCTCCTCCGTATCGACCTTTACATCAAAGGTCATTTCAAGCTTCATGTAAGAGATAAGCTGAAGAGCAAAAACACAAAAAGGTTCATAATCAGTATTTTGAGAAGGAAACAAAAATGTGTCTACCTAGGGGTTGAGGACAAGAAAGGGAACCATTCATATCCAGCTGTCTATCAGATATTTTTAAGAGGCTGTACTGCTTAATATAGTTGGTACATGTTTCATTCAACAAGGCATATGGAAATGGTCAATACTGGAAGTAGGGTGTACATTCTACAAGCAGCAAGCTCAATGGATACAACAAGCATTTGTACATGCTACAAGGTGGGTATGATTTGGGTGACCCTTCTGTATTCTCCAAAATCAACAAACGAACTGAAACGTGGTCCCATGAAAAAAGTTGAATTAGAATCAACATGTGTAAGACTGCCCAAGTTACATATGGAGCTGAGGTTACAGCTGAATAAGCATATAGACGTAAGTCGTACCAGCATATGAGAAGTTGAACTGGGGGCAAAAAAGGAAAATGTTGAAAAATCTGTAAGGTAGAAGTTCATACTTTCTGCATATTTGTACTTATGCCAATAAGATTAATTAATTTAAGGAAAAAGCTTGGATGCATGGTGACACTGAAAAGTGCTATCTATAGAGAAGAATTCAGCATTAAAGAAGTAACCATAGGAAAATGGAAACGATAATTATCTATCATTTTAGCAATATCTACAGAAGTGCCTAGCCAACGCAAGATACACGGCTGATAAGTCTTTAGGAAATGTTGTATTTTCTCTTATTTGTATTCTAGCGTATTTTCAGCCTCTTTTTTTTTTATTATTTTTTTTTGGGATCAGATTTCAGCCTCCTTATTAATCGTGGCTTGCTCCAAAATTAAAGAATTTAATCCAAAAGACTAATTGTTCAATAGATAAATGCTTTCTTGTAGAATCGCAGATTTTCAAACCCATATAGGGGATTCCCCTTCTGAATAAGAAGTTACCTCATGACAGGTTGTCTTCATTCCATTTGTGCCAAACACTGACATCAGGAAAGCAAATTCTGTTCTTGTGTTTTTCTGTTCGTTTTGAGAACCACAGTACAGCTAGAACCTTCAAAATGGTGTCAATATGTAAATGGAAGCGGCATATATTGACATCAATATGTGAAAGTTCCTTCTACAGAACAGACATGATGTCCTACAACATGTGGGATTAGATTCCATTTATTATCATCTAAGTTCTTTGCTATAAAAGGTATTGAATCTGTACCTTATTTTCTTCATATCTTATCATGTTAGGATTTGTGGGACTGCCCATCAACTACACACCCAAAAGAGAAGTAAATTGTACTAAGATCCATTAGCATTAACTTCTCAAATAGACACACAGACATACACAAGAAGAAGAGCTAGCTTACTAAAACCAGACTCAATATATGCAAGCATTGGTTTAGAACAGTTTGGCTTCTATCTATATATGCTGCACAGGCTTCCTAGAAGAAGCTGCAGATATACTAATTGGTCATTTCCTTTTTCTCATACCCTATTCATCATCTTCACTTAACCTTAAAGTTTGCATTAAGTTGTGTGCTTTTTTATCAATATTTTAACATCTACTAAGTTCACTGTAGTCATAAGCTACAACTTCAGTAGAATGAGTTATATTAGCTTAGTTACAATGAGCACAGGAAATTTTTGTCACGATTTGTATATTCAATTAATTTGTTGGATGAAAAGATATTTCTTTCTGATAAAGTTCATATCTCTTTGACACTTATTAATGTGAATATCTTATTTTCATAAAATTTATATTTGTCCAACATGTATTCAATGTGAATCTCTTAAAATATCATCTACTCAGATAATTCTCTTTCACATAACCCTTTCTTACAATTATGAGACATCCAATGACACATCATATTTGATGCTAATGCCAATGGTTAATATGAAAGACATCTAATCCAAAAAAAGACTTCTCTATAAAATTGATGTCACCAACGCCGACGTAAGATCTTGAAAAATTATCCTACTGTTATAAGCATATTTTAAGATTCACTAAGACACTACCAAACTTGTAATTTAAGACACTTTTGGATAAGATCTTAGGAATCTTCAAAAACAAAAAGAGATAGAAGAGGCCAGGGGAATTTCAATTGCCATTTGATACAGACTATTCCAAGATATACAAGATAAGCATGGAACAATGAGGTCCAGAGAATGGAAAGAGAAGAGAAAAAGAAAAAGAAAAAGAAAAAAAAAGAGAGCCTACAAAATAGTGAGATTCAGAGACTAAATACAAGGTAAATAACTGTTGAAGTTAAGTACAAACTTCTTTTCATCTCTCTTTCTTTATGGGATGCTCAGGTTAGATTTATTAGAGTGAAAAGTGAAGGAAAAGAAAGATAAACATCCTAGCTTGTAATAAACCATATGAAATGGCATAATCTTTTTATTAAAAAAATAAAAAATAATATTTTTTTGAAATGATTTTTCTTGTTCGACCATTTATGTTAAATAAGGAAATTCATTAGAATACAAATCATATTAAATATACTTATCCTTGAAAAAGTTTACTCCAACTCTTTGCTTACAATCTCAAATAGAAACTTACCAAAACAAAAATTCATTTAACTTGATACTCCTTTAAAATACTGTCAAAGTAAATAAAATATTTTTTTATTCTCATTCTCTTTATATTTGTATTGTATATGTTTTTACTAAATTTGACACGAATAAAGAATATTTTGTTCATTTTGATGATGTTTTAAAAAAATATTAAATTAAATTACAAAAGTAAAAAGCACATGTACATCACGTTTGTGCATAAAAATATTAATATTAATAAAAATTAAAAATAAAAATCTCAAATTAAGAATCAAACAAAAATATAAATTTTAAATAAATATAATATTTTTTTTCTAAGTCTCCATTTGAGACTAATCAAAATGCATGTCCCAACCTAAAAATAGTCCCAGATATATTTCTGTGCATGTTTTCCAAGTCAATTGTGCACCAAAAGTATTTACCATGCTTTGTAGCTGATTTTGCCATATGGTCCCCTAAATATCAACAACAAAGTTTATAAAAGAAAGGAAATACTAGAAAGTATCATAATGACACTCATGACATAATAAGATTAGTAATATTATGTCTGTGTGCCTGTGTTATGTGCATGCTAAAATGTATTTTTGAGATAAAAGACTATCAACATCAGCTCTGCTTTGGGAGGGGGGACCAGGTTGCTGTGGGAGTGGACAGAGGTCAGACCATGTTAGAGGGCAGGTAAGAGACTACATAAAAGACAAAGGCCAATCAAGTATGATAAGATAAAGCAGCAGAAACTTCCAACTGAATCAATAGCCAACACAAACTGAGAAAAGGTTTGTATCATCGAAGATGGGGTAACCATACCTGTCCGTATGCTCCTATCATCTTCTGCCCGATGCTAAATTCAAGGAAGCAGCTAATTAAGAGAGGAGTAAATTGTCCCAACTTCTCGCCACAGACTTCAGCAGGAGACTGCAGATGCTATTGACCTCACAACCCCCTTGAACAGAGAATGGTGTGATGGCAGGCAGTGAAGTTACCAATGATCTAATGCATCTTTACTCTGCATCTGCTACTTATGGAAATTAAATATAGTAATATGACAGTCAAGAAAGTTCAATGAGCCGGGGAGAAAATGACAATCTCATTATGTAATCATTTTATTGATACAATGGTTGTCAAACAATGCTATCTCTCCGCATCTGTGTTTGAGCCTCCCCATTCTTAACCTAGAAATAAACTTTCACCTGCTTTATAGTGTATATGAGACCTTGCCCCTGATAATTGCTCAATATGGCCTAGAATGCAGCACCATAAACAAGGTGACTCTACATTCAATCCTAAAACAGTCTCAGACAACAAATAAAACAGATGATAGGCTCTGTACATTGCTAATAACAGGTTAGTAATATGTACAAAAGAGTGCCCAGTTAATCAAGGAAATATCATTAGGATTTTTCTCTTGCCCAGTCACACGTGATTATATCCGGGGCACTGGCACTTCATTTACAGGCAGAGAAGACTATAGAAGATGAGGGGAAGAAAAGCATTATCAAGTTGTGCTGTGTAGGCCTCCAACATACCACTTGCAGTGACAGCTACAAGAAGAGAGAACCATTGCTGCAGAAATGTAGTTGTAAGCATCAGAAGAAGTATCAACTCAAATAAGAAAAATCAAGTTAAAAAAACAAGACTGACCCCTCTTTATGGTTTTTCTTTATTGTCTAAGAGCAACAAAGAGAGAGAGCACACAAAGTTGCAAACTAATAATAAGTTCTTGACTCCTATCTAAAAAGAAAACAAGTCCACAAGAAATGCCCTGATTTTATACCCAACAGTTCACATTATGCAACTGCATCAAAACCACCTTTAAGTTAAAAGAATAGGAGATATTTTCAATGGACTTGAATTGCCTACAAAAGAATCATTTCCATCCAATAGGCATTTGACTTGTCATGAAGCCCAACTTTTTTAGGGCAATGTAATTTTCACAAAAATTATGATCCGAACTGCTTCAGTTCAGTGAACTGAATTCTTTACCAGCCTAATTAGCACCAAAAAAAAAAAAAATTGAGATCATAGGCAAATTTGCAGATGATTACCGTAGTTTCTAGCACTTCAAGCTTTAGGGGTCAAGCATATCATCAAAATATCAAGAAACTTAGTACATTCTAGTACAACCAAAATCAAAAAATTAAAAATTAAAAAAAAAAAAGGAAGAAAATTAGCTTCTGAGAAAATTAGGATTAAGCTTATGTACATTTTCTGTAACAATGGATTTTGGAGGCAGATAGTAAGTTTCCTGAAGCCTCAATCTAATTGGGCCCTTATAGAAGGAAACAAGACAACCCACCATAGCAAAAATGAAAAATAAGACTCATGAACTCAACACCCAAACTGGGTTAAATAAAAACCATTAAAATATCCCTTTATCTCACTACCTTCTCCACGCGTGTTGTGCTTTTATATTGAAAAAAAAGGGATATAAGTAAGGTCAAATTCCTCCTAACCAATAAACCAAAAACGTAAAACTTCAATTAAATATTTATCTTTTTAATTTCTATGTTGAAATACAAAAATCAGCAAGTTCTCTAAAGGGAATATCAGAGTGATAGAGAAAGTTAAAGAGAGTGAGAGGGAGCGAGGTTGATAGAAAGAAACCTGCGAAAGAATATATCCAGTTGATGCCAGAAGCGGAAGCAGAACTGAGCAAGCAGCTAGGACAGAAGTTATACCAGCTGCAGTACCTTCAACAGTTTTCTCTAACAGGTGAAGTGACACAGGTTATGTCAATCACAAAAGCCCAACTAGAAAATTTACAGCGAAATTTTTACAATAAAAGAATAATGCTTACTTCCTGTTTTGCTCCACCTAAGGACACCATACTTGTGACCAACCATTGATGCCTAAACATGAAGCAAACAATTCTAGTAAGTTATAATCTACAACTATGTAGGAGTGTCTTGGAAAGTAATTCTATTCATACAGTAAAATAGCATGGACCATGCAAACATCACAGGATCATACTTTGACTTCTGTCTACCATAAGCATGATGTTACATATTTATTCTTGTCAAGATCTAATGTTTCTTCTTTGAATTAGCAATAATTAGTTGTGCTCACCAATCCCTCATGAAGAATACTCATTTCACTAAAAAATCCACATAAAATGCTAAGCACACTGATCTCATTCCATAAAAAGCAATTGTCAAGGATACCAAATAAGAAAAGCTCATCAATGGCAATGATGACTTGAACTAAGGAATGCCTTTGGCATCAGCTCTCACTGTTAAGAATGGTGGTTATAGAGGAAAAGAGGCAAAAAAAAAAAAAAAAACCTACTACCAACTACACAAGATATAGGCAGAGAATGTTTTTAGCTCCAAATGTGCCCTAGACTCCAGAGTCCCCACATAAATGCATTATTCAGAAAGTCGCATGGGGTTGGTTGTCCTGACATGTCATTGCTCTAAGTACTAGTTAAGTTAGATCTGCTAATAAGATTGTGTTCATCAATTTGGTAGTCTCAGCTGTATTGTTTAACATAAGGGTATTTTAATAGCATAATCAAAAGGCAACAGCCAATTAGAGGGTTTCTTAATTCTATTTTTACAAGTAATGACCATCATTTTCTCACCTACTGTGTTGATTAACAAGATTGACTTTCCTAGGTTGAGAATACTTTAGAAAAGGTATTCATGGACCAACCTGTCAACGTTAAGCAGACTTACCATTGTATCTCCTATTCCAAGGCTCAAAATTCCAGCAAAAGGGGAAAGTGGTCGATCGTTGAACCCGGAAGACATCCAAATAGGAAGTGCACATCCCAATAAGAGTGAAAAGTGGCTACAGAAAGCACATAACATCAATAATGGATTTGATGTTCCCTTTCTTGTGCAAAACATCACTAGCAAAATAACAAGTCATACCTGACAATAAGAATATCAGAGTCACGATGGTCTGTAAAAGCATTCATAAAGTGATGTATAAGATTCCCCAATGGCCAAATTCTCCAAACCTGGCTCAAAATAAACCTTATACAACATCAACCTTGAGAAGTAAAAGAAACTGTGAAACAAAGTTAATAGACTTCAAGCATTAAAAAGATTGAGCAGAAGTTTCTGAGCCACGATGAACAAGTTTTAATATGTGCATCGCTCTAAAAGATCTGGGAAAAACAACTAGTTTAGCTCTTTACTCTTTTCTTTTCTTTTCCTCTTCAAGATGGTGGGGGCTAGTTTCTGCTGGTCTCTGCCAGGTCTAATCAGTCATCTATCTTATCAAGTTGTATATTTCAATGAGAAAAAGAAAGGATGTTGAAAAGAAATTTTGGGACGCTGGATAGTGCTATATATTGGGTGTAATGATACATGAATGCCTCTCTTTCTCAATGACAAAGCCTGCCACACTCAAAAAGGCCAACCAGAGGGAGATTTAAGAACTAAGAGAAATCTGTTTATACCCTTTTTTTTCTTTTTTTCTTTTTTTACTTGGCATAAGGTTCTTCTCAGCTTTGTCACTGTATCTTAGATTTATTTTTATTTTTGCCTTTTACCCCTCAGTGGTTGAAGAGCATACAAACCAATGCAGAATAATGCATCAGTTTAACAATAATGTTAACACGACAGACTATCTGCAGAATTTTTCCACCTAAAAAACCGAATTTGGCAATAAGACAAAAGATGAGATAAATTTATAAACTTAGCTGAATTTGTGACTATTATAATTACTAGTTCCAAAAAAGATCAATTTTAAGTTTGACGGTGGAAAAGGAAAAGAAAGTTTGCCAAGAAATTTCAGTCCAAATGTCGTTTATCATAAGAAGTTCTTTTTCTTCTTTGATAAATAGAAATTGCAAGTAATCTCCTAAAGAGTATAAAATATTCAAGAAACAGAGAAATAAATTGCAAACAGCTTCCCTTAACAAACTTCAAAGATTGCATTTGTACTATCACCCCAGTATTTGAGCCTAAACGTCGCCTTAAAATGTTGAGGGAACTTCAAAAGTCCATGCTGTATAATGCTGAAAAGTTCCTCTTAACATAAATTTTCCACAAGGGAATTGATAGAGGATTAGGAGGAGTTCTTAAATAAGCCTTTGTCAGATAACATCCAAACATATTCTAAAAAGTGATATTTGTGTCAATGATTGTCACTAAATAGACATTTTGAAACAATGCTCCCTCCAAATATGTACACATGACACTTTACCTTTATAGGAATTTTTTACTATAAAATTATGAAGATCATTAAATGCACAGACTTGATGAACTTACTCGGATAATCTCTAATGCTAGGAAAACTCCAAAGCAACAATATTTTTTTTTTCCTTTTCAAAAAGTGATATTTGTGTCAATGATTGTCACTAAATAGACATTTTGAAACAATGCTCCCTCCAAATATGTACACATGACACTTTACCTTTATAGGAATTTTTTACTATAAAATTATGAAGATCATTAAATGCACAGACTTGATGAACTTACTCGGATAATCTCTAATGCTAGGAAAACTGCCAAAGCCGCACCAAATGCTAGATCAAGAAATTTTGGCTGGAAAGCGAAAATACTGTTAGAATATGTAGACAAACCATTACAAGAATGGACTAAATGATCAATTATAATCCTTAGTCACCTGGAAGATAAGAGCTGGCAGAAACATTAGAACAGCCATCAGATGGTAGTATTTTCGAAGAAGAATCCTCTCAATCTTACTATGCCTAGAAATGTTGTAAAACCTCAAGACTGATGCATATATCAAGCAGACCCAGTAGATGCATAATGATAGTCTCTTAAATGGCTCTGAAAGCACAAAAGTGAGTACCCTGGCACATACAATGTAAACATAAGAACTTATTCTGATAAGACAGCTAACAAGTTTTTATGGGAAGTAAAACAGTCAGAAAGAAGTAAATATTAACATAATGAGTAATGAGAAGCCTAAAAGAGTCTGACTCAATGGGAAAAGTAATACCATAACAATGGATGTTGATGAAAGTCCTGAACAAATTGCATCCATAAAGGAATAATCACGATCGAGATAAATCCAAGGGAACCAAAGAATACGAGGGATTTCATGATTTTATTGTCAATCCTTGCTTCAGAGTGGCCCTTCCTTAAAGAGCACTCAGACATCTGAAGAACAAATTTAAAGACCACTGGAAATAGAAGAAGGCCAAGCAGCACTCCCTGAACAAAAGATGACAACCTTTACAATCCAGCCATACATTCAAAAACAATGTCATCACTTCATGATTCATACCTGAATAATTATGCTAATCTCACTTCTTTTAATTCCATACTGTACAGAAATAAGGTCTGTTGATATCAATCTCCCAGGAACCTGTATAAACAATGTTATCCACCACTAATATATTCAATATATCTGGCTTGTTCAGTCACAACGTATACAGTCTGCTGCATAAAAGTACTAACCTTTGCAATTGTACATGCCAACATGTCACCAAAATAGATAACAAGGCCAGAAGTTACCAAAAGCGCTTCCCCTAGGAAAGTAACACCAATTTAGAAAAGAACAAGAAATAATGTGGTTCAGCTCAACAAATTATAATCATATATCCTCCAAAGTAAAGTGCACCACAAAGAAACACTGAAGTCACTACTGATCGAGAACATTGCCAAAGGGAATTTGGCCCCACAAATGCAAATAGCAGTTTTCTAGTGTGCTTTCTCCAGTCTGACTTTTGATGAAATAGCAGAAATTGTACAAACTTAATTTAGCTGCAATCATGCAACAAAATTGAAACTAGAAGGGTCGATCTTTCCCAAGTCTCTCAAAGATTTGTCATTCACTCATTGCCTAATAAGCTCTCCAATCTTGACAAATTCCAGGAAAAATAGCAATACTCCAATGGGGTACAATTTCCAGCAGGTGCCTCGTCGCTGTTCTATGTTTTTCATTATTCTCCTTTTAGTAAAAATAAGCATTTACCACATTCAACAAGAAATAAATCTGGAATTTAATGAAAAAAGGAAGTGGGATAGAAAGTGGAAGAACATATACCAATGGAAGCACAAGAGGGGAAGGTACAAATAACATGTCGAATTAATTTCACAGCTGCAAAGCCATGACATAGTACCCACAGCAGCTTTAATGCTGTATTAAATCCTGTAAAAGAACAAGCAAGTGTAATCTCAGACAACAATACTTCTTAGCTCTTCTATGGAAGAATAGAAAAATATGCGCAAACATCCCTATGACAAGCCATTAGCCAAAAATTTCATGAGGAGCTAAACAGTGTTTCTCATCCTTATCTTCATAGCTTATCAAAGCAAAAGACAACAAAGAAGGAAGTCAGAACAGCAAAATTGACTTACCAGTGTGAGAGATGGCAGCAAGTGACACACAGCACAATGCTGCATATAAGAGTATGCAACTTAAGCTAAACCTTGTGGCCAAAATACTACAGGAGGAAGAAGGCTGCATATTGTTGGTTGCACGCCATGTCATGATCCACAGGAATATAAGCACACCACAGCAGCTAGCCGATGTGACCCAATATTGCATCGTCATATGTTCAAGCTCTATACAGTAAATATTGAAACAGGTAGTCAAAACAAAAGATATAATATGATTAAGTTTTGTAACAGAAACCTGTTGAGAATCAACAACGTATTGAATATGTCAAATTAAAAATAGAGGAAAGAACATAGGTAATCAGAGGTGGCCAGCTCAAAACAGAAGAACTACATACAAAAGTCACAAACAGAATTTTTTTCATTGAGAAATATATAAAAGAGGAAACTAACCTGCAGACTCCTAACAGGGAAAATCAGACACGTACAAAACCATAGACCTTAACCCGGATATGAAATTTCTTAATTACTTTATCTTGTTATGGTATACCAATACTCAGTTCTTCATCATCAGTTATGTTTTGGCAATATCAGCTATTGAGTTATTGAACTACTTATAGATTGATCATCTCTGTTATTCTACTTAATTTAACAGTATCCCTCTCAACAACTACTCAAGCAGCACAGTTGACAATTGAATTACTGAATCCAACATAAGAGTGTATAGAGCCTATTAGAAACTCAGATGGAAAATTTCACTAATGAGCTTCCTTTGTGGAACCATCATCAAAAAGTAAATCCTACTAAAACAATCCGAGTTACATTAGAAAAACCAACAATTTGCAATGCCAACAGCCAAATTACCTTCAAGTTCAACTTCATGCAACGAATATGCTCTGGTTAGCTGTATCAACTTCGAGATCATAACAGCAGGTAGAGTCACTGCCCCTAGCAATATTCCTGAGGAAGCACCTGGCCTGAAGATCAATAATAACAGATCAAACAACAGAAAAAAGATACTAAAACAATCCAAAAAGGAAATAAGCAACCTCATTTGTAAATAGTAATTCGATTTTTCGAATAATCACAACACAAAAGTACCTTTCAGTTTTGATTTGTTTTAGCTCAAGTTGGTTGCAAACCTCGATTTGTAAAGTTACATTTAAATTTACAGAAATAGCAACCCCAATTTCCCGTTTGAGAGCTCAAAGCTTTTTTGAATGAATGAACAAATTAGAATTCTGGTGTCACAATTTACAATGCTGAATTAACTAAACCAAAATTTTTATTTTAAAAGAGAGAGTCTCACGGAGAGAAACGAGAATTACCTGGTGCTGAAACAGGATAGGACGGAAGGGAAATTCTCGGCACGAATTTCGAGGAAGAGAGCAGAGAGCGAGAGGAGGAAGAGAGAGACACCATGGCAGAGGAGGGAGGAAGGGAGGGAGAAGAGAATTCGAACAACCACGAGGAAGACGACGACCCTCTCTCCACTCCAAAACGTCGCCGTCTTAGTCGTCGCCGTCCCCCTCGACGAGAGAGCCATCGACCTACCAACTGTTTCCCTTCAATGCTTCCTTTTGGCGTCCCGAAATTGTTCGAATTCCAACAACCAACCAAACCAAATCAAACCAAACTCGATTATGTTAATTTTCCCTTCTTTTTTTCTTTTTTTTTTTTTTCAGGGGAGGGTTTGACCTTTCTGTTTACCAGACGGAACAGAGAAATCAAGAGATCGACGCGGGAAGTGGGACCCGCAGACTCCCGGAAGGTCCCGGCTTCGATGCGAGTTGAAACTTGAAGCTCTTCCATCTATCACGTGGTAATCAACTCATAGTCCGACCAAGGGAAAATACAGAATTTATTTTATAAAAATTATTAAAAATTTAAACAATATTTTTTTTAAAATATATATAATTTAAACACATTTTTATCATTAAAATATTTAAAATAACTCGAATAAATTAATATTCTATTTTAAATTAATTTTTATTCACAATTTATAACAAATTTTTTAAATAAAATTTTTTAAAAATAATTGTAATATTAAAATTTTTTTAAGTGTTTATAATGAGAATTTAAATTTTTTTACTAATGTAAAAAATTTAAATCCACATTTATGGAATAAACTTTCAATTTTTGAAATTTTTGATTAAAATTAATTTAAATATTTTTAAATTTGTTTAAATAAATTAGGAGATAAAATATTTTTTAAAATTTTAAATGATATTTGTTTTTTATTTAAATATAAGATAAATGATTTGAGAATATTATTGTAATGATCAAATATATTACATATCAGATTTTCTTTTATTTAGATATTACCATTACATTAAGCAAAAAGAGATTTTGCTTTCTTTGATTTTTTTTTTCTAAATCAAGCGTTTTAATCAAGCAAGGATATACCTTGCTAGTCTCGAATATACCCAATTATTGGTAGTATTCAATTTAATCACATGTTTAATTGCTATTTATTTATATTTTTACAATTATTAATATATCACCCTATATGTACTGTGATATTTTTAAAAATATATTATTTACTATTGAATATTTCATCATATAAATATTACTGATTCACTAATTTTTATTAAATTAAATATTGTGATAAGATATGAATCTTTGTTCATATCTTAATCTCTGTTTTTATCTTATCTTTATTCTATCCCTATCAATTATTTTCCTTATCTCATTTGATATTTATTTCAAAAATTTATAAATAATTTTGATAATTATCATGAAGATAATTATTATCTTATCTTCGCAGTTATACGATGGTCCACTATAAACATCTTGTTCCATTGTACAAGCTGAGAGAATTATCGGGTTTTAATCTTCATATTGTATTGTATTTACCCAGTTATATTTTAGTGAATAAAATCACCGTTTTCATACAAATTTACTTTCGATGAATTTGTAACATCAAATTATTTTTAATAATTATGAATTAACTATATATGAATTCTATTTTTATTAATTTTTTAACTTTCAATAAAAATAACCTAATTCTAAACCACTATTTTTATATGAATTTACTTCCAATGAATTTGTAATATTAAATTATTAATAATTTTGAATTAATTATATATGAATTCCATTTTTATTATTTTTTAATGTTTGATAAAAATAACCTAATTCTACGCAAATTAACCTACTAATATATATTATCCATTGAGTAATAACAATATTATGAAGGCTTTTCATTTTCTTACTTCAGTATTTAACATTAATTATATCTAATATATTTATAAGTACATTTTTAAAATATATAAATATTTTATTAAAAATATGTTTCAAAAAATAATATTTATATATAACTTGAAGAATAGATAACATCACAATGGTCAAATAAAATTTTGTACATTATCGTATTGGCATTCATAATTAAAATTTGAATTTAAAAAATAATGATACAAAATTAAACTCTTATATCATTTAAAAATTATTTGCAAACAGAAACTTGCAAATATATTTAAACATGGTAACACATATTCGCACTATAAAACATTAAGACAAGTGAATTTGGCGGTAAAAAAAAATCTGATTTTGGTCAAAGTATACAATTATTGGTTATGATATAAAGTAAGTGATATTATGCTCTTGGCCCAGTCATCTTTTGGAAAGAATATGTCCTCCTAAACATATTGGTTATGATATAAAGCTGTATAAGATGCTTGGACTAGCTTTTGAAGGAATATATTCTTGCCAAAACATGTTTTATATATCATATTAAATCTCAAATTAAAACTTATTTTTAATATTTACTTACTTTTTATTAATTAATAAAAAGACGTGCTGATAATTTTATGATTTATATAAATAATTAACTATATATAGTAAAATGCTCTATATATGTCCTTAAGATCATCATAGATTCAGCCAAATGTTTTACAATTGGTGAAAGTTGCATATATATTATTATTATTATCTTCACAATTTTCAAAAAATCAGAAATTAGTTTTAAAAAAACTCGACACCTTAGATGTTCAACTTTGTATAAATATCCTGCGCATTTTGATATGTCACTTTGTAAAATATTATTTATAATACTTTGAAGTTTTAATCATTATAATTAATTTTTTAAAAAAGCAAAACATAAATTTTAGATTTTGTTTTTTTATTTTATCAAACATTAATTTTTAAAAAAACTTTAATTAAACTTTGATATATTAATTTTAATTAAAATTGAGTCCTATCAAAAATAAAAAATATTTAAATCAAATATTTTTTTAAGATAAATTTTACTTTGAAATTTTTTATAGATATAAAAAATATTTAAGTTATCATCTTAAATATTTTAAAAAAATTTTAAGTACTAAAAATATTTTTTAAAAAAATTATATTATTTAAAGTTTAAAAAATTTATAAAAAATAATCTAGTAGTCAAAAATTATTTAAATTTTATGGATGAAATAAAAAATAAAGTGCTAAATAAATTTTAGTAATTTTTAAGATACTTTAATAATAAAAAACTATTAATTTTATCAAAATTTAATTTAAATAAAATCATTAGATAATAGTTTGTTTGTTGACTTTTTAATATTCATGGTCAGACTAAAGAGAAACTAAAATTCAGAATTTAAAATGAATTTTATCCTTTTAAAAATTATTAACCATTATAATTCTAAATAAAATTTAATTATAAAAAGTGAAATTAAAATTGTTTTATGATAATAAAAATCTTTGAGAAATTTAAATCATCAACAATGTACGGTAACCAATAATGTAGACAGCTAATGATCACTTTTCTGGCCTATGGTGCTGGAAAAGTAACTTTCTTTTTTGGAAAAAGAGAGAGTCTTGAAGAAGATAATATAACTTAAGAAAGTTGACGTATGCATGAAGAATCAACACGGCCACTTGCATGCATTCTTTATGAGTTGCATAGCCAACTTGCATGTCAGACGTCTGAGATTTCGTATAAATTTGAAATAACTTATCGTTGACCCTTCATACGAACACTGAAACGATAATCAGAGAAGACTATTATTATCATCCATCCATGTCCGTAAATGAGGCAAATTCAGTCATTACAAGGCATGTCTCCTCAGTCCCCTTATAAACAACCGTCACATTAACCCTCGACGCTCCTCCATCCTCTCTCTCTCTCTCTCTCTCTGTGCAACACAGACTTCCATGGCCGATACGCCTCAGAAGCTTCACGCCATCATGGTACCCTATCCTTTTCAAGGCCATGTGAACCCTGCAGTACATTTAGCCATCAAGCTAGCATCACAAGGCTTCACCATCACCTTCGTCAACACCCACTACATCCACCACCAGACGTCCCAGGCTCAACCCAACGCCGGCGACGACATCTTTGCAGGAGTCCGGGAATCCGGCCTGGACATACGTTACACCACCGTGTCCGACGGGCTACCCTTGGGGTTCGACCGGTCGCTGAACCACGACCAGTACCAAGCAGCGTTGTTGCATGTGTTCTCGGCTCACATAGAGGGGCTGGTGGCGGAGATTACCGGTTCTGGGGAGAGGGTTACTTGCTTGATTGCAGATACGTTCTTCGTGTGGCCATCAAAGATTGCAAAGAAGTTTGGTTTGGCTTGCATCTCTTTCTGGACAGAAGCTGCTTTGGTCTTCACACTTTACTATCATATGGATCTTCTCAGAATTAATGGCCATTTCAACCGTCTGGGTAAGTTTGCTTGCAATCTTCTCCATCAGAATCAACATCGATCCTCTGCTCATTTTGAACCTTAATTTTCTCACCAGATCGCCGGAAGGACCCTATAGATTACTTACCGGGAGTTAAAGAGATCGACCCGAAAGACATGATGTCGTATCTTCAAGCAACAGATACCTCAACAGTGGTTCACCAGATAATCTTTAAGATATTCGAGGACGTGAAACGTGCAGATTTTGTCCTCTGCAACACTGTTCAGGAGTATGAAGAAGAAACCATATCAGCTCTACAGGCCAAGATCCCGTTCTTTGCAATCGGACCCATTATCCCTTTTGGGTCGAACAACAGGTCGGTGGTCACGAGCCTGTGGTCCGAGTCGGACTGTACGCAGTGGCTTGACACAAAGCCTAATGGATCAGTGTTGTACGTCTCGTTTGGTAGCTATGCCCATGTAACGAAAAGGGACCTTGTGGAGATAGCCCATGGGCTTGCCCTTAGCAAGGTGAACTTTGTTTGGGTGGTGCGGCCTGATATCGTGAGCTCTGATGATGCCGATCCCTTACCCGACGGATTCAAGGAAAGCATCCGTGACCGTGGGATTATCATACCTTGGTGCTATCAGATGACGGTGTTGGCCCACCCGGCAATCGGAGGGTTCTTGACGCATTGCGGGTGGAATTCAATATTAGAGAGCATATGGTCTCAAGTGCCACTGTTGTGTTTTCCTTTATTAACCGATCAATTCACTAATCGCAAATTAGTGGTTGATGATTGGAAAATCGGGATTAATTTAAGCAACGGAGAGTCGGTTACCAAAGCGGAAGTAGCGGAGAATATTAACCGGTTGATGAGTGGAAAATCAGCTGATGATGTTAGAAAGGCGATCAGAAATGTTAAGAAAACATTGGAGAATGCTTTGAAATCTGATGGATCATCTAAGAAAAACATGGACCAATTCATAGAGGATCTGAAGTCCAAGGTTTACAAAAAATGTAAGCCCACTTTGATCCAATAAATCAAAATTTCTTTAGTTTTATTTTTTAATTTTTTATAAAAGGTTCATAAAAATCTGATATTTACTTATATTGATAAATTGATTCTTAAGTTATTAATTTGGTTTAAATTAAATTTTATTAAAAAATTTAAAAATTAAGGATATTCAAACCGAAGATCTTATACAAGAAATTTTCACTTAAATTTTTTATCAATGTAAAAAAATGTTGAAGTTACTATAACAAAAAATAACATAATTTTTGAATAATTATATTATTTTAAAAAATTAATATTATAAATTTTTAAAAATAGATTTTTAATACTAAAAAAGATTGTATATTTTTTTGTGATGTTAATTTAAATATTTCTTTACATCTATAAAAAAAATTTAAGTTAAAATTTATTATATAACAATTTGTATATTTTTAATTTTTTGAAAATACTCAATTTAAATCAAATTGATATATTAAGATTTGATTTGTCATATTTTAAATATAAGAATTTGATTGATAAGATAGGATAAAATATCAGAATTCTATAAAATTTTTATTTAATTTTAAAAAATAAATTTAAATATTATATATATAATTAAACTCATAATGGGAACTCATTAAGTGATAGTTCTATATATGGTATTCATTGTGTGCATTATTGCACACCAATTTTAGAGTACAATATTATTTAAAAAAAGATGAAAATTATGTTGGCAGAGCTTTTATTTTTTAAAAATTGAAATTAAGATTAATTGTGATCTTGTTTATTTTTTGATTAAATAATTATTTTTAATTTTTTTTATCATTCCTGCAAAAATGGAAAAGGCCTTAGGTCATCAAAGTTTATCCAAAAAGGCAAGGGAAGGCAGGGCTTGGCATTTTTAGAGTATATTTGGACATTATCTTCTTTGAAGAGATCAACCCATGAAATCATCCCTTGTCTACTCTCCTGACATTTTTGTTTTCTGATTTCTAGTTTCTTCTCAAGTTTTGCAGAGGCATCTCCACTGCATCATTTTCTGAACTTTCATTACATTAGCAATTAATATTTTTTCAGAAAAATGTTAGAAAAAAAGTTTTATGTACTTATAATAGAAATATAATATTTAGTTTCAAAATATTTTAAAAATATATTAAAATTTTCATAACGAATCATACCAAAAATATTTAAATTTTTAAATAAATATTTATAAGTTTTTTTGGACAGGATGTATCAATTTATGTTGTGAAATGTATTGTGCTGTCAAACCTTTTTATCAACTGGATAATGCAAACAAAATATTATTATTTAATTTTTTTATTTTTCAACCTTCAAGTAAAATTAACTGTCATTAATTTTCTATATATAACATGTCACATGAAATCAGAGCTAATTAATCAAATTACTCAAATATTACATAAATTTTTATTAATGAATTAACACAAATAAAATAGAGTAAAGTTTTCATAAAAATCTGATGTTCAATTATATGTTATCAATCAAATTTTTATATTTAAAAAGTAACAATCAAACTATAATTTATTATTTTATATTAAATTAAATTTTATTAAAAAATTTAAAAATTAAAAATATTCAAATTAAAAATCTTATATAATAAATTTTGATTTAAAAGTTTTCACGGAATATAAAAAATATTCAAATTACTATCACAAAAAATTTTAAAATTTTTTGAATACTGACAATAAATATTTTTAAAATTTATAATGTTAAAATTTTAAAAAATTTACAAAAAATAAAACTTGAATAAAAAATTATCTAAATTTTTAAAAAATGAATTTAAAATATATTTTTTATTTAAATTATTTTAAAAATATTTTAATAATTAAAATATTTTTAATTTTTTATAATAAATTTAAATCAAATTAATAAATTAAAGTTTGATTTGTTATTTTTTAAATATAATAATTTAATTAATAATATAAAATAAATATAAAAGTTCTATATAATCTTTACCCAACAAAATATTATCATTTTAGTATTTTTATTTTTTAATGTTTACCCAATAAATATGTGATCCAACTTCATGGTCAAAGGTGTTACATTTTTCAGAATCTTGAAATCGAACACCCAAAATCACGATATCCTAAAGCTAACGTTTGGCAAACCAAAAATAGAATTTTTGTAACGAGACATCTCAATTTGGAGATTATGAAACGAACAAGTATCTTGCATTTTCACCATATGGACTTGTCGGATTGAATTAACTCTCTCTGATTTTGCAGATCTTGCCACATTGAAAACTCCAATTTTTTTTTCGGTCCGGCTTCAATTTCGTTTCGTCAATTTGAATGATGTTAATTATTAAGTTATAGCAATGTCACCGAGTTATGTCAATTTCCTTTATTAATAATTCTCACAAAGTACATATGATACAAATAAAAATATTTTAAAAAATATTAATATCCTAATAAAATCAATTTCATTAAAAAAATTGCTTTCACTTTATATATTAATTATGATAATATCATTAATCAATATAAGACTCTAATACATTTCTCGTACACAATGTAAACTATTCTCATACAGTTACGAAATACTGACTTATCAACATTTTAAGAGAAGACCGCTCTGGCTTTATACGATGGATCATGAGGACTCCAATAAAAGACAAGAGACATACAACAAGACAGAGAAAGATACACGCATGTGCCTTTGTGTATACATATTGCAAAATTCATAGAGCCTTAACCACTGGAAACCTGTCATCTCCTTCTAACACATCTAAACACTACAGTCTCTCGTCGGTGAACGAATAGAGATTGAGAACAGTTAGTATTTCTCTCTGGAAGAAGAAGCTCTCATGGCAGATAGACCTCAAAACCCTCATGCAATCTTCATACCCTACCCACTGCAAGGCCATGTGATACCATCAGTCCACTTGGCCATCAACCTGGCATCACAAGGCTTCACCATCACCTTCATCAATACCCAATTCATCCACCACCGGACCTGCAAGTCCGGGCCCAACGCCGGACCTGACATCTTCGCCGGTGTCCGTGAATCAGGCCTCGACATCCGGTACACCACCGTGTCGGACGGGCTACCAGTTGAGTTTGACCGGTCCTTGAACCACAGACAGTACATGGCAACCTTGTTGGATGTCTTCTCAGCTCATGTGGAGGAGGCGGTGGCTCGGATTGTAGAGTCAGGAGAGAAGGTTCACCTTCTGATTGCTGATACGTACTTTGTTTGGCCATCCAAGGTTGCTAAGAAGTTCGGGTTGTTCTATGTTTCTTTCTGGACAGAAGCTGCTCTGGTGTTTTCGCTGTACTACCATCTTGATCTGTTGAGGATAAATGGCCACTTTGCTTGTCCAGGTGAGTCTGCTTTATCTTTTAGAATCTCTTTCACCATTTTAGACATCCTTTTGACTTATTTTCATGCTCGTTTTGTTATCAGATCCTCGCCGGGATACCATAGAATACATTCCAGGGGTTCGAGCCATCAAGCCGAAGGACATGACGTCGTATCTTCAAGAAACCGATGCTTCGTCGATAAGTCATCAAATAATTTTCAAGGCCTTCGAAGATGTGAAGGAAGCAGATTTTGTCTTATGCAACACCATCGCAGAGCTCGAGACTGAGACCATAGCTGCTTTACATGTCAAGAAACCTTTCTATGCCATTGGACCCATGTTCCCATCTGGGTTCACCAAAAGCATCGTGCCCACGAGCCTTTGGTCCGAGTCTGATTGCACCCAGTGGCTCAACTCAAAGCCTCATGGGTCAGTCTTGTACGTGTCTTTTGGGAGTTATGCCCATGTCAGCAAAAGGGACCTTGTGGAGATAGCTCGTGGGCTTGCCTTCAGCAAAGTGAGCTTCCTCTGGGCGCTCAGACCTGACATGGTGAGTTCCGATGATGCTGATCCGTTGCCGGCCAGATTCAGGAAGGAGGTTGATGACCGTTCGATGGTCATACCTTGGTGCAGTCAGATCACGGTGCTGACCCACCCGGCAATTGGAGGGTTCTTGACCCATTGTGGGTGGAATTCAGTGTTGGAAGCTATATGGTCCGAAATCCCTCTACTGTGTTTCCCTTTGTTGACTGATCAATTCCCTAATCGAAAATTAGTGGTGGATGATTGGAAGATCGGAATCAACTTAACTGATGAAAACTTAATCGTCACCCAAGAAGTTTCCAAAAACATCAACAGTCTGATGAGTGGAAAATCACGTGAAAACTTGCAGAAAGCAATGAAGGAGGTGAGGAAGATATTAGAGAATGCTTCAGCACCCAATGGATCATCAGAGAGAAACATGAAGCAGTTCATCAGGGACCTGATGGCCAAGATTCAAAAGGAAGATGTGGGGCCTGATGGGCATGGGACATGAGCCCTGTTTGATATAAGTTTCCTCAAGAATCAAGATACATTTACCCATCAAATGGATATGCTAAGCCGAGAAAGCTCAGGCAATAAACTCAGAAACTGAAAAAATCAAACAGAAGATCTTCAAAAATATGTACTTGTCTCTTTCATTTCATCTGAACCTTATGACATCAATCTGCAGTATGTGAAACAAGAATAGAAGATAATATACAACGGGAATACGAAACAGAGAGACTTGTCTTACTTTCATTTTATATCGGGTTGTTTGTCTCATCTTTACAACATTGAAGTCTACGAATGGACATGTTTTTCTTTACGCGAAAATGAAGCAAAACGAACACGAGAATTCGATATGAAACCGTCATGAGGAATAATACCAATAAGTTCTCCCACTTGGAATTACTGTCAGGAGAAATGTCGTAAGCACTTCTGATGGCCTGAAACCCTGATATGGTTCTCACCTGCCCAACTGCAAAGGAAGTTCCCAGGAATTCGTTCTCCAGAAGCCCCTGTAAATCAAACAGGTTACAAATTTAAGATATTTCAGCAAGCTGATATTCCAAAACTCAGAAAGATTTGTCACCAACAGAAGTCAGTGTTAACAAAGAATGCCATACCTGGATGGAATAAGTGTGGAAGGCAATGTAGGACAATGGGTACATCCAGACAGGTCTGGGCAAAGCATTTCGGATTCTGAAATAGCCTGCAGACAGCATCATTACCACCTAAACACGATACACAATGGCCACTAGATTAGTGAAGTTTCGGGAAAGAAAATGGGTTGAATTAAATGGAAATAGCTAGTGGACCGACATTTATGGATATGAGAGTCAGAACGCTCCAATAGATATCTTGCCAGATAGAGGCAATGATGAGCATGAGTCCTTCGTTTACCAAGAGGCACATGAAGAAGTTCAGCACAAAGTACATCAACAGGCTGAATTCGTCTCTTAATCCTATTAAGAAATAGAAGACGAGACTCGATGATATGGAGATGAGAAACAGGAAGGGGATGCTGGAGAGAAGCTGCCCCAGTAGAAATACCAAAGTTCCTGAATGTTTGTTTGATCTCTCGCTGGCATACATCTGCAGACAAGAAAGACAAGTCAAAGAACTCAATGATATAAATATTCAGTAAAAGAGCCTAATTAAATCACCAAAAATGGATAAAAATTCAGGAATCGGCTGCAGAGTATTATGTACCTTGATTTCTTTCCTTAGTGCAGGTATGCCCGCGATGCTCAAAAGTGAAGTAAAGGAAATGAAAATAAATACGGCCGCAACTCTTGTCTGCAATACCGATCATCAAAATAAGAAACGGTTTGCACCGGCACTTAATTAGAATGGTTTTAAGAAACTCACCACAACTGAAGACAAAGAATGCCCTAAGCCGGAGAATACGGTGCCGATGCAGAGAGTGAGAAGCATGTAAAGAATAAGGCGAAGCCAATAATACTTCCATTCCCTTGACATAATCAACAAGGATCGCCAAGTCAGTACGGCAACTCGTGTAGCATTACCGGCCTTTCCCTTGGATTTCAGAACAGGACCCTCCTGCAGAATGTGGCGAGTGAGTAACCATTTCAAAACTCATATACAACCGCATAAGTCTTCTAAGCTAGTCACTATAAGAAACAAGAAAAGGGCAAGGGGATCGGCCATCCATGCATATTGATTCAAAGAACAATACCTTCTCCGTGAGTTTTAACATCATTGTTTCGACTGCAGCAGCGTCTGCAGAAGATTTATAAGTTGCCTCGAGAGTTCGAATTGCAACAGCAGTATCCATATTCACTGATGAAAAATCTCCGTGGTCGTCCTGTAATCATGATTCAGTTGATGTAGAGTTAGTTTCGACTACAGTAGCAAACAAAACCTTTCCGAAGAAATTAATTCTACTAGAAATGATGGAAAGAATAGTTTGCATTCTTTTCTGTTCTTTAATTATGAATATTTATTCAGTAAAGCATCAAGAAGGGACGCCCAAGTATAAATTACAGCTTTTGTAGTACAAGATAAGCCGTAAGAATCAAAGTAAATTGCATTCAGAATCAAGTACCTGCCAATTTTTGCACATGGCAATGATCCTGTCGAAATCGGTATTGATGGCACGTAGGAAGTGATCTGAAGGACTTTGCATGATCGGGCAAGGAAACCCAGCATTTGAAAAGTGCTTCATGAACGAAATATAACCCAGTTAGCAAGAACATCTCAGTTGCTCGGATTAAAAAAAAAAAAACAGAACAAAAGAAATCTCTGATCTTAGTACATAATTAGATTCCAAATTTTCTTTCCTCAACCTTATATCACCCAAATGAAGCATGCCATGAAGATTTTAGATTGATATTTATTAAAAATGACATTTAAATGATAAGCCAGCGACATTGTTTACCTGTAAGCATGCCAATGTTTCCCCAAAAAATAGGGTGTTTCCATTTGAAAGCAGACAGATCCGATCAAAGAGGCCAAACACCTCTGTGCTGCTCTGGTAAATGGTAAATATGAGAGTGCAGCCCATGCTTGCTAGTTTCTTCAAGGTAACCATCATCAGGAGAGCAGAGACACTGAAAGAAATTAATTAAACTTTACCCATTATGGCATTGGACCAAATATTGTCTACCAGATGACCTCAAAAGAGTTGACTCCAGTGATAAACATATACAAACATCACAAAAGAGTGCCAGATAACCATTTCTCAGAGGAAAAAGAAGCTGAAAAACATAATTCTTTTACCATATTTACCAAAAATCTGCTTATCCAGTAAGCTAAATAACTTTCTAAATCTTCATTCCTATCCTCTAGCCATCAACCTTTGTTGTACAATACAATATGCTTGCATTTAACTGAATTTCCCAATCCCTAGATGACTGCCATGCAGCTGGTAAAATTTTCATAAAGTTGAGCACCTAAAGCACAGACATCACGTGGATGAATTCCAGCCAAGTGTTCTGAAATCATATATAGATAAACAAGGATGACAAATCAACCTGTCAAGATGGTAAAGAGGCTCATCGATAAATAGGATATGTGGTCTCATCACAAGTTCACGGGCAATGCTGACACGCCTTCTCTCACCATTAGGAAGGCCCTTCATATAACAGTGGCCACCAATCAGTCTGTTAGCATAATCCCCCAAGGACATGGCCTGGATAGCATCCTCTACTACACTTTTTTTCTGACAGAAGAAACCAGGAAGTTGCAGTAGTGCTGAATAGTACAGGAACTCCCGGACTGTGAGTGATCCAATCAGTGTGATTTCCCTCTCCACAAATCCCTGTATTTGGCAAACAAATTCTGAGTCAAAAATCCTAAACTTGCAATAGCAGACAGGACTTCAAAATCATTACTCCTCGAAACCTCACTCCCCATGGATTTTCGAAGTGATACATCGAGGTAAGACCAGCTTACTATATCTAGAACCTTAGACAGGACTAGCAGGAGATAATTGGTCACATTGGTTAAAATGCAGCGCTCTAACAAGACTTTTAATTTTTTATGAAAAACAAATTCGATAACAAAATCAATCACCATGATTGCAACTCCACATTGTTATCAAAGTAACAAAAGAAGGCATCAGCTACGACAGATAGATTCTCTCATGCTCATTCTAGTTGACTAACATAAAAGAAAAGAGAAAAACAGATAGTCGTATTATTTTCATAATCAGTGAGAAAATCCTATAATAGCCAACAACCCAAAAGATAGTAATGATAGACTAATAAAGAAAACAAAATCAGAAACAACAAAAAATGAATTTCAATATCCTAATAACAGAAAAAATGATCCTTTCACCTCCCACGCAAATAGTAACATGAGCATGTAGCAACAGAATTGTGTCTTTTTGCTTAGCAGATAGCATCAGTATTCTGTATAAAGGCAGGAAGTACAAATTAAAGATATTTTCGGTATGCATTTGAGTCCAGGATTCAGTTCCTAAGGAACAATGATTGCACCAAAAGCCACATGCTGAAGAAAGACCAAGAATCACACTTGAAAGGGATAATATAATTAGAAATAAAGATTCCAAATCAAGTAACTAAAACTCACATATGACCCATAAGGCATGGGAGATTTGGCCCCATTCACAAACACTTCACCATACATCTTGGCTGAATGATGCAATCTTCCTAAATTAGAAGAAAAGGGAAGAATTTTTAAGTTTAGGCATCGGAAGAGACATGAAATTTGTATAGTAAATGCATCAGAAGTTATACAATCAATTTCAGGATATAAAACCTGCAATTCCCCTCAATAATGTAGATTTCCCTGATTTGGCTGGGCCCATAATAACTGTAATTGTTCCTGGCAATGCATAACCATTTGAACTCTTTACAACCTTATCAGAGTACTTTCTTTTCCCTTTTATCATAACAGTCAAGTCCTTCCACACAACTGAAGCCCCTGCAATCTTCCTTATAGCAATCGCTCCCTCAGGTAAAGGAGGGGATGGCAAGGACCTGCTGTTGAGCTTTGACAGAGATGGTGAAGCTGGTGTTGTAGCAGTATTGATGGAATCACCTCCATCCTCTCTGACCCCAGCATTTGTGTCCTCCCACTCTGGCGAATCCTCAAACGAGATGGGTTGTCTAAGTGAGCCAGGTCTTCGCAAGTAGAAAAAATTGCTTGAGGGTACCCTACTTGCAGGACTACTTGCCGAAGATGACGAAGACCTATAATTATCTGACTGTAATTGTATTTCCTCCATTATCTTAACCTGATCTATGAAACCTCAGAATATTGAGAACAATATTCTACAGTTGTTAAAAAACTGCTCTTTGGCCCCCCAAATCAAAGCTTTTCAACAGCCACAATCACATATCCACATCACAACATTCCTAGGACCTGCATCACAAATCAAATAAGAAAGAAAAAGACTGAACCTAATTAAAGCTTAGACTCATAAGACCATATACTCAGATTGCACACAGCATAGACTTCCAAATAAGTAGCTTTGAAATTGAAGGAAACAAAGAAAGATTATGATTAACAAAAAAGAAACCTTTGCTTTCTTGAATGAGTTATAGAAAATACAAATTATGATTGCAGAAATTCTTGGCCAAGTAAAAATGTTTTCACAAACAAAACTGCCTCACACATGCAAGAACCAGAAAGAGAAAAGGAAATCATTGTAGGAAACACAACTGGGAGCAACCGATGAAAACAAAAATCTAGAATCTATAGTAGGATACTGCTCATGCTCAGAACTACCCCAGGAGAGTTGCTAAAATTTTGATTTTCATAATATATCTAAGAAACATAAAAGAATGGAAAATTTCATACGCCAATAAACTTGCACCTTTCCCGATTTTGAAAATAGAACTGCATCAAAATGCACTACAGTTGTTAATTTTCTGACAAAGATGATAGTAGAAAACATGAAATTCACAACATTTTGTAGAGCCTGAGCAACCCAAAAAACAACAAATAAACAAATAGAAAAAAGAAAAAAAAAAAAGAAAGGGGAAGATTTCAAGAGCTTGACCCCATAGAAAATGAGAGATAGTGATAAAATAAATCAATGGAACACAAGCTTCCAAGACCCTAAAGCTAAAGTCAAAACCCATAAACCAATTTAGTGTAATCTATCTTTCCAACTAGCAGGCACTCGAACAAAATCATGTAACAGAGCAAAGGAAAGGAGAAACCTTTTTCCCTTCTGAAATACACACATGTATTAACTTAATTTGGTGCGAATCCACATTCCAGTAAATCCGGGTAACCAAGAAATGCAGGAAAAATATCCAAACCACAAAGTCCATAAGAAAGATAAAATCCCAACCTCTTCATTCGTAGAAATCAATAAAACAATAAACCCACATTCAAGCTGGAACCCAATACACTTCTTTGTCTCGCCTGAGCTTAGATTGTCATTTTAAGAAACCCGGCAAATATCAAGGCAAAATTTTAAGGAAAAGCGTCAAACTTTAAGTTTTACTGTGCCTCACTTTTTCAGCGTCCAAACAAAGAACCATTAAAGCTACCATCTTCATTAAACTAACTTCCAAAAGAGAAGCAGATAAAATATAAAAAAGCCACATATAAGAATGGGAAGAGACAAACCTGGATCTGGGTGAGAACTCATTGAGGGAGAGAGCAATTCAGCTTAGTAGCACTGTGGGAACGAATGTGAAAGGAGTGAAGTGACTAGTCCTAAAACCTCAAAGGAGTGAAGCAACTAGTGAGAAGGCCTCATGATTATTATAATCTGGGCACAGGTGGAGAATTTGTCCGACCACAAAAGAAGCGGATGGCTTGACCCGCTTTTGTCGGGTTTATTGCATATCTTTGCCTTTAGTTAAATCTTTCTTTATCTTCTCTTCTCTCCTTTCCTCTCTGTCTCTCTCTCTCTCTTTTTTTTTTTTCTTTTGTGTCTTTTCCTTTTTGTTTATGGGTTGAGTTGATTTTGTCTCAGAAGAATCTATTGGTGTGATGATGTTTACTGCCGTTTGCCAACTCAACATTTGATCATTCAGTCAAAAATGGAACCTTAGTCTCCTCTTTGCTTTACAATGATGATTAGATTATGTTTCACTTCTTTTAGCTCCTTTCAATGATAATCATCATGATTTAATATAATTTAAAATAACATTAGAAGAACAAATAAGATCCTAAACTTTATTATATTTAATTTTTTGAAATCAACTTAATTCTATTTATTAATATAAAGAAAAACAAAAAAAATATTATATATATAACTCGACTAATAAAAATAAGATTACTCATAAATAAAATTTCTTAATATTAAAATAAAAATAAAGTTTATTAATTCTAAAAGTGTTAAGTCTTAATATTTAAAAATTTACGTATTTTCACTTACCTCTTTTATTGAACATAAGAGGCTTTTTTTGTCAGGGATCAACCCTAAGCATGATTTGCTTGAAATAGATTGTGTTTTTCTGAATTGCTACATCATTTTGGGTTGTTGTTTTCATGCAATGTTTGTGCTTTTTAGATTTGAACTTTATCGGTTGTTATTCAAGCTAACCTAATTATCAAGATCATTTGTTTCGCTAGCTTTTAAGGCAGGTTAAAATTTTTTTTATGATCATAACAAAAGAAATATTATTTTTTTAGAAAAATATACTTAAATAAGTAGTCATAACAAATCTTATTTTTTTTTAAATATAATTAATTATAATTTTATTTTTTTGTAAAGTTTCATATCATCAAACTCATCAATTATAGAGTTCATATATATTAAACCAATAATATCTTTTTTAATATAAATAATCATATAATCTGCAAAAAAAAAAAATTATCTTATTATTGTTGTAGAAACTAGAGAGTTAACACTAGACGAATCTACTTATCAATTAAAGTGTAGTGTTTTGACCTTTTTGTTACAGTCAAAAGTCTTCATAATTCAGAAAGAGATTAATACTATGAAATTTCAAAAAGCTAAATATATCAAATCTGTAATAGTTTAGCTATCTTTTCAAATCTTCAAAGTCACTTTTACCAAAATCTAAAGAGTAATAATCTTTAACAAGAATAACAATACCATCAACACTAAATGATTTGAAACTATCAACCAAACTCAAAGCCATACTAAGAGTAAGAAGCTCAACCATTTGTTTAAAAATTTACTATGTAATTTTTTCAACAGAAAATCTATCAAAATATTAAATATTTTAAAGTGATAGTAATAATTAACGATGATATTGTCTTTTTATTGATAAGAGTATCTTGTATCCTTCGCATGATGTACATTCATGTTGGGCGTATCAACATCATAACCAATATAAAATGATGTCACTTAATTTCAAAGAAAACAAGTCATCCATCTCTTAACTCTTGAAGAAGCTTTCTTGTAGTTGAAACTAAATTCATAATATTTAAGATATCTTGATTTCAATTACAAAGCTTAACAAAGTAAATTAAAAATTCTTACTACTTTATTCATCAACAATAACAGAAATAAGAATTTAAGGATCTTAAGTCTTTATACGCACCTTTACCTTCCTCATATATATTACTATTCAATCCATTATCAATCAAATTTTCACAAAAAGTAGAAACGAAACCATACAAATCAATCAACCTTATAATATAAGTGAAATGAGAACTCTAACGGGTAGCTGCAGCTTGTTATAAAGTATGAACTTGATTAGTCCATTTACTAGTCTCAAGTTCTCTGAAATAGTCAAATCAATAATTTCATTTTCATGAATAGATTTCTATTCTATATATCTTTTGGAAGAAGAACTAACAAAATTCACATTATAACTTAATTTCTAAAAAAAAAAAAACCAACCACACTTCATGTACCTCTTTTGCCACTGCAATTTAAGCAAGTTGAAGTTGATATGCAATGCAATGTACATAAGAGGCACATGAACAATCTTCAAGAAGTAAAGCTTATAACGCATTCCATTCATCCCCATATTACTAGCACCATCATATAGTTGACCTTTTAAATCTTCAACCAATAAATTGAATCTATTTAAGATATTAGATATATACTTCTTAAGATTTTTGGCTTTTCTACCCTCAATACTTATAACTTCAAAAAAATATTTATATATTAAACCATCACTATTAACATACCTCAAAATGAGTGTCATTTGTTCTTTACTAGATTCATCAATAGTTTTATCAATAAGAATACAAAATTTGGCATTGTCAATGTCATCATAAATATTTAACCTCATTCGATTAGCGAGAATTTTCAATAACTCTTTTTTAATAAATGACGATGTATACTTAGCATTCAATGAAAAATTTTCTAATATAACTTTAGTAATTTTTTTGTTCACTAATGTTTACAATTTTATCAATTTAAGAAAATTTTCGTGGTTAGTAGAATTTATAGATTCATCGTGATTCCTAAAAGCACACCCTTGTAGTGTCAACCATTTAATAGCCTCTGATGAAGTCTTGAGACGTAACCAATTTTGTAAGGTTTTTTTCTAAAGAAATTACATTCATAACTTTATCAATATGTTGGGATGGATTTTTCAAGTGCTTCTAACTCTTCATAGCAAATTTATGATGTAAATAGCATAAACGAATATTTTTTACCACTTACTCTTTTTCAACTCTAAAAACTATCAATTGTATATGTGTGATACTCAGATGGATGATTCTCAAAAAGATAAAATAGAAAACAATATCTTTTATTTTTTTATTGAATATTTAAACCAATTAAATCTTTTAAACCAAGCAGTTTGAAATCATTGAATTTGTTTTTCATCTACTATCGAAGTGTAATCAGCTAATATAAGTTGATATGACCTTATTTCGACATATACCTTTCGAATACTATGACTTTTATCCATAAGATACATCCTTATGAAAAAAACGTAATCCACAATCACGTCCATAACATTGAGCATTATTAACATGTGATGCTTCAATATTCACAAATTTACTTCTTTCATCCAAACATGGGGAACTTTAAAATACTAACATGATTCAAAGATAAAGAACTTGAATCACTTGACAAAATTATCTTTTTTCTTGTCAAGCTACAAGAGAAAGGTCTTTCTCAACTTGGATATGTAGTTGTTTGATATTGTAATCTTAATTATAAAATAATTTAATCAATAATTAAGTTAACAAATCCAACTATCAAGATTATTTATTGGGCTAACTTTCTTCTTAATGCCATAAGTTCATATCTGGTTGATTCTCATATTAATATATTTTATATCAAATAATTTTTTTATTTTTAAAACTATTTCATTCGACTTGTTGATAAGATAATTTTAAAAAAAGATATTTAGATTATTTTTTTAATATAAATAATAATAAACTAATATGAAACAACCAATTGAGAAAAAAATATTATCTCATGTATTTAATTACAAAAATACATAATTGATATCTAAATATTTGTATTACGAGCATAAATACCATATAATCTTTCATCAACATTGCATTATAAATATTATCCATTTTAAGATTTTACACAACACAAATTTTTATTTTTTGAAATTACAACTTCCATTATAAATTAAGGTTCTACGTATTTTTTAATGTTGTGTTTTCAAGATGATATAAATCCATTAGGTTTATTAACATGAACACTTCATACTTAATCAAGATTCCATAACCCGCATTATTCGTTACTTATGCCTTTTATTTTCATAAACTTAAAGCATTTACATATTAAAACAAAAAGAAAAAGCAATAATTTTGTTATTAAAGATTCAATCCCAAAGCTCGAAAGCATTCAAGTACTTTCAATATGGTCATTAAAATAATTTTTTGAGAATTCAACTCCTTATCCCTCTCATTATGAAATTGCCCATTTTAGATTATCTCAAACTGATCCATTTTTGCTTAATATAATGTGACCTTTTTGAATTTATGTATTTATGCCAGTTCAATGATTCTGAGCTCACTGTAAGCCAAACTTTTTTGGCAGGCTATCAGTGACTTGTACTCATCTCAATGATTGCATGACTGAGTGGCTTGAAAACATAAGGAAGCATTGTTTGTGGGTCTCATGTGAAGCATTTACACACCCAACAATCTACCAAATTATTCCTCCAGGTGCTCTTTCTTAAACTTACTTTTCATTTGTATTAGTAACCAAAACCAATAATTATTTTTTTTATTTTTTAATAAATCAATATTCGAATATAAAATTTGAATTATAAAATTTATTTTAATTTATTATTTTTTGACTTTAAAATACATAAGTAAATATATAAAATATTTAAGGATAAATGTTATATGTAACATTATATTCATCTTGTGTTATCAATTAAATTTTTATATTAAAAATTGATAAATTGAATCATTATTTACTAATTAAATTAAATTAATTTTTTAAAAAATCAAAAAATTAGAGAGATTCAAAATAGAGATCTTATGTAACGAATTTTAACTCTAAATTTTTTACAGATGTAAAATAATATTCATGCTACTATCATAAAAAAATTAAAATTTTTTAAATATTAAAAAATATATATTTAAAATTTATACTATTAAAAATTTAAAAAACTCAAAAAAATAATTTTCACATGAAAATTAATAGATCGCAATAAAGTGAAATTTTTATTTTAGTCATTTTTGAAGATATTTCAATAACAAAAATACCTTTAATATTTTATAACAATTTAAATTAAGATTCAATTTACATTAAATAAATAAATAAAATTAGATTTGTTACTTTTTAAACATGATATTTTGATTGATAATATATTAAAGTTTTATATAACTGTTAATACTTAAATTTTTATATCAATTGATATAATAATTTTTTGAACAATATCTCATTTGAAAGTTTTAATAATGTATTACAATGATTTTCAAACTTAATTTATCATATATATATATTGGTTATATATTTTTTTGAAAAAATAATTATAACATAATATTTTAATGAAAATTCGTGATAAAAAATATAATCAAATAAAAAAACAAAAAACTTAATTATAAGATTCCTTTGAATTAAAAAATTAAATTTCTGTCACATAAAAAAAATAAATGCATGCATGTGTGATGCATCAGTTTAATTAGTTGTGCTAAATGATGGCCAAGATGGACCAGAAGATGTAATATACATCCATTCCTATAGCTCATCCATCATAATTACGAACAAAATTAATAATGTCTTCTTGCCTCCAAGAGTATAAATGGAACTCATTACGCATGCCACCGTTAGTTGTACATGGAATTTTCTACTTATTTGGTACTTTTTTAATTTTTATTTTTAAATAAATTACTTAGGTACTTAATTTTCCTTATTATTCAAGGAACTTGATAGTGCCATATAATATTTTTTTGGAAAGTGGTTAGAGAAGTGTAATGATTGATTGAAGAAAGGATAGAATTAGGAATGATATGTGTATTCTTGTTGGTTTTAATAAGGTAGTTGTGGAGGCCATTCCAACATTCCATCTTCACTACAAGTTTTACTATTTTATTTTATTTTCTTTTTCAGGTGCGAATCAGAATGAATGATATAATGTCCTTTATGAGAAAAATATTGTTTTTTTTTTCACTATCAATTTTACCAATAATGATAATATATTTTACCAACATATAATTATTTATTTAACATAAATTTAGTATAACGAACTTTCATATTCAATTTCATAAATAAAGTGTTTTCATTTTTTTATATAATTTAATATTATTATAATAAAGTATTTTCTTAATTTAACTTAACGTATGTATTAGGTGAAACAATTTTTTACATTATTTTTATTAAAATAAAAAAATATTTATTAATTGTTTTAAATGTGATTGATTTGATAGAAATATTTTACAATATTATATATACCAAACATTAAGTCACGTTTTAATTATTAAATTAAAAAATTAATTTATAATAATTAAAAATCAATTAAAGAATCAATTGAGCATAATAAAAAATTAGTATTCCATCACACTTGTTTTAAAAACAGCAAACTTAATTAATGTATTATTATAGATTTTTATTTATAAATTTTTTTGTCATCGTTACAGCAAAAATGGTAATAATAAGTTATTATCTCAAAAGTGTGAAAAAAATAATCATTATTGTTTAATCTCCATTTAATTTGATCATTAAAAATTTATTCTTAATGTATTCTAATAAGTCAATGGAGCACGCAAATTATATTATTTACTATGCTTTGTGGCAAGTCATCTTGCTGATTTGCTATGAGATCACCAAAATATCGACCACAAAGTTTACACTCGTGACACTATAAGATTAGAAATACTATCTCTAATGTGGGTGTGTGTTAAGTGTTTGCTAAAATTAGGAAGAAAAATTAAAAAAACTTAATGTCTGAGTAAATTAGGATTAGGCTTGTTTATATTTTCTGTAACAATGGATTTTGGAGACAGACACCGAGTTTCCTAAGGCCTTAATATACTTGGGATCTTGTAGAAGGAAAGAAGACAGCCCACTGCAGTAAAAATGGACAGACAATACTCATGAACCCAACCCCAGAACTGGGTCCAATTAAGGCCAGGAAACTATCCCTTTCACTGGTTTCTCTATGTGGTTACAGCTGTTTTTTAGGATCGGCAATAAATCGGATCAGGTTCGAGTCAAAATTATGATTTAAGTTGGATTCATAACAAAATCAAACGATTATTTTTATGATAACAAATTGAGTCGAATTAATTTGCTTTAAAAATATATAATTTATGATTTATTTACTAGTTTTATTTATCAAATCATGTTGATGAATTATTTTATTGGGTTCTAGATAAGTTAATTTAATGAATTGCGGATCATATAAAGATGGATACGATAAATTTTATATAAATTAAATTTAACAAATAATTTTATTTATTATTTTTAAATAAAATAATCTAAAATACATATAAAATTTTAACTTAAAAATAAATATTAATAAAAATAATATTAAAAATTACTAAATTAATAACTTCAAATTTTTAAAATACTAAATATATAACATATTTAATATATATTTTTTTTACATATAATATGAAATCAATACATTTAATGAGCATCTAATTATAAGACAAATTTTAAATAATATTAATAGCATTCGAAGGTATATATAATTTTATTAATAAAAATAAATATATTTACGATGAATTAATTTATAAAGAACAAAAAACTAAAAAAAAAAGATATATGTTATTGATTTTTTTATTAATTAATTTATGTATTTATGAAATTTGTTGTTTAATTTTAATAAAACTTAAACGGATTAAATAAGTTTAATCCATTAATTTGTTTAATTAGTCATAATGAGTTGCCTCATCATACAATTCCACTTAAAATTTTAAATTGATGATCTGTCCATTTATAAAATGAATGAGCGTTAACTCGACCTAAAACCTATTGAATGGATCATAAACGAGTTAACTCATGGATCACGTGCTCAATGACGAACCTAATGAATATAAAATCAATTAAAAAAACATCGTACTGTAGTTTGGAATAATCCAATTTATCACATGTTTCACTTTCATTTAAATATTACCATTAAATTAAGCAAAATGAGCTTTTGCTTCCTTTATGTATTTATAAATTCACGTGTTTTTTCATTATTTATCATGTGTTTTGTCCCCACGTGAATCTTACCATTATATAAATCATGCGGAAGGAGCTTTTGCTTTAATTTATTGGATTTAATTGTGTTTTCTTTCCAAATCAAGTATACACCTTACTATAGTTTGGAATTACACTTCATAATTCGACATATTTATAATCCCGTGGTAACTCACTTAGCTATTTATTTATATTTTTCACATTTTTAATATACTATTATACGGATGTGACTTTATAAAATAATGTAATAACATATAATTTAGTTTTAAAATCTTTCATAATATAAAAATCACAAAGCAACATGTTTTTATTAGATGTTATTAATTAGTCAATTTTTTTTTATTAATGGTCAATTATTAGGCTTTTAATTTAATAAAGTTAGACTAATTTCATCTTATAGGTTTGCCTATAATAAGCCTACATAAACATACTAATATATTATCTATCGAGTAATAGTAATATGTACAAAATCTTTGCTTTTTACGAGCTTCAATTTTCAACAATATTTATAATTTTAACATATTTATAAACACATTTAAAAAATATATGAAATATTTTTCAATAAAAATATTTTTAAAACGGATAATATTTATGTGTAATTAACTTGGAGTCACAATAACACACCAGTATTGGTATTCATAATTGAGATTTGAATTTAAAATGCAATAAAAATTTAGAAAATTATAATGATACAAACTTAAACCCATATATCTTGTATTAATTGTTCAAAATTTTATTTTGTCAAATTAAAATTCATAATAAACAAGAATATATAACAGTAGATAAGAATTAGATTTTAAAATAAACTGTTTTTAAAATTTAATTTATATATTTATTTAAACTTGAAATTAAAATAAACTATTATAAATTTACTTGTGCACTTTTAAGTAGATTTTTATATTTTTAATTATAAAGAAGAGATATTATCTATTATAATAACATCTATAATTTTAGGATAAGATAAATAAATATTATTAGAATACAATAGTTGGAGATCCTCTAAGCACACCATCATCTGGCCATTGATGCCTAAACATAAAGCAAACCATTCTAGTAAGTTACACAATCAGCAACTATGTATGAGTGTTTCCGAAAAGTAAGGGCATTCAACCTTTGATGTAAATTTAATACCATTTAGACATTAAAGGAATATTCTTTTTATAGAATATTTAGATATTATCTTTTTTAATCTATTTACATCATGTAATTAATATTTTTAATATTATTTTATTATAATTATCAATAAATAATATTATTATATTAATTATTTATTTAAGAAAATAAAATAATTAATTTAATTCAAATTTTTAATTACAAATATTTATGTCAAAAACATTATCTAATTGATAATTTTTTATATATTTTTTTACATAAAATTTTGAATACCATACAAAATTTTAACGTGAATTAAAATGTCTAATTAATAATACTAATTTAAATAAATTAAATATTAAATATTTGTTTATTTTTGAAACTTCTAATGATACATCTTTAAATATGTAATTTTTTTGTAATAATATAATTTATGTATTTAATTTTTTAAAAACTTAAGTTGGTTAAAAATAAAAAAATAAATAATATAAGAAAAAAAGTATGTTAGTATGTCAGTTACAATACAATAATAAATTTGATATTGCATTATAGCTTCCACTAAAATGATGTAATAATAAATCGAGGTTGCACCGTTCTTTTCAATTTTGGAATCCGATCATTCCAAACTCAAAAACCACATGATATTCATTTAGAATCTGACCAAGAAACAAATTCACCGTTCTTTTTTTTTCTTTGTCCTTTTTTATTTTCATATTCGGGATGAGTGGTTTGAGAATATGATTGTAACACTGAATATATCATATGCTTGATTTTTATTTAAATATTATCATTAAATTAATAAGCAAAATTAACGAGATTTTGCTTTCTTTGATTATATATTTTTTTGAATTTTTATTGTGAGATTTTTATCTATAATTTTTATTAATATTAATGATTTTGTATACACAGGTAATATACATATGAATTTTACTTATGTAATTATTTTAGTATTATTTAAAAATATTATCAAAATAAATAAAATATTTTTTACATATCAAACTAGTGGAAATATGTAAAATATAAAGATCTAAAGAGAATAAAAATAAAAAATATTTTATTTATTTTAATAGCATTTTAAAAATACATTATAATATTTACATAAATAAAAATCATATATATATATCATGTGTACGTAAAATCATTAATATTATAATAAAAATTATAAATAAAAGTTTAATTTTTAAAAATTTAATAAAAATATAAATTTTAAATAGACGTATTTTTTTTATATAAATTTCGATTTAAAATCACAATATACCAAAGGTTAGTCTTCCTCATGTAGTTAGCTTATAAAGATAATATAAAATATTAATATAGTATATTTATTTACACATAACGGTCAACTTATAAAGATAATATAAAATACTAATATAGTAAATTTATGTACACATCACGGAAGACATATAATTAAGAATAATCAAGAATAGAAATGAGCAAGAATTAGATTCAACATAAACTATTTACTTGAGTTTCAAGAATCGATATCAAAATTATTTTGAACTTAATTTGTATGTTTCCTCAAATTTGAGATTAGAATAATTATTTTAAATTTACTTGCATATGTTTTAAGCAGATTTTTGAATTTTTAATTAAAAAAGATATTATTTATTAAAGTAATATCTATAAATTTAAAAGAATATAAATAAATATAATTAAAACAAAAATAATCATTTTTACAATTTTAAATTTTTTATTTTTTTTACTCTGTTCAGAAATTAAAAAAATAAAAATAAAAAAATAAATTTACTAAGTATTGATAATGTGATTGTAAATCTCATGCCGAGACTTAGGTTTGCCAAACTTATTTTTCAGTCCTAAACTGAGACGTGACCTACACAATTACATTCTTATTCACGTAAAAATTAAAAAAGATAAAAATTAGCATAAATTCCTTTCCAATTATATCATCCTAATTAATAAACATGACAGAAATTTAACTGCCTCCAAGTCCAATTATCCATTTACGGTACGAAGTTGACATATGTATATGCTCTTAAATGGATTTATTACGATGCTCCCAAATCAGGTTTCAGGGGAACATATACTTTCAAAAGATGTTCTATATTTATAATAAATTATAAAGTTAGTTTGATACCTCTAATATTTATTTGTCTATCTTTTGTTAATAGTAAAACGTGCTTAATTTGTAATTTTTAAATAGAAAGGGGCTTCTATATATAATTAATTAACTATATTAGATGCAGTATGGCCATTAATTAAGAATCAATTCTTCATTATCTTAAAAGTGACAAATTTAAAAACATTGAATTGAAACTATGAACATAAAGTTGAAAATGAGAATCTTATATTCACATAACACAAACACACACATATATTATGTTTGTAATTGAAAGGTAAAAAATTAAAATCAATTTTTAAATTATTAGATGTTGTAAAATTTAAGATATTTAAATCAATGTAACATAAGTACTGTTAACAAATAACATAGATAGGATCATTTTTGGTCTCTGTTGCTGGCAAACTAAAGTAACTTTAGAATTATTTACTTTGAAGAAGAAGATAGTATAGCTTTAAAAAATTTCACTCATATTGCATGAAGAATCAACGCCACCACTTAGCACCTTACCATGCATTGTTTATGGTGCGTTACATAACCAACTCGCACTTGGACGTCCAAGATTCCTATAAATTTGAAAGAACTCTCGATGGCCCTTCATACGATCTATCAACCATCACATCAACCATAGAAACTTGGTCCTACTCTTCTCTCTCTCTCTCTCTGCAACACAGACTTCCATGGCGAACACGCTCCAAAAGCTTCATGCCATCCTGGTACCCTTTCCTTTTCAAGGGCACGTAAACCCTGCAGTCCATTTAGCCATCAAGCTAGCAACACAAGGCTTCACCATCACCTTCGTCAACACACACTACATCCACCAGCAGACCTCCCAAGCCCAGCACAACGCCGGCGACGACATCTTCGCTGGAGCCCGGGAATCCGGCCTGGACATACGTTACACCACAGTGTCCGACGGGCTTCCCTTAGGGTTCGATCGGTCGCGGAACCATACACAGTACCATGCAGCTTTGGCGCATGTGTTCTCAGCTTATATGGAGGAGCTGGTTGCCGAGATTATTGGTTCTGGGGAAAGTGTTACTTGCTTGATCGCTGATACGTTCTTCGGGTGGCCGTCAAAGCTTGCAAAGAAGTTTGGTTTGCTTTGCATCTCTTTCTGGACAGAAGCTGCTTTGGTCTTCACACTTTACTATCACATTGATCTTCTCAGAATTAATGGCCATTTGCTCTGTCAGGGTAAGTGTTCTCACAATCTTCTCATTCAGAATCAACGTCCTCCGCTCATTCTGAACTCTAATTTTCTTACCAGATCGCCGGGAGGACCCTATAGATTACATACCAGGAGTCAAAGAGATCGGCCCTAAAGACTTGACGTCGTACCTTCAAGAAACAGATCTAGTGGCTCACGAGAAATTTTTTAGGATGTTCGAGGACGCGAAACATGCAGATTTTGTCCTCTGCAACACAGTCCAGGAGTTCGAAGAAGAAACAATATCAGCTCTAAACGCCAAGATCCCCTTCTTTGCTATTGGACCTATTATGCCATTTGGGTCCAACAACGGGACGGTGGCCACGAACCTGTGGTCCGAGTCGGATTGCACCCAGTGGCTCGACACGAAGCCTAATGGGTCAGTGCTGTATGTCTCGTTTGGTAGCTATGTCCATGTAACCAAAAGGGACCTTGTGGTGATAGCCCACGGGCTTGCCCTTAGCAAGGTGAACTTTGTTTGGGTGATACGGCCTCGTATCGTGAAATCTGAAGACGCGGATCCCTTACCCGTTGGATTCAAGGAAGATATCAGTGACCGTGGGATGATCATACCTTGGTGTCACCAGATGACGGTATTGGCCCACCCCGCAATTGGAGGGTTCTTGACTCATTGTGGGTGGAATTCAGTATTGGAAAGCATATGGTCTCAGGTGCCATTGTTGTGTTTTCCTCTGTTAACTGATCAATTCACTAATCGAAAAATGGTGGTCGACGATTGGAAGGTTGGGATTAATTTAAGCAACGGGGACTCCATCACCAAAGAAGAAGTTGCGGAGAATATTAACCGTTTGATGAGTGGAAAATCAGCTGATGCTGTTAGAAAGGCAATCAAAGAGGTTAAGAATACATTGGGCAGTGCTTTGAAATCTGATGGATCATCCAATAAAAATATGGACCAGTTCATAGAGGATCTAAAGGTCAAGGTTTACAAATATGGAAGCGCACCTTGACCCAATAAATTACTAATATTCTCAATAAATAAATAAATAAATAAATTACTAGTTTGTGCTTTTAGATCCGGTGGATCATCCAATAAAATTATGGGGCCGTCTAAAAGTTGAGGTTTGAATAAATGTAAGGGCACTGGACCCAATAATTCCTAAGTTTGTATTAAATGAATGATGAGTGAATGTTTTCTCTTTTCATTGATACTTTAACATTTACATGTAAGTGTCTGTGCAAACAAAATAAAGAGAATTAAATTTAAGCTACAATTGTTATCTATAAGATGGATGAAAAAAAACTTTGTTATTCTGAGTTACATTAATTTTTTAGATAAAATTATATATAATAATTTAATAAAATTAATAAGTATGAGTTTTTAAATATGATTTTTTATTTTTTACATTATTATTATAAATTATAAAAATGTCAATTAAATTTTATATAAAAACTTATTCTTATAAAAATTATAATCTTATCTACAGGATTACCACATTAAATTTAAACTTTCAAAATAGCTTGCCATATATGCAAGTATGATTTTTAACTTTTAAAATAATCTAAGGCAAATTTCTCTTCTTTTTGTGCAGTTTTTTCTTGTCATTTTTTAAAAATAATTTAAATATTTTATAATTAAAAAATAAAAAATTGCGTTCAAATTTTCAAAGACATTAAGCTGATAATTTTGTGATCAACTGGGCTAATATATAAAATTTAGAAGTTCATTAATATTTTGTTTATTAATTCATATATCTTTTAAAAAATTAAAATATTTTATAGAAAATTTTCTATTTAAATGATTAAAATTGAGATAATTATTATTTTATTTATTTGAAATAAAACAATATTTCTGAAAATTTCTTTTTGATATTATTTTTACCAATGAAAAGTATTTAAAGCCCAAAAGGCTTTAGTGGGTTATCTCCTTTATTGTTGACTTGACTATCTAATCATAAGCCTTTTGACTCCCTTTTTTATAATTTTTTTTTAAAAATTTTATAGATCTTCTAAGTTTAGACTTTTTAGAGTGAATCTTTTAACATGAATCAAGATTAACTAACTAAAGTATATAAATTAATTTTTTAATTAATAAAACATATAAGATAAATATAATAAATTTAAACAAAAACACATAAATACGTATGTGTGTTTTGTGTATACAATATTGTAAAATCTGTAAAGCCTTGACCATTGAAACCTCTAATATCTTTTTACGAAAATACCTTTAATTATTAAGTTCTCTCGTTAGTGAGGAAAGAAAGATTGGAAACAATAGTGTTTCTCATTGGAAGAAGAAGCTTTAGTGGCAGACAAATCCCATAACCCTTTTGTAATCTTCATACCATACCCATTACAAGGCCACGTAAACTAACAATCCACTTAAACTACTAACTGGGCATCATAAAGCTTTACCATCATCTTTATCAACACCCACTACGTTCACTATTAAACCTGTAAGGCCTGGCTCAATGTTAAACTTGACATCTTCATTGGAGTGTGTGAATCAAGCCTCAACATTTAATACACCATTATAACAGGTTCAGTTGAGTTCGATTGGTCTTTGAGCCACACACATGATATGGCAACTTTATTGGATGTTTTCTTAACTCATGTGGAGTAGGCAATGGCCTTACTTATTGAGTGAAGAGAGTGATGTGGCCAAATATAGTTGAGGATCTTTAGTTGATTGGTGGTTAACTTAGCTCAAAGTAAATGGTGGCTCGAGTTGACTCCTCAGTAAGATTACAAACTAACTCGCTCGAGTAAAGACGATTGAGTAAGATCCAAAGAGAAGCCCAATATATGTAAATTCAACTTTTGAAAAAAGATCATTCTCAAAAGGACTTGTAAATCTGACAAGATCAATGTGTTCGAAGAAGCGTCAGTGCCAAAGAATTAGTAGAAGATCTCCACACCATAGAGGATTCCATACTAGACAAAGGAGATGGAGTAAGTGACCTTGCTGTATGAGACATGTAACTTTTCAAAGGACATCATGAGGTTAACATTCTAACGTGGTAGAATTATCAAGGTATCTTCATCCACGTTGTAAAAGGAGAATAGTGGTAAGTTCCTCTCACGTATGCATTTACTTAACTTTACTCTTTCTAAATCATTTATCTAATTTTAGCATTAAAAGATGCCCTGTTCCTTAAGGACATTCCATGATCATTGCTTTCTTGCAAATTCCCATCAAATCAATCACTTTACAAGTGGATTCTTCTCTATGAATCACCACCACAACTTAGTTATTTTTTTACACATCATTTGGTGCTGTTCATGGGAATTTGCAATGAAAAAACATGACCCTCAGAAAAAAAAACCTCGTTTCTTCTAACTTATTACTTGACAACCTCGAGGTCATCCCTACCCCAAATGTCCCTTGAAGTGCTCAAGTAGCCTAACCAACCTTTGCCATTAATAGGGCATGACTCTCAGCGGTGTCATCATTACTCCCATTGATCACCACTTTATTAAGATCTCCACCTCTAATCACCTTGGCTAACACAATGTTTCATCAACTAGTTCTACTGGATATCATTCCACTGACTCCACAAGTCTTTGTCCTACCTACATATGTTTGCCTTTAAGAAGACGAGTTGGTAGCCTTAAGTTAGTAGAAAGATCAGTTAACCAATATTTTTTATGCTTTTTGGCATCATCCAAGATCCCAAGGAGCTTAGAATTACCCTCAATCTTTAGTACTCCAACCTTCAGTCCTTGAGATGTGCGAGACTATTGATGAGATCGAGAAAAATAATTAAAATTTTAAAGAATGAAAGGAGAGAAAAAGGACACATTACTATTGTAGTTTGTTAAAGAAAAAAAATTGATGGATGCATGCTCATTCATCTCCCATGACTAAACTGATAAGATAAAAGTGATAAAGAGGTAATAAAAGTACCTAATGGCGACTCAGCTTAATAGGCTGGACCCAAAAGTGCTAGAGTATGAGCAGGCCACGAGGTACTAACTTCCATTACAAATCCTTGCACTCCATCCTACGTAAAATCATGGCCATACAAATAGAAACCTTGAACAACCAAGCGGACCCCAGAAAGTGGTAAAGTGCAAAGTCTTTCCAATCACCGTAATGAAGGTAACTAAGGTTTGGTACACATCTTTGAAGTAGAAGACCATCAATTTCTTTGAGATATTTGACAAAATATTTCTAAAAGGTTCTCTAGTATGCTAAAGAAGTAAAAAGATAATAAGTAGAACGACACTAAGAGGAGTGGATAAGCTACTGTCTTAGGTCAAAAAGTATATCCATGAGGAACTAAGAGGCAGCTACTAAGCTTGATCGTATCTATGAACAGTAAAAGAGGAGTCAAAGAAGATCCGAAGTATAAGTCAAATGGAGGAGAAGGAAGAGCCAGAAAGAAAGGAGAAAACTAAGATAATAACTAGAGAGCAAAAGCTTTGCAGAGAAGTGTAGTTTTGAGATTGATAAATGAAAATTGAGGTATTTCATGAGCTTACACTTTTACATTTCAAGAAATTTATCTACTTTGAATTTGTTGAAAATACTAAAAGGTTGAGGTAAGGCCTCATGTGCTCAAGAGCATGGAGTTTTCTCCAACAAGTAGCAGTAAGAAAGTCCGACTATGTGATATAAAGACTAGGATCTCAAGTGTTTAAGGACCCTAAATTTTACTAATAATAAAAGTGTAATGAAAAATCTTGCCAAAGAGGCACGAGACTTCAAAGTCCATGGACATTAAGAAACGTGTAAGAAAACTATGAAAAATCCTCTTAAAAGAGAATAAGATCTCAAGGTCTATAAATCCTAAATACCCACTAAGAAGAAAAGTAAAAAGCAAGCCTTAAAGCTCAAAAAGGTGTGAAAGGTTAATAGCCACTGTAAAGCAAGAAGGATGTACGAGTTAGCAACTTAGATGCGTCATCCTAAACAACCGATTCAGATCCTTTGGATTGATTTACATTGCAATCAGGCCAAGCAAAATTTCACCTCATCCTTCAAATCGGGTAAAATTTCACTTGAGTTTCCAATTAGGACAAATTTCATCTCGTTTATAGATTTGGAAAAATTTCAACCAATTTTTTAAATGAGACAAATTCATGCCAACTAGCACATCACTAGATCTTATAATGTCAGCCCAAGGAGATTGAGCTCACTAGCGTCATTAAACTTACCATGTCAATCAATTAGCTAGTCCACTTATAACTAGACACACCCAATTACTTAGGTATGACTCATCCTTTGGCTCTACACATCTATAGATCAACTTATTATGAGTGGTTACACAAAGGCACCAATGTACTACAAAAGAGGAATCACCATCCTACGCACCCTAACAATATTGCCTATAGAAGGCCTTCAGTAGTGGCAGAACTTAATGGGGGCTACCCTGAGATATAGCCCCAAATAGTTTCCCTTAAATATATGTGTGTGTATGTATATGTGTAAACCTTAAAAACATTATAACTTTTTCCATAACTTCATTTTTTTTGGTTTATTATTATTTTCAACTTTTTAAGTAATGAAATGTCTTGTTATGATTCTTTTTTCTTCTTTTAATTAAGTAAAGATATCATAATAAAAGAATTCAACAATTCATCACCTTTTTATGATTTTTTTTTCTAAGTTTAACTCATGTGTTAAATTTATATTTAACTGATTAAATCTATATTACATTTGGCATCTTGCATAATTTTCTTTTATTAATTTTCACTCTTCATTGCTATTTCTCTTTTATACTTGTAAAAATTAATAGATGTGTCTATATAAACACAGAAACAAAGCAAACACCACTATTTACAAATAAATGAACAAGATATCTGGATTCTCCTTTCTTAACTTTATGGGGTAATACTTAACCATTTTATGGAGTAATATTACTCGTAATACTTATCAAAATTATGAGTTTGAAGTACAATAGAATGAAGAATGTAAAAGTGCTCAAAAGTTTTGGTGGATACTAAATGATAAAGAAGTCAAAAAAGTTTTAAGTTGAAAATTAGAATTTGTGAAACTATGCTATCTTGACAAGCCTACATTATCAAAATTAATGATGTGGCCAACTAGCTTGCCAGCTGAATGGTCATTAATCTAACTGCGAGTCCTCTATTCGTTCACGCATGATAAGCTTGACAGCTAAGCTAACTAACATGTATCCAAGCCACAGCAGCATTTCACTGCTTGTCTGTCGTTTGGGTTGGCTGTTTATTTGTCGTTTTGGTTGGAACATCTTCGACATTACTTAGTTTTAAAATTACTTTGAATTAGAAAATTGAATTTCTCTGAATAAAGATGATATGAAGACGTGCATGCATGATGGATTATGTATTATATATTGGGCTGCTATGATTAACGTGTTCTTGCCTCAGAGAGTGTAAACCCCACTCCTTACACATGCGAATGACTAGTTTCATTGTGGATTTTTTCTTTACTTGTTTGGTGCTGAAGTTTCCTTGCTACTCAAGGAAATTAATACTGAGATACTGCCATAACATTCTTTTAATTCGATTGATAAGTGCGACATTGATTTGAAAAAAAGAATAATATTAAGAATGACACGTGAATTCTTGTTTGTGCAGAGTTGTTGGGGCAATTTCAACTTTCCATTTTTACTTAATTTTTTTTATAAGAAAACTATGAGGTTTTTTTTTTTTTATAAAAGAAATGAAGTGAATTTAGTGGGTGCTGCGTACATAGATTCAATTAATGCACACTGATCTTGAATTACGCTCAAGTCCAGGATTGGTGATTAAAAATAGTTATTTTATTATTTTTGTACGTGAGGTGTGCTTCCGCTCATGTCAGTTCACGGGAGTGTCAGAATGAGTCAGCTCCCACATCTGGGAAGAGTGAGACTGAGAGTGTCTGAGTCAGCTTCACTTCTTACAAGACAAAACAAGACACTAAAAGACAATATCCTAAAGTTTAATCTAAAAAAGTTGTCTTTTGAACAGAGGCTCTTTCGACTTCCCCTCCCTCCATTGGGTGTCTCATTTTTTAAAGCCGAGGAAAAAGGAGGCACCCTGCTGAAATTCACCCACTTTCCCTTCATCATCTCATTTTTGGAAGAAGATCCTCTGCATCTGAGTTGGCGTTCATCTTTTGGTGTACATTCAACAGTCCAGCGCCTACTCTTAAGAATTTCCTGGCACTTACAGCTGTCTCCCTAGCTGCTGCCATCAATACAACAGTTCAGCGCCTACTCTTATATGAAGGTGAAACTGATAAAACTCTCTGAATCTTGATCAGTGATTGAAACAAGATTTAAGGACGAGAAAAAATGCCACGGAAGGAGGAACATGAAGCGGCTTTTTCTAGTACCCAAGAAGTTTCGCGAGCTGATTTCCCTCCCAACTTTGTCTTCGGCGTCGCCACTTCTGCCTACCAGGTGCTCCTTTGTTTGTATCTGTGCTTCACTTAGTCATGCCAAGATGTTATCTTTATGTATATGGTCAATGTATGCATGTGTGTGTTTGTGTTTATGCAGATTTCATGCAAACTCTGATCTGGCTATTTGTTGTCTTCCTCTCTATTGACATGTAGATTTGCATGCAATGTGCATTTTGCTTTTAAACTCGAGTAGGTAACATCTACAAATGTGATCATGTGCATAATAGCATCCAATTCTTACGATTTCTAATATGGGCATTTGCTAATTTTCTCTCTTGAAAAACATTTGTTTTAAGTTTTCAGGGAAATTTAGGTACTCTGCATGAGCATTTATCTTTAATCTACTCAGGAAAATATTTGGTGTATGATGAAAATTAAACTAAACCAATTTTTTGAAAATAATTTCATGGTCTTAAATGGAGCCACTAGTATAGAGGCAGACAGTGGTGCACACCTGGTATTAGATCATTCTTGCATGATATGCAGTAAAGATGATCTCATTTTCAATTTCGGTGGTAGCTCCTATCCCCTGTGCGCTACCAAAATGTAGTGTTTTGAACACTGATGTGCACAATCTTTGAGGAATGCTCTTCTGATAATATTGATGTGGCTCTTTTTCTATGTTTTACTTTCAAAGTTGTCTCAAGGTAAAATCAAGGAGCCCTGATGAGACACTATGGTTCTCTTTAATATATGGTAGAGAAGTTAAATTTAGAACGTTAGCCTTAAAGCTTGCTCGGCAATCAGTTCACTTAATTGACGTAATTTCATGTAGAGAGACTATATTGGTTTTTCGATTCAAATAGATGATAATGATGTCACTGACTTGCTTTCTATTTGTTATCAAAACATTATATAGCAAACATGGTGGCATTGATACTTCTGCAGTTAGCTAAATTATGCCTATAAATTGTGGAAGAGTCGATCATCCAGTTCATTAAGCTTTTTGATGCCTTTTTTTAGATTGAAGGTGCCTGCAAGGAGGGTAATAGGGGTGCCAGTATATGGGATTCTTTTTCACATACTGAGGGTATGTGACTTCTTCTTTCTCTTATAGTTAGATATGATCCCACACGTAATTATGATAATTAAAATTTGTTTTTCTTCTTCTTCTTTTAACTTTCAGGGAAAATCAAGGATGGGAGCAATGGTGATGTTGCCGTGGATCATTATCATCGGTACAAGGCTAGTATTTTTCATATTAGCAATTCTCCTTTTCTTCTATTTATTTTCTTAGTAACTGGGGCGTATCCTTCTAAAAGATACTGAAGGTTGTTTTGAGGATCTTGGACCATCTTCTTTTATAACGTCTCTTCCCCCCTTTCTTGGTAGTCTTGTCACAAGGGCAGAGGGGAAGAGAAGTTTGTGGCTAAGAAAAGAAGGTTGTTTGGAATTTGACTTTATCATTAAGTTGATTCATTGGATGAGCGTCTAGATCCAGTTAAAGTTGGTTTTATCACAATATAATTCCCTCAAGAACTTCTTTTTTGAAATTCGGGAACATATCTAATTTGAACATATATGTACCCAGGTGAGAGTCCTAAAAGGGTTTAGGTTGGTAGTGCACTCCAGATCTTCATCCCAATTGTCAAAGGCTGTCTCTGTATCTCTTCCCATACTTGCTGGAGATGTTCCCCCTCCCTGCACCCAATCCTTATTCCAAATATGGCCACCACATAGTATGGAGATAGGTTTCTCAACCAGACATCAAAAGAAATCAATTAGTTCTTACCAGTATCTTTGAGATCCATTAGTTAGAACATTATCGTTATCTTATAGGTTCACCTTTTCAATACCAATTGGAGTTTCTGCTATACCCACCTTGTTGGGTGTAAAAGTCTTGCCAAACCATTTCTAACAAGTTAAAGTGTGGTGGGTACAAATCAAGACCTGGTAAAATTGTCATCCTTGTTAGATTTATTACTCATGTAATTGCTAATATCTGTTTCTGTCTTCATTTTTCTTTCTTCTTTTTTTTTTCTCTGTTAGATTTTAGTTTTCTCAAGCCAATACTAATGCACAGGAAGATGTGGACCTCGTAGCCAAGTTGGGATTTGATGCTTACAGATTTTCTATATCCTGGCCTCGGATCTATCCTGGTATGTCCAAGAGTTAAAGGCTTCGACATTATGTTTGTACTGTTGGCTGGTGACCGAAAAAGTTCTTCATTATTCTAATATCATTTCCATTCAAATAAACCTTTCGGTTTGTGTAACCCTTTCCCTCCCCTCATATGTACCCTCTTTTCCAGCTTGTACAGATTTGGGTTACATTTAAACTAAAAGTTGATCAATGTCATGAGCTCACTAATTTTTATTTGTGGTAAAAAGTTCAGAAGATTGATGTAGCATGAAGATTTAATTGGTATCTTATAAATCAAGTTCTTAAGGATGAATAGATTAATGTGAATTTAGTAAACCTTACATGTCTTACCAGCATTTCATATCACAGTTTGATTACCAATTTCCTAAGGCAGTCAAATCTTACTGGACAAGCATTTTAGATAATGACTCAAGTCTCTTATTTATTTTTTTTGTGATCATAGATGGTTTTGGAACCCAAGTTAATGAGGAAGGGATTGCTTACTACAACAATGTCATTAATGCTCTTCTTGAAAAGGGTATGCCACAATTGTGATTGACTTTCTTCTTGTTGCAGCAGTGATACAAAATGTAAGAACTTTCCTGTTGCAGGCATTGAGCCTTATGTAACTTTGTACCACTGGGATCTCCCTTTGCAGCTCCATGAATCAATTGGTGGGTGGTTGAATAAGCAAATTGTGTAAGTACTCTGTCATCATTGAAACTTTTGTTATGTATATTTTTTGTTTTAACATGTTCAATTATTTGCTTTTAGGAGTCAAAGAGATCCTTTGGTTTGATATATTACACTTGTATACTTGCATTCATCCTCCTGGGGATTGTTTTAGGCTGCAATTTGTCTACTAAATATGTGTTCTTTGTGCTGCAAGAAACTGAGTATGAGGTTTTGACAAACAACTACTCTTGGTTACGCTTGTTTCGAAGGAAGACATTGTTTATGGAAATCTACTTGGGAATTCATAAACAAGAAATCATAGTATTATGACAACCCTAAGGAAATTTATTTTACCATTTCGATCTCACTGTTCTGTGAAATGAAACTGTAAATTTTGTGGTGGCCTTATTTTTGCATTTTTCTTCAGAATTGGGGTTATTCATGAAATTATGTGTCTACCTTTTCCTTTTACCTTCTTTTTCCCTTTTTCCTCTATTAATTATTTGTTAGATAAAATTGTGTGCATTCTTCATCTTATGCCCTACGAGCATAAAATAGAAAACATGAAATTTCAAATCTTTATATCTTCCAATGAATTTGACTTCCTGTTCTTAATGTAAAGAACATGTTATATATAATATGTGCATCCACCTTCTCTCTGGACCTCAGTTACTTCTGTAAATGCATCTCTTGCTAAATCCATTTCACTGATGTAGCTTCTATGTCTGACAAATCTCCAGAGAATACTTTGCAATCTATGCCGATACTTGCTTTGCAAGTTTTGGTGACAGGGTAAAGAACTGGATTACAATTAATGAGCCTCTTCAAACTGCAGTGCATGGTTATGATACTGGGGTTTTTGCTCCTGGAAAACGTGAAAATTCATCAACTGATGACCCATATCTGGTGGCACACCACCAGATATTGGCCCATGCTGCAGCTGTATCCATATACAGAACCAAGTACCAGGTATAATCTCTGATGTTTTATGCTATCATTTATGTACTGAGCCAAATCTGGTGTTGCTGTATATTTCCATTTAGAAGCAGATGTTGGTGTTCATATGGCTGTCCAGATAAATTCTGTAAATTTTGTTCCTGTTACTCTTATATTTGTGTGATCATCAAATAAATTTTCATATGTGATTACTGGAATACAAAAAGGTTCTATTCAATAATCAGGACGATAAAGTTTCTTCTCACTGCTGCTGTTCCTATCCTTGTTCCAGGATAAGCAAGGAGGACAAGTAGGCTTTGTGCTAGATTGTGAATGGGCAGAGTCTAACTCAGACAAAATTGAAGATGAGATTGCTGCAGCCAGGCGCCTGGATTTTTACATTGGATGGTAATTTACCTAAAACTGCAAACAATATTATGGTATTTTCATTTGTGCACCATATGTATTTGAAGTTTTTATCCTTTTGAATACCTTACTTCTTTTCAAGTATCAGTTATCTTTTCTCTTTCTTGAGCAGGTTCTTGCATCCACTTCATTATGGAGACTATCCTGAAGTTATGCGTGAGAGACTTGGAGATCGGCTTCCTAAGTTCTCAGAGGAAGACAAGAAATTGCTTAAGAACGCATTGGACTTCATTGGAATGAACCATTACACATCAAGGTTTATTGCTCACCTCGCAAATCCTGCAGAAGGAGGTGATTTCTATAAAGCACAAGAGATAGAGAAAATTGGTAATATTAAAAACCCGCCGAAACTTATTTCCCTTTTCCTTTTCTATGTTATGAGTTCCTTTTAACTGAATTTCTTGCCTATCATCAGCTCATTGGGAAGATGGTGAGGAAATTGGTGAGCAAGTATGAACGTACTCTTCCTTCCTGATTCTGTCCCTCTCTCTCTCTCTCACACACACACACACACACACACACATTTCACACATGCATACATGCATGCATGACTGCACAAACAAACACATATTTAGACACTTGCAGCAACAATCTAGCATTACATGCATGTATGTGTACGGAAGCACATGTTCTACTTGCTGTGCACACAGATTATTACCAGTCCACTGAAAGATTTATATGCATGGCAGGGGGCTTCAGGCTTCATCTACATTGTTCCTTGGGGCATCCGGAAAGCTCTCAATTACATAGCACAAAAATACAAGAACACCCCAATATATGTTACTGAGAACGGTATTCATATATTAACTACTCTTTAGTTTCAATTCGCTTTCTGATCTACCTTTGTATACACAGTAGTTCTTGCTGGTTTGATATTGAAAAAAATTCACCTTTTCTGTGATGGAAGACTTGATGATAGTTTTAATCAGCTGGTCATGTTGCCTCTAGTGAAAGCTTAGTCGTTTCCGCTTCTGTCTTCTGCTTCCTCTGTACTATACCTTTTCTTCCTCTTGGCAGGTATAGATGATGAAGAGAATGAGACATCCCCGCTTGAAGAGATGTTGGATGATAAATTGCGAGTTTCTTATTATAAGGGATACCTTGCAGCAGTTGCTCAGGCAATCAAGTGAGTCAACTAGCTTTCTTGCTTCTTTTCTAACAAATCATTGATTCTCGGTGGCATGCTAAGCTGTGTATTGTTTACAGGGATGGAGCGGATGTGAGGGGATACTTCGCATGGTCTTTGTTGGACAACTTTGAATGGCAACAAGGTTACACCAAGCGGTTCGGTATGGTATATGTGGACCACAAAAATGGCCTCACTCGCCACCCTAAGTCTTCAGCTTATTGGTTCTTGCAGTTTCTGAAGGGCCATGAAGGGAATGAGGGTAAGGAAGAGTAAACAGCTTCTGTTGCTTTGATAATCAATAAAAGGCAAACATTATAGCTTTGTGTTTGTCTATCATTTTTATGTTTGTTAATCAGAATTCATGGTTTGTCTAGAAACTTTTTGAAATTTAATTGAATCACCTGGTGATGTTTTGGTTGATTAATTCAATGAATGACAACTCAGGGGGAGAATTTTCTCCTCTATGGGACTGTCAAAGAAATATGGTCTACATGCAGTGAGGGAAATATATTCAAGTTCTGAAAACACTCTGACCGTTTGCAGCAACTCCACATGTTTGAAATTCACACCCGGAAGTGCCTTGAAGATATTTGTGCTGCACCTAATTTGGATTGTAATTTACTCGTGATCTTCATTGTGAAGCTAAATTTTTCTCAGACTTGTGTAAATTTCAAGAACTAGCTTTAGGGATGATGATTGGCAGTGTTGAGATGATCTCTGGACTCTCAACGATGGAGCCATGTTTCATAGTGATCCTTGTAATGACACCCATCAAAAAATGGACTTGTCAAAAAAAAAAAAAACAACCTAAACTTAAGAGTCATCTACTACCCCACCTCAAACTCCATTCCATAATCAGTCTGAATCAGCACAAACTGTAAATGATGAGTTTTGTGTGGTATGCTAGGAGAAAAAGACCTGAGAGAACAATACAACAACCAATTCATCTCACATATGATCAATAATCTCAACTGAGTCCAAGTCATATTCAAATTTAGGGGAACTATAATCTTGAAATGCTAATGCTGTTAGTAGATGATTCAAACATTCTGATTGCTTCAGAAAAGAAAAGGGTGTTGGAACTTGCATAGATGGTTATATCTACAAAATATAATAATTCACCTTAAAATTGAGTGTTACTTTCATTTTGTAAACGTAGCAAAAAAAAAAATACTATAAAAAAGAATAACTTATTTTTTCTTCATATATTTTTATAGTTTTTTTCCTATAATAAAACCTAGGGCGGTAGAAATCTTTCTTTTATATAATAAAATTAGTTACTAGCAGCACATATGTGAAAAATCTCAAAATATTTTTTTATATAAATTAGTCTCCACACATAATTAACAATTTTTCCGTTGGAGACTATTCAATTATTTCTTCAATTTGCAATGGTTATGCCCCTTAATTAACAAAAGAGAAATCGCATTAAAGTTGTACAATTTTAATGTCTCAATTTTCATAGTTTTAGTCAACATATTAGTTGGATTCAAATTTTTTTGTATATTTTCAAGTGATAATATATAATTTTTTAAAGTAAATTTTATGAAATAATATATAATTTATATATACTTTGTCCTAGTATGATATATAGAAATTTTTTGCAAAATAAATAACACTTGACATAACGTGACACATTTTCCAAATTTGTGTCCCCATTCATCAAGAAAAGAAAATAACCATATTATCGCCTTGCTTGCTCTTCTAAATGCATCATATTATGTCTTTATGGTAGAAAGTACAACTATTTTTTGTATCTTAGATATCTAACTAATCATAAAAATATTTAATGTGTAGAAATAACTAATAGTACATTTCTAATATCTAAATCGTTAGCCATATTAATGTCAATATAACCATGTAAACTTAAGTCTATTTTTTTGAAATACAAAGATAAACCAATAGTACCTTTCAAATACTTGAAAATCCATTTAACTCATTCTCGGTATTGTTTTTCTGGATTACTCATGTACCTACTAACAACTCCTAGTACATATATTATGTTTGTTCTTATATACACTGTGACATACATTAAACTCTCAATAGTAAAAGCATAATGTACCTTGTCCATCTATGGAATCTTATCAACAATTGAATGGTTTTTGGATAGTCTGAAGTGACTAGCCCAAATGTGTTTATTAATTTGATACCATTCATTTCAAATTTAGTAAGCACCTTCTTGATGTATTTTTCTTGAGAATGATTGAGAATTCCCTTTTTTTTGGTAATTTTCATTCCAAGGATTTATTTAGTAGAACCAAAATCCTTAATAGCAAGTTTTCTTGAAAGCTTACTCTAATTTCTCTATCTCATACAAATTAACTCCAACAATCAACATATCATCAGCATATAATAACAATATAATATAAGAGTTATCATACCTCTTGACAAAATAATAATGATCTACTTGGCACATTATGAAATCATTATGACCCATAAAATTATCAAAATTCTTGTACCATTGTGTAAGAGCTTGTTTTAGCCAATATAAACTTTTTACAAGTTTGCAATTTATTTTCTCTTTACCTTTAACTTCAAATCCTTGTAACTAAATGTACGTAAATCTCATTCTCTAAATTACCATGAAGAAAGATTGCTTCACATCCATATGCTGCAGATACTAATATACTTTAGCCACTAATCCAAACACTATTATGATTGTAGTCAACTTGATCACTGGGGAGAAAATCTCTAAGTAGTTAATTTTTTTCTTTTATTAAGAGCCTTCAATTACTAACTTTACTTTTTATCGCTTACTACATCATGTTTTTCTTCTATTTAGTAAATCCAACTATTTTACAAGGTCTTCTTTTCTTATGATCGTTTTGCTAACTCTCATGTTGATTACTTATTAGAAAATTCATCTTATCTTTTATGGTTATCTCTTATTTGATTGATTCATCAATATGCAAAACTTTATTAAAACTTTTTGATTCACCTCTATCAATCAACAAAATATAGTTCAAAAATGGTAAAAATCTTTATGGTGATCTTGCAATGTTAAAAGATCTTCTTACTTCTACATAAGAGTAGTTGGATTCACTTCTAGAGTTACACTCTCTTGATATTTTTAATAATATCATCTTCAACCTTTTGAGCATTTTTTCATAATTGGTTTATTGAAATATCTCTCAAGTGAATTGCTTCAAGATTTTTTATCTCAAAATTGTTATTAATTTTTTTTTAAAAACTATCATTGTGCAAGACTTGCTCATTAAGGATTACATCTTTACTTCTAATGATTTTCTTGTTTTGGTTATCCTAGAGACAATAACCAAACTCATTATCATCATAGCCAATAATAAAATACTTTTTAGATTTAAAATCAAGTTTACTTGTAGCAATAGCATAAATATAAACATTAGATAGACAATCAAATATTTACCAACTAATAGCTACGGTACTATCGCGATGGATCAAGATAGTTGGTATCGATTTTTTTTATAACGAGATCTTAGCTAGTAGACTTTTTAACCAGCTTACTTCCTTACTAGCAATAGCTAGCGTTATCATCTCAAACTCCATTGTAGATTAAGCAAGAATAGTCTATTTCTTAGACTTTCATGAAATAGCTCCACTGATAGCACTAGTCGCATTGGAATCTTCTAAAAGATAGTTCCAATCAACATCGTTGTATCTTTATAGGGTAGCAAAAAACTTTTGGTAATGTGATCCTAGGTTCATAATTCTCTTGAAGTACCTCATGACTCTTTTAATAGCATGCTAATGCTCGATACTAGGTCTACTGGTAAACTTACATAGTAATCCTATAGTATAAGCTATATCAGGATTAGTGCAATTAGTAATATAACGTAAGTTACCAATGATGCTTGCACACTCAGTTTGTCTAATACCATCTTTAGTGTTTTTGTGTAATTTTACCCTAAGATCACAAGGAGTACATGTAAGTTTGTTATCAAAGTAATTATATTTTTTTCAGATCTTCTCAATGAAATGAGATTGATTTAAAAAACCATGTGAGATGATGACATTATCAAATTTTTCATTCCATTACTTAGATGCTTGTTTCAAACCATAAAGTGATTTACCTAACTTTTAAACTTTATTTTTTTTGATTAGGTACTATAAAGCCTTCACATTGGTTCATATAGATCTCTTATTCTAATTTACCATGTAGGAAGATGGTTTTAACATCTATTTGATATATTACTAAATCATGTGTTGTGGCTAAGGTAATTGGCACACGTATGGATATTATTCTAGAAATAAATGAAAATATGTTAAAAAAATTTATATTTTCTTTTTATCTATACTATTTGGCTACAAGACGAGCTTTTTACTTTTCAACAATACCATCAAGTTTCAACTTCTTGAAAACTTTGGAAGTCTTTTTCTAAAGTGTATGCATAAAAGTCAGTTTCATAATCTTTAGAAGTTTTATTTTGTTTATTCCATCTAAGTTCATTATCTTTCTCAATTGGTTCATTTACTCTAATACTAGGCAAATTACTACAAGTTGAGCTCTAGTATTCCTGGAAAACCTATGTTCATAAAAATTTACAATATTTGATTCAATAGGAATATATTCTTTTAAGTTAAACAAACTATATATTTTATTATTTACCTCAGATCCTATAAACACATATTCATATGCTTTACTAGCAAGTTTATTTATTTTGAAATCAAAAATTCAAACATATACCAAGCAACTTTAAGTTCTTAAAAAAACAAATTAAGTTACTTGTTCTTTAAGATTTTATAAGAAGATAAAATTTTTCTCCATCAATGAGAAGCTGCACCTTCAATAAAATGATAACTATTAATTAATAAGAATTTTATGTTTCTTTTCAACTTTATTAGAAATCAAAATCATATTCAATATCTCTATTACTATGTAATATCCTCATCTTTTTATTATAGATCGATCAAATTACGATGGCGATGACTAACTGTGATAAACCCACGTAAATTTGTCTTCTCATTTTTCCATAAAAGTGAAACAGCTTTTGAAACTCAAACTCATCTTAAATTTTATACCTTATATATTATTCAAAAGGTAAAATTCATTAAAAAAATTGTTAAGGCTGCTCTCAAAAGTATTTTTATTTTTTAAACATTTTTAATAATAAAATCATGAATTTGTATTTTAAAATGAAGTGAGTTTAGTGCGCGCTGCGGAGGCAGATGCGGCTGCCTGTACAGTGTAAACTGACCGTAAATTACGCTCAAGTCCAAAATTAGTGATTAAAAATAGTTATTTTATTCTTTTTGTATATATTAAAATGTGCTCCAATTCATGTCCGTTCACGGGGTGTCATAATGAGTAAGCTGCTACATCTAGGAAGACTGAGACCGAGAGTATCACTTGAGTCGGCTTCACTTCTTCGAAGACAAAACAAGTCAATAAAAGACAACATCCTGAAGTTTTAATCTAAAAAAGTTGTCTTCTGCACAAAAGCTCTCTCAACTTTTCCTCTCTCCATTGGGTATCTCTTTTTTTTATAGCAGAGGAAAACGAAGATACGCTGCTGATCCTCATTTTCCTGGGCCTTACAGTTGGCTCCCTAACAGCTACCATGAATACAGAAGTTCAGCGCCTACCCTTATATCAAGGAGAAACTGATAGAACTCTCTGAATCCCATCATCGCTCACCCTGGCTTAATCTTGATTAGTGGTTGAAACAAGACCCAGGAACGAGAAACAATGCCACTGAAGGAAGAATATGGAGCGGATCTTTCTAGTACCCAAGAAGTTTCTCGAGCTGATTTCCCTCCCAACTTTGTCTTCGGCGTCGCCACTTCTGCCTACCAGGTGCTTCTCTGTTTGTATCTGTGCATTACTCAGTCAAGTCAATATGTCACCTTTATGTATATGGTCAATGTATGCACGTGTGCGATTCTGTTTATGCAAATTTCCTGCAAACTCTGATCTGGGTATTTGTTGTCTTCCTCTCTATTGACATGTATGTAGATATGCATGCGTATACGGTCGAGTTGATGTGCATTTTTGCCTATAAACTCGAGAACGTAACATCTATAAATGTGATTATGTACGCAATAATTTGCTATTTCTGATCTGGGCATTTGCTATTTTTCTCTCCTTGGAGAACTTAAGACTATAAGTAATCTGCACTAGCGTTTATCTTTAATCAACTTCGGGAAATGTTTGGTGTATGATGAAATTTAAACTAAACCCAATGTCTTTTTCATGGAGCCACTGGTACAGAGGCAGGCATTGGTGCGCACCTGGTAGTAGATCATTCTTGAATGACTGCCTTTCACAATGCAGTAAAGATGATTTCATTTTCAACTTTGATGGTAGCTGTTATCCCCTATATGCTACTAAAACGTAGCCTTTTGAACACTTATGTGCACAATCTTTGAGGAATGTTCTGATGATAATTATGAGGTGGGTCTTTTTCTAGGTTTTACTCTGAAAGTTGTCTCTTCATAAAATCAAGGAGCAGTGATGAAACACTGTCCGTAATGGATGCTAGACAAGTCTGTGTAAGAAGTTGAATTTTCAAAGTTAGCATTAGCAGTGCTCACCCGACTGGCAATCAGTCGACTTAATTGATATAATTTATTTTGCCATTTTTTTTGTCCTTAAATGGATGACAATGCATTCTATTTGTTTTCAAAATATTATATAGCAAACATGGCTGCATTGATAGTTCTGCAGGTAGCTAATTTATACCTATAAATTGTGGAAGAGTCGAACATCCAGTTCATTAAGCATGTTGATGTCTTTTCTTAGGTTGAAGGTGCCTGCAAGGAGGGTAATAGGGGTGACAGTATATGGGATTCTTTTTCACATACTGAAGGTGTGTGGTGTCCTCTTAATCTTATAGTTGATATGATCTCACATTTAATTATGAGAATTAATTTTTTTTTTTTTTGTTTTTCTTGTTTTAACTTTTAGGGAAAATCAAGGATGGGAGCAATGGTGATGTTGCCGTGGATCATTATCATCGGTACAAGGCTAGTATTTTTCATATTAGCAATTGCCTTTTTCTTCTGTTTCTTTTCTCAGTAACTATTGCGTATCCTTCTAGAAGTTGCTGAAGGTTGCATTGTGGATCTTGGACCATGTTCTTTTCTAATGTCTCTTTTCCCTTTTCTTGGGTAGTCTTGTCACGAGGGCAGGGGGGGAAGAGCAGTTTGTGGCTTAGAAAAGAATGTAGTTTGGAATTTAACTTTATCATTAAGTCGATGCATTGGATGAGTGTCTAGATCCAGTTAAAGTTGGTTTCTTATCACAAAAATAATCCCTTGAGAACTTCTTTTTTGAAATTCAGGAACATATCTAATTTGAACACATATGTAGCCAGATGAGAGTTTAAAAGGAGTGAATAGAAATAGAAGAATGGCAGCTAATTGGGTTTAGGTTGGTAGTACACTCCCAATCTTCATCCTTATTTTCAGAGGCCGTCTCTGTATCTCTTCCCATGCTTGGAGATGTTCCCCCTTCCTGCACCCTATCCTTATTCCAAATATGGCCACCACATAGTATGGACATAGGTCTCTGAACCAGACATCAAATGAAATCTATTAGCTATTACCAATATCTTTGAGATCCACTAGTTAGAACATTGTCATTCTCTTATAGGTTCAACTTGTCAATGTCAATTAGACTTTCTGCTATACCCACCTTGTTGGATGTGAAAGTCTTGCCAAACCATTTCAAACAAGTTAAGTGTGACGGGTACCAATCAGGAACTGGTAACATTGCCATCCTTGTTAGATTATTACTTGTGTAATGGTTAATATCTGTTTGTCTTCATTTTTCCTTTTTTTTTTTAAAATTCATTCTCTGTTAGATTTTAATTATCTCAAACCAATACTAATGCATAGGAAGATGTCGACCTCATAGCCAAGTTGGGATTTGATGCTTACAGATTTTCTATATCCTGGCCTCGGATCTATCCTGGTATGTCCAAGAGTTAAAGGCTTCAACATTATGTTTTTACTGCTGGCTGGTGACTGAAAAAGTTGTTTATTGTTCTAATTTTTTTCCATTCAAATAAACCTTTCGGTTTGTGTAACCCTTTCCCTCCCCTCATTTGCACTCTCTTTTCCAGTTTGTACAGATTTGGGTTACATTTAAACTAAAAGTTGATCAATGTCATGAGCTTATTAATTTTTATTTATGGGAAAAAGTTGCTATACTGTAAAGATTTAACTGGTATCTTATAAATCAAGTTCTTAAGGATGAATAGATTAATGTGAATTGAGTAAACCTAACATGTCTTACCAGCATTTCATATCACAGTTTGATTTCCAATTTCCTAAGGCAGACAAATCTTACCGGACAAGCATTCGAGAGAATGACTCAATTTCTCTTATTTGTTTTCTTTGTGATCATAGATGGTTTTGGAACCCATGTCAATGAGGAAGGGATTGCTTACTACAACAATGTCATTAATGCTCTTCTTGAAAAGGGTATGCCACAATTGTGATTGGCTTTCTTCTTGTTGCAGCGGTGATACAAAATGTAAGAACTTTCCTGTTGCAGGCATTGAGCCTTATGTAACTTTGTACTACTGGGATCTCCCTTTGCAGCTCCATGAATCAATTGGTGGGTGGTTGAATAAGTAAATTGTGTAAGTGCTCAGTCATCATTGAAAATTTTGTTGTGTACATTATTTATTGTAACTCATGTTCAATTATTTGCTTTTAGAAGCCAAAGAGATTCTGTGGCTTGATAGATCATGCTTAAGTTATATGTTACCTTCGAAAGCTCACTGTGCACTTGACAAAATTAAATGTGTTTGCAGTAGTAATGTTTCATGATGCAAGAATAACATTTATAGGTGATGTTGCCAAAATCTGGTTTGTGGGCTTAGCAACACTAGGATGATGGAAGTTCTCTCTTCTTGCCTGGGCTGGGAGATTCTTGATGGAATTGTTGCTCAAGATTCTGCGAGAAGGAGAGAGGTGAACTCCGAGTGACCCCTTAGGTCTAATCCGATGCTTAAGTAAGATGAGATTCTAGAGCTTAATGAGAGTTTAGAGCCTTATGAGATCTATAGGCGATTCTATAACTGTTCCTGCCTCTTTTCTTTTATTTTAGGTTGAGTTAGTTGATTGCAAAAACCCCCACGAGGGAAAAACTCCTAAAAAATAGCTTCCAATAAACATCTTCTTCATAAATAACTTCTAATTGCAATTAGGCCTCTATTTGTTGGGTTTGGTCTCTATAGTTTGGGCTTTGATTGCCCTTGGGGCTCATGGCCTTACTTCTCTTTAGATTAATCAGATGGGTGCTTAGGTGTAAAGATATTATGGATATACTTATCTGGTTGATAAAACAAGTAATCATATGTATAAAAATGCATATATTTTATCAGGACATATATATTTTCTCATTCCAAATAAATTTAAGGTCAGCCTTTCCACTTTTTGGGACATAAGAAATAGGAAGTAGCAAATAATTATGTGCTTCAGTTGATTTCTAGGTTATTGTTGGGGGGCAGCCTAAAGAAGGATATTAGAGCCCAAGATAGCAAGCCCACAATCCATAACCACGTAAAGCCCATGGGTCGTGCCCTGATCACTTGACCTGGCACCTGCCTTCGAGGAGAGCATGGCTCGAGTGAGGTTTGTAGGAAAACTGTTAGCGAAACCATGCTGCCTGTAATAGGAAATCTCGAAGAATGAAGGCTTGGCACATGGCTTAAAGAGTAGTAGGTGAAAGTCGAGACTATGAAAGGTGGTAAGAGACGCTGAGCAAACGGTTGGATTCAAGAGAGAGCCAAAAGAAGGAAATTCACTAATCCTCGACCACATTCCCAGGCTGTGGGAAACGTTGATAGGAAGTTTTGCATCTTTCTTTATTTAACAACTAAGCAACATGTCATCATGGAGACTGCCAGCGTTGGCCGAGCCATCGATAGAGCTCCCACTTCCGCTAGAATAGAGTCTTAGAACCTTGTCGTAGGCTACGTAGCTTGCATTGTTATGAGAACAAATGTAGAAATGAACAATACAATACGCTCGTGGAGGAAAACAAAAGGCATTGGGCCTATCGAGAACCGCAAGCCTTTAATGAGGCTGAAAGCGAGCATGCTGTAAGCATTAAGCATCGGATCAAGGCTTAAATCAGATGGGTGTAAGACATGCCCTGCGTGGGAATAATGAACAACTATAGCTTCTCCGACACATGAATCGCCTAGGCCAATAATGGGAAGCCTATGGTGGAACCAATGAAAGGGAAGGAAATGATGACCATGATCCGATCCGAGCTCCCTATTCAGTGACCTCACCCTAAATGAACCTGTACCTAACACCTCACGATCTCCCAGATCAAGCCTTATAACAGAGTTGGAGATTCGAAAGACTATTTAGATTGGTACCAAAGCATAATGCTGATTTACGAGACATTCGACTTTGTCTCATGCAAAGTGTCCCCCACTACTCTTACTAGGTCGCGATGCGATTGGTTTGCCTCCCTTCGACCAGGAAGCGTAATCAGCTTCGCAAAGTTAGCACGATCCTTTCTGAGAGACGTCATCAACACCTGATGGAACAAGAAGCAACATAATTACCTCAGAGCCGTGTACCAATCTTTGAACGAGTAGCTCTGAGACTACGTCTCCTGGTTCAATTGTGAGGTCCTACAAGTGGAGAACTTGCAATAACCAGTCGCCATGACAACTATTTCAAAAGGTTTGTAAGATGGGTCGTTTTTCGATGCCTTGTGCCATGAGTCGGCAAGGAACATGGCAGAAGTGTTGGTTTTGGCTAAGAAATACATGAAAAGTAAGGAAACAAAAGAAAGAGAGAAACAAGAAGGTAGTCTCCTAATGGCACAACTGAAAGCGAGGACCAGGGACGCAGAAATGACTTTTGTGGATGTGGGACTTAACTCAACAACCAAGGCAAGCCACCTTTGCCCCAGCAAAGTTTCACTCCAATTGGTAGACCCATCGGGACCAATAAACTCTTAACGGCACAACCAAGTTTCGCTCCCTTGAACACGTCCCAAACTAATGTCACGATGGCAATTGAAAGCAAGAGGATGTTAAAGCCCCTTTGTTAGATGGTAACCTCACCTACCATGAGGGATGAGTCGAGGTGTTGTCATTTTCATCAAGACTGACTATAATATAGAAGTATGCAGGCAATTACAAGAGGAGATCAAATCCTTGGTTCATGGGAGACGCCTTGGACTATATGTAAGGTGGGAAAGCAACCCCAAGTATCAAGGATGGAGCTCCCGTCTGACCAGACGCAACTAGTTCAGACTATTCAAACTAAAGGGATCGAGGATTGCCCTAAGATCCAAACTGATGGTGTGGTGGACATAATAATCAGAGAACCATCCTTTAGTTATGTGTAGTCATCAATAACTTAGAGCCAGGGTAGAAGGCTCAAAGGCTTGGAAATAACTTTTTCTAATTAAGATTTGAAGGGAATTTAGACACCTCATGATAACACCTTGGTGGTTGACCTAATCATCACCAATTTCCTGTTCCAAAGAATGTTGGTAGACAATGGGAGGTTGGTCAACGTGATCTGTGAACCAGCTTTTACTCATATGAAACTTTATGGGGAGAGGTTAAAAAAATACGCAGCCAGCTTGGTGGGTTTCGAGGCGAGTTAGTCACAATAAAGGGAGTCATCAACCTCCCGATGGTTGCGCAAACGCAATCCCAAGCAGGCTAGTATCATGACAAAATTTTTGGTGGTCAAAGCCTTATAACAGGATATTCGACAGACTTGGCTTAAATACCTCTCAAGTGATTACTATTGTGGTTCCCTACCTCGAACGGAATAAAAGAAGTTACAGAAAGCCAACAGGTAGTAAAGCAATGTTTTTTCACTACTCTCAATCATCAGAAGGCCCATAAAATAGAAATGTGCCCCATTGACGAGCCCTTAACAAAATAGTGGAGGAGCCGAAAGTTACGGAATTAAGTCTGGGGAGGACAGCACGTATGGGCTCAAGTTTTTCCGAAGCTTTTAGGCGGAGGTTGTTAGCATTCCTTAAAAACAATTAGCGAATTGTTCGTATGGACTGTGGGGAACATGCTGAGAATCAACTTGGAGGCAACACAACAGCAGTAAACATAAGACTAACAAGATATTAATTAAACAGTACAAATAAAAAGATGCCTAAATTTTATTATATTGAAGCATCAATTAGCAGTTTGAATAGATAAAAAAAAAATTACGAAGTATTCGCATGAACTATAAGGAACATGCGTAGAATTAGCCAAGAAGATAACACACACTAGTAAACACAATATTGACAAGATGTTGATTGAATAGTATAAAAACAGAGATACCTAGAATTCATTACATTGTCTTGGGCATTTATGCATGATCGAATTTGAAGCGTCAATTAGTAGTTTGAACAGTAAAAAAAATAGAAGGGACAAAAAAAGAAAGAAGTCAGATCAAAAAATTAACATATATTGCAAAGTAAACATTTTTCATTAATTTTAAAAGAGCAAAATATGCGTACAAGCCTAAAACCTTTAGGGATACTAAGAAACATTACTTAAAAACAAAATAAGAAATATAAAATAAATCGCGTCCAAACGGTGGCCCCACGATGGCGGCACCCCTTTATGTGAAGTAAAAACTTGTGTGGCATTAGGGGACACTTCCTTGCTGCGGGAGCTTTCTTTGTCATCCCCAGACCCGTTGTCACTCTCAATCTCTTCGTCTGCGGGTTCTGGCATCTAGATCAAATCCAACACTATAAACTTAGTAAGGATCTCCTTTTCGGTTTGTTGGCCGGCGAGTCAATGCATCTCGGCATCAGCCTTCCACTCCTTGGAGTCCTTGTAGCTGGCGATGCGCTTAACTTGTCCGTCTTGCTTGGCCCTTTTCAGTCTTAAGTGTTTTAGGACCTCAGGGACTCTAACATTAGCTTATGCATCTTTGTCACGACATTCACTTTGTCTTCAAGGCCTCATTTGCAACATCTAAGGTCTTCACTTGGTCCTCTAGTAGAGCGGCTTTATTAGTGGTCTTTACAAGGGATCGAAATAACTCTAAAATAGATTGTTGGCGAATTCATTCTTAATCACCACGTGGTCATCAGTCAGGAGTATGGTAGCTTGGTAGCCTAGATGACAAGCATCGAGTTAAAACAAAAAAAGAGAGAGAGAGAGAGAGAGAAAGAGAATGCTTTAGAGTTTCAAGCAACATATCGACGCAATTAGGGACATGCAACACTGCCTCGCCGCGTTTTCCCTCTATAATCATTCTCGGTCTCCTTTGAGAACAATTTTGCGGAGTAAGGCCATAGTAGTGGTCGAGTCCCAAGATGAGTCAGTTACTCGGACCCTAAGGCTACGGTGTTGAAGAAGGAATTCGGTGTTGGACATTACGGGCATGCGTTTGTCAGCGGAATCATCAAAGACTGCCATGATGTCCTCCGTAAGAGCCCCAATCGATTGTGAAGTACCTCCTGTGGTCAATCGACATCGCTTAGAAGGAGCTAAAGATGTCTTCGTTATCTCGGGCTTCGGAGCAAATAGCACATCTCGCATAACAATGGCATTTGAAAAAGTAGGTCCCCGGTGCACCATGTTTTCCTCGGCGTCTTGGTGAGTGTTAGCTCCAAGGCAAATAAAGATAAGTTAACAAGACATACAAAAGGAAAAGTTATTGAGAAAAGGGGACATCACATACCCATGAAGTTCTTAGCAATCACTGCATTACAGGATCGAACCGTATGTTCTCCCCACGACTCTTCGATTACAGGATCATGACCTGAATGCGTCCATTGCCTCTGTGCCATTCAACCAGAGATGGGGAGTTAAAAGGAGCACCTTGCAAGCCTTTGGGAACCAGGCGAGCCTAATGAATGATGTCTTATACAGATCTTTTGTTCACGTACTTATTCAAGTTTGTGAGTTTTCAATCTAAGGAGGTGAAGGTTGTGTATAAGTAGAAGTTCTCACCTAGTAGTTGGGGGGCCTCATATCCCTCGGTGAAGGGGTCTTCTAGGAATAAGGGTGGCGTTCAAGCCTTATTAAGAGGCATAGAAAAATTTGTTTTTGCAACCTCGTAAGAGGTTTGACAAACAGAGCGTGTCCTGAACGAGAGCAAAAGTAGTACCATCTTCCCTTGCTTGGGTGTTTCCTTAGTACATGAAAGTTCAAGAAAAGAGAAAGCTAGAGAGACGAGGCTTGGAGGGATATGAGGACTAATATAAAGCCAATCATTAGTCTCTAGGACTTGGGGATTAATTAGATGAGGAAAACCCCATACGCTAGCACGCATGTTAAAAAGGGATGAGCGAGAAACCTAAGCCCAGAGGAGAGCATGTCTTAGTAGAGGCATAGCATCTCGCCATTGGCATGAAAGCCCTATCGCCTTCACTAAGGGGTAGAGTTTTACTGGGTCAAGGATGACAAATTTGGCCTTATAAAATCTACTTGGTTCCTGAGACAATAGAACTAGTTTCTATAGTTGTAAATGACCCACTAAACTCGCTATCCCTCTCAGTCTTAAACTCACAAGAAGCTTTGTTTGAATCCATGGGAAAAGGAAAAAAAAAAAAGGTTAAGAAGTTTTGTACGTATTAGGTTAATAGATGAGGCGAAAGGTAAGTGATTCAAAGGAGCAAGGATGCAGACGTTGTGAGGAAGAAAGGAGAAGTGTAAGAGAAGGTGTATTGAGGAGGAGAGCCTTTTTAAAGGCTTCAGAATCAATGGCCTAGATCTGGCCACATGAGGAGATTTAGATCGATGGCTACTAACGCAAAACACGTGGCACGACCTAAAGAGGGATGTCAGGATGTGGGAGTGCGAAAGAACCGGTGCGTACTGTAAAATGACACATATCATGATACCTACACCTAGCCTGCATTTGGTTTCCTTGAGAAGCTAAAATACTTCATCCTTGAAACCTAAAAGTGGGCAGCGAGATTGCTACTTTCTCTTGCTAAAAAAAGCACTGCCCCTAGACTTAGTGAGATTGTCCATAAAAGGTTAAGTTGCTTTGCCCTAAGAACCCTTCGGGAGGTAACAAAGGTCTACTCCCCGATTATGCAAAGTACAAAAAGGAGGGAAAAAGGAAAGTGGCCACCACTAAGAATTCTGTGAACTGGATGTCCTTGGGATCCCTTGAATTGGGGGGAGGGGGGAGGGAAGGATATTAGGGGAGAGCGCAATAACATCAAGCCTCAAATAAGGTCGTTAGAGCCCAAACCAGTAAGCCCACAACTTGGCAGCCACGTAAAGCCCATGGATCGTGACCTGATCATCCGACTTGGCACCTGCCTTAAAGGAAAACATGGCTCAAGTTAGGGGTGAGCATAATTCGGTTAAAACAAAAAAAACCGATAAACCGAATTGATTTCGGTTAATTTGGTTGGGTTTTTTAATTTTAAATTGGTTTTTTTGATTTTTTGGTCGGTTTTCGGTTAATTTTTTCGAAAAATCGATTTTAATTTTAATAATTAATTAATTAAATTAATATTATTAACAATAGTTTATTTTTTAAAAATATAAAATTTAAATTTTAATAATTTTTTAGTTTATTTGGTTACCGATTAAATCGATAAAAAAATTCGATTTGGTTTAATTGATTATTTTTCATATTCGGTCAGTTTTCGGTTTTTCTATAAAAAAAATTTAATTCATTTGTTTTTTAAAATTTTTCGACTGAATCGATCGAATTAACCAAACAACCATCCCTAGCTTGAGTTGGGTTGGCAGAAAAACTGTGAGCGAAGCCATGCTGCCTGTACCAGGAAATCACTGAGAATGAAGTCTCAGCACATGGCTCAAAGGGGAGCAGATGGAAGCCGAGACTATTAAAGGTAGTGAGAGATGAGTGAAGAGTTGGATTCAAGATAGAGCCAAGAGAAGGAAATTAACTAATCCTTGGCCACGTTCCTAGGAGGACAACAGTTATGATACCTGGTTTATACATAAACATTGACCCTTCTCAGGTATAAAACCCTCTGTCCATTTGAATTTATTTGAGTATACCATTTCAGAAGGGCATCCATTTCACCTCTTTTGTTTTATTATATATGATGTGACCCAGCTTCTGAAGGGGCAGCATCCTTCGCACTACAATAAGGCTGGGTTTTCTTGTTTTGACCCCTTTGATGCTGGATTGTACTTCCAGTCAATCATAGTTGCTCAAAATACTTGTATATTGGCAGCTTCTTGTTTTATATACTTGTGTACTTGCATTCATCCTCTTGGGGATTGTTTTAGACTGCAATTTGCTAAATATGTGTTCTTTATGCTACAAGAAACTGACTATGGAGTTTTGACAAATAACTACTCAGTTACCTTTGCTTCAAAGGAAGATATTGTTCGTGGAAATCTGCTTGGGAGTTCATAAATAAGAAATCATAATAATATGACGACCCTGAGGAAATTTATTTTAGCAATTCTAATTTTTCTTACTACTCATAATTTAAGGACAAGTTATGTATAATATGTGCATCCATCTTATCTCTGCATCTCTGTTACTTTTGTAAAGGCATCTCTTGCTAAATCCATTTTCACTGATGTGGCTTCTATGTCGGGCAAATCACCAGAGGATACTTTGCAACCTATGCCGATACTTGCTTTGCAAGTTTTGGTGACAGAGTAAAGAACTGGATTACAATTAATGAGCCTCTTGAAACTGCGGTGGATGGTTATGATACTGGGATTTTTGCTCCTGGAAGACGTGAAAATTCATCAACTGATGACCCATATCTGGTGGCACACCACCAGATATTGGCCCATGCTGCAGCTGTGTCCATATACAGAACCAAGTACCAGGTATAATCTCTGGTGTTTTATGCTATCAGTTATGTACTGAGCCATATCTGGTGTTGCTATACATTTCCATTTAGAAGCAGATATTGGTATTCATATGGCTGTCCAGATAAAGTATCTGTAAATTTTGTTTCTGTTACTCCTATATTTATGTAATCATCAAATAAAATTTCATATGTGATTACTGGAATACGAAAACGATTTATTCAATAATCAGGATGATGAAGTTTCTCCTCCCTGCTGCTGTTCCTATCCTTGTTCCAGGATAAGCAAGGAGGACAAAGAGGCTTGGTACTAGATTGTGAATGGGTAGAGTCTAACTCAGACAAAATTGAAGACAAGCTTGCTGCAGCCAGGTTCCTGGACTTTTACATCGGATGGTAATTTATCTAAAAACGCAAACAATATTATGGTATTTTCCATGAAAATTTAAGTAATGTCATAATTTATCATGCACCATGTGTATCTAAATGTTTTTATCCTTTTGAACACCTTACTACTTTTCAAGTATCAGTTATCTTCTCTCTTGAGCAGGTTCTTGCATCCACTTCATTATGGAGACTATCCTGAAGTTATGCGTGAGAGACTTGGAGGTTGGCTTCCTAAGTTCTCAGAGGAAGACAAGAACTTGCTTAAGAACTCATTGGACTTCATTGGAATGAACCACTACACATCAAGGTTTATTGCTCACCTTGCAAATCCTGGTGAAGGAGGTGATTTCTATAAAGTACAAGAGATAGAGAAAATTGGTAACATTAAACAGCAGCCGAACTTATTTCTCTTTTTCCTTTTCTATGTTATGAGTTCTTTTTAACTAAATTTCTTGCCTATCATCAGCTCATTGGGAAGATGGTGAGGCAATTGGTGAGAAAGTAGGAACTCTTCCTTCCTGATTCCCATACACACATATATGACTTTACAAACATACACACATGCACAGACATATTTTCACGCGTGCACAAAACACACAATCCAACGTAACATGCATGTATGTGCACGGTTACTTGCTGCGCACGTAAATTATTACCAGCTCACTCAAAGATTTATATGCATGGCGGGGGGCTTCAGACTTTATCTACATTGTTCCTTGGGGCATCCGGAAAGCCCTCAATTACATAGCACAAACATACAAGAACACCCCAGTATATGTTACTGAGAACGGTATTCATATATTCACTACTCTTTAATTTCAATCCAGTTTCTGATCTACCTTTTGTATACACAATAGTTCTTGTTTGATATTGAAACAATTGACCTGTTCTGTGATGGAAGACTTCATGATAGTTCTAATCAGCTTTATCATTTCTGTTTCTCTCTTCTGCTTCCTCTGCACTGTCCCTTTTCTTCCACTTAACAGGCATGGATGATGAAGAGAATGGGACATGCCCACTTGAAGAGACGTTGGATGACAAATTGCAAGTTTCTTATTATAAGGGATACCTTGCAGCAGTCGCTCAAGCAATCAAGTGAGTCAGCTTGGGTGCTTTCTAGCTTCATTTCCAATAGAGATTGATTCCAGTTGGCATGCTAAGCTGTGTTTTGTTTTCAGGGATGGAGCGGATGTGAGGGGATACTTCACATGGTCTTTGTTGGACAACTTTGAATGGCGACAAGGTTATACCAAGCGGTTTGGTCTGGTACATGTGGATTACAAAAATGGCCTCACTCGGCACCCTAAGTCTTCAGCTTATTGGTTCTCACGGTTCCTGAAAGGACATGAAGGGAATGAGGGAAAGGAAGGGTAAACAGCTTGTGTTGCATGGATAATCAATAAAAGGCAAAAACATGATAGCTTTGTGTTTCTCTATCATTTGCATGTTTGTTAATCAGAATTCATGGTTTGTCTAGAAATTTTATGAAATTTAATTGAATCACCTGCTGGTATCTTGGTTGATTAATTCAATGAACAACAACACAGGAGAGAATTTTCCTGTCTATGGGACTGCCAAAGAAATATGGTATGCAGTAAGGGCGATATATTCAAGTTCTGAAAACACTTTGAGAAATATTTGAGATTGAAGTCACCTTAGAAGACCTTCCATAGGAAGATCTGTCTGTTACCCAATACGCTTTCTCATCATTGGCAGCAACTCAACATGTTTGAAATTCACACCTGGAAGTGCCTGGAAGATATTTTGTACTTAATTTGGATTCTAATTTACTCTCACTCAATAAATTAACTCATGATCTCCATAGTGATGTGTGGGAACCCTCACAGTGGTGGTTTGTCTTGTTTGTTGATGATCACACTAGAATAAAATAGGTATATACGATGAAAGAAATATCTGAAATTGGACAATTTTCATTGGATGATCCAAACTCAATTCTAGATCAAAATTCAAGTTTTAAAAACTGACAATACCAGAGTAATGCTTGAATGGACACCCATCAACAAAATGGAATTGGCCAAAAAAAAAAAAAAAAAAGAAAACCTAAACCTGAGAGTCATCCTTCTACTACCCCACCTCAGACTCCATTCTATAATTATTCTGGAGTCAGCACAAACCGCAGATAATGAGTTTGGTGTCATATGCTAGAAGAAAAAGGCCTGAGACGGTAATATAAGAACCAATTCCTCTCACGTATGACCAATAATCTCAACCAAGTCCTAGTCCTACTCAAATTGTAGATTTGTTTCATACGAGAGATTATCTCCCTCCTACCAAGCTTTTGTTTCAGGATTTGATAGTGCGGAAGTTCCTAATTCTATTCAGGAGGCTGTTAAGAATCCAGAGTGGAGAAAGGCAGTTAATGAAGAAATCAGAGTTTTGGAAAGGAATGGCACATGGTTAACTCTGACCATCCTCGCGAAAAGAAACCAGTCCTGTGGAAGTATAAGGTTGATGGAAGTATTGAGAGATTTGAGAGCTCGCCTCGTTACTAGAGGCTTTACTCAGTCCTATGGAATAGACTATTAAAGAAACATTTGCTCTTGCAACCAAACTTAACACTGTTCGAGTTCCTTTTTCTCTTGCAGCAATCCAAGACTGGTCATTACATCAATTGGATATCAAAAATGCATTTCTGAATAGTAGTTTAGAGGGAAAATGTAAATTAAGATACCATCGAGGCTGGAAACTTCTTTCAATCACAACAGGGCATGCAAGCTTAAGAAATCCCTGTACGGACCCAAATAATCACCTTGAGCATGGTTTGCCAGATTTGAAAAGTCGGTAACCAACAGGGGCATACTCAATGTTAGGCAGACTATGCATTATTCTTGAAGTTCTTTTCAAAAAAGAAAATAGCAATCCTAATAGCGTACATTGATGGTCTTCTTAATAGGTGATTGTGAAAAGGAACTATTAGGAATGAAGAAGCACTTAGCCAAAGAATTTGAAATTAAAGACCTTGGCTATCTCAAATACTATCTCGGCAAGGAAGTTATATGATTTATGAAGGGGATTCCTGTCTCCCAATGCAAATATGTTATGGACATACTCAAGGAAACAGGTATACCTGAATGTTAACCTGCACACACTCAAATGGATTTATAAACAGGAATGGATAAGCATCAATGCGTTAACGGCTACAATGGAGAAGCATCAGCTGCTTTTATAGGGTGTAGATAAAATTGTAAATTAGTTTAACTATTTTGCTACTGTCTATATAAGTGTGTTGATTACACTTCATTTAAATATTTTTCTGTCTTATTTAGAGAATAAAATACTTATTTTTATTTTTTCAAATTCTATTAAATTTTCTTTACATTCTATAATGGTATTCAGTGAAAGATCAGTAATGGATTGTTGTCAATCCAACAAATCAACCTATTGGCATAAAATTAGGTGATTTGAATTTTTCAATGGGAGCAGCAACTTACAGTCATAGTGAAAGGTCTTGGTTTGCAAAGGATTTCTTTATGGGATTACACCATGTCCACCTGACACTGTGACTAATTCAACTGAAACCAGGTTTTTAATTTGCTTCTGATTATTGGCAACGCCAAGATGCATTGATTTCTATATGGATTCTGAGTAGTATTTCTGATGGTTATTTACCAGATTAAGTTTGTTGTGATACTACACTTTAAATCTAGATAGTACTAATCCCTCAGTAAATTTGCCTTTCAAAAAAAAAAATTCCAGAAAGGCAATAGGATATTGTTCACGTTCAGAACAAGTTCAATCCACATTATGGTCTTTGATTTTAAGGAAATAGAAGTAGAGATTATGGTGGAAATCAAGGCGGTAAAGGTTGATCAAACTGTTCCCAACCTTAGTGTCAATTGTGCGAAAAGTTTGGACATACAACACAAAAGTGCTATCATGGTTTCGATCCTTACTTTACTGGAGCACTTGCTGAATCAAGTTCAAGAGATGACAGTTTTCCCCTGCTCATCTAACTAATTCTTCTACTCATCTAACCACACCAAATCGGTTTCCATCAAGCAATGAAGGCTCCAATAACTGTACAGCTGCCACATACAGTCAACATTTACCATCAGATTACATCTTACAAGAAATATTGACAGATTCTAACACTTGATTTCCAGATTTAAGAGCCACGAATCATGTTACTAATACCTTAAGCAACCTCAATGTGGAATCTGAGTACAATGGCAATTCAAACTTCAAATTGGAAATGGTTCAGGTGTGCTCATACAACTTATTGGACACTCTTTTTAAACAAATCTATGGAACCTTTGTTTTGAAAAACATTTATTGGATGTTCTTGTTACAACTAAGAATTTCATCAGTGTATCATAATTTAATAGAGATAATAATGTATTTTTTTAGTTTTTCCCCTCTTATTATTTTGTGAAGGATCAAGATTCAAGCCAGGTGGCTCTTCAAGGGTGTTAATTAAAGTCTATATTATTCTCAACTCCCAAAAAGATCAATCACCAATCTCTATCGATCTCCAGCCATCACGGATAAGTCAGCTTTCACAGCTAGTGAATGTTCAACTAGTACAGCTTTAGTAGTTTTTGAAAAACTGATCATTTAGATTTGTGGCACCAAAAGTTATGTAGAAAACTAGTAAGTTAGCTGTTAACAAATGTAATATTTTCTTTTTTGTTAATGATAATGTTACGTTTTGTCATGCATGCCAACTTGGTGGGAGTCATAAGCTGCTCTTTTCACTTTCAAATACAAAATATACATATCCTTTTGAATTAGTTTATTGTGATGTTTGGTGTTCCCCTGTTGTTTTTGATAATGGTTATAAATATTATGTTTCATTCATTGATGCATTTTCTTGATATACATGAATCAATTTTTTGAAAAAAAAATTAGGTATCTTTGTTATCTTTTCTCAATTTAAAAATCAAGTGGTACTTCAGTTCAACACTAAACTTAAAAATCCTTAGCATTGATTGGAAAGGGGAATACATACATACCAATAACTTCTTTCTTAGAAAGATTAAGTGTACAACATGAACTCTCTTGTCCATATACACCAAACAAAATGATGTAGTTAAGAGGAAGTATAAAGGCATTCTGAATCATGGGCTAACTATGTTAGCACACGCATTTATGCTTGTTTCTTACTGGGATGATGGCTTTCCCACCTTTATTTTTCTTTTTAATAGGCTTCCAAATACAGTTTTATGGGGCCTAAGTCTGCTAGAAAATTTGTATATGGTAAAACTAGATTACACAACCCTTCGTGCATTTGGTTGCACTTTTTTTTCTTTATCTTCGACCCTCTAGTAATCATAAGTTAGATTTTAGATCTAAATTGTGCACCTTCTTGGGTTATAGTCAAAGACACAAAAGCTACAAATGTCTTATTGATAAAGGAGGATTCTTTGTCTTTAGGCATGCTCAATTTGAAGCATATACCTTTTTTTTTGCCAAACACTTAAAATATGATGCAAATTACTTCATTTTAAAGTCTTTTCTTCACGATACTTTTGCAAAAGGGCAACCTGCAACCTCATCATCCAATCCATTTCTTTCCTCTTTTATGTCATCATCTAACCAATTACTTACATTCTCTATGCCCATGTTACATTTGCCTTCTTCCTCAGATGACATATAATCAACTTCTAGAAATATTAGCTCACATGGAGTTAATAATCAAAACTTGGGTTCTGTAAATTTAATTTTTGAGTAAGTTTTCCTACGAGCGAAAATTAAGAATGTTCAAGCCCAATAAGTAACAGAAGGGTGAGCAAAATATTATTACCTCCAAGAAATCATCACCTAATGATCACTTAGGTCAAGAATGATATTTTTAAGCCTAAAGTAATGGAGTCATTTAGTACAAATTTTTTGGATGAAAAGGGACCTTCTTCGGTGCATTTACATTAGAACAAGCAAATTGAAGGAAAATTATGCAAGGAGAGTTTGATGCATTGATGAGAAATAACACTTTGAGCTTAATCCCAAAACCTATTCATAGGTCATTTATTGAATGCAAATGGGTTTATAAAATAAAAAGAAATGCAAAATGGATCTATTGCTAGGTAAAAAGCAAGACTTTTAACCACAGGATATCATCAATTGCTTAGTTTTGACTACAAAATTTAACCTTATGATTAAGCCAATTACGATTAGGGTCATTCTGATTTTTGCTCTAATTAGAGGATGGAATTTAGAGAGATGGGTGTGAATAATTCATTCTTGAATGGTATACTACTGGAAACAATATTTATGGTGCAATCAAATGGTTTTGAAATATAGGATAAACAACAAGTGGTTTGCAAACTAAATACAGCTATTTATGGATCAAAACAAGCCCCTAGGGCTTGCTTTGAGAAACTGTGTATGACTCTTCATCAATTGAATTTAGAAATTCAAGAGTTGATCCAATTTTTTTTTTTTTTTATGAAGTTTACTTCTAGATCAGCAATATATATATTTTGATATATGTAAATGACATAATTATTACTAGTAGTGTTAACAAAGACATTGTGGATTTGATTCAATAATTAAATAGACATTTTGTTGTTAAGGATTTGAAAAATATCAGTTACTTCTTGGGAATAGAATTGAAGATAGATAAAGATGAGAGTATACATCTCTCTAGAACCATATAGAGTTATTAAAAAAGGCAAAAATGCAAGATATTAAACCTTTACCAACTCTATTGTGAGTAATACTTAATCGTCTTTCAAAAAATGAGACTTTTTTTTTAAGAATCTCACTCTTTACAAAAGTATAGTAAGTGGACTACACTAATAACAAGACCAAAAATATTATTTGTGGCTAACAAGGTATATCAATTCATGCAAACACCTTTAGATACACATTGGAAAGTTGTTAAATAGATATTGATATATCTTAATGGTACTTTGGATCATACTTTTAAAACCTTATAAACCTTCAAACTTATTCTTAAATGGTTTTTCTAATGTTGATTGTGCTATTGATCCAAATGATATGAAGTTCACATCAAGTTTTTGCATTTTCTTGGGAGGAAACCTTGTGAAGTGGAGTTCTAGAAAACAACACACAATCTTTCATTTTAGTACTTAAGCAGAATATAAAAGTCTTGCTAATGTTGTTATGGAGTTGATATGATTCGAGATTTATTAAAAGATCTTAGAGTGCTGGTCCTAAAAACTCCTATTATTTGGTGTGATAATTTAAGCATAGTTTGTCTTACAACCAATCCAATGCTACATTCAAAGACTAAGCGTATAGAACTCAACCTTTACTTTGTAACAAAAAATAGAGACTAAGCAAATCTTGGTTTAACATGTACTAGCCTATAGATAAGTTGCAAATATACTACCCAAAGTACATTCATTTAATTCTTTTGAAAGATTGAAAAATAAACTGTAAGTGAAATCATCAACCACTACTAGTTTGAGGGAAATATCTCTACATTAATGATAAGCATCAGTAGTTTAAATACTACCTTAACTACTCCTGCACGATATAGATAAAACTTTAAAGAAATTTTAATTACTTTACCATTGTTTATATAAGTGTGTTGATCACATTTCGTTTGAATATATTTATGTGTCTTATTTGGAGAATAAAATACTCTTTTTACTTCTTCAAATTCTATTAGATTCTCTACATTTTATTAGGATTCAACCAAAAAGATAAGAATTGTGAAAGATAGTACACTAATTAACAGGGGGAGATAATAGAGACTTGTAAGATATCTCATTTACCTTTTACATACTCAACTTAACATTAGATTCTTTATTAGTGTTATAAGTCAATTTATGAACAATCTAAAAGAAGTACACATGGAAGCGATGAATATAATTTTGAGTTATCTAAAGATGGCTCCAAGAAAAGATTATTATACAAAAAGAATGATATTAACAATGTTGAAGTTTTCTCAAATGTAGATTAGGCAAGTGATGTGTTAGATTGAAAATCAATATTTGGATATTGTTTTAACGTATGAGGAAATCTTGTGACTTGGAGAAGTAAGAAACAGTCCCATAGTCTCAAGAAGTAGTGTAGAAGCTCAGTTTGATTTCTAGCTCTTGATATTTGTGAAAAAAATTTGGATATATAGACTATTGAATAAGTTTTGAATAACTATTGAGAAGTGTGATAAGATATTTTATGACAACTGAGCTATGTAAGTGAAAGAAGGTTCATTGCAAAACCTCATAAAGGTTTGGCTGAAGGATTAAATCGAAATTAAGCTAAACAAGATAATTAATAATGCTTACCATTGAGAGAAAGGTTACTATTTTCTTTCTTTAGTCTTTTAAATATGATTCATTAGTATTTATTATTTTGGTGAAAAACCAAAGAAACACCAAAGCAAAAGACCAAAAAGAAACGAATAAAAGAATTTTAATTTTTTAAAACCTTTAAGCTCTATGTTGTGGTCTGTATATTATTATTTTGGATTCGATGAAATTATTGAAAACTTTATTGTCCTACATTATCATTATGATAAAATGAGTCCTAGGTTTGAATATTGATGTTGTTATTTTTATCGACCTATTAAGAAATTTTAGGTTTTGGTTATTAAGAAGTCTATTCAAAAATTCAAGCTTTTTAAATTTTGAGGGTTATCTTGATCCGTGGAGCCTCCTTATCTTTCAATGAAAGTATCTCTAATGTTGATAACAAAGTTGACTTTTTAACAGTGAACTATCACTCTAATCTCTTATTTGTTTAAGAAAACATGTTACAGTGAAAGCATTGGTAGTGTGATAAGGAGAAAAGTCTAATTCAAATATGCATGGTCAGGCCTTTCCTTTTTTGATAATTGACTTTGTGGTGTTATTATTATTTTCTACTAATATTTAGTTTTTTCCTCCATTAGGTTGGTCTTCTAAACACATATGCTTTTTACTGACAAGTTTCAAGGGCTGATTTTCATGGTCACTCAGCCTAAGAAGAAAAAAATTAGTGTTAGTGGGTTGAACTTCAAGCAAAGCTTTACTACTATAACTGAAAAGCAAGTTTCTATGGTTCCTAATAAGAAGGTTGTTGTTATGAGCCCCATCATCCCTATTGTTTCAAATAGGACTGCTTAAAAGTCCTTAAAGAAGGATAAGGGGAAGGGGTCCATGGATTAAAAGGCCTAAATCTTGGCGGGGCTAATTCCAACATTGCTAAAAAACATATAGATTATTAAATGCTGCCTTTGGGCCGATGTCTTTGGGGAAGCTCTCCAAAATGAGCTTAATGATAGACTTTACTACTTCCTATGTTGTTTGCTGCCAAATTTGCCAAAAAAAAAAAACTTGAAAGCCTTCCACCGAGGTAGACTACAACACAATGGTAAAGGATACCATGTGCACCTTTCTTATGATAAGATTCACAAGTTTTTGTTAATGTTTCTATCAACAAATTTGAGACTTTTAACAATCTTATTTTTACATTTCAAGTATTCAAAATTGAACCATTGTTGTCAAAATATACATCTCGACTTCCAAGACTTTGATTAAGTTTGAAAAGAATTACAAGGGCTTAAATGAGACTATGACAAAGGTGATCAGTATGTTGTTTAAGCTGTAAGATAAGGTTTCAGCACCATAGGCAAAGATCATCCAGGAAAAAGCTCTTTTTATGCTAAAGAGGACTGGTATGAGTCCTTGGCATTAGAAGTCGAAAGAGGCCAAGATGAAGGAAGGGCTGATGGCAACTCAACATAGGAAAGACATTAAAGAAGCCTAACGTAACACTCACAAAGAGTACATAGCTTTCAAAGAATGTGTGAAGGTAGACCTAATCACGTTTTAGGTTCGGTATAATTTTTGTTTCGAATTGCCAGTTCAAGATTTAATATAAGGGAAAAACCAGAACTTGAATTGTAAGATTTCAATTCTGATTTTAAATCTTCATTCATGATCGGTTCGGAGTCGATTCAAGTTTGATTTGGAGTTCGACTCAAAACTAAGGACTTTATTAATTTTTTTAAAAAAATAAAATAAGAATGAAATGAATATTAATTAAAACATATTTTTATGAAAATAATAAGATATTGAATTACTTTTATAAAAGAAAGAGCACAAAATTAATGATAGTTATTAATTAAAATATTAATATTTTTATTAAAAAATTTGAAGAAGTTAAACAATATCACAGTTCATAAAATGAAAAAACCCCAACTAAACCTTAATGATAATGGTTTTGGATCTAGTTCAATTATGAAATCGTAATGAATGGTTTCAATTTAGTTCAAAAAATCACAATTCTAATTTAGACCGTTAGTTTGAACTCGATTGTCCACTTGGAGGTTAAACGCGTCTTTACACTAGAGGTCTAATGACATGTGCAGGCATTCATCAAGAAATCAACGACAACACCTTAACAGGGACCTCAGCTTTGTCAACTTGGTGCCTCCCATAGATTTTAAGGAAGAGGATGACAAAGTTGAGAAGATTGAGGTTGCTCTAGCTTTTTCGGCTTTATCAATTCTTAAAGCCCTGAGGCTCCAGATGGTCACGACTCGTGATAATCCCATGTTCGCCTTGCTAAAGAGCTAGCTGAAGTTTTAACTTTATTAACATATTCCTAAGCCATAACTATTGACTTTTTACTTTTCTGTTATATCTTTATTAATACAATAGATTTATTGTATCTTTGTTTACATATAAACTGTAAATAATATTGCATGGAAACTATAATTGATGCATGAAAACTATTGATAATGCATGTGAATTATAAATAATGAATGAAAATTATAATAATGCATATATATTATAAAAAATGCATGAAATATAACGCATGACCAAATATTGCATGTAAACTACGTAACATGAAAACTACAATGCAAACAATATTACATGAGCATCTGGGTTTTTGAAAGACAAAACAGGTTTATATAACTACAATGCCCACATAATTGAATCGTAAATTCACAAAATACTACTCTAAAAATTTAAATATCAATGAACATATTTTTTTATATAAATCTAAAACCAGTAGGTTGAGATGAAAAAGAAATAAAGTGTAAATGATATTTAAAAAAAATATAATTGTAAATTCATAAAATACTAACTCAAAAGTGTAAATCTCAAGAAAAAAAAATGTTTTTTGATAAGAAAAAAGACGTTTGAATAAATGTATAGGGAGAATGTGAACAAAAGAAATGAATATCTCAATAAATGTAAATGAAAATCCAAGAACTTGTTCATGAGATTATGCTTCCATAATAGAAATTTGAGTTTAAAAAACGATGATTTGTTCTTATAAACGAAGAAATCTAATTGAAAGAAATGAAAATTAAAAAAAGATAAAGCATTTATTTTCACAGAAAAAGGGAAAACTATTTTTTCACTGCTTTAAAAAGAGAGAAAAAAATAAAAAATACATTTTTTACTTTTGGAAACATTTTGATAAAAATGACATTAAAACGTTAAAACAATCTATCCGTTAAAATAAGATTATTGTTGTGAGAAAAAAAAATATATCAAGCAAAATCCTCAATTCAAAATTTAATCAAACGTCGGTATCCAAATCCAAGGCCTAAAATTTAATTCAAAGTTATTTTACCACTTGGATTATTTACAGATGATTCAAAAATTGGTGCGGTCCAAATCCAATTTAAAAGTTAATATTAATTAAAAACCCAAACCCAAATCATGATTAAAAAAAGTATAATACATATATATAATTAAAAAGATATATACAAAATTAGATGTAATGTGCTATATTAAGTGTTCATCCATTTCTTTAACTAACAACATGTGGCATGAGAATGACAGTTAGGTATTGAGAATACATTATTTTACTTTTATATATAAATTTTTTTTTAAATTTTTTTTACAAAATAATATTGATGTTAAAAAAAATTAAAATGCTATAATATTTTAATATTAATTAAATTATTAAAATATTTTTAAAAACACATCATTACCTAAAAATGTGAAAGATAAATTTTATTATAAAAATGATTTAACCATGAAAATTGAAAACTTAAATACATAAGTTTTGTATTCAAATAGATATAACTTTTAGGGTAAATATTTTAAAATCTCCTGAAGTAACTCCAGACATTAAATCAAATCTCAATCTTTAAAAGGTATCAATATAAATCCTAAATTTCTATATCAAACCAAATCACTCTCAATTAATAAAAAAATTCAATCTGTTAACTATTATTAATTTTTTTTAAAAGGTATATTTGAGTTTTTTAAAAGTTTTCCTTGTAAAATGACAAAATAGCATTTTTTTCTTCTTTTCTCTTTTGTTTTTCTCTTCCTTTTTGGTTGAAAATAGAAGCTCGATTATAATGTCCAAATTTTTTCTGAGAAAGCTATACTATTGTGAGTCCTAAATGATATTTTCTTCTTCTTTTCAGATTAGTATTCTTTTATACAAAAAGTAACGAGCCCATTAAGAAAAAAAGAGAAAATACACCTAAAAAGAGCAATAAAGAAATTTTTTAAACATTAATTCCATGCATGCATGAGTATAAATATATGTCTATTCAAATAAAGAACATCCTAGCACCACGTATTGTTAACCTATATGGCTATTAGAAAAGCTGTGACCTTGATATAAAGAACCGCTTAGAGTCATGCAAGGTGATTAGTGGATACTTGTTTTACACCTTTAATGATCCTTCAAGTTTCCATTTAATTTTGAGTTATTTGGAATATGTTAATTAATAACATTTTAGCATTAAAAGGAAGAGAGTATAAATCATTTCAATAAAAGTTCTGAACTTTAATGGGAAAAGAAATCAGTTGCAACATAAATAAGAAGATAAACATAATTAATTCTTGGCATTTATAAATAAATATGGATTTGCATGGATTAGCACTCTTGAACCAGTTGTACATATGACTTGATTATATTTGTTTCATATGGTTAACGAAACATTGATCATCTATATGGCCAAAGAGAAAAGAAAGCATTACACAAAAAAAGAGATTTGTGTTTTAGTTTTTAACCCTTTATTTTTTATTGAACAAACTTCTTAATATCCCTTTTTCCTAATGTTCTAGCAATTTCTCAGCGCTAAGGATGTTCATTTTTTTAAGCTTTTTGAGATACTCGATTACCCATATGAAATCATTAGCTTCTTATATTTCTTACTCAAAGATATAGATGCCAAACAAAAAACTACATATTTTTTTAAGTGTCTTGAACATTTAGGTCAAGTAATTGAACAACCAAACTGAAAGTTATGTAGCAACCTTGCTCTCATTGTATGATTTAACCTCCAAGAGTTTGATGAGAAAATTAACGCATCTGACTTCACTTACCAGTTTTTTCATTTCTATTGAGCTGTAAACCCGATATAGAGCTAATGTGGTTACTTGTTATCTACTAAATGATCTAGATTTAAGGACATGAACTAATTTGGGAAGGAAACTAAAAGACTGTAATGGAAGCCAAACTAAACTTTTTTTGAAATAACAAACCTCTTTAAGCTTTCATTGCTGGCGGTGAGATTCTGCAAGCACTTTGCTATATATTTTCCTTGGAACACAATAAAATTTCATAGTCAAAGAGATTGATCATGACCCTATGATCCTTTCTTCAACCAAGGTTTATTGAACTGTAGGAACAATTAATATATTCTTCATAGTACTTGCAGTAGCAACTTATGAAACAGAATTACCAGTTTGATAGATATCAATCAATGGTCGAACCAAGAGGGATCGTGGTTTATGTGTCTTTTGATAGCATGGGGACATTAAGTAGAGAGCATTAAGGAGCTGTTGTGAAGGCTATCAAGGTGGCCTTGCTAGCACTCGGTACTAATGAGCTTGATCGAAGTAACCAACAATCCATCTCTACATTTTCAATTGGTTTTTTTTTTTTCACTTTTTACAAGAAGGCTTATGTTTTTAACTTTTATAATTTGGATTGAACAAAACAAAGGTAGCATTAATGGAGTTTCAAGATCTTACTGATAGCATTTTTCATAGTGATCTATATATAACTTCATAATTAGAACCATAAGTACCTTTGAGATCCCCAACCAATCATTATCAGTACTCTCGTCGAACCAAACGAGCATGCTTAAGTTTCAGACATGTTAACTTTAAGGGTATGCTTAAGTTCTTCTCATAAGCTCCCCATACCATGAGAAGCATTTACACTACCTTGTTATGGTGCTTTAGAGTCCTGAGCTTCTTTCTCATATTAATTTTAGTATTACTGACATCTTAATTATTATATTAGTGGGCAAGCAAAAAGAATGAAAGAGCGAAAGTGAAAGTTTTTGTTCTTTACAAAAAAAAAAGAAAGTAAAAAATATGAAAAAAAAAGATCAATATTAGTTTTTAAGTAAATAAAATGATATTATTTTGACTTCAATATTGATTTTTTATGAGGTCACGCTTTAAAGTTTGCTTCGATAATTAGTAAAATATTAAAACTTAATTTATAATTTTACTATTAAAATTTAATTTATAATTAAATATATATATTTTAATATTTTTAAAAATATTTATTTGAATAAAATAATAAAAAATTCTTTTCTTGACATACAAGAAAGTAAAACTAAAAATGGAAAAGAAAAAAAAAAAGCCGCTTATAAAGTCGCTCACCGAGCCATTTTCACCTTTTCTTTTGCTCTTTCTCTCTGTCAGTCCTCTGAAAATATCTGATAATAACATTCGGATCATGACTAACCCGGCTGAATCGTCCGACTCGTGAGTCAATCATCCATCTCTGCTCTCCCTTGAAGTCATTCAACTTTGTTTTCTCTTACTTTCTGATGTTTATTGGTAGCTGATGAAATCTTATAATATTGTTCGAAACGTAGCGTTTTTATTTGACGATTGTTCGTTTCTTCGAGTTTATCAGGAAATCGGGGAAGAAGGACTTCTCAACTGCGATTTTGGAGCGCAAAAAGTCGCCGAACCGGCTGATCGTTGATGAGGCGGTCAACGATGATAACTCCGTTGTCTCCTTGCACCCCGAGACCATGGAGAAGTTGCAGCTCTTTCGTGGCGACACCATTCTCATTAAGGTATACATATGCGCGTATTTATTGGTGTTTGTTTGTTTGTTTGTTCATATGTTATATGTATTTGATGATTATTTTCGTGTTTTTGAGGTCACTTGCTGGTCTTGTTATGTATATGATGTTTTGTTGAGAAATTGACCTAGGGTTTGATTAAGCTCTAAGTTTTTTCTCTCTTTTGTCTTTTAATATGTGTGATTGTTAAACTAGAATAGTGTTTTTGCTCTTTGGTGATAATTGATGTTAGAATACTTGCAATATGAAGCTGCAATTGGTATGTTGTATTGTTGTATGAGATTTTGATGGGTTTAATTGATGTCAAAGAATGCTTTTGATGGCATTTACTGGCAATCGGATATCAAGTTTCAAAGCTAAATCTGTAGTTTAAGTTGCTCTCATATATAGGTTGATTTCTAATTGAAGTTGGAGTTTCTTTGCACTTAATGGACAAAAGAATGATGTGTGTAATGTAAACAAGGCATCTGCTATAGATAAAATGAAGATTTATGTCCACAAGTTTATGACCTAACACAGTCTGTGGGAGTTTCTGGACAGTAATCTCTTAAAGGCCTCTTTTTTAGATAGATAAGAAGATGGAAATGTTGATGGGTGGGATTCTGCAGGCAGTTTGAAGTTAGCATCTGAAGAAAAAATTTGGTTACTGCAATTCTCTTTGTCTTCAAAAGCAACTAGTCAAGGTTAAAGATTTTCCTGCCTCTTGAGTAAACCTTTTTTCTTCTTTAAATAAACAAAATGAGCCTTGAGTAAGAAAGTATATGAAGCCTGAGAAATAGACTGACTTCCTCCTTCCTAGGTGTCTATTTTTTGGGTAATTTAATTTTTTCTGTTTGCAGACTCTTAATAGGGTTGCAGTTGTTTTGTTAGGGGCTTTTTATATTTTTCCTTTTTTGAAATTTCTGGTGTTGGTTAGCTGGAATCGGGTGTGGTAATTGCAACTAATCATGGAAATAGCTTTGTGCTGTATTTGGTGTGCTTGTGGTGTGCCAATCAGTTGAGTGAATCTACAGCTAAATGGTGGTTCTCCTGCCTAAGTGATGAGTGTTCAGGGTTTTGCTTAGGGTTGTAATGTCTTGGTGCTTATTGTTTTGATTTGCGGTGCTTATATTTATTTATTTATTTTTAAATGTATTCGTGATTTGCTTTTCAGGGCAAGAAACGCAGGGATACTATCTGCATTGCTCTTGCTGATGAGACATGTGAGCAGCCAAAGATCAGAATGAACAAGGTTGTCAGATCTAACTTGAGGGTTCGTCTTGGAGATGTTGTGTCAGTGCACCAATGCCCAGATGTTAAGTATGGGACGCGTGTTCACATTCTGCCCATAGATGACACCATAGAAGGAGTTACTGGGAATCTGTTTGACGCATACCTGAAACGTGAGTTTCTTATCTGTTTTGTATAATTTGTTTGTGTTTATGGTTTATTCATTAGCTTCTCTGGGTTCAACCTAGATAAAAGCTGATGATATCGTGTCTTTTAGTTACCATCTCCTTGGTTTGTTTCAGATGTTAATTTGGGTTTGAAGTGATAAGCATCTATACCTGCATGATTTCAGAATTGTCCACCCTAATAAGCTACTTTGTCTATGTACTTTTCCTGTTTTGTCCTTGTCTTTTGTTTCATAAACTTATTATGTGCATTATCATAAAGTGTTGTTTAGCTATCCTGAACTAAATACTCTACACTCACCTGCGCACGCAATTTTCTTAGAAAACTTGGAACAGTAACCAAGATGGTTGTCATTGCTGAAAGTATGCCTTTTTTTATTCTATTTTAAAATTTTTTGAGAAGTTCTTGCTCTGGTTGTCTGTCTTATTTATTTATTTATTTTTGGGTGATGTAGCAGACGTCTCCCCCTGTTCCCCCCTCCTTTGATTTCGTAACTTTGCTCTATCGTTATTGTACATGCAGCTTATTTCTTGGAGGCTTATCGCCCTGTGAGGAAAGGAGATCTTTTCCAAGTGAGAGGAGGGATGAGAAGTGTGGAGTTCAAGGTCATTGAAACAGACCCAGGAGAGTATTGCGTGGTTGCCCCAGACACGGAGATTTTCTGTGAGGGTGAGCCAGTGAGGAGGGAAGATGAAGAGAGGTTAGATGAAGTTGGTTATGATGATGTGGGTGGTGTTCGGAAGCAAATGGCTCAGATTCGTGAATTGGTGGAGCTGCCACTTAGGCATCCTCAACTTTTTAAATCAATTGGTGTGAAACCCCCAAAGGGGATTTTACTTTATGGACCCCCTGGTTCTGGGAAGACTCTAATAGCCAGGGCTGTAGCTAATGAAACTGGTGCTTTCTTCTTTTTAATCAATGGTCCAGAGATTATGTCCAAGTTGGCTGGAGAGAGTGAAAGCAATCTCAGGAAGGCATTTGAAGAGGCTGAAAAGAATGCCCCATCCATCATATTTATCGATGAAATTGATTCAATTGCTCCCAAGCGGGAGAAGACACATGGTGAGGTTGAAAGGAGGATTGTTTCGCAACTCTTGACTCTTATGGATGGACTGAAATCCCGGGCCCATGTTATTGTGATTGGGGCTACTAATCGTCCAAATAGTATTGACCCAGCTTTGAGACGATTTGGTAGGTTTGATAGGGAGATAGATATTGGTGTTCCGGATGAAGTGGGGCGACTTGAAGTTCTCCGAATCCATACCAAGAACATGAAGCTTTCTGATGATGTAAGTTGTTCTCTACCCTCTTTACTATCTAAAGCTTTTTTTTAAGGGTTATGAAATTGATTGGATTGTATGATGAGAATGAGGTCAATCTGGTATCATGTATAGAATTGGCTCTGGTTTCTCTAAGTTTATAGCATAATACTCGACAATGATATTCTATTGTGTTTCTTAACATTTGCTGGATTTGATTATTTGGTTTGGGAAATCTATGAAATGGGGGCTCACTGCTGGCTTCATATCAGGGTGAAAGTTCTTCCATCATGCGCTCCTATATTCTGCTTCTAAGGCATTTTTGTTTGTCGTCAGGTTGATCTTGAAAGGATTGCAAAAGATACTCATGGGTATGTCGGTGCTGATCTTGCTGCCCTTTGCACTGAAGCTGCTCTGCAATGCATCAGAGAGAAGATGGATGTGATTGACTTGGAGGATGAATCCATTGATGCTGAGATCCTTAATTCCATGGCTGTCACGAATGAGCACTTCCAAACTGCTCTTGGAACAAGCAACCCCTCTGCTTTGCGTGAAACAGTGAGTAGTTTCTCTGATGACATCCCTCCTGATATTGCATAGAAATGATTCTTATTGTTAAAGATTTGGACACTTAGTCTATTATATTCTGATTGCTTTTGATTTTCCTTTTTCCCTTTGGACTTTCAGGTTGTTGAAGTGCCGAATGTCAGCTGGGAAGATATTGGAGGTCTTGAGAATGTTAAGCGGGAGCTGCAGGAGGTGATGACCATCTCTTGTTTACTTTTCAGCTGATTTTCTTATTTTTAATTTTCAGTTTGTAGCTTATTTCTTTTTTTAATTAAATTTTTATGTTTTACTTTCGGTTCTACATAGACTGTTCAATATCCTGTTGAGCATCCTGAGAAGTTTGAGAAATTTGGAATGTCACCCTCGAAAGGTGTCCTTTTCTATGGGCCTCCTGGGTGTGGGAAAACTCTACTGGCCAAGGCAATTGCAAATGAATGCCAAGCAAACTTTATCAGTGTCAAAGGCCCTGAACTGCTTACAATGTGGTTTGGTGAGAGTGAAGCCAATGTTCGGGAAATCTTTGACAAGGCTCGTCAATCTGCACCATGTGTCCTTTTCTTTGATGAGCTTGACTCTATTGCTACTCAGGTTCGTTCTTTGCTATATCTAGTTTTACTGATGGTGTTTGTTTTCAAATGACTTTTGAATTTATATGTAGGAGATATAATTGCTATCGTCAGCATATTCAGCTGAACTTTTGAAATTATAACTTTTTAACTGGTTAATAACGCTTGCTGTTACTTGTCATGTGTCTTGATGTATCTGGCAATTTGGTCTTACACTTTCTGTGATTGCACTGCAGAGGGGAAGCAGTGTTGGGGATGCTGGTGGTGCTGCTGACCGGGTCTTGAACCAACTCCTTACTGAAATGGATGGCATGACAGCAAAGAAGACTGTGTTTATTATTGGGGCCACCAACAGACCTGACATAATTGACCCAGCATTGTTGAGGCCAGGCCGTCTTGATCAATTGATTTATATTCCTCTTCCAGATGAGGAATCCCGTTTCCAAATATTCAAATCTTGCTTGAGAAAATCACCTGTCTCAAAGGATGTTGATTTGAGAGCACTTGCCAAGTATACTCAAGGCTTCAGTGGAGCAGATATCACAGAGATATGCCAGCGAGCATGCAAGTATGCCATTAGGGAGAACATAGAGAAGGTATGCATTTTAGTTGCTCAATTTATCATTTTCTTGTCATTTCATCTATTTGTGCTTGGTAGATCTTTTCGTTAATGTTATATCTTGTTGGATAGAACTTCTCGTTGTATGTTGGGTCTTACAGTGATACTTAAGTGGATCTTGCAAAAGGTAGAACATCATTTGATCCCGATAATTGAACACGTAATTAAACTGCAGTTCCTATACAATAACAATAGAGAAGCAAGAAAACTTGGTGTTTGTGTGATGATCCATTAATCGTTGCACTGAGATCCGAGATGGGAAACCTGACATGGGTTTAGGGTTAGGAATGTGTTTGAGTTTGGTTGGCATGTTATGTTACTTTAAGTTACCAGATAGATTGTTGGTGGGTTGATGGCCTAAACTATCATCAGTTTAGAATTTATGTCAAGAAGGATAACCTGACTTTAATGAAGTCAGAACATGCTTGACATGAAGTTTATGGGGCTAATTTTGAACTGAACTTGGAACTATTGCAGGACATAGAGAAGGACAAAAGGAGGAGAGAAGATCCTGAGGCTATGGATGAGGATGTTGATGAAGTTGCTGAAATAAAGGCTGCTCATTTTGAGGAGTCCATGAAATATGCCCGTAGGAGTGTCAGTGATGCTGATATCCGCAAGTACCAGGCATTTGCTCAGACCTTGCAGCAGTCTAGGGGCTTTGGAACTGAATTTAGGTTTCCAGAAACAGGAACCAGGGCAGCTGGATCTGATCCTTTTGCTACTACTGCTGGTGGAGCAGAAGATGATGACTTGTATAGCTAGGTTTCATGTTAGTTTGATTTGAATAACATTTACATTGGCCAGAATGTATGGCAGTTCTAGCTTTTCTATGCACTGGGCAAAGATCCATCAGTCTGTTACTGTTATAGCATTCTCCTTTAACATGTAGTTTGGAAGCTGGCTGGGTATTGCCACATTTAGAACCTCCTGTTTATTATAACTACTCTTGGATGAGCACATTCTGATGATCCCTAGAAAATTCGTTGTTATAGTTGTTCCATGTTCAACTTGGTCTTCTGCTCAACTTCTGTCAATCACTATGGTCTATGTCAGGTTCTTAATCTGAAATTGTTCAAAGTTGTGTTAGTGGAACCTTTTTACATTTTGAATTAACACCTCAAATACAGTAGGGCTCCATTTCTTTGAACAAGTCTGAGAAAACTTTTGCAAGTGTTTTTTTCTGTCTTTTTACTTATTCGCGGCAGTAAATTTTGGTTAAGAAGTTGAATTCATGAAATTGAATGCATACAGATGCTGTCAGATAGATAGCCGAGTTGCGTCATTAAATTGCGGTGGGCAGCTTGGCTCGTTTCTGGGCACATGCTTTTTAAAGAGGCAAAAGCTGGTGTTTATGGAACTCATGCGGGTGACATGAGCCGGCGCAGCTCAGGAATAGATTGTACCACGATGTGTACGTGTCATTGTTTCGGTTTTCGGACACTTAGATTGTTTTAGAACTCAAACCATTTTAAAATTCCAAAGAGAAAAAGCAGGGAAAACGTACGGAATCATTGCCTTTTTCTTCCTCTCTTTCGTTGGCCATGCGAAACTCACCAACAACAGCACAGTTTTGTAGATGATTCAGAGAAAGAGAAACAATGAATAGACCTGGAATTCTGTTAATATCATATGGAAAACTTACACCGCCAACTTCTCCAACAGCACACGAGGGCATGAAACCATGCTATTTGCCCACAACAAATAGGTAATATGCAACATTAAGAAAATTACCAAAAGATTGGAGAAGCTAGAGAGCTCCCATTCAACTCACAAAGAGAACTGTATTACATACACCACCTTGTTTTCTCTCGAAAAATGCTCAAGGTTTCTCAGTGCCCCCCATGGAAGAGCACCTCCCGGAGCGAAGCGGCTGATAGTTCACGTACCGACTTGGTGCTGATGAATGGGAATACCCTTTTGGCATGCAACCTTTCACTTCCTTCTCATGAAAAACCTTATGCTTCAGAGGATCCATTTTCACGTAATCAACCGATGAAGGCCTCATCGTGCTTGGAACACTAGAGGGTATCATACGTCCACCCTCGACAACATCAAAAGAGGTCAACAACAAGAGAAGGTGCACAATCAAAACGCCAAGAACACTAGTAGACATTCTCGCAGATTAATTTCCTCAGTTGGTTCCGCTTGTTGGGTTATGGGGAGAGAGATTTCGAAAGGGTTTTTATGGAGAGGAAAGACTGTTTGTGTTGGCAAGAGAGGTGGCAAAGATGGCGGCCTTAAATAGGCTCGTGACCAGCCGAAGAAAGCAGATTAACACAGCTCATTGCTAGTAGTAATAATGCCTTGTGTGGTGAAGGTGAGTTATAAGTGAGGTGGGTGCTCCCTTCTTTCTTTGTTTTCTTCATTGTGGAAGATGTTAAGATGCCCGTGAGTTTCTGATACCGCAATCAAGTCAACAATCTGTTTTCTATTACATCTTCCAAATTGAATCCGAGAGTAAAAAGTTCGATTTTGACATATCAAAGTTTCTGGTTTTATTGACATGGAAGATAGGTGAATGAATTAGAACTAAGCACTTAATTGGAGATTTAGTCAAAGGAGAAGGTGACAATTTAATTTGGAGATTATCAAAGCAGGAAGGAAGTTTGTAAAAACACTTATTAACCCCAAATCAAGAAGGAAGAGTTCATTATAAATTGTTTAAGAAGATTAAAACTATTGAGGATTCCATTTGGGTTCTGGATATATGATTAGAAAAGTTGGTAGTAATTCACTTAATGTGTTGAGGACTTGTGGGTGCTTCTTGATTAAGCTGTTAATGGATCTCAGATGGCATTAATTCTTTAGGTTTGTTGGGTCCTAAGCATAAAAGCCTTCCAGGGTTGTTTATAATATTTATGGATATTATTAATAGCTTTGATGTTGATTTGGATGGTAGAGACATCTCCGTCTATCAAAGCAAGGTTTTAAGATCTGTAAATGCATGGGGCAATAGCTTTACTGTTGAAATAATCTATGGCAGGGACCAGAGTTCAAGCTTCTGGTGTGGCTTGAGCATAAGATATTAATGTTAGCAGCAGCAGCATTGCTATGATCACATGAGTTAGGTTATTTTCAAGAGCTTTTACCTAATTCCCAAGAAGTTAACTAGCTAGAAATAAAAGAACCCATAAAGAAGAAAACATATATATACACGAAAAAGAAAATTGGAATATATTTTTAATTAATTAGAAGATGTGGAATTAACATTGTTAGAAATATAACAGGAACCCTAATTTCAGAAGGAGGGCTAGCTCTTTATTTCACTTAGAAATTGATGACTTTCAAGAAACTAGAGCCCAATGGCATTAATTTGCCATTGAAAATAATGGAAAATGTCCAGCTTGAGGGAACCCAATGGCCATTGAGAAGTACTGAAGTGGTCGCTTGCTTTTAAATTAAGCCGGTAATTAATTGGTTGACAAACTATACACAATCTTTGGTTAAGTTATGCACGTAATGTGGAGTTAATGTGTGTTAATGAAAGTGGGACCTAATTAATTTCAATTTTTAACCAATTTTGCTATCATCTCTAAGGAATTGATATTATTTATTTATTTGGATGGATAGATTCCACCTATCATTATTTCATGGTACAACTTGGAAAGTGCTATTTTAAAACTTGATCAAAGTTATGGGTCCTTCACATATAAATAATATCTAAATATAACTTATGTTAAATATTATGTGTTGGAAAATATTTCAAAAAATTTTTGGATAATGAAAAGATCTAACTATACATTCATTTCCATTTGATCATCATATATTGTTATTAATTTTGTTTAAAAAAAATTATTGGTATGCAATCAATATGCATGTGTTGCATCCATCTAAGAATATATATGATTAATTATTTCATATCTTGTATTTATTTATTTTAAAAAATAGGATTAAATTTATTGTATTTTTTTGACAGAAAAAAATTGATTGTCGTCTTATTTGTGTCACTTTAATTAAAATTTTATATGTCAACGTAACTTATTATTTTATGTTAATGTTAGAGTAATAATTAATTAATTTTACCAATAAAAAGAAAAACATATTTCGATTAAGTTAAATACTAGTTCTAAAATGACACACTAAATTATTTGTAATAAAATATTTACAAAAAAAAAAGTTATTGTTCTATTGGATATAAATAATTTTTAACAAAGTGCCATTGTGTATTAATTAGTTGAATTTTATAGTATAAAATTAAAGGCAATAGATAGAGATATTTTTAACTAATTAATGATAATATTTCACGAATTAGAATGCTCAATCAAAATATTAATTTGGTAAGTGAAAAGACATTTTTTTAAATTAATATTTTTACATATATTTGATATAAATTTTAAAAAAATATCTTGGAAGATACTTTTGAATAAAAATAAAAGAAATCAAAAGTTAAAAAATTATCAAACTTTATTACATAACATAAAATAGAATTTTGTATAAAGATTATTTCAAACTTTAAATTTTACTTTTTTTTGTCAAATCTTGACTTTTAAAACATATTTAAATAAATATTGATTTATTAATTTTGTTTAAATTAATATTTAAAATAATTATAAAAATTTATTTAATTTTTATTATTAAAATATTTAAAAACCATTTAAAAAATTTCACACTACACTTTGATTTTATTCTTTAAATTTAAATAATTTTAAACTAAAAAAATATTTTTAGTATTTCAAAAATTTTAAATTTTTTTAATGATAACTTCAATATTTCTTTACATTTATAAAAAAATTGAATTAAAAATTAATTGTAAAAATTAATAATTTTTAATTTTTTTGGTAAAATTTAATTATTTTAAATTAAAAATTAATTTTTTAAAAAAATAAAACCTAAAATTTTAAATTATCTTCACCTTAAAATCTTTTAGTGTATATATATTTTTAATCATATTTTCACATATCAATAGAATCTAATGCATACTCATCAATCTATTAAAATCACATAACAACACAATGGACAAAGAGAAATTTTTGCTGCCATTGTCATCTTACAACTCGAATAAATGCACCTTTTTAAGAACATTTTTATTGTTTGCATGGTTTCGTTTCCTAAATAAAGACTCAATAAATTCATCGGTTGTACCAAGCAACTATATATTGCTAGCTGATAGGTGAATTAATAATTGGAAATTAAATGGACTTGGGTGAATATATTGTTGAGAAAATGCTTCCTCAAATTGATGTACCGAAGTTCTAAATAATTATAGTGAAAATCAACACAAAATGAAAAAAAAAAAAATCATCACTATCATTTACATAATCTATATTTTGATGATTTATTGATAAGAATAACAATGAGTAGGGCACTTCCTCATTTTGAAAGTATTCAAATCAAATTTTTTTATTAATATATATATATATATATTCAAAATTATCACAAATGTATTTAAAAAAATTAATTTTATTATTCAAGCTCATCCTAAATTTAATTATTAATAATCAAAGTCGCTATAATATAATTATATATATTATAAATTTTAATCAAATAATGGGTATTTTATTTAATAAATATTTATTTAGTTGAATGCATGCGGAAAATGAAAATAGATATCGATTTTTTAAATTTATTTATAATAATTAAATTTTAAAATATTAACAAAAACAAAAATTAGAAATTAATTTTATACAAAATTATAAAATTAAAACTAACCAAAATTAAATTTAAAAGTTTAAAAAATATTAATAAAATTATATTACATACTTCAGTTATTCGACAATTTGAAGTCAAATTTTATTCGAACTCGACTGAAGTATTAAAACTTGAAATTGAATCTGTCTCAATTTGGCTACTCAGGTCTTATTAAGACTATATCAAGTTAACTGCCATATTTTGTAAAAACTATAGTTTAATACAACTGCATAATATTCCAACACTTGAAAATTTCAGAGGACAAAAATTAAAGAATGAAAATTTTGTGGTTAGGGCTTATGTTTTGCCAGAATGTATTAATGATTCTCTTAGTTGAATAAGAATTCTATATTGCCAGAACCTTTTTTCAGTAATCTAATTTATTGAGCAAAATTTGATGTTTTGGTTTTGTAGATGATGGCAGTTCTGAAATTGAATTAATTATCAGGGCTAATTTGACAATGCACCCGACAGCCAAGGATAACAGAAGTGAAGACCAAAGATGACAGTCGCTGTGCTTCTTATGCAGAAGGCAAAAGCGCCCTGTTTCAAATGGAGCTCGCACTGCAAACTATTTCATTTGCCTCTCTCTCTAAGAGTATGTTTAGCAAGCTCTGTTTCCTTTTTTTTAATGTTATTTTTACTCTGCTTTTGTTTCTTTGGAAGTTTTAACATATAAGTTGCGAATGTGGGCACTGTGTAGGCTCCTAAATTTAACTGAAGATAGTTGATGCAACTGCATTAAAGTTATGAGAAAGCTGAACAACTCATTAATGGAAAATATTAATACCCATTATAAAATGGGGGATTCTGAATTTGATGGGGTCGTTGATTGCATGAATGTTTGCACGTGGAGGTGGGTTTCTACGGATTGATGGAATGACCATACGCCATTCATTGTCATCCTTTGTGGAGAAAGGTGTGTTATTAGGATCCTGTTAATTGGGATGAAGACGGTTGTTTGCTTGTTCTTGAGTTTCAAACCAGTTATAGTTCTTGTGGGTGGTGAAGGGAAAGGGCAATCAAGGAACTGGGGACACTGGAGTTAATTTGGTAGGGAGGGTTTCTTCAGTGAGATTTCTATAATTTGATGGCTGAATTGAATGCTTTAATTTAGTCTCTTTAAAGGGATAGAGTATGATTTATCCTGTTATTAGGCAGTCGGAATTAAAATTTTAGAAAATTATGTTCTTGCCCTAGATGACCGACTGATGGGTTTTGTTGTTTTTCATAGGGAAAAGCTTTTATTAACATTACAGGTCTTAGAAGTTGGGAGAAGAGGCCCATGTTTGGTGTTTTAGAATCAATAGGCTTCAGAGAGTTTTGATTAGGGGAGATGAACTTCTTAAATTAGACACTTTGTCGGGTGTGCATGTCAACAAAGCCATCACTTAAATGATTTTTCTGTTCTGGATTTGCTTTGGAATTGAAATAAGATATAGACATTTAGGATAAGGATTCATTGAAGTTATTCTGGTTGCACTTTTCACGTTAATTGTGTACTTAGATATTAGTAGCTTGTTCCCTGGCTGCCAAACATGTTTGTGTCTTTATCTCAAGCTCCAGTAGCATAAGCTTTCTCAATACTCCTTGTGTAAATGTTTATAATGTCAACTTCCTTATCCATGTCAGAGTTCACTAATTTTATTTTATTTTTAAATAATGAATATCTGGGAACTAACTTGAGTTTTATGAAATCATAGTGAGGAAGACAGTTTGTTACATCCTCCAGCTTAATTACAGCAGTGTGTTAAAGAAATTCTCGAAAGAAAGATGACTTGTTAAATAGAACTGCTTCTCTGTAAACATTTCTCATACCATTTGGATTAAATAAATCCACTAAACTCAGTCATGAAATGTTTTAGCCTTTTCCATCTTGTGATGTTAGCAATGGCTTACTATTCAATGCCATACTCGATTTGAGACATCATGTCATCTTTGATTGCCTCTGTTTCATTTGAGAGCTCAAATATTCTTCTCTTCTTGTTTTTTATATATATATATTTTACTTTTGTTTCCTTGTCCTGTTTTCATCTATTCTTGAGTTGTTCTCTGTAACATGAACAGTCAATCTTGTATATTTTTCCTACTGACTGGTGTCAGTGCATCAAGCTCCCAATTGTCTCTAAAACAAGTCCAGTTTGGCTCAAACTTTTTGTACATTGGCATCTTGTAAGTTTTCTCCTGGATGATGATTAAGTCTGTTTCATTCGTCTGAAGTCTTCAACTTAAAGAAAATCGGTAAATCTAGTGGTGAGGAACCTTGACTGCCTGAAAAAGCCTTGGTTCGACTACTTAAAATAAGTATACTTTCATGCTTTTTTTCATTGCAATATTTCTGATACATAAATCAGTTTTGATGCTGATTGGTGCTTTTCCTGGGTTTACTTGATTCTATGAAGGAAATATGGACTCAAAGCCTAGAGCGTATGATGCATTGGACTCTAGAGCTTGTTATTTAATCAGTGTAAGGTCACCAAATCAAGGTAGGAGATTATCTACGCCACCACCTGCTCTACCAGAAACAGCTGCTTCTGTGGCAATTGCTGCAACTGTTGTTGGTGCAGCAGCTACATTTCTTGTTAAAAGAACCAAAACTCCAGAGGAGGTGCGCTTTATATTCAGAAAGACTTGCTAGATTATTGCTTTCATTAGGATTATTGATGTCAAGAATCTACCTTGTTCTGCTGCTATGTAATTAAACAATGACATTAAAATTAGATTTCTGAGAATCTACCTTCTAAAATTTTTTGAAGCCTTTTCTTTTCTTCTTTCAATTATCCATCTGTTTACTAATTTATCTTGGAGGAGTGACCCACAATGCATAGCATATTGACTTCATTGCTTACAAAACAACAATGCAAAAAGACATATTTGGATTATACAGCTGAGTTGCCTAATTACACAGTTCTGAATGCAGGTTCCTTTAAAGACATGTGAAGACTGCGGTGGTTCTGGTATCTGTCCTGAATGCAAAGGTGAAGGGTTTGTGCTCAAGAAATTGTCAGAGGAAAGTGCTGAAAGAGCAAGATTGACAGCAAAGAATATGGCCACTCGATACACAGCAGGGTATAGTTTACACATGTTTTCCTGATTGCCTTGCCTCCTTCCATCTTAGATCAATTCACCGAGCATTTCAAACAATTTCCTTTTTCAGGCTTCCCAAGAAATGGAGCTACTGTACAAAATGTTCTTCTGCTCGATCGTGTACCACGTGTGGTGGCCGTGGGAAGTTAGGCTACTAGCTTTCTGATCATTAGGCTGCATTTCTGCTGCATTGTAGAAGAACATAATCAACCCACACTTTGGAAGAGTGGAAACCAGAGTGATGTATAGATTTTTCTTGTAACGGCTAAAATTTGCAATATTGGGAAACTTCTTTTTTTTGACTATGTAAATCAGGGAAAGATGGATGAATATGATCAATCAATTGCAAAAATATTTTTTGAGAAATGATAAGGTTAGGCTTCATGAAATTTAATTTGACTAGAAAGTTCTTTCATGAGCTTGAGCCATGTGTAAGAAGCATATCCTGCAGAAGATGCTGCTCATAATTAACTAATAATTAAGCATAATATATTGTTCTGATTGGACCATTAAGTATATACGTTAAACATTTAATTCTTCTAAATCCCTTTCTTTAAGCAAAGGTGGCCTCCCAAACAACAATTTCTTATATTACTCTTTTCTGGTCACTAATGGAAGTAACCATTCTTGGCAGTGTGACTGCAAAATTATAATTTCTTAATTCTTTTATGCTGCAAGAGGTCAAGCTTGTGATTACTTATTTAACGAAGATAAGTTTATCTTTTCATGTGTATTGTATAGCTTATCAAAGATAAGTCAACTTCTCTCCAAAATCCCTGCGAAGTTACTTGGAATCCTCTCAATATATTTCAATTAATGCTATGTGAAGCTAAAGCCTCATCAATGGTTCTACCTGGTGGGCTGCATTTTAATATTATGATGAGTCAACTAATGCTTCAGCTGGAGAATGGAATCCATTGTTGTTTGGGAGAAAAGAAATCAGACTTTCAAGGGAAAATTAGACTCTTCTTGTTCATTAAAAACAACCGAGATTTATTTACATTGACAAGATTAAGCTAAGATCTCTAATTTGTTTTTACTACAAAACTATCTTATATTAGATCTAATTATTATGATAGAAAAGAGCGAAAGAGACGCACACATGCAGTGATTCTGCATGTTTCAGGTGCACTAAACATGGGCGGGTGTTGAATCTGGTGTGGTTGGTGCGGAGGCAAGAGCGACTTTTCTGCCGCGCTCTGATCGGCTGTTTTCTGCAAACTTGATGCTTCCTTCATGGAGGCCTCGCTGCTTCTCCTCCTCCGTCCACTCAGATCCATAGTAGTGCTCTTCCTTTGATCTTACAGAGTCTTTTGTTGGGCCAAGGAACATGCTCCCCCATTGCGGGAAGTGCAGAAGTGCAACAGGAAGTGTGAAGATCACAGCCATGGCGCCCATCAGGGACAGGCCTGTGGCTGTGTTGAACCTTGAGGTGCTGAAGAATACCAGCTGGGTTAGTCCGGACCCGAAGTTCCCTCCTGCGCCCGTTAGGCCTGATATGATGCCAAGAGATCGACGTGAAACGAAGGGGACGATCCCGAAGATTGCACCACAGGCTGCTTGTGTGCCGATGGAGAAGAGGATCATTGCCAGGACGGCAACGGGAAGTGAGCTTGCACGGCCGAGCCAGATGCAGAAGAGACCTCCTAGGGTTTGGAAGATCCAGAGGACCCATAGCCTGCCTCTCATGCCGAGCAGTTTTGCTGCTATATCAGAAGCGTAACCACCCAATGGACGAGCAAAGAAATTGACCATGCCGAAGCTGGCTGCTATGGTTCCAGCTGTGTGGAGCTTCAGGTTAAACCTGTTAGACACAAAGTAAATTGTTTAAATCAGTTCATTTATGGGTTTTGTCTCAGAAACACTAAAAGAGACGATAGAGATATGTAAGATGAAAGAACCTGTCGTAGAAATATTCTGAAATGACATTGTTGATGGTTAGTTCAACACCCATGGAGAACCCGTAGATAAGGAAGAGGACCCATGTTCTGTAATTCTTGATAGCATACCAGAAGACCTGAACATGAACAAGAAATCAATTAATCAGCCACTGCAATATCTGTTATTAGATTGCCTCAATAAGCTTGAGTTGTGTTCAAAGAGAAAGCAGACCTTGGAGAACTTGTCTTTGGCAACATCACCCTTCTTCTGCAGGGTGCTGAGGTTCCCATCAGGCAGGTCCTGGCCAAGGCTCAGGACCAAGATCCCCGTGATAACCTGAAGCCATCCAGGAACAAAGAACGCAATCCTCCAGGCAGTGAAGGGTGTAGCCCCAGCCATTTTGATTATGTGATAAACCAGAGGCATCAGAAGCTGAGTGACTCCACCTCCCATGTCTCCCCACCCACCTGCACAACCATTGACAAGCCCTATGATCTTACCGTTGAACATTATAGTCGTCCAGTACTGGCATGAAACGAAGGTCGCCAGGCAGAATCCGATCATGAACCGGACGGCAATGTATCCCTGAGCGTCAGCCACAAACGACATGCAGAACACTGTCGGGGCTGATAACATGAGAAGAAATGCAGTGCCGTATCGTGGGCCGACGAGGTCGCAGGCTGCACCCATCACGAGCCTGGAGAATATGGCTCCTGAAACAGAAGTGACACCGGCATTGCCCACGTCTGCTTTCTTTAGATTAAGGTTATCCCGGATGATGGGGACAAGAGGGGCTGCAGCAAAAGTGGAGATAAAACAGGTGAAAAAGGAGATCCAGGCGAGATGAAAGGTTCTCATGTGAGGGTTAGCGAAGGAGAAGGGCTTGAAGACTTTGGCTCTGTGCTCTGAATCAACGGGTAAAGCAAATTTTGCTGTTTCATCAGACGGAACAGCTGGTGATGCAACTGAACAGGCAAAGATTTGTTCTCTGCCTGTCAGTCCATGGACAGAGGTCCCGAAAGACCCTTCACTGTCCTGTGGCGCCATTGCTGTGATGCTTCACCGGGAAGGGCCAAGGGACTGAGGAGGAGGAGATGCTCAAGAATCCACAAGACAGTGTTGTTGGTGAGTAATTGGAGATGGCATTGCATGGTATTTATAATTGAAGTAGCAAGAAACCTGCACATGGGTAGATTAAAGGAAAATATTTTTAAAATGAGGAGATGAATAGAAAATTTCCTTAAAATTTGGAAACTGTTAACAGTACGTATTAATGGAAGAACTGATTGTTGACCTGATAAAAGAAATTATTTCTGCCAGAGATACAGTACTGTATAATAAAGATTAATGTTCCTGTGGCCCCTTTTTTTTACCTTCAAGTAATTGGTGCTTTGTGTGTCTTCTTCTCTCTTAATTAAGGTTTCAAATCAAACTAAATAGCTGACTCAAGCATGATCTTCTTGAATATGACTGCTGTAAGTGAATTTAATCAGTAGCTCCACATGAAGGGGTTTTCAAGGTTCTGTTTTTTTCTTGTCAAAGGGATTACTTGATTTATATTGATAGTATTTTTTAAAAAATATTTTTATAATTTATTAAAAAATAAATTTATCAATTTATTTAATAATTTAATAAATAATTAACTTTTGAAAACAATGAATACAAATCAGACTATTAACAAAAAAAAAAGAAATTAAAATTGCTCTGTGCTACCGGGATCCCACCAAAGACCAATACCAGCAGAAGCCTCTTCCCCTGAAAATAATAATCAATCCTTAAATTTGGTTTTTCCATTAATTATAAAGACAACATTGGCAAAAACCAAAACCATAAAGACTTAAACAAAAATTACACCTTAGATAATTTATCAACAAATAAAGAAAGTAACATTTTGAGATGTTGAAGGATCAGTATTTTTTATTTATTTAAACTGTATCGACTTTTTAAAGAAATATAAATACAAAATAATTTAATAAAATTAATATTTATGATTTTATGTATTTATGCTTTATTTATCATATTAATATACTAAATTACAAAAAAACAATCAATTTTCTTTGAAAAAACATTAATACAAGTTTACAATTCCATTCAGATATTAAATTAGTAATGAAAATCTATCAACAAGTCCAATTTGATATATTGTTATTTCATTATATAAGGCGTTAAATATTGATTAAAAATACATATTATTTTTTATTTCAAAAGGGTTGGCACTCCATCTCATTAGATAAAAGAGAAAAAAAAAGAAAAAGGTTAGAAAGAGAGGAAAATAATAAAATCATTATGGAAATAGAAATGGATTATCGTAATAAAATATTATTTTAATAACTTGTGATAGAAGGGTAATCCTTTCTTGGATAGGATTTTTAATTCTGTTTTATATTTTCTTTCATAAAAACTCTATATTCCTTCCCCTTTAATCTTTTCATCCGCGATATCCAAGTTCGTTGTAATTTCTCGGTCAATAAATATCACAAAAAAAAAAAATCTTTGTTTTACTCTTTCTTTTTATCAATTTTTTTCATTTTGGTTTTATAAAATATATGTGGATTGCAGATAAAGATCATTGAAAAATTGAGAACAATTGATTAATTGCATGCTATAAGAAAGTTTGTCTTCTAGATTTTAATCACTGATACCAAGTTTGATGGGTTTGTATTAATCCAATGCAATCTACTTTCTTAATCATTCAACTATTTCTAATCAATATAATGTCAGTTATCTTATATTTAAAGGTGAACTCATGGCATATGTACTTTATGGATATACTAGAAGCAATGATTACTTGATAATTCATAAATTCTTATGACTGTAATTTTAAATCCATTATAAATTTTCTACATTTTTTGTAAGTTATGTGAAATTGTGTTTAATAGAGCCAACTTTATACAAATCCAATCACATGCAAATGTTTGTATTTTGATTATTGAATGTCTGTTATATAATAACAGGCATCTCTCTATCAATCTTTTCCATACAAGTCTAATTGTTAATTTGTCAATTTCTATAGAATTGCTCAATCACTAGAAAAAATTGAAAGATGCTCACAAGAAATTTCTTATACACTCAATAAGAAGATCAAAGCTATTACTAATGTTTGTAGCTTACTAATAAGAACCTTAGCCAAATTTAATCTCTTTATTGTCTACAGCACACTTCTGATTCAATTTTCACCCTCAAACTAGTAGTATGCAAAGGTTGCAAAGAAAAATCTCTTACCTATTAGACATTTTAAAACTATACTAGTCAAAGAAGAGAATAGTAAGTGCTCATGTTGTTCTTAATCATTTTTAATTTTTGCATGATATGAACTACTCCTTTTATTTGTGCAGGCAGACAAGTATTATAAAGTTTTGACATTGCTAAGAAATAGTAAAAGCTACAAGGGTAAGCCAATGCATCATGATCTATATTAATATTTGAATCATTTTTTATTGTCCTTTTTGTTTCACCTTAAACTCGTCACCCTCTTCAAATGAAAATCTAGAACAAATTCAACATAGAAAAAAAAATAGCATTTTAGAAAAACTTTTGTCAATTTTACTCTGAAGACCGTTACATAAGCAATGATTGAGATCTTTTTAGTATTTTAATGGTTTTCTCACTTGATTATTTGGCCCACTCGTAAGCAAGTGGTAATTTGTAGGATAGGTTCCAAGTTCAAATCGCCTTAAGATTATTGAGTTGTTCTTGATCATTAACTTTAGAGACCCAAAAATAATTTCCTTGAATTCACCTATTTGGATACCTTGATTTATTTATTTTTTTTAAAAAAGAATAAGTTATTTTTTATTTTAATGTATTTTCAAATTTATATGTTGAATGAAGTTGTTTAGGCTATCAAAAGATCTTCTTGAGAAGGATAGAATGGATTTTTATAGACTTTTTTTTTTCTTTGAAAGAATGAGAAAGATGAAAATAAGAAGGAAAAAAAAGAGAGAAAATTTCGAAAGGTTTCTCCTATGCTTCACTCATGAAAACAAGAATTTTTTTTTTCCTTCAAAGTTTTGATGAGTTTCTGACCACAGTTATTTGATACATTCTTAGCTTAATTAGCCATTTAATATTGTGATAAAAATGCCAACATATATGCTATTTTGGGTAATAAAAATTATGTGGAGTATTATTTGCGTTTGTATATCAATTTGTAGCCTTCTTTCTTTCTTTTTTTTCTTTTCGCATGCAATCCAAATTTATTTATTTCAATCATACTAACAAAGTGAAAAAAAATATTTGAAAGACATGACTTATGCATTTTATAATTGAATACAAAGAACTATAATAATAAGAAGTTAAAAATAAAATTAACTGGCATTACAATAATAATTTGTTTGCTCCAAAAGAATTGGTAAAAAAGTTTAATCAATATAGAATTTATTAATAAAACCAATGAACTAGTACAAAATGTTTTTATAAGAATAATAATTATATGGCTTAAACAATCGTTGTCATCATTGAGTACATTTGATAGAAACTCCCTATGTAGTTATCCAAAATGGTCTCATTCAACTGATGGCTTCAATGACTTGCTTTATATGAGCTTTTTGATTGCTTGCTAATTTTTTGTGTTATCATGGTGATGAGGTCCTCAAAATTTACTTGTCAGAGGAGCATCTTCCTTCTTTTTTCGCATCCATTATCTTAGATTCGACAGAAATTTGCAATAGGGATTAGGTCGCATCGTTTGACTTTTATCCTCATTGTTTCTTTAATTTCAATGACTACCTTAGATAAGGCTTTTATAAGAATGTCTCTAACTTTATCATATGAATTGTTGTTAAACTTGTACGATCCATCTTCTGCGTAGAAGCTTGAGGCACTTTTGGTGTTAATTTGAGAAGAATGATGAGACATCTTTTATTCTGCTTAGGGTTTTTTGTTTACAAGAATGTCTCTAACTCCATGGTTTGCTTAGACAAAGAGAAATACAATCTACTATGCGAAGTTAATCGCTAAGGATTTTCTTCTTTCTTTCTACCAAGTTTTTCTTGATTACTTTGAGTTTGTTTATAGTTGTTTATTTACTTGTCTCTATGTAACAAACTTATTTACCTTAAAGAAATATGTGTTTCAGATGTGGGATAAGATTGAATTGTTATGATGAGCTAGAATATGACTAGATGGATTGGATAAGGTATGAATTATATTAATACAAAATTAATGTCAATTTATTTTAAAATATTTTGATTTTAAAAAATACTGAGATAAGCTAATAGGTAGTACAAATTTAAATTTTATAATAATTAACTGATAAATACAATAATTTATTTTTTATTTCCTAATTTAAACTTTTTCTTATTTTTTATTTTAACTTTTCACTTAAAAAATGTGATTGCAAAATAGATTCTATAAATATGAGTGATAAGTAAAAATTAATTGTAAATATTTAGTCAATAATATTAATATCTTCAAAATAAGTTAAATTAAATTTAAATAATATTTTATTTAAAATAACTTAAAAATTAAAGAAAGATAATACAATGTTTATAACAAGCTTATATTGTATTATAATAATTAATTAATATATAATTGTTTATTTTTTATTTAATTTTTTAAAAATATGGTTATATTAATTTAAAATTTAATTTTATAATGTTAATGATATATAATAAAACTTAAGCTTATACATTAATTTAATCCACTTAATTCAAGGGGATAAAATTATCCTTTTAAAAGGGCATGTTCTTTGTTGAAGTCATAATTTTACTTCTCTAGTTCATCGACTACCCTTTAATTTTCTCACCAATCAATGCATATAAATTTCTCTTGCAAAAATAATTTGTAAAAAAAAAGATATCACCGAATCTATATTATTCTTTGTTTCACCTAACTATGAATAATAAGATAATAATTAATGATTGCGTAAATATCATTTAAAACATTGACCTTTATACTATCTCTCCAAACAGACACTAAATTTCAAAATGTATCAAAACTAACTTGACATTTTAATTTTGTCCAAATTGAACTTTAATTGTAAATGCCATTTAAATTATTTTTTTTCGTGAGGGCATTATCGTCGATTACATCCTTCATTCCCTTCCTTTCAGGGAAAACGCAGAGCCCTGTTGCTCGAAGAGAGAGAACAGAAACATAAGAGGAAAAAGAAAAAAAAAGTTGTAAATTAATCGGGATTTTCTTGTTGAAGAATCGAGTATTAGTGATATATATACTAGTTGAAGCTGAATTTGTCAATGGAGAGTGAAGCTTCGTCCGAAGGCTCATCTTATCAAACCTTCAAATTTGTCATTGCGGTATTAGGGCAAAATTACATACTACATGAACAACAAGAAACCTAAGAAGAAGATTTTGGGATTGTAGGAAGAACATTGTGCAATCAAACCTTCAAATTTCTTAATACCGAGTGACGAATTGAGAGAGAAAAACGAGATTTAGGTTTCTGGGGAGAAGACCAAAACGGAGAGAAAACCAAAATGGGGAGAACACTATCGTTTACCTCTATATATTCTACTGATGTAATATCTTTTTTGCCTTTCAATAAATCCATTTAGGTTTTTAAGGAGAAGGTCAAAACGGGGAGAATACCAAAATGGAGAAAACGCTCGTTTTTTCTATATATTCTACTGATATAATGTCCTTTTTGCCCTTCAATAAATTCATTTTTTACAAACATCGTTTAATTAATTTAAATGAAAGGTTCAATTTGAACACAATTAAAAAATCGAGGTTAATTTGGATACATTTTGAAACTTAGTGTCTGTTTGAAGATATAATGTAAAAATCAGGGTTTTAAATGATATTTACCCTTAATACTTTTAGTAATCTATTGCTACTAATTTTACACAATTAATTCTCTTAATTTTTAGTCAATTTAATTTTTTTTACATATTTTTTCCTATTTACATAGAAGAACATAGATGTCATATTTATTTAATTACATCATACACATTGTTGGTTTATAGATTTAATCTTTTTTGAATTTGTTTTTTAATATTATTCTTCAAGATTCCAAAATGTATTTATAAAATTAAGGTAACTATATAAAAAAATTTATTTAAACTTGCTTTTTAATTTAAATTTGTATAATTGGACATTTGATTTTTTAATTTGATTTAAATTCAATTTTGATTCAAACGATTGTGAAAAAGTAAAAATATTTTAATTTTTGAAAATAAATTTTATAGTCAATTTCAAGTAATCCCTTAATTTTGAATAATTTTCAATTTACAAGTTATTTTTTATAATTTTTGAAAAACTTAAAAATATTTTATGATGGTAGATAGCTTTTTCTTTACATAATTATAAAAAAAGAATTAAAATTTTTTATATAAACTATCCAATTTGAATATTTTTAGTTTTTACAATTTTCGATGATCAAGTTAAAAATGAACCAAATTTAAATAACCAAGTTGTCTATTTATTGTCGGACCAAAAATGTTTACCTTTTATAACCTTTTAAAAAATTATATATATATTAAAAATTTACAGATCTAAAATAACTTATGCAGAAGCAGTTATATATTGTGCAAAAAGAATAAAAAATATTATAGATAAAACGATGGAAGCAATATAGAGAGCCGTACATATATTATATAAACCGTACAGATCAGGATTCATTTTAATTCTTACACGCAACTACTAATATAAGTCAACGACTGTGATAAATAAAAAATGTTTTCCAGCTTTTTCGTTAATTATTTTTTAAAAAATAATAATTACAGATGACGTGTGTTCATTGAGAACGGAAATTTTAATTTTTTTTATAAAACTAAGATAGAGTATGCGTTTCCCGTGATAAGATCAGATGTTTGCCCTTCACGTATTTGTAATTCATCACTGGATTTACAAGTTAATTTGTTTTGTTGAATGTGCAATGACTCATTTAATTAAATTTTAAATGCAGATAAATTAATTTTTGTTTTATATAATAGTTGTTTTTTTAATTATCTTAATAAAATCTTCAGTGAATTAATATCACATAAATTTTTAAGATTTTTTTACTCTTTTTCAATAAATTTTGATTTTTAAATTTTTTTAATAAATTATGATATATTGGTTATGTTTAAATAACATTTTTATTTAAAAATTTTAAATATTTTTTATTAACATATCTAAAAATGATGTATAAATTTTATATTTTATTTTGAGTTGATCTTTTAAATTTGAATAATTTTTTACTCATGAATTATTTTTTATAAATTTTTTTAATTTTGATGATATATTTTTTAAAAATAATAATTTTACATTCAAAATTTTTTGAATTTTTTGGTAATAGCAGTTTGAATTTTTCTTGCATTTACAAAAAAATTTCAAGTCAATATTTATTATAAAAAATCTTTAATTTAAATTTTTTATTTGATCTAAATTAATAAATTTAAGCTTGTTACATAATTTTTTTAAAATTAAGTTCTGTTTGAAAAGATACGGTAAACTTTGAAATATAATTTATTTGATTTTTACCCTTAAATTTTAATAATTGAGTATTATAATTATTAAAATGTGATGCAATTTTTTAAATCTCATTGCATTAAAATTGAATTATTAAATAATATATAAAATTTTTATTTTTCGTATTTAAAAATACTTTTTAAATTCGCCAAGCACAATTCAAATGAAAAGTTTTAGTTACTAACAATTTAAAATAAACAATGTTTATGAATTAATATAAAATAGATATTAATAACTCATTTTTTGCACTTTTTTTCATTTAATAATTTGTGATTATTAAGAAATTAGAAAAAATAATTCAATTTTATGTTGATGAAATTGTATTTTCTCGAACGCGTTGTCTTTGACATTTTGGGCACGATGACAAAGTTTTGACACTCTTGTGTGCATGTGCATAGTCAACTTATCTCACCAAACAATTACTAATATATAATTGTTAGTGGCTATGTAAAATTACATGTAACTAATTAAATAAAATGATACTATTTTATTCTAATGGTTCACTTGTTGCCTTCATCAATTTCACTCAATTAATCCTTTCATGTCGCAATTAAGTTGAATTAATTTTCTTTTTAACTATAGTTATCTTCATGTTTTCACATGGCAAGTTGCATTGCTTGCATGTCCCCACGTCATTTGGATATGAATTACTTGATTTATATTAATTTTGATTCTTATCGAAAATAATACTTAATATTATCATAATTTATTATTATTATTATTATTATTATTATTTGTACCAAATGAAGAATTGATTGATTGGCCGTACAAGAACATAATTTTATATGTATACATGAAGGGTGAACCATATCATAACCTTGTCTTTATCCAAGTTTCTTTGTAGGATCTCACTTGAAAATCATTAATTCTTGACAATTGAATGTGATGATCTTATTGACTTTGAAACATAATAAAATAAACAAAAAATTTGTAAAGAGTAAATAGAGCATGTAATTTGATTTTTTTTCTTTTTAATTCTTTTAAAATAAACATAAAAAAAATGCTTTAAATTTGATTGTATTTAATTTGTATCAAAGGTATGTTATGTAAAGCGTTTCAAAACTATTTTGGACCAATTTGTATGGGGTGATGAAATCATTAAGGTTAGTTATATTATTATTAAAAGTGGCTTGATGACTTCGTCTGTTCTTGCTGATAAATTGTTAGTCCTTGTTGATAAGTTGCTAGTTCTTACTCATGATTTTATTTGTCCCTATTTGATAATGCACTAGTGGTGTAGTGCTAACTAGAGGTGATGGTGGCTTGGGTCAAACTTCTTGAGACCTGATGGCTGTCCCTTTAATGCAAAGGGTTGGTTTCGAATTGATTTTCTTAAGCTTGAGTTACTGCTTAGACCTTAACCGGCCCATGTATAGCTATATCATTTAGTATTCTTTGATGATCCATGACTGTTTCTTTATATATTTACAGAACCCAACTTCTATAAAATTAAGGGCAACTAGCATTGGTTTTTATCACTTGCTTCATTCTTTATGAAGTACTAATCTTTTCGCTCGAAGATCACGATAGTTATTTGGCATGAGAAAGCTCAAAGATTTACGGTTTCATCGAAAGCCAGAAAAGGCATTGGAATTTTATGATCTTGGTACATTCAAAATTTTCCCCCATTGAAGAAAGAAAGCCATCGTATATAGACTATGAGCAACTGAGCAAGAACTAGGATTTTGGGTTGACTGCCAACTATGGTCCGGCAGCTAGCCTGTATTGCAAATTTGATGGGTTTTTTGCACTTTTGATCTGTTGACGTATCAGGAAACTTAGAAAACTAGAGTCCGTAACTGGCAACAAAGTGCCATTTTCTGGTTGTCTCAACGAAATGAAATCTTAGTACTCCTCAAGCACCCTCTTCATCAAAGAAAACGGAAAAAGGTTTAATTATTTAATTTCTATTCTTTTTTTTTTCTTCTCCCTTTTAAAAAGTTAGGGTTCTTACCAACTTTTCATTTTGAAAAGATTCCAGCAACCGAAATGAGTGTTTCTTAATGTGTCTTAGAACACAAAGTTTTGGTGAATCTTACGTAGTTATGTTGGAATATGATTGAATATTGTTTAGCTGTAATTACACAAGCTTCTTCTTTCTTTCTTTTAAGGAAAATCAGACAGTAGGTCTGTCTGATAACCTGATCCAACTATTATCTTACAGGCTGCAGACTGTTGTACTCGAATATTCTACAAGATAAGGTACAAGAGAGTCTCTTCTCTTACACATCATGCAATGCATGTCTTAAAGATATGGTCAAAGTTACAGATATGAGTTGGCATCTCGTTTGCAAGGATTGCCTACTTAATTTGCCTTATCAAAGTAGGAAAATATCATATTACTTGGTTAAGGACACAAGTTATCCCAATCATCATCATCTGTCTGGTTCAATGTCGCCTCAATGCTAGCTTTAGCACTGATCCTGATCTTAATTTGTTTTAATTTAATAAAAACCCTAACATCTGCAGATCCTGTTGACATTAATTTCCTTATGTAGATGTTTATATGTTTTCTTCCTTGTCTGTTATGTGTCTTTGCTTGCTGTAGTAAGCAGACCAAATCACTTCTCCGAAATCCCAGGAAGATATTACCAATTTATTCAATTCCATGTATACAATCTTGTCGTTCCACCAATTGTCATTACAAAACTAACACCTACTTTGTCTCCGTAGATGCCACAGGCTTGAGTATTCATGAGATTCTTCCATTAATATAACAACACCCAGAATCCTTTACGTGGGTATCATAAGATTCTGAATCTGATTGTTCAGTAAGGTGGAAAACTAACATGTTGAACTTAAATCAACAAAAGGAAAGTGAAAGAATTATAAGAAGAGAAAGACTTGAGCACGAAGGATTTTCCTTCTCAGTTGTACCATGACCCTTGTGGACTGGCTTAGATGGTGGGTAGATGCAGACCCGACAGGCTTGTAAGGCTAAGATATGCTGTTTGTGTAAAACCTGAGATTTGCTTGATGTGAACCCTTCGGCTTCTTTGTCATCCCATTCTATTGCATATGGACGAGCCAGATGTCTGAAGAATTAGTTGGGCTTTATTTTTAAGGATGACCATGGTCTGATTAGGTTTAGTTCGAAATTTAATTTAAATTCAAATCAATATTGATTATTTTTTTAAAAGAGGATTCAAATCAAATTTATCAAATTAAAAAATTCAGACCAAAACCAAAGTTTTTTTTTTTTTTAGTTCAATCAATTTTTTTTGTTGGTTCTCTTTTAAAAAGAATTAATACTCAACTATAAAGTTTATGTTTTAATTTATAAAAAAATAAATAAAAATAAAAATTAATATTCTAATATAACTTTTAAATATTACATTAAAACATTCAAATCAAATTTATTTTTAAAAACAAATTATTGATCTTAAAAATTCTAAATCTTAAAAAATAATCATCTTAAGCATTTCAAATATTAAAAATATGCCGATAAATAGTTTGAAATTAAAAATTTGTCATAAATAACATATTGTCAAAAAGAGATAATATATGTAATCATAAAAAAAGGAAATAATATTTGTTTTTTATCATTAACTTAAATGAAAAGTTATAAAAAACAAATAAATTATTTAAAAATTAGACCCAGAATAATTAAAAGAGAACTTCCTAAGATATCCTGAAAGGGTAAAAGGCTAGTTATGTGTGAGGCAAGAAGAAAATTATAAGACTCTAATTACTAGGGATGTGATGTTTGCCGAGGAAACACTCTCTTTTACAACCTCTGAAAAGGGCTCTAGTGACTTGAAGAATCTAGAAAATTGTCATAAAGGGCCTAAAAGGCTGGCTTTGAGGTGGAGTCATCAACCAACCAAGTGAGTTGAGTTAAGGCAAAATCAAATCAATAATTCAAGCAACCCTAGATGGAAAAAACCTCTTGTGGACTCTAAGTTTGAAAAAACAAATTCAATTGATCTCGAGCAGTTATTAACCTACTAGCTAGCAAGGGATAGATCTAGGATGAGTATAAGACTTCTTAGAAGATGAAGCATACACCAGTGTTATAGAAGAAGAAGAGCTTGCAACGTATGCCTTTAATTCTGTAGAGTTGTCTGTCAGCTTGGAGCCTAGTAGCTTTACTCAAGTAATGTCAAGTCTCTAGCAACTAAATGGCAAAAAGTAATGAAAGAAAAGATGCAATCTCTCATGGAAAACCATACTTGAGAAATTGTGAAAAGATTTGAAGAGCAAAAAGTAGTAGATTGCTAATGGATCTACAAAATTAAAGAGAGTGAAACTCATGATTCTACAAGATTTAAAGCTAAACTTGTGGTTAAGGGATTCACTCAACCAGAATGAGATCTTCTCCCATATTGTGAAGTATAAATAGGTATCTAAATTTTTTGTATTGCTAAAATATTATCTCATAAATATAGTAATTCATGAATAATATAAAATATAATTTTTATAATATTATTATTATAATAAAATGACTTTTAAACGATGCAAGATCTGAATATTAAATTGTATTTTACAACTTATTACAAGTGATACTCTTTCATTTCTAAGATTTTAAGGGTGAACTATATTTTACATCAGCTATAAACACATCACAAGATGTTATGTAAAGTTTAAGCACATTTTAATCATGTAGTGTGCACTTCTTAAAATAAATGAGATTTTTAAAAGATAAATATATGCAATATGTATTATTAACAATCAATATTAAAATGAATAGTAAAGTATAAACACATCATAATCATGCAAAATATCTTTTGAAGTGGATGAAATATTCAAGAAACAAAATCATACAATATGTGCAAATAAGGATATATTCGTATTAACAAGAACGAGATAATTGAAGATAAAAAGGCTACTGAGATGAAATACAAACCGTAAATATCTTCTTATAGGATATGGCTTCACTGTTTGCTCATAATGATGAAACCATATGTAAGTTTCTTGATAATGATAAGAACTTGTGTTTGATGATTCTAGGAAAGATAAAGTGATATGCTTCTATTTTTACTTACACAAACAATAAAGAGAAAGATCCATGCATGTAAACATGGATGCATGTAAACCGAAATTTTTATTTCAATTTTATGTTTTTGGCTCATCAGTATCATTGTATAGATCTAAATAATTATGAAGAATATCCATAGAAATATTTATAAATTTGTAATAGGTAGCACTTTCTTGGTACTCTATAAATAATACTTGGCATTTCTAAAACTACTTAAAAAAAAAAAAAAAGGTGCCTTAAATCATTCTATTTTGTTTTTGTGGTTAAAAAAAATAAAGTATTGGGTAAAAAGAAACACAAACTTTCATAAAATCTTCTCAAGAATTGAAGCCTCTATCGATTTTTCATTAACAAAATTCTTCGTTCTCTCTACTTTTTCCTTCGAGTCAAATAAAACAAAGCAAGTTATTGAAAGTAAAGTACACTTATTTTTTAATGGAAATTAATAAATATTTATTAAAAAATATAAATTATACTAACTGTTTGATAATTTTTACTAAAAAAAAGCATATTAATTTCCTATAAATTGAGTAGTTAAAGTGTTACATACCCACCCAAGAGGACTTGAGTTACCATCATGAATGCTTAAATTTTTACAATTTTATGATAATTTTTTAAAACCATCCTTTTCTTGCAGCAAGAACACAATTCAATCCCATTTAATAGTCATAGAGAACAGAAAAAAGAAATGCATCTGCTTACTATCTGTCTTAATAAGACAGAGAGCAAATTAATTGTATATGTTTTGTACTCTGGCAGGTACAACCATATCAGTTGAAGATACATGTCCAGTTTAAACAGATTAAGTAATCAACTTAGTATGTTGCGTAAAATGTTTAAAAGTTAATCGGGCCCTTTAACAGGATATAATGCTCAAGTTTTTTGATTTGGGTGATTAGGTACAGTAACACACTAATCTGAAGTTGAATGAAGACCATGCTCTTCAACAAGTTGCAGGCAGGAGAGCTAAGCTTATTGGATTCTTAATCACTTTATAAAGTTCCCATTGCATACTTTTAAAGAATTCTGATAATGATTTTTTCGCTAAAGAGTGACACAATATACTGATAATGGCCGGAGGGAAATTGAAGCAGATTGTCTTGTTTTGTCATTTACAGACAATATTTGACGTAATAATCAAAATCATCTAGATGTAAACTTAATGCATATATTACTCCACTAAATTGTTATTAAATTAAAAAAAAAGGCTGAGCTGGATGGTGATGATGTCCTTAGACAAACCCACCAGTTCTAATTATTGTTTTGTTTATTGATCAATAATTCAGTTCATCATTACTGTTGGGTTGAATTCAATTCAATTTACTAATATAGAATGACATCAAGATAATGTTGAAAAGTTGTTGTTATCAAGCATATGCATATACTTTGCTACCTCGTGAGGAACATGTAAGACTTTCTATCTTTTGGATTGATTTTGCTGGTTTGTATACAATTTGCTGTTCTATCATTATTATAATTTCTCAACTGGCCCTGCAGCCTCTTAAACATTTTGCCTTCCCTGGCTATCTGTCCCCAGAAGTTGCTCTTCAATGTCTCACAAACTCACTAAAGAGAACACTATTCTTAATTATCTATCTGTTCAAAATTATGGTTCCCAAATGATCTTTGCTCTTCTCTATTTGTACAAGTTCTTCACTGTTTGCTTTTCTCCAAGCTTGATTATCTTGAGCAAATTCCCACCCATTATTAGACTTAACATGCAAAATAATCTGCTGGGTCCATATAAGAAATGCTTAAACCCAAAACATAGAATGAGTTGTAAGTACTTTGTTCATATAATTTTGTATCTATCTTAATTTTCAAATAATAAATCGTTTGTGCCGTCCAAGAAACTTGGAATGTATGTGAAGCTGAATCGTCATCATCACCGTATTAAAATAGTTTTGTTTAGACTTTTCTAAGGCTGAGCTCAAGGGCATGAGTTAATTAGTTTATTAATTCTCCAAAATTAATTAAACATTTTGAAATCGCGCGTTCACCACTTGGTTCTTGGCAATCAAATGCATTCTACAGAAGTTTTTTTCAGATCTTTTATGATTATATGGTTAGTGCCAATTATCTATTATTTTGTGTCATAAAACATATGCTATCAAATTTTAAATCTTTTTGACTGTTTTAAAATATATATATATATATATATATAATTAAATCTAAAACATTAATTCACTTATAAATAAGTCGATTTGTATATGTCAAATTTAGGATTTAGGTCCCTCCTTGAGCTCTTCCTCGATTTATCATGTTAAAAAGGTAAAGAAAATTTAATAAATATCAAAATTACATGAATAAAAAATATTAATTTTATATTTTAAAAAAATCTAACATACTAGTTTTTGGAGCAAGACGTGTTTATCTTATGACACTAACTTTCCAAATGATGATGTTAGATAATTTTCGTAAGTATACTTAATTATATTGCTTTTGCTTGTGCACAGTGAAGTCTTTTTGCCTCTCCAAGCTGAACAAGTCCACATTTGTTAATTACTTTGTTTAGTGATATAATTTGCGCCTGCTGATGATTCATCATCTACAACTATATAGTAAAGTCTTGGGTACCCACTCAGTAGGTGAAGACATTGGTGCCGGAAACTTGGACTTTAATATATAATTGAAAAGTATCCATCTTTTGCTGAATGCACCAAATTCATTAGATGCATTCATGATTAATTTTTTTTAATCTAACTGTGTTTTACAATCAAAGACAAGTCAACTTTCCACAGAAACCCACAGCTAGCTAGTCATCGAGATTCTCGATGGTATATTATGAATCTTTCAATTCTAACTTGGTTGATTCCATCCCTAGTTGTAGCCTCAGTGCACAGCTTGAGATTCACATTCATGATTCTCTGCGTGGAAACCAGTAAACAACTCCAATTTGATCTTCTTTAATTTCTTCATTGACATAAACCAGAATCCTCTATACGGATACGATAACATATAGTTGCATCTACCCAACGAAGTTTAGTGTAAATTATGAGAAGGGTGTTTGGAAAGAAAGAAAGTTGGGAGACACAAATCAGGAAGTTGCAGACAATTAGCCCTTGGGATTATTCGGTTTCAACTTTGCCCCTCCATTATTGTTGATCATCTTTGTTTTTCCAGCTAATTAAACGTGTGATGGCGTCACAGTGGGTGGGGTTGGTGCTGAGGCGACACGCCTGCCACGCTCCGAGCGGCTGTTCTCGGCGAACTTGAGACTTCCCTGGTGAAGACCCTTTTGCTTCTCTTCCTCGTTCCACTCAGAGGCGTAATAGTGCTCTTCGGTTGATTTCATGACGTCTCTTGAAGGTGGAAGGAACATGCTTCCCCATTGAGGGAAGTGTACAAGCATCACCGGCAAAGTGCAGGCGACGATCATGACTCCCATCCATGAGAGACCTGCTGCAGTGGAGAATCTTGAAGTGGAGAAGAATACTAACTGTGTCAATCCGGAACCGAAGTTCCCTCCGGCTCCTGTTAGCCCTGATATGATACCCAGAGATCGTCGGGAAATGAAAGGGATGATGGCGAAGGTTGCTCCACAAGCAGCTTGAGCTCCAATAGAGAAGAGAATCATTGCCACGACAGCAACGGGAAGAGTGTTGGCACGGCCGAGCCAGATGCAGAAGACGCCTCCTAGGGTTTGGATGATCCACAGAGTCCATAGCCTGCCTCTCATACCGAACAACCGAGCTGCTACATCAGAAGCGTAGCCACCAAATGGACGAGCGAAGAAATTTGCCATGCCAAATGTTGCAGCTATAATTCCAGCAGTGTGAAGCTTTAGATCAAACCTGTAAGCGTCACGAATCCAAATATAATTAGTACTTAATTTATTTAAAAAAGTGAAGAACTTTATATCCCTGTGCTGAAAACTAACCTGTCATAGAAGTATTCCGCAATGACATTATCAGTAGACAATTCAACGCCCATGGAGTAGCCGTAGAGGAGGACAAAGATCCATGTCCTATAGTTTGTGACAGCATACCAGAGCACCTGAACCATGATTAATATGCTAAATCAGCTAAAGATGTCACAATTGGATCTTAATAGAAGAGATTGTAATTGAGTTAAATGAAACTTGATGATGATTAGCTTACCTTGTTGAAGCTATCTTTGGCAACATCACCTTTCTTTTGTAGGGCACCTAAGTTCCCATCAGGCAAGTCTTGGCCAAGGGTTAAGACCAATATCCCCATGATCACATGCAACCATCCAGGGATAAAGAATGCGATCCTCCAGGCCGTGAATGGAGTAGAACCTACACGGCGGATCACTTCGTAGACCAAGGGCATTATCAGCTGAGTGGCTCCTCCGCCCATGTTCCCCCACCCGGCGGCAGTCCCATTGACAAGACCTATAATCTGGCTGTTAAACATGGTGCTCATCCAGTACTGGCAGGAGACAAACGTTGCAAGCGAGAAGCCTATCATGAACCGGACTGCGATGTAGCCTCCAGCGTCGGCCACGAACGACATACAAAACACAGTTGGGGCTGATAACATGGTAAGGAAAGCGCAACCATAACGTGGCCCCAGTAGGTCACAGACTGCACCCATTACGAGCCTAGAGAATATACTCCCTGAAACGGAGGCAACCCCAGCGTTACCAATATCTTGCTTTGTTAAATTAAGGTTATCACGAATGATGGGAACAAGGGGAGCAGCAGCAAAAGTGGAGACAAAGCAAGTGAAGAAGGAGATCCAAGAAAGGTGAAAGGTCCTCATGTGAGGGTTAGCGAAAGAGAAAAGCTTGAAGACTTTAGCTTTGTGCTCTGAGTCCACTGGGAGATCAAACTTCGCTGTTGTGTCAGTTGGGACAATAGGTGAGGCGACTGAGAAGGCAAAACTTTGCTCCCTGCCTGTAACTCCATGCATGGAGCTCCCTGGTTCTCCCACAATGTTATCACCCATTTCTTCTGCTGTGTCTTTGAATGGTGACTAATAGAGAGTTACACAGAAACAAGCACTACCAGTGCTGTGATTGTCTGAAGGAAGCAGCATAGGGGACGGTATTTATATAGGGTGAACCGTTGACATTGCAAGAGCTCTGCAAGGAGCCAATGGAGATTCCCAACGGTTAAGAAGCATAAAATAATGGAAAATAGATTCCATTTCGCCGCATCTAGCTATGAACAGGAAATAGTCTCATCGTATATCCCAAAGGATCATATAGACTATGTAGAGTGGTGCACCCCATGATTTATTACAGAACTAACCTCAAGCATTTGTTTAATGTCATCTCATTAACCCATCAATAGTTTTTATACTTTCAACGATACTAATTAATATCAAAGCTAGGAGAATTAATTACTTGGCTTTCATTAATTTCTACTCTTCACCATGCAAGATTTTGACGGGAATCAGCTCATAATCACATGTTATCAAATCAAATGCAATGTTTTGCTACACGGGTCATCATTATGGAGATTTACAATAAAAGGGTATCATCCAAGAGTCAAGTTCGTGAGGTTAGGAGTTCTGGGTCCAGAAGAATTAAGAATTAGTTTTCCTTTGGGGACACTGAGATTTGGAATAACCAAGGGAATAACCTGTTGTCCTATTTGCATTTTGTCAGCGTTCAACCAAAAATAAATAAACATCTCTACAATCAAATACAAGTTCCTTGTACCTTCTTCGTTCCCGATTTGGATTTTACACCATCTGAGGCATGCTGTGTGCCTCCAGCTTAATTGATACTATGAAATTCTGCCAAATTGGTCATAGTTCTGATTGCTAAAGCATCCTCGAAATCAGCATGGAAGAAAATATCATATCCTCCATAGATTGTTGTGACCTCATGGTATGCTCTCTTAGTATACTCTTAATGTTCAGTCTCCATCTCATTATATCTGGCAAGTTGTAAACTTGAACCCTAATTAACCATGCTAGTCTGTAATTCTTTCTTATTTCCTTCGCTCTTTGGCTGCATGTCTGTAATTCTTTCTTATTTCCTTCGCTCTTTGGGTGCATGCATGCATTAATTCCGATAATCCCAATATTCTCAAATAGATTCTGGTCATTTTCGTAATGAAAATATATAATATATTGGACTCAACAAGAAACAATTTCCATAGTTGAACTGTAAGAATGTCACTGCAAGTTGTTCCCAAAGAAAAATTTTAAAAGAAAGACTACACAAACCACCATTCTTATTACCTGGTTTTTGATTGGTGTTTAATCTTGTCTAGCTTATTTAAACATTTCTTGGGTAGATCAATTTGACGAGATTAGCAATTACATCTTACATACATGTTTGGAAGACGAGAAAATCATTTTTCTTGGACAACAAACAGTAGTAAAGATCAATATGTAGTAAATATTGCAGCATCCCTATTGTCCTCTAAAGTCTTGCAAGTTGTGATATAATTAGTAAAATTCAATTTCTCCCAAGTTGCAAGTCAATCAAGAGCCAATCAATCTAATGAATGATCGTATATCCTTTTATATATTATATCCTCTTCAGTCTTCCCTTTCCAATGCTTCAAGCAACATCTTCCCCATTAACGTTTCTTGTCCACCAGAAGTCAGAAAAAAAATTAAAATGCGAAAGGTTTTCATACACACAACAAGGCCCACAAACTCCTACTACTTAGGTCAAAATGCCAACATAACTGTCACAAACATCCTGCCTTTTCTCTTCTCCTCATCCTTCATTCGTTTGACCTGGTTGATGAGGACACAAACTATAACATATAGCAACTCTCTTACCCCTTCACAAACCCTAGGAGTTCTTTGGTGAATTATTTTCATCAGATTGAGAACAACTTGATGGGTTTGTGGTTGTGATTTGTTGGAATGACGAGGAGCAAAGTTTAGTTGAAAGGAATTTTCTGAATTCTTTAAAGGAGTTTGATATCATGGAACAACTTGTATTTTTGTTCATACTTTATGATACCTTTTGTGTTTTGAATTCAAAAGAAGTTGATTAGTTTATGTGATCTAACTTTGATAGAATTAAAGAAAGAAAATCTCCACTGTAAGAACTTGTACTGATCAGATTGCCTTGTAGGATTCATGTCAATTATGAGCTCCATTATGCATATGAGATCTTTCATTGACAAAGCAAGGCTGCTTAGTAGGACAAGGATAAATGTTGCCAACACATGTTTATGTTGTATAAGTATTTGGAAAGAAGACTTCAATTTCCATTTTTTATCATGAAATATTAAAATTTTAATTTTCAATTTATGAATTAATAATGTCAACTAAATTTGTGGTGCTTTTTTTTGTTTTTTTTTTTAATCTTGTCCACTTTATGTGGAACAAGAAGTAAATGGAGAAGCAAACAAATTAAATGGGATGAATACCTAATTACATCATTATTTGCATAAGTTGGTTTACTAATTCATTGAATAAAAAAAACACTTTCTTAATTATTGTATTGTATTATCATTCGATCATAATTAATGTTATCAAATTTTATTTGAAAATAATATTATCTTAATTTAGATCACATGTAAATATTATCATTTTTTGAATATAATGACAGAACATTTTTATAAATTTGTAAAAAATCAAAATTTTAATTAAAAGAATTTTTGAAAATATAAAATCTAAAAACTTGAATCATGTATCATCGATCAAACGGGTCATACACTAAGTGGTATACTTAAAAATGTAATAATTTAATTTTTTTTATCATAATAACCAATGGGTATATTATTATACTCATAAAGTTTAGATCATAAATTGTTTAATTTTTTTAAAGAAAACCCTAAACAGAAAAAAGGGGGAAAAGTATACATATAGAGCCTATTAACAACTAAAATATGATAAATCATTTAGGCTTACCTTAATAGAGATAAATAATTACTGAGAGTTAATGAACCTCAAAGCTGAATTTTTGCTATCTTATCTAAGTTTTCCTTAACCTCTAGTTTAGCAAAGTCTAGGGCTTTAATTTCAAGAGATTGGAGGAGAGTCACCCTCATTTATAAATTAGAAATATAAATGTCTTTGTTTATTAAATATCCATTTTTAAATGTTTAATGAAAGTATCATTTATTTTGATGTAATTAAAAGTTAATAAGTTAAATTAAATATCATATATAAAAACAATATCATGTTAATTAAACGGCAACAATATTTTAAAATAAGCTAATTATACAACTAAGAAATTTACGTCAAAAAAACAGGGTGATTATTATTGCAAAATTTTAATCACAATGAGAAAATAATAATAATAACAATAAATTGATTCTCATACAACAACTCCAAGTTCTCATAATAATATACGGAAAACAAATGATGTAATCACACATCCTTGTCTTCCAAAGTAAGGCAAAGGCAAGTAGATCTTGTAATAACTCAAATATATTCAACCACATTAATAAACCCACCTGATAGCTCAACCTCATTGCAAGGAGCCAGAATTAAGAGCAGATGAGTCCAAATCATTGAAGAAATAAAAAAATAAAATAAAAATAAAAATAAGGTATCTTGACCATTGTATTCTAAACTCATCGAAACAAGCATACCATACATGTACGGTATAAATCCTTTCTTTTGGAAGGACAAGTACCAACCGTACAAAGACATTTTTTTTAATTCATATAACAAATATTCATCAATCATTCACTCAATTATGTAATCAATATAAAATCACTATAGAAGAAAGTCTTACCATAACAAATTACTCAAGGAATTAATTATCATTGCCTTCTTCTCAGTATTAGCTTCTGGGCATGCATAGCTATGCAATTCATCAACATCACAGGCCATCTGGATCTGCTCAGCTTCCGGGCATGCATAGCTATGCAATTCCTCAACATCACAGGCCATTCCGGTGTGAGCAGAGCAAATATAAACATCATGTTTCATATTAAGCAAGGGAGCTCAAATCCACAATGTGTACCAGTTGGAAAGAATAAGAATGTCAAGCTTTATATCGGTCGCAGAATCTACCATCAAGGGGAGATGTCAATGTTCAAAGCTAAAAGAACTTTCAATGAAAAGACCTAAGATCTTTAGCTGCTGTGTCGATGAAAATACCCACTACTGTATTTGGGTCAACCATATCAAAAGCAAGTCCATTATAGGGACACTAGGCAAAGACTGGATGGATGAATGTTCAGATGCAAACTAGGTGCCGGTGTTCCCCCTTCTTTGGACTGGTTTATATAGAACAACAGTAACATACTTGGAGCGAAAGCGGTGAGTGAATCCAAGTGCCAGAACAGATCGAGGAGTTTCTCGGTTCTCAATGTAGACATGGTTAAGAATCACGTTCTGCGGCAATGGAAGGGTTCCAGCAACATCCCTGCTTGCAGGGTAAGCAAGCAAGGTATGTTGCAGCTGTGGTGGGACCAAAGGAGGGTCGCGTGCCTCATCTTCATTCCCAAGATATGCATTGTTGTAACTTGAATCCGGTGATTTTGGCACTTCGAATCCCATAACAGTTGCTTCATCCTGCACATTTGTTACATATTTGAGATCCTCCCCATTTTCTCAAGCCAAATAGCACGGTAGGATTGTGGACTTACATGATCTTCACCATATCTGTTGTTCATGTTGAAAGCAGACTCAATTGACTAATTGAGAAAAATCATCAACAGAAGAAGACAATAAGAATATTGTGCCTGAAAAAACAGCAGCCTCCGTAAGCATTTTGAAAAGGTGAAATGCGAGTGTTAACAGAATATACAATCACAACTGTTGCACAATGTAATAGAAAAATCAAAAATTGGGAAAAATCATCAACAGAGTAAAATAATAGTATTGTGCCTGAAAAAACAGCCGCCTCTGTAAGCATTTTGAAAATGTGAAATGAGTTTTAACAGAATACACAATCACAACTGTTGTACAATGTCATAGAAAATCAACAATTACTCTTCTCTTCTCCCCCTGGCACCCTCCTCTCTCTCCCTCCCTCTTTCTGATTTTGCATAGAGAACAGATGCAACTCAGATATACAGGACAGATACAGAAAGCGAAGGAGCAAAGGTGACAAAGCTAACAATACTAAAAGACTATATATGTGGAACTTACTTCATTGGGAGCCAAATATAGCAACAAATCATTCAAATTCCTCGAACTTTTATTTTACAACTAACGTTAGTTAACAATAATAATATCACTGGTTCACCTACGGCCTGCTCGCTAATACCTTTTTCTCTCTTTTGCGTTTTTGCTTTTTGTTTAAAAGAGATGACGAGGAAAAGTATTTTGATTTGGCAGTTTCACTTCTGAAGTTTTGGAAATGGAAAAGAGTATTTTGAAAAAGTGCTGGAGAGAAATATTTGTTTACTAGAAGCACAAAAACAGAACAAAACAAAGAAGTATGCAAGTCACGAGCAGGATTCTATCACAAACCTGCACACAGTTGCCCAAGTTTGAATCAGCCAAGGACTACTTTCAGTTTTTTATCCCCTCATTTCCACTTTCAAGGTTCTTTCATTGTCAAGCAAAGGAAAGATTAAAGATGATCGCAATCATTTCAGGTTACAGGCTTGATGATGATGAGGCATGAGCAATTAGACTTCAGAAAAAGATGCAAAAGAAGTAAGGAATATGACAGAACAATTATTATTGTTCTTCCTGACAAATTTCCATTAACCTCCTTGCATTTACCTCATTCGTTTTATTCATATTTTCTGGAGTTTATTTCACTTACCTCCCTCAATTAAGAAACCATCAATCAATGGATACCAAATTAGTCAAAGCTGATGCCCCAGCAGAGTATATGCATATACACATTGAAAACATCCATAATCATAAAATAACATTTACAACTTTTTATAACCCTTATTACTAAAAGAACCTTAAGAAGCACCAATGACAACAATCACACTACTAAAAAAATAAAATTCTGAAATTAAACAACCAAAAAAACCAAAAATGTAAAAAAAAAAATTACACAACCATAACCAAAGAAAAACAAAAGGCAAATGAAACAAAAGAGAAACCATCCACAACAATCTCACACAACTGCGGCAATGGAAGTAATCTTTTTTTTTTTAAATGGAAAAGATAGTATATTACAAATGTTCAGAGGCAATGCAGTCGCTCAAACCCTTCAATCCCCAACTTCAACTGGTAATTGAGCAAGCCTATGTGCGAACTCATTGGTAATATTAATCTCAATTAACAGCAATATAACATAAATGAGTTAATCAGCAAAAATTAAACAATCAAAATGAGAGAAAAAAACTAAAATTGTGCAAATCTGGAAAAGAAATGAACCAGATTTGGAGGTAATTCCACCAAATCTGACATTCGTGGTGCTGCTGCACTAGCATCGGCGGTGCCACTAATGATGCCACATGCATGACGCAGCACTGTCAGAGGCCCACGGCATTGCCAAGTCCCTGGATATTTTTAGCAAACACCATATGATTGTTGGGTCCTCTTCACAGTTTAATTGGGATTGACTATAGAATTAAATTTTAAGAATTTATTTTCTATTTTAGAATCTTGAAATCGATTTATTAGTAAAAAATTTCTAATTTGAAATTTAACTTGTTTTAAAATAACAAATTTTGTTTTGCAGAATGCCTATAATTGATGAGTTCTAGTTGTTGAATCTTTAAGACAGTATTCTAGCATTTTTGTTTACTCTTTGTTTTTAGGGTTTACAGCAAATGTTATTATGTGCTTTTCTTGTCAGATAAATCAATTCAGTTTGGTCCAGGATAGTCAAAGGAAGTCAGTGGAGTTCCCAATTATGCAAGGACATAATGTACCTTAAATTGCCAGGAGGTTTGTGTAATTGACCCTTCCTGTTTTCCTATATAGCCTATTGGACACATTTATTCTCTTCAAACCAATCAGAAAGAAACGCCTAGAACTTAATAACGGCAAACTAACCCAAAATACACAAAGCCCTCACATTGAGGAAGTAAACAAAACCACCAAAACATTTGGAAGGACATAACTATGTGTGGATTTGACTAAACCACCCCTCATCCCCCCCTCTCTTTCCCTCAACTTTTTCTATATGATATCTATGAATTGTTGGCTTCAAGCTGAAGTCTTGAACAAGCATATCCGACTGCTTTTTGTTTCCGAGGAAAAAAAGAGCTTGCAGCACAGATGTCACAAAAGACTCATTGTCTTCAGAAAGAGACAACACGGAAAATATCAAACAAATCATTTCTTGTTTCCAAAAGAATGAAATCAATTTCTACCAAGAGTAATAACCACTCTAATGCCTAATTATTTTGGTAATTTATGTATGTCTATCACTAATTTGAGCCATTAAACAGCAGTTAGACTCTATCTCCTTATTTTAAGGTACTATGTTAAACAGCAATACTAATACAAGATAAACACTTATTAGAGGCATTCTCTCAAGTCTTCTAGTTTACTATATGTCTTTGTTTCTTTTTACCTATGATAATAACAAAGAAGTTGGAGTAAGTGTAAAGATGATTCTTATGAGGAAGCTTAAGGGATGAGTTTAAGTACCATCTTGTTAAATGGAAGATTGTGAAGCAATCGATAATGAATGGAGGCCTTGTTCTTGGTTTATTTAACAAAGCACTTCTAGGTAAATGGTTATGGAGATTCATGACGAAAAAAAGAAGTCTATGGAGGAGGGTGGTGGTAACAAAATATGGAGCAATGGAAGGGGGTGGGTTACATTACTGGGGATGGAAAGTTATGTAACCAGGTTGTGAAAAGGCTATAAATAAAGGATGGGACATAATCAAACCACATGTGAGGTTCAAAATTGGGTTAGGCAACAATATCAAATTTTGACATGATTTGTGGTTATCAACCGCTTAGAGGCATTCTCGGACATATATCAACTTGCTTGTAACAAGGAAGCTTTGGTAAGTGATTACGTATCTCCACATGAGGAAGGAGTGGATATGGGCGATTGCATTTAGAAGGAATGTGCAGGATTGGAAAGTGGGGCTGGTAGGGCAATGTTTAGAGCATATCTACAACATTAAACCAGATTTGAACAATGAAAATAGGGCCTTTTGAAGGGGAGGATAAAGAAGAAAAATTTTCGGTCAAGTTCTTTAAGAAAATTGTTGTTGTCCAAGAAAGAGAATTGATGGATCAAATACCTTGGAAATTAATTTGGAGGGTTGGAGCTCCCCTAAAAGTGGCACTTTTTGCATGGGAGTCTGCTTGAGGTAAACCTCTAATCCTTGAGAATCTATAGAAAAGGGGATCCACTCTTCCAAATATGTGTTTCTTATGCTCAGAACAAGCAGAAACGGTTAATCATATAATACTCTGGTGTAGGTGGTCTAGAGAAATTCGGAAGAGTGCGTTGGCTTTGTTGAGGCAAGCTTGGGTGATGTCGGGATCGGTGGCAGCAAAAAGAATTGAGGGTGTAGGGAGGTATAAGGGCTGCTGGGGTGAAGAAGAAAGCTACAAAATTGCTCCCGCTTCTCACCTTTTGGCTACAGTAGGGCTTTTGAAAGGGTGGAAACATCCCTTAGTGTGTTAAAGAATAGATTGATTCATATGCACTTCCATATAGGATTTAACTCACTTTTTGTACATGAGGGGCACCCCCTTGGTGCCTTATAGTTAATATAATGTAGATTTTGTTTCTTATCCCAAAAAAAAGAAACAAAAAAGGATAAACACTACTTTCCCAAGTTTTCTATTCACTGACTTATGTACCAATTCTCATTGATGTATTCCTTAAGCTCCAGTGTCACCTTCATTCATTTTTTAAGGAAAGACATTAACAGCTAAACCAACTCAAACTGCCAGGAAATTGATCTAAAGTCAACAAAGCATGGGAAATGGTGAGTCTGTTTCATGATAACTTCATCAAATACAGCATCCACTACAGACCAGCGTAAACAATTAAACCAAGATAAGAAATGGGGCCAAAATATAGAAAGAAACCTCTAACCTTCCTCCACCAACCCACAATGGAGACAGAGAGAAAAAGAAAAGCAGAACACATATAGACAAGGAAAGTAGTAAGTAAGAGGTAGTACTTGAAAGAAATTTAGCCTTTCAATACTACAACAACGGTTTAAGTTATACGCCTACTTTTCCATGGAGTTGTTAGTATCTATGGAAACTTCAAGTAATTCATGCAAGTTCAAGCACATATATAAATTCAAAAGTCGTTTCAATATTCTAGAATGGAGATCCAAAATATACCCTAAATAAAAAATAGATAAGTAGTTTTCTTTTTCTCTTTTCTTTATGACGAAAGTGAAAAGTAAATATAGAAAAAGGAAGAGGGAAGACATAAAGTTTTATCATTTAGAACTTCATTATCAAGTTCAGATATGGGATGGCTTTGACACTATTCCTGAACCAAGAAACCCCCTTATGTGATGAGCCTGAATACAACTTAAAATAGAATGCCAGTGGACTTAAAACAGAACCCCAGTACACTTCAACGGAACCATTTTTTAAGAAAAAGTATCAGCAAGTGCACAAGTCTATAAGTAAAAGAAGAGTTGACAATTGAAAGGTCAAAGAATTTGATTATTGAAGAATTTAAACATTTATGCAGATCAGCATGTCGAGATTACCTTCATATGGAAAGCATCAGATGTGTTTCTAGATGTTTCCATATGAGATAACAGAAGATGATGCATAAATACAAGGTCAAAGGCCTGCCAGTTGTGCAGTACAAGGCTACGTTTTCATTTCACCAATGAATCCATGTTCAATTACTACAGAAGGCACGGCATGGAAAGTTTACCTTCTTACCATTGAATTGCAGAGCATTTTTAATGTCCTAAAATGCATTCATTTGAAAAGGCATATCTTCATTCATTTAGTTATAACCGGATCTTGTCATGAAAAAGTTGTAGTAGGGGCCTTTCGGGTGTTGAGATTGTAAGCAAAGCAAAAAAAAAAAAAAAAAAGCACTTGAAGGATAATAAATGGATAACAAATCAAAGCAAAAACAGGAAGCTCAAAACAGAAAAACTGTAGCATTCAATGGATGAGCTTCATATCAAGGCAATAAGGTTAAATAGAAAACATTTCAGGTGAAGGCTGCACTTTACTTTTAGACAAATATGTCGGCAAACTGTTAAGAAAAAGGTCATGTGGAAAGAAGAGTTCAACTAAAACTTGAGGTGAATGCTCTTGTTGTTGCAAGTAGCATGAAGGCAAACTTACTTTTGTACTATTACTAAAGAAAACAACTAAACTGAAATGTTTAAGGCATGTAATTTCAACCACTTGAAGATAACATAAAAACCCCGCACCACATAGTTGCCTACAAGAAAGATATTACAAACTGATTTAGCCATACTCTAGTTCTGGATAATTTATTGCATTATTAATTATACAAATACCGAACACGCATCTGATGGTTGTTAGAATCATATGATAAAAATAACAAATGAAGTAGGTGAAATGCACACGATGGCAGAAAATGCATCTTCATATTTTCTTTGGTGCTACTCTCTATAAAGGCAAAACAAGTCACCAAAATTGTTTCAAATTCTAGCAGGACGAACATGGTCTGAGGGATATAGGGTGCTCAATTTAAACAAAAATCACGAACTACAGTGCCTGAATGTCATCATTCCCCAAATCCTCCATTCATACAAAATCAAGGAAAGAAAACAAAAACCAAAACAGAAGTTGCAGAATTGTTTATACAAATGGCTCACTTCAAGCTCTCTACTTCAGCCTAATTCACAACCAAACCACACATACTTCTGGAAGTATCAAACCATAACAGGGAAGAGAACCTCAGGGTAAACTATCTGTGACTGTCACTCTCATCATCCTCCCCGCCATGGGAATTCAATGACTGTCCAAACTTGGCAACAATCAGTAAGGAAATTTCTTTCAAATGCATGCATAAGAACCTTTATAACATCAAAAAAGAACCATAATAAACTAGAATTCTTCTCAAAAACAAAAATAGAAGTTTTCCTAAAATTACCAGCAACTACAAAGTCAGAAAAAAAATATACTAGCAATTACAAACTCAAATTACCAACATGCAAAAGATATACGAAAATAAATCAACTGAAACCTATTTATCTCTATGTGTATACACATACTAAAGTACAATGCCCTGGAAATTAAACTTTAAAGAAAATAACTGACCTGATTGAGCAAAGGCCCAGTCGCTTGAGTTACTAACACGCAGATATTAGTGTCACTCTCTTCTTGAAGCTGATTTTCACACTAATCAATCAAAAATTAGGCAAAGTTTGGCTGATTCCAACCTTATCTGCGAAAACCAAGCATACCCAGAAGAAATCAGAATCCACCCATCAAATAATTCGGCGAAACAAAAGCAGCCAACTATCTAAAACCTACTGATTTCAAGCAAACTCCTCAAAAAAATTTGAAGCAAGAAGAGAGATTAGTTTCATTCCAAAACCAAAACTTCAGGGAAAAAACAAAAAGGTCAGTTCAATACAAAGATTCCCAAGACAGGATTCCAATGTATGAGAGAAATAACCCAGATGATGAAAACGCACAAAATACTCATAAATGATAATAATGAAAAAAAAAAAACTAGCTTTAAAGTGAAAACAAAAAAAGAATAAGCATGGTTGTCGAGAACCAAAGCAAGAGACTCTTACTCTAGGGGAATCCGCCGGTAGAATCTGACATGCAGATTTGTTTAATAAAGTAAAAGTGAAAACCAAGCAAGCAGATAATTCCACTTCCAAATGAAATTGCGAAATGATAAGATTAGAGAACTGGGTACCCAAAGATCTTAGCAAGATTTTTAGAATTAGAAAACAAAGTAGAAAAAGATGGAGATTACACAACAATATTACGGAGAGAAGTTGGGGGCTAGGGGCCTGAAAAGCAGACACAGTGGAGAGGAGCATGCAATTGCAAGGCCGATGTTTGGTAAATACCTCTGCGATTTTATTTTTATTTTTATTTTTTGATTGGCTACGTGACATCAAGCTGTGGACCTTGCAGTGCCTCGTTAATGACAAGTATTTCCTTTTGCGCTCTCGTTGGGCTTCTATTTTCAAGATTTTTTTTCTCTTTTCCTTCTTTGAAATTCGACCCACAGAGACTTTCAATTTTCCTGAATTATTGATAAATTATTATCTTATAATTTAATCATTTTTGTTTTTAACTACCAACATTATCAGATTATCAAAAAAAAAAACATTTATGAGATTTTCTTTTAATACCAAATTTACTTCTTAAAATATAATCAGATTGTTAAACAAAAAGCATTAAAATTAATAATAATTCATTTATATATGCAAAACAACACTGCACTAGTTTTAACCATTATGAGGATTAATCATTTTGACGATTATTTCAAAGTATACATTAAATTTATTATATAAAATTAAATTTTCAAAATCTAAAACATAAATTTGTAACGTTTAGAAATCTTGGTAATATACTCAATTTATTTTTGAAATAATATTTTTTAATAATAATGTTTAATAAATATTTATGATTAATTTTTATCTTATGAATATGAACATCTTGTTGTCTTAATTTGTACAACATTATAGATATTGTTCACTTTGACATCTCAATAATTATAATTTATTTTTTAGATTTTCAAACAATTTATATTTGGAAATTAAATGCTCGAAATAAATAGATTTCCATGTTTGGTTCATCATAAGAATCTTATGTTAGATTTTCCGGTGAATTAAATTTTTATATTTGGTTAAATTTCTTAAAAATTATCTCATTTTTACTTGTATTTTTTCATTAATCCTTGTTACTAAGATACATTTATAACATGATTTATATTGTTTTAACTTATTTATTAATCAAATATTATTAATAATCAAACATATGTTAATTAGGTTTTTGAGCATAAACATAACAATCTTAGAAACTTAGGGTAAGTCGAACGGTGTTTTACTTTAAAAAAAAAAAAAGCTTTTTTATGCCATAAAAAATTATATTTTATATAAGTTCTTTATGTTTTGTGAGAAATTGTTTATGAAAATTCTAAAAATTTGTAATTTAATTTCTCATGCTAGAATTCGGAAGTCAAATTTTATCTTAATATTTTATAAACAACACGAAATATAATCATTTAGCTCATTGATAATTACTAAATATCATTTATTTAAAATTCTAAAATTAATAATATGCATCAAATAATTTTTATCATCATCTTTTATTTTTAACATTGATAATTTTTATAAAATAAAAATCAAATTAAAATCAAATAATAATTAATACTTTTACTATATTTATGATTAAAACGCAAATGTGCTGATAATAACATTAAATATTTTAAATTCTATGTACATAATACATTTCTCATGATAAGTGTACATACCCTAATCTTATTGGAGTGCCTATCTTTATCCAATCATTTTCACATCAAATCATAAACAACACCTAAACCATTAACAAATAATAAAAAAAATGCTTATCAAACCTTTTTTAATCATGTGAATTAAGATATATAATTTGAATCAACCTTATTTTCTTTTTTATTTTTTATATATATTTGCATTATATTATGAACATTAATTCCACTTTAGAAAATCATGAAACAAATTAATCAACCAAATCTATAATTTCTTCTTGTTTAGATTTAGGTTGAATTGCTCAAAAAACTAAATTCAATTAAAAAACCAATCAAGACCAAGATCTTTACTCGAACACTCAAATAAATTAAATCGAGGCTTAAGCCACCCTTAATTTTTTAAGCTCGGTTTAATTTTTCTTTAGAAATTTCCAAAATGTATGCGGAATAGAGTACTATATGGAATGGCAACAAATTCAAATTTTTTTGTTCTTAGTAAGCTGCGAGAGTTATTGATGAAATTAAGAGATTAATTATGAGAACTTCTTCATAAGTTTTGGCATTACATGGACAAGAACATAAATAGAAACTTCATGTCTTATCTATCATTACAATTTGGACAATGTACTTACGTGGTCACATTTTGTCACGGACTCCATAAGGCCGAATGCATATACACTATTTAGATGCGTTGAAAAAGAAAATTTCAAAAAAAAATTGTTTCAATAAAAAAATACATAAATTTTTTAAATAAAAATGTATCTTTTATTAATAATTCATCTTTTTTTTCGAATGTATCTTTTTAAAAAAATACAATCCTTCAAAATTATCTTTTGACATTCATAAAAAATTTCTTTTATAATCATTTCAATCATGTAAATTAATTTATTTTTTATTAAAAATAAATATTTGTTTTATGAGAGATAATAACCATAAAATGATTTGTTGTTCTTATAAATTAAAGTACTGCTTTCACAAGAAGAAATCGTAGTATCATGTTAGTCATTTATCATCAACCTACTAGCATCAATTGAAAGATGATTTTGCCTTAAAAATATAAAGTCAAACTCTAACCTCAATTTAACAAAAGTACCATTTTACATTTATGTGTTATAGGTTATTATAAATTTATTTTAGTTTGTTATTTATCTGATTATTTAGTTAAAATAACTTAAATACTATCTCAAGTTGTCGGTTTTTGTATAAGAGTTTTTGTCAAATATTATGCTTGCAGAGCGACACATATTTTTGGAACCCAATATTCATGGATAGTCAGATCACTATGGTATATACATATATATATATATATATATATATTATTTCTTCACTTATTGTGGATAATGCTTGACATTAAATTCATATTAGGACAAAAAAATAATTTGATAATCAATGTAATTTAATATCATTATTATAAAATGTTATCATTAAGTTATAGACTAATTAACATGATGATTTGGTTACTTTTACCAAAAACACTGTGATCTTGATTAAATTACACTATATTAAACCAAGAAAATATTGATAAGGTTATACGTTTGGTTTATAAGAAAAAATAAAAAACTAATAAAAACAAAAAAAAAAAAAAACGTGTACATTCATTTAGAGCTCGCTCAATGATTTTATTTCTTGTTATTTTGTATTTTTAATTTATAAGAATTAAAAATAATTTATGTAAAAAAATACAATCAAATTTTTTTTTTATATTCACATATTAAATCAGAAATAAATCTTCTAAAACAAATCTCTAGTCACTCCCAATTTGTAAGAGGTACAATGTTGAATTTGTGGACTAGACCAGAACCCATATTGTGAGTTGGCTTAAGACCAGTTGACCCAATACTGCAGCCTCTCAGCATACTTTTTCCCATTCCTATACCTCAAATGCCAAGCCCAAATCAAGAATTCATTCAAGTGATAAATGAGAATTACCCTCAGCAATAAGTGGGATTAAGCAAAGCTTTAAAAAAAATGATGATTTTTTAACTTACCAGATTTATATGTTTTATTGGATAAATGACGTCTTTTTTCTAAAATATAAATATCAAATATTCAAATTTTTGTATTTTAAAACAAAAACTCTTCAGACTATCAAAGGTGCCAATTAAAGCATAAAACATACTTTATTAACCTATCAAAATCAACTCAATAAGCCGATTAATTTAAAATTTGGCGATTTCGTCGACCTCATTTTCAAATCAACTAATTTAATCAAATTTAGATCACATTGAAACTCATCAGATCAAATCAAAAGCTAATTAAATCTTATATTATAGATCTTTATTAAATCACGTTAAACTCATGATTTCCTTGAGGATCCTTAGAGCAAAGAAATAAGTAATAAAAAGAAATGAAATTAATAAATTCTCAAAATTTCCTCAAGAAAGTCTTTTGGTGCCACACCCACTTTTTTGTATTATTGCATACATATATTCTCCTCTTGTGCTAAACAATTCACCGATGCACACACTCCAAAGACAATACGAAGCCCTTGTGCTAAGGTTCCAATTAAATAAGCAAAGTTAGGAAGGATTTAATTCAAAACCTAAGACATAAGTTCGTGTTTCAATGCTAAACCTTAAAAGGTGTACTCATGTCGACCTTGAAGGTCCCAAATTAATTACTATTGAAGTTTGTGCAAATTTTTAATAATATATAAAATTAAAATAAAAAATTATTTATTAATTTATATTTATATTTTGAATAAAAAATTAAAATCGTTTTTATATTTTAATATACAATATAAAAAATAAATAAAAAACTATAACTATTTATATTATTAAATTATTATGTATTAATATTATTAAGTTCAATATAAATTAAATTAACATAAAATTTTAATTTATTATAAATATCATTAATGTTATTAATATTCATTTAAATACTAAAAAAATCATCATGGGAGATAATCGAACTCTTAAAAACTTTGTTTAACTCATTACACCTATTATAGTTTATGCATGGTTAAGATAATACATCCTTACACATTTTTTCCCATGTATTAGAATCTATGTAATATATGGGGTTTAATTAATTGGCTAGTGTAGTCAGTCCCTGTCCCCTGGAGAAAAAAAGCTTAGGATTTTAATATGAATCTTAATCTTGCTCATTAGTAGATAAATTAATTGTAATGGACATACTAAGTACTTCTACATTTTTTTAATAAGTAAAACCATTCTATTATTTTATATACTTATATCTCTTAGCATTTCAATGCTAATACTAAAATAGAATCTTAAGGCTTATAAAACTGAAACAAAATCAGTCTTCACATAATGATTATTATGTGATAGTAATCAAGTGTATATAAATACACATAATTTATTTATTAAATAAATATTATATAAAATTTTAACATTTGCTTTATATTGATGTTCAAAAGTTATCAATCGAATCCAAATTTATCAATTTAGATTAAATTAAATTTTATAATAAAAATTTAAAAAATTAAAAATATTGAATAACAAATTTTGATTTAAAAGTTTTTATATATAAAAACATTTAAGTTACTATTACAAAAAATAGGCATTTAATATTAAAAATGAATATCTTAAAAAATTTATATTGGCAATATTTGAAAATTCATTTTAAAAAATATTGTAACTCAAAAATTATTCAAATTTAAGAGTTGAACTAAAAATATAATTTATAATTTATTCAAATTATTTTTGAAATATTTTAACTATGAAAATATCATTAATTTTTATATCCGTTTGAATGTAAATCTATTTTAAATCAAATTAATAAGTTAAGGTTTGGTTTTTCATTTTTTAAATATTAATTTTTATTAGATAACAATAAATAAATATTTAAATATTCTATAAATTTTATTTATTATATTTTACTATAATATAATATATTATAAAAATAATTATTTTCTTAAAAATAATATTAATAATTAAAAAAACAAGTATATACAAATTGAACTATTATTGGTCTTAAATAAACCACGTAGCGGTACTCAAAAATTAATGGACCACAACATTTGAAAATGGATTGTGGACCAAACTCTCATTAGACATCTCAATATGTGTTTCTAGTTGCATTAATTGTTTTAGGCAAAGTGAACAAGATATGTTATAAGAAAATAAATATTTAATAATATTAAATAGATGACAATTTTATAAAAAAAATTAAAAATATAATTCAAAATTAAAGATGACATTTTTTGAATAAACGATCATTTTTTTAGATGTTTAAAAAAAATTAATGGTTATTCAAAAACTATCAAGAAAAGGTTTTGATTTATATTTTTTTATAATTCTTCAAAAACTATCAAAAAAGATTGACCCACCTCTTATATGCATTCTCTCTCTCTCTCCTTGTGAGCTTTGAGTTGTACTCATTTTAGGTACATTATCTTGTGTCTTACTAGGATATACCCTTCGTCAACTCGTCGTCGGTCTGTCCAACACATCGCCTAAGTTCATCGTGCAAGCACGCCATCAATAAGACAGATCCACAACTTATAACTTTATTTTCTTTAATTGATGCTTGCATTCTTGAGCTATTTTCACGTGATTTTTGAAATACAAGATGATTAAGAAAATAGTAAAAAAATTATTGATATATTTTTGTTTATATTTGAGTGAAATACATAAAAGCGATATGGAGATGAAAAATGAATAATTTAGATATTATGATTGTTATCTTAGATTTTCAAATCTTAATGGAAATAATTAGAATTATAATAATTATTTAATATTGAATTAATAAAAATATATTTAAGTTGTTTGTTTTATAATACTTAATTATTAAAACTGATATCATAATTATTTTTAATATTGTTTATTTATAGTTATTATATCTTAAATTTTTAAGCTTAATGAATGAAATTAAAATTTTATAATATTTTAGTATTCAATTAATAAAAGTAGATATATATTGTTTGTTTTATAATACTCAATTAATAAAATTGATATTATGATTATTTTTAATATTATTTATTTATATATCTTAAATTTTTAAGTCTTAGTGAATGAAATTAAAATTTTATAATATTTTAGCACCCAATTAATAAAATTAGATGTAGATTGTTTGTTTTATTACTCAATAAAATTAAAATTTTTATTATTTTTATATTATTTATTTATAATTATTAAGATTAATCACATGAGTAAGACTTGTGTTTTGTTTATAGTCTTAAATTAAAATTTATAAAAAAATAATATTTATTTAAAACTTACGTTTTCGTTGAATTCTCTATGAGGATTTTTATATATAATTTTTATTAATATTAATAATTTTGTATACATAAATAATGTGTATATAACTTTTATTTATGTAATTACTTTAATATCTTTTTAAACACTATCAAAACAAATAAAATATTTTTTATTTTATTTAAATATTTATATGTTAATATGTTCTTATTAAGTTTAATAAAAAAATATATATTTTTTATTTTAATAATATTTTAAAAGAGTATATTGATAATTGCAAAAGTAAAAGTCGAATATACATCACGTGTGTACATAAAATCATTAATATTAACAAAAATTATAAATAAAAATATTAAATCTAACAAAAATATTAGTGTCAAATAAATATAATTTTTTTACAGGTCTAAATTTGAAATTATGAATAAAATGCATATCTCATTGATGTAATTAACATTAATCATTATATCTTATATTTTTAAGTTTTAGTCATTACAATTAAAATTTTATAATATTTTAAATACCTAATTAATAAAACTGGCTTTGTGTTGTTTGTTTTATAATATTCAATTAATAAATTTTATTATTTTTATATCATATATTTATAATTGTTACATCTTTCATTTTTAAGTCTTAATAGATATATTATTTTGGGGTAAATATCATTTAAAAACTTGAATTTTATCCTATCTTTCCAATCAAATCTTTATTTTCAAAATATATCTAAACAAATCTTAGTATTTTAATTTTATCCAAATTGAATCCTATTGAAAAATTTAAATATTTAAGATATTCAAATTAGAGATATTTTATAATTTTTTATAGATGTAATAAAATATTTAAGCTATCATTATAAAAAAGTTTAAAATTTTTTAATTACTAAAAATATTTTTTTAAAAAATATACTATCAAAAATTTCAAAAATTCATAAAAAATAGTTGATAGTTAAAAAATTTTTAAATTTAAAGGATAAAATCAAATAAATTATAAAATCTATTTGAGTCATTTTTAGACATTTTTAATAATGAAAAAAACATTAGTTTTTCATAATCATTTTGAGTCAAAATTTAATTTGAACAAAATCAATAAATTAGGAATTATTTGAATACATTCTAAAAGTTAGGGTTTGACTGGAGAGAAAGGTTAAAACTTCAAGATTTTAAATGATATTTACTTAATATTTGTCAAATAAATTTTAATTATTGAATTAATAAAATAAATTATATATTATGTGTTTATATTATTTTTCAATACTCAAATAATAAAATTAAAATTTAATAATTTTTTTATTGCTTGTCTTAGATGTTTTAATCTTCGTGAAATGTGTTAGAATGTTAAAAAATATACCGTTTGAGATTAAAGAACTTTTTTATCATAAATCATAAAAAGTAGTGACATTACTTTAGTTTTTCATGTAATATTTAGTGTGATTAGTATGTTATGAGGTACATGAGAGATATTATAAAAAGATATAATAGTACTGTCTTTTTTTATAAAATAGTAATTAAGTTGTTGATAATCGTTTAATTAATTAATATATTTATTATAAAAAACTATTTATTTATATATATATATTTATAAATGCAATTGAAAGATAAAATCATGCATGCCGAATTAAAAATAAATAAGTTGAGAAAAGATTTTTGTAAATTCACATTGAATCTTAGGGAATTCAATAGATAAATGAAGAATTTATATTACGTATGCCTTCTTTTATATATTTGAGCAATTAATATATATTGTATATACTTTGCACTTTTAATGTAAAAATTAGAATGATCATTTAGTTGCTTTGAATAAATATTTTGTATTACAATCTTTTGATATATTGTTGAGATTGAGTATAATGTTTGAATATATATTAAAGTTTGTTTAGTGTATTATTATTATAGTGTAATATTTGAAAAAGTAATGATGTATATTGAGGTGCGATTTAGAAAATTATTGTAGTGTTATGATATTGAATAAAAATGTTGATGCATATTGGAATGTGATTTCATGCATTATTATTATAGTATAATAGCAAAGTGATAAAAATGTTGAAGAAGTGATGAAAGTGTGGGTACGCATTGGGGTGTAATTACTTGTACATGCAAATTGAAGTATTTGATAATGTTTTAGAATATGATTGATAGATAGAAAAATTTTATGATAATACATATTGAAGTAATTTGTTATATTTTATATTGTAGTGGATAAGTGATTAAAAAAATTATAATAAAAAGATTATAAAAATATGAAAAATTAAAAAATTAATTAAAATTTATTTATAAAAATTGATGTTTTAAATAAGTAATGTGTAACAACAAAATTAAAATAAATTGATTAAAAAATAATTAAAAAAAAAACAATTACATGTGAGAACTAATGTTTACAGAAGACACGGCATAGTTTTTGAAAAAACCACGTTTTGAAAAATCCACATTTTATCTTATTTTTTAATTTTAATTATTTAATTTAAAAATAAATAAACTAATTAAAAATATTATTTTTTGATTTTATTAAAATTGATGAAAAATGTATGAATTTTTAAATTTTAAATTTTTATTTAATTAAATAAAATTTTAGATAACAATAGTAGACAATCATCATTTAAAATATTTCATGATTGTTAAAAAAGATATTTGAAATAATAATTTTTTATAATCATAATCTTTGATCAAAGGTTTTAACATTGTTATTTAAAACAATACTTTTCCAAACATAAAAAAAGATCTTTTTAATCGTAAAAAAAATGCCATTTTCTTTTAGTAATATTTCAATTGGTGTGCTTAGCTTATGACATGTCTCCTCAATAAAAGAAAAGCATGCATGTGATTCTTGCATAATTAATTTCGCAATATTGCTTTTACTAACTCGTTAATTATCTTATTTTATAAGATCGAGATACTAAGTACAAAAAATTAAGTTATGAATAGGAGTGACAGAAAATATGATCCACACCATACCACTTATAAAAAAAATACAAAAATGCAATTGAATATACCAAAAAAAATTGAGTAATTACATGAATTTTCTTAATCAAACAATCACGTAATTGCAACTTTTTATTTTCTAATAATTATATCCAAATTTTAAAATGATTTGACTTTTTTATCTGCTCAAATACAAAATAGAAATTCTTTTGCATAGACTACAATAAAACAATTGGATATTTTTTGTTTTAAAAAATAAATTTTAAATTATTTAAAAATTTTATTAATTTGAGTATCAAAAATATCTTTATTTATTTTATTTGTTATTTCAAAAAATAAAAAAACCATGTAAGGAAAATTTTATGAAGTAAACAAATTAACCATTCATCATCTTTGGCCACATTAATTATTTTCTTGGTTAGATATACATCATGCTTGTATTTATATAGTTCCTTATTAATCACAGCCGATTCTTTTTAACATTTCTACGCATCAAAACCCCAAAAAAAAAAAAAAAATCACACATTGCATTCAAAGCTTGGTCCGGGCCGACCGAAAGATACGGTAAAAGAACATGTTTTGTATGCTTCGTAAGGTGCTAAATGGACCAAAAAAACATGTAGAATACTCTTCAGAAAATGATCATACACATGACCACGTGTTTCTCGTTCAAATAAAGCATGCATAAACCTTAATCAAATGGGAAATGTTAAAAATTGGCAATCTCCATATGTTCCAGCTTGAATTAGATTTTGTTACAAGATTTAATTAAGTCCCAGATTTTATAATTGCGTTAAGATTTTTTTGTTGTCGTCATCAGTCTTAATTAATTCTTAGTAAAAAAATAAATAATATTTTTGTAATTTATTTGTTAAGAAGAAAGGCAATGGATCCTAAGTGCAATGTATTTTGTGGCAATAATTGTGACGTACCCGAGAATTGAGGCGGTCGAATCAGCTCCAAATCAATAAGACATGCACATGAAAAATGGCCGAAAGGTTACCAAATGAGTTAAAATGGCTTTAATCTAACTATCATATGTGTTGTTAAGAGCACCACTTGGATATGCTAAACATCAAGAGTGCCTAATCATCATAGAAACCCAATCCGATCTCCGCAACAGAACGATCGAAAACGACGTAGAGAGATTGGAGAATCGAGAAAAACGATGGACAACGAAGTTTCATTTCATGCATTATATGTGGGGAAAATTAATTCCATTTGGACAAGCCATAGCTTGTGAAGACTTCTTAATCAGTTTGACGATGTCAGAGAGACGAGCCAGCTAGGGCTAATAGCAATCCCTCTCAACGCCACAAAGATAGCAAAAAAAACATAACTTTGAGGACAAAAGTGAAGCACGTACCCATCTGATTATTCTTTTTGAATCTTGTATTTTTGGTTTCCTTTCCCTTTTTTTTTTTTTTTTTTGATTAGTAGTTTGGTCCAATTTGGACAGCCTCATAGTGAGAGAGCGATAGAGACAGCAACGTTAGAAACCATTAGGGTTTGGACAAGATCATGTCCTGCGCAGCACCGTCACGTGGCACCGTGGCCCCCATCCATTTTCGTACCCATTTCTTAGTCATCACCAGCCAGACCACCCTGCTTGCCCATGTGAACTTTTCTTTGGCCTCTTCTCTCTTCAGATAGTTACAAAAGGGGGAGGAAAAAAAAAAGGAAGACAGTTGACATCTTTAATGCATGCAAAACATTTCCATTTCTTAATCTTTCTCTTTATATTCTTTATAACATGTGTAAGTGTCTTCTCCTGAATCTCAATTCCAAGTCAGAAGATCGCCTAGCTCTAGCAAGGATACAACAATATATACTGTAAATTCAAGTAATTAAATAAAAACCCTAAATGAAGAATGAAACGTAGTAGGGAATTGACGATGATTCTTAGAGGATGATAATTTTCCTGTGGGAAAACCGCTACTTTCTTGGTACCCAATCAATAATCAGTATAGATGAGGGCCAATTGTATGGAGCATTTCGTTTTCAAGCAGTACCTTCATATATAGCCACTTTAAGCACACGAACACTTACTGCTCCATTATATGTGCCTCTAACACAAAAAGGAAGATCACCCGAATCCTGCATGAAACGGCTATGGATTGATATAGGAATCCTCGCGTTCTGCTATTTCTTTGGTACCCATTAACTAGCTAGGGTTAATAGCTTAGCACTTTGTGGCACAATTAATATTTCTCCGGTCCCCATTAATTAGCGATAGTTAATAGCTTAGCACTTTGTGGCATAATTAATTGCCAAATGGAGAGAAGTGAGGTTTCTATCCACAGTAAGTACTTTTTATTAACCCAAGTTCATGTTGAGTTTTTTCTATAAAAAAATTATATATTTTTATAATTTATTATATTAATATAAAAATATATAATAAATAAAAAATTAAGTAAATTATCATGTGTGAGCATATTAGCACTGCTTATATCTTCATATGCTTCGAATGAAATGGGCAAGATATCTAACCATAAGTAGGAATTAAAGGATTTCATTTATGATATTGTCGCCTAGGTTGAACCAATTATATAGGGAGAGATCCAACTTTAATTTAAGAATATTGATACATATGGTGATAAATATTATTAGTACTACATTAATGTAGCATTAATATATGTTTGATAAGTCATATTAAGTTTTGAAGCATTAATGATTAACAAATATATTTAGTATATAATGAAAATTTTTTGGTTTTTAATATATATTTTTAAAACTAATTTTGATCAAATTAAAATATTAAATAAATATTTTATTTTGTTTAAAAAATTTATAAAAAATAATGGAAAAATAAAAAATATTTAAAATTTTAAAACATGAAATGCAATTAATAATAAAGTAAAAAATGTTTAAAGGTAATATTATAATTTGATTTTTTAAAAAAAAATTCACAAAAACATTTGATATGAGGTGATCTGAAGCATACCAAAATGATATTTAGGAAAGTAATATGATTGTCGTGATTCAGTAATCTTATTTCATAGTGATATTAAATCATCTAAAAAAAATAAAATCATTTACCTTAGTAGACTGCTTTTAAAATAAATTATGATTTAATCAAGATCATAGTATAGAATGAAATTAACATATTTATTTACAATTTATTAGTCCCTTTTTTTAAAATGATCAAATAATTTTAAAACAATATTTTTATTTAATTTATTTCATTTAGGCTGACTTATGTTATATATATATATATAAGTATAAGTAAATTGATAAAGTTGACATGTATTTTTTTTTTAAAAAAGGAAAACCTCAAAAAATAATTCTTTTACCCTAACGAAAACGACAGCACTTTATGGGCTGATACGATCACATCTCCACCTCTCATTGTTTAAACCCAAAGGCATGATTGAGAGAGGCCAAGTGGCCAACAAAATGAGAAGAAATATCAGAACCAGCCACGTCAGAATGTACGGACATGTGGGCCCCTTCTTTTTCAGGTGGAGTCCTTGATGGGAGAGGAATCTGTCACCTTCATTCACTTTACTCATCCTCTCTCCTTTTTTATATATCAATATATTCAGACGTTTAATATTTCTATTTGGGTTCCCTTCTCTATGTCACTTACCTGTGACTTTAACAAAAATAATTAAAAAAATTAATAATTAAAAAAAGCTGCATTAAGATTTAGATTAATTAAACACCCAAAAATTCAGTGAAAGCCGATGCGGTCCTCAGCTTTCTGAGGAGCTGTTCCTGTTAGTTCTAAATTTCCTGTCAGTTCCAAACCCTAGGAACTATTTCCACAACCCATGTTTCAGCTGTTTTTATTTTATTTATATTTAATTTTAAATTTTATTTTATTTTAATATTAAAATAGATAAGAACTTTTTTACTTATTTTATGATGTTTTGAATAAATGCTAATCGCTTAACAATTTGTGAAATATATAAGTGAATCGAGTTGATTTCAATTTTTTTTTGATTGACATGATAAAATATTAAATTATTTTTTTCCTTTTTATTAAAAAATTTACATAAATTTTATCATTATAAATTAGATAAATAGTTAATCACGATTCTTCACAAATGATAGGAAAACATATGTTATGCAAATAGATGTTTATGTAGTTAATTAATTAATTAATTTTCAATATTTTAGGAGTATTTATTTTCTTTTTTTCTAATCATGTTTGCACAAAAATTAAATAACATAATTTTCCATAAATCTTAGGGTTTTGTCTCTTGTTAATTTCTTTGAACTTATTAATTTAAATTTGTATAATGTTTGTGCATATATGCTGTCTTTTTTTTTAATAATTTTAATTATATATATATATATATAATTGCACCAAAATCACGTGGTATTAGCTTATTCACCTTTATATAATTTTAATTAATTAAAATAAAAAAATGACACTTATTAAGAAGATGTTGATCTAAGCATGTGGCAATTGTGATGATCTCATATGCATGAGGCAGAGATACCCTCGTAACAATGACAAATGATACCACATTTTTATCATATTATAATCTAAAATTTTAATTGAAATAATTGGACTGACCTCATAAGATTGGGTTGTAATAAGGCATCAATTTGTCTCCGTGAGATAGCTTATGATTTCACGTGGTAGGTGCATCCACTTTCACTCAGTCTCACCTACTTACCACCCATTTACATGCATACATGCATGTTAGGAAAGTAGGGAAAATTAAGCCAAAATCTTACAATGTTATCCTTCAAGTGCCAAAGTTGTGGAAAATGATACAACGTTTAAAAAATAATAATTTTTGACTAGAATGAAAGTTGAAAATAATTAATTAAGATAAATCAACACAAAATTAATCGGTTTTAATCTTTTTCTATTGTTGATTTTGCATTTATTAGGTATTAAAATTTTATTTTTAGTCATACGCATTAGCCATCTGTTGATCATGTATGATATGATCTTGATAATGCCATTTTAGATCTTCTCCTGTCTAAATTTGACCCGTTACTTAAAGTAACCCGTAAAATGTTAATGTAAAAACCTTTATTGTATGATAGAAAATTTAGAAAATTGACTTGCTAAGAAAAGACGTGCAAATTAAGACACATACCCAAATTTGTACATATTATGCACAATAAGATTCGATAATATAAAAACTATAGGGTATCTTGAGGTGAATGTTAAATTGACATATTGATAATTGAATAGAAATTGAATTTAAAAAAAAGGTTGTCTATAGAGTACTATATGACAACATTAACATGATTAATTCATATATTTTACAAAAAAAAATTATGATTTTGTCACATGTATTAAATTTATTTGTAAATAGTGAATGGTAAGAAATTCTACCTACCTAACAATAGTGATAATAAAACCAGATTTATAATACTTTTCAAAGGGTGAGGAGTGAATGGTGAGCAGGAGGAGTACTGGAGGAATTAGGGCTTAGAGGAGATAAAAACTGCAAGCTCCATTGGTGTAGTACTATACAGCTAAGCATTAGCCAATCAAAAACTCAAAGATACTCAGAACACCAATAAAAATACAACTAAATTCATTAAGAACCAATCAAAGCTCACGTCATCTGTGTTTCTCTTTCTGTATTTATGTGTGAGTGTGTACATATATATATATATATATATATATACATATATACAACATCCCTCTCTTTCTCTCTCTCTCTCTCTCTTTCTCTCTCCACTTGCATCCCCACTCTCTGCTCTTACCATCCGTGTGACTCGCCTAACTCCTCGCCCCCCACCTTCCTCTCCCTTTCGCTCTCAGAAAAGTCTTAGATCTCAGGCCTCTGTTTCATTTTCTTTTGTATCGTTTTTTATCTGCTCGTCTTGGTAGGCATAAAGCTCTCAGATTTCTTGCTTTACATGTTACTTACATCGTTGGTTGGATGGTTGCTTGATTTTGCTTGTTGGCCTACTCAATCTAGTGATGAAGAAGTTTTCTTGTTTTGGCCAGAATGAGAAGTGGGTAACAGAGAAAATCCATACCCACATGGCAAAATCCGTTCTTTTTCGTAGTTTTGATTCCATTTGCTAGTTTGGCCGAGACCATTTTCTCTTCTTAGCATAAGGTTTTACGGGTCCTCTTCTGTTTTTCTTTCCTTTTATTGGGTAATATAAAATACATGATCGAGTATTTTCAGCAGAAAAAAGGATTAAAATAGGGTTTTCTTTGTTTGGTCCTAGAGATCTAATTCAACTTGATAGATTGTCCCTTCTTGGTGTGCCACTCACGTAATCACTTTATATTTTAACCAATGGGGAAAGGGCACGTCGGTTTCTGCTCGTGGTTTGCACAAAAATGTCTCGGATTTCTTCCCCCCTTTTTTTTTTGCACTCCTCTGTTCTTTAAAACTGAAGAGAAGCATTGCTCTTTCTCATTTTGTGTCTTCAGGAAACACAGTCCCTTGTACTTTCCATAAGATTTGTTTTTTTCTTCAGGTGATTTTGCTTATTTTTGTACTATCGATCCATGTATTCGTTTCAGCTTAAGCTTATGGTGTGCATGGACAGATTGACAGTCGTTGTTTGCGGGTGTAGCATCATCAAGATTCACATGCAAATGCACGGTGGTGATGCTCTCTCTCTTTCTCTCTCTCTCTCTCTCTCTCTTTGTGCCAAAGTTCTTTGAAAGTGAGAATCTTGATGATGCTGCATCGGCAATAAACGACTATACAAAGGACTCTCTTTACAGTACTATACAGTGCCACCTTCCACCTCAACAGCAACAGATACTACTGGCTTACTACTACTACTACTACTACAAGGTGATTTTTCTTCTCACTACTAGTTTCTTTTCTGCTGCTGTCAGGTGGGTATTAAATTTTATCTTTAGATCAATATATGGGAATTCTTTAATAAGGTAGACCATCAATGGATTTATTGTTCATTTCTTTATTTGTATATCTTATAGTCTTTGTGCTTTGCAGGGAAACCATAAGATCTTCAAGTACTTTTCCCTAGCTAGCTGTGTCAGATCTATGATTATTCTCCTGATGAATGAAAGCTTTATACACTGTAATGGAAGTAGAATCTTTCTGATAAGTTTCCTCAGATGGAGATGGGACTTTTGGGCAAATGATGTGAAGGGTAACTCTCATTATCCCAAAGTTTTAATGGGTTTGGATTCAGATCCATTCATGTACTGCACAGATCTTTAATTATTATTCACTAAAGATCCATTTTTTATGCAGAAATGAAGTGAAGACCTCATGAGCTTCATTGAGCTTCTTGGATGCTAGTTATGGAGTCTGATAAGATTCTAGAGGGACAGTCTCTCATCAGAAGCCGATAAGAAAAGGTGAGAGAAGCGAATGAAAGTTTTTCTAGTTTTGGTTCTTTTGTGGGTCTTTGTTGATATCAACCAAATAGGTTAATGAAATCTTTTGGGTGCTCTCCGCCTTTGTCTTCACTTACAGAGAAAAATCCAAAACTTTTATATTATTTTATGAACATATATTCTTCCTTAAGTGGTTTTTTGTCTGTGGAATCAGTAGATCTTTGAAAGCTGAAACTGCTCTGATGAACTTTGATTTTGCAAAATCATAGTGAGTCCTGTCACTGCCATTGTTGTGTATTGGTCTTCGCATTAATCACCTAACTCTCCTGTTTGTGGCCCAACCACCAGAGCCACATCCTGCAATATGGACATTTACACCAACTCTCCATCTCTCTCTTTTTCTGCTGAGATATTCACTCTCTCTCTTGTAATTTTTCGCCTTCTCAATAGTGGCACCCCAAGAGATTTTCTCAGTGATATCTTTCATTTTGCTTCTTCATTCATTGACAGTGATGATTCAGTCTTAAGATTGTGGAAATCTGTGTGCTTCTATCACTATCCAACCTTTGGTCCTCATCATATTTTTCTGTGCTCTGATAAGGGTTACCTGCCCTTAGTTTCCTTAAGCTTAGCTTTCTTCATCTGGGTACTCAGGCAGTGGACAGTAACCCTCAGGCCCACTGATTTCCCCTCTCAAACTTACTGCTATACATATCTACCTAAGCCTCTTCTTACTCTTCAACTTCAGTCATTAATTTTCTTCATAGATTTGAAATTTCTGTGCATGATTGGTGCTTGGAGTTTCCTTATGATCACCCATCTCTATATGAAGCCAAAGCTCTCTTTATTTACCTCTTAAGCACCTTCTTAGAGTGTCCATTTAGTATTAAGTTTGCTAAGAACTTGAGCTTTTCACAAGTTTCTTCCCCAAATGTTTGCTTGGTCGTTCCTTGATCAATAAATCTTAATCCTCCTTTTCTTCCCTGCCTATAGATATGTAATAATCTTCCTATGGTACCTTACTCTTATCTAATTTTCTCCTTGATTCACTATATAATTAACATCACCACTTAAGGTCAATCTTTAGTATAAATACGAACATAGTTTCCATTAACGCCAAGAATTAATTTCACGTTCTTGAAAGCTGGAGAACTTCCTTCGATCCTTTCTCAATGTGAAGCATGTTCATGCTCCTCTCTTAAGCAGGCTCTTAGGTTCAAGCTTTTGAGGGCATGATCATGTTCAATACGTATCTTTCCTTTCACAAAGGAGAGTGCCCTTATTCCTACATAGCAAAATTTTGATATTTTGATATTGAGATTTCCTCAAAGCCCTTAATGTTTGGCTTTGAATTTCTTCAATAGCACATGAAGAATTAATATAGACTAAGAGGGCCTTAATTACTTGAGGAATCTCATCATGGATAATGGGTGGTCCCATAATGTAAACTTTCTGGCCTCTGTGATAGACATCAATGAAATTATGGACAATCTGCAAAAGGTGCCTGGATGCCAGCACACTTGTGCATACATGTATATGCTTGTCCATGCATCTTTATGTGAATGAAGATTCTTAAATACATCCTTATTAGGATTAATATGTTCATTTTTCCTTCTATTTATATGGTTTACATGTGTGTTGAAAGCATGATGATTCTTCTCGAACACTCAATGACAGCTCGTAAAACATTTTAGTGACAAAAACTGGATTATGAAAAAAACCCATTCACAGAGTAAAAATTTCTTGACTTAATGCATACTCATCTCTTCTTTTTTGTATTGTCCTTAGGCCTTTAACATTGGCAAATTAAGTATCTCCTTTTATTTGTATTTGTTTTTTTTTACTATTACAAAAAATGAAATAATTGACATTAAGTTAATGACAGTATTTTTGTAGAGAATTGTCATTGAAAATATTCTTAATAATTTTAATGTCAATTTTTTTAACAAAATTGACATTAAAGGTAGAATTGTCATTAAAAATCTTTTTTTGATGATATGAACAATGATGACATATATAAAACTATCATTAAAAATTATTTTTATAATAGTATTTTAATTTTGTCTTTGCTAACATGACAGACTTATTAGTACTCTATCTATTACTTGAACATCTCAACAATCCTTCGTCTAGTTGATATGCTAAACTTTAAAGGTTAAATATGCATGCGTGAATCTACTAACTCCTCAAGCTTTAATTCTTTAACCTCAACATATTCAACTTACCCGTCTCTTAATCATGTAGGAATTACTAAATGCATCCTTTAATACCATTTATTTCCTTGGCAAGATTATTAAAGATAAGACCCGTTTTTGATTTTTCTCTAGTTCTTCTCATCATGCAATGCAATCATCTTCCGTCATCCACATTTGGCTTACTTTGTGCCCTATAACCCTCAAACTTACTTAATCTTGCAAGTGATACCATAATCAAAATGAGGAATCGATCTTTGCAAGGACTTGCTTAGAATCAAGGTATGTTAGACATTGTTGTCAAGTTATGTATCCTAATTAATTGATAGGATCAGCTTGAATGATTTTGTAGTGAAGGATTGAATTGGATTGAAAACATATAATCACATACCTTATTAACTTTGGAGGAAATTTAGGGAGTAGCCATTTATTTTAAGATTTACCTGCTGGTAATATTATCTGGTCCTACTTCATTGTACTAAATGTTCTTGCTAAGATTCCCAGGTCTTGTCATGCTGGGCTGTGAGGGACAGAATATATTGTGAAGTGGTGATTGAAAGAAAGAAACTATCGCTCCTTTGTTTCTCTTTGCTATGCCTACAATAATTCGTTTCTGATTCGTGTGTAGTACTAAATCTTTCATCATCTAACCTTTTACCAGAGGAAATAACCAATAGGGTATTCATCCGGAAAAAGATAGTAGAGGATTATCACATCATAAACCACTAATATCTCATCTGTAATTCAACGAGAAAACCAAATCTTGGGTGGAAGAAGAGAAGAAACACAAATCTTGAGAGCGTTGGGTGTCAAATTACAAACCCAAAGCAGAAAAAGGAAACCATTACTGATGTGTATTCATTCATCATGAGCTAGCTCTTGTAATCTTTATGATAGATTTTGACTTTGATTTTCTTTTTCTTTGTAGGGTTTTGTTGTCGGCAAAGGACAAAGTTGCAGATATACTGAAAAGCCAGTTTACAATTTTTCTTCAGGATGATCGAAATGATTGATAGTATGACATCTTTAAGCTTAATGGGAACACAAAAGTTTGAGGAACATGGCTTGGCCACCCACATTCAACTACTAAGGTAAAGATCTCATGCCTATTACATAATTTGCATTACCATATATTATTTCATTGATAGAAGAAATCACATTAAGCATTATAATTAATCAAATTATAAGCTTTTGGGTTAAAGTTGAAATCTTTGTTTGATCGCAATAACTTGATAACCTTGCATGTGAAGAACATCTGGACATATGAAATGTAATTAATCTGGCTTCTTTTAGTGAAATGAACTGATCATAGGACAGTACCCAGAAGAGCATCTCTTTGTTTTTCCATTTGGGTTAAAGCTCTCAACGTTAGATTGAATTCAAATGGGACCCTAAAGGACAATGGTCCCAAAGCAATCTGGTCCCAATTAATGGCGTCTTATGGGTTTTCACGTGGCAGGCATGCAAGGACCATCATCATCTCTCTTCTGGGGTCTGCATGCAAATAGCTAGTGAAGAAAATCAAGCTCTGCGCACAGACACAGTGCAGTAATGGCAACACAGAAAGAGCAGCAGAAGCAGAAACAGCAGCGCGGATTGAGGCAAACTTGTGTGGCTGTAGTGAGTGCATTAAATCCATGGCTTTTACGTGGCCAAGTTAAGAGACTGTCTGAGAGAGATGTGGCTATGAAGGCCAATGGTGGTCACAGGCACTGCATCAGTAAACTGTGATGTCATCTGATGATTTCATGGGACACTTGCACGTGACATCACGTGAATCTGTTTTTCCAAAAAGTGTGAAAACAAGAGATTTTCTGTGGGAATAATTAGAAGAATATATTTTTAGAAGGAAAAAAAAAAGCGACTTGTTGCATACATTTGATTTATTATTATTATTTAGATATTTCATAACGTGTTCATATGATTTAATATATAATTTTCATAAATTTGGTCTCTCCCTTTATTTATTATAAATATTATTTTTTAAAAATACATGAAAAAAGAATTAAAAGGCAAAAATCAAGTTTTCTTTAAATGTTCTCTTCAATAAAAAATTCATTTAGAAATCAATATATTATGCATAATTAGTTTCCATAAATTAATGACATCCTAACAATTTTTCTTATAAAAACATTTTTTTTTTTTTTTGCGGTTCTATGGGTTTTGTTAAAGTTTATTACATTCCAAATATAAAGCTTGTTGTGACTGTCGGATTAACATTTACATTATAAGTTATCATTATTTTTTTGTATAATATTATTTAGTTTAGATCGTATGAATGTTTTAAATTTGTTTTGATTGACGTAATGTTATCTTGATTCGTATCACGTTAAAAAATATTAATTAGTTTTAAAGTTTTAATTATGCGAGATTTTAATTTAAAATTATCTCTCATAATTTTAAAACACATTTACAAAATATAAAAAATTAAAGTATGATACATTGCTTATTAACATAATTTTTAGATTATGTAATATTTATGAAGTTAATTTTTAAGGGTAGCATAATTTTTAAATAATGTAATATTTATGAAGTTAATTTTTAAGGGTAGTCTAATCTGATTTATGAATTTAAAAGGTCAAGTTCAAGTTCGACTCTACATAAATTTTAATAGATATTTAAACTTAATAGGGATTAATTTATTAAGCTTTGAACGGATCAATTTAATAAATTTTAAAATAATCTTATGCAGGTCGATCTAATAAATTGTATGAACCAGCTTAATAAAACAATTTTATTTATTATTTTTAAAATAAATAATAATAAATTATATAATTTTTTAAAATTAAAATTTTTAAACTTTAAAATATTAAATACATAAAAAATTAAAACAAATTTTATTAAAATATTAAAATTAATAAAATTTTAAAAATAATATTTAAAAAATAATATTAATAGATATTTAAAATTATATATGTTCAATTAATAAAATTAAATATATTAAGGTTCACTTTGTAAAATGGATTAACTTATAAAGAATATATAAATTAAAAACATATAATAAATAAATTACCTTAATTTTCAATATGACAGCATTAAAATTTGATAATTTTTTTAAATTTTAATTTTATATTTGATATACATATTATTACACATATGATAATCATATTATACTAATTTATATATATATATATATATAATGACACAAAATATTAATAAATTATTAAAGATTTCCGTAAATATCATTTAAAATCTTAAGTTTACTCTATTTTTCTTTAATCAAACTTCAACTTTTAAGATATTTTTAAGCAAATTTTAATTTATCAAGTTAAATCAAATAGAAACTCTATCAAAAATTTTAAAAATTAAAAATATTTACAATAAATTTTATCTTAAAATTTTTCATAGATATAAGAAAATATTCTAAGTACCATCACAAAAAAATTTTAAAATTTTTTATTATTAAAAATATTTTTTTAAAAAAATTATATTATCAAAATTTTTAAATATTTATGAAAAATAGCTTATTAGTCAAAAATTATTTAAAATTTAAAGTATGAAATTAAAATGAAGTTTAGAATTTATTTAAATAATTTTTTTAGATATTTTAATAGTAAAAATATTATTAATTTTTATAATTTTTTAATGAAATTTTAATTTGAATAAAATTAATAAATAAGTCAAACTTGCTTGAAAATATTTTAAAAGTCAAGTTTTGATTTAAACAAGAGTATAAAACCTCAAGTTTAAAACAGAGTTCCCTTTAAATCTTTTGATTGATAAAATTTTTATATTTACAAAATTTAAGATAAATATTATTTTAAACTTTGACTTTGACTTTTTCTTTTCAATCAAACTCTAACTTTTAAAATGTATTCAAATAAATCTTAATATATTAAATTTTATCCAAATTAGATCTTAACTTAAAAGTATAATTATAAAAAAATAATATTTTTTATTATTGAAATGACTAAAAACTAACTCAAATAGATTTTAAACTTTATTTTAATTTTATCTCTCAAATTTAATTTTTTTAAAAACTGTCAGCTATTTTTTATGAATTTATCAAAATTTTAATATTATATTTTTTTTAAAAAAAATATTTTCAGTACTCAAAAAAATTTTAAACTTTTTATGAAGATAGTTTGAATATTTTTTACACAATTAAAAAATTGCAAGTCAAAATTTTTATGAAATATTTTTAATGTCTAATTTTTTAATAAAATTAAATTAAAATAAAAATTTTATTTAAATACATTTTAAAAATAAATTTTTAATTAAAAATAAAATAAAGATTTAAAATAACATTTATTTTAAATTTAATTTAAATTTAAATAAATCAAATGTATTCCATTTATTATCCTATTTAACTGATTTTAATGGATGAATTTATCAAATAATTTATTTTAAATTATAAAATTTATGATTGATGAAATTCATGGGGCCAAACCCTTTATGAGCCAACCCATAGGGGCAAGCCCCATTAATGAGCCTAAGATGAACTCACCTTACGTTACTCTTTGTGAATTTGTACGCCATGGATTCAAAGTCTTCATTTCAACTCACGGGCTTTATTTTTATTTTCCTTGTAACTTTCTTTCAATCTTCATAAATGAAATCGTTTGATGAAAAAAGTACACGTCTCTTCTTTCTCGCACATAAGAAAAAATGTTTTATCTTCAGTTTTACGAGAAGAAAAGTAAATATGGATGGAAAACGTGTATATTGTGATCCATCTTTACGAAATGAGGTGAGAAATTCGAATTTTGGATAAACCTTATATTTATTTTCTGTTCCTGATCGTAACAAAGAAAAGAAAAATGTTTTCGAGAGAAAAATTAAAAATCGAAGTATTTTCTTGGTCTCTTTATGGTTTACTCATGATTTTCCCTCCGTTTGGATCCCCAGAAAAGCTACAAAGTGGAAATCAAAACTAGGCCTGCATTTGTTTCCCAGCTTCAGATCGAATCCGGACCAAAATGTCGGTACAAAACTTACTCAAAACCCTCAAAACTGTGAAGAGAACATACCCAGGTTCGATCTCCAAAACCATAATTTCATCTTCTTCACAACTTCTAGTCGATGCCACCCCCGCCACTCTGTCCACTCTCAACCCCACAACACTCCATCAGTTTCTCTCTGACCCAGTTCTCGAACCTTCAAGATGCCTGCATGTCTTCAATTTCCTCCTGAAAAATCCATCGTTGATCTCATTCGAACCCGATCTCCAAGCCCACTTGACTCTGATTTGCAGGCTTCTGATGGCAAGAAATTTCTCAGATGCAGAGAATCTTTTGAAATCTGTATCAGTTGATCAAAATCTCAGGTACCCTTTTGCTGTCATAGCCTCTAGAATTGTGAGTTGCTGTTTCGAATCAAAAGTTGTCGCTAAGTTTTTCAATACTATGCTCAAAGTTTTCTCTGACAATGGAAAATTCAATGAAGTTCTGGAGGCTTTTGATTATATGAAGAGTGATGGAATTAACATTGATGAGAGGACTTGCACCATACATTTACTTGCCCTTAAGAAACATGGTCAAGTAGGTTCAGCTCTGCATTTCTTTCATCAAATGATCGAATCGGGTATTAAGATTTCTGTGTATTCGGTAACAGTAATGGTGGATTTGTTGTGTAGGAGTGGAGAGATAAAGAAAGGAAGGGAGTTGGTGGAGGAGATGCTGCGGAGAGGAATTAAACCCAATATCATCACATATAATATACTCATAGGTTCTTGTGCTAGGAGATGGAATTTTCTGGAGCTGGATTTCATATTGAATATGATGGAGAAGGAAGGAGAGGCATTCAGTCTTGAGACATATAAAATTCTGGTTGATGGGTATACAAGCTTTGGTAAAATCAAAGAAGCTGAAAAGTTGGTTTTGGCTATGCATAATAGAGGTTTCAGAGTAGATACTCATTTATACAATTTGATGATGAATGGGTACTGTAAATCAGGGTCCATGGAGTTGGCACTTGTGTTGTTTGATCAAATGACTGCCAGAGGTGTTAACCCTAATGCGGATACACACTGGGTTTTGGTCAATGGCCTCTGCAAAGCTGGGAAGATGGAGCTGGCGATGAGATACATCAAGGGGTTGTGTAACAAGGGAATTGAGTTAGAACATGTTATGTTTAATACTTTGGTTGATGGGTTTTGCCAGAAAGGGATGATAAGGGAAGCTTTTGATTTGCAAATTGAACTGGGAAGGAAAGGATTCGAGTCTATTGTACCTGCATGTAATAAGATGGCTCTAGTACATGGCAAATATGCTGTTGAACACAGTGAAAAAGTGGTGTGACCCCTAGAATGAGTAGCTGGGCATTTGCTGCAATGAAGGTCATAATACATTTACTATGAGATGAGCATGAAGGAGAGAAAACATAAATGTGGCAATGGAAAATGAGGGGTTGATGCTGCAGAAATAGCTTGTTTCTGGAAATTCTCCTTTTGGCATGGTTAAAAATTGAACACGGGAGTTCATGACACTGGTTATTGTTATGCCTTTGTTTTGGGATCAAACACCGAATAATTTGAGATTGAAAAATGTCCTTTAGTAAAACATTTCTGCCCAATTCGAAATGATACCATCCTGGTGAAAGAAATAAAAGATCATTAAGTTCACCCTGATTACTCCGCACTCATAATTTGTGGAGATGTCAATGTAGTGTTAATTGATGGATTTTGCAAAAAAAAGACAGTACATGAAGCCTTTGGGTTGCAACTTGAATTGGTAAAGAATTTATGTATTTGCATACAAGATGGCAGAAAAGAAGGAAGGCATTAATAGCCCAACCATCATATCACCCACAAGAGAGCCAGAATCTGAATCTCTTTCGTCCATGTATGACTGTTTCTGGAACAAAATTTGAGTTAAAACCCATTCACCAGTGCATCCATAGCTTAATTGTTACCTTGATTTGGAAACAAAATGGCACGTTACGAAACCATTGCCAAAAAACAAGAAGAGGAAACTGTACATATGAGAGATGAAACAGATGGGGTTAACTAGAACTAGCACAAAAAGAAAAAAGAAAAACGTAAAACAGGGTAAAGGGAAAACCATTAGTCATTCACTGGCAAAACTGCTCTACTATCTATGGGGAGCACCGGAAAGAATGGGATCACCAATTGCCGACCCATGCTTTCCCAATGCCGGAATGCTGAGGGAGCGTTTCCTCATTTTCAAGCTCCCAGAAGGCAGCAATCTTCTCTCGTTCTTCTCCATAAGCAGGGATGAATAGGAACACAGAGGTTCACCCAAATGCTCACCTCTAGTTTTAAGGAAAAGGTCCAGATTTTTGCTATATTTATCTCCTTTTATGTGAATTGCTTGGTCACCACATGCTGCCATTGTCTTGTCCCTAGTTTCTTCATCATCATCAGACCAGTACCCATTCTCTTGTATATCCTGCAGTGCCAGATCATCATACTCTTCATCTGACTTCGTAGACTCCTCATCAACTGAGCCTATCTGTGAAAAATAAAGAGGCCGAGTTAAAATCTAATATGATCTGCAAGAAGAAGTTCAGACTGCGTTCAATCAACTTAATGTCTTTCATGAATTTTAAACCAAGCTTATGCTATCACCCAACCATTGAAAAGTATCCATCTTAATTCAATTTTTCTGGCAACAAGTTTCAAAAGTAAGAGGTGCAAGTTCTCTAAGATGAGCCAACACAATATTTATAAGAAGCATTTGAATCCATACCTCTTCATGGACCTGTTTATCATTGTCGTCACTGAGATCATCACTGTCTACTTCAGGAGGATCATCAACCTCTTCGTCACTGCCATGCACTGATTGTTCCTCCTTTAGCTGGAGGAAGAAAAGCAACACAAGCAATTAAAAATTCAAGAGAAAAACAATATATGGAAAGAAGGAAATCCACTTTTACCAAATGGCCAAATTCTTTTTTATAAAAAATACAAATGACAGCATTGTCATCGAATAGAGAATATGCCGTAAGAAATTTTATAGATTAACAAGCATTGATGGTTTAGATACCTCCTTTGCTGGCCCATCAGACATCCTTGGTGAACTGCAGCAAGAAGAGAAATATTTACTACCAGTGTCGGTGCAATCACCCCTTGACTCATCAACACTTCCAGCATGACTTGTACCACCATCACTAGGCCAAGCACTGATCCCAAAGTGACCGAATTGAAGATTCACTGCTTCAGCCTTGCCTATCTGCAAGGGTCCATACATTGGATTTCCTATTCCATTATCAAGACCAGGGCCCAATATGGGCCTCCGGTTACCATCTACTGAATCAACAGGCCACGCCTTTGCAACAGAACCATCAGTATTTACAAGGGCCATCAGATGCCTAGAAGAACCATTTCTCTGGATCAGCTGAAACATTCCCTTGGAGCTCAATGAATTGGCAGCACACTGGTTCCTATACTCCTCGTCAACTACAGCAACAGTATTTGTCGTGGAATCATAAAGCTGCTCCCCTGCCTCACGCCTGCGAAGGCAGCTGAAGACCGTTGCATGGATGGCTGCCACACTCTTGTCAACATTGGTATTGTTTATCTTGGGAACCAGATGTTTGTCAGCCCGTTTGCAGAGATATTCTTGTATTGTTCTGATATTTCGAATATACTTTACATATTTATTTTTGGCTGGGTCCAATGTCATGTACTTTGCCCGTACAGCAAATCGTTCCAAGTGTTTATCCTCATTGGTAATGTATATCATGAAGGGTATGATTGACGGATGTTTCTTCATAAGCCCCATCTGCAACAGAAAGAATTAAAACCTTTAAAAAGACGATAAGAATGAAATGCTTTTAACTTTCTCGAAAGGAAGAATTTTCCAGAACAGAAAATTGAAAGTCTTACAACAAAATTAAGGCTCAAGTGAACACCCTCGACAACTACTGATTCTTTCCTCTCTTCCCATGCTGTAATCAGCCGATCAAGACTGTCAATCACCATTTCGCTTTGTGCCTTAAACCCTTCAACAGCCATCTCTTTAGGGCTGATCAATTCAGTGGCACTAGAACCAACCTCTGATTGACGGGTATCAGATTTCACACTGGTAGTAACATCAGTTACTTCATCCTTGGGAAGTGAACGTGCAATACCAGCCAATTTTTTGGCTTTTCTCTTGGCCTTTGCTTCAGCAACTGCCACGGGATCCAAGAACTCTCCTGCATGGTATGTTGAAGCCCAAAGTAAAGGGTTTTGTTTCTCATCTACAAAACTCCTCATCATGTGCCGGATGGAATCAGTAGATATAACTGTTGTGACTCCCAGCCTGCTACCCTACATGACGGTACAGAAACCAGTCCAACTAGTGAATTATGGGATAAAAAGACACAGAAGTTCATATACTTTGTCTGTGTTGTCACATGCAAAATTATAAATATATTCTGACTTGGGAAACATGACAAGTAACAGCGCAAAAAAGTGTTTCACTTCACATTACAAGTCAAACATAAGAATTAGTGCACGTAGCAAACAGATACCAGCAATGCGGACAAAGTAGACTTGCCACAACCGCTAGTGCCACACAACAGCACAGTTACAGATTCCTTCCTTTCTCGGATTCTGCAACAAGAAGATCATATGTTATACAAACAATTATTCATCAGAGTAAATACACTGCCAGAGTAGTTAATTTGCTCTTGAGGAATAAACCTCTTGCTATAGAACAACAAGAAACAAGATGATTTACCACAAGATTAAGCACTTTCAAATGTTAGCTAACCAGATTAAATAGTGAAACACGGAAACTGCTCACAAGACAGTGACTTGTGTAATCATACTCCACAAAGAAGTTAATCCTACCAGTATTTTCTAAAACATCAAACCAGTCCATTGATATTCATCCATCATTTTAGGAAAGAAAATATATATCGCGTTCATCCCAGCCTATATTAAAGATATAAAACAATTCTTTCATTTGGTCTTTGCAAGTCAACAAAAACTTAGCTAACATATTAAAAATATAATAAAATCCCAGCACAAATTCTTTCCGCAGAAATTCACAAGACATACATCTTCCAAGATTAGTTATGGAAAGAAAATAGAAGAAAATAATTAGATTTTGACCCCACTGACAAAAAAAAAAAAGAAGAAAAGAGAAAGGGAGCTAAAAGTGGCCTTGCTTAGACAGCAGCAGGAAAGAACCCATCAACAAACCAGCAACTCTGGTTACGATAGTTGTGACAGATCAGTAAAATAACATCAAATCTCAAAATAAAAAGGGAAAGCAACAAACACACACCAAAAAGGGGAAAAAAAAAAGCAAAAAGAAGGAAATCACGTACATATAATTGAATGAAACAAGAAGCAGAACCCATTGAAATAGATACATGGACAAAAGACTTGTGCAGAGACTAAACAAAGATGAAGATAAATCAAAAGTGATGTAAGATAAATCAGAAGTCATGTGAAGGGTCAAAGGAGTTAAAAATATCTAATAAAAATAGATGTCTGAGGGAGAATGAGTTTGCCAGCATTCCAGCATACTCAACAGTTCTCACAAAGTCTCCCAAGAGTCTACAGAACATTTCCGAAGGAAAATTCTCAACATAATTCTAATTGTTCCTTTATGCACATTGAAGATAGTCTAACGTCAAATTCTAAGGTGATAAAATTGTTTAGTGATCAGAAAAAGTTTTTGGCAAATTGATACAATGTGAAGACATAAGCTCTAAAAATGGGAAGGGGAAAATGTAGGTGAGGTATAATTAGCAGCAAACCAGCAACTAGCAGGACACATAGGAGAACTCAAGGCCATGAAAACCTCAATAAAGAATGAAGTCAGTAAGGGGAAAAGGTCTGGATATGTCTATAAAATTATCAGAAGTCTTTCCAGTGTACATAAACCAGGAAAGAAAACATGATGAGGTATAATTAGCAGCAGACCAGCAATTCACACAACAGATATGAGGACTCAAAGCTATCAAAACCTCAATAAAGAATGAAATCAGTAATGGAAGAAAGTCTAGAGATCTATAAAATTTTCAGAAGTGGAGTAGAATGAAAAGACTCTCTAGTCTACATATACCAGGAAAGAAACCATGATGCCCAAGCAAAGCAAACTCAACTTGAGAAACAAGCAGAGTAAGTAAAATCGACCTCAAGACAGAACAATCACTAGAAATTTAGGCCACAACCATGCAGCTTCCAAGATCATAATAGTAAGTAACATCTTCAAGATAAAGTCATCCAATATGATATTAAAGTATCAGACTAGGCTCAACTATTAGGCATAATACATTTAATGATTATGTCAGAGAAATAAATAAGTCATCAAAGTACCCAAAAAAACAAAAGTTATCTACAATTACAGCTAACAATCACTAGTAAAACAGGCTTCCCTTCAAGGGAATATATCCATCCATGTCCCATATGTCATCAGTTTTGCCAGCGAACATGCACTAACATATATTCCAAACATCTGTAAGATGCAATACATTACCTGCATGCCAAAACCAAGTCCGCTCTCTGGTTATGGCCCACATACTTATATTCATCCAGAGCATCACAAACAACATCTAAGAAAGCTTCTCTTCTAACAACTATAGTTGTGCGTCTTTTGTACAACTCAAAAGGTTTACTCTTACTTTTATCGTCTTTATCTGAAACCAAAACATCAGTTGTCTCTGCTTTGCATACACCTGCCAAACGACCATATTCCTTCTCAGAACTTCCATCTATTTCTTTAGGAAGTAGAGCATTGGAAGAACCTTCACTTTTTATCAATTCAAAAACCCTCTGGCTGATCTGCTCACGAGAATAAGAGATTTCGCATAAGTTCCACAGGGGAATCAATTAATAACAAGGAAACACTGAGAGCTTGAACAAATCTAACAAAAAAGAAACTTCCAAATCATAAAAAACCAAAAATAGACCAGAAGGCAGTAAGGGTCCACAACTAAATGTGACTTTTAAAGAGATCACTTGGCATGAAGCATGAAGAAGTTACCATACCCACTGGAAAGACAATGAATCAGAGGGACGATCATTCATAACTGTCATCTTCATAACCTTAAGTATTAAAAAATTCATTACTTCATATGATGAAAATGCTGAATCTTACCCACCGACCCAATGCCTCCACTAGTTTATAAAAACACACTTGTAGAGTGCCCTGATAACTAGAAGAGTCCAATAACAATACAAGAGAAAGCAAAAACGAATGAAATTATACAATAAACTTGTTAATTTTCAACATATGTTCGAAAATCTGGATCATTACCAGAACATATTATCTTAACCTATAGGGTATGCTATGTCTACTTCAATCAAACACTCAGCATTTCAATGCATGCATTAGGTAGCAATAAGGTCAGTCATTCCACTGGAACATCCAAGATCAATCTTGGATGGAAGAACAACTGAAACAATGTGTCACATAATTCAAGGAATGGAAAACTGATTTGTCAATGAATTCTAAAAAGAAAATTCACCGAAAACTTATTCATGTAACATACCTCCACCATCCCACCCTCCCACCAAAAAAAAAAAAAAAGGAAGAAGAAGAGGAAAAGAAAAGCAAAAGATAAAAGAGTGTATTCCCATTAAAGTGTTGATTCCCAAAAAACAGTAGAAAGGCAGTCCAATTCCTTGAAAATGTCGTTATCCCTATGATGTTTGAAGTGGACCAGCCTCCTGACATACATAGTGCACAGACATTGTTGACTTTAAAAGTTGAATTCAGACAGGGAAGAACACATCAGACATAGCTCAGATCTACCTCCTGGCTCGTTAACAGTCATCAAACAAATCATATTTTCTCATAATTCATGTACACAGCTAGATTACCTCCTTCTTAAAAGTCCTTAATGTCTTAGAATAGTACACAAAAGAAATTAAGGAAAATTCAGCTAAATCACCTAAAATGAAAATTCTTGCAGATTTCTCAAAGAAAGCGAATTAGGAAGAATTAAGGAACCCAAGAAAATTTATTTTAAAAAATTAACGGACAAGAAAGCGAAGTTAAGTAATTTTTAATTCCCAAAGTGAATTATATACCTTGAAAGCATGACGTGCTTTGCACCCCATGAGTTGCAGAGTACTCTGCAAAACGGGACGCGTATACCGAAACGACTCCTTCCCGTTCTCTTTCTCTCTCTTCTCCCCTTCGTCCACCACCACTATGTACAACACTTTCGCCACATCCGCCATCTCTGCAACAATCACACGCGCGCGCGCACAAAAGACCAAAGCACACAAGAAACAAATCAAATCCAACTCAAACTTCACAAAAATTCCCGACAGAAAAGGCGGGGAATGGACAAAACAGAAACAAAAGACACAAAAAGGAACAAGATCAACACATGGATGTACTCAAGAAACAATATTCAAGAAACGTGTAAAACGAGAGCAACGGAGAATGAGACAGAATAGGCAATGCAGGTACGTGAAAACTCGAGAGATTACGAAATCCGACCCTGGAATGTACACAAAGTCGACGAGATTTCGACAAGCTAATAGAGAGAACCAGTGACCGTGTCAAACAGATACAGAGAGAAGTTTCAAGGAAGAGAAGGAGAGAAAGAGAAGGTCATGTTTCATTTGGGAAAGAGGATCTCGCCATTCCCTGTCACCTGTCTTCCACGCATCGCTCGAACAAACGCCCACGAGTCTCCCTCCTATAACACTTCTCTCTCTCCCCCTCTACAGTAGCGGCTTCTATTTGTTTTTGTGTTCGCTTTCTCTCTCTAAATAGAATGACAGATTTCGCCTTCGATTTGGATTCCAATTACGTACCCCTATGGGATTGGGGATTTTGTTCAAGGAGAACCCTAAGAAACCGTGGGGAACAGTGGGCAAGAAGCGAGGATCGAGGAGTGGTAAGACCTGTAATTTGGAAGAAAAGAAGGTCAAATCATCGAGGACACTAAACGACCGGCTTGTCCTTGATCATTAACGCAGACAGCGAAAATGACACACCCTATATAAATAATTAATTTCTTACTTTATCTTAATTCCATTTGATTTAGGAGATATAAAATATTTTTATTATATAGTCTTAATATCTTATGGTGTTGTACATTTATATTCTTATATTTCTAACAAAAAATTATTAATTTATTATATACTTCAAAATTATTCTTTGTGTTCCTTAAGCCATTTATGTCCTCATTATAACATAATATTAGAACATTTGTATATCATGCTTATACCCGTGCATCAAATACGGACTGCATGTCTGCGAAAAAAATATATTTATATATGAATTAAAAAATTTTATTTGATTTAAATTTTAAATTTTTTTGAAAAATATTAATATGTGATAATTCAGTAAAATAACCCATTATGATTTATTTATTTATTTATTATATAAACATGATAAATTATAAAATATTATCCCTTTCATTAAAAACTCAATATGAAGTAATAATTAAAATGTGTTAAGTGATATATTTATTAACTAATAGTTAAATAATTTTTATTATTTGTTAAGTTAAGATAGATATCTTGAAATATAAGAATTCTATGTTGATCAATATTGTGTTTTAAAGAGACGGTCATACAAGATAATTTAATAAAATAAATTATTAAATTTTTATTTATTATTATTTTATATTAGTATAATAAAATTATTAAAATATTTTAATAAAAAATTAAGTATAAATTATATCAATAAAAAATTTAGTCTTACTTTAGGATATACTGATTAAATATATCTTTTATTTTTGGTTAAATATATGAATGTAATTGTTTTGTTGAATTTTACATGGGTGAAGAATCTTGGAGCATGTAATTATGGATTATCTTGGGACAAGATTTAAGATTGGGGATAAATGTTAATCTTGTTTAAATAATTACATTACAAAAAAATTATCCATTTCTCACATTGCACAAAATAAAAAATTAGAGTTGTAAGAAAATTTAATTTTAAAAAAATACATCTTAAAATCATTATTTCAAAATAATATTTTTTAAAAAAAGATGATTATTTTTGTAATTTCATGATGTTAAAAAATAAAATAAAATTTATCTCTTTATTTTGTGTGATTATTACAGGTGAATATTTTTACAAACCGGTAAAAACTAAATTACAAAGCATCTCATGTTAAAAAAAATATAAATATGGTAAAAATTTAGAAAAGAGTTTTCTAGCTTGAAATAATTAAAAATAAATATTAATTAAAAATTTTAAATTTCTTTTATTTTACATTTCAAAGCGAATTCAAACAAATTCTAATTTATTAATTTAAGTCAAATTAAATTTAATAAAAAGTTTTAAAACTAGAGATATTCAAATTGATAACTTCAACTTTGCTACAAATTTTGTTTTATAATTTTAAACAATCAAGCTATCATTATAAAAATTTGAATTTTTTAATATTAAAATATTTTTATTATTAAAATTTTAAAAAAATTATAATAAATAGTTTATAAGTTAAAAATTATTTAAAATTAAAAAATTTACTCAAAATAAATTATATAATTTATTTATGTTATTTTCAAAAATATTTTAATAATATAAATATATTTAATTTTAAAATAGTAATTTATATTAAATATATATTTTGTTCTATTTAAAAATTTTAAATAATATTTATTCTATAATTAATTTACATAGGAAAAATATAACATTAGGACAAAAATATCCAGCAAACTGCATTTAATGGGTCCCCTCTCTTATTGGAGATGATTAGTTCCCATTAATTGAACGTGGGCCCAGTAATGCCACCTGACAATACGATCACGTTTTCGTCGTTTCAGTGTCTTTTTAGTTCGCCAACCACAAGGTCCGTGAAAAAGTAAAATTTGTACCACTGGAATTTGTTCCAGCATTTTTCCGGTAAGCAAGCAAATTGAAATAATACAAGCCAAAATGAATACGTATTTATGATATATATTAAAAAAACCTTATATTTCCTAAAATTAATTATTTTTATGTTTGTATATATATGTTTTAAAATTATACATAATAAATAATATCAAATTTTTTAATGATATGATTGATTTTTATATTTTAATTAATATTTTTATGTTTTAATACATTAATAATATAATAATTAATTAATTAATTACTGAACTAAATCAGTTTTTTGTTTTATATTTCAAATGTTGATTGGATTTCAATGGTAAATCAATCTATGTTTCAATTTGATTCAGTATAAATATTATCACTAGTTTTTTAAAAAAATATTTAAATTAAAGATATTATTTAATAAATATTTAAGATAACACCAAAAAAAGTTTTAAATGTTTTTAAATATTAAAAATATATTTTTATGTTTAAATTATTAAAATTTTAAAAATTCAAAAAAATAATTTGAGAATCTCTAACTGTTTAAAATTATAAATTAATTTAAAATAAAATGTAAAATTTATTTGAGTTATTTTTTTGAATATTTTAACAAAATATCATTAATTTTTTATAATCATTTAAATCAAAATCTAATTTAAATTAAAAGCACAATTGATAGCATGAAAATTTAAGTTACAAAATGCCTTAGTTCAATTTTTATAGTCATTTACAAAATTAAAAAAATGTATTATTTATATATTTATTAATCATCAAATTCTTTTTAAGATTTCATACAAATCAAATTAACAAATAATCTTTACCTATGATTCAAGATCAAACCATACAATAATTTTATTATTGAATGAAATTTAATATTATTAATAAGTAGTAGATTTTGAATCGGTAAGATGATGGTTTTGAGTGGCTAGAGTGTTTTTTTTTTTTTTAATCAAGTTGAGGATTAATTAGTATAATTAGATACTTAAAAGTGGCTTGACTAAGACCAAGCACTAAGTTGTCGTGTTTGAGTTTTTTCCTCTCCTTCTTTTACGGTATTATAAGAAAGACATTGAATTTGTCAAGGACGGTCTCGGAACGCTTTCTTATAGACTTTGATAGAATTAATCTTAAACTATACATTATATAATGCACAAATGATATGTAAAACGTGTGTGACGGATGCCTAGATGACATTTACGACTTTTAAGATAAGATAAAGTCAACTTCTTGCGTATAATTAGGTAGGAGAGTCAAGATTGTCATCGAGATTTACAAAACTTTGTTTTTACTAAGATGGAGACACGAAAGATGAAAAGTTAGATAAATAATTTAAAAAATGTATATAATGTTTATTTTATAATATTAAATAAATTATAATATTTTAAAAATTATTAAATAATTTTTAATTTATTAATTTAATTTTTATTAAAAATTAAAAAATTAATTTAAAGATTTATATAATAAATTTTAATTAATACTTTTTTTAAATATATAACAAAATGTTCAAATTATAATAAAAAATAAAAATTATTTAAAACCTTAAAGATACTTTATCTCATAATCTTTAACTTAACTTCAAAACGTTTTAAAATAAATTTGTGTTGATGAAAATAATATTTTAATTTTAAATAATTTTTGGCTCATTAGTTTTTATGATTTTTTTTTAAATTTTAATAGCATACATTTTTTAAAAAAAATTTTACTATATAAAAAATTTTGAAATTTTTACGATAATAGGTTGAATATTTTTTTACCCTATATAAAATTTTAAGTTAAAATTTGAATTACAATATCTTTAATTTGAATATTCTCAAATTTTTAATTTTTTAATGAGATTTAACTTGACTATTTTTGATCAACTTGGATTTATTTTAAGACCTTTAAAATTCAAAATAAAGATTATGAAAAAATTACTTTTAAAAAATTTTAAATGATATTTATTTAAAAAATTAAGTATTTTAATACTTAAAATATTTTTTTTTAAATTTATACTATCCAAAAAATAAAACATTCATAAAAAATAACTCATGAATAAAAATGTATTTGAATTTAAGAGATAAATTCGAAATAAAATATAAAATTTATTTGAATCATTATTTATGCATTTCAATAACAAAAATATTTTTAATTTTTTATAATTATCTTGAATTAAAGATTATATTTTTATTAAAAATTTATTTAATAAAATCATTAAAAAATTATTTGAAATTTGAAATCAATTATTTAATTTCAAACATACCTTAAAAATATTTGAACCAAACTCTAAGCGATCAATTTAAACAAAATTAAACTTCAAATGAGAAGCTTATCAAGTGTAAATTATTATATAAATAATGATAATGAGGAGGTATCTACATTATTATTTAATTTTGGTTGTATTTTATGTTATGATAATTTATTTAAAAATAAGGATATTAATCTTTTTTTATAATCCAAGAGCATATTAATTAATAGGATGGGTGCATTAAAAAGCAATATACCATCATCATTTTATAATGATGATTATGAACTATTTATATCATCATTTTTAATTTTGTTGGTATATTCTTAATTTTGTTGGTATTTCATTAATTTTAATTTAAAAAATATACAAATAATTAAATACCTTGATCTTTCCGCGTAGGCAATAGGAATTATTCAATGCTACGAGTGCATTAAAATAATAATGTATCCTCATGATACCGATGGTCATCATCGTCCATGTGATTTTTTATTGATTTTATGATGATACCTTTTGCTTAGTTGCACAAGATTTCCTTTTGAAAGGGAAGGAAAAGAAGTAAAAGGAATAGCTAAAAAGAGAAAAAAGAGAAAAGAAAAAGGAAAAAGTAAGAATATAAAGAAGATCCTATCTTGTTAATGATTTGTTCACTTCTTTTTGAGTTTGCTTGGCAAATGGGAGATTAACAGCCACTAATAAAGGCAATTTTTTTATATTAATTGAAAGAAAAATAAAATAAATCAGTAAAAGTAATTCAATATATTCTTTTCAAAAGTTATACAATCCTTTTTTTTTTCATCTGTTCTATTGGTCGGTCCAATTTTACATGAAAAGTAATTAATTAACATGAAAAGTGTATGTGAATTGTCATAATTTTTTATTTAAAAAAGATTATACTCGGTTTTGATTCTATAATTGAGTGAGGTATTTTTTATTACAAAATTTGGATTTTAAGATTCCTAAGATCGTTTTTTTTTTTTTTTGCATAAATACAAGTATTTTGTAATGTAATTGTTACCAAATCACATGATAGGTTTTTGTACTTTTTGAAAAAATTGAACAAACTAAGAAAACTTGCTTTTTGACTTTTGGGTATTAAAGCAATAATCGGATTCATATGACAATTAAAAGAAGAGTAAATATAAAATTATTTTGAATTTTAAAATATTAATGAAAATAATTATATTTTAAATATTTTAATTAAATTTAAATTTTATTTTAAAAAATTAAAAAAGTTAATTATATTTTCATTTTTAAAACAATTTAAAATAACTCAAACAAATTTCATATTTTATTTTGAATTCATCTATTTAACGATAGTAATTTTTGATTTGTAAATTATTTTCAAGTATAAATTTTAAAAACAAATATTTTTGATATTAAAAAAAATTTTGAAATATTTTTGATGATAACTTAAATAGTTTTATAAAAATTTCAAATTAAAAATTTGTTATATAAAATCTTTAATTTAAATATGTTTAATTTTTAAATTATGTGATAGTTTATAACAAATTAAAATTAAAACATACAGTTGCTCTAATTGATACTTTTATATTTAAATAATATATAAATGCATGAAAAAAATATAAAATAGATTATATATTGATTCAATTGGTCATCAAATAAATAAAAATATTTTTAAAATGTAAGTTAAATCAAAGGGAAAAGAAAAGTTTTCCTTACCACTCTTCCCTCATTTGGCACTTAAGATTATGAAATCTATGAATAGGGCAAATGGGTCACCCTCTTTCTCGCTTTCTTGATGCAAGTGTGGCTAGTTGATAGGTTCCAACATGATAAAACAAGTGAAAGATGTGAAGTGAAATTTGAAATTACAATTTGTTTTGTTCATGTCCAAGGATTGAGTTTGCTTTCACGTGGATTATGTAAACTATATGACATGTTTAACAGTCTTGCGCTTTTGACATTGGGAATTATTCTTGCTATCTTCCACCAAAGCCCACTATGCCATGGACTGCAACAAGTTCATTGGAGAGGTAACCAACATAAATTGAGGATTTGGTTACTTCATGGGTAATAAAAAATTTTAACATAAAGTTTTAAATTTAACTTTATTGCCACTGTAATTGAAAGAATTGACTCGAAGAGAATGAAGTGATTGGAAATTTCATTTTTCTTATATACGAAGTTTGCAACAAAGTGCTACTGGACCACGGAGGCATCAACCATTGCCATCTTTGACAAGTAATCCCATAATAAATAACAAGCACATAAAAATATGATTTTGTCTCAAGGAAAGTAAATATCGTACGGTATTAATTTGCATGCATTTCAAAATTTCAATGTCACAAATTTTTGTATATTCATATGGTGAGTCGAGACAAAATCAATCATCAACATATTCCCAAATTAAGGTTTTGTATTCTAGATTAATCCATAGTCACCTTGAAAGGACAGAGCTTGTCATGACCATTAGTTGACTAAAAATGACATGAATTCATTCCCTGCTCAATAATATGATTGAGATGGGCTCCACTTTCAGACTTATTGACAGGAGAGACATTGAAAGAATGCATGAATGATAGGATTTCTCTGTTCCTTTCCTTTCCGTTTGGGAGTAAAGAAAGGGTTTATGAACCCAAAGACTACGCACAAGGCTTCAAAAGAAAATATTCTGAGTTAGAATCTACATTGTAATGGTTCCCATCTCACCACATCGAAGAAAATGGAGAAAGAATCTCAGCAACCAACCACAATATACATAAATGTAGTGGGCACCAATCATTCAATCTTTCCGCAAGACTAATGGGACTAGGACCACCATCACAATTGGAGTCCCTTTCCCCTTTGGGATCTTGAAATAGAGGGTGGGTCAGGGAGTGGGAGAAGAATTTAGCAGCTTAGCCCTAATATCTTATAAGCAAAATTGATGACAGAAACCTTACGCTTGCAGCCTAACTTGCCAAATCAGGAAACCCACTTGCGACACCATGAAAAATACAGAGCTACACTGCTACAAACCCAAAAATACACAGTCACGTGCGCATGTATTCTGCCACTTCAAGAAATTTAAAGCCAGAAATATACTTGTCTGAAATCTGAAAAAGTTCTTCACAGATCTGCCAGTGTGCTTGGCGTGCAAGAAAAACCTGTGAGTGCAAGATTACACAAAAGATGGAGGAGATTACTGCACAAATGAAGACATTGCTCATTCTACTCATTCAATGCTGTATTTAACATTAATGTTATGAATCCGTACAAAATGATAGCTCTCATCTCCTCCTAAATCATTAAACTATAGGAATTTAAATCATTAAACTGTAAGGCCTTGTGGGGGAGCAGCCACGGCAGCCTTGGGCTTAGGCTTCTCAACAACAATGGCCTGTGTAGTCAACACCATCCCTGCAACTGATGCAGCATTCTGGAGTGCACATCTGGTCACCTTTGCTGGGTCAATAACTCCAGCCTCCACCAGGTTCTCGTACTTGTCTGTCATGGCATTGTAACCAACCTCCCATTCTCGAGCCTTCACCTTCTCCACAACTACTTCACCTTCAACTCCAGCATTTTGTGCTATCAATGATGCTGGAGCTACCAATGCCTGCAAGCAAACAAGTTATTCAACACAAATACCCAAATTCTTAAATAGTTACAGAGAACATACATCAAATGATAAATTACCTTCTGCACGATGTCAGCTCCTAGCAGCTCATCTGCATCTTCAAGCTGGTCCTTAATTGCAGGAACTTGGGTTGAGAGATGAACCAATGCTGCACCACCACCAGGCACAATCCCTTCCTCAATAGCAGCAAAAGTTGCATTCTTGGCATCTTCGATTCGTAGCTTACGGTCCTCAAGCTCAGTCTCTGTCGCAGCACCTACTTTAATGACTGCAACACCACCAGACAACTTGGCAATTCTCTCAGCCAGCTTCTCTGAGTCATACACAGAGTCAGTCTCAGACAGCTCCTTCTTTAGCTGCGATATCCTAGCTTGTAATTCATCCTTCGATGCCGCATCAGCAATAATAGTTGTAGAATCCTTGCTGATGGTCACCTTTCTAGCAATACCAAGCTGCTCAACTGAGGTGTTCTCGACAAGCAGACCTAGATCACTTGCTTGGAACTCAGCTCCTAAAGCGCACAGTAAGAACAAATATCAGTACCAAGTAATATAGCCATCTACAAATCTTATTCAGATATACAAGAAATTGACAAAGCAAGAGGCCACAAAAAAAAAAAAAAAACATTGTTGTGATCGGTACAGGACAAACTTGAACTAATTGCTGCAACATTTTTTGAATTTCACATTCTCTTTCAATTTCATTTGACCACAGTTACTAGCACATTTAGATCTTCCAATCTCAGGCACATTCCACAGCTCTAACTGGTTACATGACAAAGAATTAGGGCAAGAAGCCTGCCAATTTGAGGGAAGCCAATTATCATTATTGCCTAGCCTTCTCCACTAGCTTCTAAGAACTGTTTTCTTAAATAATCGGCAAACAAGATGCAGAATGTCTACCCAGAAACAATACACCAGGACACTCTCTCAACACAGGTTGTCAAAAACATTTATGGACTAACAGAAAAAAGTAGTCAACAAACAAAATTCAACACATTACTCATTCCAAATAAATCTGCTCACCAGTCAAAATTGCAATGTCCTGAAGCAGAGCCTTCCTCCTTTCACCAAAACCAGGAGCTTTAATGGCAGCAACATTAAGGATACCTCGCAGTTTGTTCACAACAAGAGTAGCCAAAGCCTCACCCGTAACATCCTCAGCAATTATTAGCAAAGGAGCTCTCAACTGAGTGGTCTTCTCTAGTAAGGGAATTATGTCCTTTATTGCTGAAATTTTTTGATCTGTGACCAACACTCTTGCATTTTCAAATTCACAAATCAATTTCTCTGGGTTTGTGACGAACTGAGGGGAGATGTAACCTCTGTCAATCTGCAAATCAAAAGCCACAACATAATCAATGATGATCATTCCCTAATAAACAAGAACGAGACCTCTATGCAGGAAGAAAAAAGGTACAGCTTGAATGCCACAGAGAGAACAAACCTCCATTCCTTCCTCAACATCAACTGTTGTCTCAAATGATGATGATGACTCAATGGACAAAACACCATCAGGCCCAACCTTGTCAATTGCATCAGCAATCATTGTCCCGATGAGCTCATCGTTTCCAGCAGAGATGGAAGCAACAGCTGCAAGATAAAAAGAGATCCACATTGTCAAGTGAAAGGAAAATAAAATTTTGTTATGCACTTATACACAAGTAATGTGATGTACCACTGAGACTACTAGACAGGGTTGGTGCAATACCTTTGATGTCATCACGACCTTTCACAGGTCTAGCATTCTTCTCTAGCTCTTCTACCAACCGTTGCACAGTTTTATCAATTCCCCTCTTTATTGAAACAGGATTTGCACCAGAGGTGACACTCAAAAGTCCTAGTCTGATTATTTCCCTTGCAAGGACTGAAGCGGTTGTTGTCCCATCTCCAGCAGAATCATTAGTCTTACTTGCAACCTGCACCCGAACACAAAGACAGATCAACATATTGAAATAAAACCAAAGCAACACCTTAGCATCAGAAACAAAGAACTGCTGTCATAAATCTTAGACACAATTAAATAATGCAGCAAGAGAAGACCAGTGCAAGGATAATGACTGACCTCCCTAATAAGGGCAGCACCGGCATTTTCCATGGCATCAGGTAGCTCGATGGCTCGGGCAATTGTAACTCCATCATTAACCACTTTAGGACTTCCAAATTCATCCAAGACAACATTCCTCCCTTCACGATACAATTGACATGTCAGTTATCAAATTGCCTTTTACGATGACAACTATAAAGAAAGGGTTCAGTTTCATGGTCAAAATGAAGTTATCCTCAACTTTCAACATAACTAATTCAATGCAACATGTGAAACAAGAGATATCCTAGTACTTCTCTTTCTTCCTTTTCACCCTTGAACTAAACAATAATCAAGAAATCACCTCTAGGCCCAAGAGTAAGGCCAACAGCATCAGCGAGCTTATCAATTCCAGACTGAAGTGCAGTCCTTGAGCCTTGGTCAAAAGCAATTTCCTTAGCAGAAGCTCTCACAGCAAACCTGCTGCCTGATTGCCTGTACTTTAGCCTCTGGCTCAGCGGTTGATTTCCTCTCCTCAAGCCACCCTGCCATCATCAACCGCATATACGTACATCATGCATTCAAGATACATAAAAGGGATGAGCAGCCAAAAAAATAAAAAATAAAAAAACTATTAATGATAGTTGTATGTATCTACACTACTATACACCAGCTTACAGAAACGAGAAAATTGAAGTAAACTAGAAAAAGAGAATTGCCACGTAACACTCGTAAATCTACAAGACTCAGCGCCATAATCACAATTCTTGCTTTTTGCTGCACTCATTTTTTATCATTCCTCACAGGTACAAATGCAAAATGATCAAAGCTCTCATTACTGACGATAAAAATCGAACTTAAAACCCCAAAAACTAACCAGAAGATGGGCAACTCAGCTCAAGTAAACCAAAAATGTCACTACTGCAACCAATCCAACATAATAAAAATGCACACAAAGAAACACGACATATATACGAACATTTCCAGCATTTTCTCAGTAAACAATGGCAAAATGATATGAACCCAAGAGAACCGGTACCTGTTTGGGAGAGCAAAGAATAGAAGCTGAAGAAAGGGCATTAGCAGAAGCCATTTACCGAACTGGATTGCTGGGTTTGTGCGTTAGTGTAGCGTTTTGGTGTGGATAAGGAGGGCAACAAAGCTGTGCTCCCAGGTTAGGGTTTTACTAGTTTTTATCTAACCCAGAGGAGCTTCCAGAAGATTCTGGCGATTGGTAGAACCATTCAGTCCCCTCCTTAAGGCCCTTGTCTGTTTGTGGCCCAAAAACAATTTTTTTTCACTAAGCCTGCTCAAGATTTTTCAAATAAAAATGAAATTATTACTTATCAAATTAAAATTTAAATATTTAAAATTTAATACATAATTTATTAATGAGTAAATATTATATAATTTTTTGATATTTATTTTATATTAATAATTAAATATTTATATGTCAAAAATAAAATTAATCTTTGATTTATTAATTTAAATTAAATTAAATTTTATCAATGAATTCAATAATTAGTAATATTTAAATTGAAAATTTATGTAATAAGATTTTACTCAAAATTTTTTATAGACATAAAAATATTCAAATTATCATCACAATTTTATAAATTTTTAATACTAAAAATATTTTTAAAATTTATTATAAATTTTTAAAAAATTATAATAAACAGTTATTAAATTAAAAATTACTTAAAATTAAAAAATAATTTAAAATACTACAAAAATTGTATTTAAATTATTTATTTAAATATTTTAATAATAAATATGCTTAATTTTTAAAATAATTTAAGATAATATCTAATTTAATTAATTTTCAATCAATCAAAAATTGTTTCTATATATTTTGAAGCTCATGGTTGATTTTGGAATATGGATATTTTTTTTAAATTTTAAATGATAATTATTTCATAAATAATTATTTTTAAAATTAAATATTTAAAATTTTAAACAAAAATTATTCAACATTGCTTCGTTTTTTATTTTTATAATTTGCTCCTTTATGCCTTGAATCTTTTTTATGAAGTAGAATATTCACATACTTTACAAATATTAATGTTGTTTTATTTTTAAAATTATTATAAAATTTTAAGTTATTTTTTAATTTAAATGTTATATTTATAATAAACTAATTTTAATTTAAATAATTAAAATACCAAAAAAAATTTATTATCGAAATGCTTAAAGAATGACTCAAGTTAAATTTTTATAAAATTTATTTTTTTAGATTTTATAAATGGGCTCAAAAATTTTAATAAAATTTAAAATTTTTAATGATATAAATTTAAATTAATTTTTTATATTGATATTCTAAAATTTTGTACATCTAATTTTTTAAAAAATTTTAAATTAAAAATTAAATTTAATTAAAATATTAAATATATAATTAATTTAAGTAAAAGTTAAAAACCGAATATAAATTTGTTTTAGATAATATTTAACTTTAAGAATATCTGTAGGAGTTTTGTTGTACTTGAAAACTTAATTTTATTTTACAAATTTCAAATTTTTTGTCTTCCCATTCTTCGTTGATGGGCTCAAAAAAGAAACCACCGATGTGCTCTTAAGCCCACAAAGCCCAGAAGGCTGTTTATGAGTAAGAAAGACCGACTGGGTTCCGTCAAAGAAGGAGAAGAAGAGACGCGAACAGAGGATTTGTCAGAAGGCCGAAAACACTCAATTGTTGAGTGAAACCAGTGCGCGAGGTACTAGAAGAACGACCCATGCCTCTCATGTTACTCTGTCTAGATCTGCTTTTCACTCTATGTATACTTTCGCATCCTTTTTGTTTCTTCGTCTGAGTTTTCCGTATAGTTTTGGTTTTCGATATGATTTGCTTGCGGTGTGATATGTGTGCTCTTGTTTTCCCTGGTTATGAACGTGTCCCAAAGGTGTTAAGAGCGAGATGATATTGAACGGATTATTTGTTCTGCTTAGGATTCCTCTCTTTAGGGCTAGGTTATCTTTTTAGAATATTATTAAGCCTTTTCTTTTGGGAGACGAAGTTTAGTTAGTATGTTAATTTCATTAGTTGCATAAAGGTGAAAGAAAGAAGTTTCCAGTGCCTTGAGAATAGGCATAGCTGGTGTTTTGTACATCAATTTTTGTAGAGGAATTGTTGTATTGAGCTGGTTCGCCTAGCAGCCACTTGTTTATTTAGTGGTTCTGGATGTACTTGTGAACTCTGGTAGATAGGAGTGATGGATTTCTTGTTAGAAGTTAAAAAGCAACTTTTTACCCTCATTGTGCCTTAGGATGTAGTTATTGGTCCAAATTGATTGCTACTCAACTTGTCTGATCTATTATAAAGTTTTGGAGTATAAAATAGCTTTAGGTTTAGTGTCAAATCAATCCCATTGAGGTTGGACTTATCTGAAGGGCCGTCACTGAACTACTGGTGTTCTGACGTGTTTCTATGTATTTGATTCTTTCAGCTTTGCATAAGGAGTTGCAATAATCAGTAGAACTCTTCAAGGGAATACTTTATCTCCATGGGTAAGAAAACACATGGGGCCAAAGGGCATGAGAGGGAGAAAAATGATTTTAAAGAGGCCAATGAAGTGAAGGAGGTAAACAATTGCAATAATGCATTGTCCACAGGTGCAGAGGATGGTGTCAAATCAAGCGGTAAAGATAAGAAAAATAAGAAGAGACGTGGGATTAATCATCATGATGTTGAATTGAGTGCCGCCCAAAGTCAGGCTGTGAAAGAAGATAATGTGAATGTGGTTGAGGAAAAGGAGAAGGGGTCACAAAAGAAGAGAAAAATAGAAAATGATCGGTTGGATGGAGAAACCATTGGCAAGGTTGAAGATTCTGGGAAAGCTGGGAAGAAAAAGAAGAAGAAGCAAATTGATATTTTTGGGTCTGTAAAATATGGTCAGGGAGATGTGCATAGAGATAAAGAATTTCAGAATAGTGGAGGGGATGCAGATTCACATAATAATGATGCAGGAAATGGACATATTGAAGTTCGTTATGTCAACAATGAAGATGGCAAAAAAGACAAAAAGGAGAAGAGGCTGAAGTCAGCCAAAAGTGAAAAGAGGAAAAGCCATAAAGGTGAGCAAAGAACTAAAAAAGGTGTGCAGAGAACTGAAAAAGATGTGAAGGTTACTGATCCATCTGAAAATCCTAGACCTGCAAAGAGGTCCAAAAAAGTGAGCTTCTCTGATCAGGTGGAGGTTTTTCCTTCATTTAAGAAAAATCAAGAAAAGGAAGATCAAGAAGTTGAATTGGTGCGTGGTAAACGGTTCTCTATAGAAGAAGATGAGATGATCAAAGAGGCTGTTTCCAAGTACATAGAGGCTCATGGTTTAGGTGAAGATGGTGTTGACATGATTCTGCACTGTAAAAATCACCCGGAACTTAAAAATTGTTGGAAAGAAATAGCAGCAGATTTACCTTGGAGGCCATACCCGAGTGTATATTATCGAGCACATATTTTATATGAAAGGGCTGAGAAGCGATCATGGACTCCTGAAGAGTATGAACTTATCCGAAGGTACCATGAAAAACACGGATCCGATTGGAGAACATTGGCTGATGCACTTGGAAAGCATAGGATACATATAAAGGATACGTGGAGAAGAATAAAATTGCCAAATCAGAAGAAAGGGCATTGGTCCCAAGAGGAGTACCAAACTCTATTTGACTTGGTAAACATGGATTTGCGAATGAGAGTTTTTGAGGAAAGGAAAACCAAACATGGAATGTTGCGAGATAATATCTCGTGGGGGGCAATTAGTGACAAGCTGGCTACCAGACATACTACTCTCTGTTGCTTTAAATGGTATAATCAGTTAACATCTCCTATGGTATCCGAAGGTAAATGGGGTAATGTTGATGACTACCGCCTGCTGGATGCGCTTGTAAACTTGGATGCTTGCTGCGTGGAAGATGTGGACTGGGACAATCTTCTGGAGGATAGATCTGGAGATTTATGTCGAAAACGGTGGAACCAAATGTATAATCACATTGGTCATCATGGGGCAAACTCATTTTCTGAACAAGTTGAAGTTCTCTCCAAACGATATTGCCCTGACTTAATTGAGACAAGAGAAGCCTATGATAGCAAACCTGCAGTTTGATGCTAGATTTGTGATGTGTAGAAGCTGAGCTGCAGAAGATTGATGACTCACATCCTTGGTTCAGCTCCACGATTATTGAATAATCTACAAATTTTATCTTCCTTACTGGACTCAATTGCTCCAAAGTATAAAGAAAAAAACCTCAATGAAGCCTTTTGCCCTGTCCCTTCTGTTTTGCTATTGTTTTTGTTTCAGTTTCTTGATTAAATGAAGACTGTGTAAGTGGAGTTATCTAATGTTAATTGTGAAAGTATTAACACATGTGTTGTTGGTTATTGGATTATCTGTTGCTTTTATATTCTTTGCTTTATTAAGAGTAGTGGTTCTTTCCCAAAAGGATAGAAGAAAAGCAAACTCCAAACCAACTGTGGGAAACATGGCTCAGTAGTTATCTGTAGAGTGTTTATGACCTAGTGCTGGTCTGGTGGGTATAACTTGGAATTAGCATTTTGTTGTACAATTGTCATTTTGCAGAGTTCACATTGGTGTTAATATTGTTATTGATTGTCACCTGTTCGATTTCCTAGCGTTGCTAGGTTAGAGGGGTTTCTTTGGAGAGTCATCTCTGTACTAGCAAAGAGTGGTGAACGTCCCCCATAGGTACGGCAACTTTTTAGGTATGCTCTTGGATAAGCTTGAAAGGTTAGAGTAGTTTTTATTATATAAGATGGGCTTGTAAGATTTTGTTGATAACCAAAGCCTCTTCATCGTTCTTCTTAGATTTTCTGCTAAATTCTGTTTAGGCTTTGGCAACATGTTCATTTAGAAACTTGTAGGTTTAATTTTCAACTTTTTTCTTTTCTTCTGTTCTGTTCTTTTCTTTTTAACTTCATTATGGAATTGGTCCTACTTTTGTTGTTATTCAGTTCGTCTTGTAACAAAATTGCTGCAGCTGTTTCTGATTTTGTGAGTTTTTACAGAGCCGACAAGGGTTCAGTTGGCAAACACTGGTGTTTTAATGGTTTTTCATTTTTAGATAATTGAGTCTATATACAATAGGTGCTCCAGCATGGGCTAATTTATTTGTGATGGCTTCCTCCCTGGTTTACTAAACAATTTCATTCAGTTGAGATCTATTAGTGCATGTATTGGTTGGCTGGTATTGGGGTTTAAGTGTTATTCTTTTAAATTGCTTGTGTCTACTATAAAGCTGCTGTATTATGGTTACATTGCTTAAAGCCTTTGCCACAAAAAGTAACTTATCATGTTAAGACTTATTGAATGAGCATACAGTTTTGAAGAGTAAAAGGTGTTGTGTTGCACTTGCTTAGTTCTAGATCAGCAGTACCTCCTCATCATATAGGGTGAAAGGGTTCCAAAGTTTTCTTGAATCCACCCTTTTCTGCTTTCTTGCTATTAGTTACTAGTAGCCTCCTTTATATTCTTGCACCATACAGGATGCTGTATTTCTCACAACTAGAAGGTTATGTCTCGCAGGTGATTGAGTGACTTTGATGGCTGAACAGAAGCATAGAATTCTTATGGTCTCTGATTTTTTCTTCCCCAACTTTGGTGGCGTGGAGAATCACATCTATTTTCTGTCACAATGCTTGTTAAAGCTTGGTCACAAGGTCAGGAAGGCCTTTCGATCTGTAGGTTTGACATCTTGTTATGATTTTGCATTAACGAAGTCATTAAGCTGCTGGGGATGATTAGATATTTTTAAAATCTGACAGCTACTGCATCATGAGTGCTTCCTCCATCTGTTCTTCCCCATCTCTCTTTAATATTCTTTTTCCTGCGTTCTTCTATAACACTTTTGTGCCAATTGGATTGGATATTTTAATTTTTACCTATAGAAGGGCATCAAATTTCATTTTTCTTTTTGTTTTTATTGATCATTTGAATCAACGTTGTTTTGTCAGGTGGTGGTTATGACTCATGCTTATGGAAATCGCACAGGAGTGAGATATATGACTGGTGGGCTCAAAGTTTATTATGTACCCTTAAAACCATTTTATATGCAGACCACATTCCCAACCCTTTATGGGACACTTCCAATTGTAAGAACTATCCTTATTCGAGAAAGAATTTCACTTGTGCATGGGCATCAAGCCTTTTCAACTCTTTGTCATGAAGCTTTGATGCATGCACGTACAATGGGATACAAGGTTGTATTTACTGATCATTCACTGTATGGTTTTGCTGATGTGGGAAGCATCCACATGAACAAAGTACTGCAGTTTACTTTAGCAGATGTGAGCCAAGTCATCTGTGTTTCCCACACAAGCAAGGAAAACACAGTGCTACGGTCAGGTTTGCCGCCAGAAAAGGTTTTTGTAATACCTAATGCTGTTGACACTGCCATGTTCAAGCCTGCCGCTGCAAGACCTGGCAATAATGAAATTGTTATTGTTGTGATAAGTAGACTGGTTTATAGGAAAGGTGCAGATTTGCTTGTTGAAGTCATTCCAGAAGTATGCCGATTGTATCCAAATGTGAGTTGTTTAAACCCTCTTATTGCTTATTGGCTCTTCATTCTTATGCATTTCTAATAGTGGTTTTGTTTTCTTGCATGACTTTGGACTAGCATGAATTATTTGCAGTTTCTCTTTACATGTAGATGGTTGGTCTATACTTTTATAACATGGACTGGCAAGATTGGACTGGCGAGATTATAATATGGACTGGCAGGCATTTACCCGCAGAGAAATTTCTAGTTGTCAAATAAATTCATACATGCCCATTAATTTGGATTTTTACATTTATGGTGCAAGAATGGTTTCTTAATGGATATGATTGATTTATTATTTCTTTTATCAGAATAATTGATTTGTTATTTTATTTTGCAATATGTGCGGTATTTTGCATTTGTTCATTTGATGACTGACTATTGGTGTGTTGTTATTGTTAACCATTTATTTGGGAGGAATGCTTTTTGTTGGTGGTTTTAAGCAGCTTTAGTCAATATGGATTAGTGGATGGTCAATCTGAAATGTTTCATTAATTGTGAGGGCAATAATTGAAGGTTTCTGCTTCTTTATTTTGAATCTTTCAATTTCTCTGATCTTCTCTGTATATCTGCATGTTGTTATGCAGTATTTCATCATGAACCCTTTCCAATATTCTGCCACTGCCTTCCTTTTTTCTATGGAATCAGTATTGTTGTTTATTTTATTATGTCAAAGTATATATGTTTTCTGGCATCTGGACTTTGATATGAATCCGAAGCTCTTTTTTTCTTGGTGGACAAGCCTGTGTAAAATCAGATACAGCTTTGCTAGCTCTACCTATCTGCCATTTGATGGTATAAATCTAGTTCAACATGTTCTTGTCCTTGCAGTATATCTATAAAAGGATCACCATGTGAGAACTGTCACATGTAATTAGTTAAAATTAGAGCTGAGAAAATTGTAGTAACTTCTTTTTGTAAGTGTTTTTGACATTTAGTAGTCTCATTTGGAAGCATTTGTTAAGGTGCGTTTCATTGTTGGTGGAGATGGACCTAAACGTGTGCGGCTGGAGGAGATGAGGGAAAAGCATTCTCTTCAAGATCGAGTTGAAATGTTAGGTGCTGTGCCACATGCTCATGTACGATCTGTTCTGATTTCTGGTCATATATTTCTCAACAGGTATTTGTAGCCATCTTTCTGTTTCCGCTTTCCTTTAGTAGCTTGGTTACATGAAATCATGAATCTTCGTGTCGTATGGGGGAAAAGAATGCAAAAGAAATTAATTTTCTTGTTTCTGGATCTGTCAATCATATGTGACTGACTATCAACATGGTAATTTTTTCCCTCTGTGCTAGCAATTCTATGAAGTCCATGCAAACTGACGTACATGTTAATTTCAAAAGACACCAAAAGGGTGCCACCTATCTACAGGTATGGTTAGCCATTTAAAAGCTTGGACATCTATAAAACTCAACAAACTTTTCCTTTGCAAAAAAAGGTCCCTGTAAGCCATAGCTTTATAGTGTTAATCCACCTATCTCTAACCTTAGCAGTTCCTCCCTTTCACAGGCCCTCATATTCATCTTCCTTCATGGCAACAGCAAAAGGAGAAGCCACTATAGCTCAGCAGTAGCATCAATCTTGTAAACTTTTCAAAATTATTTTAAATTCACTCAATCAAATAACAAATATGTCATTCTTCAGACAAGATATGGGCTGGGCTGAATATTGGATTAGGATCTTCGGATTTCTGGAACATTTTGTTAGGTAGACTTGTGGTCTTTAATCTTCGTGTATCAGGGGTTCTCAAGGGTGCATACATTAGTAGTGTACCTCTCCTTGCATGCTGTACATGATAGTATGGAGTCAGATGGGACCTCTGGATGTGCCAGGTTTAATGCTTTCTAATAGTAACCTTTATATGCAGGTGTCACCAATTGAGTTTTTCATAGGCTGGCTTGACCATTCTAATCTAGTTTTCTACAAACCTTGCCTCTCAAGTTGTCCTTAGAAAGCAAAACATTGAATTGTTGTCAACCTGAGTTGGAAGTCTGGTGGAATACTTCGGAGTCTTAAGTTTTGATTTCGAGTGAAGTAAGACAAAATATACTGAGTGCAATTTTGTGGAACTAAGGATAAGGAAGGAGTCAAAGTGATATTTGATGATCACAAGGTTCCAGATAATGTTATTCATAGAATTAGAGGTTCAGTTCAAATGGAGAGCCACTGAACTACTTGGTGGTCATAACAGCAGTCAAGTTGAAGAAAATTTACAGAACAGCTGTGACAGCATTTTTGCAAAAACAACATATTCAAATATGTTTATAGCTGACTTGAGAGTGTTGAGGTGAATGATTTACATTTTATAAGATGAAAATAGAATAAGAAATGAGTTCATTTTTTAAAATTTGGAGGCAACACCTGTAAAAGATAAAGTTGGACATGTGCAACATGGGCATAAGATGCACTGTTGCACAGGGGTGACCTGATTCAAGTGGATGGTCAAAGAGGAGTCAGAGTAGACCGAGATTGCGCATAACCAGGGATATGCTTTTTGATTGGATGGATTGATCAGCAGAAATTCATGTTGCTGATACCAATCAGTTCAGGAACAAGGCTTAGTTAGTTAAGGCTAAAATTTGGCGAGTATAAGAGGTATTCCTGCAACTGTCAAATGGACTCAATTTTCTTTTTTGGTTTAAATTTTCTGCGGGAGCTGTAAAGAATGAAGATTCCTTAAGTGCTTCTTCGGCCCCAAAGTCTCTTGGTACCTCTCAACAAATTTCTGAGAGGAATGCAATATTAGTTCTACACCAATCTGACAATCACCTCAATGATGAAGGTAAGATAATTGAGTATCTTTTTGTAATCTAATAATTTGGATCCTCGAACAATTATGTTAAGAAATCTTCTCCAACATAGCTACAGCAGACAAAAGAGGTGAATTGAGGAAGACAAAGTATTTTGATAATCTTTTCAAGAGGAATAACTTTTCACATTGTGCATGGGATCGAGAGAACCAATTTTGATTATTTCCTTGTTTTTCCACTTTATTTTTCTTCTTGAAATGTAGCCTTCTCTTAAGTTCTCCATCGACAGAGCCAGAAAATCTCTCAGGATCTAGTTTTTCATTTTACTCCCCTGACTAGCAATGTAACTAGTCATCTGAGAAGGTTTTCAATGAGGAATCTATGAAAATTACTTCTTTTAGGACATATTGGTAGTTGGTCTACAAGCATGTGAATCTATATATATATATATATATATATATATATATATATATAATTTTTTTTTTCCCTCCATTTCTTACTGTAAAAGTGAGTGATCATTTTAAAATATCCTTGGCAGCCATTCTCTAGTTTGAGATCTCCATGCCAAACAATTGTAGAATGTCTTGAACTCCTGTCAAATTATCTTGTACGTTAAGAAAAATATTCACCGCTATGTAAGAGGATTTTCCTGAAGAATAAATGAGGTTATGCATATATATGGGTTAAAGAACCATAGTGCCATACGACTCAGGGGATCATATGCTGATATGTATGGATAAAGGTAGTCATTTTTCACCATGTACAAAATTGTATGAACATTGAAGAACATGGTTATACAAAGGCCATAACAATATATTGTTGTCTAGGAAGAAAGAATGTCGCGTTAAAAAGTCTAATAATTTAAATTGTATAGCCAAGCATTGGTACATTGAAATTCTGCACCAAAAATGAGGCGTGCTTTTAAAGCTAGAATTATTTCACTAAAGAGATGCAAAAGATGCGTAAGTGGCTGATGTTCCTTGCTCTTAACTTTGTAAAGTTGCTGTCTCCCACCCTTGTCTTCCATCAAGTAGAGACACAAACCACTTTGAAAAGTTGCCTAAGGTGCAGTTTGCTCAAGAACAGCTAATTCAAGGTCTGGGATTATAGCTTTTAGGAGATGTTGGAACTTATATTACCTGCATATCATGCAAACCATGAAACTTCAATTTTCCACAGGATCTAGATGTTACATTCTATGATTGTGGACTTACACATTCCTGTTTGTACCGATGTTCTTTTATATAATTGCTCTAAGAAACACTTCTTTTCTGTTGAACAATTCTGTTTTAACTTTTAACTTTTAATCGTCTTGGCAGTTCTTTAACAGAAGCATTTTGCATAGCCATATTGGAGGCAGCTAGTTGTGGATTATTAACTGTCAGTACGCGTGTTGGAGGTGTCCCAGAGGTATGCAGTATCACATGTTTATTCCTCACTTGGCTAATTTAATGTAGATGCTTGGTTGTGCTTGGCCTTTCTTTGTCGTTTCTATGATTTTTATTTCCTGAATCCTGAGCAGTTCAGTTAGCTTGTTTCCTTTCTCTGGTTATAGGTTCTACCAGATGATATGATTGTGCTTGCTGAGCCAGATCCCACTGATATGGTACAAGCAATTGGGAAAGCCATACATATACTTCCTAAGATCGATCCAGAAGTTATGCACAATCATGTTAGTGCTTATGTAGGTTTTTTGATCTTTTTCAAAAATTGATACATTTACAATGACAAAATTTGCTTGTTTATTCACTGCCAGATGAAGAAACTCTACAGTTGGCATGATGTTGCCAAAAGGACAGAGATTGTGTATGATCGTGCCATGAGATGCTGCAAACAAAGTCTTCTTGAACGTCTTTCCCGGTATGTTTTTGAAGATTTTATCTGGTACAACAAATCCATGGTGGTGGTTTATCGGGTGTAAATCATCAATTATGGTTATCACTTGTGTTTTTTGGCTTGATAACTCATGGAGCAGACATTAGTGAGCATTTTGAAAACTTAGGTATGCCTGTAGTGGTCTATCTATTTAGCCTCTTTCTGCAGTGGTGGAACTTGGTTCTAGTAACATGAAGAATTTAGCAAACTAATGAGGCCGTGTTCGCTCGTTCTTGCTGTGTAGATGCTTGATGTGCTTTTAACTTCTTCAAGAACTGACATCGATGATTCAGTCCTTGATCCGTTCTATTTGTTCTTTATTAAATATTTTGAGCAAGTTACATATATAATTGCCTAAGAACTCAGCTTGGACATCACATATCACTTTCTCGTGCAATAAAACAAGTGCACAAAATGTTCTGCTATTGAAAGGAGAGGCTTGTAAAGAAACCTGAAGCATTTCCCCCATTCCATTATAAACAAGCACCAGAGGTAGAGTATCATAAAGTGCTTGTTTTGTACCTTCTAAATTCTTGGGAAGATATCATAATTGGTTTTGAATCCAGCATTCATGGGTTGGATTTATTATGTGATGGTTACTTTCTTACTTTTCCTTGTTCTATAGATTGATGCGTTTTCTTTTTTGGTTCTTGTAATGATTTAAGATCTCTTTGTTCTGAAACTTCTGACTGATCTCACCTGATTTAGACCTCCCACTCTATTTGGAGGATAAATAAACTTGAAATGGGTTACCATGTATTGCTAAAGGCAACCTGGTACCATTTGTTCATTAATTCTGGTAGTCTCCTGTCTCTCTTATATTCAATCTTTGATAGAGAAACTAGGGACAAAACATGCTTGTCATAATGTCGGAGAAATTGAGAAACTGGGCTTAAACATAGGCTGTTTTCACGGTTGCTAATGATGTGGCTGCTTTTTTAGGTACCTCTCATGTGGTGCTTGGGCGGGCAAGCTCTTCTGCCTGGTTATGATTGTTGATTTTTTGCTCTGGCTTTTACTGCAACTATGGCAGGTGATTTGGTGCTTTTTCCACTATCCATGTTCTTTGATCTTTACATGATTTTTCATTCCTGGTATTTATCTTCTTGAGCAAAATGCATCAGCCTGCAGAGGATATTGAGGAGGTGCCAGATATGATTCTGCCTCATCATCAAGATGGAGAGATATTGCAAGACTTCACAGAAGGCAATGCTTGGGATTTATATACATTTTAAAAGTTATCTTACATTGGCAGCCTCAACAGGGGTCATTTGATTAAATGGATTAACCATCAAAATCTTTTTCATATTTTTGTTTGAGAGTGGCTTGAAACTGGAATTATTGGGTGGTGTGGCTAGATAATGGATCAATATAACAGTGGAATGTAATTGTTAATCCTCTCTTGTTGCACACTTTGTCATAATATCTTGATTTTGTAGTTGTTTAAGCTGAGTACTCTGTCAACCCTATTGTTGTCTTGTACAAATTGAGGTTTTGTGAATTAAAATATAGTGGGAAGTTTTAAGCACGAAATCTTTGTCATAATGATATAAGCAACTGAGTACATGTTTGTCTCTAACTTATTTTTGTCTGACAACTCCTCGAGATTGATTGTTCTCATTAGTGTCTTGATTAAATTATCACGTGTTTTTAGTATAAAAAGATCAGTAGAATTTTAATTTTTTATTTTGGTTTTTGTTGTTTTAATCTGTCAAATAAAAACTAGATTATGGAGTTTTATTTTATGATAGAAACACGATGAAATAGGTTAAGGTTAAGACTTTTTTTTTTTCCCTTCTTAAGGAAACCATAGTGTTCTCTGTTGGATCACCTGCTTTTTCTTTTGGTTGGCAAAACCAAAGAGTTGAGCGTAATATGATTGCATAAATCTGTTCACACATGCAACTCCATGCAGCCACTAGCTTATCCATGTAATGTTATATACATTGATTTTCCCCTGTGACACTGAAAACCCTAAATCCTTCCTCTTTCTCTCTCTCTCTCTCTCTCTCTCTCTGTGTAATGGACCCCAAAGCAATATTGCCAACGACAATGGGAACAGCCCACGATCCCAAGTCCAGAACTCAACTCCTCCCCAACTCCATAGCCAAAACCAGAAAGACCCAACAGGACCTCTCCACTCCAGAGAAAGCCCTCTCCAGGAACCCATGCAAAAGTTGCAGCCGCGGCCACTGCAACGACGGGCAGACCATCCACTGGCTCCTCCCCCACACGCCCTCCTCCACCAAAAATCCTATTTCCGACTGGTGGTGTCTGCCTCTGTTTGTTATTCAGCTCCTCTGAATTCTCTGCCTTTATCAGGTATTACTATCACTGCCTCCACTGGTTATGCTTCTGTAATTCCTTCTTAGGTAGAATCTATGCCTCTGTTTTTTTAAGACTCGTTATTGAATCTGTTTCTTATTCCTTCTAGTATTTTTAGGGTTCTTCAACATACCAGGTTTTATTTACGTAGCCAGAGCATGCAAGAGTTTATGTTATAACGTACGAAACAAAAAGAAAGTAACATCAAAAGCAACAGTTTTCTTAATTATTTCTTAAAGACACGTTACGTAAGTATATGCAGAATCGATCAGTTTTGAAACCGATCGTAATATTGCCAAACTCACTTTCACTACTTATATGCCCAACAAAAGACATTAACCTTTTGTCACAAATTTAAAAGCTAGCACATAATATTATATCCAAAAAACAAAAAGAAATTCACTAATCTACAACATACCCAATTGAAATCTCAAAAAATTTAAATCTCCCGGCCAAGATTTCATTGATTCATGAGACATAATTAATTAATTAATAAAACTCTAGAATCTAGTAGCTATAAGGTTGAAAAATGATATAACCAATAAAAAAAAAACTAAGCTCTCAATTATGCTTTAAAATTCTATTGATACTACATAATTCATAATGTATTTCTCCTATTTTATTCATCTAAATGAATCAAAATTATTTTCATCAGAAATCCTTTTGTAATAGCAGAAACCATTGAATTAGAGAACTTAACAGGACCTGTGTGTATATATATATATATATGTGTGTATGTATGTATACATGTATAGGGAATACCAAAGCGTCTTTAGTGTCATAAGGTAATTTCTTAAGGTAAATATCAAATGGGTTATAATAAGGTGAGAAAATGTCTCTATATAAGGAACAGACATATCCCTTTCACTTTGTGTATATACTATAGTTTTGGGGATTGAGTACGTGGATTTTGTGACAAATAATAGAAGGTGCAATTTTAATCCCTTATATGGTGTTTTGCTAAATGCTTATATCTAAAGGTTTACATTGATATTAATTAAAATTTCAAATTAATTAAATATTTAAAACCTTCGCCAAGTTAAGCTATTTTTGATGGAAAAGGGTTCAATTGATGAAAAGTATGTTGACGATAACAATTCAATAAGATAAATAGTTAGATTTTTTTTATTTTTATCTTAACATAATAAATTATGAGATTTTTTTGGGGAAAACTTAGCTCTATCTCAGTTAAAATATGTTTTATCCAAGTTGGAAAGCAAGAAAATCCAACTCTTATTACCACATAAAGAACTATATTAATCTTGCCCTTGTTCACTTCCACATATACATGGAATTCACTAAATTTAAGAAATCATTTTCTGGTCCAAAAATTTTAAGCATCCTTCTGTCAACTCTGTCAGATGGGTCCTTCTTCTTCTTCTTCTTCTTCTCAATGATAAGCGCAAAAACTAATTTGCAGAGGCAATGTTTTTTAAAGTGCAATAGATTCATGTCTGCTTTTGGTGAAGTAAGGGAATACAAACTGAAACATAAACCACACGTGCGCGCAGCTTTCTAAGAGACCGCAGCTTATGAAATAATAGCCGTTGGATTATTTGACCATGACGTCATCATGCTTAATCCAATGGTAATAACGTGGGGTTGAGATGCTTCCACGAGGGGCAGAGGACAAATTGGTCAAACCATTTTTCCCTCTTATTTGTTTTTGTCTGTCAATTCTGTTTCAACGAAGAGTCTTCTCTCTCTCTCTTTGTCCTTTCTCTCTCTAAAGGTTTTAGGACTGTGTGTAAAGGCTAAGACACCCTCGTTTTACGGAGTGACCATTCGGATGATTCTTGTTTCCGTGGCCTCAAACGAGGTAAAATCGGAGATGTCTTTGTCCAGTGAGGATAACTCGAGCAAAAAACCAGAACCCAGTTCGGAAAACAAAGCAGTCAAGCTCCCTTCTGGGAAACCAAATAAGGACCGCCATGTAAAGGTGGAGGGGAGAGACAGGCGCATCAGGCTGCCGGCTGAAACCGCTGCCACGATCTTCCGGCTGACTCGCGAGCTCGGTTTCAGGACCGATGGCGACACCGTCACTTGGCTTTTACGCCAGGCTGAGCCATCTATCATTGCAGCCACTGGGATGGGTGTCGCTTGGAATACTAGAGCTCCTGCTGCTGGTGAATCCGGTTCAATTCCCGTCCTTGCTGTGCAACCGGTGCAACCGTCGGAGTATAAATCTTGGGTGAGTTTCCCTGGCAATCAAGTCTCCAGTGCTGAGCCTATTTCGCCTTCAGAGTTGGAGATCGATCAGTTCATGGGGGACGATGATTTCGACTTATCGGCTTCCCGGTTGGCCGATGGAGACGAGCAATACCAACGGGAAAAGTGAGAGAGAGAGAGAGAGAGAGAGAGAGAGAGAGAGGAGCAGCGTTTTAGTTTGTACATGTAACCGCTTTCATGGTCCATCTCAGTTGTTTCTGTGTTGCAGGTTTAGGGCTTTTTAGAGTCTTTCCTTTTAATGATAGAATGAAAACAAATGTACCAATGCCATCGTCTATACAATCATGTTCGCCGAAATCAATGAAAACCCATGTTAGTTCTGGTAATTACTCGTGTTCACACTTAATATTGACGATCTTCGTAAAGAAAATGTTAGTGTTTTGAGAAATGAGCTGCATCAACCAATCAGCCGAAGGAAAAAGGAAGAACGAGAAGAAGAGCAGCTTTGTGCTTATCTGCTTGTCATCATTAGCAGTAATGTGACTAACCATTTTGGGTCAGTACAGTTGGTTTCAGGTTGTCCAGTGATTTTTCTTACACGTGCCGCCATTTTTGCTGCATGCAATCCCTTCCTGCCGACTCAATTGTTCTTCAAAAACAAGACTTGGCTTACAGAAACCTGGCTGTCTGTAAAGTAAACATCCGGAGACTTGCTTACCTGGATCTTACTGTCGTCTGAACACTAACCTGAGATTTGCTTAATTCCAAGAAAAAAAAAATTATGTGAACAGAACAATAATCACTAGCAAATATTTTATGCCTAATTTGGCAGGATTAATTCTTTGTATTTCAACTTCTATTTTTAGCTTTCCCATAATATTGATGTTGAAAGTAGTTGGTTTTTGCCCTTTAAAAGGTATTATTGGTTTTGACCATAGCCCCATGGTTTTATTTTTAAAAAAATTTAAGTTACAAAGTACTTTTTGAAGTTAAATCTTTAAAGAGACAAAATCATGTAGACAATATCTTGTAGGAACAAAAATCGAAAATTTTAAGCATCAATATTGATAGCTCTGCGGGTCGATGTGTCAAAAATGAGGAGTCGTATATGTTGCACTCATTCATTTCACATCGGCTAAATATCTACCAGTTAAATACAACGTAAGAAAACCTCTTATAGGGATAAGGCCGACAACTTAGCATCAAAACATAATAAAAGCATCTCTAAAGATTAATGTTTTTATAAAATCGAATGGGTCACTGAACTCCCTGTAATAAAAAATGATTGTTGAGTTCATGTTGATAAAGAGATCTCTGTGGACTAAGGCTTGATCACAAAGAATATAATTGTGATTTAATTTGTTAAAGTTTCTAAATCTAAGAGGCTTCAATGTTTAGTTTTCTGATTTTGATTTCTTACACTTGTGACTTTGAGTCTTGGATCTTTAAATTCTCTGAATTTTTTGAATTCTATGAATTTCAAAAAAAGAACACAAAGTAATTTCTTGAAGTTTTTGAATCAAAAAGACTGTTGAATTTTCTTCTAGTTTTGAGGCTTTATGCTTTGAAGGCTTCTTTCAAGGTTTGGAAAGTTTCTTTGAAACCTTTTAAGGTTTTGAAGGCTTTCAAGACTACTCTCGAATACTTCTAAATGCAAAAAGTCGGATTGAGATTAAGTCGGAAGTTGAATACTGATAATGTAATAAATAATTATAGTATTTTAATGTATTATCAATATAAATAATATAAAAAATAAAAATAATACTTATTTTAAAGAATAATAATGAAATTAAAAGAAATTATTTTTTAATTTTTTACAAAACAATATCTTTTTATAAAAATTCAAAACCATTGTAACAAAATGACTTGATTTGAAAAATAAATGTCAAATTAATTTTAATTAACGAATTCGTTAAAATTTGATTCACAGTTAGAACTAATTTCACTCGTTGAATCAATTTAATTTAATTTAATCTTTAAAATATAATTAAAAATAAAATAAGAAAAAAATTTAGTATGATTTAATGCATAAGACTATGCTTTAATTAATTGTCAAAAGAAATGAATGTAATTAAGCCAAAGTTAGACAATTAAGTCCGTTTTTATTTTAAATTTGCATTATTATATAAGAAAGCATTGTTCTACACATATGATGGTATACATGAAACTACTAAAAAATAAATCAATATAGAGATAGAAAATTGTAATTGTTACGGACGGAAAGGGAAAAAAAGTAAAGTACTCATATACATTATCAAAGTTTAGGATAAACAATATCATGAGCTGTGCATTAATATTAAGCACTGCAATCTACTTTTGAATTGTTGACAAAATTAAACAAAGATCAATAATGGGTACACACTGTTAATTAGTAGCCAAGTTTTATTTCTTTTAATTGGCTAAGACTTACCAATGCATTAAATTTTTTCCCAAGATATAAATGATCAAACTCGCATTGGGTATAAATACGGATCTATGCATACAATAAGAAAATTAAGCGACAAATTGAAAGAGAACTTCTTTACTTAAGATAATGGGGAAAAAATGGTTTTGTAGAACATGAGTACTAAAATTAATTTGGGGATTGTCTTAATGTTCTTTAGTAATCAATTTAATTAAGATAGTAGAAAAGATGATGTGAAAAACGAAGACACAAAGATTTTCCAAAAAGGGATGAATTTGCGGAACTTACTTCAATGTTCTTAAGAGATGACAAAATGGGTATTTTTAGAGAGTATAGTGTTCTTATTAGTATAGTTAAAAGAGATCAACAAGTTAAATGATGGAAAATAAGGAAAATGTATTTTGATCAAATTCAATATCAAGTTTAAACTTTTGTTGGATAAATTGTTTAGCACAATTTGCAAGGGAAGATATCAATCCACAAATTACTTTACTATTTTTGATTTTCAAGAATTATTCTAAGCATTAAGTAAAATTATCTTGGTAAGAAAAGAAAATGACTGAATTACCCACATACAAAAATATAAAAAGAATAAGATAGTCGCGCTTTACATAACCTTGTTTAAATTCTCAACTTTTCTATTTAATATATATCAAAAAAATAAAATAAAAAGTAAATATTTTATAAAATCTTGATATTTACTTTAAGTTATCAATTAAATTCTTATGTTAAAAAAAAATCAAATCTTGATCTATCAATTTACTTTAAATTGAATTTATCAAAAAATTTAAAAATTAAAAATATTTAGATTGAAGATCTTATATAATGTATTTTGATTTGAAATTTTTTATAAATATAAAAAAATATTTAAGTTATTATTATAAAAAGTTTTCAAGCCTTTTGGGTATCGAAAATATATTTTTTAAAAATTTATAAACAATAATTTTATATAAAAAAATCCAAATTTAAAAGATAAATTTAAAATAGAGTGAATAATTCATTTTAATAATTTTTAAGATATTTTAATAATAAAAATATTTTTAATTTTTTATGACCATTTGAACTAGAATTTAATTTGAATTATATTAAAAAATTAAAATTCAATTCATCACTTTTTAAATATTAAAATTTAATTAATAATATAAAATAAACATCAACATTTTATAAGATATTTGCTTTAAAATAAAAAATTTTACTAGTTAGAGCTTAATTTATTCAACCGACAAACACATCCCATGGTAGTCCCTTGCTTGTTTACTAAGTTTTCCCTTTTTTTTTTTTTTTGTCTATTTTCATGGGTAGGTCCATATATAGTTATATTCAAACTTTACAACGATCAAATATAATATCAATGATGATAATTATAAGCTCCAATTCACTTTTTTTTGGCAATTGTGATGCACTGATAAATTATCAACCCCGTTTGGATCAATAAGGAAAAAAACCACTAAATCACAAGAATGATTAAGTTATATATTTCTAAATTAAAATTAAAATTAAATTGTTTATAAAAATTATGAACCATGAAAGTTTAAACTAAGCAATTTGAAAATTAAAATCCACTAAAATTAAAATTTTATTTTTTAATACTTAAAATATCTCAATTAAAAAATTTAATTGATGAATAAAAAAGTCATTTTAAAAATCATAAAATTTACAAAAAAAAAAAATTCCACCAATGACTTTGAAAAATTCAAACCCTAATCCTAACTCAGACCAAGAGTTGCTTATGGATTAACTCAACCCCTCAAGGTTCTGTAGGTGAAAGTCATTAACTCAATCAAATTGTTCTTAGCTTAATCTAAATGGCAAGAAAATCTGAATATGCAATGTAGAGAAAAAATGCATGCAATAAGATATACCAAATTATTTTAGTGTCTCAAAATTTTGAAGAAACTTAAAATTTGTTGCTCTTACTCATGTCTTCAGATGGCATGTCTTGCAGATAATTTACCAGGATGCTTTTCATGAGCATGCAACTGCAAAAACTCAGCAAGCCTGACTTCAGAAAAACTGGGCATAAAGATGGGGAATTATGGAAGGAGAACAATGAAAGAAGATCCCGATGAATGGCACAAGTAGCGAGTAGCAAGTCCTACATTATTAGAAAAAGAATGTGGATAAAGTTGGATCAACCAAGAGATGTACAAATAGGCCCCAGCATAACATCGTGACTAAAATTCTGACTTTAGTATTTCATCTATCCTCCAAGTGCCCACTGCAAGGAACCTGGTGTAAAGAGCTGTAAGCAAAAGCAAGCAAAATGGACCAACATGAAATTTTATAAATTTTTTATTATTATTACCACTCATTGGTATTCATCTGGTGACTCCAAATACTTGCTTCGAAGCATACGCGCCCGTTTCTTCTTCTTGCCAAACCTGGGCACTTCTGGATTAAGAAGCAAGCATGTATTAGAAGTCATTAATATTTGTAACACCCCAAAAGGAATTAAGAAATTTTAAACACTTCCTAAGACAATTTCACTGACTCCCATGGAGATCCATTACCTCCAACCAACAAACAAGAGATTTTTCTATAGAAAAATAAGACCATTAATGCACTTCCTGTCAATTCAAATGTTATGCATGTAAGCGAGAAAGACGATAAAGGTGATATGTTATTCTAGAGCATGTATTGTCAACTGCAAACTCCATGTCAATACTCTCACCACATATCCAGGGCTCATCTCGTGATTTAGTTTCGGCACCAACTTGAAAGGCAATAGAATTTCACAGGGCGCAAATCAAGCGTACAGAAGTTAAGGATATATTACAAAATTTAACTCGAGCATCACAGAATTCAACTGTCTATTACAGATATCATCTAGCTGGACATAGTTTGGGTAGCTGATTATGTGTATGTTATTGGTGATCTGGAATAATACAAAATTTTAATTGCTTCCATCTTCCAAACTTATAAATTCTATTCTATCAAGGGAAAAAATAAAAAAAGAGGGAACTCACAAATTCTACAAGAATGACCCTCCCTCAGTGTAGTTATCCCATCTTAACATGAGTTTAACTCTACTAGATAAATTCTAAAGAATGGCCATTTCTCAGTGTATGTTATCACATAATTTCACCAGAATTTGTCTAACGAACATCTATGAACAATTATACTGAAGTGTTGCAGCTTCACCAGTTTGGACTGTGATGTTAACACCTGTTGATCTCCTAATAGTGCAATTATTAAGAGGGACACAGAATTGGATTTTGTCTAGAACTATATACCCTCTCTTGTGGACCAACCTTAAAGAGCTGGGAAGGAAAATGTAAGGGAGAAAGAAGGGGAAAGGAGGCATGCGAAGGACTTGGCGACCATAAATTTCTGGTTTGGAACATAGATTTGGAAATCTCATTCAAATTTTCATCCAAGTTAGGGTTATATTAAGTACTCCTTGATCATCAGAAGGTTCGCCTTTGAAGTCATCACAGTATTTCATCCAGGTCAAGGATTCTTCAAGTCCTTGAAGACCCAAAGAGTAACTTATATAATTTCAAGTTAGGTACAAGTTCCTAGCCCAAGTTTCATTCAAGTTAAGGGTCCCCGAAGTATTCCTTGAATGATAGTATCTTGACCACATTTCAGGACAACCTTGAAACCTTGGGCATTTTGACTTCCAAGCTTCTCACTTTCCGCTTTCTTTATTTTTCTTTGATGATAAAAAGTCATAATTACTGCCAAGTTAAATGTCCTCACAGTTTTTCTTGAATACCCAGAGGCAACTTCATCATACTTCAGGTAAGGCGCACCAAAACCTTGTTCTACTCTTATCCAAGCTAAATATATATATATACACCAAGGACAAAAAAGGAAAAAAGGGACCCTTGATCAGATTTTAGTTGATGTCCTCAAAACATCAACTTCCATCAAGCTATGACTTCCAGACTCAAACCTACCATCACCTTTAGAATAAAGACCCATGAGACCTAAAAGTAATGTGCTATCCTTTTTGGAAGGAGAGGCCAGATTGCATCAAAAGGAATAACATACTGCAGCATCTCATCCAAAAATGCCAAACGCAATGGCTAGTATTAAACAGTAGAGAGTGAATGTTTACCTCCTAGAGGATATATTGAGTTGTAGTGCACCTCTGCCCAAAAGCTCAAGAAGATTACTGCATAGAGCATGCCAAACTAATTAAATTCATCTAAACTTTCTACTAGAAATCAGGGAGGCTTTTGTTAAAATGGAAAAGATCTTTTATTCTTTCGTTCCATATAAAAGCACATGGCATTTAGAAATCAGTCTTCTAGATCTTGGCAACATTATCCTAAACTTATTGTAAAATATTTAAAAGGACAAGAAGAGGACAAACTTCATGCAGGAAACTTGTGCTCAAAGCAAGTGATCAATTGAGAAGAAGATATGAAGCACTTATTCATTGGCAGCCAAAGTTTCATCTTTTGGATTCAAGATTATATTCCACTCAGAAAACAAGTTTTCAATAACTAAATGCGTACTTTGGCCCCAGTTCTTGAACATCACCTTTGCTATATCTTTATGTCTTCAGATCATCAAATGATTAGTAAAGGAACACATTTTGCACATTTTATCTACCATCAGAAAGGCTTGGTGTCCTCTCATTAGTGTCAGATGGGTGCAAAAACATTTGTTTCCTGCCTGAGTGAGTTGACACAGCCAAATTAACAATTTCATTTATCCCTGTAGCGTCACTAGAGGTTGTATTCTCTTACATACGAAAATTACTTCACTGCAAGTTATAGTGAAAACAGGCAGATACTAGATGTACAGGGAAACACAGGATATATTAGGGAAGATGTAAGTACCATTAGGGCTATTGTGGGCCAACAATAAATTATAGAAGATGTAAGTCCCATGCGGTCTATCGTGGGCCAAGGAAATGGAGGGAAAAGCAGAGTATGAACTGAAACTAGAACCAAACTAAGCCGTGTTACTGAAGGAAATCAGGGCCATTTAAAAGATGAACAGGAACCTAGCAAAACATCATTTCAGAGCTCAGTTTGCTCTGCCCACATGGCAATGAACAGAATATGATCCATAGATAACAATTTAATTTAAGCTGCCCCAAGGCCTTGGCTCAGATGGTAAAAGCAAAGGATTTGACAGAAGAAATGACTAAATTGTCAGAAATAGTAAATGTTGGATGAGTTGTAAGCAAAGAACCTGTGCTGGTATGACCTGATAAGCTTTGATATAATTGCATATGTAAACAGAAAAACAGATTTGACTTTCAAGTGGATAAGCATATTGGAGATATAAGATTTAGAAATGAAGAAGAATAGCAATTTTCATGAGTTATTTTCTGTTAATTCGAGGGCACAGTAAAGCATCTACTGAAAAAATAATATTCACCAATGACAAAAAGAAGTACTTTCAGAGAGATCTTTTAAAAGTAATAGCCAACATCAAGCCAATCCAAACTTGCCATATAAAAGGAAGGTAGATAAACCTAAGGGAAACTAGGCAGTTCTACACTGAGCTTGAGATCAAGCAAGGTTGGATACGATTATCTCTGAACCTCACTGGCTAAGTTGCAATAGTAAATGAGAGAACCCCAGTCTAAGGATGTGCCTCAGGGCACAAAGGGAATAACAGAAACCAAACAGTTGTTTTTCCCCCTTCTTACCATCATGCTTATCTCTACTTCAATAATATAACTGTCAGATCAAGTAGAATTTAGAAACTTAATTCTTTGAGTACCTATACCTAATTAATCCAGCAGCATTTCTTAAACTCCTAGATTCTCAGATGAAACCATGTTTACCACCAAAACTGATACTATATAAATTGTATACCTCGTTTTGACCTCTGAACATTTGGAAGAATCTCAATGTAGCAAGTATCCTTGAACGATGTTATGACAAATATTTTAACACCATACTGCAACAGATAAATAACCTGCATTAGATAGCTGGTATACATTCTTGATACATATGTACATGTCCATATCAAATACATAATGCTAATCATTCTAACAAAGTAGCACTAAGTCCACACATGCATCAAAGATGCATGCAACATGGAATTTAAGCTCATCAGGTGTTTGAGACATCCAGTGAATAAGATTGTAAAAGACAGTAATCTATAGCATAGGTCCTCTAACCACCATAATCATGAAACTTCTTTCTGGAACTATCGTGCAAATGTAACACAAAATATATCACTACCCTTCAAACTAAACACCTTAGGAGAAGGATCAGAGGATAATTTCCAACATGGGATAAGAGGCAATATCCTAAAAGGCATTTAGACACAAGAACTTGTACCACAATTAGCTCCCGTTTATCTTGGAAAGAGCAACAATTACCACATATAATACTTCACTCCATCAAAGATTGGTCAGTCTCCCAAGCTACAGGATAATTGAAACTTAGAGTATTAACTTCCATCACCGTTTTCCTTCTCCAAGAACAGAAAACACCTCAGTCAATTATTTTTGAGTTTTAACTTTCACTTAACTTCCTCACTCATTATACAACAGTGAATCAGGTACATGCATAGCCGCTCCCATCCAACATAACATTCGTCTCAAACCCACCTAGGAAGAAAGCTAATAGAAACCACTTGTCTTGTCTCATAACATGTCATGTTTTGATGGGTTCTTATACTTATAGCCTGGAAATGACTAACATCAATGCTTCAAGCAGGCATCTAATATGATGGTTTGCTGTCTAAGTCATGCTACTCCTGCATTAACAAAACTGTCTAAAGACAAGCCCCTGGGAGTAAAGCCCAAGAGAGGTGGGAACAGGTCGGATTATGTCCTTGGTTTACTAACAAAAGAATAAAAATGTTTAAAAACCACATCTCATCATTTCATTTCTTAAGATCAATGACCAAATTTAGAAAGTGAAATAGGAAAAAAGAAAAGTGCCATCCATGAGACTTGAAGTCACTGAAACATACCGAATCTGCAGCAGCCTGCAAAGTGACATGATCACCCCATTCACCACTCCTATTTTCATCCATATGATGGCAAAAGTAAGGTCCGGATTACCAAAAGGAACAACTATTAAGTAAATAAAAAGGAACAGAGAGATACTTGGACATCTTCTCCAAATAGTCACCATAAGCCATGGGAACATAACCCTCATATATCTCTGGATCAGAATTAAGCTGATAATTCAAAATATAGCAACGCAAGAAACATAAAAACTGGTCACTTCCACGGTGATTACATCCGTAATACTATAAATGAAATGTAATAGCTAATTTGCTAGATGTTGAAGCAAGATCAATAGCCAACCTGATTTACAACTTGTTGCCTCACAAATTCATGGTGCTCAGGAGTTCGATAAAATTGATCAGATAGTGCACGGAACTGGTAACATTACAAAACAACATATCATATACATAATGCATGCTAAGACGCAAATTAAACAATCAGTAAGTTGTATTGACCACTGGAAGTACATCATGAGGGGAATAAAAGTAAACTAAAGGTATGATGATCCAGAAGTACAATTTCTTGCCAGAATGCTTTGGTTCTGATATTAACCACTAAAACTTTCAATGGAATAATGCCTGCAGACAAGCATGTTAGAATAAGACATAAATAGTTTAAAGGACACGTGATAAATAGAAGAGACTAAACATTAGTTGCGGGCAGTCAGGAAACAGAATTCACCACTTCATCCAAAGCCATACTAACTCAAAACCACATAATAGCATGAACTAGAATTGCGATGAATGGAATAAGAAATAAGTTCATAATTTGACTGTCTAAACGACAAGAATTCAAAGGCATAAATGAATCATAAAAAAAAAAAAAAAAGAACTAGTCCAAACCAGTAAGTCAGATAAAAATATCCCTTAAAAAGAATATAGATGGCCACTGCATCTAGTGGACCCTTTCTTAGAAGCAACTATAATTGCAGCAACAGAACTACAAAATGTTTCACATATTCCACATTGCTGAAGTTTTTACGGTACATCATGCCAACTTAAAGTTGCAGCCTAATAGGTGATATGCTTCCTTGATACAAGCAAAATATTATCCATAATTCTAGATCATTTTGATTCTAAGGAACCCTTGTCGCAATGTTAATGGAATTTCGGGTATAGTGTGGTGTCTTCAAATTGCCTATCTGCCATTGCGTGGCACTACCAATAGCTGTTACAACATTGCCTAACCACCTTCATGGATAAGAGTGCATAGTCTCACCACATTTATATTACATGTAGAAATTTTCAGGTTGCAACAAATTGAACTAGAACCTCTCTACTGAATTAGTTCAATCTGTTGTAATTGTAGAAAGGTTTAAACTATCTATTTGCCGTTCCTTCTCTTTCAAAGTTAGCCAGACTTCTATTTTTACAGGTTTACAGTGAAAATGATTATTTAATGTTCTGCTCTGTGTTATCCAGATATTACGTGATGTGGTTGAAGACAATCAAGTATTATCATGCATAAATAAATGAAATCAACTGAAGCACAATAAACCATGTGCCCTGAGCTTTACAAACTAACCTGACAGTTACCATCTCCTTGAACTTTACGCTCAACCAAATCATATAACTGCAGTCTATACAACAAAAGGAAGTTTCAGCATCATATATTTTACACATTAGTTAGACAGAGAAATTAGTTTTTAACTTTTATTATTGGACCATAATAGTGAAACCAAAGCCGAGAAGATCTTACAATGGAAAGAAAAAAAGATAAAATGTTCACTGAACAAGTTAGAAGAACAAGAGAAAACACCTGTCCAGTAGCCTTTGATGATCTAGTGTTGCTTCATCAACAGAGGGTATGTCTCCATTGATTCGAGGAACATGCTACACAACCAGCAAGGAGAATGAACATGTGTTACAACCCAGTTAAGAGAATCATGGACTTGAAACAAAGCATACACCACATATGATTAAAACCAAAAATATATATATATATATATATATATATATATAAAGGACAAAGAGCACAAACTATTATCAACAACCACAACTCGAATGTGTGTAAAGTTTAATATTTCCTGTATCATATTCATGTTGCTGGATATAGAGTTTGCTCTTATAGATCAAAGAATGAAGAACTATGAGGTCATACATGACATGTAACTTGCTCCCTGACACAACACAGTGTCAATCAGAATTGAAGATGCAGCAGGAGAATATCATATTTAGACTAGAATGCTTTAATAGTTATCATACAACCGTCCAAATAGCACATCAAAAGAAGATTCGTGAAATGAGGCAAGGCCATAAAAGAACTAATCAACAGTGAGATCTATAACATCGTCAAAAGTCAGCAGGACACACACAATGTATGATAAGACAATTCACAATGTACAGAAGATAGACATCGAAACTGGAGGGGCCCTGCCAGGCAGGGGGGAGAGAGAGAGAGAGAGAGAGAGAGAGAGGAGAATGAAGATTCAACACCTCTGCTGAGCACATGTTTGATTCTTTAATCACCTGTATAAATTACTAAACAGAGTCTTCTTTATTCCCAGGACAATAAACTCCTATAAACCCACAACAGAGAAAACGGGATATATGAAATCAAACCTTAAAAAAAAAATTTCTATGGCTCAAGAAACAATACCTTACACAGCAGTGACTAACACATCACAGATAAACTACGCAGAAGATGGTTAACTTGAGACTTAAATTTGAAACCAAATAGCACAAAAGACAGTCTAAAAGAGGAAGATATTGGAGTAAGATTCTTCTAAAGACATAAGACCCTGAAAAGCTTAACAAATTCCACATATAGTGTTGTTTAAATGGAAGACCCAAGAGTAAGGACACACAAAAACGAATGGCATTCTTGAAAGGCTAACTAACACTTCTTTGGAGTTGCATTCTCAAAAGTCCTAACCGGAACATCTGTTATAGTCACACTTACAGGAACAGGAACCATCTGATTCAACCTTTTCCCCACTTCACCATCAAGAACATACTCATCGGTCAGCTCTAGTGAATATGACCTATCCTCCCCATTGCATGACTTTTCTTCAGGACTAGAACATGAACTAGAAGACCCCATATCATCAGCCTCTTCCTGCCCAAAGTCTTGCCCTGCAAATTATAAATAATATAACCAACAGAATGAAGAACAAAAGGAATGTCAGAAATGCATGCAGCTGTAAGATAACTACAGTGGAAATCTAGAATCTAGCATATACCAGAAATATAGTTTCCCATAGATTGACCAAGCCACTCTTGGTCAAAATCAGACACTTGAAAATGTTCTTCGTCTTCTTGTGGAGATCCAGGTTCTTCGGCAACTGCAAGCTGTGATAGTTCTTCTTGAAGAGCATGTGCAATAAGTTCATCATTTTCTACATTGTAACAGTCCGCATCATACTGATCTTCTTTGAAATACTGTCCATGATAATACTCACCATCCTGTACAACTTCATCGTCATGTACAGCAGTGCCACAATATCCACAATTAGAATATGGATCACTGTCGAACAGTTGGAGACCCCACCGAATAACATCAGGATCTTGCTCGTATGTAATCATTTGCAGTTTATACCAGTTTCTAACTCAGTATGTGATTATTTCAATAATAAAGGTGTATTTTCAAGCCAATGCATCTGGTTAGACCCCAAGACATCTTGCTGTAGGTTGCATCATTGACAGCTCTGCTCCAGAACTAAGACAGCACACATCAAATTAGAGGTTCAAATGCATCAAATGAATTAACTGAGTTACTCATAATATTCAAGACCCACACATCCCTTTTTAGAAGTTTCAGTAAATACTAGCAAAAGTTTAAAACCAGAGAAATTCTTCTAAGACAGCAATAAAATAAAAGAGAGACAAAAGACAGCAATTTTGTTATTCCTTTTGCTCTATGTTTGTGGTCCTAGCAAACCTCTGTTACTGCAAGAAACAGGATCACTGGAACAAGAATGAACTGAACCCCAAAATATTCATTATAAGTTAGAAACTCCAGGTAGCCCATGGTTAATAAAACTTCTTTGAATCCAAAAAACTGAAAATTTGAATAAATTACGAATAAAGAAAAAGACAATGGAGATTAGAAAAACCATCCTAATAAGACTGACAAATAACAAATTGGACAAAAAGAACACACTAACAAACAACAAAAGCAGAACCAACAAATATAACAAGTATATCCATTACCAACACTACCTGTTTGGTTGCTTACAAATGAAGAAAATAAAAAAAAAAAAAAACTTAAAATAACAACAAAAACCAGCAGCAATTGTATTATATCTGTCTCATTCCTTTGCTTTTATTTATCACAAATAGAGAGGAAAAAAAATCAACTGAGTTGCAAACTAGCTGTAAGCTCATTCCTGAAGAAGATTTTAATCAATTGCAAGGTCCCCCATGCGCTCATTTTTAGACATTTTCTCAGCAACCAAGCAGTACGACAGAATTCAGTATGAGTCTTCCAATCTCAAACGTTAAAACAAAAAATCAAATCCAAATCTCTCAACTTAATCAACGGCATTATTCCAGATCATTTTGATCAAACAATACACAAAATCAACAAATCAAACACTCAAACGGCGCATTGAGATCAAAAAAACATCCCTAGCATGATCGAGATGAAGCAACTCACCTGATGAGAAAATTAGTATTTACAAAGAGTTTAATCATAGATAAGCGAGGAATTAAGAATGCGATTAATTATATGAGAAGAGAAATATAGAAGAGCGAAAGAAAGCGCGCTCGAGACGCCACAGAGTGGGGAAGATGGCAAGAGTTAAAAAAAGGGAGAAATGGGCCCAAACGGTAAGTGACGGACGTCACGGGTCCTGCTTTTGCGGTCTGTGCTTCTGAGTTGAGACAAAAGCACTGAGAGAGTACGAGCCAGACGAGCCGTTAGTTGACGGCTGGAGCATCTTCGTGTACTTGGCTCTGTCTTCAGTCAGCCTAAAGTGTCGGATTAGGTCGGGAGTTTCCATCTATGATTCTTTTATTTCAAAAATATTTAAAAGTCAAATTAGAATGTATTAATAAATTTTAGGATACATATTAAAAAAATTAAATTATAATTTAAATATGATGCATCCATTAAATAGATTGTACTGTTAATTTTTAATTAAATATAAATTGAATATTAATTTAAATATTTATAATTTATAATTTATTTTAATTTAAATGTGATGAATCAATTAAATAGATTGTATTATTAATTTTTAATTTAATACAAATTGAACTTTAATTTAAATGATTTTTAAAAATCAAAAATATTTAATCATTGAACTATCTTAGCTAAATTTTATTCTATTTTTAATTCATCTTTCACATTTGAATAATTTTTTACTTAAATTTTTAAAAAACTTTATAATAAACATTTAAAAAAACATCTTAAGTTTTTTTTACATTTATAAAAATTTAAAATTAAAATATATTATACAAAATTTTTTAATTTAAATATTCATAATTTTTAAATTTTTAATAAGATATAAATTAAATAAAACTAAAACATTAGATTTATAATTGATCTTTATTTTATAGTTAAATTTTTTTATATTTACATTAAATTTTATTATTTGTTCTGATTTTACTATTTTTTCTAATTTTATAAAGAGAAAATTAAATAAAAGTTGGGAAATATTTCATATAAAAATATGTAGTTAATGGATCATATATTTGAGTAAAATATTGTTTTTGTTTCAAATAATGAAATTCAAAATTTAAAGTAATTAATTTTTTTTTATTTTATATCTCTTTCATATGTGTGGTACCTTCAATTTTAACGGCAATTTTTTCCTTCCCGATTCAACATCAAAATCACAATATTTTTTTTTAGTAATATTAAATATTTTTATATAATTATGAAAACTTTACCATTATACTCTTTTGAAGATCATTTGCTTATAAACATAATTAAATTAGGGTATCCTATAAAATTGAAATAAAGTACAATTGGATTGGCTGATTTGATCTCAAGTTTTTCCATACCAGAATTTATGTCACTTTTCGTCTTATAATTGGTTAATAGGATTAATATTTAGAATTAAAAAGAGATAATATTGTCAAAAACTAAAATACTCTTATTATAAAAAGATTTTTATGAATTTGAATAAATTTTTAGCCATTTGAGAATTATATGTATAATTTGTATATGCATTTTTTGATGTTATAATAAGTCTTATATCAATATATTTTTATATTTTTTAATTTTAATGAGTGGACCAATTTCATTTTGGTTACAAATTCACCATTGTGTTTCAATATAAATTTAATCACATTTTTTATATAATGTTTTTTAATTAATTCATAATTTATTTTGTGATATTTAAAATAGATAAAATCGTACTTACACTAATTTCAATAATAATGTGACCCATGTCGATCATAACAGATATAACTAAAATTACGAGGCAGAATAAATTTTTTTAACATTGTTAAATATATAACTTTGTGTTTACATTTTAATCCTAATGTAATCTTACATGCAATATATTAAATTAAATTAATTATATTATTATTTGTGTATTTTGCCGTACACATATATATAGGAATAAAATATTCAAAGTGTGTTTAAGTTTAAAAATTACAAATCATTGCTCAGATTATTTAATCTAAAATAAATAATCTAAAAATTATTTAATCTTAATAGTATTATTTACTTTGCTGTAAACTAAATTTTAGATTAAGAATTAAGGTTAGATTAAGCTAACTAATCTGGTAACCAGATGACCAATTAGGGTGTATTAGAAATCTTGAACATTATTATATATTGAATATGTATATATATAATTATTTTATTATTTTATTATTAAAGATAATCAAATATTGGCAAACCATATTAGTAATATAAACTATTAATTGTCATAGTTGTAAAACTATTTTATAAAATTATATAATAAATAATATGGAAAATAAAATTTGCAACGGCAATTTAAAAATAAATAATATTTATAATATATGCCAATCACAAATAATAAATAATATTCATATTCATGAAAATAAAAATTATATATTAAAATAATGTTTTAAACGGGATTGTTGTGGCTATATAAAAATGCAAATTTTGAATATAAAATTTATAAATTAATTTAAAATTTAATCTAATTTAATAATTCTAAAAATTTACAAAATTATCGTATATCACAAAATATATATTCTTAATTTTGACAAAGGAAGAACCAATAATGACGGGCACCAACTGACAACAACTAAGAACTCCGAGATTAGGGCCCATAGGATCAGTGTAATAATAGAGCTTAAAGCGTGGTTTATGGTCAATTAGTTTATTCTTGGTACGAGGTTGGAAGTTAAATGGCTCGTGGCTGTCTTTTTCAATAGGCAAAGACCATTTTGCCTATGAATGGACAGCGACACTTCCAATTTTTGCAATGGATTATGACATTTTTATCTTTTCCTTTATTTTTTCTCCCTCTTAAGATTGTAAATGTTTTTTTAGTAAAAATTATACAGTAAAAAACATAAAAAAAAAATTATTAAAAAAATGCAAGATATTCGTAACATATATTTTGAAAATATGTCATGTAATTGACAAGATAAAAAATTTATTTATTAATTATATCATGTTACATATATTTTATTCACAATATCAAATTAAAATCTATAAAAATATATTTATGTAAGACTTACTGATATTTTTTATAATTTTTATAAATATTAAATGCATGTGATTTTTATTTATATAATTATTCAAATATATTTTTAAAAATTATCATACCAAATAAAATATTTTTTCAAATCAAATTTATCAAAAATATGTAAAATATAAAATATTTTAAAAATAAATTTAATTTATTTTAATAATTTTTAAAAAGGTTTTAAAGTAATTGCATAAATAAAAATTACATATCAAATATGTGTACAATAATTATTAATATTAATAAAAATTATAAACAAAAATTTTATTGAGAATCTAACAAAAATATAAGTTTTAAATAAATGTAATTTTTCTTGAAAGTCTTAATTTGAAATAGACAATAAAATATAAATCTTCTTAATATAATTAACCATTTTTTTACCTATATATATGACTTTTTTTAAAATGATAATATATGAGTTAAGCTTTTAAATTTTATATCTTTTATAAATTCATAACAAATAGACATAAAGAAAATATCACTTTATTTTTTTAAATAAACTTTAATTTTTAAAAAATATTCAAATAAATATTGATATATCAATTTAGATCAAATTATATTTTATTAAAAAATTTAAAAATTTAAAAATATTTTAATTAGATATGATATAATAAATTTGGACCTTTTTAATATAGAAATATTATATTTGAACTGTCATCACAAAAAAAAAATTTTAAATACTATTATATTTTTTAAAAATTTATATTTATAAAAATATTTAAAATTTCATAAAAAAGTTTGTGACTCAAAAATTATTCAAATATGATGAATGAATTCGATATGAAATACAAAATTATTTTAATTATTTTTAAGCATTTTAATAATAAAAATACTTTCAATTTTTTTGCAATCATTTTAAGCTCAAATTTAATTTAAACATAATTATTAAATTAAATTTTTTTACAAGTTACAACTTGTTTAGAAAGAGAAAACAAACATCAAGATTTCTGTAACATTCATCCTAATATATAGAAGTTTAAAATTTTTTAAAATTATGAAAAAATTCTGAAAGAATAAAATTCATGTTGATAAAAATATTAAAATGAATAATATCAAATAATATTTGATAGTATTCAAATTTTAATTTATGACTTTGCATTAATTCATTAAAAATAAAAATACATGCATAATCTCAGAAGTAGTAAAACTATTTGAGTTAAGTGCATGTACATGTAATTTGATAAACTTTTTAAATTAACCATAATTTGCATATTAATTAAACAAGCATTATGGTATCTTGATTTTTTAAATTTCAATTTCAAGTTGGGTATTTTAAAATTTTGAAATTAATTTCTTGTCTATTTAAGAATTTTTAAAGTTGCCCATGTGAGATTTTAATTATTCTAATATAGATAAAATTTATTTATATAGAGTGAAAAAAATATACATTCAAGCCAATAGAAAGAAAATAGCGAAACAATAGTTTTGACTACCATTAAGATAATAAATTAAGTTCACTATATTTTAAAATTTTTTTATAAAAAATATGGATAAGCATCATAGAGGATTTTGTAATTAAAAATTACTTACTCGTATATTTATGGATAGCCAAAAAAAAAATTGTAATAAGATCCTCATTGAAATGAAGTTTTATTTTGATAATCCAACATGTGACTTAGTGTTGAGTTTTTTTAATATGAAATTTAAAGGATATTTTTTAAAAATTATAATAATAATATAAAAATAAAAAATATATGATTTTATTAAATTGTTATGTGGTGTTATATCTTCATATCTTTAGTATAATTCATATAGATTTTTATCTTTTAATTATATTGAATTGAAAGAAATATTGGGTCGTTTTTAATAAAAATGAAATTTTTTATTATTTAATTTAGAGCATTTTTTATTACCAATTAAATTATTATATTTAAAAAAATAATTTTAATTTATTAATTTAATCTAAATTTAATCTTGTCAAAAAATTCAAAAATTTATAGAATTCAAATTAAAAATTTTATATAATGAATTTTAACTTAAAATTTTTTATAAATGTAAAAAAAATTCAGACACCGTAATAAAAAGTTTTATAATTTTATAAGTATTAAAAATATATTTTTTAAAATTTATAATATCAAAATTTTTAAAAATAACATAATTACTAAAAAAATTATGAAATTTTTTATGACAGTAGTTTAAATATTTTTTATATTTATAAAATAATTTAATTTAAAATTTTTCATATAAGATATTCAACTTGAATAACCCAATGCTTGAATTTTTTAATAAAATTTAATTTAAACCAAATTGATAGATCAAAATTTGATTTATCACTTTTTAAATATAAGAGTTTGATTGATAATAGGTTAAATATCAAGATTTTATACTATATTTATTTTTTATTTTATTAATATAATAAAAATAAGAATAAATATTATTTTAAACTCTAAATTTTATTTTCTATCTCCAATCAAACATTTACTTTTAAAACATATCTGAATAATTCTTAATATTTTAATTTATTCAAATTAAATTTTATTAAAAAATTAAAATATTACACATATTCAAATTAAAGATATTTTACAATAAATTTTAACTTGTAATTTTTTACATATGTAAAAAAAATATTTAACCTATCATTATAAAAATTTTTAAAAATTTTTAAATATTAAAAATATTTTTTTAAAAATATACTATCAAAATTTTGAAAAATTCATAAAAATAGTTGATTAGTTAAAAAATTTTTAAATTTGAGAAATAAAATTAAAATAAAATGTAAAAATATACTTAAGTAATCATTTCAACTGTAAAAAACTCATTAATTTTTTATAATTATTTTGAATTAAGGTTCAATTTTAAATAAAATCAATAGATATGATTTGTTTAGATACATTTTGAAAGTTAGAATTTAATTGAAAAGGGAGAATAAACTCAAGATTTTAAATGATATTTATCTTAAATATAATTATATAAAATTTTAATTACTATTTTTATTAAATAATTTTTATATACTAAAACATTAATCTATTAAATTTTTTGGTAAAAATTTCATATAAACTTGATGTTCACCCATACTATCAATTAAACTTTCACTTTTAAAAAGTGACAAATCAAAATTTGATCTATCAATTTAGTTTGAATTGAACCTTGTCAAAAATTTTAAAAATTGAGGATGTTTAAATTGAAGATCTTATATAATTAATTTTGACTTAAAATATTTCATAGATGTAAAAACATATTTTAGTTATTGTCACAAAAAATTTCATAATTTTTTAAATACCAAAAATATAATGTTTTAAATTTATAATATTAATTTTTTAAAAAATAATAATATAATTACTCATAAAATTATGAAATTTTTTATGACGATAGTTTAAATATTTTTTTACATCAGTGAAAAATTTCAAATTAAAATTCATTATATAAGATCTTTAATTTAAATTTTTTTAATTTGTAAATTTTTTTAGTAAAATTTAATTTAAATTGAATTGATAAATTAATATTTAATTTATTATTTTTTAAATAAAAAATTTGATTGGTAATATAAGATAAATATTAAAATTTTATGAAACTTAATTTTAAAGTTTTTTTAAAAAATTAACTCAAATCAACAAAAGATATTGAGCTATATTAAAGCACCCTTAAGGATTTTCAAAGTCAAATCTTGTTTGGCCGTTACACTGAAAAAGAAAATGTCTTGTTTGGTCTTCGCATGATAAGCTTTCATGCTCAAAATTCTTACAATTTAGCTTTGGAGAATATACGTAATCATATAACGTTGTGTGCAGTAAAATCTGAAGGTGAAGACCTCTCTGTTACACGTCCAAGCAAATGCGTGTCTTCTCTCTCCCTCTTCCCCATAAATCGCCATCTCTTCCTCCCCGCCATTTCTTGCTCCGAAACTAACTTCACCTTATTCAAGCCAAACCCTAACGTTCCCTACGTGGCTCCTCATTTTCCATCTCTGAAATCCTCTGTTTTCCTGCTAACACATTTGCATGAACAAGAAAACCACTTCGTTACTCTTGAATCATAAAGGACCCTCTTAGCTAAGTGTTTCTTTTTCCCTTTTCTTTTGTGATGGGTAAGAGCAGAGAGAAGGGTAATGTGTGCAAGGCTCTCTCTGTTTCGATAATCGTCATTGTTACTTTCAGTTTATCACGGACGGTTGTTTGTCAAAAGGGGCAAGGTTCTAATACGGATTATAGCAATCCGGCTGCCTCTCAGCTTTTATCTCAGCTCGTTTTTGACCGTATCTCCAATCTCACCACCGTCTTTGAGGATGACATTCAAAGGGAATTCGGGTTCTGCATAACTGACGTGTTAGTTTCCATCTTTCTTGGATTTTGCATGTTCATATACACATATATGGGTATATTTGTAGGAATGTCACGAGTGTCTGTACGCCTTAACATAAATATTAGCTTGTTATTTTTATGATTAAATTGATTTTGGTTTGTGTCTTAACAGTTTGAGTTTCTGTTTTGAATGATAACTAAACTGTAAGATGGGATTGAGATCGTTTGTTTTCACTTCATTGCAGGAAAGCTGATTGGAATGAAGCATTCAATTTCTCAACTAGACCGCAATTTTTATCCAACTGTGCCAAGATAAGCCGAGGTACTATTGCAGGATTCAATTTATTCTTTACCAAAACCTAAAGGAAAATATTAACTCATTTTCTGCTAGCTATTTTTGGCTGCTGTATTACAAGGTTCACTGAAACATTTCTTTGCTAGATTAAATTTGAAATGGAATTGTAGACGAACAGAGTGTTTGTTTGGTAGTTTTGTTTCCTCCTTTTGCCCCTTAAAGCAGCGATGTTCTACACATTTTTAAGGTCCATGAATCGTAAATGTAATTTCAGCCGCATAAATGAAACTTGAGTTAGCGTTGTTGGGAAGGGCTCATGGGCTGGCAAGTGAAAGAAAACGAGCCAAACATCACCAGCCAATGGCCGCTGCTAAATATGAACTATGTACTATTATGCATGATTATTTTCTTTCACAAACCCAATATGGTATCTATTTGAGTTGAGTCAAGTCTTTAAGCAAACTGCTTTTCTCTTGTCTTTGCTGATTATTCCTGCATAGTCCCAACGAGCCAAGCTACAGCTTGCTTAACCCTTTTTTTGGCTTGTCTGAGTTAGTTCATCAATCCTTTGTTTGCATTGACATAAAGCAGGGTACAGGAGTCACAACTATGCTTATTTTCTTATACATAACAAATAAGGACCCCGTGAAATTATGTAGTAGAATTCACCATGTTTTCAAGATATAAAGCAATAAATAAGCTTGAACTTGACATTAGTTATGGTTAACTTCATAGCAACATCTCATTTTACTAGGTGTTTGCCAAACCATATTTTCTTGTTTGGTTAAGTAGTTTACCTAACAATCTTGAATTATTTTTATATAATTTTCTACTTGAGTTTGTTCTCATAATGAGTCAATCCATGACATTTGTGATGATATTTTCGGCGGTTCAACAGGAGATATGATGCAGCGCATATGCACAGCTGCAGAAATAAAGTTCTATTTCAATAGTTTCTTTGATGGTGGAACAACGCGGACCAACAATTATTTGAGACCTAACAAGAACTGTAATTTAACGTCATGGGTGTCTGGATGTGAGCCAGGATGGGCATGCAGTGCTGGGAAAGAGCAGAAGGTTGACCTCAAAAATTCAAAGGATATGCCGGACAGAACTCAGACCTGTGCACCCTGTTGTGAGGGTTTTTTCTGCCCTCGTGGTATTACTTGCATGATACGTAAGTATTTGGAGATCAAACTTATTATGATGCTATAACTAAATCTGGAACCTAATCATATTCTTGTTGGATGCCTTGGTTGCTCACAATTTTTTTAACTAAGAGAAATATAGTATTCTTCGCATTTCTTCTGTTATGAACACATCCACTTCCCCTCCGCAAACACCACCCCCTCCCCCTCCCTCTCTTTTTGTAGGAAATTCATCATCTCACAGATCTAGAGCTTAATCACAACCTAAATGTTGGAATCGAATACCATGAATCAATCTCAAAATTTCAGAAAATGACAACCCCTAAGTTCAGCAATACTAAGGGCTCTATACTTGAAAAAGTTAAAATAACAAATAGTCTCATACGTCAGAAATCTGAAAAGCTTTTCATCAAGAAAAACACTGCTTTTAGGATTTGATGACACTCTAATCATTATAAAATTGGAGTTATTCCATTGTGTAATATTTGCTAGTCATGGGATTATAATTATATTCCATGTTTTGGTAGTTTTGACTCTAATTTTCTGTCTTCTACACTGAAGCTTGCCCATTGGGTGCCTATTGCCCACTTTCAAAACTCAATAAGGCTACTGGTTTTTGCGACCCGTAAGTTCATCCTTGTTTAAAAGTTTTCTTCATCTTAAACTATCTATGCTTCAGCATATATTAATTTTATTAGCAGAATTGTTTTGCAGATACCATTACCAACTACCTCCTGGAAAGCCGAACCATACTTGTGGAGGAGCAGATGTCTGGGCTGATGTCGGGAGTAGTAGTGAGGTATTCTGTTCAGCAGGATCATACTGCCCCTCTACTGTCCAAAAAATTCCTTGCAGTAAGGGGTATTGATAATTATCTCAGAACTTCTAGCACTTATCCATAGAATTCTAAGTAGCACGTGTTTTTCTTTTTTCTCTTTGTTGCATGATTTGGATTTTTTTTTTTTCTCTTAGTTGGCCATCCCCTGGGGTAGGCTCTTTTTATCTTTTTTTCCTTTTTTATTTGTGTTCCAACATTTGAGGGATGTCTTTTGGTTCTTGCTTAGTAATTTTTTCTTTTTGGTTTTGCTTCAGATACTACTGCAGGACAGGTTCTACAGCTCAACAGGGTAATTTTTTTTTAGCTAATATACTGCAAAAGGAATCAGTGAGGGTTCTGTAAGGTCTTATCGTCTGACTGTGTCTGGAGAAAAAGGAAGAAGAGAAACTCATGATTCTAATTTCAAGATAAGTGCAATGTATATGTCTCTGAAATGTGGAGGGAATGGTAAAATGTCCAGCAAAAGAAGATAAAACAGATTAAAAATAAATTAGAATGTGTATCCAGTATGTGCAACAGTGTCTATGCTCTCACATGAATTTTCCCAATAAAATAATAGAAACAGATATGATAGCTCTAGACAATTTGTAAATATTGAAATTGGCAGGACATGTAATACCTGTCATGCTAAAGCTATATACATTCCTCGTCCTTAGCTGAATAACATACTTATGGAAAATAGTATGGCATAGGTGATCTGAAGCTCATGTCAGTTGCTAAAGGTCGTGCCCCTAAGATTTATTGCTCATTTGTGCAAAACTTAACAGAAACTGATGATATTCAGAGCTTTACAAATTGTATGCCTTCATAAAGGATCCTGTCATATTTTAAACTGAGGTATCTATGTTTAGACTTTGGCATGTAAGGCTGTGAAGTAAAGAATAATCATGGTAATAGGTTTGGAAATAGAGAAGGTATACAGCAGTCTTGGATTATTTAAAAAGCCAGCTATTCTTTGTGCTTGAATTGATGGTGTTGCTTGTCATGGAGTTCATCATATGATTAATCCTTTGAGGCAGAATTTAATCAACACTATGGCATGGAACCAGATTTATGTTTTCCTATGATCAAAAGTACTTTGCTTAAGGTTCAATTGAAACTCGTGCATATGATGCATTAGAACATAAGTTTTGTCTGGGCATTTACAACTGAATCATATATGACTGTGGGACAGATTTTTGTATGTTATATTGATGTCATTTTTCATTCTAGATTCTTAACCCTAATTTTCTATTATGATTTGATTTCTTAGGATTAAGGTTATAGAAAGCACATAATCTTTGCTACTGATTTTGCAGGATGTTTTGAGTTGGCAACTTGTAATCCACAATCGGCAAATCAAAATATCACTGCATACGGCCTCTTGCTTTTTGTGAGTGATCAGTTTTATCCTTTTGTTCTAATGACAGATTTGGGCTTCCATGTCTATCCAATTTGACTTTCTTTCTTTGTTTTCTTGACAAAAAGTTGAATGGATTACTTTGGGTTCCTTTGTCTTATATGATTATCCAAGAAGAAATTAGTATTTCATGCTGTGCATGTGATCATAACAAAAAAAATTTATGGGATTTAGTTGAAAGAAATTGCTTGTTTCTTAATGTTTGAAAATTATCAGTGACGTTACTGGTTTATATGCTTTTTGTTGTGGCATTTATGGTAATATATATCTTATGGAAAATTTGAACATATTATTTGTGCTCACAAATGCATATATTTGATTTCTGATTCAGTTTGCATTCATAAAAATTTTGCAGACACAATCATCAGTTCTGACCCTTCACTTGTCAATGTAGGCTGGATTGAGTTTCCTGCTCATCATCATATATAATTGTTCTGACCAAGTTCTTGCAACTCGAGAGAGAAGACAAGCAAAATCCAGGGAAAAAGCAGTTCAGAGTGTAAGAGAAACCCAAGCACGTGAAAAATGGAAATCTGCAAAGGATATTGCTAAGAAGCATGCAATTGAGCTGCAAACATCTTTATCACGCACATTTTCTCGTAGAAAATCTACAAAACCAGGTTTGATGAGAGGTTTAAGCCAAGCCAAGCCTGGAACAGATGCTGCCTTACCACCTTTGGGAAAGGTAAGTTCATCTGATTCATCATCGGCACCAACAAAAGGGAAGAAAAAGGACAAAAGCAATCTCACGAAGATATTACATGATATCGAGCAAAACCCTGACAGTAATGAAGGCTTCAATGTAGAGATTGGAGATAAAAATATCAAGAAGAACCCTCCAAAGGGTAAGCAATTGCATACTCAGAGCCAAATGTTCAGGTATGCATATGGTCAAATTGAGAAGGAAAAAGCTTTGCAGGAGAATTTGTCTTTCTCAGGAGTAATTTCAATGGCTAATGATATTGAAATAAGGAAGAGGCCTACAATTGAGGTTTCTTTTAAAGATTTAACCATTACTTTGAAAGGAAAAAACAAACATCTCATGAGATGTGTGACCGGGAAATTATTTCCTGGCCATGTTTCCGCTGTTATGGGTCCATCTGGAGCTGGAAAGACAACATTTCTTTCTGCTCTAACTGGAAAAGCACCTGGTTGCACAATGAGTGGCATGGTTCTCATAAATGGGAAGGCTGAACCAATCCAATCATACAAGAAAATTATCGGTTTTGTACCACAAGATGATATTGTGCATGGAAACTTGACAGTGGAGGAGAACCTTTGGTTCAGTGCACGATGCAGGTATGTTAAAGTTTTCCTGAACTGTTAAGCGAGCTTATAAAACGGGATTTCTTGGTTAATGAGGAAACTTCCGAATACTAATTTCCTTGAACAGTCAATTCATGTTACATCTGATGTAAATGAGAGTTAAACCTGCTAGTTCAATTACATATCACATCTGTTACCCATGGATGATCCAACCATCATACTTAATAATATTTTCATTTACATAGCCGAAGTTTGTTTATAGAAATAAGTCCCATCATGCATTTATCATGTTTCTGCTATCAGCCTGTATAGTCTAATACATTCATAGTTCGGTTCGAACTGCTCCCATTTTGTTTCCTCGTTCTTCCCCCTACTTATTATTTGCATGGATTCCTGATGACTGCAGGCTTGCTGCCGATCTGCCCAAACCAGAAAAAGTTCTTGTTGTTGAAAGAGTCATTGAGTCCCTAGGTCTGCAGCCTGTGCGAGACTCTCTTGTTGGTACAGTGGAGAAGCGAGGAATCTCTGGAGGTCAGAGGAAACGAGTAAACGTTGGACTGGAAATGGTGATGGAGCCTTCACTTCTGATATTGGATGAACCCACATCTGGTTTGGACAGCTCATCTTCCCAGCTACTACTTAGAGCTCTTCGTCGAGAAGCTATGGAGGGAGTGAACATTTGCATGGTTGTTCACCAACCAAGGTAAATTTTCCTCACAATGAAAAATGTAAATATTTCTAAGACATCCTTGGCATTCTTTTCGTCATTCTTTGCGCACCTTTCATGCAGGATAGGGTTGTGCTGAGATGACTCAAATTATAGCTTGTTACCTCTTTCTTTTCTGTTCTGATGGTCCACTTATCGATTCCTACTATATTTTATAGAGGCCACAATTTTTTTTTTAAAAAAATCAAATTAAATACAAGTTATAGGGGTTGTAATCTGGGAGATAACACATTAATATGACACGAGCACATGTAATTATGCAAGTTTTGTTATGGCATAACTTGTTTGACTCAATTTCAAGTGAACTGCGCTATGATACAAGACAAATTGTGTCAACTTCAAGTTAATCTGTTCAAAAAAAGTTCATCTGCAATACTTGTTTAATAGATAATTGACAAAGTCAGAACATGTTGATGTGCATGATCAGTTTAAACATTACACCTCAGTTCATAAACCTTCACATAATCAAATATATATTTTCTAAAAGCACAAGATAAAGTTATAAGTGAAGGTTCATGAATTGAGACAAATGTATGCATGATATGCTTACAAATATATTTTGGCATCCTTAATCCTGCACATCCAATGTTTGACAAGAATTGTAAGACAATCTCTTGGGAGCTTTATGTCGTGATTGTGGGATAACTTATTTTCAGCTGGTTGAATTCCTATATCTTATCTTTCTTTTCCTTTATCAATGCAATTAACTCTCCCTAAGATATCCTAATAGTTTGTAATGTGTCAAAACTGTTAGAATCTTATCACGGTTAGGAATGGAAAAAACATCAACCAAAGCAGTGATGTCAAACCTGAAAGCCTTAGCTGCAACTGAAGATATAGCTCTCCATCACCGAAATGAAAAATTTAGTTGCTGGCACCAAATAATTCTGTACTTATACACTGTAACTGAAGATATATCTGCGTGCGTTCTACCTTTGTGCTGCAGCTACTCCTTGTTCAGGATGTTCGATGATTTGATACTTTTAGCAAAAGGTGGTCTTACGGTGTATCACGGACCGGTTAAGAAAGTTGAAGAGTATTTTTCAGGCATTGGAATTAATGTCCCTGAGCGTGTTAATCCTCCAGATTATTACATCGACATCTTGGAGGGCATAGTAAAACTAAGTGCGAGCACTGGAGTGAACTATAAACAACTTCCTGTCAGATGGATGCTTCATAATGGTTACCAAGTTCCCATGGATATGCTACAAAGTGTTGAAGGAATGTCAGCATCAGCATCTGGTGAAAATTCAGCCCATGGAGGAAGTGGCACTGAGGCAACATCGGAAGTGTCTTTTGCTGGAGAGTTTTGGCAGGATGTTAAGTGCACTGTTGAGATGAAGAAAGACGCTCTACAGCTTAATTTCTTAAATTCAGGTGACTTATCTGAGCGAGCAACTCCTGGTGTCTTTCAGCAGTACAGATATTTCCTGGGGAGGTAACATGCTGGATCCCATTTTCATACATTAAGAACAGACCAACATTCTTTCTTTCATATGCATTTGGCCTTTAATTTCCAAACACGAGGGACACTACTGCATCTGCTAGTGCATTGGCAGGTAGAGACCATTTATTACTAAGGGACTTTCAAGAACTTTATAAAGAGATTAGATCACTATTTGGGTCACTATCTTCCTTCAAGTTTGTTTATGATTCAGACTTGCATAACTGACTGCTCTGCAGGGTTGGTAAGCAACGGCTACGAGAAGCTAGAACACAGGCTGTAGATTTTCTGATTCTGTTGCTCGCTGGAATCTGCCTAGGAACACTAGCAAAAGTGAGCGATGAAACATTCGGGGCCATTGGCTACACATACACTGTGATTGCAGTTTGTAAGTTGAAGCTTACTAGTTCTTGAATAAGCAATGAATTTGCCTCCTTACGTCCATAGACGATAACTCAAGTATCAATTCCTTAGGTAGGTCATGATTAATTCTAACAAGATTTCATTGATTTTCAGCTCTCCTGTCTAAGATTGCTGCCCTGAGATCATTTTCTTTGGATAAGCTACACTACTGGAGAGAAAGCAAAGCCGGTATGAGTAGTCTGGCTTACTTTCTCTCAAAGGACACTATTGACCATTTCAATACAATTGTCAAGCCACTAGTCTATCTCTCAATGTTCTACTTTTTCAACAATCCAAGATCAACCTTCACCGATAACTACGTTGTTTTGCTCTGCCTGGTATATTGTGTAACCGGGATAGCTTACACTTTGGCCATCCTCTTCGAGCCCGGCCCAGCTCAACTGGTAACTATACAATTCATTCAGGCAGAGATCGTCAGTAGATTCATAAGGTTCACACAGCACTGAACTAATCCTCTTCTGTGTTGTGCAGTGGTCAGTGCTGCTTCCAGTTGTTTTAACTCTAATAGCAACTAATAACAGCAGCAGCAAAATTGTGGATATTTTATCTAAAGTTTGCTACACAAAGTGGGCATTGGAAGCTTTTGTGGTGTCAAATGCTAAAAGGTTTTTAACACAACTATCCTCCATAGTCAGTCATTTTTCTTCTCCTTTTAAATCGATTGTGTTATATTCTCTGTTTTCCAATACTTTCAGATATTCTGGAGTCTGGCTAATCACACGATGCGGCTCACTGATGAAAAATGGGTACAACCTGAAGCATTACGTTCAATGTTTGATATTCCTCATCCTTACTGGGTTACTCAGCCGCTGTGCTGCTTTCTTCTGTATGATAACCTTCCAAAAGAAGTAAATTCAGCCCTGTATCTTCTCTGCATTCTTTCTGTACAAAAAAAAAGAAGGGAAAACTCGACATCAAGGCTTCTTCCTCAAAGCAACTCAAAGAAACCCTAAAATGGTGGAATTATAAGAGAAGATAAGGGCTTTCGGGAAGTTACTGCCTCCGGAAACAAGCAACTGAGATAAGAGAGGTGCCATATAGTTCCTAGAGTCGATAACTGCAGCAAGTTAGACCGTCGCTCACAGTAACCCTAGTTGTTGTATTTAGCATTCAATATGTAAAGTTTTCTTCCCACATCACCTTGCTCCGTCTCCAGCATTTCTCAACTTTTCTTCCTCAGTAAATTTTGTATAACACTGCAGGCTACATGAAATTTATGAAGTTCAGGATTCCGGGCAGCTCAACTGAGATGATCAACATTTCATTTTCCAGTTAATATGCAGCGTCTTCAATTTCTTTGTTTCCAATGTATAGGTTAGTCCCCCATTATCCCACTGCTCCTTAAAATTCTTGATCGATGAGGAAGGAACTGATCTTTTGTACTTAATTTAAGATGCAAATCTCATTCAACAAAAACATAAATGTTACAGACAGAGGATGCACCTTCCAGAGAAGCCTTAACTAAGAGCAAGAAAACAAGAGAGTGTCATCCATTTAAAACAGAAGAATTGTCTGCTACGTCATCAGCTTCTAAAGTTTTCTTCTACCTTCTATTGGCTTGCTAATCTCTGATTTCCTAGATCACCAACATGAACATGTTGTGTCACATGAGAAGTTCAGGATTATTCAGGATCTACTTCAACTCTATTCTCAAGATTGATTAACCAGAAAGAAAGATTCTCGGCATCTATGTATGTACTGCTACAAAATCCACATGTCATTACAAAATGTTTATGACTGACTTTCATTCACCAAATGAAAAGAGGAGAAAGATAAGAAAAAGAAGGTTAAATTGCAACATATTTTGTTCGTAAGTCAAAGTTTGCAGAAGTTTCTGGCCACTTTTGTTTATATTTGTTGCCTTGTTTATCTGGAGTTTCATCTCAAAAATCACAGGAAATGAAATAAACACATGGACAAATGGCTTCAAGAGAGTAATTTCTAGGATAAAATGGCTTACCTTAATGTTGATACCCATAATAGAAGATTCATTTCCAAACCATATCCCCCAAAAATTTAAGAGCTGGAACACCTCTTATCTCCACATCAACTAAAGGTGCTTGAATTAATCTCAACTTGGCAAGTTTTGGATCATTGTGGATCATATCAATTGCACGCATTTGATCCTAGAACATTAAAGAAACACAATTGTATCATTTGTATAAGACTCAATGGGCGCAACGAGCATGTTTCTTTCCTTCAAGCACACTTTTCAGGAGAATTCAAGAAGCATTGAACTGAGATTTTGTCGAGCAATTCATAGGATAACGAGTACTTCATTGCTAAACCATGATTTCATTGTCCATATGTTAAGATGCTTGTTAGTAATAAGGAGAAGTATTAGATATACCTTCCTTCGCATTGCACAAAACTTGCAGTCAGAAGCTGATGGAGGTATAATTTGATTAACAATAAGCCTCTGGACAGGAACACCTTCTTTGCTCAAAGAAGCATGCAACCTTGATGATTCACTTACTGCCATAACCTGAAAGGGTAAATCAGATACATATTAACTGAATAATGAAGCTATTATCAATAAAGAGGATGAGGCTCCAGTGCTTAGAAGAAACTTACTTGAATTAGGAACTTGCTTAATAACAAGCCATTGTAAATGTAGAGCTTCTACTCATCAACCCATCCTAGGTTTGTTTTATAGAAAAATTTAAGTTTGTTACACTGTCAAACCAAGTATTTTGGAGAAATGAGCGAGGACAAGATGCCAAAGAGTACCCAACCATCCTCAATCCGAATGTGGATCTCAAGTTATTATGGTCAAGAAAGATTATTATTAGCAAAAAAACTCCTGCTCCGCTAAACTCTGTTGTAAGTGTAGAATTCGTAGCAGTTTGGAGTCGCCTTCAAGAAGTTTATGCTTCATTTAATGCATAAAAAATTATGGTCCATATCAAAGGATGTACTGAAGGACATTACCGTTGGAATTGTTACTATAATAAACTCTGTGCTGTCTGTGTCACGGAAAACGTCTCGCACTTTTGCCATTCTCTCCCTCAGTTGCTCCAGTTTGTCAGACTACAGAGACAAATACAACAAGTTAAGAATTTGAAAAGTTTTAAGTGGAAAATATAATTATATTCTTCTTTTGAAAATTTAAACTTATATCTCTTAAATACGACATAACTTAGTTTATAATTTAACAAAGTCTGACATGATGGTTGAAAATAATGTAATGACAATGTACATCAATGTTAGCCTGATTTATAGCATTGGTTTTAGCTAAGCTTAATAACTTATATACTAGTTTGACACTTTTTTTGAAGCAACTATAACATTATTATAGATTCCATAAATATTTTGTATGTGCTATTACATGAACTTAGACAATATTGTCAACTTTTTACCCAAAATGTTAGGAAGATTTTCATAATTTACCCTAAGAATTTAAGCAAGACAAAAACACCTGACAAAAGAAGTTTCATGCTTACAGCATCCTGCCGTGGTTCTTCTTTTCCAAAAACTGACTTGAAGGCTGAAGTTGCCGAAGCTATCTTCTTCTTGAGCTACATTATATAGATCATTTAAAATTAGTATACGAATAGTAAATGATCACTGATAAGAAGAGAAGAAAAGGAAAATAGCAAAATTGAAGCATTTTAGAAATACGTACTAACTAAATTATGCACAAATCATAGAAGAAAGCACGGAGATTTACAAGGTTGACATCCACAAATTGATGAACCAGAACAAAGGATCCAAAGTCAATAATAAATATTTTTGCTATTTTGCATTGTTGATGTTAAATGCTTTAAATTTAAGATACAACTTGGATATACTTGCATCTATAATTTGAACCCAAATATAGTAGCAGGCAATTTCAAACGCACATCCAGGTTTCAGATTCGTACCTTCATTATTTTGCCTATGGATGCATCCAGGAAGTCAGGCAGAGACAGAAGTCGAAGGGTATGACCCTATAAACCAACTAATAAATAAAATGGATAATGATGTTCCAAAAAACCTCTTAAGATAGGTAATTCACTGACCGTGGGTGCAGTATCAAACACTATTCGAGTAAACATATTATACTCTGGAGACTCAACAAAACGCATAACCTGCATGAAAAGTGAGGTCAGAAAACATAGTTCTGGACAAAAAAGGAAAAGTAAATGGGAGAAATTTTTTACAACTTTAATCAAATACATTGATAGATAATAAGAAACTGCACATGCCTTAGAAATTGCAATGGCTTCATCCAGACCAGGAGGAGGGGCGTCCAACAACTCTCCAAGTTTTAGATCCCCTAACTAAGAAAATTCAAAAGATGGAAAGTAAGTGCTCCAGAAAAGCAAAGTATGAATCCAAAGTACACAAGCATATCTAGAGTCCAGAGGAAAAATGAAAAATAAATGTGCTACCATTATGCTGCAGAAACCAGTAAGGATTGTAAATTAACAACATTATTGTGCATTGTCGAAGTTACATGTTTCTTTCAGAAGTTTTGGTTCTGTCATTTATTCTCTTTCAACAACTATAAAGGCTGAACAGCAAGGGAATAACATAAACTGAATCAATCTAACAGTTTTCAGGTCCACCAAGAGATTTTCCACAAATTTATTCATTGTCACAAAAATCTAAACATCAAATTTCCTGTAGAAATTAACATAAAATAATTACTTCTTGATAAATGAGAAAGTTATGTAATTGTAAGATGATCTACACAATGGTATGACTAGCCTGGATGCAGATAAAAAAATATGATCAGGCTGTTCTCACAAATGAAGAAATATGTTTACCTGATCGGCGAGCATACCAAGGCCCATGCTATCCATAAAACCTTTTACACCACTTCCCCCACTGTTTTGACTTGCTTTGCGGAACTCCTCCCTACTTCTCTCTGGGTTTATCTGTCATAAAGCTAAAAGTTAGAATTTTGCATGTATAATGCACAGATGATGCAACAGAATACTGACCAGAATAATAACATTCTGCTATCCTTTAACCAGCTATCCTTTAACCAAATACCTCAAGGGCACACAGACGGGAGTCAACTCCTTCAACGGGCACAAGTGTACCTCCCGTTAAATCCTGCAAACAAAGAACAAAATTCAGTTCACACAGAATTTATATTCCAATAAATTTATTCAGACAGATAACAAGCAATTTCAGAAAAGAGGTCAACATGCAAGCAACTTTGATACCTGGTCAAAAGAATCGCTCAAAGAGTGAGCAGGGTCAGTTGAAACTACAATTGTTGGGTGACCATGACTAGCAAATTTTACAGCAAGCGAAGCAGCACAGCTTGTTTTTCCGACACCTCCCTTTCCACCTATCATATAATACTTCCGCTGTGTTCCAGAAACCATTTCATCAAACCTGGCAACAGCTTCAGCAGGAGTTGCTACAGATCTCACTACAAGAACAGATGCATCCAGCTGTCACTGAAACTACTCTTTCAGTGGTCTGCCAAATTTTTTTGATGCCCTGGAGCTACTTGTATCTCACATATATTATTCATGAAAAACCAATACAGTTCACAAACATCTCCTAACACAATATGTCTTTCCAGTCTGGTCATAACAAACTCATTCCATAGTAAGAGGAGGAAATCCTCACAGCATTTAGTGTCATCAACTGGCAGGAAGCACCTACTCCACTTGCTTAATAATGCCTTAGAACTTAGATCAAGTTTATATGGTAGTTCAAACAATTATCTAATAGGATGACGTGACTTCTCCTATTGCTGAATACTAAGAAGATCCACAAGTTTCTTTTTTTTTTTTTTTTTTTTGCTGTATTATATATATAAAAACCAAATCAAGCATGTTTTATTGAGCTAAAGTCATATTGGGGAACTCCCAATTATCTAAGTTCTCTTATCAATTTTTCTCTTCCTCTAGTCCCTTGTTGCAAACAAAAAATGAAGTACATCTTGTCCAAATGGCCATTTTCTCATTGACCCTGATTTCCATGAGTTTTTACATTTGAAACTTCAAAAAAGAATTCTTTTTCTTTGAACCAAAAAAAAAAAAGGAACAAGTAAAGCACGATTTGATTAGGAAGGCAAAATGTAGCCCTTTTTATTCTTTCTGGTGGGTGGGAAGAGAGGGAAGAAAACGAGTTCAGAAGTAGCAACTGAATGGAAATTCCTCAAAAATATTATTGAACAAAGAAGAAGAAAATAAACGAAAACATAGGTTACCTTGACACGGTGTCGTCAGAGGCTTTCTATGGATTGGAGCTAAGACATAACTAAAACGTCTACCGATTCCAGCAAAAGAAGAATCGGTTTGCGACTCGGAGATGCAACGGAAGAGAGCCGCCATTGTATTGCATTTCTTAGTGACAGAGTAACTGCGAACAGGGAGAAACGAAGAGGAGAGGAAATAGCGATATATCATTCTCAGCCTTCTGCTCTGTTTAGAGGAAATTCTGGCTTTCTCTTAAGGAGACGGGGGGTTGGAAGAAATGGAACACTAGATTCGGAGGGTTTTAGTCAGGGTTTTAGAATCTCCACTCGGCACAAGTCAAAACTCCATCCCATGAAATTTCTTTTTTTTTTTCCTTTTTTTTAATTTTTGATAGAATCGATTTTAATTTTAATACAATTATGAAGGTAAAAAAAAAATGAAAAAGAAGAATGGATGCCAAAAGAGATACAATTATTTTTACTTCCATTTTCATTATTAAATATAGTGAACAATTTATGTAGTTAATTATATTTGCACAACCACCTTTGGAAGAATTAAATTCGGGTAAAACTCATTTACAAATTAAACTTTAATATTTAAAAAATAAAACATCAAATTTTAAATTATAAATTTAGATTAAATAAAACTTGAATATCATAATGAAATTAAACAAAATTAAAGGAGATATTAATAAAAATATCAACAACACAAGATATATACAAGTGGGATGACTCTAAGTTCTATCTAGGTTTCATCAACAAAATTAATTTCATTTTCATCTAATAAAAACAAATATAAAAATAAAAATAAAGCCAAAAATCTCCATGCCCGATGTAGAATTTTCAAATTGTTCTTGTATTTAATTTAATATATATATATATATATCTAAATTGAAGGAAGATAAAGTTGAAAATATTGAAAAAAATGACTTAAATAGTATACCATAAATAATTTTTATATGAGTGCCTAAAGTTTAAGATTAAACATTTCTACTATAGCTAAATTAAGACCGTTATTAGATTCTAAATGAAAAATAAAATATTAATTGAAATTAAAAATGTAATATATGATAATTAATGCTAATTAATTAAATAAAAAAGTAACTAAGAATAATATGGGAGAATAATTTTGTTTTGTATTTTACTTTACAATTATTGTTTTGAAATGATTCAAGATTACTATCATTATTTAAATTGCTTAATTAGATCACCTATTTCTAGGATCATCTTAATCTACAATCCGATCAATTAAATCATTAATGATCACACCTTTCCATTAAAAATCATCAAAGATGTTGATTGGATATTACCGAAAACAAAATGTCATCAATAATGAACCACGAGGTTCAATAATTTTAGTTAGGAGTATATATAGAAAGCCATCAATTTACACTTTAGATTCCATGATTCATGCATGCTATATAAGTAAAATGGACCGACCTAACTACACCGTAAATTAGATAATTTAACTCTATATTAAGTGTTAAATTTTGTAAAGCAAAAAGTTTTTTCATATATAAAAATAAAAGATTTAGATCTTCTATTAATTTATCATTAAATGACTCAAATAAATTTTGCATTATATTTAAGTTTATTTTACAAATTTGAATGATTTTTTTATTCACGAGCTTTTTTATGAATTTTCAAATTTGTGATAGTATAATATTAAAAAATATTTTAAATATTTGAAATAAAATTAATTTTTTTTATGATGATAGATTGAATTTTTTTATATGCAGGTTTAAAATTTTAAATTAAAATTTGTTATATGAGATTTTAAAATTAAATATTTTTAATTTTAAAATTTTTTTTACTAGGTATAAATATCAAATTAATTAAAAATTTTCACAAAAAATTAAAAATAAAAAATAATGCAAAATGTTCAATTAGCATTGAAGTTAGGTTGTTAAACTTATGAACGTCAAAGACCACGATTGCAAGCTACGTTAAGAGGCAAAGAGAGGAAAACCCTCCACTACGGCTCGTTGGCTCTGCATGTGGTGTCCCCCACTCGCACCTTCGGATGGTTATCTTTAATACCCACGAACTAATCAAACCCTCAGATGAAAGCTCCGTCTCATCTTCTTCTCTCTAGCTACACCTTCGCTTCTTCAAATGAAACGTCAACAACAACAGCAACTACTCTTGCTTTGCCTCCAAGCTTTTTCGGCTCTAACTCTCTACCCAACACTTCTGCCTTCATCATCATCAAAACCTTGTTTTTTCAGTGACTCGTTGTTGTGGGCTTGGGGAGGCTTCAAGTGGGTGATCCTCATCAGGTTCTGGTCATGGCTACTCAAGGTGGCAACTTTTCCTCCGCTTTTAGCCCGCCATTGGAGATTGTAAGTTCTGTACTGTTATTATATACTTACAGAGATCTTCTGTTCTTGGGTTCTTTCTGAGTTTTCTGTTCACCTCTTACAATGTTTGCTTAGGGGTTACTTCAGTAGACTGAAAGATTTATGAACCAGAATTTCTGTTGATATGGACTGTCGTGAATAAGTTTTTTTTTTTTTTTAAATTTTGTTTAAGGAATTTATTATGTTAACATGAAAAAAAAGAAAATAAATGAAAGATTAGTAGCTGAAACTCTTTCTTTCTATACTGTTTAATTGATTTTCTTGGTTATGTACACTAGCTGAATTTACTGTCCACTGGTTTGTGTTTGTAATTCCCAGAGGAAAAAGAAGCTAAATGGACAGCAGAAGAGGGAGGTACTTGAGAGAGAGGTATGTGCAAGATGCATTACTTAATACTTGCAAATTAAATAGCCATTCTCATACTCAATTACATTTCATTCATGAAGGGTACTCCTATAACTCATCTGGTGAAATATTCAGAAAATATTTACAGATTTATAGATATATTAATTTGCTCTTTTAAACTATATATTACATTCACTAGAAGCATCAAATTCTTCCCAGAAAGCCATGCATAATTTTCATTCTTGCAGGCTGTGAAACACGCATACCGTGCTTTTCTGTGATCTTTTCTTGGTAAGGTTTGTAGAATAAATTAAAATATGGGTAATGACTAAACGGATGAATTTTGTCATGTTATATATAGGTGTCCATGCTTCAAAAAGTGCTGAATCAAGAAGAAAAGATGCACGAGATCTTGGAGCACGTACATCACCAGCTTGATTCTGCCGTTAACATCCCAAACTTTCTTCCTTCTAAGGTAATTAACCCCTCATCATCTTCTTTATAAATACATAAACATGGAAACAAAGGAAATCATACGTGATCGATTGAGTAAATCTAATCCTTTAAGCTTAGATACAAGGGAAGCTACATAAGCAAGAGGGTTTCTTATTGTTTAATCAATCTCCTTAAATCTATTTAGTTATAAGCCGCTCGGTAACTAGTAAATGCATATATATAGTCTTAAGATAACTTCACATTTTTTTTTTTACAATTGAGATATTCGAGTTGAAAAAATCGACTAACAAATGGAGATTTATCCTTATCGTGATCTTAAAATAAATGATCAGAAAAAATCTATAGTGATTGTGAGAGAATATGCGAATCAAGATTATTTTTTATTTTTAGTATGGAATTTCCTTTTTATTTTTTTGTTATCATGAACTACCGCATTTGTGTAGCATTGCTTTTCAAGAAAGTTGCCGGTGCCAACTTCTTAATTCAATCTCTTCAGGCAAGTAAATCGTTACAAAGTCTATCAAATTTTCTCTCTTACCAAACAAAACAATAGTTAGTCCCAAAATTCTCTACCAAGAGAGGTGGATATTGCAGCTAGGTTGACTGATATAGCAGGGCATAGCAAATCTATGATAGATTCTTTGCCATCTCCTCATTTAAGTTATTTGATTGTATTAACGTGTCATTGTTGTGTAGATATATAATGAACAAAATCAAGATTACCTTCCGATTTGCTAGAGTTCGTCTTATATACGGTTGCTCATATAGCACGTTTTTGAAAAGATAAATACTCTTTCATGAAATATATGCAGACGAAGGAGTTGCTTGCAGAGCTAGCTATGGTTGAGGGTGAGATAGCTCGATTAGAAAGCAAGATCAGCCAGCTTCAGCTCGGTTTGAAACACGAGCAGGAGTTCACCAAGGAAACGAAATCGCGACAATGGCAACCCGGAACGTTAAGCAACAACGTTCACGGGAATCCATCGAATATGATTCCTCCAAGCCCTATAAACAAGGTTGGCAACGAGAAAGTGGCATTCGAGACCAAGGCATTGCATTTCATAAGTAAAGCTATAAAGGGTGATTATGTGCTTAGTAGTGACTTCAGTCTCGGTAACGACAAAATGACAAGCTCAAAATTACTGGCTGATCAGAAGGAAAATCATTTCCAAGAACAGTTGAAGTTACAAGAGAAGACTTCGAGAAGAAGCAGTGCACTTAAGTCTCCTTCCCCCTTGCGAGACCCTAGATATCCATCACCTAAGGTATATATATGCAGGCGAAAAAATTTGTCCTAATTAAGCATGCTCTTTATTCATTTTTCTCTTTGCTTAATCAGATTAAAGTGTCAGTGATGGAGGGTACCAATTTAAGTTACTGAATTCTTTTGTTTTTGATCAGCTAAGGGAACGTAATCCGGAGACCTCCTTAGACCTGCCACCGAAGTCTCTATCAAGTGTTATTCTATCAGAAGAGAACACTCAGATATGGCATCCCAACAAGCTGTCTGAGAACATTCTGAAGTGTTTGAACTTCATATATGTGAGGCTACTTAGAACATCAAGAGCAATGGAGCTAGAGAAGTCAGGTCCTGTTTCCAGGTCTATGCACTCTTCTTCAAGCTCAAGAAGCTTCAGGGCTGATGCCGGCTTGAACTCAAAGTCAAGTCTTTTGATTCATAAGGAATCAAGACAACAAGACCCGTATGGGATCTTCAACATGGAAGAGTCTATTCCAAGGGACATTGGCCCTTACAAGAACTTGGTTATTTTTACCTCAAGTTCTTTAGATCCGAAAAGCATTTCCAGCTCTAGCTCCGTTCCTTTAATAAAGAAGTTGAGGTAAGTTGAAGACAGAAAAGAAATTCTGCCATGACGTGCTTGAATATACAAATCAAGTACTCACCATTGGCTTATTTGTGAGCAATCTGCAGGGTTTTGATGAACAATTTGCAGTCAGTGGACTTGAGGGTCTTGAGCAACCAGCAAAAATTAGCATTCTGGATCAACATGTACAATGCCTGTATCATGCATGTAAACCATACAAAAAATTCGTTTCTTTCTTAATTGTTAAGAAGATGTCCAGCCTGATGTGCAATAATCTTACACAAACATGATCAAGATCACATGGAAACTCCATTACCTATTTCATTTCACTTGAATCCTCATGTTATTTCATTGAAACTGTCATTCCAGGGATTTCTCCAATATGGAGTGCCTACTACCCCAGAAAATATGGTGGCATTGGTGAACAAGGTACATCTCAAATTCTTTCCTCAATTGTCCTATTAAGAAGTAGGGAGCTTTTTATTTTCTATTTAGAATGGTTATCACATTAGAATCAGATCAATAAAAAATCTTAATTTAAATAAGAGTTAAAGTATAAAATATTGATTTCAGGCTACACTCAACATTGGAGGCAACACGATAAATGCACATACAATAGAGCATTACATTTTACGGAAGCCTGCATCTTCTAACATGAAAGAGGTACTCATCATCTTCGAGTATGTGCCCGATAGAGTACTAATTATTCGTAAATTCTCCTAATGTGTCTTATATAATTTTTCCATGTAGGCTTATCAAAAGGGTGATAAGGAAGATAAAGAAACTATTGTTCATAAACTCTATGGACTAGAATCAGTGGATCCCAATGTCACATTCGCTCTTTGCTGTGGAACTCGCTCCTCTCCTGCGGTAAGTAAGATGCTTAATTCCTTCACTCTTCTATGACTTATATATGTTAATGTTCAAAATTGCAGACAGAGACTCATAAGATATTATCTCATTCAATCATAATTATACTGTTTTATCCTGTTAAGGATTTTTAAGTCCAGAGATGATTCTCATGGTGGGACTCATAAGATATTATCTGATTTGATCATAATTATAATTGCAAGGTTAAACTTCCTTCAAGATAAATCTATGCAATCATAATCAGAATTGACAATATCTTAGTTTCTGTTTATGACTTTGAGCTCTTTGATCTGTAACCCTGAGATGTTCATTGCACAGGTGAGAATATACACAGCTGATGGTGTTATAGCTGAGATGGAGAAATCAAAGCTGGAGTATCTGCAGGCCTCAATCGTGGTGGCTAACACGAAAAGAATTGCATTCCCTGAGCTTTTGCTTCGACATATGCTGGATTTTGCATTCGACATAGACACCTTGGTGGAGTGGGTCTGCCACCAGCTGCCAACTTCCGGTTCACTGAGAAAATCAATGGTGGATTGTTTCAGAAGCCATAACAGCGGCAAAGTGTCCATCACCGTTGAGAAGATACCGTATGACTTTGAATTCCAGTATCTGTTGGCCATATAGAGACCTAGAGTTCCTTTTTTTTTTTTTTTTTGATGATGGAAAGAACAAGAAAGTGAAGGAAAATTTGCCAGATTTCTTGTTCGAAAGCAATATAGCTATAAAGCCATGAAAATGTTGGATGATTTCCTTTTACTATTTTTTTGGCTCTAAAAGAAAGTTAGAGGCTGCATTTGATTTGCTATGTACAGTGAGTGCGAGGAAATGGGAACTGAGAATTTGTTTTCTATTTGCAAATATTAATTGAATACTTTTCTCTTGAACTTATATGAGAAAGTGGTACACCAGTTGTCCATCCTTACACGATATTATTAATACAATCTTATTTTAAGTTAAATTTTAGGCTCAGAAATAAGATTTTGAGTAAATTTATTTAAAAATTTAAAGAATATTTTATATTTTAAATTCAAAATATTTTTAATTAATAAAAAATAAAAAGGATAAACATATTTTATTAAAATATTTTTAAAATAATTTACATTTTAAATTTTAGACTCACATATTATTTATTATAAATTTTTTAATTTTTAGCAATAAATATTTTTAAATAATATTTTTGATACTTAACAAACTCTAAAATTTTTATTGAAAAATTATTTTTTAATTTTCAATACTATAATTTTTTAAAATTATATTTTTAATACTTAAAAAATTTTAAATTTTTTGTGATGATAATTTGAATATTTTTTACATCCGTTAAAAATTTTAAATCAAAATCTATTATAAGAAATTTTTAATTTAAATATTTTTAAATTTTAAATTTTTTTGATATATTCAGTTCTACTCAAATTGATAGTTTAAAATTTATTTTAAAACGTTTTAAAACTTAAAATTTGATTTAAGAAAAAGTAAAATTTAAAATTTAAATGATTTTTATCCAAATTTTAAATATAATTTGTTTTAAAAGATTTTATTTCAATTCTTTTTTTATTAAACAAAAAAAGGAAATAAGGATGAACAGTGCTTGTTTCTCTACAAAAGGCACAGATCATTACCTCATAATTGATGGTTTAATAAACTTCAATTATCTTATAAGCTAAGTTTCCACAAAGAAAATTGTGATTTTCCTATGGATTTTCTTCCGAGAAAATACCGACTTTCCACAACCTGCGAGTTTTCTTTTACATCAAGTCAGAAAAGATAATTTGACTCAGGTCACCCTTCTTCCATAGATATTAGGTACAGCTTCCATGCTTGACATAGATGTCAACCATCTTTTACCTTCTTCATCACTTTTCATTAATCATCTTCCACCTAAGTTTCCACTTTCCATCCCACTTGTGTGCTGGTTAACCTTTTGACAACTTCTTCAGTCCTCTAATTTTTCAACTCTATCGGTAGGTTCCTCATCTCTTTGAATATTTCCACAAAGTCTAACAAAAGTCTGAGTAGACAATTAGATGTCTCATTTGTTCCAGTTTCTTCCATCTTCCATGAAAGGATCAACTCGTTTTACCCTTTAAGCTTCAAAGCTTCTTTTCTTTTTTTAGGGTCAAAAATATATTTGAAATAAAAAATAATATTTATTTAAATTATTTTTAAATATTTTAATGATACAAATATTTATAATTTTTTTAAAATTATTTAAAATTTAATTTAATTTAAAAAATTAAATATACAAATTGATTTAATTGATACAATATGATTTTAATTAATTCTATGTATATATAGTTTAAAGTTTTTAAAATATTTATCCCATGTTATATTCGGTTAATTTTTTTTTAATTTTATTCCATATGAAAGTTTCATATATGTTTACACAACATCAATACATGGTTTATTACAACGTAAAATATATAGTTTAAAATTATAAAATATAAAGCATAAAATCAAAGATCATAAAATTAAAGGTAAATATTTAAAAAAAAAACTAAGCTAAACTAAACTCGCCTTTTACTTTAAATTTTAATGTATCCATTATATCAATTATTTATTTAATATTTTAATTTGAAATAAATTGAACACTATTTTAAATAATCATAAAAAATTAAGAATATATTTTGTTATTAAAATACCTAAATTAAAAAATTATTTTTAACAACAACTTGATTATTTCTTTGCATTTGTAAAAAGTTTCATGTTAAAATTGGTTCTACAATATTTTTAATTTGAATATTTTTAATTATTTAAATTTTTGATTGAATTTAAATTAAAATATTAAATATATAATAAATTTAATTGATATTTTGAGATATAAAATAAAAAATTAATATAATTTAATGTTTAAAAATAATTGTTAAAACAAAAGGTCATAAACATTAAAACAAATTAATGTATAAGATAATAGAAGAGAACTAAGACCAAGAAAAAACAAAAAAAAAAAAAACAGAAATAGCAAACATCCTTATCAAAACCTGTATAAAAATGACTGAATTTTAAGGCTTTTTTTTTTAAAAAAAAAAGAAATTGGGTATCCAAAATAAAATTATGATTTATATTAATTTCACCCTTATAAAGGTGACAGTCGAATATGGTTAGTGAATGCCTCCTATCAAATAGACTACGGACAAATATAAAATAATGCATGAAATTTTTTTAATATAAATATAAATCTTTTTCCATGATAACCATTATTTAATTTAATAATTGGTTATTGACTTTTAATATTTAGATCCCCGAAAAAACAAATGCCCCATATCTTGTCCTGTGACACCCACACACCATTTAATTTATTTTAATTTGATTAATCACTTTTAAAATTCGAATATGATCTAAATGTTGTTGAATTTTGTAAATTAATTATTTCAAAAAATATACATAACTCCTGTCATGATCAAATTCCGGAATTAATCTAATAAAATAATTATCTATAAATCCTCTACAATATCAACTTGTGAAATTTTTATTAAAAAAATGGCCGCCAAATAGTGATATTGCCACGTCATCATCATCATCATCTAGGTGCTAGGGAGACAGAGATGTTGGCAGGAATCTTCATGTTATCGGACCAAGTTCTCGATTCTAAGTAAAGCTTAGATATCTTGCCTGCGACGCGTCCCATGTCGGGCCGCTTATCTGGATCCACGTGGACGCAGTTCAGCGCGACACGTATTAGCTTCTCCGCCACCTCCAACGGGAAAGAATCCCTTAGTCGTCTGTCTATCCACTTCCGCAACCTCCCCACCCGACCCCCACCATCTTCATCACCAGCGCCGTCGATGGCGGCTCTGGCGGTGTCAATCACGGAGGTCCTCAAGAAGTCCCTTCGCGCCTTGTCGAACCTGTACTTCAGGGGCTCCTCGCCGCATAACAGCTCTAGGATAACAACCCCGAAGGCGTAAATGTCGGATTTCTGCGTGCCCATCCCGGTGGCCTGGAACTCGGGCGACATGTACCCTCTTACGCCTTCGAACCGCCTCGCTGCGCTACCCCATCTCTTGAGCTCTCTCGGTTCCTCTTCCACGATCTCCGGTTCGGGTCGCCCGCTCTCCTCCTCCTCCTCCGCATCCCCGCAGAGCTGGGCCGTACCGAAATGACAAATCTTACCGTTGAACGAGGGCTCCGTCACCATGACACTGCTGCTCTTGATGTGGTTGTGGACCAATCGGATCTTCAACCCGGTCTTGTTATGGATGTAATCGAGCCCGTCAGCGAGATCCGCGGCTATCTGCATTCGTGAGATCCATGTCGACAGGACCGTGAAGCTCGGGTTATTGGGGTTACGCAAGCATTCTGCGAGTGTGGCGCCATGGATGAACTCGTAGACCAAGTATATGTGCTCGCCGGAGACGGAGGCGCCAAGGAGGGTGATGACGCTCACGTGATGACTCCTGCAGATGACGGAGAGCCTCTGCTTGAGCTCGTCCATGTCAATTTTGCGGCGGAACTTCCGCTGGAACACGATGGCTTCCTTGCCCCGTAAAGTACAGCGCCAGCAAGCCGTGGAGGAGGAAGACGACGAGTGGCGCTTGGCGAGGAAGTTGTTAGTGGCAGCACGAATTTCAACGATATCATAGATGTGGGTGTTCTCAGGGAGAGAATCCCTGAGGCTGGAGAGGGAGGTCCGGCTGGTTGCGATAGAGAGAGACGCGTTCGAAGACGAAGCATTGGTACCGCTGGAGCTTGTGGTGGATTTCAAGTTGCCGCTTGATTTCGGGTTCTGGTTAGGAGGGGTCTGACTCGGCGGAGCTCGGGATGATTCCGTCGGCGGCGCTTTGGATTTCTGAGAGGATTTCCTCGACCGAGTTCGTGGGGTTTGAGCTGAGCTAGGATCCGACGCGTTAATCGCCATTTTGGTTTTGCACATGCGAACAGATGAATCTGTAGAGAAATCAATAGCAGTATCCGTCAAGGAATCTATCTTCCCCTCCTCAGTGGGCTTTTCTGCAAATCAAGGGTTAGTATTTTTATTTTTATTTTTATTTTTTTGCTAGGAGAAAAGGGTGCTTTAAGGACCGCACAGCAAACAGTTCACAGAGCCAATGGTGGTGGTGCTATTGTGCGCAATCGGATACGGCTCACAATAGCAAAAATAAAACCGCCTTCGACTTCCAAGTGGATTTTTCCAGACTTTAAAGAACTACACTGTTTACTTTTTACTAGGATCAGAAGAAAGTCTCGTGACTGACCTGGAACTGATCGAGAGCAAGAGGAGGCGGGGCCCATGGAATTTTTAATGACGTCATCCTCACCATCCACACGAAATCAGTTGCTGACGATCTTCTAGTGGTGCAGTCAATGGCCTCAGTGAACTTCGTGCACAATTGTGAAGACAAGACACGCCAGAAAGAAAGATTATTGCCAACACAATCGCAGTCTTACATCGCTCATGATCAATCCATTTTAGTGGGCTTTTTTTTTTGAACAAATAATTTCTGGATATAAACATATAAAAAAATTGATAATTAAATTAATATTATATTTTTAAAAATATTTAATAAAATAAATATTTATTTATTTATAAATTTTAAAATTACAAAAAAATTCAAAAGATTTACCAATCTTTTGAATCAGGTGGAAGTCACCTAAGAGAGAATGCCCCATCCTTTGATCCTTTATTGGGTTAGCAAACTCTTTACCAAACCCCTACCCCTGTAGGTTATATGTGTACATATGCCCATATTACTTAAAAATAGGTTAAAAACATATAAATTATTTATTTTTAAATAATAAAAATTGATATAATTAAAAATAAATAAATAAATTTTTATTTAAATTAATATTTCAATTATACTAAATTTTAAAAATATTAATACATATCAATTCAATGAAATCAACAACTATAATTTTATTTATTTATTTTATCACATAAATATAATAAATTATAAAAATATTTTTTATTTTCTTTTAAAAAATATCAAAACTAACTCAAATTTATACCAAAGCATTAGATTGAATTGAAATAGGTCCCATGCTCCCATTGGATTAGCCCTTTGCAATTGAAAATTGGCTGAACGCAATAAAGTGGGTACATATAAAATCAGTTGAAGCCCAAAATAAGTGTCCTAATAATTTGCATAAGCATATGACATTTCGAGTTTAGTAAATGCACAAATTAGGGTCGACATGATTCAATTCTATCAATGAATATACGGTTCAAGTTCGATTTATAAAATGTTTGGTCGGTTTCTTATGTTAATTGGTCGAGTTAAACTCATTTATAAAAAAATTATGGTTCTATCCAAAAGCTTGATGCACCAGATGATACGATAGATATATATATATATATATATGAATTATATTAATTATGAATTATTTTATTTAATTTTAAATAAATTTTAGATAAATTATATACAAATCAATTTAATAATTAAATTTTATTAAAATTAATTTAATAAATATTTTTTATTTTTTAATAATAACGATAAATAAGTAAATCAATAAATTTTAATATATAAATAATAATAATAATATAAAAATTAATAAAATAAAAACTATTGACTCTTAACATATCAAATATAAAACAAATTTAGTACATCTTTACATGTAATATTTAAATAATAGACTAAAAAATAATATGTCTTCTTATTTAATTTTAAAATAATTTTAAACAAGCAAAGTAAATAATATAAACAATAATATAAGATTATATATCTTTTTAATAAAAAATTAAAAAATAAACAAACTTAGCTTCACTTTTATAAAATGAACTAACGTTTAAAAATTTGTAAACTACAAAATAATAGATATATTCTATTTTATTTTTAAAAAATAGTAACACATTAAAATCTGATAAATTTTTAAAAATTTTAATTTATATAAAAATATTGTATTAATATAATATTTTATAAATAAAAAATTAATAAAATATTAGTGAATTATGTTATTAAATTTTTATATTCATAATTTTAATTTAAAATTAAGATAAATAAACTAAATTAAATTTATATTTAATTTATTAATTTATTTAAATGATTCTACAGAATCCATATCCATTCATTAGATTGAATATTTAAAAATTTAAAATTAACGATATGTTTATTTTTAAAGTAAATAATTTTAATCTAACCAAACGGTAGATGGACCAGTCCACGAGCCACGGGTCATAGGTGAGCTTCATGCGCTTGACCACATATGTGTCATTAGGTGAGGCATTTCTTCTTGCACACACCACGGCTTAGTCATTGGCCTAGTTAACTTATTTAGCCCAATAATTGAAATTAAACACTAAATTCTTAGTGGAGTAGTCAAATTCCTCTTGAGTTTGTCCTTAGATTCACATTTTCTTTGATAATTATTGCTTGAATTTCTTTGACATCACCATTAAAAGAAAATAATTGTCCTAATCTCTTCTTGCTCTCAACATTGTCCAATTAGCATGATAGACATGATACTCATCATAATCTTAAACATCTAAAAGTCAAGCAAATATCATAGATGTATTGATAATGTGTTACAATATATTAATTACAAACTAATCATTAATAAAATAAAATAAACATAAAAAATTAAAAATTAAAAAAAACTAAGCTTGTAGATTGGAGAATGAATTCTTAATTCAAGAATATATATATATATATATACTTGATAAAATTTTCACATTGATATAATTTTGACAGAAATTTTAAAATTTGAAATGTTTTAAATAAAATTATCATTAAATTAAAATTTTTAAAAATTATTTGATAAAATTATTATAAAATGAAAAAAAGTTTAAAAAACATTTAATATATAATTATAAAAAAATAAAATAAACATCAACATATATTTATATGTAACTATGATGTATGCATCTTAAAAAAGTTCAGTTCAAAGTAATATTACTATTATACATATTAGATTAATAGTAATTAGTTCAGAAGACCAATCATTTACTCCTTTTATTTTTAAAAAAATAAATAATTTTTTTAATTTACTATATTAATAATAAAATAAAATAAAATTTATTGGTTTATTTTATTTATTTATCATATATTAACATATTTTAAAAAATTTAATAAAAATCAAATCAACAAACATAGTGACAATTTGATGAACCATCATTTGTTAGTATGGAAGTTCAGTTAAGGTTAAGGTAATAAAAATAAAGTCCAAATTTAAAAGGTTACCCTTCTTTAGGGTTGCCAATTTGGACCAATTCCATCCATGCGTGTCCTTTTGTATTTACAATTTGAAAATGTGAGACAAAATATTGTCCTAATTTGATTAATGGACCAATTCCACGATTCCATCAGATGTAAACATGAGTAGGCACCAAAATCTTTCAACTTCTGGCATGATATGGTACAGTTAGCCTAACCGATCATCCTTGCCTAAATTGCCTAACCTAATTTGACATTTTCCACAATTCATGCCAAGATAAGCAAGGAGCCGCCACCAAACAAGACCTTAAACTTTGGCCATATTAAAAAAATGTCAAGAGAGTACTCATGGCTACAGCTACTAAGATCGAGAGATCGATCTGATTCATCTCTCGGGGCAGAAACCTGAAAGATTAAAAATTGATTGGCTTGCGATGTGGGACTTTCCACTCATCATTATCAACTCTAATTTTGATGATAAATGGATAGTGATTTAACTTCAAAGGGTTCTATTTGATCACGAGGATACTAAATTTTAATTTTCGTCTTGAAAGTAATCCAAAAGAGAAAAAACAAAACATATCGTTTTTATTCTTATTTATTAGCATTTGATTTTGAGTTTTTAATTTTTTTAGTATTGATTGTTAGATTTTGAAAAGATTAAATTTAAATAAAATTAGCTTAATCATGTTTTTTTTTATGATAGGCAAATTAAATAGATTTAAAATAAATATTGATAATTGACTTTATCATATAGATATTAACATTTTATTAGATTGATAAATTTGGATTGATCCAATGTATACGATGAAAAAGGGCAAAACAAAATCAAAATTCACTATAAGATTAATACTCCAATAAGAATGCATGACATTAGACATTACATTATCTTAGGGTCAATCCTGCTTAGTAAAAAAATAGAGGTCTCTAATTGATTTTTGATATTCTTAATTCCTTTTTTTTCTTTTCACAATAAATTTGTGAAAAATAAAACTTAATAAGTTAGATTATATTCAGATTTGTTTGCAATTTCTTTTTCAAAATTTCACCTCATATTATAGGTTAAGTTTCCATCAAATGTTGGAGAAGTTTGAGAGGAGCAGTTGTAATAAGACCACATTTTTCATAAAAGCACTGGCTTAAAAATACTTTTATCACTAATAACAACTAGATTTAGATGAAGGTCTTAGTTGAAAAGTGTTTCAAATTATCAAGTCCTATGGCTTGAATTTCAAAGTCCATGGCCCAGACTTAGGTGTTTCCAATGTAATTTATTTATCAAAGCCTCTAACTACCATAATTGCTACTAACAAAATTTAGTGTCAATATATTCAGATAATACAACTTCCACTTCACACCTAAGTTTCACTGCAAAGAAATAAAAGAGAAAGAAGTGTTTCTTTTAACATCAGTGAAAGCAATCAATCATATAATGTTAGAAAACCCATACTAGAGGAGTTACCAGAATCTAAATGAAAATTAGACAATGCCATATTTTTGTAATAAAACAGTCATCATGAACTGAAATGAAAAACATAAGACAAAAAAGTTAACCCACTTACCTCGCGTTATAAGACAAAATGACAAGCCTGCAAGAACAATATAGGTACCAAATGCCATAAATGGGATGTAAAAGTTTGGGGCATTTATGTCAAAAAATAAGAGCTTATAGGAAAACCTTCCTCCCATTAACTTAGTTATTCTTATCTAATGACCCTGATAGGAAAACAAAATACTATTAAGGGGAAGAAAAAAGGTACCAACAATGAAATAAAATTGAAAAGAATATTGACTTGCCTTGTGTAGGAACAAAAATAAGACAACCTTTAATCTATTCCTCACATAATGATCATTCACTTGAAAGTAATATTGTGGATCAGAGAAGTATCTATTACCTTGTCTAACTACATATAAAATATATAAGTAAACACTCGAATACATGCAGCATGCACATAAATGCAGTAAGGGACATTTGGATCTAAGAATCGAACCTTGTAAGAAGAATATATGATTTATTAAAGAGTTCTACAGGCGAACAGATCGTAGTTACGATGAGGTTCCAGCGAAGCGATGTCGACTTGTCCATTTTCGACCGACAACAAAAAAGTGAATGAGAAAGTAACAGTGGGGGAGAATCAAAGTAGATATTTCTATTTTAATATTACCATGTGTTCTTATAAGCTTCATAGGTTCTTAGAGAAAGGGAAAGAGCATAAGAGGAATAACAAGGAAGCCTGAAGATGCCTTGTGTTTTCAATGCCGAATCAGAGCATGCAAAAGATATGAGGATGTTTTATTGCTCCCTTACTTTAAATGTGCTAAAGATGTTAACAGCTATATCAAAAACAATTTAAATTTGTATTGATGATGTAATTTAAAAATCTTTAAAACACATCCAATACAAAATATACAAGTAAACACTTGAATACATCCAGCATGCACATGAATGCAGTAAGGGAGATTTGGAGATGATAATCAATCATTGTAAGAAGAAGATATGATTTATCAAAGAGTTCTATAGGCAAATAGGTTTGAGCTATGGTGAGGTTCCAGCGAAGTGATATTGACTCATTCGCTTTCAGCCAATAAGAAAAAGTGAAAGAGAAAGTAACGTTGAGGGAGAATCAAAGAAGATATTTTCATTTCAACATTACTATGTGTTCTCACAAGCTTCACAGGTTCTCAGAGAGAAGGAAGAACATAAAAGGAATAAAAAGGAAGGCTGAAGATGCCCTGTGTTTTCAACGCCAAATTAAAGCATGTGAGGATGTTTTATTACTCCCTGCTTTAAATATGCCAAAAATGTTAACGGCTGTATCAAAAACGATTTTAATTTGCGTTGATGATGAAATTTAAAAATCTTTAAAATACATCGAGTACAAAATATACAAGTAAACACTTGAATACATCTTACACGCTCACGAATGCAGTAAGGGAGATTTGGATATAAGAATTGAACCTTGTAAGAAGAAGATATGATTTATCAAAGATAACTACAAGTGAACAGATTGGAGTTGCGGCGAGGCTCTAGCGAAAGGATGTCAACTCATGTGCTTTCAAGCAATAAGGGAAAAGTGAAAGAGAAAATAACGGTGAGGAAGAATCAAAGAAGATATTTTTGTTTCAACATCACAATGTGTTCTCACAAGCTTCACAGGTTGTTGGAGAGAGGGAGAGTACACAGGAGGAATAAGAAGAAAGCCTAAATATGCCCTGTGTTTTCAATGCTAAATCAAAACATGCAAAAGATGTGAAGATGTTTTATTACTCCCCTACTTTAAATATGCCAAAGATATTAACTGTTACTTCACAAATAATTTCAATTTGCATTGATGATATAATTTAAAAATGTTTAAAATACATCCAACATAAAATATACAAGTAAACACTCGAATACATGTTGCACGCACACAAATGCAATAAGGGAGATTTGGATATGAGAATTGAACCTTGTGAAAAGAAGATATGATTTATTAAAAAGTTATACAGGTGAACAGATCGGAACTATGACGAGTTTTCAGCGAAGCGATGTTAACTCGTTCACTTTGAGGCAATAAGGAAAAAGTGAAGAAGAAAGTAACGATGAGGGAGAATCAAAGAAGATATTTTCATTTCAACATTACCATGTGTTCTCACAAGCTGTGCAGGTTCTCGGAGAAAAAGAGAGTGCACAGGAGGAATAAAAAGGAAGCTTGAATATCCCTTGTGTTTTCAACGCCAAATCGGAGCAAGCAAAAAATGTAAGGATGTTTTACTGCTCCCCTGCTTTAAATATGCCAAAGATGTTAACGAATATATCAAAAATAATTTTGATTTGCATTGATGATGTAATTCAAAAATCTTTAAAATACATTCACTACAAAATATACAAGAAAACACTTGAATACATCCAGTATACACATGAATGTAGTAAGGGAGATTTGGATGTGATAATCAAACATTGTAAGAAAAATATATAATTTATCAAAAAGTTCAACAGGAGAACAAATCGGAGCTGCAGCCAGTTTTAATAAAGCAACGTTGACTAGTCTGCTTTCAGGCAATAAGAGAAAATGGAATAGAAAGTAATGATAAGGGAGAATCAAAGAAGATATTTCCATTTCAGTATTACCATGTATTCTCATAAGCTCAGCAGGTTCTTAGAGATAGGGAGAGTGGATAGGAGGAATAAGAAGGAAGCCTGAATATGCTTTATGTTTTCAATGCCAAATCAAAGCATGCAAGAGAAGTAAGGATGTTTTATTGCTCTCCTGCTTTGAATATGCTAAAAAATGTTAACGGTTATATCAAAAACAATTTTAATTTGCGTTGATGATGTAATTTAAAAATCTTTATGTTCATAAAATTTATTTTTGGGCAAATATCATTTTAAACACTAAGTCTTGTCTCTCCTCGTAATCAAACTTTAATTTTTAAAATGTACTCAAACAAATCCTGAAATAGTAATTTTGTTTAAATTGGATCTCAACTCAAATTGATTATGAAAAATTAATGATATTTTCATTATTGAAATGACTAAAAACTATTCAAATAGATTTTACACTTTATTTCAATTTTATCACCCAAATTTGAAAAATTTTCAACTAATCAACTACCTTTTTTATGAATTTTTAAATTTTCAATAGTATTTTTTAAGAAATTTTGAATATCTTTGATGTTTAAATATTAACTCATGATTAAGTTTATTTAATTTTTCAGTACTTAAAAAATTTTAAATTTTTTTATGATGATAGTTGAAATATTTTTTACATATGTCATGTTAATATATATATTAAATCGAATGATAAAAATTATATAAAACTTTGATATTTATTCTATATTACTAATCAAATTTTTATATTTAAAAATTGATAAATTTAACCTTGATCTATTAATTCAAACTAAATTAAAACTTATCAAAATATTTAAAAATTAAAAATATTTAAATTGAGGATCTTATACAATGAATTTTGTTATTAAATTTTTCACAGATATAACTGTTACAAGAAGTTTTAAAATTTTTTGTACACTCAAAATATATTTTTCAAAATTTATATTGTCAAAATTTTTAAAAACTAAAAAAATAAAATTTACATCAAAAATTATTTAAATTTAAGATGTGAACTCGAAATAGAGTGCAAATTTTATTTGTATAATTTTAAGTCATTTCAATAAAAAAATAATCTTAATTTTTATAACTATTTGAGTTAAGGTCTAATTTGATATCAAATTGATATATCAAATTTTAATTTGTTATTTTCTTAATATAAAGGTTTGACTAGTATCATGGATAAAATCAAGTTTTTGTGTAACCTTTATCTTAAATTAAATTAACATAGTGATCTTTTTAATTGACCATTATTTTTTACTATGCAAGGTCATGGATGAATTATACATATAACATTTTAATTTAATTTATATTTTATTAAAATTTAAAAATTAAGATATTTGAATTGAGGATCTTGTGTAATGAAATTTAATTTAAAGTTTTTTTACAATTATAAAAAATATTCAAGCTATCTTCATAAAAAAATTTAATATATTTTTATTACGAAGGAATATATTTTAAAATTTATATCATCAAAATTTTTAAAAAAATTATAAAAAATTGCCCATGAGTTAAAAATTATTGAAATTTAAAATATGAAATTAAAATGAACCGTAAAATTTATTTGAGTTATTTTTTAGATATTTTAACTATAAAAATATTTTTAATTTTTTATAATTATTTTAGTCAAAATATAATTTAAATTAAATTAAAATATTAAGTACATCCAATTAATATATTAAAAATTAAATTAAAAATGGGTTCAATTTAGGCTTTCTTTGTTATATTTACCATAAAAATGAAGTCCCTATCTTAAGGTTTACCCTCGCCTCGAGGGTTGCCAATTTGGACCAATTCCACTATTCCACCCATGCATGTCCTTTTGTATTTAGAATTTGAAAATGTGAAACAAAATCTTGTCCTAATTTGATTAATGGACCCCAATTCCACTATTCCATGGGTTGTAAGAATCGTGCAATTAGGGCCTCATAATCATAATTATGAATGGGTAGGCACCAAAATCTTTCAACTTCAGGCAAGATGTGGTACAGTTAGCCTAATGGATCATTCCCTGTCTAAAATGCCCAATGTAATTTGGCATTTTCCATAACTAATGCCAAGACAAGCAAGAAGCCGCCACAAAATAGAACCCTGAACTTGGCCATGTTGATAATGTCAAAAAGTACTCTGTACTATCTGCATGGCTGAAACTTCTAGGATCGAGAGATCGATCTGATTCATCTCACGTGGGCAGAAACCTGAAAGATCAAAAATTGATTGGCTGGCGATGTGGGACTTTCGGTCAATGATTTCCACTCATCATTTATCACCTCTAATTTTGCTACATTTTCATGATAATGGATAGTTATTTAACTTCAAAAGCTTCTATTTGATCAGGTGGAAATTAAGTTTCAATTTTTGTTTTGAAAGTAATCGAGAAGAAAAAAAAAAAGAAAATACATCTCGTTTTATTCTCGTCCATCAGCACCGATTTTGAGTTTTTAAATTTTCAGTATTGATAGTTAGATTTTGAAAATTTTAAATTAATATTATATTAAATTTTTGAATTATATGATGAAAAAAGGTAAATAAAATGAAAATTCATTATAAGACGATGATTCCAACAAAAATGCTAGACATTACATTATCTTAGATCAATCGTTCCGTCTTAATATTTTGGAGGCTCGGAAAAAAATAATATTGATTTCTCTTAATTTTTTAATAAAAAATTTATTAAAAAAAAATAAAACTGCTTCATACTTTTCTCTTTTCAATGGCGGATTAGATTGTAATTAGATCTGTTTACAATTTTTTTACAATTTCTTTCACATATTAAATTAGCTATACTATTTGAGGCCTTTAATTTTAGGAGCTCCTAGCACATAGGCTCAAGGTCGATCTTGCATTATTTATAAATAAAATTCAAGATCAATTCCATTTTTAAAAGAAAAAACAAATTTAAAATAAATTAGATGAAATGTCAAAGAATCCCAAGATTGTGTGTCTATTATTCAGCTAAGTGTACATCTTAATACAATTATGGTTAGTCCTTTCCATTGGCTAGGAGAGTCCTATATCAAGGAGAAAAGCAATTACCCTTCCAAAAGGGAACCTACCCAAGACAAGGACCCTACCCCAAAACCCACGTTCAGAGCTGAAAACAAACTCTTTTGAGGCATCATGAGTCATCCACCAAGGACGCGAGGTTTATTCAAACTTTTCTATGTACAGATTAAGTTCATGGTTGACTGACTGACTGACTGACTTTTGACATTGTTTTACTCATGGGCTGCTTTCGGTGACCTAGAATGTTTACCTAAAAGCCTGAAATTCAGTAGCTCACACTACTTTACTACTCTATATAAGACCTAGCCGAGCCTCTCCTTCCTTGACACCCTCATCATCTTCGCTAAAATGGCGAACGTGTCACTCCTCGTCTCGCTTGCTCTTCCTCTTCTCTTCAATTTTTTCACCTTTCCATCACCTTCAAGCGCCACCTCGTCCTGTAATGGGAGGTGTCGAACTCTCAATGACTGCGACGGGCAGCTCATCTGTATCAATGGCAAGTGCAACGATGACCCAGATGTCGGTACCCATATTTGCTCTGGAAGCAGCCCCTCTCCACCAGGAAGCTGCAAGCCGTCGGGCCAGCTTACGTGCAAGGGCGAGACCCGCAAGACCTACAAATGCTCCCCTCCGTTCACCTTGGCAACAAAAGCCAAGTTAACCAACAACAACTTCAGTGAGGGCGGCGACGGCGGTGCCGCTTCTGAATGCGACGGGAAGTTCCACGAAAACTCAGAGCGGATTGTCGCGCTGTCCACCGGGTGGTACGCTGGGGGCTCGAGGTGCGGGAAGATGATAAGGATAAAGGCTAATAACGGGAGGAGCGTCTTGGCTAAGGTTGTAGATGAATGTGACTCCATGAACGGGTGTGATAAGGAGCATGCAGGTCAGCTGCCTTGTCACAACAACATCGTCGATGGTTCCGACGCGGTGTGGAACGCTCTGGGCCTAGACAAGGACATCGGTATCGTCGACGTTACCTGGTCCATGGCTTAGGTTACTTCTATCTCCTATAGGCTAAATAAGAACAACACCTTTGTTCACAAATGAAATTGTTTGGCGAATTAATATAAAGTTGATGGGCAGAGCCATCAAGTGTTTTCTATTGTAAAAGCCCAAGCCCAAGCCATGATAGTGGGTTAATTGGCCCTATGGTTACATTTCCAAGCCCATTATTTATAGGTCAGCACGATTAATATACTCCAAAGATTAGTTCTAAGTTAATGATTTTACCATTTGGGTAATTATGCTTTGACATGGGTGGATTACTAGTTTAATCTTGTAATAGTGTCAACCATAATTTTGAATTGTTAATGTAACGCATGGATTAGTAATTTCTACGTTAATGATATATTTTCGATTTGGGTAATTATGTTTTGTGCGGGTTGATTACCAGCTTAATTTTGTCATGATGTTGACAGAATCGAACTCAAGAATCTTGATAGTGCTTATTGTTGAAAAATTAAAGTGGCAAATTTTTTGAGAGAAATCTTATGGGACACTAAAAAGGCTAAGCGAATAAATTGAAAACTTGTCTTTATTCAGCGCATAAGCTAGCATTTAAACAGCTAAAAAATATGACAATCTATCAAAGAATTAAATTGATTAAGCACCCAATACTCGTGAAACTCTACAAACACAAACCTACTAAAGCACCCAACATAATTTCTACCATGACATTTAACATACCCCTTAATTAAGAAGTTAACAACACCTAATTAATCTCTCAAATCCATGACATTTAACATACCGCTGTTCTACTCTTTTGATTGTCAATAGAGCTCCTAGCATTGTCAAAGAAACCATGCAACTCTTAGTTTGGGGTACCCCTTATGTTTCTGAAATTCCATCCTGATTCAGACTGGTTGAATCTTAGTTGATAATTTGACTTCCTACCTCTTTGGAGTTTGGAGCCATATCTTAAGTGTCTTGCATGCTCCGATAGTTTTGCTTGGTGTTCTCCTGTATCACATCTAGTAAGGTATCTCCACAGTTGAAGTAAAAAGCTTTTCCTTCCTCAAATCTTATGAGTGGATAGATGCATAAAGAAAGGAAAAAGATGAAAACAAAACTTCTCTTTTTACATTATATAAAGGATGAAAACAATAATATGAGAATACAACTTCTCTTTTCACATTATGTGTAGATAAATAACGGGCTAGATAAAACCATAATATATCCATGATTTCAGCATATTCTTACTTTCTTTGTAATTAAAGGAGTAATCTATTGAACTGAAAAAGGATTAACCAAGTAATGTGCTGCAATGGGTTCACTCTAAATGTGATTTTGACATTATATAAGTCTTCTCCAAGGTTTAAACATGGTAACTACAGTTAGACGAATGCTAGGTAAGAAACAAGGTATCTCTTACCCTCATTTTCAGACATGCAATGAAAAACTTAAGGTAAAAGAACAATAACAAAAATTATTAATGAGGAATTGCAAAGCTTGAACCAAGGATGCTCTCTTTGTCTCTCATGGTGTTGAGACTATGATTTTGGTAATTTTGCCACCCTCAGTTTCTTTGGTTCAATGAAACCATTCGGCGCGCATAATGCCGTTTTTACAAAATCTGTCAAAGAAATGAGGCCCTCCATCGATTCTCTAGCCACATTGACAGAGTAAAATTCATCTTTAAAATAGTAAAGTTCATCATTGAAAGAGTAAAGTTTATTGAGTAGAGATTGATAAGTATTTTTAAAAAATGTAAATTATACTCGCTGCTTAATAATTTTGACTACTAAACAAATATTCATGATCAATAGTTAGAATGTTATATAATCATCCAGGAGATTGGGGTTTAAATTCATCTTTACCATATTAAATGCATAAATTTATGGCGATCATAAAAAATCATCATAAAATATCGTCATTAAAAAAATTTTGTTTACAATAACATACTATATATATATATATATTCTTGATATTTAAAATTGAATATGAGACAAAATGTGATCCCAACGGATTGATCGTGGCAAAGCTGTATGCTTTCCACTTCATACACTAACTTTAAGTTATCTTAATAAAAAATGTTATTGTTAAACAAGGTGGGGTTGAACAAGAGCATTTACTTTATATTTAATTAAAGAAAATGGTGCATTGGTTGCTAGGAAAACATGGAGACACATCACATAATCAGGGGATTGACTCCAATGTTATGCAAAAAACAAAATTGCACACCACTAGCTTGCTTGCCTTGTTCAATTGAGCATTGAATTAGGATAATAAAAAAAAATGAAAAAAATCATATAGTAGGATTTTTTTTTAGTATTGTTCGTAGATATAATTAGAAAATCATTTAATATCTATGCTCTTAAGACCCTAACTCAATTGTTATAACAATTTGATTTTAGGAATGCAATCTTGAAACTATGTGATCACATTCGTTGTTCATTCTTAGAGAGAAGACTTTTCAACGAATCTCATGTAAATACGGAAGGATTCAAGCTTTATAAAAAAAATATTCGTGCTTAACAAAACGGTATTTTGCTGTTAAAATTTATCAAACCGTCTTTAATGAGATGGCAAATACAGTTCTCTAATTTGATGCAGTTGCAGTGCTGCACCAAATTTGGTGCAACATTGTAGTTACACCAAATTGGTATATTTTTAAATTATTTTTTTATAAATTAATTTTTTAAAATTTTTGAATCAAAGATATTTTTGATCAATAACTTAATAAATACGTGATATTATTAAGAAAATTATACTATTAAGAATATCTCATTAAGATCTTTAAAACAAGATCAATATTCAATATATAATTTTGTTTTATTTAAATTAATAATAATAATTTATTTAATTAATAATAAATTATATATATTATTAAAATTATTATTTAAAAATATATAAAAATTTAAAGTAATTTATAATTTATGATATAATTTAAATTTTTGCATGAACATGATAAAAATAAAATTTCTTTCAATTGATAACACAGTACAATAAATATAACAACATATTAATTAGAATATGGGAAAGTCATCTTCACTTCCTCCTATACCACCAAAATTTTAATAAAAAATATTAAATAATCCATTAAAAATTATAATTTATTATATAATATTATTTTTTAAAAAACATAAATATAAATTTTAAATTATATTAATTATTTTAAAATATTTATAAATTAATTAATATTTGTAAATATTTTTATTGATAATTATTATTTATATTATTAAAATAATATTATAACACCAATTTGATGTAAATGAATTGGAGATAAAAAAAAGTTTGGTGTTAAAATATTTTAAAAAGATTCTTTTTAACATCAAATTGGTGTTAAATTTAGTGTATAGGTTTGGAGATGGCCCAAAACCCGGCTTATATTATTGAAATTATTTTATTTAATATATTAATATTTTAAGTTAGATATCTTGATTCATGAAGATTATTTTATCATTTTTAATGTGGGTCTTACATCAATATAAATCACATTCATCTCTTCAATTCAAAATCTTTTATTGATTTGATTTTTTTATTATAAAAAATATTGATATATGATAATTTAATAAAATAAATTAAAATATAATATTATTTATAATAATAAATTATAAAAATAATTTTATATGTTTTTAAAAAATAAAAAAGTATCGAATCAAATAAGAATCCATTTCCCATTTTTTATGTGTTATTTAGTAATCAATTAGCTCCTAACATGGTTGAGTAGAATCTAATGAAAAGTATCCTGTAATTAGGGCCTCATAATATTCAATGGATGGGCACCAAAATCTTCAAACTTTCAATTATGCTAGGGTACAGTTAGCCCCATATACTGCAACTGGTCATTGTCAATATATATCTCATGTCCCATAAAACCAGTACTCTCATATATAAAATTTGATATTTGCCATAAAATTACAAGCCTTAGGACAAGATTTTCTTGCCAAGATAAGGAAGATGCCATGAAAAAGTCAAAGTAGTCACTGCATGGCTACAGCTACTAAGATGGAGAGATCCTCTGATTCATCTCTAGCCCCGCAGAAACTAGAAGAAGAGGAAACCTGCCCAAGATATATAAGGACTCTACCCGAAAACCCACATGCAAAGTTGAAATCATGAGTCAGTCCACCAAGGACGTGAGGTTTACTGAAAGTTTTCTATTTCAACCTACAGATTAATTAAGTTTATGCTTCACTGACTCACAACATCACTTTCTAGTGGGCTGCTTTCGCTTGATGATGTGAAATCTTGAGCTAAATGCATGAAATTCAGTAGCTGACTGCACTACTTTACCACTCTATATAACATCCAACCGAGCCTCACCTTCCCTGCCTGCCTCATCGTCTTCCTATCAAAACTAAGCTTAGCTAAAATGGTGGACGTATCACTCCTTGTCTCGTTTGCTCTACTGCTTCTCTCCAGTATTTTCACTTTTCCATCACCTTCAAGCGCCATCTCGTCTTGTTATGGCAAGTGCAACACCCTCGATGACTGCGACGGTCAGCTTATCTGTATCAACGGCCAGTGCAACGATGACCCAGACGTCGGCACCCAAATTTGCTCCGAAAGCACTTCCTCTACACCAGAAGGCGAAGGCAGCTGCCAGCCGTCGGGCCTGCTTATGTGCAACCGCGAGACCCACCAGACCTACGGATGCTCCCCTCCAGTCACCTTCGAAACAGAAGCCCAGCTAACCAACAACGACTTCAGCGAGGGCGGCGACGGCGGTGCACAATCTGAATGCGACGAGAAGTACCACGACAACTCTGAGCTGATAGTGGCACTGTCCACCGGGTGGTACGCTGGGGGTTCAAGGTGCGGGAAGATGATAAAAATCACAGCTGATAACGGGAGGAGCGTCATGGCTAAGGTCGTAGATGAGTGTGACTCCATGAACGGCTGCGACGAGGAGCATGCAGGTCAGCCACCCTGTCGGAACAACATCGTGGATGGCTCCGACGCCGTGTGGAGTGCTCTGGGCCTGAACAAGGACGTCGGTATTGTCGATGTTACCTGGTCCATGGCTTAGGTTACTTCTTATCTCCGTCGGCTAAATAAAGAACAGCAAGTGTTCCCCATTGTAAAAGGCCGGGCCCAAGCCCAACCCTAAGAATTGATGGTTGGCTAATTAAGTCTATTGTTGCATTTCAAAGCCCACTAATTATGATTAGCTCCACGTTAATGATTTTATGATTTGGGTAATTATGTTATGGCATGGGTGAATTATCGGTTTAATCTTGTAATAATATCAACCATAATTTGAGATCATTAACATAATGTATGGATTAGTTCTAATCTAATGATATTTGGATTTGGGTAATTATGTTTTGGTGTGAGTTCTAATAATGTTAGTCAGAACGGAAAGTTAAGAATCATAATAATGTTAATTAGGGCTCATATTTTTTAATGGCAAAAACACCTTTATCAGTGAATATCATTTCCTAATATATACAATGAAACATAATTTTTTATGATTAAATATTATTTAAAATCCTGATATTTATCTGCTCTTTCCAATTAAATCTCAATTTTTAAATATTCAAACAAATTTTGATATATTAATTTTATCTAAGTCGGACCTTGATTCAAAATAATCATAAAAAATTAATGACATTTTCATTTGTTGAAATGGTTAAAACTATTCAAATAAGATTTATACTTCATTTTGATTTTATCCCTTAAATTTAAAAATTTTTCAACTAATCAACTATTTTTTATTTTTTTAAAATTTTTAATAGTATATTTTTTAAAAAAATATTTTTCATACTCAAAAAATTTATGATGTTCTTTTTACATACGTAAAATATTACAAATCAAAATTTATTATAAAATATTTTTAATTTAAATATTTTTAATATTTAAAATTTTTAATAAAATTTTATTTGAATAAAATTAAAATGTTAAAATTTATTTGACTATGTTTTTAAAATAAATGTTTGACTGAAAAGAGAATAAAAAAATTGAGTTTAAAATAATATTTATTTTTAAATAATGATAATAATATTTTTTAATAAAATAAAATTATTTTAAATATTACACTATAAAATTGCAGTAAAATTTAAATTTAAATTTAAATTTATCGATGTTAAAAAAATAAAATAAAAAATTAAGGTAAATATAAAAGAAGAAATCTTAGATTATATCAATTTTATTTTTTACTTTACACCTTTATATATTGAGTGAATGAATCGCATATCTATTTTTTTAGGTATTTTAATTAAATTTTATTAAAAATTTAAATTTTAAAATATTTAAAATGTAAATTTTATATAATAAATTTTGATTTTAAATTTTTTATAGATATTAAAAATATTCAAATTATCATTGTAAAAAATTTTAAAACTTTTTGAATATTATTATAAAAAATTTTAAAAATATATAAAAATACTTACATAAAAATTTAAAATAACATATAAAATTTATTTAAAAATATTGAGATTTTCCAATAAGAAAAATTAAAAATATTTTAGGTAAAGTTTAATTCTAACTAAATTAAAAATATAATTAATATATTAAACTTTAAATTAAAAATTTTATTTTATTTTAAATTAATTACAACAAGAATATCTGCATTTTATTCACTTCTTAATGTAAGATTTTATTTTTTATTTTTTATTTATATTAATGATTTTACATAAATGATATAAATGAGATTTTTAATTTATGTAATTACTTTAATACCTGTTTAAATATTATAAAACAAATAAAATATTTTAAAAGTTAAAATATTTTATTTATTTTAATAATATTTAATAAAATTTTAAGTCAATTACATAAATAAAAATCATATGCAGGTAATGTATGTATTAAATTATTGATATGAGTAAAAATTATATAAAAAATAAACAAATAATCAATTTTTATTCTGTAAATTTTAATTTTAATTTATAAATAAAGTATACTTTATTATTATTATTAAATTTTTAATAAAAAATACTGGATAAGACAACTAGCTCTCTCCGGTTTGTGCAACAAGGAATCAATTTCCAAACGTGGGCATGTCTTACTATGCTTTCTAAGGCGACCCTATAATAGTGGGCCATCGCAGCCAAGCGAAATTTGATGATATGGTTTTTTGTGGGCCCGAGGCATTCTTTTGGTGCGTTCGTGCCATCGAGCACATGAATGGTCGATGTGATTCTAAATTACCATTTTACCATACTAATTTTTACAAATTTAAAATATTGTAAATTTATAAATAATATATTTTCCTTACATATTTACAAATAAATATTAAAAAATAATATTTAAAATTAATAATAAAACTATTACAGGCCTACAAGCAGAAGGACAGTACTCACTGTCAAAAAAGAAAAAAAAAAAAAGGTGGTGAGTCCTCCACGTAGAGGGGCAGTTTAGTCAATTTGAATAGTAGGGAGTGGTGAAAGCGTAATTTTCCTGTAAAACCAAGTGCGAAAACTTACGAGATGTGACCTTTGTAAATGAGAGAAGGGACAGTGCTGTAAGCAAAACACTGGAGCTGGAGGGACGCATGGAAACACACGTCAATGAGTGAGGGCTGTCGTCACGCTCTGTGATTGTTCCTTCTGCACTGCTTTCTTTTTTAAAAAATTATTTTACTTTTTAATAATTTCAAAGCAATATTAATGAAAAATTATCAAATTAATTAATAAAATTCTTATGAAAATTTATCTAAATAATACATCTTAAAGATTTTTATTTTCAAGTTTAAAGTTTTTATATATAATTTGATATAAGAATCATCTTTTATTCAGTCATTTAAATACAATGTATTTCATCAATGGGGAAGTTGGTCATGTTTAAAATTTTTATATTTTCATAATTTTTAATTTGATATTAGAAAAATAAAAATATTTTCAAATAAATATTTAAAATAAAATGTAGTATCATTTTATTTTGATTTTTTAAAAAATTAAATATAAATAATAACATTTTTATATTTCTAAAGCTTTAAGCGATGAACCATGCATCTATATAAAATTTAAATATAATTTAATAAATATAATATTAAATATATTATTAATATTTATTAATAATAATTATTAAAAAATAATATTTACAAAAAACTTTTTAAAAGAGACCTAATTATGTTATTTTTTTTTGAATGAATGAAATTTTTAATGAAAAAACTCTATTAAATATATTAATAATAATGTTATTAAAAAATAAGATTTTGTGTAATATCGACATAAAATTTTTGTACCAAATTAAAGCATTAATAATATTTTAATAACATTATATTTATTTAAGTATTAAATTTATTTTTTATTTTTCTGATTTAATATTTATTCACTTAAATTAGGATAATCATGCCAATTATAAGATGGTTAATTTTGGGAGTGACAATAAAAAGGACACAATTGAGTTAACTTCCCTTTGTCCTTTTTTCTTGGGAGGACTCCTAAGGGTTCTTCTCTTTCTTTCACTTTTGCTTTAGGTCCATTAGCCATTGCTACCACTCTACTATAGTCCTTTTGGACAGAGAGAGAGAGAGAGAGAGATCAGACGAAGAAGACCTAAAATCAGCAGTGTGGATTTGATTGGAAATCAAATCAAAAGTTTTGGGCTTCTGCCTTCCACATCTTTCTTTCTATTTATGTTGATTTGATGTGAATTTATTCCTTTTTGTCCTAATTTTAAATGCCCCTTCTCTTTACTCTACCATACGCTGCATGAAGGACACGGTACCACTTCGTCGGACACTTTCGTCCTCTCCCCTTTTTCTCTTTTCTTTTTTCAATTAATAAAAAATATATAATATTTAAATAATTTATATTATCAAATAAATTTTGATGTTTAAAAATTTATTAATCAAATTTTAACTTAAAATGAATTCTAAGTTTATTTTTATAAATATAAAAAATATTTAACTTATTATTACAAAAAAATTTATAAATTTTAAGGATGACATATATCTAGATATTTAAATTTATATATTAAAAAAATTAATAATTAAAAATAATTAAAGGTAAAAGATAGATTAAAATAAAATAAAAAAATTATTTAAATATTTTTTAATGTATTTTAATAATACACATGTTTTTAAATTTTTATAATAATTTAATTTAAAATTAATTTGTATAGAATTAATACATTAAAGTTTAATTTATTATTTTTAAATAAAAAATTTGATGGATAAATAATATAAATACAAATTTTAGATAATATTTATTTAATAATGAAATAAATCAAATCTTAGATTATAAATTTATAAAAAATATTATATAAAATTTAAGTATATTTTAATATTATGAAATATTTTTGAAGTAAATAAAATTTTTGAAAAATAAAATAATTCTACCTCTGCTAATAACTATTAGTATCTCCCTCGATTTTGACACAATTTTTATGACTAATTTTAAAATTATTAATTAATAACAGATAGAATGGAAACGTGTAATGAGAGACCTAATTTTATGGAAAAAAAATAAAAAATAAAAATTTGGATGGAAGAACTTATTCTAGTACACCAAAAACAAAGATGTGAAGGAAGCTACGGTTTAATAAAGAGCCACGTGGAGGAAACCCAAATGCGACGAACAGCTGTGATGGGGTTCTGTGCAGTACTTTTCTCTGCTTTGTGAGAAAACCTGAAGTTAGAGCCTGTCATCTGATATTCTCTCTTCGGACCACGTGGGTCACCACACCCCCCTGTCACAGTCCCAAAAATGGCAGCCCCCCTCTCCCCCTGTTTTTACTCCTTTTGATTGGACCGTTACCAGTCGCACTATTACCCATTCTCCACAATAGCTCTGCACCTAAGCCTCCTCTCCACCATCGGATTTTATTCCGGACGGCGGAGATAAGTTTAGAGTGCGAGTTCAACCTGAGAGAACCGCAGGGGCTGTTACCGTACGGACGAAGTGAAAGTTGCCGGCTTTTTCTTTTTTGATTATCGGTAATCGACAATAAGCCGCTAGCTCCAAGCAAAAGATTTCTCTCTCTGGGTGGTCGAGATTGAAAGCCCACGGAGATGGTGGAGCCCTGCAACTCGACTGAGTCGGGCTGCTGACGTCATCACCCGTCCAATCTGTAGTGACTCGAAGCCGCAGGAGAATCAGGCTGCTCCCTCTTTTGGGTTTTACTGTTTCCACTGCATGCTTGCTGTGTACACCGACGTGACCCACTTTTATCATTTGTTTCATGATTTATTTATAATATTTAGATATTAAAAAATAAAAATATTAATTAAAAGACAAGTAAATACAATTTTACTATAAATATACATAATCATTGTTTTGAAATTCAACCCTAATTATATTATTAATTAAGACATCAGATTTGTGCTAATATGAATTATATTAATTTATAATTATATTTAAATTTATTGATTTTTATATTATAATATTTATTTAGATCATAATTATATTGATTTATTTTAAAATAATAATTATTTTATTTTATTTGATCAAAAATTATAACTTTTTTTAATTTGAAAAAGTAATTTACCAGTTTATAATTTTAAACTATAAAGATAAAAGCATCATACTACATCCAACATTTTAGAAAAATAAATAAATAAATAAAGTCTGTCATGATTATTTTTTTCTTCTTTATTAATATAAAAAATGATAGAATTAGCAAGTATTTTGCAACAATAAGGTATAGAAGATCAATAGGCTGGTTTAATAAAATAAGTTTTATTTTTATTTTTTATTACTTCTTAAAAAGGATATTTTTTTAATGAGAAAAAAAAAGGATAGTTTAGTTAAGGAAAAGAGTTAATCTCATGATTAATATTGCTTAAGAATGGTAATATCGTGATTAACAAGTTAACCAAGTCTGTTTCTTAAACTCCACCAAGCGCCAGTTTTTATTTTTATTTTAAGGAACCAAAAAAATTTGAAAATAGAAAAAGAAAGACAACAGCGGGATTTCGGTTTGCTTAGGAGGGCCCAACGGGGAGACAAAGGTTGCTCACGAGCGGGCGCCAGATAGTTCGCCGTTCAATCTAACGGCGATTCCACGTTATAATAATCCGCTTTTTGGACCATGCTTAGGATTTTAAATTGCTTGACGGCGATTGTCTCGCTTGCGCAATTATTGTCCTCCACCTCTCTCTCTCTCGCTTTCTGTCTCTGTGTATGTTCTCGCCGGCATCTCGCCGGAGAATCTGTAGGCCACTGGGTCTCATGGGTTTGTTTCAGTGTTGAGATCTAAGCAAGTTAAGACTGTTTTCGCAGGTAATTTACTCATCAAAACGTTGCAATTTTACTGGCCTCTTGCTATAGACGCCATAGGCTTTATTTATACTTAAATGTTTTCTTGCTGTTTTCTATTTGTTAATGGTGTTTCTGGAGTTGATGAGTCTTAACTGAACTGTAGTGAACTGTGACCCTTGTCAACTATAGGGGAAGCAGGCTCTGAACCATGGTGTATTAGAATCACTCTGCGAGGAATAATATTCTTTTTAGTTGTCTTTTAAAAATTTATTTTTATTGCTACTCTTGATAAACTACTGGTGTGAATCCTGGCCCAAAGGGTGGTACAAGAAGCGGGAGCTCTACTTTCATCGGATCTACAGGGTTAAGAGTTCATTTCTTCTACGATGGTATGTAATTAGGGTTTTGGCTGTTAACGTGAAGCATATATACGTGGTTATGGGACATGAATTTCACAGTGTCGGTGGTTGTTAGCTTCTCTCTGTGTTTTGCTTCGAATCTGTGACCTTCCTTTCCCTTTGTTGGAAGGTAAACGATACTGTTCTGCCACATGTTGTGGTAGGGGAGGTACTTTCGTCGTAACTCTACGAGAGAAGATAGCAAACCCTCTCGTTCTTTTTGGTGAAGACTTTTCTAGTTTCCTTGGGTTTTATATGTTTTTGTTTTTTTTTTCCTAGTCTGTTCTTGTTGAATCTTCTGCTACAAGATAAAATTCTATTCATTTAAGCCACTTAGATATGGCACTGTATGCCCTCCTCTCTCTCAGCTCTCCGGGTCTCTGTGTGTGTTCTATGTGGTGGGTGTTGAAGTTGAAGGCTGAACTATGTTTTTTGGTCAGCCGATATTCAACTATATAGACGTTCACGCACTGCTGTTATTTATACTGATTCTGATGGTATTGCAGGCAGGCGGGTGTCAGGTGGCAGGATCATCTAGGTGAAGTAGGTCTTCGAGGCGTTGGTTGTAGGCATATGGAGTTTATTGGAGCAAGCAACTCATGATTTAATCTACCCAGGAACCAGTGGAGCTTTGAAGCTGAGAATTGGATGGATATGAGCAACGTCAGGCCGGAATTGCATGTAGCGCAACAAAGCAGGCGAGATAAGTTGAGGATTCAGCAGAGTTCAGCTCCTATACAGCATTTTGAGGATTTCACTAACAATTTGGAGCCGTCTCCGGTTAATCATTCTAGGCTAAACCCAGATCTTGTTCAAGTGCGACATGTTAGGAATGCCAATTTTCTTCATGACCCAACTCTTTTATCCTCTAGTGTTATAAATTTTTCTGTTGATTCAGATGCTTTATCAGCTCAAAGAGAAGCAATGCTCGCATTTGGTGCAAATCTGCCCAATATGTCTCACCCAGCATCGTTATCCACCTTTCATGCCCCCATTAAAGTCACTGGTCATGACCCAAATGGTTGTGAAAATTGGAAAGGCCTTGATTCACAGCAAAGCTATGATTGGATGGTGAATTATGCAAATGAACATGCAGTAACAGGTAGGGTAAGCAATCAGAATGCTGTGTTTGTTGGGGAAGTCTTGTCAAATGATGTGAAGGTGAATAATGTGTCTGCGCCTACGCAATGCTTGATGCCTAATTATGATGGATGTCAAGATGTTCAGTCTAGTTTAACCAATCCATCTAGTGAAATCTCCAGCCAAGATAGCCAAAAGCATTATGGGGATATGCGCTTTGGTTCCTCAGCTTCACTTTATCAGAACGGTCTCCAGAATGTGGTTACTGTGGCATGTGTGGGAACACAAAACATGGGAGAGACTGGCCGAGGTTCGTGGTCAGGTTCTGGGGATGAACTTGCTCTTCTACCCAGCTACGGGAATCAATCAAATGCTTTGCGTTTTGATGGTTGCAATGCTTGGTGGAATAGGCCTGTCGTGGATTCTCATCCGTGGAGTGGTGAATTGAGCTGCATCGCGAGGAAGAGTGATCAAGAGTTGAGCAATGTTGCAACTGATGCGACCATGCAGGGCCTATCACTGTCACTTTCATCAAATCCATTGCCTAAAATGTGTGCCACCCAATTTGCAGAAGGATTTGATTCTCATCATTTACACTTGAGGGCTAGTGGTTTGAATGAAGCTGAAGATTCAAAAACCGTGAAGTTTGGTTATTTATCTTCGATAACAAAGCCACCTATGCTGGGCAAAAGTAATGGAAAATCTCTTCAAGATGTAGTGGGGACCTCAAATCACGTTCAACGGCATTCAGGCCCTCTTGGGCCATTTACTGGATACGCAACTATCTTAAAGAGTTCAAGGTTTTTGAAGCCAGCACAAGAGCTATTGGATGATTTCTGTTGTGCTACTAAACTTGCCAAAACATATGGAACTCATGAGGGGATATCCGGAGAGGCCAGTGCTTCAGCTTCAATTGAGGCAGCTGCTAATGCTGCGGAGGCAGAAGCTGGAGCTAAGGTTAATAATTCAGGGGCTCCATCATCCACATTTCACTGTTTTAGTGATGTTGGTGGTGAAGCTGGAGTCGGGAGCAGCTCTTGTGAATCTTACAGGCCTGAGTACCAACAGAAGAAGGCAAAGCTTTTATATCTGCAGGAGGAGGTTGGTTTCATACTTTATATATGTTTCCTCGCTAAATGTTTTTCGATGAACTTATACAGTTGAAGAAAAAGTTGATTATCTATAAATGAAGTTTATGATAACATGTCAAATGGCCTTGCAAAAATTTAAAGACTCAGTTTATGAATCTTATAGACCATTATATAAGGTAATTAGGTTTGATTTCTTGTAGTAATTCACTTGGCGATGCTATAGCTTGCTTAATTTTTGGTCGTAAAAGTCTTAACATTTTGTAGGAAGAGTGTGATAAATCCTTTCCTATACCTCTTTCCAGTTCAAGCATCTTTAGAAAAAAAAAAAAAAAGGAATTAGATCATGACATTGTATCACTAGCCTAGTGGAAACCTGAACTTTGAAAATACTAAACCTAGCTTAATGGATATTCAAGAATCTAATAAAAATAGAAGTGGAGGTAGAATAAGATGCGAACAATTATCTTCTGAAACATTCGATAATTTAGAAGTATATATGTTGAACACAAGGTGGAAATAACTTTCACAGTGTAGAAAAATCTAACTGAAATCTTTCGTTTTCCTTTTTTTTTTTTGGGGGGGGGGGGGTGGAGAGTAAAATTGAAAGGAAGAAGACAAACGTTTCTGTTTAGTTTCAATAAGTATACACTTAATTTATGATATATAGCATTAGTGAATTCCAGCTAAAAACCTGAATTTGTAGGTAATGTGATTCTGTGTTTTTGAGGTCTTCTTTTTCTTCTTTGTTCAAAATACTAATCAAACCTGGTTTTTTGTTTCTAGACTGGTTAAGTTCGTTTAGACACCATTGAATCATGTGACAGCAATTTACTGCGATAAAAGTTGTTACCCATCAAGTGAAATGCAGTCATAGGCTAACTGCTACAATTTGCCCTAATGTGATTTCAACAATTATGCTCGATAAATAGAGTGGACGAGTGCCCTAAGGAAAGAAAAGAAAAACAAAAAAGAGTATTGAGTGTGGTTTTACCTGTTTTAGTTACTATGTGTTTGTGTGTTGTATATACTGTCTCTCGCTTGCTTCAGTGACTCTTTTCCTCCGACAAGAAAGGAAAACAATAGTAGTTGTAAATGATATTGGTGTATGTTTATTTATTTTTTTTCCAATATTCTATTTGATCACATCCTTACTTCCCTATTCTTGTGGGTGTTTTTTGATTTGTTGTTCGTTCTTGAAGGTTTTTGCTTCTAATTTTCCCAATATTAATCTAAATAGAAGATGAATTTAAGGATGTTAAACTGTGTTGAGTGGCCTTTATGTCTTCTCCTATGGCCTGCTTTGTTTCAATAAACATTATCCCATTCTTGAAACATTTAGCAGTTTTAACTCTAGTCGTAATCTTGCCAATACATATAGGCAAAATATTATGCTAGCTTGCAGCAATGTGGTTAGCTGGCAAGGCCTTGGTTCCCCTTTTGATGTTTAGGCATTGTCTCTAGATGACATTTTCAAGTAATTTTAACTCTTAATTTGCGTTCTTTGTAAGCTTTAATTTTACTGAAGTGCATTCTTTTAGTCTTTACATGCCTGATACAGATTTCAAAATCAAATTCTTTGTACCATGCATGCTAGGCTTTGATCTTATTCAATGTTAAGCTGTAAGAAGACTACGATGAATTGAAGTTCTATGAATTTTCAACTTGCTATGGGTTCTCATATTCTGTTACCTTCTTTGGAATAATAAAACTCTTGGGGTCTAAATTTTTTATGTCAACTTTATTGATAAGATTTGATAGTGACTGTGGTGCAAGCAGAGGGCCATCCTCTTGGATTATTATTGTTTTGGAAAGAATCTTGAAGCCTGTTGAGGCAACCATACTGGTTTTAGAAAAGATTGTATTAATTTCCTGTTGAGTTATCTGAATATGAATCCGGGTAATGAAATGAATAGCAACTTTGGAGATGGGATGGTATGGCAGATAGCTTCGTAACAGGAATTTAATGGCCCACTCACTGGATCCAAAAGGTACACTCTTGCACACCAATGAAAGTCAACAGATAAAGAGCAAGAAGATTGTGGCAATTACATCTCAATCAACAGTTGACACCACTTGTTCTAAAGCTACTTTATCCCAATAAAAAAATTCTGGGTTTATGTTATCTTTCAATGACCGAAGGCCCCATTGGAGGGCGAAAACTACAGCATGCGTTGTCGGAATATAGTGCTCAACTTAATCTGTTTACTATTCCTTTTCCTGATTTCATCCCAGCTTTCATGTCTTAATCATGCAAATGAAAGATACGCTGCCTTGAACGTTGTTTTGAATGCAGGATTAATGTACTTCAAGTCTGTTTTACATGATGAATTGATCTTGATCTCTGCTAAGGTACATTTTTGGTCTTGAAAACCTGTTTGCTGACTGCTTGGCTATTCTGTTGAAAGGTTTGCAGAAGATACAAACTATACTACCAACAGATGGAAATGGTGGTGTCATCCTTTGAATCAGTTTCCGGGCTTCGAGCTGCAACCCCTTACGTTTCATTAGCTCTAAAGACAATTTCAAGGAATTTTAGGTGTATGAAGAGTGCCATCTCAGAGCAGATTAAGCATGTATTGATGGCCTCAGGGGAAGATTTATTGTCCCCAGCTACCGGTGCCAGTAGTAGTAAAGGTGATATGACTATGTCAAAGCAAAAGTATATGGAAAGGCATAAATATGATGGGGAAAACGTGGGCTTCCTTGAATCCCAGCATGTCTGGAGGCCCCAAAGAGGCCTACCAGAGCGTTCGGTGGCCATTCTTCGAGCTTGGTTGTTTGATCATTTTCTTCATCCGTAAGTCCTCTTCCCCCCTTTCCCTCTACTTTTTGTCTATTTCAACAGTTTATATGAATTTTTGCTGTCTACTTTTCTTATAGGTACCCCACGGACACAGATAAGCACATGTTAGCCACTCAAACCGGTTTATCCAGAAACCAGGTAGGGTCATTTTTTGCTATGCAGTTCAATTATTACGTTCAAAGCTTTCAATGCATTTGGTTGATTGAATTAGCATATAGCATGGCACATTTTCTACCTTCTCTTTGACGTTACTATTGATTGTCTAAAGCCTAGATGCTTTTTCTTTTTCTTGTATAGAGCTGTTGGTATCAACATGATGACGTGAACAATCTCGTCTCCAATTATACATGAGTGATTATTGTAGCACTAGAGATTTTGGCGGTGACTTTGTTGATAAATTGTTTCAGGTCTCTAACTGGTTCATAAATGCACGGGTACGTGTTTGGAAGCCTATGGTTGAGGAGATACACATGCTGGAAACCAAAGGCTTGGTAGAGGCCAACCAAGCCTCCAGCAGAAGTAACCTGAAATCTGTTAGTGAAGGTACCAGTAGGCCTAATTCTGACCAAGAAAAGAACAAGGTGGGAGCGAAAGTAACGCCTGATAAGCAATTTGAATGCTCGGGTATAGGCTCTTTGATGGGTACTGATGAGGAAGCGGACCAATGGAATCAGGAAAAGCCTTTAGGATTAGAGTGTCAGGTTCCAGCTAGTATGGATGGGTCACTAATGGGTTTTGTGCCCTTCCAGAGAAGTGGCCTTGATCAGATTGGGGGAGTAGGCAGTGTTTCCTTAACACTGGGGCTCAGGCACGGCGTAGAAAGTGCACAAAAGCAGCAGCAATTGCAGCACCAGGAGGATCAGCTTCGGCAGCAATTTGGAGGGCAGATGATCCATGACTTTGTGGGTTGATTTGTATATCTGTCTTCCAAATGAATAAGAAGGAAGGGAGCAGAATCAGCTCCATTGATGCCGCATCTTGTCTCACACATCCTCAGCAGGCTACGTCCACTAAAAACTTGTGGTGATGTGGAGGATCAGAGCAAAAGAAAATGACATGAAAGAGTCTTTTGGGTCATTTCCCGTTTGAGAGAAGAGATGGGTATACAGTGGACAGGCATAGGTAGCTTTGTTTGCTGACCTACTAGCTCTACAATGACTTCTGCTTTGAAGGGAAAGATGTAACACTTGAATTGAATCAATGAATCTTTAGATTGTAAACGAGAATGTTAATCAAAAAATTATGGATAATGGGCTTATGATGTCAAGAAAAGTGATGTTTTCTTCTTAGGTGTTCATGAATCTAGGCTAGCTAGTCATAATGATACTTCCAAACCCTAGCAATTTGGGCTGCCCTAGTTGGTGCAGGCAATTTTGGTCTTGTAAAAGAAAGATCATGTTGCTTGAATGATAAAATTATGGAAAATTATCTTTGAAAGTGTGATGTAGGATAGAATTATTTAAGAAATAATATTTTTAATAATATGAAAATAGATTTATATTTTTATATTAATAAAAATTAATTTTTTAATTTAATATTGTATATACACAGAAAATATTTAACAAATTTGTTTACACATTGCAGTGAATATTAATTTTATAAAAAAATAATGTTAAGTATTTTATGATTTTAAATGTTAATTTAGTGATCTTTATTTATAAAAAGTTAAATTTTTTTATATTTAATTTTATAATATTTTTCATTAAATTAATACATATTTATATTTTTATTGATTTGATTATTTTTACTAAAATATATTAAAATTTTAATTTAATGATAAGTTTCATTTTTAAGATTAAAATTTTATATATAATGTTAAAAGTTTAAGATTAAACATATTAATAAATTCAAAATTTGGACCATCGCTTGTAATTAGTTTAAAACTCTATTATTTTAAGATTTGTTTTATTATTAAATTAATTTTTAAAAAAAATATTTTAAAAATTATCAATTTATTATAAATATAAACTTATATTAGTTTGTAAATAACTAATATGAAGATCAATTTTTTATAAATCAATGTCACTGACTTTACAATTTGAATTTACATGGATAAAAATTATCAATGTTAACATATTTTTAAATTAAAAATTATAAAATAATTTTATTAATATTTTAAAATAAATTAATATCCATATCAACGTCACGTAAATGTTGATGCACAAGTGCTAATCTTATAAAATAAACAAGATTTTTTTTATTATTAATTTTTATCAATTTAAATTTTTTTATAAAATGTATTTTCAATTTTAATTTAGTTATATGTTTAATTTGAAATATACAGATTGGTGAACCAAAATAATTTATAAATTAAAATTTAAACTTAATGGTCAAATTAGCTGCTTGAGTTAGTTTATAAAGTTGAAAAAATTTTAACTTTGTTTATCATAGTTATTTATTTTTGAGTAAATATAAAAACCTTAAACTAAATCTTCTTTTTAATTTAAGTCATAATTATTGCTTGAATTAATTGTACATTTAATCTTTCAAATTTGTTTACATTGAACTTTAGATTAAATTAATTATAAAAAACTAAAAATATTTTTATTATTAAAATGCATAAAAAAATGATTCACACGAATTATACACATTACTTTGAATTTATAGTTTAAATTTCAAAAATTTTGAAGTTACAAATTATTTTTTCCTATGAATTTTTCAAACTTTTCATGGCATAATATTTTTTAAAAAATACTTCCAATATTCAAAAAATTAAACAATATTTTTATGATGGTGTTTGATTTTTTTAATTTTTTATATTTATAAAAATTTTAAGTCAAAATCGTTGTATAAAATCCTTAATTTGAATATGTTTAATTTTTAAATTTTTTTAACAAGATTTAAATTGAACCAAATTAAAATATATATAATTAATCCAATCAATACTTTGAAATATAAAATAAAAAGCAAATACAGTTGATGATTTGTTTATATGTATCATATATATATTTTTTCTATCTTTTACAATTTATTCAGATTCGCTTGCGTCATATAAGATGAATTAAAACATTAAGATTTTCTTTTTAAATGATTTTATATATTGTTACCTTCATTTTTAAAACATAAGGATTCAGAAATTAAATAATGTATTCTTAAAATGTTTCCGCATATGAAAAATTAAGCATATATTATAATATTTTAAATGTAAAATTAATCTTAAATTATATGTATCTTTTGGTTTAAACTTTAAAGTATTGATAAACCTAATTGTACTTATAATCTTTAAATTTGATTTAATATGAACTTTAATTTAAACAGTTATAAAAAATTAATGGTATTTTTATTATTAAAATATAAAATAATTTAAATAAATTTTACACTATATTGCAAGTCCATGTATCCTTTTTAACTTTAAATAATTTTTAACTTGCGAGCTATTTTGTTAACGAGCGTTTCAAATTTTTTGCAATGTAAAGTTAAAAAAACTTTTTAGTATTAAATAATTTATAATATTATAATAAAAATTTCATTTTTATGCATTTATTAACCAATTCCTAATGTCATTAATTTTTTTTTTGTATAATGTTATGATTAAAAGTGGATCATCTAGACAAGGTCAGAGATCTTGTATGTTGTTTCTTTGATTAACAAAACACATATTAGAAAGATCTGTATTTTACTCACGATATGAATTTTTGATGTGAGACTTCTGTCCATAAATTTCATTAATGGATTTACACATATGATACTTGTGACTTTTACTATGCAATTATCCTAAAATGCTTTTAAATACCATCAAAATAAACAAAATGTTCATTCTTTCATTCTTTTTTTCATCAAAATACAAACATCAAACTTAATAAGGAACTGTAATATATAAAAATTTAAATATTTTAATAAATAAATATTGATTATTAATATGTGAGTATTAGATCAGTATTAGGTGGAACAACTTCAATAATTTCCTTAAGACACTTTGATTTATTGACATAAGTAATTGAATTGACTTGAAATGAACTAATTTAGTGAAAGAGATGGTTAGGGCTAGGACATTTTAAAAAACTTTAAAATAGGGTATATGTTATTTAAAATCATAGATTTTGTTTTCTCTCTTTTTAATCACATATTTACTTTTAAAATGTCTCGACACAAGCTCTCACTAATTTGTATCAAATTAAATTTTATTAAAATATTTAAAAATTAAAAAAGTTTAAATTAGAGATTTTTTACAATAAATTTTAATTTAAAATTTTTCATAGATGTGTAGAAATATTCTAGGCACGCCATAAAAAAATCAAAAAAATTAATTTTTTTGAGTATTAAAAATACATATTTTTAAAATTTATATTATTAAAAATTTATGAATATAACTCATTAATAAAAAATTATTCAATTTTGAGGGATGAATTTAAATGAAGTTTATATAAAATCTGTTTAAATAATTTTTTAGGCATTTTAATAATAAAAATATCATTAATTTTTAATAATTATTTTCATCGAGGTTAAATTCAGATAAAATTAATAGAAGAAGGTTTATTTAGAGACATTTTAATAGTTAAAATTTGATTAGAAAGAAGATAAAACCCATGATTTAAGATAATATTTACTTTTTAAAATATTATTTAAATTTAAATAAAGGAAGAGAAAAAGAAAACTATGAGATTTAGTAAGATCATAAACAACATTTTAAAGACAAATTTACCGTTCATTAACTAAACTCCAATGAAACATGCCCTAAAGAAATTAATTTTACACGCCTCATCTTAGTCGCCACTTTGAAAGGCAAAAACCCTCCCTTTATAGCTTACATTATGCTTTGTTTAGGCTTCAATAATGGTAGTGAGATCAACGATAACATTGAGGCAAAGGCTCTCTCTTTTCTCTCTATCGCCTTCATTTACGTTATAGTCATTAGTGCTCCTACTTAGGTAAGCATCGAGTCTTAGGCCCTCGAGATAGGTTATCCATTTTATCTTTAGTATATAATAATAAATAATACTGACAACTTAAAAAATAGTATTGAATTTATTTCAGCCAAACAATCAAATGAATAATAAAATAAAATAAACTTACGGTAACTTATAATAAATAGAATTTTACTTTTATTAGACCAAGGTTAGAGTTTGACTTTATATCCTTAAAATAAAATCACCTCCTAATTGATGCTAGTAGGTTGATGGTGAATGTCTCCTAGGATACAATAATATATTTTTGTGAAAATAGCATTTTAATTCACAAGAACAACTAACCAACTTATGGTTGCTATTTCTCAAAAAATAACCTATTATTTTTTAATGTAGAAAGAAAAAAGAATGACTTATTTTGGATGACTGAAATGGTTATAAGAAAAAATATTTTATAGATATCAAAAGGTGACTTTGAAGGAGCATATATTTCTTAAAGATGCATCCAGAAAGGAAAAGTTAAGATGCCATAACAATAACAATTATACTCCACATACATCAAGATGTACCATCAAACCTCATTTCAACATAACACCACATTCAATACAATACACTTAAATTTGTATACCAACAATATACTACTCCAACATAGTAATGCCAAATTCAACATAACACACTTTAATTTGCATGCCAATAATACACTATTTCAATACACATCAACACCTTCACTCCTCCAACATTATATAATACAACAATAATACACCAAATCACGTTCAAATATATAACAATACATTCACTTCTCCATAGTACAACTATAATATACCAAATCACACTCCAATATATACACCAACACATTCACTCCTCAAATTTTATAGTGTAATAAAAATACACTAATTAAATAACACTTCAATACTCTTCTAATAAATAATGTATCAAAATATTTGGCATGTGTTAAATCTTTGTTGAATTTGAGTATGACACAAAACTTGACTCTCAACTTGCCATCTACTTGTATCACCTTGAATTGTTTAATCCACTGCCTAGTTCTGCTTATAAGATTTTCAACAAGGGAAAGAAACAGGTAATTCAAGAGCATTTTTCTATTCATTCTCTTGATGTTCTTTAAGTTTCTAGTGTTCATGACTCCTATTACCAAACTTCCAGTGGTTGCTCGATTTTACAGAGCAAAATTTTGATACCATTGCTTATTCTTTCTCCTTTCTTAAAATCATTGAATTATGTATAAAATATGATAAGCATTTAGTGCCATGAATCAGAACCTGAAATAGGTACCTTTTTCAATTGTGATCACAATGGTTTATCAAAGTCTTGAAGTGGTTTACGGTGTATAAGATATCATGTCGGTTCTCTTACGAACCGACATGAAACACATGCAATTCATGTGCATAATTGCATTCATGTTAACATTGGTTCATACGAGAATTGACATGAAAGTCATGTAATTCACGTGCATGTGAATTGCATTCATTTTAATGTCGATTCATGAGTGAACCAATGTTAACAACTTGAACTGAATTAATTTTAAAGTTGGTTCACTTATGAAACGATGTTAAAAACTTCAATTTCATGTTTGTTTGAAGACCTAACATGAAATGTATGTGTTTTAACATCGATTTCTATAAAAATCGATGTTAAATAGTTCAAATTATTTCTTTTAATGTCGATTTTGTTATAAAATCCTCATCTAATCATTTGATCCATAATTAATCCATTTTAATGATTTTTTTGTCAAAACTATTATTTATTAAGTGTCATTAAAAATTGATTTTATTGTAGTGAACGATTTAGAAACTAGGTTCTTATGAATATCTGGTACATGAAGCACATTGTTTAGGTTTTTATGTACAATTTTGCCAATATCTTCAACTTTGAAGATTTCAAAATTGCCAATAAATAATTGTCTTTTGTCATTAATTGCCACATAAGAACAAAATATCTTTTTATTGGAGCAAATGTATTGAGTAGCTCTAATGTCTACCCACCATTTTTTTGCGTTATCCATTAAGTTAGCTTCAAACACTTGAATAGCTAGCATCATGTCAGTAACATTGCTTGCTAACTTGTCTTTCTTGTTTATATGTACTTAGTTCAGTTTCTTATGACAATCCTTAGCATGGTGATCTTACTTATGACATACATAGTACTTACTATTAAACTTCTTGAACTTACCTTAGATTGGACTTTGAACAAAGTGTTTTCTCTTTTTCTTAGTATTATATTCCACCAAGTTTGCTTTACACTCGGATGGATTGTCTTCCAACCTTCTTTTCAGATATATGATTATCTTTTTTTTTCTTAACTGTATAGTCATATCCTCAAGTCTTATTTCTTTATACTTATTCTTTAAATAATTTTTAAAATCTTTTCAAGATGGTGGTAACTTTTCAATTATAGAACCACTTGGAATGTCTTACTTAGCATCATATTTTTGGCATGTAGGTTAGGCAGAATCAATTAGAACTCTTAGATCCAACTAATAACATCTTTTGAATTTATCCTATTGCACTCCAAAAATCTACTAATAATGTATTTTTCATGCGAGCATCTTTTGCCTTGTATTTCTTCTCCAAAGATTCCCATAGTAATTTGGAAGTTTTGATTAGACCATTAACATTATACAATATATTCTTTAACCTATTGAGGATATGGTTCGCTTAGAAAGTCGGAGTGCTTCCAAGCTTCCATAATAGCCTCCGTAAGTCTATCATTTCAATCTTTTATTAAAACAAGAGCTTTTTGCAAGACTTTAGTAAGGTTTAATGTTGTGAGGTAAAATAACATTTTCTGTTGCCATCACTTGAAGTTTGTTTCATTAAACTTTCTTAACTTCTCCCTGTGACTAACATGAGTAGGCACATTCATGGTTGGGCTTGGACTATTTACAAATATGTAACACTATCAGATGACGTTGCCATTTGACTGAATAAAAGTATTTAACAAGATCGTTGTATTAAACACGATGATTAAAAATAATAAATAAAGTAAATCAAGTGTGGCTTTTGTCTTAAGATTGTTATTTTTGTTATATAATAATAAACAATATTTGACAACTTTGAAATAATATTTAGTTTACTTTAGCTAAGCAATCAAATGAATAAAAAATGAAAATAAACTCATTGTAACCTATAACACATAAAATTATGCTTTTTGTTAGATCAAAACTAGAGTTTGACTTTGTTCTTAAGACAAAATCATCCTTTAATTGGTACTAATAGGTTGATAGTGAATGTCTCTTAAGATACAATAATATCTTCTTATGGGAGTAACACTTCAATTCACAAAAATAACAAACCAACTTATATGGTGGCTATCTCTCATAAAACAAGATATTGTTTTTCAACCAAAAAAAAAAAGAAATAATGAATAGTTTTAAATGATTGAAATGGTTATAAGGGAAGCTTTTTAGAGATGTCAAAAGGTAGCATTGAAGAAATATATATTTCCAAAAAGATGCATTAAAAAGGGAAGATGCATTTTTAACGGAAAGGTATCTTTCCATTAAAAAGGAAGCCATACACATTTCTATTCAAATATTTTTTAATTTTTTTTCAATAGTCCAATCAAAACACTAATCTATTAAAAAAATCCTAAGTTCTAATTCCTAAATCTTTTACTTTAGAAGAAAGTTGTGAAACCCTCACTATGCTCCATAACAAGCCCATGCTCTTGGCTTCCTCATGCACTGTCTGTATGGTTCTTTTGGTTTTGTTTGATTTACCAGCTAAAGTCTATCTTTTTGGGTTACTAATGCAGAGGTCTTTCAAGCAAGATGTATATAAACTGCAGATTTGTGAAAAGACAAAGAAGTATACAAGATAGGTTTCACAAATCTTTAGATTTTGTTTTGTTTCACTCTAGCCAACGCTTGTATTTTTTATGAAAGAAAGAATTAAAAAAAAAGAAAATTTTGTTGCTCTGATTGTGTTTGAAATAATTACACAAACAAAAATCATATTTACATAAAATATTTGTACAAAATCATTAATATTAATAAAAATTATGGATAAAAATTTTGTATTGAGAATTCAACAAAAAATTAAGTATTAAATAGATGCAATTTTTTTTTGCTGGTGTTAATTTGAAACTATAAACAAAATGCATATCTATCAAATATAATTGACTATGAACCTAAAGAAATAGAAATCTCATTTTTTAAAAAATTATATTATATATGTATAATAATTATTATTATTTTAATTTATTTTTATCTTATACTTTTTTATTTTTGAAAAAGTTCTTGATACATGGCAACTAATCAAAATTAATAGATATATAGTATTTGATCGATTTATTTATGTTCTTTTAGTAACCATCAGTTACATAAATAATATTTTTGTAAGTAAATATCATTTAAAACTTTAATTTTATCCTCTCTTTCCAATCAAATCCTAACTTTCAAAACTATCCAAACAAACCCTAATATATTGATTTTTGTTGAAATAAGACATTAACTCAAAACAATTATGAAAAATTTATTCTCTTTTTCATTGTTGAAATGGGTAGAAATTATTCAAATAGATTTTACATTTTATTTTAATTTTATCCCTCAAATTTAAAAATTTTCAACTAATGAACTATTTTTATGAATTTTTCAAATTTTTGATTGTATATTTTTTAAAAATATATTTTCACTACTAAAAAAATTTTGAGCTTTTTTATAATGGTAGCTTAACTATTTTTTTATATATATGAAAAATTACAAGTTAAAATTAGTTGTAAAATATCTCTGATTTACGTATCTTTAATATTTACATTTTTTTTATAAAATTTAATTTTATTAAAATTAAAATTTTAAAATTATTTGAATATGTTTTAAAAATAAAATTTTGATTGGTGAGATAGAAATTTTAAAATGATATTTATTTTAAATTTTTTCTTTTCAAACAATAAAATCTAATAAAATATCATTTTTTTCATTTCCCTTTTTAACTTATGAACATAACATTAATATTAATGAAAAAAATAAGGAAAACTCTCGTAGGATTTTTTATTTCCCTCTTAACTCGTGAACATATTATTAACAATACCTCAAAAAAAAAAAAAAAACTCTCCTTGCATGTTAAAGAATTAATCATGTATCTTAAACTAAATTCGCAACATTAAATTTTGTGTTTAAAACATACCTACTTTTCTTAATAGATATTTCCATGTGGTGAAGACATCTATACGTAATGTCATATGTATGTGCAACTGTGGCACATAAGTTCATGCAAATCAACTTGTTCATCCTGACGTGTATCTCAACATATAAATTAAACTTAATTAGTTTATTGTTTTAGAATGTCTACATTTAGCAGTTTTATCTATGTACTGTGAGATTATGAACTGCAATCAAGCATAGCTTCAAGGGGGACTCGCAGAAGGTATCATTGCTTTTTGTAATCAAAATCTCAATTGAGTGATTTACGACCAATTGCATCATTCAATAACCTAATCAAGAACAGATCTACTCCGAAGATAATACCATAAGATGTTATAAGATTCATGTATGAAATTGATACGAATCAAATTTATTCTTATTGATTGCTTTCAACAATAAATTAATTATCAACCCCTTTGCGTTTCATTTCATTGGATCAAGTATATAGACATGCAAAATACGTAGTAGCAAGCCACTAATTTACTACATATTATTCATAACATGCCAAGATTACACAGGCCAGATTGCATATCACAAACATAATTTTACATGAGATCCCTAATAGCGATATTAAGTTCACCATATTACTTGGCACAGCTATGCATAAAATACTTATTATCATCTCTGAACCATAAGTATCTTACATGAAAGTTAGTGTCAGCTGTTACAGGTAGTGTTTTCCGTCCCCATTTCCACCTTTATTATCGACATGTTTATTGTTGACGCCGGGAGTGTCATGGTGCGGCATCGGAGACGCTACGCCTCGGTTCTCACTCTTGAAGTTCTTGTTACTTGCAGGAAAATGATTCTTCTCATGCAGTTCAGCCTCTATCACCTTCCTCGTTGCAGCCACACAAGAACTCACCGTGATCATCACGGTTAAAGCAAGCACGAGAGCCCTCATTGTCAAGCTGATCTATTGTGTATTTGCTGCCATTCAAAAATTTAAACAGACAAAAAGGTCAGATTTCCATGCAAAAGTAAGAGACTTATCAGTATACGATATATATTTACCTCTAAATTTTTCTTGGTAAAGCAAAGATGCATGGTTTAGAAATTCAATGAATATCCATGAATCTTCTTAAACCGATATTATAAGATCTACTTACCCAACTTGAGTTGAAAGAGTTTTTGGTGAATTTATGGAGAAAGAAGAGAATCTAGGGTATATATATGTAGCTAGGCATGCTAGAATTTATGTGATTGAGAGTAATAATATTATAAATACTAAAGGTATCTCCACCAAATGAGGCAAGATTAAGTGGGATGGCTATAATAAGTCAAAAAAAAGTGGGATGTGGGCATTAAATTAATAATTAATAAAGGACTAAAATGATGAACTTAAGAGAAATCAGTAATCCAATATTGGCACTATAAATAGGAAAATTCCACATTAGTGGTGGATTTAGCTTCATCTGTAAGTCAATATAGCATAATACTGGCAGTGGCTATTCTATTTGCCTTCTGATGTCAAACCCTAGGTTAACTTACACAAATTAACATTGGCTAGGTGGTCTTATTGAAATGCAACATTCAGTAATTCTTTATTTAACAATGATTAATTAATTGGGTAGCTGCTTAATCAACTAACATGCTTATACTGTTTCGTAATCTTAGATGCTTGTGATGAAATTATGAGATCATTTGGGTACTGATCAATCTGTTGACTTCAGGTACTTTCTATTTGCATTGATCCTTTTTGATAAAAGAAGTAGACATTTTCTGTTCATATCATTCCCTTTTGGACTTCACAAAGTTCTTCTACTGGCTAGATTTTTCAACCGACTATGTTGCAAATGTCATTTTCTCAGTTCAGCTTGTTCAACATGCTCTGTTAAAAAATTAGCAAAAGCAAAACAAATAGATGTGACAGGAACCCCCTCTCATATTTTAGTCCAGGTGATCTCTGGTACATCAAGAATCATAATTAACTGATGGGTTCTCATCTTTTTCCCAGAAAAAGAAAAAAAAATGAATCCATTACTACCTAGTTTGATCACCCAAGAATTAATTAGGTGTATAATATATATTATTGATTTTGATAACTTTTCTGTTTAGTATTAATTATGTTTTAATAAAAAAATAGTCATCAAACACTATATGCATAAGTTTAAGAGAAAAAAAATGCATCTTTCTTATTGAATTTTTTTTTATGCTTTAATCCGTATGTTATAATATAAAAATAGAAAAAAAAAACATATCTTTAGCCCTTCTAGAAGCAAATACCTAGAGGTTTGAACATCAAAGTACGAACATATTACATTCTTACCTTATTATACTTTTCCTAATAATTTATGTACCTTTGAAATTAATTGTGATAATTTCAGTAGTCCAAATTGGATAAATTACTCTTAATTGACATGACCCGTATTTATTATAATATTTCTAATGAAAAATCCTACTCTTTTATCTATAAATAAATGTTCCAAATAAGGCCAACAATCTTTGTCCTATTGCCATATAACATACCAATGGCTCTTCAACAACTAAAAACCTTAATGATCAAATCAACAAGGCTGTATTTATATGCATATGAAAGACGACAATACAAAAATCTTTTATCTTTTTGTCCTTATCTCTTAAAGCTAAATTATTGGTGTCAAGAATGACATATCCCATACTTCAAGACTACTATTATTTTCTTTCACCTTCAAGAAATATCCTATACTTTCTCCATCCAAGAATATATAAGTGGATGCGTATTAAAATATACTTCAAAATACTTAAGTGTTTCTAAGAATAAATTTAGTTTTTATTTTGATATCAACCAAGTTAATTATATGATTATTGAATTAATTTTGTAGGTTGATCTTGCATACACTTAATTTCGTTTAGCTCAATTTAAATAAAATAGTCAATGATTGAGATTAAAGATTAAAAAATAATTATTATTAATTATTTAATTAAAATTAGATTAATATTTTATTTTTTTAAAAAAAAGGAGTTTCAAGATGTTGTAGCATCCAACAACTACTGCAGCATTGCTTAATAAGGCAACGGCAATGTTGCAGCAAGACAGCAATAGCTGCCTACCACTACAGTGAATGCTTAGCCAAGTTTTATAAATACTTACGTTGGCCAAGAGATTGTGAAGTTTTTTTTTTGACAAAAAAAATATTGAAAAGAGAGGAGAGAAAATTTGGAGAGAAATAAATTTTTGAAAGAAAGAGGCGATTCTTGAAGAAGAATTTCGAATAAGAGGATTTGATTTTCTTTTCCAGAGGAAAGAAAAAAAAATTAAAGGTTCTTTTTGGGTTCTTTTTCTCTCTTTATTTCACCAAAAAATAAAATAAAATAAAATTATCATCCATGGGTTCCATCTTTTCTTTTTCTCTTATTCTTGCCTCATTGTCATCTTGGAATCAGCTTTTTTTTTTTTTTTTATTTACACTTTGACATAAGATAAGCATATTTTTATGATAAATCTTACTATCATTTTCTTATGGTTTTACTTTTATTTATCTTTATGTTATTTTATTATTTTTATTTAGTATATTATTTGTGAGGGAATTATGACATGTTTATCATTTTGATTTATGCTTTTAAGTGATGATCACATAATCAACTAAAATGGGGTTAAGAGTTGTAAGAATGTCATAGTATAGGTGCTGGTGAGTGATGTTGGTAGTACAAGGAGAAAGACAAGAGAGAGGTAAAAAAAATAAATAAAAATAAATAAATAGAAAAAGAAGAAAGATGGTTAGAAAAGTTTTTTTATTTAAAGAAGAAAGAAAATTTAAAAAAAAAAGGAAGAAAAAAAAATAACTTTGAGATACTAGGTCATTTAAATAATAATAATAAAATAAAAATGATTAATAATGTAAATTATTAGATAAATTAAGTTTTTTTATTGATTCATTTAATTTTAATTATGTTTTTAAAGAGGACGAGATTACTGTAGTATTATTTTAATTTTTATTAAAAATAAAAAATAATATTTCAAATTCTTAAGAGGATAAAAATATTTAAGAATGATATTTTTATATTTTTTGATGAAAATTTATTTTCAAAGAATAAAATATGTGTTTGAAGCTTTTGAGAAGTATAAAAAAACTTAAAAGAGAAGTTTTCATATTCTCTAATCTAAAATTTTTTAAAAAATAAAATATATATTTAATGCTTTTAAAAAATATAAAAAACTCAAAAAAGAAGTTGTTATATTTTTTAATATGAAAATTATTAAAAAAATAAAATATCTATTTCAAATTTTTGAAAAATATAAAAAAATCTTAAGAGAGTTTTTAATATAAATTTATTTTTAAAAAATATATTATAATAATATGAAAAAACTTCAAGTGAGAGATTTTTATATTTTTTAATATAAAAGTTATTTTCAAAAGTAAAAGAAATGAATACTTGATTTTTTTAGAGTATGAAAATTTTCAAAGATAGAGATTTTGATAACTTTTAGTAAAAAATTACTTTTAAACAAAAAAATATTTTGCGAAATAATGAAGGAATTGCAAGAGAAAAATTTTTAAATTCTCTAAATGCTTTCAAGAAAAATAAAAAATATTTTGTATGGCCCTAAATATATTTTATTTTTAATTAATGAAATTATAGAGATCAAGTTTAAGGTCTAAATTTAGATATAAGTATTAATTATTTACTTATGTTAGGGTTATAAGATATTGAAATTATTTATACACTTTATGTAATGTTGCTATGCGTCTTAGTATAGTATTAACTTATCATTATATTTGCATGAATAATAAAAAATGTTTTGAGAATAGAGATTGAATAAAAGTAAATCTTTCATATTTTCCAACAAAAAAAATATTTTAAGAATTAGGTGGTTGAATAAGAATGAGATTTTCATTTTTTTATTATAAAAAATATTTTATGGATTAATAATTGAGTAAGAGTGAGATATTTACATTTTTCATCATAAAAAAAATAATTTCAAGAATTAAGGGTAAAATAAGAGTTAAACTTTATATCTCTAGAAATTAAAATTTTATTTATCTTTTTCTAATATATTTTTTTAAAAATTAATTTTAAAAATCATATGAATTTCAAAATCGAGAAATAACTATAATCAATTGGTATCAATCTTCGGATGCTATAGGGATACTAATAATTTTTTATATGTAACTGACTCTTAAACTGATGTTTTTAATTTTAAAAAACTATAATTGCGTTATTTATATTTATTTTTATTAATTTAAAAAGTGATTTTTTTCAAAACAAACGAATTTTAGTGTTCAACCCCATACTAAATTTTTTTATTTTTAAAATAAAATCATTCAAAAATATTTTTCAAGTTACTATAAGAATTCAACGATAAAAAATTCGTTATGACATATCTATTATTAATATTAATAAAATTTTATGATATAAATTATTTAAATATGTCTAATATTTACTATATAATTAAATATATAATCTTAGATATTTGATTAACTGAGATGAATTATTTTGACAAATAATGACATAAATTATTATAAAAATGACAAACAACAATTTCAACTGCTCAGTAAAACAAATAATTCATTTACACAGTTTTTGACAAGCAAATAAGTGGGACATCAAAATCCTAAAATTATTTAATATAAAGAAGCAATCCATGGACAAAAGAAAAAAAGAGCATTAAGCATATAAATTAATATTTATCCAAAACTTGGATAAGTAAAAGAGAAAACAATGATGTCAGTCAACTATCACGTGGACTTTCAATTAAGAACATATTAATGAGACTTTTTAATTTATTTTTATATAAAATTTTAATATTATTTATATTTTTTTGTGATGTAAAATTTTAAATATATTTTAATATTTAAATTTAAATAATAATTTTTTACTTGATAAAATGGATAATATATTTAATTTTTTTACAGTTGAACATAAGTTTTTATGAATTTTAATTTTAAAAAATTTCTTGCTGTAATAACAATTATTATAGATATTATAATAATATTTTATAAACAATCTATTCATCTACTATTTGTCTTTAGTTAAAACCATAACCATTATTTTATAGTTTTTAAATTTTTTTAAAGAGTGCAAAAATTAATTTGAATCTAAAAAGTACTTGAAAATAAATAATACCATGATCACATATCATACAATTGACAATATTTTAAAAATTAAAAATAAAATAAAATTTTAAAAAACTTAAAATAACATAAACTAATTGTCATCAATTTTATATTTTATTTTTTACTCTAATATAACAAATACATTATATTAAAAATTTTAAGTTAAAAATAAATTCTATTTAAAACAATCAAATCATATTTCCTAATAATTAAAAAATAATTTTTTTAATAAAAATCAAGTAAAGCTCCACTTAAAAAATAAGAGGGGCAAGGAGCCGTCTTAGGTATGATAAAACTTTTTTTTTAACAAATGATTCAAGTAAATTAGAAAAAATTAAATATCTATTAATATTATTGATAAACTTTAAATTAGTTTTTATCTGTTAATTTATTTTATTTTAAAATACATTTTGTTTTGTAAAAACAAATAAATATATTTTTAAATATTTTTATCAACATCGATTTGAATGCTTTAAAATTATGATTTGAAAGTAATAAATGAAATAAAATTTTAAATTCATTTAAAAATTAGATCAAATTTATTGATAGATATAAATTTCATTGAAAGATTTAAAATATAAATTATAAATTTATATCAATCTAAATTTAAAAATTTGCCAATATATTTAATTGTTATATATATTATGATTTTTTGAAAAAAATAAATATTTGATTACCTTACTTTCATATAAATATTGACATGAAAAACTAAACAAGCACATTGATACTATGTAGTCTATGTTAATTTGGATCAACTTAAAATTAATTTAAATAATTTTTTTGTTTATATATATATAATATTTAAAAAATGAATACAAAAATTCTTTTAAAAAAAAAAGGATCCTAGAGGCATTTATAATATTTCCCTAAGTACTAATTCTTTTATTTTTTCGTTGACAAGATTTTTCTTGCTTTTCAAACCTTTCTCTTTAGAAAAATCACAACATCTTATATTTTTTTATATTCAGAAAACAATTTACAGAAGTTCATCATTAAATTCTATATATTGGAATGTCAAATTTACATGTTTTAAACCAAGAATACTCCTAATGAAATACTCAGGTTCAAGGACAGCGCCATTATCAAGAGGCAAAAGAGGATCAGACTTAGCAAATAAGTATGATTTTTTACAAATAATTTACTGATTTGCAATTCAAGAGAGTTTTTAACTAATGAATAATTGTTGTGTAAGCATTGTCTTTATTAACTCCTACCTGCTCAGTGTAAAATTAATGTTTTATAAATATTAAAAATTTAAATAAAAATATATAAATTTTAATATTTATTTTATGTTATCAACTAAATTTTAATATTTAAAAAATTATGACATAAATCCTAAATTATTATCTCGAAGCAAATAAACAAAGGCAACACAAGCTTTTTGAAATTTTGTTAACTGTAGATATGTTCAAACAAACCCATATTCTCTTCATTCCTTTTACACAAGCATAAGCAAACCCTAATCAGTTTACTAAAATCAAAATTGATTTGTTAAATGAGCTTGGCATTGCGAATTCCATCAGTTGAAGTACTACCCAAGTAGACATTCTTCTCTTTTGAGCATTTTCCTTTGTTTTGGATTTATGGCTTCCAAATGGTTAATTTGCTTGTTAGCTAAAAATCACAAAATCATTTTTTATCTTATTAATTTACTTTTTTATTTTAAAAAAATAATTAATTTTTTCATATTTATAAATTGATGACCCCACACTCCTTTGATAAAGATTATAAAATAATCAAATAATTTTTTGATATTTTAAATTGTGAATTAGAGAATCAGCAGCCAGTTTTTTTTTTTTTTTTTTGGGTCCTTTAAGTTGATACTATTGTAACTGAGTTTTTGATATCTTGTTGATTGATTCCTATTTTTTCTTAATTGTTTACAATCGATAATTATTTTAAATATTATTTATTGTTATTTTCAAATTTTTAAATTAATTTTTAATATTTGTTAATAATAAAATGTTAATTTGTTAGTTTGGTTGGACATAGAGCCCAAAGCTAAATATTTTCAATTTTTTGGTAATTTTAATATTTTTACTTATAAAAAATTAAATATTAATCACGTATTGTCATAAATAATTATCATCACATATTTTATAATATTATTTTTAATAAATAATATTATTTTAAAAAGCAATTTAGTATAATTAAATTACAAATTTTTTACAATGGACAATTAATGTTTTTAAATTATTATTTAATTATTTATTTTAATTGTTAGTAGTTTTTTGTTGTAAGATAATCCACTATCTGTGTTTCAAAATATTAATATAAATTTTTTTTCTATATATATGTGTATGTTACATTCTTCTCCTTACATGTATCAATGACACTTTTTATTTTTTTTTACAAAATCATATTCCAAGACTTAAAATTATTTACATAATTAAAATACAATAAAACACATTATTTCATTTACATCAACACATCTCTTCTTATATATATATATATGTATATATAGGTAAAAATCTTTTGGAGCATTTTTATAAAATTTTTTTTCAAAATAACCCATAATCATTAATATAAAATATTTTTAATCTAAATATATAAAATAATATTAAACAATCTCGAAATAAATAATGTAATTTATTTTATATTTTGAACATATTTACTATTGAATAATATCTATTTAATGGGTATTGACCTATTGCAACTTTTTACCCATAAGTTACAATATTTGGTTTCTTTTAATTTTTAAAAATTTTGGATCTTTCCCCCAAATCTTCATTAGTTATCGCTTGCTTTCTCCATCTTCTATCAATCGAAGTTCCATCACTCTAAAAGTTTCATCTTTTCATTGGTGAAAACAATCCAAAGTTTCATCTTCTCACATTGCATTGTCGATCTCACTTGCAAAAGAAGTCATTATGCAAGGTCCATTGAAGACTTATAGCGAGCATCCATCATTGAAGCATTTGTACTTTTGTACAAAAATTAGCTTTGTTTTTTTTTTAAACATCATATACATTAAATTAGAATGGGCCATAAAATAATGTGCTAAATTTCATTATTTTTGGCTAATTTGTAGTGATAGTTTGATTAAGATTTTGGGTTGTATGAACTACATTTAAAATGTGTTGAATTTAAGGTTATCTATCAACTATAAGAAAATTTTGTTACTGTGATGGTGAGGAAATTATGTGCTATGGTTATGTTTGGACAGAAATTTTTAAGGCATCCATGTAATCTCATGATCCGTTCTTCACTGTGTTAACCCTGTTCTCTGTCAAATGTCCTCACTCAAACAATGGAAGCCATCATATACGATGTGAAAGCAAGACTCATCCAAAGTGATTGTAATATGTTGCTTCAGTAACTGTAATTTTTGAGTTTCACCTCGTTTTTTTTACTATCCTATTTTTAGTTCTAACTTGGTTTTTTTGAGAGTATTAGAGAGGAAGCAAGACTGTCATGGGCAAAATAAGAGAGAAATAGTGACTATAATTTATTGGTTAAGTGATAATACAATACATTAGAGTATACTTTGCTGTCAGAAAGAATAATCCCTTAGCCTTTTTGCCAAAGGGAGTATTTTAGTCTTTACAGCTAAAAAGAAAGGATGGTAAAGTCCTCATAATTAAAAAAAAATGTTAAACACATGAATTTTAATAAAGTTAGGTTACTTTCATTGTTAGATAAATTTCTTAGACTAATTTCATCAATTGGCTTTGTATATAAATGTATAATTTTCTCTACATACCAATACACTCCTTTATACAACCAATATATGTTCTTCCACACAAATATAGCTTCTTTCATCATAACACACTTTAGCATAATACCAACTTTACATTCCAATATAAGTTCATCATCATTTTTGCCGTCTAATAAAATATTTAATCCTTAATTTTTAAATTTAAAATGCTAACAATATTGAGATATCTATTATTTTATTAACTTAAATTTGTAATATTACAAACATAAATTAAAACACAAAGTTTCATAATTATTTTAAAGTGCTAGCAAAAAACATTCAATTATTTTACCAATTCATAAACTAAATTTATAATATCTCAAACTAACGTTAAATCCTAAAATCAGTCAACCATATTTCCCTACTCTTAAATTGCTAATGTTATATAACATGCAATTGTTTTAACATTTGATTAACTTAAATTCCTCAAAACATAAAATAAATAGTTTCTAAATTCATTAAATACAATACAAAATGAATCTAAACTATATTCTCTAAATTTAAAGCGGTATTATTGCATTATTTAATTATTTAACCCATTGATAAATTAAATTTGTAAAACCACACAAACTATTAATTAAATCTTAAAATTCTTTTAAATACAACATAGTATTAATCTAAATTTAATTTCTAATTTTTAAGGTGTCAACATTACTATACCAATTCATTAACTAATTTACAAAATATATTTTTTAATATTTATAACTAATTTGAAATCTAAAATTACACAAATATAATATATAAAATTAAATTTACACTAAAATTGAAAATAAATCAATTTATAAAATTAAAATACTTACCTCAATGATTGTTTGTGAACTTAGCTTCTAATTTTGTCTTCCTCTTTAAAAAATAAATTTAATTAATATTATCATAAATATATTGAATATTTAAAATTTTTAAAAAGATAAATCCAATCAATTAACTCAAAGATGATGAAATCAACATATTAAAATGCAATATATGCTTCAATTGAACAAAAACTATGACATATATATATATATATATATATAGAGAGAGAGAGAGAGGGTGATGCATGGGACAACGAAGAATTAAGTCATGGGTGTGGTTTTTTTAAAAAAAAAAAACAGTTACCGAAAGCAAATTTGTTATTTTAAAGTAGATTTCAAAGAAACTGGAGTTGATTTTGGGTGTAATTAACCGATTTAATGGATTGGTAGAGGGAAAGATCCACGACAGGTGAGTGTTTGTGAAACTAAGAAGACCGACGTCTTGTGTTGATGTGCTGCTTGTAGCCTGTCATATATGTCATCAATTCCTTGAGAACTAATGACTAAAGCCTTCTAATGTTAATTTTCAGTTTTGTGAATTGCAAGGGAACCCACGATTAATCTCTTAATCGGTTAATCATTGTCATCCATAAATTAATGGCAAATATACGTCACTTATGTTTTTATTGCATTCCTTTGTGAAACCAATATATAAAATAAGTATCAAATTTTAATTTTTTATTAATAATTTTAAAATTATTAATTATGCTGCTTACATTATTTTAATTAACTTTTATTGATACTTTTTTTAATAAAACCATCAATTATTATGGATACAAAAATTGATTCAATATTTATTATTTAATTTTCGTAAACTTAATTACCATGTCATGAGAACTACAACTACAGAGCAAGTGAGATTACTTGGCATAGCTGTGCATGATGTAAATACACTAAGCTTGTAATATTTTTGCCATAAATCTTGAAAAGTAATATTAAGAATTAATCCTCAATGAGAAAATGATTTAGATGAATTTAATATTATTAAAATATATAATGGATGTGGTAGAAGAGTCTCTATATGAAATTTTAACTTTTTACACTTTATTAAATTTAATTTTGTGCTTAAAAACATATATATTTTCTTTATGTTTCAACATGGTGCAAGACATGTACATAGTGTCGTGTGGGCAACTTTAGTACACAAAATATTCATGCAAATGAAATCTAACTTAATGTAATTGTTTTAGAATGTCTACGTTAGCAGTTCCATCTATATATTGTAAGATTATGAGCTGCATCAGGCATATTGCTTTAGAGTAGGACTTTGAGAAGGTATTATTATTTCTACTCATTAATATCTCATTAATTGCATCATTCAATAACCTAATTTTATGATAATATATCTACCGGAAAGGAGATAACCCAGCGAGATATTGTACACAAATTCTGATGGGGATCCATGAACGAGATCCTTAATTATATATGAAATCTATTCTTGTAGGTTACTTAATTTCAATAGTAAATTATTAACATCTTTGTGTTTCATTGCCCTCAACCAGGTCCGTCGATTTATGCAAAATAGAGCCAATTTAACTGCATAGTTTTCATACAACCCAAGATTACACATGCTATTACATATCAAAACATAATTATATTTCAACGGCTAATAGCTGCATTTGGTTCAAGTTATAGCAGTGGACAGTCATGCATAAAGTAACTTACCATCCCTTAGCCATAAGTATGTTACACGGAAGATTGTATCAGTTATTATACTACACGTCCAGAAGACTAGCTAGGGTTTTCTGTCCCATTCCCACCTTTGTCACAGACTTATTTACCCACAGGGCAATTGGAGTCGCCGGGAGTGCAATGGTGATTCATCGGCCCCGAAGTCCTGCAAGTATCACTACCGGCGGGACAGTACAGATGCTCCTCCTGATGATGCAGTACTTCAGCCTCTATCGTCTTCAGTGCAGCCTCCATCACCTTCCTCGGTGCAGCCATGCAAGAACTCACCATCATCATCACGGCTAAAGCAACCGCGAGAGCCCTCATTGTCAAGCTGATCGATCGAATTTTCGCTGCTATTCAAAAATTTAAACAAAAAACGTCAGATTCCATGAGGAAGGAGGAAACCAATTAATTAATATACCATAATTATCTCTAAGTTCTGTTGGCAGAAGAAAGATGTATGGTTTAATTTTGATAAACATCAATGTATCTTTTGGAAACGATGTTACAAAGTCTACTTACCCAACTAGATATGAGAGAGTTCTTGGCAAGTCTATGGAGAAAATGAGAATCTAGGTACGTATATATAAGGGAACAGCTAGGCATGCTAGGGTTTATGTGATTTGAGAGTACTATTACATAATATAAATATACTAAAGGGGTCTCCACCAAATGAGGCAAGGTTAAGTGGGATTGCTACAGCATGTCAAAAAAGGTGGGACATGGGCATTAAAGTTAATTGAAAAAGGGGCTAAAATGATGAACTGAGAGAAATTAGTAGCCCAATATTGGCACTATAAATAGGACAATTCCACATTAGTGGTGGATTTAGCTTAATCCTTTGGTCAATTTAGCATAAATATTGGGAGTGGCTATTCTATTTGCCTTATGATGTCAAACCCTAGCTAGGTTAACTTTCACAAATTAACATTTGCTAGGTGGTCTAATTCAAATGAAACATGCGTTAATTCTTTATTTAACAATGATTAACTAGTTGGGTACACGCTTAATCAATTAACAGTTGATACTATATTGGTATAATCTTAGATACTTGTGATGAAATTATGATATCATTTTGGTACACCGATGAATCTATTGGCTTCATGTACTTTCTATTTGTATCATCCCTTTTGACACCAAAAAGTAGGCATTTTCTATTCATATCTTCCCTTTTTTTGAGCTTCACAATAAATTAAGTCGTTAGGCTAGATTTTCCCACTAATTTTGTTGCCAATGTCACTTTTTCAATTCAGCTTGTTCAACATATTACTTTAAAAAATTAGTAAAAGCAAAACAAATAGCTAGATTTTGATAGTAACCTCTCTTCTACAACATGTTTAAGAATTAGCACAAGCAAACCCAATAGATGTGATAGGAACCCCATTCAAGTTCATTAATTATGACTTCTGCAGTCTAAATTACCTAAATCATTCTTATTTGAGATGGCCCCGACTTTACTTGTAATGTTTTCTAATCAAGAGTCAATGTTTTTCCAATAAATGAACCTTCCATGTATGAGCCAACAATTTTTGTTGTATTAACATATAACATGCTAATGGTTGATCAACAAGAAGTAAAAACCTCAACAATCAACATCCTCTCCGACTCAATTTAAGATTCTTGATGCATTATTGATCCTGAATGTTGAATTTCCCAGAGTCTTGAGAGGACACCTCCACCATTAGTGGATTAAATTCAAAGTCTTGTAATTTTACATACGAAAATAGAAAAAAGTCTCGTCTCTTTGTCTTCATCGCCAAGAGCACTATTATTTTCTTAATTTTGCCGTTTGATTTCGATGAAGTAATATTACTTTAATAAGTTGATAACTTTGAATGGCAAAGCAACTTGTGTTGGTGGTGCAAAAAATTTCCCCTTTGTAATTATGTAAAGTTTCTGCTTATTTTTGGCATTAAGCAATCATTCCTTAGACAAACCTCTAGTCATCATCGATAGCAAGATTATATAAGCAGATGCGTATTAAAATATACTTCCAAACACATAAGTATTTCAAATAATGATTCAGTTGTTATCTTCATCGTAAATCAAATTAACTACATAATTATTGAATTAATTTTGTTGGTTGATTCGTATTTACATTAATAAAAATTTTATATGTCTAAAAAATTGGATCCTTAGCAATTATGAATTAAAACGTTTTATAAATTGGCATGACATAATTTTATAAAATTTATTTTGCACCAATGCAGTTCATGCATTTATGAATTTCAATGAGAGCAATTTAAGCAATAATCGATACTAAAAAATGAACGTTACACATTAATCACAAAAGTAACATTATTTAAATTTTAAGTTTAAAATTTAAAAAAAATTTAAAAAATTATTGAACAAGAATTGGCTGAAAAGCATTAACACCTCGACGTACTATTATGTGCATCAACAGCAATAGGACATAGACCACAAAAGCCCTTAGGCTTATGTAGCGAGTGGTTTTCAAAATAGATTGGTTCTTCCATTGTAGGTGCTAGAATTTCGCAAAATCCATCCTCCGAGATCAGAAAAATATCAAAAAATATTTTAAAGAAAAAATATGATTAGAGAGTAGAGAAGCTTTCGATTTTTTGGTGTGTGAGATCTCAACTTATAGCATGCATGGAGAGCGATTTCCTAATGAAGTATTTAGCAAAAAATTAAGTTTGGTTGCTACAAATAAATGGGTTTAGTGTGAAATGAATAGGTTTAGTATGTTAATTTGTTAGCTTGGTGTATTAGAGAAATATTTGATATATGTGTATATTTTGTTTTATGTATATTGCAATTATGAAATTATTATTGTTTTAATTAATATTATTTTTATTTTATTTTTTTAAATTATCATTTTTAATTATAAAATTATTTTTTATATTTTTAATTAAAAAACTATTATTTTTTAATGAAACAATAAATTGTTAAGAAAAATTTCTACACTGTTACAAAAAAGAAATCATGGAGAAAGATTTTTGAATAAAAATAATCAATTTAAAAGGTAAATATAATTAAAAATCTTAAATTTTACTTTTTTTTCCATTTAAACTCTAACTTTTAAAATGTTTCAAAATAGACTCTCATTTTCAAATTTGATCAAATTTGAACTCTATCAAAATTTTAAAAAATAAAAATATTCAGATTATAAATTTTTTACAATAAATTTTAACTTAAAATTCTCGTAAATATAAAAAAATGTTTAAGCTGTCATCACCAAAAAATTTAAAATTTATAATATTAAAAATATTTTTAAAAAATTTATACTATCAATTTTTTAAAAAAAAATCATAAAAGTAGCTCATTAATCAAAAATTATATAAATTTAAGTAATAAAATCGAAATAAAGCATAAAATCTATTTAAGTAATTTTTTAAGCATTTTAATAATAAAATATTATTAATTATTTAAATTATATTATTAATATTTAATTTAAATTAAATCAATAAATTAGACTTTATTTAAAAATGTTTGACAAGTTAGTAATTGATTAAAAGTAGAATAAACAAGATTTAAAATGACTTTTACTCTAGTTTAAAATATTAAAACAATAAAATTATTAATTTAAAAATAAGTAAATATTATTTAAATAATATTATTATGTTTTTTCATAATATTTAGATTTAAAATTTAAATAATACAGCATTATTTTTAAAAATATTAGATAATAATAAATTATTATTTAATTAAATATTTTTATTATTTTTTATTTTTTACATTTTATAATTGTAAATAAAAATATTTTTAAACCATAAAACATTTTTATTGGCTCGCTTTAATGTGAATGAATTTTTTTTTTCATGATAACGCTTCAATTTGCTTAGCTTTTCTCTTAAAATTTCCAAATTAAAGGCATCTTAAAAATTAACAGCTAATTTTTTTATATAATAAATTTGATTAAATTTTCAACGTTGTTGATGAAATGCCTATTCTTAAATGCCATGAATGGGCTTGTGGGCATTCTAAGTCATTGCCCCAACTCTATATCTTTGCCCAAATAATTAACAGCAAACTTTACAAAAACTTGAAATAAATTTTGGAGGAGCCCTTTTACTAGTAAACAAATTGAAGTTAATTGCAACTAAATTAAATGGAGCAGGTGGAAAGCTAATGCCCAAATCCACTACAGGTTTGCAATTCCTTGGAGGGCAAGGATGAAGAAAATTGCTTAGTTGAACTTAATATTATAATCCCTATATAACAAAAGATCTAAGCATGCATGCACTAAATTTCTCAAAAGTTGTCATATAAGAGGAACTAGAAAGTCAAATGCTCCAAAAAGTAGAAACATGCATAAGAATTAATTCAACTATCTTGATGAATCATGCAATTTCTTTGATCAATTCTCTTGCAAGATTCAAGTAAAATGTGAACATAAAAATACTTCATGATCATAAATTAATAAAGGAAAAAAACAAAATTTGCTTGAAAACAACCCAAAGAAAAAAAAATGGACTAAAAATAGTGCATGAAGAATTTTTTACTAATTTATGTTTTGAATGCATAGTGATATTTTATTTTGTCTCAACAAATAGATATCACGTTATTTGATTTTGCATCGTAGTGATGATGTTATTAGTTTTAAAGTTATTTTTCTCATGAATTTTATCATATTGTTTTAAAATACATTTATAGTATATTAAATATCAGGACATTATATCATACTAACTGATTTAATTTTTGAAAGATATAAATCTAAAATGTCGAGTTACGCATATATAATAATTTTTAATTTAAAAAATATATTAAAACTTTGATTGAGTTAATGTATACTTAGAATAATATTTTTTTCAAAATAATAATTCTAGACTTGCCTAGACAAGTTGTTAATTGTTGCTTGGGATTTTATTGGTAAATGCAAATTATATTTTCTTTTAGACCATGATATAAGTTTTTGACACTCTAAATAAGAAGAACAACTCTGAAAAAAAAATCAAAATCTTTCTCATTCTCCTCTTGGTCAAGCATTGCATCATGGTTACAACACTTTGGAGCCTTCTTTGAGTTGGAGTTTCTAAAACCATCAAATGCAAATGTGCATTATTGCCAACCACCACAACATTTGAAACACTAACTGGTCGGTAAAACGGGAAGAAAATCACATGTGAACTCGATAATTATCCTGTTCATTGGTGAGAAATCGAAGATATAATTAATAAGTAGTTTTCTTGAAGATTATACACGCAAATTAGGTTGAATAAACACATAATCACGTACGCAAAGAAACTTTTGCTTCTCTTAACAAGAAGAATACCTTTTCAAATGTTGGTTAACTATTAAATTAAAAATAATTTTGCCCTACTAACTCACCGGTCACCAAACTTGGTGTTGAATAACCACTCTTGCACCGATATGTACTTTTGCATGGTGGGTATCTCCAATTTTTCTACTTTTCTCGCTTAAAATATGTCATTGGTGAAGAAAAACTTAGCTTACTAGTTGCCAAAATTGACTATGAAAGCAACATATTGAAATACCTGCTTGACCTAGCTTAATTTAGGGGGTAAGTTCAAAAATTGTAGTGCCATTAATGTATGAATTGACACATAGATGCCTAATAATATAAAAAGTAACGTGAACAACATGGTAGAACCGAGAACTTCTAAACAAACACATAGTAGTAAATTATTACTAGCTAGGTACAAGTTCGTACATGTTGATCATATATTAATGTGATACGTTATCAGATTTGGGGAGGATACCCATCTTTTGCTTTCTAAAAGGATTTTTGACAGGAAAATTTGAATTTGTCAAGTATTTTAATAATTGGTGACATCAAATATTCCCTAGAAAAGAACTGAATTCTCATATATAGATGAAGGTGATTGTCAACATTATCATGTTAAATGTGATATCATCGGATTTTTGTCACATTAATAATATGGATGATGCAAGAAAAATCTAATGGAAGATTGGAAGGTGAATTATAAAATTGGGTGTTCATACTTGCAAAATATTCCCAATATAGATTTTCTAAAAAGAAAAGGCAGGAAAGTGGAAGAAAATGAAGCAAAAGAAAACTACAACCCGTAAATTTAATTTGGAAATTAAGTCACTTTCATTGCGAATCACATTTTAATTAATTAATGGATATTGTATATGTCTTTGTTCTTCTAATGTACGGCTTGAGCATTCTAGATAATCTCACCGCGCGTATCCCTCATCTTAATCTAGAAAGAGAATCAACTTCAACTTATGTCATTCTCTCGCTCATAGTTTTGACTCCCTCTTAAAGAAGTTAATTGGTCCGCGGCTAAATTTTATTTTCATAAAATATAAAATTTATTGAAATATGTACTCGGGCATATAATTAATAAATATATCGGTTAATCCACATGTAAATTATTTTATTCAAAAAAATAATACATAATAATAACTTTATTTAATAATTTTGAATTTTATATGAATATGGATGCTTCCAAATTGTGTTCTTATTTTTTGTTGATTTTCTTTTGTTTCGGAGAGATCTTTTGTTCTTGTCTGACGTAAAAGGAGCTTAATAGAGTTCCTTCAACTCAAAATTCGTCAACGAAGACTCTATTCAAAAGGAGGCAATTTAAAAAATTGGAAAAACGTGGAGAATGGTAATCAAAAATCTCCGGAGTCTACTTATAAATATTAATTTAATTGACAAATGTAATTAAATCAATTGTTCTTGAAGCAACTTCAAGTAGCTTTCCGAAGTTCAAACTTGTAAGGGAAATCCGACGCTTGAAGAAGAAAATAGCGAAGAAAGTGTCTTGAATTCTGCATAAAGCTTTCCTTGTTCACATTAGGGATTGGTGCTATATAAACAGTCTACCATTTCCTCCATTTAGTGGTAGTGCATGCACCATCTTTGAAGAGGAAGCTTGCCAAGAAATGGAGAGAGTAGCAAAGAAACTCTTGGTTTCCGTCTTCGTCACTGTCTCACTTATCATTTTCCATTCATGCCCGGCCATGTCTCAAGAAGTCGGTAAGGCTGCATTCTTATACAATTTCATAGAATTTCTCAGCTTGCCTGCAAAACAACTTGTTTTCTTCAATTAAATAATATCGATGAACCCTAATTTTGACAACAAATTGCTTCTCATCTCCGTTTTCATATAGTTCATATAGTTCTGTGCTTTTAAAACTATAGTAACTTTTTTATCTGAAAACATTGTTAACCCCTTTTGTTATTCTCAGAGAATGAAAAGGAATTTGATTACAACGAGAAGGGTAACAAGGGGCCAGCGAAGTGGGGACAGATTCACCCAGAATGGAGCATGTGTAGCAATGGAACAATGCAGTCTCCTATCGATCTGTTGAATGAGAGAGTTCAAGTTGTCTCCCATCTAGGGAGGCTTAGCCGGAGCTACAGGCCTTCGAACGCCACTATTAAGAATAGAGGCCATGATATAATGGTACAAGCTATAAACCAAACACCAATTAAACCCACAAAATCACTTGAAAATCTCTTTCTTTGAACTTAGACCTCTTTGATCTGGCATGATTAGATGAATCATTATTGTTTAACCCGTCAAAGAACATAGAAAAGCTGACATAAAAGTTGAGTTAGGTGAGATTTTTTCAAGTGGGTAAGTGCAACTAACACAATGATCTTGATTAAGAAAGCAAAGTAGGTGAAATTGATCCATTAATTAAATTTACTTATCTTTCATTTCCTTTGCCTTTATCTAATATTAATGCTCCCTATATTACTTTTTGCTGAATGACTCAGTTTCTAAGTAATAATCTATGGATTGCAGCTCAAATGGGAAGGTGGTGCAGGACATCTGGAGATAAATGGAACTGAGTATGTGCTTAACCAGGGACACTGGCACTCACCTTCTGAGCATACCATCAATGGCAAAAGGTGCTTATGCCCAGTACACTTCTCTCATATCATCCATATATAAATAAAAGAAATATAATTAAAATTTATGTTTACGGTCGGGTGGGTTTCAGGTTATTTTCAATTTTGAAAACCAGCTCATAAGATGAAAATTTTCTTGGTGCTAGCTCTTTTTACAAGAACGTGAGATAGTCCAATAATTATTTCTTTAATCAATTAAAATTAAAACAAAATTGTAAGGAATTAAGTCATAAAAATGTTCCCATCACAGATGATGTTTATAGATTACACTAATGAATAAAATCTGCCTTGTCTTTTAGTTTCATATATATATAATTTAACTGAAGAACAATACACGAATGATGGGAGATGTTCTGATAAAATGGCAGGTTTGATCTAGAGGTGCACTTGGTCCACGAGAGCCTGGACGGGAAGGTTGCGGTGGTTGGCATCTTGTACAAGATTGGCCGACCAGATACTTTCCTTTCATCGGTGGGCAGCTACCTTCTCTCTTCCCATCTCTCCTTCTTTTCCTCTCTCCCTAACACTGTACTACATGCATTCCTTGTGTTTGTTAGCTGGAGCATCATATAGCAGACGTGAGATTAAATTATATGCGTATCACTTCATGATTAATGTTTCGGTGTTACTTATATCTGAACTTCAATGAACTTATCAGGTGAGGACTGTCACGAGGGAGCAAATCAGATTGCTTCGTGTTGCTGTGCACGATGTAAGTATACACACTAGGCTCCTAATGTTTTCCCAGGCATAAATCTCAAAGAAGTTTGTTAAGAATCTTGGAAAAAAGATAGTTTTGAGGAATCAAATACATGATGATATCTGGTTCAAGGTTCTGAATTTTGTAGCATCAAAGATTTGAACTTTTCATATTTTATAAGCTGAACCAGACAGGGATTGATCTTTGCAGGACTCAGATACAAATGCAAGGCCCCTGCAACCATTGAACAGGAGGTCTGTACACCTCTATAGACCTGAGGAAGGTGAAGAGAATTAAGAACTATGACTTCATAGCTTGAAAGTTAATCATCTGGTTCTGATTTCATCGGCTGCTCTCTTCAATACCTGATGAATTATCGATTAGATGTTCTTTTCAGTCACATTGTGCAGGATTTCCCCTGCTTTATTGGGTTCTTTATTCTTTTTGTAATATTTAGTTAACATAATGAATAATATTTATTGCATTAGAGCAGATCAAAATGGCAATATCACGGATTACCTAAGCTTAATTTAACTTTCTAATCAGCAGTCAATGTTAAACAAAAACCTGTTGTGCAGACAATGCTTCTTCATCATTATCTACTGGCTATCAAACTATTCTGGCAATGACTTTAATAATATCATCCATGGAAGGCCTATGCAAGGGGTCATCTTCTACACAGGCCTTGGCCAAAACAGCTAAACATAAAGCTTCTGCAAGAGGGTAATCCTCCTTAAGAGAAGGATCCATGAACTTCCTCAGTTGTTCGAAACAACTGTCTTCGTTACCTCCCAAAAGTACTCCAATGGAGTCCTTGAACAAGCTTCCATCTATGTCCTCTCTTCCTGAGATGATCTCAAGCAAAACAACTCCAAATGCGAACACGTCTACCTTCTCAGAAGCCGAGCCATGGAGAAGATACTCCGGTGCAACCCATCTGTTTCCTTTTGAAGATTTAGCTACACGGGTGTCTCCGATATCTGCAAGCTTAGCCCTCCAGTTTGCTGTTATGTAGACATTTCTGCTATGTAAGCTCGCGTGTGTATAAGCCGGGAAAATACAGCAATGCAGATAGTGAAGAGCTGTCGCAATGTCAAAAGCTATCTGTACCCTTCTACGCCAAAGAAGAGTACACGATGGATTTGATAAGCATTCTCTTAAGCAGCCATTGCTGGGGAGCTCAAATACAAGGTATGACCAGGAAAGGTAACTTTCTTGGCAACAAACACCATGTAGTTTCACAATATTGACGTGATTGATGTTGGAATGCACATCAATAACCCTTTTAGTGTCTTCCAATTTCATTTGCTTGATCATCACTTCAACATCATCAACTATCCCTAGGTAGACTAGATCTTCGATCTTCGTATCTTCACAGAACTCCCTGGTTGCTCTTTTGAGGCTTTCTATGCTATAATTGATCAAGGAATACTTTATTCCGGCCAGAACATCAGGTGATAGACATGAATTTGTAGAACTTCTTCCTGTTTGAACTGATCGAGGAGAGCTTATAGAGACTCTAGCATTGAAGGACGGTAATTTCTCGCCCTTGCGTCTGCCTATATCTTTCCTGTACAATCCATAAGCAAGTAATGCTACCAGAGAAAACCCTACAACTGATCCTGCAATATACAAGCCTTTTGCTTAAGATATATCGAATTACTGTTAAAATGTTCTAAGAAAACTCTAAAAAATTATTCATATTTTAAATATTTAAATATGCATTTACATGATATATTTTAGATTCTTATGCTTACGATAATTTAGACAATAAATTTCTTTAATAAATTTTTTCATTTAATTGCTCACTTTATTTTTTTTAAGAAAAAGAAAACTAAAACTTTTTGCTTAGGTTTATGTAAGCTTTACTAGCAAGGAAATTTGATATATAAAATTAGGTTACGTCATAAATATTTTATGAAAATATAAATAATAATAATAATAATCAAAAGTATTCAAATAAATTTGTTAATTATAAATTTTCATAAAATACTTAATGAATAATATCGACATGAAGTAATTAAGAGTTTGTTAAAACATATTAAAACCAAAAAATATAATCCAAGAGTATATGGATGAAGAGTTTTATATCATTAATTACAAACTAATGATATGATTCAACTTAAAGTTATCATTATCTATCTATATATATACGCACACATAAATAAATAATATTTAATTTTTAGGTGAAAGATTAATAAAGTTTTGATATTTACTATATGTTACTAATCAAACATTTATGTTTAAAAAATGATAAATCGAACATTAATTTATTAATTTGGTCTAAATTAAATATTATCAAAAATTTTAAAAAATTGAGAATATTCAAATTAAAGATTTTATACAATAAAATTTAACTTAAAAATTTTTACAAATATAAAAAAAAATATTCATGCTACGGTTACAAAAAGTTTTAAAATTTTTTAAGTGCTGAAAATAATTTTTTTAAAATTTATAATATTAAAATTTTTAAATATTTATAAAAAATAAATCTTACATAAAAAATTATTCAAATTTAAAGAATAGATCCCAAATAAAGTAAATAATTTATTTAATTATTTATAAAGTATTTCAACCACAAAAATATTTTTAATTTTTCATAACCATTTGATCAAAAGTCTAATTTGAATCAAATTTAAATATTAAAATTTGATTTGCCATTATTTAAAAATGAAAGTTTGATTAATCATATGAGATAAATATTAAAATTTTATAAGATCTTTATTTTTAATTTTTAACTTTATTTTCATGCAAACTTCAATATAATTTATAAGAAATAAAAAAATATTTATTTAAAAAATTATCCTACGATTAAATCACAAATTGTAAATGTCTATAAAGCTTTATTGCTCTTTTGCAAAACAATCTGTATCTACATTGTTATTTCGTAAAGTTTGTTCACAACAAATGCAATGAAAGTAAAAGTTTATTGACAACAACAAAATGTCCCAAATAATCAACATGTCTCTAAATAAGGGTGAACATAGTTGGGCTTTAATAGAATAACCCAATAAATTAAATTTATTTAGGTTAATTAAATTTATGCGGTCAATTTTTTATTTAAAATTTCCAACCAAATGAATTAAAAAACAGATCTTTTGTTTTGATTATTAATTAAATTTTATTAGTAATATTTAATTTTATATATTTTTTATTAAAAGGCAAAAACTTTTCTTCTCTTCTCTCATTTCAACACTAATGATCACATCATAAATTTTTCTTTTTTTTTTTCAATCTCTTCTTCTCTCCCACACAGGCAGGCCGCAGTACCCATTAAAATTTGTGAACCTTTAAACCATTAAATTTGTGATAAAAAGTTTATTCTTCAATCATCATCAACGGAATTTCAAAAAATCATTCAATTTAATTGATTTTTTAAAAATTTGATTGATTGTCCAATTTCTTTACCGTAAGTTCGATTAACTCGATTTCTAAAATTTTCAGAATAAATGGATTATAATTACCTATCATTGGTTGTTCATTGAGACATTATTATTATTGTTGTTGTTATTTTAGTTTAATTTTTTAATTAAAAATTAAAACCTTTCACATACTTAACTCAAAGATTTATAAGATATTAGATAAATAAAAACCGATTGAGATGTTTTTTCTTAATTTGAAAATTTGAATTTATTTTTTTAAATGATAGCTTTCGTGTTCATCACTCAATTATTATGGTTTTAATGGTCAAATCTTGATCTTAACAACAACTAAAAACTATCTATTGACTTGAATTTTTTAAGAGATAATAACATATAATAATTTAATAAAATTAATTATAATAATCATATATATTTTTATTTTCACATTATTATTATCACTGTTAGTTATAAAATATTTTTTAAATTTTATATCAAAAACTTAATACGAACTTAAATTAATAAATATCTTTATCATTAAAAATATTTTTAAAATAATTTATTTTATAATAATAAAAAATTCATAAAAATACTATTTTTTTTATTATGACAGTGTTTTGCAATCTTATTGCCAATTGACTACATCCATCGAATTATTTTATCAATTTCATTAATTTTAAGTATCATTAATATATATATTTATTAGATGTTTATGAAGAAAATCATCATGAATAGTAAGTCTTTATTGCACATAAATTTAAATGATACTAATAAGCTCATTTTTATCATCATTGATTATATCATAAATTTATTATATTAAAAGTATGAAATATAAAAATTAGGGAAGATTATTAAAGGGAACAATCAGTTACCTTTATATTATAAAGTTTTTATATAATATTTCTTGGTAAGTGAAAAAAAAATGTAAAAAAAAAAAAAAAAAAAACATATAGGATCTTTTCTCTTAAATGGGCAAAAGTGACTTTTAATGGCTCCTTTAATCTGATCAATCATATGAGAGCAAGCAGGGCCGTTTTGGTCATTTCAATAGGAACAGGTCGTGGCGTTTCGGACATGTCATTAATTAGATGGGCCGTACAAAAACGACCAGGGTCATTTTGGTCATTTCTGCAGAAGCAGTTCGTGGCGTTGTGGATATTCGCGCCATGAAGCTTTTAAAGAGCTAACCCTTTTGATAAACAAAATTAAATGCTAAAGATGTGGCATAGTTTGGAACATGGAAAGGGTACTTTCGTCATCTTACTGTTCTGCACCGATCTCCTTCCGTGAGTAGCCTATATAGCCAAACGGAGGGAATTATTCCCCCACAATGTTTCCTTTCGCCTCCCTGATATGATCGGAAAATTTTCGTGTGACTCACGATTTCCTCTCCTTAAAAATCGAACCCGGCAGCGTCTATGACTTTTTGTTGGTAACGGTTACATGCAGGTTAGTTCGCCATGAACTTACTTGACAAATGGAATGTAATCCACCCTGAACATGGTTCGATCAATTGGCGGTTTGGTTTAATCTGTATATGAATGTATTATCAGCAGAGCCATCCGCGACTGTTATTTATTCTCTTAATTAGCATAAATTCGGGGTTAGTTAGGGTTTTGGGGTTTAAACTGGTGGTTTGGTTTGTTTAAGATCTAGGTTGAGGGTGAACACAATTTAGGTATTGAGTGCATGTCTGCTTTATGTCTAATCTCTTTCAGCCTAATTAGGTTCATTTTAATTTTTGTGTTATGAATATTGATTTTTAGTTTGTCTGTTCACTGAATTCAAAGAACTATGGAAATGGGTGGTTGATCAATATAGCCTATATGTGGGGTGCAAAGATATGCTTTTCTATGACTATTCATTGAGCTTGTGCCTGAGCCAGAAGTTGTGTATATATAGTTTTTGTATGCTCTGTTATGCTCTGTTGAGATGCAATTGCATTTTAAAGAGTTCATTGAACTAATGAGCTACAGCTGCAGGTGGGTCCTCACTGGAAGTGATGGTACAGTAAGTTGGGAGTGGTTTATTGTAGTAGTAGTGAACTATTGAAGTCAGAAATTCATATTTAATTCTTTTTAGCTCCATCTAGCTCTTTGGGGGAATCAGACAGTAAAAATTTGGCTGAAGTTTTGCCAGTAAGGGATGACTTTTTGATCTTTTGATCTGTTGGTTTCAAGGAAAAATTAGGTAAGGGAAGGAACTATGTTAGTGATGTCAGTTTTTCTTTGAATGCAGTACTCCTTCTTTTTCCTTTTTATCTGAGAAATAGAGGATCTCCTAATCATGTTTCCTAAATCAGTGTTTCTTGTAGCCTTGGTAGCACCTGGAAGCTCAAGGTAGTTTGTGTCCTGTTGATATTTTTATGTTTTAAAGTGGAAACACAATTCTGTTTTCGTTCTTGATATGAATTGGTTAAAGTTATATTCATTTATTTACGAGAGCTTTAGTAACAGCCTGACCCGCTTTTTAATAACAATAATTTATACTACTCAGGGTAACTTTTTTTTTCTGAAAATTTAATAAATTATTGGATGCAGTGGTCTAGTTATGGCTTGCTTGGAAAAGTTTAATTCTTTAAAGTTGATAAGTCATGAACTTTCAAAAATGGCCTGTACCTGACAATAGGTATGCCATTTTTACTAGCTTTACCAAGTCATAATCTGATTTTACCAAGTCAGCCTGATTGGGGTGGTAGTCCCTTTTTTTGGACATCTTTCAGTTTCTCAATCATCATGAAAGTAAGAAGTTCTTCCCTTTTTCAATAGGTTATAGGTGCGCATCTGCTTGAACATGAGTGGACTAGGTAATAACTTTGGTCAATGACCATATTCTTGACCCTTTTGGTGATACACACATACGCATATTTATATAGCATTTTCTCCTATGGTATTGTATGAAGTGAAAGTGAAGTGGAAGACACCAAATTATGGCCATGGGCAAGAATTTGGGGTTTGTGCTTCTTTCCGAGAAGCATTCAGTGTAGTATGCCTAACAAGTGTAGGGAACAGGTAAAAAATAATTAGAAAAACCAGAATGAAGTAGTATGTTCCGAATTTTAGCAAGCAGTGCCTAGCTACATGAATTTTTTCTTCATGCTTGTTACTAATGCTGTATGTCTTCAACTAATTTTTGTCCATCTGTGCATGAGAGATTATTAATATGGGCATTACTTATCTGGCTAGAAAGAGCAACTCTCTCTCTCCCCTCCCCCCCCCCCCCCCAAAAAAAAAAAAAAAAAATCCCTGTGGATGATAGGATGTAACTGATCTGTAGTCATCCTTGTATTTGATCAAAGTTTGACATTTTTATTTAAATTTACAGCTGGATAATGGCAACTGATACTAGATCTGGACAGAAGGCGAAGGATGATGAGAACAATGATACCAAAGGGAGGCGCGTTAGTACCAGAGGATCAACCAGTGTGGGTGCAACAACTCCAGATTCATCTGGTCTAAGAAGGTCTACGAGGGAATTTTCATCAAAGAAAAATACGATTTCGAGTCCTTTGAGTACTCGGAAATCTGTGAGGCTTGAGAAACAAACTTCAATGACTCCTCCAGCACTAAGGAAGTCAGAGAGAGTTGAGAAGCGGAATATGCATAGTCCTTTGAGAAGGTCTGAGAGGGCTAGGAGGCTCTCTTCTTCTAGTTCTTCAGGATCAAAGAAGTCTGATAGAACCTCAGGCTCATCAGATATCAAACAAAATAAACAGAAAAAAGAGAAAAGTATGAAACAGTTGACGATGGAAACAAAAGAGGTTAACAAAAGTGAGAAGGGGGATGAAAATCCTATTGAGGTGGAAAAGAAGAGATTGGATGCTCGTGCTTACAGAGCATTATTTAAGAGACAATCTAAGCCAGTCAATGAATCAGGTGGCTGTGCACTTCTTTTTCCCACATGAATTTTATCTGCTGCTTATTCTTGTAAGATAGTGATCTTTTGGTGAGTGAATGTGATGTGAAGGCTACGCAAGAGTAGTGTGAGTGTGCAACAAAAACGCTATGAGATCTTCCTCCCTAGAAAATATAATCTTATTCTTTTCTTCTTTTTTTTTTCCCTCGCTTGCAGATCATGCTGAGGAGCTGAACAGGATGGAAAAATTATCTGAAGGATGTAGCAGCAATTGCAGAGGCAGTGGTTGTAATCAAGTTGATGAGGGCAATGGCTGCAGCAACAGGAAGGGGGAAGATTTGAGAGAAAAATGTGCTGAAGTTGCTTGTGCAGGAACATTGGAGCTGTCTAATTCTTCTGGAAGTGAAACAACAAAAGAGGTCGTAGAAAACAATGTTGGAGCAGAAGAGGTCATAGAAAACAATGTTGAAGCAGAACTATCTCATGCAATCCCCTCAAGACAGATGCGTGGCTGCAACAAGGAAACAAACAGTTCTGAAGGTGAAATAGTTCTGGAAGTTTCTAAATGTGGTGCCATGGCCAGAAGTACTAGCAATGATGCTGAAATAGCACTGGTGGATTGGTTTGCACAGAAGAATATGCAAATAACACAGTTAGTAGATAGTGAAACCAGCTTAGAAAGGGGAGATAAAGTCAATCTTTCAAAAAGAAAAAGAAATACAGTAGATATGGATTCAGGTGTTTCTGCTATGCCTGCAAGTAAAGATATCTGTGCCATGATTTCTGATGATATTACATTATCACGTTTTGAGCCCAGAAGTAAGAATCATCCTGAAACATGTATCCGAAGCTTCAAAAGGCAAAGGTATTAGATTTGGGCTAGTCCCTTTGTCTATTGCTTTTCATTATTTTTCTAGTTGATGATTTACATGGTATTCTGTTGCTTTTGCTAAAAATAAATGTTATTCTAACACATTCTTGATCTCTCTCATAAATTTGCAAATATAACATGGGATAACTCTTTTTTTTTTTTTTTAAAGTACTCTATGCATTTCTTAAAATACTCGTGTGTAGCACAAGAAACTCTTTGGCTGATTTTGATGTTTCATTTGTTAATCACAAATTGGAAATTTATGTTTGAAATAAGGAGGTTTTGCGGTTTGTATATTTGATTCACAAATTCATGATTACATCTAAAAGTTTTTTTTTTTTTTTTGAATATGTGGTAATGGTATTAAATGTCTTGTTTCAAAGTTACACTAGCCAAGAAGCATGTGTTTATATATGCTCTTTGGTCTCTTTAAGCCATGTGGTATGTTCATTTGCAACCAACCATTTGCATGTGCCCTTAAATGTGGAGTGTTTAAAATTTTCCATTAGATGGAATAACCAACTGTTCCCTAAAAGATTAAGGAAAAAGTTATAGTTTGTAGAAACATGTTTGAAGAACCACCTTGTTTTCACATTGTTCTCATTAAAGGGAGCCTACTCGAATCTTTTATCAGATTTTTGTGCTAATCAAATTGAGAAGTAAAATGTGAAATGTACTTTTCCTTTCGGTGTAACTTGCTTTTTGTTTCTCAATCAGTTGGGTAGTTAGTAGGCAAGATTTGATTATTGGATCAAATGAATTACAAAATCATATTGGCTACTTTTGGATGTGATTTTTCTTTTAGGTTAATGAGGTAGCATCAGAATGTGGTTGTTAAACTTGTCTAGTGTGATATGACATGTTCTCTTACCAAATGCAAAGTTCTTTACTTCACCTTTCTTGTATATTTCATAGGGTCAACTGTGATCCGACAAAAAGAGAGGGTTGCTCCAATAACACAATATCAAACCAAGATATTTGTGACTTGTCTCTGAATAAGGTTGGTTTCTTTTTCTTTCATGTTTTTCTTGCATGTAGTTTCTCTATTTCAGTTTATCAATCTCTTCTTTATTGTAAGATGAGGTGTTTAAATATTAGACGTTTTGTGAATGGGTAAGGATATGGCATAATAGATACAAAGCTAATCGTGAATCAGGCATGAGATGTAAATAATACCCTGCATTGTGCTTTATTGTGTTGGTTCTCATGGTCTAGGCTTTTTTTTTTTTTTTTTCTTATTCTGATGAGAGAAAAATTAATTCACTAGAGCATCTAGGATTTACTACCCAAGTACAAAATTAAATATATACCAAACATTAATTAATTTGCATGCTCTTCGTGATTTTTGAATAGTGTGCAGTAATTTGGAACTTTTGTTATATTAGAAACAAAGTATCACCCATATGCATGTAAGTTAGCTTGTTAGAAATCAAAAGATCCATGAACATCACTTACTCCACCTCATTTGTAAAAAAAATTCCTTGTCGCCCAAAATTCAAAAGCTTTACTCATCTATCATTGATCAAACTTGAAGGGGTATCAACCTTTTTCAAAGCTCTCATGTTTCTCTCCATCAATACCATCCAGAATTAAGTAAAGGAACCATTGCCATATTTTCTTCTTGGCCTTAGAATTAGGAAGACATTTCCACGCTTTTAACATAATTGCCATTGACCTAGAAACCGTCGACTTTCGCCTCCAAATCTTTAAAATTCTTTCCTAATTATGTTGAGTCCAACTACGCAAAATGAGTATGTGATTAATTGATTTCACCCAAGAAGCAAATGTCCATCATAACTGTGCCTTTTTTTTTTTTTTTTGTGCGTAAGTTTTCACTAGTGAGAGGCTTGTCTCATGATGCTTCCCAACCAAAAAATGCCACTTTGGAAGGAACTTTAACGTTTTACATTAATTTCTATGGTATTATTTATGTCTCCATTTGTTGCTAGGATTCTTTTATTACTCGAAAGAAAGATTTAACTAAAAATTTCTTGGCATTGTTTCCTTTCTTATACAACTATATCCTCATTGTCTATGCTAGGTCTAGCTATAGAGATATGCTTAAAGAAATACCCAAAACTATCAACCTCCAATCTTGAACATCCCTCCTAAACACCATCTCCTAAGTCACACCACTTTTTAGTATTGTCACATGTTCTCTCACCCAAGTCTTTTTGAACTTAAAGATACAAGGTGAAAATGTTTGCTTGAAGTGGTTGCTCTCAACATCAAATATCACGTCAAAACTTAGTTGAACCTGAGGTCTTTTTTACTTAGGAGGTAGTGTTGGTAAGATTCTCATCATTAACAATGAAGATGAAGGGAAGGATTATGGTTAAAGACGTTTTTTTTTTTTTTTTTAATGTAAGAACAAGAAGGAGACAATATGCCATATTCTTTATGGTGTAGATAAAAGAGGGTTACTTATTGTCATGGGCTGCTATGGGATCTGCAATGAAGGAGTTGAAAGTTGGTAGGATAGAGGGTTACTATAGGAGGGAGAAAGATAATTAGAATGCTGTCTCTAAAGTTTTTGTGGGCAATATGGCTTGAAAGGAATAGGAGGTCTTTTGAGGGGTTTAAGACGTTATTGGAATTGGTTAGGGATAACTGGTTAAGCACATTGTAATTGTGGGTATTTGGTACTTTTTTGTGAGTGAGGAGGCTTTGGTAGATTTTATAGAAATCCTAATCTCAAAAGGCTAACCATACGTGTAAAAGGTTGCATTATCTTGGCCTTATGTGAGTAATAAACGTATATATTTTGTTGCTGATTGAAGAAAAACAAATCCAAAAAAGTAATGCTGGCTTTTAGAAAACCGCCAACTAGACTATCCTCTATTACCTTGCCCAACATTTTTTCTTTTCTTTTTTTTTTTTTTGGGGCAGGATCAAAAGTATCGTATTATTTACATGGCACTAAAGGAGTGCAACCTATTACACTTCTAGTTAGTTCTTATTTGTCAAAATTTTTATGATCTTTAGCATCTCTTCTTCATTTACAAAACAACTTGTAACCCAGGATTTAAATACATTGAGCCAAACTCCTCTCATTACATTCATTATTGTTTCCTGATTCTCAAAAGTCTTTTTATTTTGTTCCTTCCATACAAGCCAAAATATTAAATAAGGAATCATACAAATCATCCTCTTCCTTGCGCAACAATTCTATCTAACTATATTATTTTGGAAGTTTTGAAATCTTCAAACATCTATCTTTTCTGGAGGAAATAAAGTACAGTACTTTGAAAAGGCTTTCCTCTTCCTACCATACCACTTGAAAGAATAGTCAAAGTAATTTAACAAATTGCTTTTTTCGCCCCCTTATGTTCTTGGCATCTTGGCTTATGCTCCTTTCAAATAGACATGCTTAGTTTACCTTTCTTTGTTTTCTTTTTGGTTTTTGATTGTTTTTCTACTTCCTATAACTGAGTGGGGCTTTTTAACTTGTTTTTCTAGGCCAAAATTGACAGTCTTTAACTCTTTATTTTGTATTTTTTTTCTTACATCAATCTTTTTACTTTTAATTTACTTTTCTTTTCCCACAAATGTGAGATTGGTTATGAAACGTCAAATTTAAGAGTTAACTTCCGATAATTAATCAAAAGTAAGACCTAAGTGGGGTGTAAGCCAATGGTGAAAGATGAACAAAAGGTTGAAAAAGGTTGGCGTTTGAATTCCCCACTTAACGTTACCTTACCTATGGATTAGTTGGTTAGGCCCTAAGCAGGAGAAAGGCTGATGGGCATCGGATTGATACCATGATTATCCAAAAGAAAGTATAATAATCAAAACTAAGAATAAATTTCACTCGGTGCGATAGGAGTTGATAACTCAAATAGTAGCAAAGGGCGGGGGACTTAGGATAAAGAAGCTTCAAATTTTCAAAAAGGCCTTATTTGGTGAATGTTTGTGCAAATTTATGGCTGAAAAGGAAGGGACATGGAGAAGGGTGTTGATGGAAAAATATGGAGAGGAAGAGGGTGGGTGGATGACGAAGAATGGGAGTGAGACTTATGGAATTAGTGTATGGAAAGCCTTTGCAAAGGTTGGGAGGATTTTGAAATGAGGTGAGGTTTAAGGTGCTTAATGGAAGGATAAATGGTGTGGGGATTTTCCCTTCTCTGTCAATGTATATACTGCCTTTTAACAATAATGCTATAGTTATCAATTACATGAAGGGGAGGGGAATGTTGTAAATGGGTCGGTAACAATGAGAAGATATGTCTAGGATTGGGAAATGGAATGTCTGTTGGATCTCTATAGTAGAATTCATGAGGTTTAGATTGATGTGAATATACTTGACAAGATGATGATGGGAATGAGTGACTGACTGACTGATAAGTTCTCAAACAGAAAATACTATAGAACATTGAATCTGGGGGTATTGGAGAAATAATTTCCTTGGATGGTAGTTTGGAAAGCAAGTATCCATCTAAAGTGGCTTTCTTTGTTCGGGAAGTCATTCAAGGTAAGGTGTTCATATTAGATAACTTGCGGAAAAAGGGGATTCCATTAGTGAATGGATGTTATATGGGTAAAAATGATGTAGAATCAATACAACACCTATTTCTAGGTTGTGATTGGGTGAGACAAACGTGGGAGCCAATCTTATAGATGTGGGGTAACGAGAAAAACCTTTGGGGATAATTAGTATCCAATGGATGCATCCTAAATATGTGGGAAACTAGTAGGGATTGTGTACATTTAGGGAAATTAGCTGATTCTGTAGAGCTATTATCTGCCTAGCCTAATTTATTTCACGTGTAAATGGGTTGCACCTCCCTATTGATAATTTGCAAAAGAGAGGAAGGATGTTGGTTATGCTTTTTGTGTAAGAAAACTTCTAACGGAATGTGCAGATTTGTCAACCATGTTTTGCTTTGGTGTAAATGGAGGAGGTGGACATGGAATACTGTTTTGGCATTGTTAGGTTATAGTTGGGGGGGTGGTTGATTCGGTGGCAATTGAGTTATATATGCATGAGGAGGGCTGCAAGTGGCAAATGAGAAGAGGAAAGTGTCGGATTCCATTATTAGTTCTTTCGTTAGTTTTGAACAAGAGAAATAGAAGAGCTTTTGTGGGGAGGGGATTTTTTTTTTTTTTTTTTGAGACAGATGAATAAGAATATGGGAAATGCTGCGTATTTTGTCATGATAAACCCATTTTCTTGAACATTTTATCAAACAAACAAATGATACAGAAAAAGGATTTTATATTCTTTGATATCATATATGCTCCAAATAAATGATACAGGTAATAACAGTTCTTTCACTTATCTTAATGTTATTTTTTTATCAATCAGCTCTGCTAGTCCTCTTATAGTCTTGTGATTAAGTGCATCTTAACCAATGCTTGAAGGCCTTTTGTTGACAATGCCCTACTTATTTGGTAATTTACTAGTCAATGTTTAGCTTTTGTAGCTACTTCTCTCTGTGTATTTGTGCTTGAAATAAAATCTTGTGAATTAATGTTCATGTACTGCTCTTTGTTACATTGATTTATGTTAAGGTGATGAATAATGATTTTGCATTTTTTTAGATCTTCTTTTAAACATTTTAAATTCTCTAATGCATTGTATTAGGATAGAGGGGAACTTGAAGGTGGTGTAACTACAGGACTTGGGGAGAATTGCAACAAACATGTGCAACAAAATGGATCTTTTGAGGCTACTTTTCAAATGGAAGAGGATCAAAATACATGTTTCATCTGCAAGCTAGGTGGAAAACTCTTGTGGGTATCCCTTTTTCACTTCCTTGACTACTTTTTCAAGTGCTATTTTGTGGTTGATGAATCTGGCATGTTGATGCTTAAATTTCCTACATTTTATGCTTTGGTTCATCTAATTTATATGTTAAACTGATGAATAGGTTTGTTATGTTATAGTTTTCATCTTTCCCCATAATTCTAGCAACTTTTAGAAGTTGTTTGTTCCATTAATGTCTATGATGTTTGTGGAGATTTTGGCGTAATATTGTGTCGTAAAGTTACTAGCAAAAAGAAAATATTGGGTTGTAACATATACATAATTGGAAGATCTTTGTGGAATACTGCTCTGGATCTTTGACAATGCAAATTGGTTATGTCACATTACAAATTGTAAGAGTACTAGGACTTCCTTGAGCTTAGTTTATATTTGCTTCAATCTTGGGTAGAGCTGGACAAGGATATGGTTTGGTTTTAGACTATATATCAATATAGCATAAATCTTGTCATATTTCTATTGATCTTCTCCTCTAAGCAAAAGGTTTGTCGAGAGGGATGGCTGAAATGTACTTGCCGTTTTATCTCAAAATGTGGTGCAAATTTTGGCTATATAACTTGCTGTGTTGCTATTCATATCCTTACATGATATAATATAATATATTCATCCTCATTTCAGGCTGTCCTCTTTAGACCTGACCACGGTGCGGGTTCGGTTCGGTTTCGATTCCGAACCGTCAGTTCAAGGTTCATGGTTAGAATGAACCGGAACCTGAACCGTTAAGCTGCGGTTCCGATTAAGGTTCGGTTCAAAAGCGGTTCAGGTTCGGTTTAGGTTTCGGTTTATATACGGTTCAAGTTTCGGTTCTGTTTCGGTTTTAGTTTATATTTTAATTATAAATATAATATTTTTATTTTAATTATAAATTTTTAATAAAATTAAAAATAAAAATAATCATATTTTTATTGAAATATATATTTTAAAACTAAAATTATTTTTAAAATTTTTAAAATTAATTTTTAATAATTTTTAAATTAAATTTTTTAATATTTTAAAAATTAATTTAATTAGAAACAGAATCGAGACCGTCGGTTTCGGTTTTGGTTCAAAATTTACATGAACCGTAACCAAACCATTTTCAAAATGATTTCGATTATGGTTTAGAACCAGAACCGGTATAAACCGGAACCGTTTATACTAGTTTCGGTTTGGTTAAAAACCTTACGGTTACGGTTCGGTTCATCGGTGTAGTCTTCTCCCATTTAGTTCTTTTTTGTTCTGCACCATTATGTTAGAGAGTGGGGGAGAGATTGCTGATTACTTTCTTTTTAAGTTCCTTGTTGGTGGAGACATTCATGAAGTGTTCTAAAACCTCTGTGGGACCTTATTGGATCACTCAAGAACTGTGCTTAGATGCTTCCTTGGTGGAGGGATTTCTAGGTGGCGGAGAGGATTTGATTGTCTAGTTAATAGGGCCTCCGTTCTTGTTTTTGTTTGGTGATTGCAGAGAGTATTCTAAGGTTTGATGTGGAGCCTTTGGCAAATGTTTTTGACTTTATCATCTTGAGGAATTTTTCCATCTTGATTTCTGTTCCTTCAAGTCAAATTCTTCAGGTTCCATGCAGATACCGTTTCCATTTTTATTGTACTCTTTTTGCTGTCTCTGATGACTATTTAACTTCTTCTGTGTGTATTGTCTTACCTTTTTTAAATTTTGCCCAAAACCTCTTCTCAAGTTGTCGTTTCTCTTTGGGAAATTTCAACATTGTTATCTGAACTGTTATTGACCGCATGTGGAAATTCCAAAAGGAGAAGGAAGTATTATGTGGATTCTTTTGTGGACAGAAAAAGAAAAATGTTTTGAAACAATTTGGGCGATGACATCTGTCCATGAGGGGAAATTGTTCAATATGTATTGTACAACAGCTTCATGCTTTATTGTTATTATTATTATTTTTATCAGAAACATATTAGCATTGATATATTAATTACAAAAGGCACCAAGGGATGCCACCCATGTATACATGGTTAGCTAGGTAGAGGTAAGTACATCCATGAACTCTGCAAAGTCGGCCTTATTTGTAAAAGGAATCCCTGTTATCCAAGGCATTTACCTAACCATTAGAAGGGGGTGTTTTCACCCCTTCAAAAGGGCCTCTCTTGCCCTTCCTCCTTGCACTAACTAAAATATGAGAAGAGGAATCAATGCTATAATCTTTCTTCGATGACTAGAAATATGGAGCCTGCTCAAGCTCTAATTTAAATTTCAGTAGCCAATGAGCATGAAACCATCCAATCTTGCACAAACAAAGTAAGTAGACATCCCAAATTTGTCTAGAGCAGTTGCCCTGAATCAACTTAATTTTCAGTTTTGGTGCTTGTAGGGATGTGTGGTTATGTTACAGTCTGTTTTCAATTTCAGATGCTGTGAAGGAAAAGGATGCAAAAGTAGCTACCATCTTTCTTGTCTAGATCCTCCTTTGCATCAGGTTCCTCTTGGAGCATGGTACTGTGAAATGTGTGTTCAGAAGAAGATGCAATCGGGTGTTCATTCAGTTTCAGAGGGAATAGAGTCAATTTGGGATGATAGAGAAGTGGAGTTATCAGATGATAATGGTACGGGCAATGTCTATATTATAGCTTCCTTTCGTTTTCCTCTTATGAACCATTTGCTGGAGTTTCATAAACGTGCTCTAAACTCGTTTGTTGACAGATCTGCTGTATGTTATTTTTAAGATTGATAATCTACACCAAATTATCTACAAAGTTGATATCTCCTGAAATTTTGGTATTTGGCTGCAGGCTTGCAAAAGCAGAAACAGTATTTTGTTAAATTCAAGGGTCTTGCTCATATTCATAATTGTTGGCTACCAGAAAGTCAAGTCCCTGAAGCTGCATCACTTGTTGCAAAATTTAACCTAAAAAACCAGGTCTCTTATTCTGGTGGATTGATCATCTTTTGTTTGTTGGATCATTTAATAGATGATAATGTTTAGAAATGAGTATGATAAGTGATTCTTTCTTAAAACCTTATAAAATAAAATCTACACTCTGCAGAATGAGAGGTGGAAGCAAGAGTGGACTATGCCTCATCGCTTGCTACAGAAGAGATCAGTAGTGATCCACAAGCTGCATGATGAATGTCATAAAGTAAATGCTACTGAAAATTTAAATTGCTGTCATGAATGGCTTGTAAAATGGCATGGCCTTGATTATGAGCATGCGACGTGGGAGCTGGAGAATGCTTCTTTTCTGAATTCTTCCGAAGGTCAGAGCCTTATTGGAGGCTATGCAAATCGTCGAGAGAAGGCAAAGAGGGTTCTTAGAGTTGATAAGGTACACAGAGATATAGCAAAAGATAAACATATCTTAGTTTTGCCTTGATGTGCTTTTTTCTTTGGGTCGATGCATATCACCCAACAAAAAAAAAAAAAAATCTTTAAAGAGCTGTTTGATGACAGTTTTTTCCTCTGCTTGAACAAATGAATTGATAATTTGGAAATATGTTATGATATTTATCTTGTATTCATTTGTAAATTTGTCGTTAGTTTTTGTAAATTTGTTGTTAATTGGCATTTGTGAAGATCTTAGTTGTATTATTTACTCTAAAATATTATTATTACTTGCACTGACAGTTCTAGGATAAATGTTTGTGGATGAGATACGAGATGCTTAAAATTCTGGTCCACCAAACTTTTATTCATTCTAACAATACTTTCAGTGCATGTTGGGTGACAATTATGTTAGTGTGGTTCTTGCTCATCATTTAACTTTCTGTTTTGGATATGATCAACTGGTTGCAGACAAATGAAAGGAGAAAAAGTTCGTTACTTAAATTGTCACAGTTAACAGATGGAGGTTCGTCTGGGTTGGATAATTACATAGACTTTGTTAACAAGCTTCGTGAGCATTGGCACAAAGGCCAAAATGCTGTCGTTATCAATGACAAGGTGAGTTTGTGATTCATATAGTTGAATGGCTTTTGCTGGATCTGACATTTTGAGAGGAGTGATTCTTATTATCTGTTAAGCTGTGCATAAAGAATTACATAATCGTCCAATGATCAGTTTTCTGATTAATGCACCAAGCCAATTTTGAGTAATGTGAAATGTTTTATCATATTTCTATAGTGTTATGTTGCTTTCAAAGACCACAAGATACTTGGTGGAAAATGTTAGTGCTTGTTCCACATAGACAATGCCAACACTGCTTGGTTTGGGTGATTTTGTGCTTTGGGGAGGAGCTGCAAATTTTATTTAGTGTTCTTAGCTATCGTTAATTAGTTTATGCTCACACCTTTACGGTTGTGACTAATTTGCTTTCATTCCACTAAGTTAACTTGTAATGTCTTCCTGTTCTTAACTTCTAATAATCCTTTATTTGCAGGAACGGATTCTGAAGGTTGTAAAATTTATTTTATCCTTATTATCTGATGTTTGCGGGCCTTTCCTTGTCATTTCTACTGTTGCTGCACTTCATTCATGGGATGATAAGTTCTTGCACTTGGCACCATCTGTTGACACTGTGGTTTATAATGGAAGCAAAGATATCCGGGAGAATATCAGGATGCTGGAGTTTTATGAGGAAAGAGGTCTGCTAATGTTTCAAGTGCTTATAACCTCCCCTGAAGTTCTAAGGGAGGTAAAACTTTGAATCTTTACTTTTAATGTTTTCTTGTGCCTCTTTTCTTCATTGTGAGAGGTCATTGTGACTCCAATGATTTGGCGGGATGTGCATTGGCAGTTTGCCTGGAACATCTAGCTTTCTGTTATCCTAAGGATGTGTTCTCCAGTTAGCTACTATGGAATGTGAGACAATATTGTATTTCTTTATTTATTTAACCTGGGGTAGTTCCACCCTCCCCATTTTGATAAGTATACAATTAAAATTATCAGGGCAGATCTATTTTTCTATGGCCTGAGTGTAATGGATTACTTTCAATTTTTTCTTAAGGCGAAAAGAAAGAAAAAGATACTCATTTTGATTTCTTATGGTTCTGCAGGATCTACATGTTTTTGAATGCATAGGATGGGAGGCTATTATAGTTGACGACTGCCAAAGCACAAATGTTTCTTCCTACTTTGAAGACATTAAGATGCTGGGTACTAATTTGAGGATTCTTCTTGTCAACAATCGACTAAAGGTTTGATTTTTATACTTTCTTAATTGATGTAGTTTTGTTTCCACTGGTTTTACTTATGTATATCACTGGACTTGGGCAGGACACCTCATATGAGTGCCTTAACATGCTCTCTCTGCTTGAGTCTCACTGCAATTTGAATGATGGCAATCACTTGGCAGTTACTTCCAGTGATAATTTGAAGGAGAGGTTGGCAAAGTATATTATATATGGATGCAAGTCAGAATCATCTAGGTTTGTAGAATACTGGATTCCTATGCAGATCTCCAATGTACAACTTGAGCAGTATTGTGCTACTTTACTATCAAACTCACCATCACTTTGCTCATCATGGAAGAATGATCGTGTTGGAGCTCTCTGTAATACGCTTCTTTCTACCCGGAAGGTTTGGTTGATTAAACTCTTTGCATCAATCACTCGCTGCATGAAAATTAGGTGCAATTTGGTTTCAACTGAGCTTTTCTTTTTCATATGAGCAAGAAAAGGGTCCTTGCAGTGGGGTGTCCTGGGATTGTGTTTAGTCCATTTACATGGTCATTGAAAAGCAGGAGGGAACTTTTGTCACACAGTTTAATTTTTCTTTATTCTTGGAAGTCTTGACTATATCATTAACGCCACAGGGTTGTCTCAGTGCTGTGGGTGAACTGGATGCGAGCAGGAGGTCCTGGATTTGGTTCCACGTTGGGGCAGTTAAGCCTCATGATTTTCCTGGATGTTTTGGTCTTGTTGTGTCGGTGCTACCTTGTTTAGTTTGCTAAAATTTATATGTTCATATCCCACAAAAAGAAAAGCATAAAACTTATTTGCTATTTTACGTATCTTCTGTATTGGGCAAAGGTTGGACTTCCAAGATTATTGGAATTGTTGTAGCTTTACTCCTTGATAGAATGGTTGATAGGTTTGACTTTCAGGATATATCAAACCCTGGAATCTTTGTAGTTAATGTTCTGAGTCTGCCTTTTGTAAATTGTATAAGTAATGTCATATTATTTAGTTTGGATGATTATATGTAGATCTGAAATCACGGGTTTATTTTCTTATTCAGTACTTCTGTTGGATTATTTTAGAAAAACATAATAAACCTTTACTTATCATTTGTTAAGAGTGGTAAAACTCACTTGTGATGGCTGATTTTTTCTTATATCTTGGTCTGATATCGTGCTCATACTGCAATGTTTCACAGTGCTGTGACCATCCTTATGTTGTGGATCAGTCCATCCAGTTTTTTATTACTAAGGACCTTAAAGAAGTTGAGTATCTGGATGTTGGAATAAAAGCAAGTGGCAAACTGCAACTTCTTGATGCAATGCTTATGGAGATAAAGAACCAAGGATTGAGGGTGCTTGTTCTTTTTCAGGTACATGCTATCCTAGAAGAGAAATATATATATGTATATTGTTTTTATTTTTTATTTTTCCTGTGTTTTCAGTATTTTGTAAATTACGATTCGTTTAAATAAATGATTAATATTATTATTTTTTATCAGAGACATGTATATATTAATATTACTATAAATAACAGCGAGGTGGTGCCTCCCGTTTACAAGTATAAAAAGCTAATAAGAAGGAAAGAGTTCTATGAACTCCATTAAATCCTTTTAAGATATAAAATCTATACCCGTCACCCAAATTTTCAGTGATCTAGCCTACCTATCTCTAAATACATATGAAGGGATTTCTTCCCCTCAAAAGCCCTCCTGTTTCTCTCTGTACGCACCATCTAAAAAGTCAACATTGGAATTCTTACTGCCACTTTCTTCTTGGCCTTAGACATGCGTAACCTTTCATATGCCACTGATTTAGCCGCCACCCAACTATGCACCCCAAGAGCGCTAGAACACTCTTCCTAATACTTTTAGTTCCAATTGCACCATAATAAAACATGATCAACTAATACCGCTAGATCCTTACAATGAAAATGTCTATTTACTAGAATTTTCCCCTTCTCTACAAGTTGTCTATGGTTAAAGGTCTTCTCCATACGGCCTCCCAAATGAAGGAAGCCATGATCTTCCACATTAACCTCTGTGTCAAAGGCCGTGCTTCGCACTGTAGTTGTATGTTGTTACCGATTCTGCTGTGGTCTTTCACTGTACAATGATGACTGTTCCTTCCCACAATATTGAATCCATGTCATTATTGTCAATGTTGGCCTTGTAAACTTGTTCAAAGAATTGCCCAATTATTTTCATCTCCCAATCCTGTGCCTCCCATCCTGAGGCCCACATCCCAAGTGACCACACCTTTCCGCGCCAACATGTAATCACTCGCCCAAGCCTTCTTATTGCTAAGTCGTGGATGACCAGTGATTCTTCCTTTAGAGATTTCTTACTACACCATGCATCTTGCCAAAATGAAGAATGGACCTGAGACCTTAATTCTTCCAACCCTCTTCTGATACTGTGAACTTTCCTCTTGTCACCACCTGGATTGTCCCTTTCTGGTGTCATCCTCTTTTTATCACTTCAAACCACCCCAATTAATATTATTACAAACATGAAGAACGGAAGCAGTATACAAGAAAGCCAAGAAAGGCTGAAAAGAACACTTGTGAGTTCTGCAAGGTTGATTTGATGTCTATTTCCTTGCCGTACTGGACTGATCAACTAAACCCGGACATATTGAAGTCCTCAACTAGGAATCTAGCCTTCCTACTATTTTAATCTCTGCTGCTCTATGTAACATCCTGTATCCCTTAAGAAATTATGGGCCTTGGTTTGAGGTTGCTCTGATGTTTCCAGCAAAATATTCAAACATGGAGTGTGAATGATGTAGTGTCAAATTAGACTATAGTGGAATATAACATTGTCAATAGTAGAATGCTTGGATCCAGAGTTTCCTTTTTTCTGCTCCTTCTTCCCCGTTGAAGGAACAAATAGGGGAGGGAACTGTTGCAAAATGAGTGATCTAAAGATGCTTCTCTTGGTAGTAGCAATACAACTAATAGAATGGAGTTACTTTTGGGCCCCGAAACTGTCATCATTATCTGCACAATGTTGGAATTTTTAATCCATTTGCCTGTTGAGAATGCGATAGAACTGTTAAACTATTTGATGTTCCCTAATTGTTTGTGGTTGTGGAGGTATTCTAAATAAGAATTATGTTCTTCAATAGGTGTAAATAAGAAATTATTGAAAAGAGAAGTCAAAAGTGGACTCTTAAGTGGATGCAAATGGGGCATAGATTTCTAATAAGCCTTGTAGCTAGTGAGCCAGTGAGCTAGTTGGGCTTGCATGGCATGTGGCTCAGCTTAAGTAATGAAGTATGTTAAAACTTACATGATTTTGGAAGTTTTTGTGTTTTCAGTGTTATCATGATTGAGGTATTTTGAAGCATTCGATCACTGGTTTATTTTAGGCTCACCTGAAAACTTACTCTGTGCTCTGTACCTTGTTTGTCTATCCAGTGAATGATGTAAAATTTTATAATTCTAAAAGAATATGATATGTGAAAATTGTTATAAGCAAAGCAGCAAAATGATAGGAGACCAAGCATGTTGTTGTAAGTGTTATTTTCTTGTGCTTGAGCAGCTTGAGAACCATAGTGAGGTATGCTTGAGCTTCAGCTGAGTTTGTGCACAATATTCAGGAGCTTAGCCTAAGAAGTTTGAATTTTGTGGAAGCTAAGCTGATTTACAGCTTCGCATGTTGATATAAGAAAGCAGCAGAATGCACAACTGAGGACTAACTGATAATTAATGGCTGGACAACTGGAGAATGTTTTTTTCTTTGGGTTCAGAACTTGTAGGAAAAGGGTAACGTTTGCTGTTTGACTTTGGTGGGAAAAAACCTTGCCTTTAGCAGATTTAGCTATAGATTTGGTTAGGTATTATCAGGCATCATCCTCCATGGGGATTTGATGTCATTTCAATATTTGGGATGCATCAGCTCTTCTTTAGGATGTGTTGCTTACTTTGAGGTTGTTAATGCATACCATTGGCCATCTGGGCTTGAAATTGATTGGTTACTTTTGGGATTTCCAACCAAACATATATTGTGTTTCAAAATATGAAGGTCTTGTTTTGACACCTTTCACACTTGTGTTTACAACTTTTTGGACTGACATTATTAAAATATGCATTCTCTCTCTCTCTCTCTCTCTCAATCCATTCATTCTTAGCTTGAAATTCTGATGACAGTCAATTGGTGGCGCTGGAAGGGATTTAATTGGAGATATATTGGATGACTTTCTGCGTCAAAGATTTGGTCCTGACTCTTATGAGCGTGTTGAGCGTGATCTTGTTTCTTCAAAGAAGCAATCTGCCATGAACAATTTCAACAAGGAGAGTGGAAGATTCGTGTTTTTATTGGAAACTCGTGCCTGTCATTCCAGTATTAAGCTGTCATCAATTGATACTGTTATAATATTTGACAGCAATTGGAGCCCTGTGAATGATTTAAGAGCCCTGCAGAAGCTTACACTGGATTCACAGTTTGAACAGATAAAAATATTTCGCTTATATTCAACTTGTACAGTTGAAGAAAAAATTCTGATTCTAGCGAAGCAAAATAAGGTTGTGGATAGCAATCCACAAAACATAAACCGGACTACCACCCACATGCTACTTATGTGGGGAGCGTCGTATTTGTTTGATAAGTTGGATGAGTTTCACCTTTGCCACAGTGCTGTCTCAAATACAAGTACGTTGTTGGATCAATTACTCCTGAAAGACGTGATCCAGGAGTTCTTGGTCTTACTTACTCAAAATGTGGATGACATTGGTATGAGGAAGTTCTCTTTTATTTTGAAAGCTAGACAAAATCGAGGAACTTATAATACAGACTTACCGTTGTTTGGTGAGTCAAAAGTTAAGTTGTTGGATGAAGATCTACCTCATATTTTTTGGACAAAACTGTTGGAGGGAAAGAATCCTCAGTGGAAATATTGTTCTGTTTCATCTCAAAGGAACAGGAAAAGGGTTCAGTATTTTCATGATTCCCCTGAAGCTGAAAATGATGGATTTGTAAAGAAGCGCAAGAAAACTGTCAATGATAATGCTGATCCCCCATCTTTAAAACCCAGGCTTGAAGGAGGGGTGGTTGGTGAGAGGCACAAGGAGGGTAAGTGGTTGAATTCGTGTTGGTTTTACTTTTGTTAATCACCCTGCATAATTTTCAAGACTGCTCCTCCTGTGGCCTTGGGAGCACTAAAAGGAAAAAATTGATCATTTCATGGATTCTTAAATTTACTGAGCGTTTCTTCTATTTTCAGGAAGTCAGGGTTCTCGGGTGCTTGCTGTGTCTCAACCATTGCCTGGGTCAATTTCTTGTATGAATGATGCAATATGTGGAAACCATGTCTCTACCTTGAACCATTCAACAAATGATTTATTGGAAATACCAGAAGTTATGTCAGATGAAAGTGGTAGACAAAGACAGTTCTGTGAATCGCAGAAAAATCTCCATGTTCTTTTAAAGCCAGAGATAGCAAAACTTTGTGGAGTTTTACATTTGTCAGTAAGTTCTGTTTTTCTCGTCCAGATTTTGTGTGTTAATTGTGTTATGTGTTTCTTGGATTGACATTGCAGTTTGACAGATTGGATTTAGCAGTGTTATTGCTTCTGTTTTCCTTCGTTTCTGTGAGAACTGATTGTAGCATATGAGTTGCTTTTGGATGTATGGCTCTTGCTTTTATTGTTTTTTTGTGTCAAACCTCTGGCTTGTGATGTACACTGCATGAATTATTGGTGTATTAGATTAACCTTTGAGTTCTTAAATAAGGTTATAATTTTTAAGTGCCTTGAGCAAGCTGTTAAGGTTTCTGGTTGGTGAATTGTCTTGGATTCTGAAGGATTTGATTGTTCCCATACAGTCTTACCAATCACGGAAAGAAATGATTTGTAACCTAGACCAGTGAGAGGTCAATAAGTATCAAATTACTGAGCCCTGGGTAATGAGGGAATTTTAGTGCAACCAAAACTGATATTGTAGCTCATATCATTGAGGTTTGAATCCACCTACTGAAAGGTCACACTTGAATACTAATTATGCTTGAGCTTAACTGACACGGAAATAATAAGGTTGCACACCATGTATCATAAAACACAGTGGCTCTGGACTAAGGCTACCTTGCATACAATACATATTTAAGCTAGGAATCAAGTCTGCAATTTCTGTTCTTTGATGTGAGGCTTTTTCTACGAAGTATAGTGAGTTTTTAAACTTTTTTGTTTGGGTATAAGCACTAGTTGCCAAGTTTCTTCTGTCTTCTTAGAAAATGTGATGGAATTACATTGGGAGCAACTTTCACTGTAAATGCTAGTCCTTAACACCTGCATCAGTTCTAGACATGTGATCTAGTATTGTAATTGTCTGACAGTGGATGACACTTGTTCTTTAAAAAGTTGAAAAGCTAATGGTTAGTAACCTTCTCGTTATGTAATTACTGTGTGGATTATCAGCTCACTTGTCTGGGGTGAGAAACATTTGGATGGTTGCTTCTGTGCACATTTGACACCAGCTGGGGCTGTGAACTGCTTCCGAAGAAGAGGGTCCTTGTAACACATTTTTTTGGAAAACAACCTTATAGTAAAATTCATGGGACCTTTGTCTTTCTTTTGATATGGTTAAGCTTCAGTCCTTAGATGGGTTAAGCCATGGTTAATGGAAGTGTCTTTCAGGGTGATCTTCCTGATATCAGGTGGATCTTGGTGTACTAACTAGTTTTGCCCATTCTCTAGCCATAATGGATCTTAACCATGAAGAATAGAACTTCCAGGAAAAAGATTTACTCCTGAAGAAAGCAAATTGATGTGTTCCTTGATTTGAGTTTTATCTTTTCCTTATCTAGTTATGAAGATCTGGTAGAAGTTTTAAGGTCAATGACGCCTTATAATCCATACAAGTGAAAAAATGAGGATATATAAGAGAAATAGAGGGATTGGTCAAGGGATCCACCAAAAATCTAAATTGTGAACATCAAAAGGAAGAGCTCAAATTGGGATTTGAAAAGATGATCATGGTCTTGCTAAATGGGGAGGAGTTTGAATGGTTGCCAAGAGATCCATGTTGAGTTTACTATTTGAGAAGGAATGCTATGGTTTAAGAGGAGGAGGGGAATTGTGTGGTGCTTCTTATGATCAGATCTAACCATCAAGGATTATCCTTGCGATTAATGGAAGTTAGATGAGATCGATCCCGATCAATCCTCATACCAAATGGGGGGACAGGTTTGGGTGATGGAAAATTTTGAACGAGATTCAAAAGGCAAGTTGGAAGATCTTGGTTTTGTTTGAGGAGGAAGAAATACAGATAGGACTGTTTGAAGGGAACGAAGAGAAGAAGAGGGTGGCAATGATCGATTTTGGTTGGTTGTCCAATCTATGAGCAAAAGTTTGACTAAACAATTTGGGAAGAATGTTAGGATTTTGTTTGATTTGAGAGGGTTTGTATAGGGAAGAGCTTAAAGGCATTGGTGGCTGGAGAACGAGAGCAATGTAGACTCGGATCACTACGATCGGGTCATGGGAGGGAGTTTGACCGATAAAGAATGTGGGGTGTGGGCGGAGGCAAATGTATGAGGGGGGGTCTCAAACCTTCGACTCGGGTAGGAGCACTGGTTTGGTGGGTTAAAATTCTGAGGCGCTAATTGGGCTTGGGGAAATGGATTAGGAATGGTAAGGCCCATTGTTATTAAGCAAGGATTAATGAATGCTAAAGCCCATGGACTAGTGGGTTCAAGAAGGTCAAACCAATTTGTGGGAAGTTGTGTACAAGAGATCACATGCGATAGAAATGGGTTCGAAGGATATGACTGTGGATTTGGAATAACCTAGTCCACTGTTGACGAGATTGATGGCGAGAATAGGGAGGCTAATATGATGATTACGGTGGAGATAATTGCGAGATTAAAGATAGAGGGTCGGTTGCATCTAATCTTAGCTAATCTGAGGAGACAAATGAGCGAGGTCGTTGTGCCATTGTCGTTGGGGATGAAGCAAATCATCACAGGCAATCTTGTCATAATGGTCTGTGAAGGTACTCGTGTGAGAGGTGGATTACGATCATAAGGGGAGCAATTTGGGTGAGTAAGGTGGGGAATCAAGGGGAGACGGTGATTGAGGAAGGTTGGATGTGATGTTGACTTCCTCAAAGGTAGTCGTGATGAATGGGCAAGTGGAGAACATGCAGGAGGTGAGTTACAATGAGGTGGTGGGAGACAAATTGAGGGAGACTTGATCTCGAAAGGCAATAGCGTCCTGGGGATGCAGTGTACGCAAAGACAATGGTCAAAATGTATATAGAAATATGCGAGGAAGGGATGTATAGAAAAGGGGAAGGCTAAGATGTTAGAGGTGTAGGACAATCAGGGTAAGACAAGGGAAGGATAATATTTCAAGCGTGGGACAATCAAGGCAAGATAGTATAGGTCTTTTAGGCTTTCTTAGAGATTGATGAGGAAGGTTGGGTTGAGAGGACAAAGACAAAGGGATGATAGGGCTTTAGATTGAAGCAAGGACCAGTATAAGTAGATGGGATTTTGCTTATGGGGGACCAACATCGAGTGTTAGAAGGAACTCAAATAGGGGATAGGGTGTGAGCCGGTGCATGACCAATACTCAAGAATAGTGTGTGTCCAAAAGGAAGAAAGAGCAAGGGAAAAGGTTATAGTAAGGTAGACATGGCGATGGAAGGAACAACATGTGGTTTGTAAGAGGGTGCTAGGAAATATGAGCAAAGTTTGCAAGATTATTGGGTTGTCATTTGCAAGTTTAGAAGACTAGGCTTTTGCTTTGTTCACTGGAATAGAGAAAAGGCAACAGGAAGAAAAAGTGGACGAGGTTAGTAAGGATTTGGTTGGCAAAAAGGACATGGCAATGCAACACGAGAATCGCAAAGGCTAGATTTGCAATCAACTATGATAAGAAAGAAGGGTTGACTTTGAAGTTTTTGTTCAACATCATATCATGGAGTGTTCAGGCACTGAAGAGCATTGAAAAGCTTATCTTAATTAAACAGGCTAAAGAGGTAGGAAGTAAAGGTAGCGCAATCGCATAAAAATATAATAGAAATATGAACGATGGGGTAATGAGTAATGTCTGGGGACGTAAGGCAATTAGGTGATGGGTGTTACCAGTAAAGGAATTTCGAGGGGTATAACATGGGAATGCACGTCTTTCAGTTCAAGAATATGTGGTTTTAAATGGGAGGGTTCAACGAAATGGTTAAGGCATGTTATGAGGAAATCAATTTAGAAGACCATGGTAGTTATCTCTTGGTAACTAAATTGCATAGACTGAAAGAGAAGATCAGAAAATGGAACAAGGAATAGTTAGGGGATGTGACCACTAGAAAATAAAGTTTTTGGAGGGAGCTAGCTGAGGTAGATGAAACGGTGATGAGCGGGGAGAATTCAGATAAACGACTAGCTTGCAAGAGAGGAAATAGCTAAAGAGTGGACTACTCTTGCTAGGTTGGAAGAGGTCCCATGGCAGCTGAAATCTCAGGCCGTACGACCGCAACATAAAGCTTATCCACAATGTTGTTGATGAGCACAAAAGGCAAAATTTCATTAATTCTATGTTGATTGATTGGGAGGAGATCGGGGAACCATGGGAGTTGAAAGAGCTGGTCAACAACTTTATAATGAGAATAGCTGGTAGTGACTTTGAAAAGATTCGAATTTCAAAAGGATTGATAGGGATTTGCATGTATGGATTAAGAGACCCTTTGAAAAAGAGGAGGTACATCAAGCTCTAATGGAGTGCGAGGGGAATATGGCCTTTGGGCCATATGGATTCACTATGATCTTTGGGATCCATGAAAGAGTAGCTTATGAAGGTTTTTCAAGATTTTCATAAATATGGTAAGTTTGTCAGTTTGTTGAATGCTATATTTATGGTTTTGATTTCAAAAAAGAGGGGACTCTCAGTATTAGGGATTTCGACCAATAAGTTTGGTGGGTTATATCTATACAGTGCTTGCTAAGGTGTTGGCAATGGGAGTTAGATGTATTATGGATAAAGTAGTGAACCTTACATAGAATGCTTGTGTAGAGGTACAATGATTCTTGATGCAATTTTGATTGCAAATGAGGTGCTGGACTACCATTTGAGGAAGGATGGTCAAGGGTTATATGTAAATTGGATAGTGAAAAGACTTATGATTATGTGCCTTGGAATTTTGTGTTTTACATAGGATAAGGTGTGGGGAACGATGGTGTAAGTGGGTGAGGAAATGTATCTCATCAACTTCATTATTTGTTTTAGTTAGGAGGAGGGGTTCAACAAGCTTTCTTAAAACATCTAGGGGTCTTCAACAAGGTGATCCCTTATCTCCTCTTTTTCTATTTGCCATGGAGGCTTTGGACAAAATGTTAGACAAACCAATTCAGAATAAGCTTGTTAGGGTTTCACTATGGGTTTGGAATGAGATGGAGGTTTTTTATTTGTTGTTTGTGGATGTTACCATCATTATTGTGGGGCTAAAGTGGATCAACTAGTGCACTTTAGGTTTGTCCTCTTTTTTCTTTTTTCTTTTTCTTTTTTTGAGATGGTCTTGGGCTGAAGGTGAACGTGAGAAAAAGTGAATTTATACATAGTGGAGCTGGTGTGCATATTGGTTTTGCTAGTATATTGGGATGCACAATAGAAACACTTTCTATTCACTACCTTGGCTGCCTCTAGGGGCTAAACATAAGGAGAAAGCTATATGGAACTCGGTAGTGGAGCGTTTTGAGAGGAAGCTTGCAGAGGTACTCGTCCAAAAGTGGGAGGTTGACTCTTATAAAGAGCACACTTTTAAGTCTACCAATTTATTTTATGTTCCTATTCCCTATCCTAAGGAATGTGGCGTTAGAGAAGATGCAAAGGCTGTTCCATTGGGCAGTTTGGCGGAGGACTTCAATTACCATCTGATTGGGTGGAGAACAATTCAGGGGCCACTGGAGGGAGGTAGCCCTGGTATCAAGCCCTTATGAGCTTTTAATGTGGCGGTTTCAAGGAAATGGTAGTGGAGGTTTATGCTGAGAGGAACAGTTTATAGAGGAATGTTTTGGAGGCCTAGATATTGAGTGGAGGGTGGTTGGGTTGCAGCAATAGGGGGGTAGCTATATGGTAGTGGGGTTTGGAAGGCGATTGGGAATGTAAGCTTGGAGGTTGAGCCATTGATGAGTTTAAGGGTGGGGAGGGGATGTTTTGTATGATTTTGGATGGCTACTTGGTGTGGGGATAGACCATTGCTAGTGGACATCCCGGTTTGTGGAGGAGTTGGAAGCTTGGAAGGGTATCTCGGCCTTTAAGCGAACAGGAAAATTGTGACGGTAGTCTTTTTAGCTATTTTTTGGATGGTATGAAGGGAGAGGAGTAGGAGGGTCTTTGAAGGACTTGAAACTCCCGTAGCGGTAATTAAGGATTGTTGGGGGTTGATCTTAAACTTTTGGTAAATGGTAAATATGATAAATGGGTAGATCTTGTGGGGATTCTTGGATCTTCTATTTCTAGCTAGCTAACCATGTTTGTACATGGTAGCACCCCCTTGGGGCTAAATATATGTAACATATCATACTTTGTTTCTGATCGACAGAAAGGTTTGATCTTGTCCCTATCTGTCATTTTTGCTGTAAAAATGAGAGGAATAAAATAGAGAAAGATACAACTTTTGAGTTTTAGAAAGAAAAGTGATAAAGATCCTTATTTCACTGCTACCCTACAGCATTTTATTTGAGTGAACATTCTGCTGTTGATTTAGTAATATGATCTGTATATTTCGCATAGTGGTGAACTCAGTTATCTTCAAAGTTTTACGTTCAGCTATCAGCTGAAAGTTAGTCTTACTTTCGCAGAGCATTAAATGCATGATGTCTATGTGCTCAGACTGACTAGGATATATTGATATCATCTCATTTTCCTTGCAGGAAGAGGTCAAGGATATGGTTGAAAAGTTTCTTGCATATGTTATGAATAACCATCAGGTCAGAAGAGAACCAGCAACCATGTTGGAGGCATTCCAGATATCTTTGGTGAGAATCTCCCTTCTTCTAATCTGTTAACCAATATTCTATTGATCTCGGTTTTTGTTATGATTTTCGATTCTTAATGAACTACAACCTATGAGGCATTCTCCATGTCTGAATCGAATTTCTAAATTATACTTGGATGCATGCTTGAATTAATAGTTTTCAACTTGTTTTTACTACATCTCTTATATCCTTTGGACTGAACTTTGTCATCCTCTTCATTCCTGTGTTTGCTGTGCCACTTTGCAATTGAGCCCATCTTACCTGTGTTACTAAATGATGTTAATTCATTGGAACTTTCTCCTTTAGCAGGACCACAGATATCTTGCATGACTGCCTTTTAGACGATTTTCAGCATATCATCCTTCTAAGGCTCTTAGCAGGCATATTTTAGTTTATTTCTGAATCTGACATATGTCAATGTGGATTTTCAACATCTCATGTGCCCCACCTTTGAGCCTGCCAGAATAGCTCTTCTTATGTAAAACTTATGCAGTGTTGCAAAGAATGTTAGATGGCTATGTCTTGGTTTCCAAAGGTGATGGGTGAGATGTAAGTTTTCAAGTCTTCAGTTGGGTGAAGATGTGAACCTCGGTCAACTAACATGGTATAATTAAGTTAGTTAGAACTAATATCATTCAGTGTGCAATTAGGAAAAGAATTGAAGTAGATTCAACTTAACTGAATCAGCACAGGCTCAACCTCAGTTGGTGGGGTTCTGCTACTTGAATAACTTTTGTCTGTCTGGCTTGTATTAATACTTGGTTTTGATTTTCAGAAATGAAGTTTTATTCATCACTTGAACTCGTGATGTAGATGATTTGATTGAATTTCCTCTAATAAGAGGAAATAAGAAACAATCGATGCATTATTAATCGTTTATGAAAGTTGAAAGGAAACGTTACATTTTTGGTGAACTACTCTGTGACAATTGTAAATAAAAGTTTCTTAATAACTAGCTTAACCTCTTCTTTTGTTTTTTTTTTTTTTTTTTTTTTTTTTTTTTTTTTTTTTTTTTTTTTTTTTTTTTTTTTTTTTTTGTTTTGGCTTACAAGAAAGATGGTTTATGATTTAAGTCTCTTCTTTGGGAAAAAATGGAAGAAAGAAGAAATCTTGGCTGAAAGTGTTTTATTTTGCTATTCTGACCAAAGCCCCCTTTCATTTTTTTAATAGATAAAGTCAAATTTAGATTTCTGATGTTTAGCTCAAACAAGTTTGGATTATCTAATGTAGATTTGGTGGGATGTTAGTGAAATTTGAAGAACTTTTCACAAATATATTGTAGGTTTCATGAATCTCTTGCCTTTTCCTTTTGGAGTCAACTCTTCCTAGACCATGGCTCTGGTTCAGAGAAATGTTCCCTTCTGCTGCCTATGAATTTGTGAATGTTTGTTGAAGTTTTATATTTTAATTCCACATAGATATTATGGTTCTATCTATTAACTTTCAGTTAATTTTTCTATATCCCTTTTAAGTAATGTCCTCACTACTCTCCCTCTCTAGAATGTCTGGATGTAAAGCTGTGTAATAAATAGACAAATTATGGAGCCTATCCGCTTTGCCACTTTGTTTTTTTTTTTTTTTTGAAAAAAATCTGTTGCTTAAAATATCTATTTCTATTAAATATTATGGCATGTCTAGCTGTATTTGGCATAGGCCTACGCAACCATGCATGTGTTTATGGATAACAATTGGTAACATCTCTGACATAATTTGTCACTATGCTCTGCAAATTTCAGTGTTGGATTGCAGCCTCTTTGTTAAAGCAACAAATTGATCATAAGGAATCAATTGCACTTGCAAAGGAGCATCTGAAATTTGGCTGCAAGAAAGAAGAGGCAGATTATGTTTATTACATGCTGCGGTGTGTGAAAAGAATGTTTTTATGCCATACAGGGAATTTGAAGGTTGCATACTCTCCAAAGGCTTCTGAAAATTCAACTGAAGCTGTTGGTAAGGATCAGCTTGATGCAAGGTTACAGGGTCAAGAATCCTCTGCTAAACATACCCTTGATGAGTCTCGATTGGCTATGCATTTTAAGTTGGCACAAAAAGATCTCTCACGAAGTATAAAAGAAATTCAGAAAAAATGTCATAAGCAGATGGCAAAGCTACTTCAGAAGCAAAAGGAGGAGAAGGAGGATTTTGATAAGAAATATGAAGCAGAAAAGGCCCAACTAGAGAACCAAAAGAAGATGGAGGCAGCTATTATTCGTTTACATAGTAAAACTCAAATGAAAGCTGATAGGCTTAAGAAACTCGATAGTGAATATGCAAAGAAGTTTGAAGAACTTAAAAACAAGATGGAGATACGCCTCAAAAATGTTGAGGCAATGCAGGCAGCTGCAAAGACCAAGGTCCTTGAGAAGGAGTCTCATTTTGTTGAAGGAGTTAAGTCCTGGGCCCAAGTTGAATTATTTAAGCCTCTTTGCTCCCCAGAACTACAGCATTGTAACAAGCTTTTAAGTAGCAGACCTGGCCTTGGAATGAGTGTGTCTAATACTTGCAAAAATGTTTCTGATGTGGTGGTGGAGTGCAATGGCCCTATTGATACTGCTAGTACAAATTGTGAGAACGCTGAATTGGAAACCGTGGCCTCTGAGGAAGTATCCATTACAGGACATAGGGAGTGTAACGCAGCTGGCTTTTCAAATATCAGCGAAGAAAATGTTGTCTCTGTGGATCCTCCTTCTGGAGAAGAGAATGCTGTTGGAGCCATCTTAGATAGAGAGGTTCAACCAAATGAGCCTGAAATAATTACTTTAAACAATGGCCCAGCCGATGTTTTTCCGGTGACTTGTTCTTCTCAACAACATATGTGCAATGGGGCTACATTAAGCATACCTAATGGTGACATTTTACTGGATGTCAGTTTGAACAGGCCTTCATGTGTTGAGAATATTCCTGATCCATTAAGAAATGAAGATGATTCTTCAAGGACACATGAGATTGTGAGTTTAAGTCAAGGCCCGGGAAACAACGTGCCTGTGAGTTCCCAGTTATCTGAAGATCAATTTCCCAATAGACCAACACCATGTCTTCCTGACGGAGAGGCATCATTGAGAATGCATGGGACTGTCAGCTCAAATATTGGTCTGGAGAATGTCTTCTCTGTGGATCCACCTTCAACTGGAGAGCAAGTTCCTGCTTTAGACACCTTAGGCACACCTTCTGAGGAAGTTCAAGTGGAAATGCCTGACACTGGTCCTGGTGAAGTAAGGAAGGGTAACACTTGTGCCGAGAATGACAGACAGAATATTGTAGCCTCCAATAATACTATTCAAGCAGACCAGCCGGATCCAGGGAGCTGTGCTTGCAATCAGGAATCTCATTTTCAGGAGCTATCTATAATGGAGTCACCTGGAATGCAGACTATGAGTACCTCACAGCAAGGTCATCCTATGGCATCAAATCAGGTAGAATAAGCCATGTACTAACCATCTATATAGTCTTTGGGTTCTTAATGTGTGATGCTTTTTCTGGGCTATCTTTATTAATATATTTTTCAATCAGATGGAACTATGATAAGATAATATAATTACATTTGGACTATTTCTGGAGATCCTAAAGAATTGATGCTCATCTTTTGTGGTAATGTCCGTAATAACATTGAAATAGCCTCCCATAGATTTCTACATATTGGTAGATGTTTTTAATATTTTATAAGTCCATATTGCATTTGGAATTCCCTGATGAGAAAATATTATTGGAATTTATTTAGCTTTGCACTTATGGACAGGTCCCCCAGGGAGCATGTTTTCTGCCAACCACATCTGATGGAATTCAAATTGGAGATGGAACAGCTATTCAAATGCAGAATGTTTCCCAACCTGTTGAACCTATGCTGTCCCAACCAATTGGCTCCACAGCATCTCATCAATCTAATTGTGAAGCGTCAGTCCCAGAGGCTGAAGTGCAAATGCAGCTATTGCCATCTAGAGATGCTTCTTCTGGCCATAATTCACCTGCAGCTGGTGGATTTGGACATCAGCTAAGAAGTGGAGGCCAGACTGCGCAGCTAGTAGAATGCCATATTCCAGTTCCCAATGAAGCTGTTTTGCGGCCTCCAGCAAGTGTTCCCATGCATCTGCTTACTGATAGCAGTAGGTTGGCGACACATGTCGCTGATACAAGGACAGCATATACTGCTTGTTCCACTAGTCATTCTTCACATATCACAATCCCAGTTGCTTCTCGGATGCCACTGCCACTCTATCATGATCCACTTCAAAATGAAATAGAAAGAATATGCAAGGAAACTGATGTAACCCACAAGATTCATGACGAAACAGTTAGTTTCAACTTTTACTCTGGCTGTTCTCTTCACATTGAATCATAATTGTCTTGCTGAAGATATTTTTCTTTTTGAGCAGAAGGAACGACTGAGATCTGATTGTGAGAAGGAGGTAGAACAGGCCATTGCTCAAATTCGTGCAAAATATGATGTTAAACTTCAAGAGGTGGAGGCTGAGTTTCTGCTCAAGAAGAAGGAGCTAGATGCAATTCACAAGAAAGTTTTCATGAGTAAGATCTTGGCAGAGGCTTTCAGGTCTAAGTGCATGGATACCAAGACATCTGGTGCTCCAGGAGTGCAGCATGGTATGCAAGTTCTTTCAATCATGAATAAGTAGTACATAGTATAAAAAACCACAGACTATAAGATACTTCAATAAACTTTCCCAATGAATATTCTCTAGCTGAATTTATCCATTGGGGTAGTTCGCTTGGTTGATTTTAGATAGAATATCATGAAAATGCTTGAATATGTAATGCATGCATACGATAGTGTGCATTGCTGCATGCATCCCACAATATCCTAGTTGCTCTGTTGTTCATGTTGCCACCATGTCTGTTCATGTATTTTTTAGCTTGTCCATTGCATCGACTGCATTGTGTTGTGGTCTTCATCACCAGTCACCCTGCTAACTTCTATTATCCTGCAGACATGACTTCTAGTTTCAGGCAGCAACTGCCTCAACTATCATCCCAACACCCTGCACAAAGGCCATCCAGTGTCACTGGTGTACCTTCAGGTGGGCCTCCAGTGACTAACCTGCATGCTGCTGCCACACCTTTGGGTGGCCTACAGGCTGCATCCTCTGCTGGCAACCGGCAAGCTACAGCCTCACTATTGCAGGCTGTTCATTTTGCATCAACACTTGCATCTGGCACTCCTACGAGACCGCCCGTCATCAGCCCCATAACACCTCCAATGGGAAATCTCCAAGCAGGCTGTGAAATTAGGGCTCCTGCCCCACATTTACAACGATTCAGGCCTTCGATCTCTGTCCCTTCTTTTCCTCGTGGAATATCAAGTCAGAGCCCCACTGCAATTTCTCCCTCATTTCAGCAGCATCCAGCCCGAGTCTCACCATTCACTTACCAATCAGCTAGTTATAATAGGGGAGCGCTGCCAGCTGTTTCAAACTCTTCTCTATCTGCTGTGGATTTGCTGTTGGATGCGCCAAATCCAAATCTCTCTAGCAGTTTGCCAGTGCTATCAGATTCAATTTCAAACTTGGACCCATTGGTTCAATCTCAATCTAGCCTTCCAGGTAGCGTGCAAGCCTACATAGATCAGCCGAGTGGAGCTGCTGACATTGTTTATTTGTCAGATGATGACTGAACAGTGTTTTGTGTTTTTCCCTTGTTTTAAGGGCTGTTGGTATTGCCCTGTGAAAAATCTTGAGCATAGGACCTTTGGGAGGTCTCTGAAATGAGCCTGGGGAAATATCAGAAATTGCAATGCTTACGATCGCGGGGAGTTCGGAGTTCATAGCTATGTTTTTTGTAGGCATGATAGTCTCAGAGGGAGGGGAGAAGAATAAAAAAGAAAAGAAATGGTGTTTTCCCTATTATTTATTTTTCCTTCTTATCTGATTGGAAATCTTGACTTGGAAATTCAATCATGAGTGAGGGAGACGAATATTCAGGCTTTGATGTATTGGTGTCCTGGAATCTATTACTTGCTGGTTAGAAACATAATTTTGTCACCATTTGGCAGAGCTTTCCTGCATAACTTACAATTCTTGCTGTACATGACCCAATCAAAAAAATACAGAAGAAAAGAAACGTCGAAAAGATACAAAAAGCTGGGATATCACAACAAATCCTAGTGATCCCTTCACGGTTTCAATACATTTGTTCACCCTGCAACATAACAAACCATATTGTTCCATAAACCAAGATAGGGCACTAACTGATTGGAAGAGGTGCTCCATCCCAGTCCTTGAGGCACTCAAGCAGTGGATCAATCATCTTTCCCTCACAAATTGCTGCAAACACCTTATCACATTCCTCACCTGGTGACTTCACCTTCTCTCCAGTTAAAAACTCGGTCCCCAGGTCTTCCCTTACAAACTTGTACAAAGGGTAAGATCTTGATTCCTTGATCCTGTTTGAGATTGCTGGACTACTATTCTCATAAGCACTTCTTGCATTCTCCGCATCTTTTGGCAAAACAGTTTTCAGTTCTTCCTCAAAACTGGCTATTTTTTGAATGATTGAAACATTTGCATTGGTTAACTCGTTGTTTGCCAGAGCATGTTCTATGAGGACTTGCTTCAGATTTTGCATTAGCGGATAAGTTGAGCTGCACGGATCATCAATGTATGAGAAAACATGCTGTCTGTCAACCACTTTAAGTAAATCTTTCTCACAGAATCTCGGAGGATGAAGCTCTCCGTTGACCCCCATTATGAGAACTTTCTTGACCACTCGACTCACTGAATTCTTGACTGCGTTCTTCAAGTTCTCCTCCAAATGCCTCAAATCTACGGCCTGACAAAGTGCAATCAAGTATGTTGAGGACATTAGCTTTAAGATATCAACAGCTTCAGCTGTTTTTCTTGCAGAGATTAACCCCAAAGAGTTCACATCTTGGTTGTGTTGCTCTGCACTTTGAACATGATTGGTTACAGGGTTGGCCAAGAATTGAAGCTCAGAGCAATAGGCTGCCATTGCTATCTCTGCGCCCTTAAAGCCATAATCCAAGCTTGGATTCCTACCACCTGACAGATTTGAAGGCAAGCCATTGTTGTAAAAATCATTAACCAGCTCAGAAAATTGCGCAAACATGAGTTTTCCGATTGATGCTAATGCTAATCTTGCGTTATCCATGGACACACCAATAGGCGTACCCTGGAAGTTCCCTCCATGGAAGGCCTTGTTCCTTGAGACATCAATCAATGGGTTATCATTGACAGAGTTGATCTCCCTCTCAACGGATTTTGTTGATGTCCGAATCACTTCAATTTGGGGACCCAACCATTGTGGAGAAGTTCGAAGAGCATATCTGTCCTGCTTAGGCTTTTGCAGAGGGTCCATTTCATGCAACTTCTGTGCTGCCTTAACATACGAGCTTCCATCGAGGATATGTTCCATTACAGCTGCAGCCTCTATCTGGCCTGGATGATGCTTCAATTTATGCGTCAGATGATCAGTAAACTCTGGCTTTCCATTCATAACCTCAGCAAAGATAGCAGACAAAACTTCTGACAGAAGGGTCAAAACATTAGCCTCAAAAAGGACAATGGAAGCCAAACCAGAACCAACTCCTGTGCCATTGACAAGCGCTAGACCCTCCTTAGGCTGCAACTCAAAAAAACCCCCATTTATCCCTGCCTGGCGAAAGGCTTCCCCAGCATTCAAGACCTCTCCTGTTGGCCCTACAGCCATGGAGTTCGGCCTACCAGTCAGGAGTCCAGCAATGTATGAAAACGGGACTAGATCACCAGAGGCTGTAATCGATCCACGCAGAGGCAAGCATGGAGTGATCTTGCGGTTTAGTAGCTTTGTAATGGCTTCCAATATCTCAAACCTGATACCTGAGTAACCCTGGAGGAGCGTATTGATTCTCACAACCATAGCAGCTCTGGTTGCCGTCTCAGGTAATGCGTGGGCAGATTCAGCTCCCTCGCCAAAGATTCCAGCATTCAAGAACCTGTTGCAACAACAGCCTGAAAACTTAGTACTGAATTTGAACATGTTTCCCCTGTCAACAAATAATGACTCATCTGACATGTTTCCATGCTTCAGCCTCTGCCAGGCCAACCCATTTCCTCACATATTGCAACCCATAATTTACTAATGCTGTCTTAAATGGATAATAAAGAATTAATGACTGAATTAATGACAATAAATTCAGTAAGAACAAAAGTAGAAAAGGAAACAATAAATAATCTAAGTAGATTATTTACCCAAAAAAGGATTAACTATATCTTTTTCACCTCCAATAATTTACTAAAACAAGTTAAACAAATGACACTATGCCTTAATAAGAGCATATACTTTTAATCATAAAATTCTGCCATTTTTACCCATCTGAAATCTCATAAATTACCATAGAAGATATGTATGAACTGTGCAAAACTGTATAAAATATTTCCTGGTTTAAGCTTATATGCATGAATTTTAGCAAATAAGGTCCTAAAGATAAACTGTAGGGACCCATATAATTAAAAAAAAAAGATAAAGATAAAAATTAATTGACACAAGTACAAAGAAGAAAATTAAAGAAGTCTAAAGCAGCAACTTGTCAAAGGGATCTCCACACAACTATAAACCAACATGTTCCACATAAGGTTCACTGTGAATCCAACAAATCCAATTGGGTAACACATTAACACTACAGACCCAATTGGAAGATTCGTGTGACCAGCCCCCCAAAAAAAAAAACGTTAATTATTAAAAAAAGGATATTATTTTTAAAAAAATATATGATTAAATGAATTACCTTATGAGCTCCTTTTGCAGAGCAGCGCCTTGTTTGGTCCTTCTGTGCGAAGTTGCACCGAACCCTGTGGTAACGCTGTAGCTATCGGTGCCTTTTGTCATGCTATCCATCACCCACTGACTGCTGGCCTCCACGCCAGCCCTCGCCGCCTCGGAGAGCTCTACGGTGACTGCATCACTGCGCGCCGCCACCGCAGCTACTTGAGCCACGGTTAGGTTCTCACCACCTAATCTGACCACCGGCTGTCGGTATTCCCTTACCATCTTCTTCACATCCTCTAAATGGCTGCCTCTTAAAGACTCCGCCGCCGAACCCCACTTCAATGGGTCGCTGTGGCACAGTTTCGCAAACGACATGCCTCCATTTTGATCAGTTTCACGTGACAGTTCCATTCTTTTTTGTACTGTATACGATTAAAACACCAAAAAAACTATGACTAATAAGTCCAAAAAGACGATTTCAGCGATGACCCAAATGAAAAAACGAATAAAACTCAAAACCCAGTGACCAAGATTATCTGTAGGAAACACAGAATGAAGAATTCGGTAATGACCCAAAAGAAAAAGTGCCTTTAAAAGCTCAAACCCAGTGAACAAGATTACGTATGGAGGGCACGGAAACCAAACAGAATCACACTTGCTTGGTTTCTGGGCAAACAGATTTGGCCCTGATGAGGGACCTGACCTGGTAATGGCTAATGATATATATATATATATATATATATATATATATGTGTAATGACAGACCTGACCTGGTAATGGGCGAATGATATATATATATATATATAAGTTGGGTCACCAGTCACCACTGGCTCGCTCACTCACCAGGCTGATGGGATCCATCTGCTCGATGGACATTAATTAATTAATTAATTAATTGAGAGGGGAGAAGGGTTCGTATGGAAAGAGGGTTGGTGGGGTTGGTGGGATTTTAGTTGAAGGCGGGATGGTGGCCGTTGGATCTTCATGGGATCCGAGGGCCATAAATTCGACACGTGGGCTCATGTGTGTTGAAAGGGAGGCAAGGAGGGATGCACGTGTCATTACCATTCAACTTGATAGGAAGAGGGGTTGTTGGGGTATATGGTCTCGAGTATGCTGACGTCATCCTCCGAAAAAGAATATTTATCTCTGCATTTATTGCCAAACAAATCAAGAATATTACATTCATCGATACTCTCCGTCTTCATTATTAAGATATTTTTTATAATATCATCAAAATTAAATCTGTTCAATTGAATATACTTTTGAGACCCATTGGAATATCCTCTTAAAATAATATCTTTTATTATCATAATTTTTTGAATTTAAAATAAATATAAAAATTTTTAAATAAACTTGTTTTTTAATTTGTATATGTTAAATCAATTGTAAGTTAAATTTTTTGATCTGATACAAATTAGATCTTGAATTTTATTATTATAAAATTAAATATATTTATATTATTACAATATCTAAAAATTAACCCAAATAAATCTTATATTTCATTTCTCTGCATGAAATATGTTCATCAATTTTTTTAGTTTTTATTATATAAAATTTTAAGTATTTATATTTTCAATACTTCAAAAATTTTAAATTTTTTTATGATGATAGTTGAAATATTTTTTATATGTATAAAAAATTTTAATTTAAGAAAAATATTTATTTTAAATAATACTTTTAAAATAATTAACAACATTGTCTAAAGTAAACTAAATTGAAAATTTTGATATTTTATTCTATAAGAGGTTAATTTAAATAATATATTTTAAAAAATAAATATCATTTAAAATTATGAATTGGGCTCTCTCTCTTTAATTAAATTTTAATTTTAAATCGTCTCTAGATAAATTTTGATTTATCAATTTAGATCAAATTAAACTCTATTAAAAAATTTAAAATTAAAGATATTCAAATTAAAAGTCTTTTACAATAAATTTTTATTTAAAAAATACAAAAAAAATATTTTAGGTACCATTACAAAAAATTTTAAGTATTAAAAATATTTTTTAAAGAAATTATAAAATTTTAAATATTCATAAAAAAATTCGTTATCAAAAATTATTCAAATTTTAGGGATAAAATCAAAATAGAGTTAAAATCTATTTTATTAATTTTTATATATTTTAATAATAAAAATATTATTATTATTTCACAATCATTTTTAATGAAGTTTAATTTAGATTAAATCGATAGATAAAAATTAGTTTAAAATCGTTTTTAAAGTTAGAATTTAATTGAAGAGAAAAGCAAAACCTAAAGTTCAAAATAATATTTTTTTTCTAAAAAAGTAACTTTAAATTTAAATTAAATTAAATTGAAATATCACATATACCATTAATCTAATTGATATTTTGAGACACAAAATAAAAAATTATATATATATATATATATATATATATATATTGTATATTTACCTTGAATTCAATAAACTTGTATCATCAAATAAAGTGTTGTCTTAATGCCAAATAAAATATTTGACTATACTTAATTCAAATATGTCATAATAACAAATAAAATATCTCAGTAATTTTTTAATAAAATAATTTGTCTGTTTTAATACAAAACTAGAATATGCTATTCATTCTTCTTTTTTAAGACACAAATTATTCATATATCAATTTCAAAACATGTTTTTGTTTTTTTGCTTAGTCTTACCAGTTATTATCCGCTTTGAAATATTAATCTTCATAAACTTATAATTTGTAAAAGATACAAATATCAGTTTTACATATTACTTCTTGATATAATTTTGGATAAATATTAAAAAAAACTTTGAATTATACTTATTTTATATTTTATATTTTAAAGTTTTGATTGGATCAATTATACTTGTCATGTTTTAATTTTGGTTTAAGTTAGCTTTATCAAAAAAATTAAGAATTAAGAATTTTCAAATTAGAGATCTTGTAAAACAAATTTTGATTTTAAAATTTCAATCAAAACTACCATTACAAAAAAAAAATCAAAATTTTTTCAATGTTGAAAATATTTTTAGAAATTTTATACTATCAATAACTTTTTAAATAATTATAAAAAATAATTTATAAGTTGAAAAATACTCAAATTTAAGTAATTAACTAAAAATAAAATATAAATTCATCTTAGTCTTTTTTAAGTATTTCAACAACAAAAATACTTTAAATTTTTTATAATCATTTGGTGAAGGTTTAATTTAAACCAAATTGAATGATTAAATATACAATTGATCTAGTTAACATACTACAGCTTGAGTTAAAAAACGAGTTTATTTTATGATTTTTTTACATTTACTCCATAGTTTTTTTAAAAAAATATAAAATCTAAAAATTTAATTCATTAAAATTAATGTATATTTTAAAAAATGTAATTTACCCTAACAAAGCAAATGATCTCTGTATTGTACACTCTTCATTTTAGTGTTTTAGCTTGAAATTTGGTCATGAGATATTCCTCTACCAAAATAACTAAATAATTAAAATTTTTGTTTTGATAACATAATATCCTTAAATATTTTGATTGAAGTTTTTTTATTATTTCAAAACGTGGAAGAATAAGAATAGCTAGCTTCAGGGATCATTATACTAAGCATATATCTTCCATTTTTAACGTAAAAAGTGGAAAGAACTTGGATTGAGCTTTGTTGCCTGCAATTAATCCAAAATCAAATTAACCAATTTTGAGAGGCAAGAGAAATCTAATATTTAGACTGTTTATCATTTAGAAAGAATTTAATTTGCTTATAATTTATAGTTTCCAGCATCATTTAAAATTAATTTATTCATTTTGCTTGTCGATTGATCCATTGGTATAACAACTTAACCAAAAATGGCTCTCTTTATTATCTAGTAAGTAAGAAAGCAGTGTACTAATTGAAACAAGATCATGATGTTATATAAAACCTAAGGTATAAAATAAAGTGACTATGAAAATGCATGGGCCAATTTGCTAGCAATATTGACATGTTAATTAAGGATCAACGTTTCATTATTGAAAATTTATTAACTCTAAGATTGCAGGTGTAAATGCATGGGCCAAGTTAGTAGTAATATCAACATATTAGTTATTATGAATTAGTTAATTAAAATGGGGTGTTAGACAAATACCAAAATGTTTGGATGAAGGCCTAGTTGATTAGTCATGGTTAAACCTGTATCTAAGCTTCTTTAAGTATCATATTAGTTCATCCAGGTAAGATCTTCTTTAGTTGAGATTAATCAAACACATTTTCTTGCTTCTAAAGGTCAAAAATTTGTCATCAACTACAGATTTTCACCGCATTAGTCTCTGTAATATGATTTACAAGCTCATAGGTAAAGTGATGACTGACAAGCTTCAAACGATACTACCTAAGATGATTAGTAAAACCTAGTCAACCTTTCTTAAGATAAAATTTTAATAGTGTATAAGATTATCAATACCATGAAGAGGAGGAGCCAGGGAGTCAATGGACATCTAGTCTTAAAAAGCTTACGACTGAGTAAAATATGGATATCTGAAGGTAGTTATCAAAACTGTCGAATTTTTGGATAAATATGGATATCAACCATAATGGAAATGTGTAAAATCAATATCATATCTAGTGTTCATCAATGGCCAACTTCATGGACATATTGTGCCGACTAGGGGCTTAGGCAAGGAGATTCGTTATCACCCTATCTTTTTCTCCTTCGCATTAAATGTTTTTAACTTTGGCCCACCAAGTATAATTTACAAGAAGCATTCGTATATAGCAACAGAAAGATAGAGTCTCAAAATTTTTCACTTCTTCTTTGTCAATGACGACATCTTATTTTTTTAAGGCCTCTAAAAAGGAGTGCACATCTGTTTTAGTTGTCCTTAAGGAGTTTGGGTTAGAATTTGATCAACATATTAACCTAAAAAATCTTAGTTCCAATGTGGCACCCATCAACAAAATTAAGCTTATGGATTTTCTAGGAGTTAATAACCATTATCACAAGATTGATACTTAAAATTTTTGTTATTGATGGGTAGGTCAAAGAAAAGGGAAATTTCAAGACTAAAAGATCAATTACAAGCCGAGCTACACAATTGGCATGGTAAATTCCTACCGCAAGCAAGTACAGGCGTACTCATGAAAGTTATGGCCCAAACGATCCCACGTATGTAATGAGATGCTTGGCTCTCCCTAAGTCTTTCATCCATGAGTTTCAAATGATGGAAGCTGGTTACTGGAAAAGAAGGGTAGGAGGGTGAGAAAGAGTTAACATGGAATTAAAATTCATTGGAAAGCATGGGATTCGCTCTATTTATCTAAGCTGGATGGAAGAGTAGAATTCAAAGACCTAGAATCTTTTAACATGGCCTTGCTTGGAAAATAGTAGTGGAAGGTTATCCAACATGAAGAGTCTCTCTATTATGCAGTGCTTAAGGCTAAATATTTTCCATGCCACACCCTTATATGATTGAGTTTTATATGCCTTATTTTTATTTTCATGTTTGGTGTAGCCTTTTAAGACACAGTGATCAACCAAGGCAGTCAATGGAACATTAGGGATGGCGAATAAGTATATGTGTGGAGAAATCATTGGATCTCAAATGCCCCTAATAGTAGAGCATCTTGCCCATCAAGCATTCAACTGACCATAATGCTTGTTAACCATCTTATTAATGCAGATAAAAAGAAATGGTTAGCTAGCCTCGTGCATAAACTATTAACATCAAAGGAGACTGCATCTGTTATTGTTCCATTGAGTGCAAATCCCATGAAAGACAAGTTAATATGGAAAACTAGTCATAATGACTAACACACAATAAAGGCAGTATTACATAGCTTTGCAAATTGCTAGGCAAAATGACTTCGACCCAACAAAGTAAAAGCAAGAAACTATGCATCCTTAGGCAAGTGAGGGTACCCCTTATAAGTTATCACTCGGCATGTCATATGCTCCATAAAATCTTACCTACGACAGATAAGTTAGCCCAAAAGGGTATTCTAGTTGACTTCATTTTTTATGTCTATGGCCACCATGTGGAGACTCCACACCATCTTTTCTTTGGATGACAATTCAGTATACAAGTCTGAGAAGAACCACACAAGGGCCTTACCCTGCATCTTCCAAACCCTTTGGACAACCAAGCGTGAGAGGGAGTTCTATCTCATATGCTAGACATTAATAAGTTGGAAGTTTTCTTGATAACTCGCATGGGTTTATGATTCATTAGAAATAAGGTATTCCATGATTACATTTGCAAATTACCTGAGGTGATTGTTTTGGATGCCAATAAGGTGGCTAAAGAAACTGAAGAAAACTCATTCCATACTGACCAAATAAGAGCTCCACTACCCTAGCAACCACCATAAGTGGGTGTTGTTAAAGTAAATATTAATGTTACATTTAATTAAAGCATTAGAAAAGCCAAAGGTGCTCTCACGTGTTGTATCAATTGTAGCTAGGTTTCTCTATCATGCAAAGTGAGCTTCTCGCTATCTAGTTTGGTCTTGCTTTAATTGTTCAATTTAATTACCAAAGGATATTTTTGAAGAATGATAATGTAGTAGCCATCTAGGAAGTTAACCAAGGCATGCAGACATTAAGTGCTTACAATGAGATCCGCATAGATATAAACCATCTCACAATCTTAAAACATCAATGAGTTCGTTCTAAGCTACCTATCATTGAAAAGGACCAAAGGGTTTGCGTTAATGTTTTACCTCCAACTTTCTATAATTTTGATAGTTAATAGAGTTAATTTATAATCTTTTCGATCAAAAAGATTATTATGAATTAATGATTCGTTATTAAAAATTTATTAGCGAAAAGATTGATGTTTAAAGTTGGTGATAGAGATTTTATGTTAAAACTACCTTTAAGTATTGTCTTGTTGATTACATTTGTAGGGGTTATAATAATAGTTAATGTAAATAAGGTGATTGTATAAGCTCATTACATGATTACATTTGTAGGGGTTTATGATTCAAATGAAATAAGGTTTCCATGAATAAGTTGGCACATACCATTTTATTTGTTACAAGTTTATTTAGTTTAAAAGGTGTCTTGTGAGGCTATAATATTCCTAAACTTATACAACACCTTTTTAGTACGTTCGTAGCCCATATGAATATGATCCACCCTTAAAACCTTGAAAATAAGCCAATATCATTAAAGTTTATACATATCGGACCCACAATGGATATTATTGATGATGCGTAAAGTTTGCGATAGGGATCCTATATTAAAACTACACAAAGTATAATTTTGATATTTATCACTATTAACACACACCACATAATTTTATTCTTTAAAAACTTTATTCACTTTGAAAAACAATTTGTGAAGTTAAAATGTGTTTAAAGTTCATATGATATTTTTTTATGATTTTGTAGCTGATGTGAACTTTATTCCACCCTTACATTTTTAAAAATGAGGGACTACCATGTATATATGTTACAATATTTCTTCTTTGACTTAAAATATCAAAAAATCTTTTATTAAAAACTTTGATGGTTTTGTTTATGGTATATTACCAGACAGTTCATGTAATAACATCAATCATATATATGGCATGAGGGTATGATATAATTCTTGATAATTGTATGTTTTGCCAATAGAAAATAAATATATTTATTCATAAATATATACATGGCAGCATGATCCCAATGGATGCAAAGATATAGTTGGTGAGCTCGGTAGGATTTGGTGGTCTAATGATGTACGCATGCAATGACATTAGCAACTACTAACAAGTCAAACACATGCAATTAAACAGTGAATATTAGATGATCAATTTGTCATTTCCGAATACATAAATATACTATCGGAGAAGATAAATCTTTTGATAAAGACCTTAAGCTTTGATGTGGTTGTTGTTCAATTCGCATCACCAACCCACTCAACTAAGAACTTGCATGTTTACCTTCTCCATGAACCATATTTTAATGTCAAGTCTACCCGATTTCTACTATTCACTTTTCAAGTTAGGTTTCTATTAGTTTTGTTAGAATTTTGAATAATACCATTAATTATCAAAACATATCTTCTTGAATTTAAAAGATGGAGTATGTGTATAATATCTTTTATATATATAATCCAAAAATGTACTATTTGGTGGATAGTTTTCTTGATTTGATGGTTCTTAAGTGCATGCATGGCAAAATAAGATCTAATTAATTGGGTTAATTAGTGTATCATAGAATTATATAATAAAAACAATTTTTCAAAAGTAAATTTCATATTAAATATTAGTTGAGAAGTTATATAAATATTAAAAAAATACTAAAACAAACGCATAATTTAATTTAAACCCTAAAGTATTAGTTGAAACAATTATACTCTGAATATTTTAATCTAGTTTAATTTAAATCTCAATTCAAACAATTGTAAAAAATTAATAGTATTTTCGTTATTCAATTGAAGCATATTAAAACATTCAATGTACAATTACTCTAATTATTATATACCCTAGATATTATTATGAAAAGAAACTTCAATTAAATTTTTTGAATTACATAATCCCATGTGGACAACTATGTATCACATAATTTAGGTATATGTTATTATCCACATAGTGGCTTTCGGGTGAGGGAGAAAACATAGTATATCACATGCAATTGACCAAACCGGTTTTTTGACCCATAGATCTAATGGTCCATTCAATATCGTAATTTCATTTATTTACCCTTCTTTTTCATCATTATTTGTTTGAACAACAACCCTATTGAATTTAATCCCATTTTAACATCAAAATTTAAACTTAGGGTTTAACAAAATTCAAATGGATCTTGCTATTGCCCAGTCAGTGAGTAGGTCCTCATGGGCTTCAATGGGCTCAGCCAGATCAGACCATTGATTAGTGACTGTGTATAATGGGCCCATACAAATGAGATGGGCTGAACCGATTTCAATCAATTGGGTCTTGGGTTGATTCGGTTCTTATATGGACTTAGTCCATTTTATAAATATAAGACTTCCTTCGACATATTAGTTTTGTTATTTTAATTAAAGATACATATAAATATTATTTTCTCTTATAATTATTTTTATGATATAGTTTTTTATAATTTTAAAATGTGTTCATAAGTATATAAAATTTATACGTTGATTGATGGTTTTAACAATAGAAAATGTAAGAGGTGAATCATGCATTACTAATTTTATTTTTTAAAAAAATGAGGAAAAGGGTTTATTGAATTTTGCAATTTTAATTCCTTATTAATGCCTATGATCCCTAAAGTAAAAATATAAAGTAAATATTAAATAATTTTCGTATAATTTTTTATTTTCAGTTAAAATTTTATTTTTTTAGGATTAATGTTACACATAAAATATCATTTTGGTTCAAATGGGTATGACTTTTAATTGTTTTTAAAGAGACCATTCAAATTGAAAATCTTGTACCGTAAAATTCAATTTAAAATTTTTTATAAATATAAACAAATATTCAAACTATTATTACAAAAAAATTAAAATTATTTTGATTCAAATAAACCCTGTTTTTAATTATGTAATATTTTTAATACTCAAAAAAATTTAAAATTTTTAAGTAAAATTCATTGTAAAGCATCTTTAATTTCAATATTTTTTAAAAAAATTAAAAATAATATATAATTTTAAATTAAATTAAAAAATTACAAATATAATTAATAAAAAAATAAAATAACACTGTCACTTGAATGGAAATGTTAATATGTTGTTGTTATGACTTCATCAATGAAATACTTTTATTTTAAATAATTGAAATCCTTTAATGTTCACGACAAAAGATAAAATAACACGAGCTTACTTAGATAATATCTAACGAAGAGGAAATTATTATAAAAAATCAAAAAAAAAATTGAATTAAAGACTGCTTCCAATAATTTTTTTTTTCTTTTTAAGAATAGTCAATTCAATAAGCATATATCTTATAATAAAAAAAAAAAATGAATGACAGTTGCATCTTGTGGTCTACTTAGTTCTAGTTGTCACCCCAAATAGTTGTCACCCCAAATACCGGTCCAATTGTAATTGATTCCTTCAATCAATTAAACATAGCAGAGTTGACAAGCAAATATAATAGTCAATTCCTTCTAGATTTTTTAATGAAATGAATTGGTGGAGATAATTCCTTTAAATTAGTTAAAAATATTAAATTACATGGTAAATATTAAAAAAATAAATTATATATGTTTTTAAATTTAAATTTTAAATTATTAACCAGAATAATTGAACTCTTAAATTGTTTTAATTTAAATTATATTAAAAAATTTAAATACTAAAGATATTAAAATTAAAGATGTTATACAATAAATTTTGACTTGAAATTTTTGTCAAACATATATATTCAAATTATCATCTCAAAATATTTCAAATAATTTTTAATAATAAGAATATTTTTTTAATTTTTAGATATCAAAATTTTTAAATATTTATATATATATAAAGTAATGAAAAAAATTTAAATTTGAGTGATGGTGAACTCAAAATAAAGTATAAAATTTATTTATGTTGTTTTTTAAGCATCTCAATAATTAAAAAATTATTAAATTTTTATTACCATTTAGGTCAAATAAATCAAATTAAAATATTCAAAGTGCAATTGGTTCAATTGATATTCAAAAATTTAAATTAAAAAAAAGTATAATTTTTATAATCTTAAATCTTAATCTTAAGCTTTAATCCCTAAGTCCATTCCGTAAATCCTAAATAAACCTTAAATTTTAAATTTCAAACCCAAATATTAAACCCTAATATTCCTAATTTGTATAAACCTTTTTTTTTTTGGGTGATGATGTAGGTTTAGGTTTTGACAAACCTTCTAATTTGTTTATAGAATGAGATTTTATCGATCTTATTATTTATTTTAAATTTTAAATTTTTATTTTAAAAAATAAAAAATAACTTAATTGGGTTAGCAGAGATATTGTCGACTTATTGTTAGGGATTGGAGTCATTTACAAGTTTCTTTCAAGAAGGTGCAATGACTGAAAGAGTTCTATTTCAATGGGGAAAGGCACTTAAATAAAGTTGACATTTCCTAGATGTCATTTAGAAATAACATACCATATTACGACACTTATGTTTTAAAATAAAAATAAATAAATAAATAAATAAAATATTATCACCAATGAGATTGAACCGGCCGACAATATCCGGTCGGTCAAAAGTGTGAAATTTCAAAGGAATCGGCAAATTTAATGAATGAGCTCGTTGTTTTATTTGACTTTAGGGTTCAATCTAGTCTAAAAAACCAAGCAAGCAAGCAAGCTCAGTAGATCCTTGAATTTTTTATTTTTTAAATTGAGATGAACGTCTTATTAATTTTAAAATTTGAAAAAAAAAAGATAATTTTTTTTATTGTTATTGTTAGATAATAAAAGCTTATATACTTAATTTTTTATATATATTTATGATGACATTTATTGGATTAATGTGGGAGGCCATCTGACTTTTAGTTGCCCTATTAGGATTCTTTCTTTAGATTATGTGTTGGAAGCAATCAATTTTGGCGACTAGCAAAAACCCACCAAGGAGGAGGAGGAGGAGGAGGAGGCAATGGCCAACACTAAGAGATTGCCATTCAATGTCTGCCCCAACTTTCCTCATGCATGACAACCTGTCTTCACCCTCCACCTCCTAACTTTGGCTTTGTCATTTATTCAAGCACGTGCTGCCCATTCACTGGTTAGGTTTCCAAGCATTGAAAGTTGGACTCGCTTGCCATCTTCTTTCGGGTTATAACTTTTTATTGATATAAATTGTATTAATTTTTTTTTAAAAAATAATATCATGTAATAATTTAGTAAAATAAATTATTATAATTTTTGTAATTTTTATATTAACATAATAAGTTATAAAAATATCACTATTAAGCATAAAAGTTATATAAAGTTGCAATATTTATCTCATATTTTCAATCAAATTTTTTAAAAATAATAATTTTAATTTAAATAATTATGATTAAAAATATTTTAATAATGAAATACTCTTAAAATAAATTAAATAAAATTTTTATCTTGTTTTAAAATAATTTTTTAAATTTGAATAATTTTTTATTTTTATTTTTTTATTTTTTAACTGTGTAAATTTAAAAATCTATATTTTTAATAATAAACAAATCTTAAAAATTTTATAAAAAAGTTGCTTAAATTGTTTTGTATTTTTATAAATTTTTAAGTTAAAATTTATTATATAAATGTTTTAATTTTAATATATCTAATTTTAAAAAATAATTAATTTTATTAAATTAAATTAATAAAGACTTCATTTATTATTTTTAAATAATTAATGATATAAAATAAATATTAAAATTTTATATATTTTTTTATTAAAAACTGTGCACAAATTAAATAAGTAAAAAATCTTATATTTCTCACAAATTCCAGCAAAACCCAACTTGGAGGTGAAGATTTGGTGCAAACCCATACCCATTATCGACACTGACATAGAAACATTAAAGAAAACTAGAAAAAAGAAAAGGAGAGACAAGAGCTATGATGTGTGTTGCTCAAATTCCCACTTATTTTCTCTCCTACCAAACGGACCCATTTCAAAAGAGAGGGCTCTACCAAAAGTTTATTCCTCAAGGGACCCAAGCACACAGCTTCCCTTTCATTTAACTCCTTTTGAGAGAGAGAGAGAGAGAGAGAAGGGTTTTACTTACAGTGAGTGGAGGTGGAGGATGATGATTAAGTAAAGAATCCCCATGGCTGCTTTTGTAGGGTACTTAATTAAGGGCACTTTTTTGTAGCCCTAAATTTGCCAGACTTTCTGGGACAAAGTCAACAAAAAAGGTAACAATTCAAGCAGGCTTTGCCACTACAACACTCCCTCATCAATTTGCATCCTGATTTTCTTATTAATTTAAATTATAATAAATATTTTAAGTAAATAATAATACATAATAACTTAATAAAAAATTAATATTTTATTTTTTATTTATTTTTATATTGTCACTATAAATTACAAAATTATTTTGTAAATTTTATATAAAAAACTTAAATCAATATTTTTTAATTAATTATATCAAAAAATTATATTTTATTTGTGATCTCAAATTAGTATTTATAAAAAATAATTATATTTATTTAAAATTTAAAATTTTTAATTTATATTAATGATTTTACATAGATATATAATATACATATAATTTTACTTATGTAACTATTCTAACGTTTTTTGAAATACTATTAAAATAAATAAAATATTTTTTATATCAAATTTAATAAAAATATATAAAATATAAATATTTAAAAAATAATTTATTTATTTTAATAATATTTATAAAATATTAAATTAATTATACAAGTAAAATTCAAATGCACTTTATATTTATATGTAAAACCGTGTCAATGTTAATAAAAATTATACATCAAAATTTTATATTAAAAATTTAATAAAATATAAACTTAAATAAATATAATTTATTCATACAATTAATCTTATAACATTTATCCTTACGGTTTCTATCTAATTTGATTAATTATTAATTGTTAACCGCTTAGACCGCAAGAAAATAAGGAATACCTGTCTCTTGAAAAACAATATATATATATTTTTGAGACACAACGATCATATTATAAACATATAAATATTCATAAGGTGCATGCCAGTGCTACAAGAATCAATGACCACCCTAGCATTGCATATTTTAGTGGAACCTCTAATAATACATTCTCTAATCGAATCCGTAAAAGCCGAGAATCATGTTCTCCGTACCCAAATTTCGGGACACCATATCAAACCCTTGCTCAAGTTATATTTGTACATTGCGTAATCTATGCAAGCACCGATTATTTTGAAACTTATGGTCTATGTCCAATATTTGACTTATAAAAAAAAATGTTATTTTATGACATACATACGAGAAACGGTTAGTCCACACTTAAATTAAATTAAGACAAGAGTTAACTCGAATTGTGGAAATATTTTGTTAAAATAGATTTAATGTATGTCTTTTTTAAATATAGAGAATTTAAATTTTAATAGTTTTATATTATCATATAAAAGATAAAAATATTATTGATATTTAAAATCATTAATAAAAATTAATCACAAAATATGTCTACTTTAAATTTAATTATGAAGCTTGTAAAAAAAAAATGTCTACATTGATGACTGATAAGATTCAATGATGGAAGTGAGGATGAGAAATCATTTATCCTTCCAAGTTTAGACATTAATTTACATGTATTATCAATATTGACATAAATTGCTTATAAAATATAGTCATTTTAATTAAAAATAGTTTAAAAATATATCTTAAAAAATTAATATTTATATTATATAAATTTAATAAATTAATATTTGATCAGACATCAAATTAAAATATTAAAATATAATTAAATAAAAAATTTAATTAAAAATTATATTTTAAAATAAATATCATTTAAAACTTTGAATTTTACTTTCTCTTTTTAATCAAATTTTTACTTTTAAAATTTATAAATAAATCTTAAGATATCAATTTAGATTAAATTAAATCCTATCAAAAAAATAAAGTTAAAAATTAGTTAAATTAAAAAAAATTATAATAAATTTTGACTTAAGTTTTTTATAAATATAAAAAATATTTTTTGTAAAAAAAATTGAGTGCTGAAAATATTTTTTGAAAAAATTTATACCATCAAAAATTTTAAAAATTCATAAAAATCTGTTTGTCAAAAATTATTTATACTTAAAAGAAAAAATCAAAATAAAATTTAAGATTTATTTGAATAATTTTTAAATATTTTAATATTATTATTATTATTAAATTTAATTATTTTTAATTTAAATAAAATTAATAAATAATAATTTATTTAAAAATTTTTTAAAATTAATTTAAAATTTAAATAATATTCACTTAAAAAAATAATATGCATGTACTTTAATTGAGGATGCATGGATGTAGGATAAGTTAGGTCAAAGTGTAGAGAAGGCAGCATGGGATGGCGGAGCATAGTGTCGAGGGTGATATGACTCATACAATGATTGATCAACACAGACTTCAAATTCTATCTGCTTCCATTAAAGGTCAGCATATCTGTGGCTTAAGGCCATAGCCTGTCTCATGTCTGGCAGTCTGTGGGACTCACCATCCACATTTCTCACAACATTTATTTTTCCCTTTGTTTTTCATAAACAATTTTTTAACCCTAAATTTCAATTTCTTTTCCTTTTAAAAGCTAGTGGGTAACTGCAATTTGACACACAAAAATTTTAGTAAAAAAAATTAATTTTATAAATTAAAATTATAAAAATTTTTATTATTTATTTGAAATTATCAAATAATTTTTGATATTTAAAAGATTATTTATTAAACCAAATCTATCAATATAAATTAAATTAAATTAAATTTTATCAAAAAATAGAAAATATAAATTGAGAGTTTTACAATTTTAACTTAAAATTTTAAACAGATATAGAAAAATATTTAAAATATCATTATAAAAAATTTAAAATTTTTAGAAACTAAAATTTTTTAAAAAAATTTATAAAAAATAACTCTTGACGCAAAAATTATTTAAATTGAATTGATGCATATGTTTACGTTTTTTAAAATATTTTTAATTTTTTATAAGTATTTAACTCAAATTATAATTTAAAATAAATTAATAAATCATAATTTGATTTGTTATTTATTAAATATAAAACCTTAATGTTGATAATTTAGTATTTTAAATAACATTTATTTTATTATTTATATTAAAATTAAAATCATAAATTATTTTTTATTAATTTTTTAAAATAAAAAACAAATTACACTAAACAAAATACATAATTCACCGTAGTGCTATACAGAGAGCAGCAATTGAAAAGTGCAAGTGGGTGGATGGAGAAGCCCCACTCCCACTTGGTGAGTATAACCTACGAGTAGTGAGAGGTATACACGTGATACTCACATGGATCAATGAGTGAAGCGTTGGGACCCATTTGCTATGAGAGCCACTCCTCAATCATGACAGTGAACCTTATTTTAATTTTCAGCCTCCAACAACAGGTAATTATAACCTCTTTTGTTGGCTCTTTAATTAAGCTGTAAAGGTCTTGCTCCCCTCATTAATTTTGCCTTTTTACTTGCCAAAATGTACCATATTTTTTAAAAATTATATATATGTATGAATTATATATTTTTTTAATAACTATATTTTATATAATAATAAAATGATAATAATTAACTGTAACAAAAGAAAATCATTATTTTTACCACACTAAAATTAACAAAATCTATTAGATTAAAATTTCATATTATAAACTATCAAAATATGATTTTTTATAGATGAAATTTTTTAAATTTTAATTTAGAAATTTATACAAATATATTTTCATGTAATTAATTTAAAAAATTATTTGTATCTAATAAATAAGATAAGAAATTTTATTTGAATAAAACAAAACGTCAACAATGGTTTTTCTGAAAAAATACTTTTATCAAGTACACATAAAAAATATTAATTCAATAAATATTCTATGAAACTCTAAATTACACCTTGTGTGTTTAAAAAAATGATAAAATCAAATTTTATTTTTAAAAATAATTTTAGTATTCAAAAAATTCTTTTTTAATAATAGTAGCTTAAATATTTTTTATATTTATAAAAAATTTCAAGTTTATACAAAATCTTTAATTTAGATATTTTTAATTTTTGATAAATTTTAATCTGATTTAAATTAGTAAATTAAAATTTAATTCATCAATATTTAAACATCAAAATTTTACATAATTTTATCTAAAATGTTTTATAAAAAAATTAAATATTTTAATTTGGTGATGTGAGATGTATTTTTGGGGTGTCTTAATGGTCCAGTTAGGTTGGTACGAGTAGCTAACCCTCCCTAACTTTGTTGGGTTCTCATAAAAGAAGAAAATGAAACCAAAAAGAGCTTAAACCATAAGTTTTACTCTGGCACAGCTACCCTTATTTAATGAGGACGAAAGGCTAAGAGCCGCACATGAACGACAGGCACCCAACCACTTCACTGTAGAGTTGGCCAATTTCTGACAACACAGGCAACCTAAAAGCCCTTATCGCCCCTTAATTATCTTAATTATTTAAGATAAATAAGATCTGATATAAGATCTTTTTAACTAAGGAATTACTATCACTTGCTATTTTGAATTATATTGATTTTTTAAAATTATAATATAAAAAATTTAATAAATTAATTAAACAAAATATAATCTATTTTAAAGAATATTTTTATTTTTTTTAATGTTTGTCTTAAACTTTATAACGTTTTTAAACAGTTTTTGATTGATTAAAAATAATCAAATTAAATTTTTATAAAAAATTTAAACACATTTTTACTGTTAAAATATAAATAATAATTTGAATAAATTTTACACTTTATTTGGAGTTAATTTTTTAATTTTAAATAACTTTTTATTTTCAAATTATTTATTATGATTTTTTTATTTTTTTAAAAAATATTTTTAATACTACAAAATAATTTTTTAATATTTTTTATATGTAAAAAGTTTTATATCAAAATTTATAATACAAAATTTCTACTTTAAATATCTTTAATTACTAAATTTTTTAACAATGTTCAAATTTGTTTAAATTTGCAAACCAAAATTATTTTTAGAGGCTTTAAAATTTATGATAAATATTTAAAATAAAATATTTTTTAAAATTTTAAATAATATTTACTTTTTTAATATTTTAATATTATAACAATAAATTACAAACATACTTTTTAAATTTCATATCAAAAAGTTTGAGTTCATCTCAAAAAAAAAAAAATCTTCAAGTGACGTGTAAAAAAATTAATTAACATAAAAGTGACCAATTAAATAAGAAATACCACATTCATATAACAAAACAAGATCATTTATTGGCCTAAGTTATACTAATTTAAAAAAAATATATTAACAAAATAATTTTATGTTTTATTATATTAATACAAATAGTTCATTTATTTATTAAATTACATAAAAATTATTATTTTCAAAGATCAACACACTTGAAAACATAATCTCCATCCTTGATTCTTAGCAATACGGAACAATCATGTACATCCATCATGATGGGCCATACCCTTATTTGTCCCTAAGCAAAGTCAAAAGAGTACTTGCTTTGGTATTATTATCACTCATGGGTAATTTGTATGGTTTTCCGAAAGTGACATAAAATTAATCCACTAACACCTAAAATCATATAAGCTATGGTCATGCTTATATAAATACCATGTATTAAAAAGTCGTTTTCTATATTCTAGAAATTTTGGACCGTCCGCATCTAAAAAATATGGTTTTAGTTACTTTCAATTAAGTATGACTAATTAAAATAAGTGTTAGTTTTATCTTTGTTTCCGACAAAAATGACATCCCAAAAAAACTGTTCGAGATAGCAACTTTTTCCATAAGATGATAACAATAATTTTTGTTTTAGATTTTTTATAAAACAACATTAAAAATGATTTGAACGGTCAAAATGATAAATAACATTTTTTTTTCAAAAGTTATTTTAACAATTTATAATTTATAATTTATTTTATGATGCTTTATTTGAATTAATATCTTTTGTGAGAATTTAAATGCATAAAAAAAAGATTTTTAGGGGGGGGAAAAAAAAAGAATGGTTTGATCTTTGAATGTTGCTGTTTATCCTTTTAGATGCCGTGTGGTCAACTTATGTTGTTAAGAGAATTTGGTTTTGGTTACTTTCAAGCAAGAATAACTAAAAAAATAAGTTTTAGTTTTTTTTTATTTAAAAATAGGAAACAGGATTATAATAAACAATATATGAATCTAACTGTTTAAATTTTCACATTAATCATGAATCATAATTTGGGCTATATAAAAAATATAAAATTTTGTACCTATAAAAATGTGTTTATTTTGAAATAATAAAGAATTTTATAATAAAAATAATATTAAAAATATAACGTAATAAAAGTTAAAATAACATAATTTTTATACGTTGGGTTCATATATAAATTGTAATTTTACACCTTTTTAATTTAAAACAGAGGTGTCAATTAGAATAATTGTATCCTTAATATTTTATTTTGATTTCATTTTAGATTTTGAGTCTAATAACTATGAAAAAATAATGATATTTTAGTTGTTAACATGTCTAAAAAATAATTTAAATAAATTTTATACTCCATTGGGACTTTTCTCTTGAATTCAAATAATTTACGCATTATTTTTAATAATTTTTTAAATATATATTTTTAAAAATATAGTATTTTAAAAAATCAATAAAAATTTAAATATTTTTTTAGATATATAAAAATTTAATTTGTAAGATTTATAATTTATATATACTTCAAAATTGAAATTTTAAAAAATACATATAATTTAATTTTTTTTAAATATTAACCAAAAACCACCCTCATTCAATTTATGGAAATGATTGGAGCTCTAATAATTAATGTGGATAATGCCAAATATTTGATTTATTATTAATTATTTATTTAGGGTTGGCTAATCATGTAATGTAATGTAATGGAGTTGGTCATGTTAGTCAAAACCCACATGTGAAGCTTTTGTTGAATGAACATATATTTTGACTAATCACATTCTTCTTTAAAGTTATTGGGGACAAAGCAGCAGTCCATCATCTCATAACTTGCCAACTCAACCAAACCTCTCCCTCTCTCTCTCTTTTCTTTTTTATTTATTTATTTTTTGTCTATTTAAGGGGACAGCATTCATGCACATCTTTGACTATTGCAGCTCTGTTACAAAAGTTCTCTCTTTAATTCCATTTAATTAATTTGCTAATCAGATTAATCACAAATCTATTTTCTGCTTTTTTCAACCCACCTGCCTCCCCCTATAATTTTCTTTTATTTATTATATAGGGAAATATTTTTTATGTCATAAAATTTATATTGTGAGTTTAATTTTAAAATATAAAAAATATTTAATAGAGACACTTGTGAATTAATCTGTATGAGATTTTCAAAGATTTTAATTTGCGACAAGAGTATTATTATCAATTAAGAGAAAATTTTAATTATCTAATATTTTGATTTTATAAAATGATATTTGGCGAAAAAAATTAAATTTATTTTTAATGATAATAAGCTATATTTTTTAATTTACAATTTTTTTCTTTGCGAAACAGTGATTTTCATTTCATAGGATGTAAGTGCCAAACAGGTGTCATGATTTATGTGGCTAGGTAGAAGAGATTTGTTATCAACGAGATAAAATTAAAAATAAGAAAAAAGAAGAAATGGCAGTTTCGGTAATAAATCGAAAGAACGAGGGTAATTAAGAATGGGTGGAAGAGCATAATAGTATTGAAACGCAGCTTAACAAGGAAAAAAGGCTGCTCTCTCTATCTCTGACCACTCTCCACCCAAAAGGTTAAAAACTCCCCCATTGTACCACTCTCGCTCTCTCTCTTTCTCACCCATAAAACTTCTAAACAACCTCTCCCTCTTTTCTCTCCTGTTTGTTTGAGCTGATAGGCTATAGCACCGTATTTATATGCAGGAAAAACTGTTCGTAACGCCTTTTTTATTCATGGGTCACCATTTCAAGATCTAGTTTTTTCAGAGAAAGATACAGAGTTTCAGTTCGCCGAGATCTTAAAGAAAATGGGAAGCAAATGGAAAAAAGCCAAGCAGGCTATTGGATTGAACATGTGCCTATATGTTCCTCGAACTCGGGGGGATTCTTCCTCTTCTTCAACCAATGACGCTGCTGCTGTTGGGAGGAGATCCTCCGACGCCGTTCCTCTCTCCCCTGCTTCTCCCTCGGGCCATGGAACCCGACCGACTACGCCGACTCCGTCCTCCTCTGGCCTCCGCTTGTCTAAGTCCTCATCTAAATCCTCTAAGGTCCCCATTTCTTATCACTGGGTGATATATGCATGTCTTTGTCAGTCTTTCTATAAGTATGGATTTTATTGAAATATCAGTACGGATTTTTGTTTATTCCTGTTTTTATTTATTTCTTTTTTTCCTTTGCCATGGTTGAAACTGGATTTTGATGTTCTGGGTGTATGAATGTCTGCATGATGATATTGTTTTAAAGGATTCTTTAGATTTCTTTTTTCTTTATTTATTTAGTTTCTTATAGTGCGCTTTCAATGCTAATCTTGTTGTTTTTAAAGGGGGGCGGGTGGGTTTTATTTTGGCTATTTTTTATACGGTGATTTAATGCTTCTTCCTAACCACAGGATCTCCATGGTGGATTCTGATTTACTTGGACTTTCAGCAAATCCAAAACTTTTATCTTTCTTCGAATGATAAGGGGTACTATATAATCTGGTTTTTAATGGATATTATATTATTTGAATAGTGGTAAGGTTAATGTAAGTTATTATCACTGTCTAACTTTCATCCTCTTAAGCTAAAGCCAAAGCTTCAATAATGTGATTCATGCTTAAAGGGTCATACTAATTGTATATTGGCATTAATCACTGTTGATGTCAGTTCTTTTTGGCACTGTATATGTTTTACTATGTCTCTCTCTAGTTTCTAGGTTATTGTCATGTGGGGTGTGGTGGTGGGGTTTGTGACAGTGTGGTGATTCTGAATTCGGAAGATGGGTATTTGTTGTGTTGTTTTCAACTCTCTCTGCAAGGAGCCTTGTGATGATAAAGTAGAGGGAGCAGTCTAGTTCCCTTTCATGGACCATTGTCCTTTGGCTCATTAGAAAAGGAATACACTACCCCTACACCACTGCACCTCTCCTTTCCTCTCATTCCCTTCATGTAAAAGTGCTTTGTCTGGTCAGCTTAGCTGCACTATTCCACACAAACACCTACTTCCACCTCTCTCTCTCTCTCTCTCTCTCTACTTTTGATGTTAATTTTGGAAAAGGATGTGGACCGCTGATTGAGTGCTTTTTCGGCAATGAGCTTCATAAGCAAAGAAAGAGGGAAAATATAGAAACGGAAAAAATGAAATGAAAATTTTTGGAGCAAACCCATAATTCTTTTCTTCTTTTGATGAGCTTTTGTGTTATTTTTTCTAATATTTTTAAGTTTATTCTGTGGAAAGCTTCATTATTGGTGTTGAGGGTTGGATTGATTATTCTAACTTTTAAAAAGTCACCTCTTTGGTTGTCCCTGTTGATTTCCCATTTTGTCCCTTTATGTTGCTTTGACAGAGTAACATTGACTTCTTTTATGGTTTAGGTACATGAATTACTATAGTAGTTTCTACTGTGTTTGTGCATTCTTTGGAATAGGGTTTTATCTTGTGGATAGGTTGTCTTCCATTTCTTCTTTTCATGCACCACTCAATAATGGAGCTGCATGGAGACAGAAAGGGTCAGTGATAGACACCATAGTGGCCTTTGCAGTATTCACATTTATCCAGAAACTTTGAATACTTCTCATAATTATAAAGTTGATTGTCAGATTTTTGGATTTTGGTAATTAAGATAAAATCTGAGCCCTGTAGAACAGATCCATCTTCTGGAACGATTTTAGTATAGTGGGTTGGAACTTTAGCAAAAGCCATCTGCTGTTCAGAACCTTTGATGTTACAGCTTGGAGGCGTTTTACAAAGTTTTCATCATATTTGCTTATAAAAATGCATTCTAAGTTGCAAACATATGAAGACAGAACAGTGTACGAAAGCATACTCTGATGGTTAGCTAGATGTTGGATAGAAGGCTTCTACAAGGATTCTATCTCACGCTAATGAGATCTATGTTCCCCAGTAAAATGGTAATGCTTTGATGTTCTTACAACTGCAACTCAAATGGAGCTTTCCTCCTAACTATTTGGGGTTCAGCAAAATGAATGCTTTCATGCCATTCTGCTCTATACTTTTTAAGTGTTTGATGGCAGCTCATAATATGATCCGGATCTAGTAGGTTCAGTTTTGCTGCTGCAGATGGTCCATGGTTCCTGTAAAGTAATTCAGGCTGGGGTTCAGTCTTTGTTTTTGCTTCATTCTTGTTATATTTCAACTAGATATGAACTTTCAGAACAATCGTCCTCCTAAACTATGCGCATTGGAGCATTGATTTCATTAATGTGGCACTAATTAATTCATTTTAACTGAAATTATGTTGGAGTATTTTGGTTCTACAATACTAATTACTTTGACAGACGTGCTTTTGTCACATATTGTTGAAAGAGCTTTGAGATAGGGATGAACTTTAAATTTCTTTTTCATCCAAAAAGAAATAAGTAAATACATAAATGAATTGCTCTGATTTACTGAATGAATTTGAAGTCAGTTCAGATAATTTGACTAAACTTGCTTTGTGAATTTATATAAAGTTTCACCCAGTTTGTTTGGAGTGAATGAAGTGTTTCTCATAGCTATCTTCTGAGTCAGTTTTGTTGATTGACTATCAGTGCTTAATAATTTTGTTCTTTGCTTTAATATTTTGGTTTTGCGTGTAAGTCTTTGACTGTTGCTTGGCTTGATCTTGAGTCCCATATTTGTGGCATATTGAGTTTTAGTTGCTCTATCATTATGAACTGCAGAGGACTTGTGCGATATGTCTGACCGCCATGAAAACTGGACAAGGCCATGCCATTTTCACAGCAGAATGCTCCCACTCTTTCCATTTCCACTGCATTACCTCAAATGTAAAACATGGGAACCAGATTTGCCCAGTGTGCAGAGCGAAATGGAAAGAAGTACCCTTCCAGAGCCCCGTCTCTGATCCTCCCAATGGAAGGGCAAGAATCAATCCAGTAGGTTGGCCCCGGGATGATGCTTTGATGACTGTTTTACGACGGATCCCAACCCCTCAAGTAGATACGAGCAGGCAAGTTGCTTCATTATTTCATGCCTCAGAGCCTTCTATTTTCGATGATGATGAAATTTTAGATCACCAAGATGAAGTTACCGAGAAAAGTTTGTCCACCAAGGATGCCGTCGAGGACAAATCTGTTGGCACTGTGGAAGTCAAAACATATCCAGAAATTTCAGCTGTTTCAAGAGTAGCCTCACATAATGATTTCGCAATACTTATTCATCTCAAAGCTCCTTCTACAAGTGGAAGACATGGTAGCAATAGAGACCATACTAACTTGCCTCCAAATTCTCAAAATTCTCGTGCTCTGGTTGACCTTGTGACGGTGCTTGATGTTAGTGGCAGCATGTCTGGTACCAAGCTTGCTTTGTTGAAACGAGCCATGGGGTTTGTGATACAGAATCTCGGCCCCTCTGATAGGCTTTCTGTCATTGCATTCTCCTCCACGGCCCGCCGACTCTTTCCTCTTCGTCGGATGACTGTGACTGGAAGGCAGGAAGCCTTACAGGCTGTTAACTCTCTGACTTCAAATGGTGGGACAAACATTGCTGAAGGCTTGAAGAAAGGTGCCAAGGTGCTAGTAGATCGCAAATGGAAGAACCCAGTTGCCAGTATCGTACTCTTGTCTGATGGGCAGGATACATACACTGTTGCCAGTCCTGGTGGGCCTCGCACTAGAACAGATTACAAATCCCTTCTTCCTGCTTCAATTCATCGTGACAGCGAGACAGGCTCGCAGATTCCTGTGCATGCATTTGGGTTCGGTGCAGACCATGACGCTGCCTCTATGCATTCGATTTCCGAGATCTCTGGAGGTACATTTTCTTTCATTGAAGCTGAGGGCGTGATTCAGGATGCATTTGCACAGTGTATTGGAGGACTTCTTAGTGTAGTAGTTCAGGAGCTACATGTTGAACTTGAGTGTGTTCATCCCAGTTTGCGAATTGATTCAATAAAAGCAGGGAGTTACCGAACCAGCATTATGGCTGATGCCAGAACTGGTTCTATTGATGTTGGAGACTTGTACGCTGAAGAAGAACGAGATTTTCTGGTGACAATCAACATTCCAGTTGATAGATACATGGATGAGACGTCATTACTGAGGGTTAGATGTGCTTACAGAGATCCCATCACCAAAGACACGGTTGCCCTGGAAGAAGCCAGCGAAGTAAAAATTCAGAGGCCTCTGGTAACTGGACAACCAGTAGTTTCAATTGAAGTGGACAGACAGAGAAACAGGCTGCGAGCTGCAGATGCAATGGCTGAGGCTAGAGTGGCAGCTGAACGAGGTGATTTAGCTGCTGCAGTCTCTGTCCTGGAGAGCTGTCGCAGGGCCTTGTCCGAAACTTTCTCAGCACAAGCTGGAGACCTGTTGTGCGTTGCACTATGCGCTGAGCTGAGAGAAATGCAGGAAAGAATGGCAAACCGTCGCGTGTATGAATCATCTGGAAGGGCTTACGTGCTATCTGGTTTAAGCTCACACTCATGGCAGAGGGCAACCGCAAGAGGTGATTCAACAGATAGTACCAGCCTTCTCCAGGCATACCAGACACCTTCAATGGTTGACATGGTGAACCGGTCTCAGACCATGGTCTTTGGCACCCCCTCACACCAGCGCAAGCTCCGCCAAGCTCATTCATTTCCGGCCAGGCCAGAACCAAGGTGATTTCATATGATTATTAGGAATCAACCAGTCAAAAATTCTCCTCAACCTATGTTCATTTGTTTTGTATCAACCAACTCTTTTTTTTTTTTTTTCCGGGTTTTCTTTGGTGTTTTCATTTTTTTGTGATTTTGGGAAGTTGGGTATAAGCTGGAGAAGAATAGGGAGGTTGGGTTTACATGGTGACTATATTTCCTTGGTTTGGAATGTAAATGAATAAGAAATTAGGGGGAAAATGGTGGGATTAATTAGCTGTTTTAAAATTGGGGTGATGTACATAAGGAGAAATTGTGGTTTTTCTTTATGAGAAAAAAAAAGGGAGTGGGGGATTGGAGGGTATAGCCATGTAATTTTTGGAGAATTTTTCACTAAGCATAATATTAATTATAGCTATCTTTCATTCTTTTCACTACCTCCTCCCTTTCTGCCTTACATATCATGGTCCAACTTTAACAGAATTTTTTTTTAGTAAATAATAAAATATATTATGTATTGTTTATAATTTTAATTATATATATGTATTATTTTATGCATAAAATATCAATTTGATTTAAATTATTTATTTTTTTTAAACAGACAGGTTTTGAGATTTAAAGGTCTATCATAACAAAAATTTCAATCAAACTTTTATATCTTATTAAAAATGAATGTTATTTTTGTTATTAAAATATTTAATAAATTTTAGGTTTTTTTTGAATTTATTTTTCATGAAGTTATTTTTCATAATTTTTTAATTTTTTTTGACATTATAAATATTTTAAAAAACATTTTAAGTTTTCAAAACTTTTATTTTTTAATGGTAATTTGAATGTTCTTTAAATGTTTAAAAATTTTAAATTAAAATTTATTATATGAAATTTTAAAATTTAAAATTTTTAGTTTTTGATAGGATTTAACTATTCTCACTTTTAAATATTAGAATTCTTTTAATAACATAAAGTATATTTAAGATTTTATATAATTTTTTTTAAAATTAAAATTTTTAGTTAAAAAATATGAATACTTTGATATGTATTTAATTTTAAAATTGTAATTATTAGAAAAATAACTTTTATTATTTACATTTATTGTTAATTTTGTGTGATAGTTATGAAATATTTGAAAGAATACTCTTTCAACTTAAATTCTTAAATATAAATCTAATTTTGGGTTTGTAAGATTTTAATGATAACATTATAGTGAACTTTCTAGCTATGGAATACTATACTTTATTGTTATTTCAAAATTACAAATAATTTTTTTTCTCTTTTTCGTAGCAATGCTTTCTTTTTTTGGTTTTTTATTCTTGTTATTTTTTTAAATAAATCATTTACTTTTTATATTACTTAATTCTAATTGTGATAGTTATAAACTATTTAATTTTTTTGATTTTATTGTCTATTTTGTTTCCTTTAAAAAATAAAGTAAAAAATTGAAGTAATCAAAATTTTTAAATAAATTAAATTAAATTAATATTAAGATAGATATCAAAATAAAACTTTTTACTATTCAAATTTTTAATCAAATCTCACTTGGTTTTTTGGAATCGATTCTCTACATAAATATCGATCTTATCTTTAATTTTTGTAACACGCTATTCATTAAAGACTTTGTATAATAAAATAAAAAAATATAAATTTTAATTTAAGAATTATTTGAATATTAAAAATGTTTTTTAAAATTTTATATTATTAAAAATTTATAAAAATATTTTAATATTAAAATTTTTATCATAATATTGAATTTTTTTATGTTTATCACATATTTTATAAATTTTAAATCAAAATTTATTATATAAAATTTTTAATTTAAATAATTTTTTTAAAAATTAAATATAAAATCTAATTCAAATCAAGTTAAAAATTAATAGGTAGATAAATTTATTTTAATATTTAATTCAACCATTAAAAACGATTAATGAAATTAGTCAAATAATTACCTGACTGGCAGGAAATAGTCAACGGTCAACATCCTATACTATATTTATTATAGATAATATTTCACTTTGGTAAATGTATTCAAAGGCCCTCCTCGGCATGTGATTCCCTGCACAAAGCAAGAGCGCCACCTCGGTATCAGTGCATGATCTCGTCACTGGCTCCTATCTCTCTTTCCCTGAATCTGCTCGTCTACTCAGCTTAATATTTTGAGCTTTTGGCTTTTTCATTCTTTCTCTCTCTCTCTCTCTCTCTCTCTCTATGTTTAGGACGTTGAAGTACAGTTTTTTAAGCGCTTGAATTTGAGAAAGCACTTCCTTGGACTCTTCTTATAAGCAAGCCTGTAGCAGACAAAGCACACAACAGTGGGTTAGTGACTACTACTTGTTTATTTTGTAATTTCATGTTCTCTTTATTACCGATACTTATATTTTGGGAGCAAACTCCTGTGTTCTCGTGTCTGCTTCCACATTCTCCAACCCCTTTGACGTTGCATAAAGTTAGTGTCTTGACGGCATTGTAGTAACCAGAGGAGCTCTTTATCAAGAAGGGGAGGTTACTACGCTAATGACTGTGGTTAGTCTTAGGATAATCCTTTTGCAACGGTCGTCATCATGATGATCAAAAAGACGGCCAGTGTTAATCCGACGGTATTATCACCTGGGCCCAGTGACGTACGTTTCACTGTTTGAGTTCCCCACAGCCGACACCGCACTCGGCGGGACCCAATACAGGCAGAACGTTGCACTTCTGTTTACAGTGTCGCTTCACAGTTCCCAACGTATTGTATACCTTCGAAGCCAAGTCTTTATAGGATATAACCGTTGCCTATGCGGTTCCTTCCGTCGCTAGAGAGTTGCTAATTTCTTAATACGGAAAAATGTTTCCATATTTACACAGTTTAAGCATAATAAAATCATGGGTTACTTCGATCTAATCTCCGTGATTAGCTACTACAATGGTTAAGCCGTCTCTTTCAGATTTGCAAAGGTGTTAATGTCAAAAGAGGTGGTTGGTGGGTTATGCTCTCTTATCCCCATTTCTCTTCTCTGAATACATTTTTCAACAACAGAACATCAGTCTCTATCCATTTTATATCCTGATATGTCCCTCTTTGTTCATTGCCGTTTGTCAGCTGCACACCTCTTTAGTGTCGATCGGCTTGCTCACTTTTAGAGCTATAGCTGTCCATGATATAGATCTTCTGGGGTATTTGCTCTTTTGGCTTGTTTGTTTTCGTACTTAATTGAACTTGTATTGAGATGGTCGTTTCTGTTGCTTTTTGGTTCAATAAGCTTTCGTTCAGCTCATTTATTTACGTGTTTCTTACTGTCTCAGCCTTTCTGATTTTTCCTTGAAGAGATTTAAATTTATTTATTATGATACAAACTATGGAAATATATAGTAGCGGGATGCCTGTCAAATTTTTATCTGACAGAACTGTAATTACTTTTAAAGCTTTATTGGTAAGTGTCTTTTCTGCTCCATTAATGCCTATTTTCTGGGTTGGAGAGTGAATAGACTCACGCCACTAGAGTGAACAGATACATGTAGGTAGCTGACAAGGTATCTTAATTAGTTGATGTTACTTCAGTGTAGCGTCTGCTCTTACTAGTTGTCTTCCTAATACTTGTTAAGTGGGTTTGCTTCTTTGGTTGGGAAACTTATTTTTTTAATATCAGAAACAGAATACATGGATTGGGGACTTTCTGCTGAAAATCTTCACTGGTCTGCCATTTCTTCCTGCATGTAGCTTTCCACATTTGTAAATACCTAATACATAGTGAAAATGTGGAGTGTTTGTAGCTGATTTTTGTTTTAGAGACACCATTAGTCTAATGCTATAGTTCTTGTATTTTTTGCTTCATTGAATACGTCATTTGGTGGGTTGAAAAGAGTTGGAAGCTTCAGATTTTTGTTGGCCAACCACGAATCTAACCATTCTTGACCTATTCATGCTTTATTTTAATCACACTTGTGTGTTCAATTGTTGACTTGTCAGTGTTCCAATGCATTTCTGATTTCCTAAGTTTATAAATAGTATCCTTCTATCCGAGTCCAAGTTTGGCTGCCATACTTGACATGATTGATTGGATACAAGCCGGTATTGGTTTTAACTTCTGTTTTGTGATGCTCAGTGCACATTGTTATATCTAATTTAATGGTTTCGGATAGTCAGAAATGCGTTCTTCTACTGTCTATAAAGGGTCTGTTTCTTTGATTTAGGATTGTTTTAAGTGGTTTCTCAGATTTGTTTTTCCATGCTTGAACTGCATTTACTACCACCTTTTCTCAATCTTTTTCATACCATTTGTTTTCTGCAGATTGAAGGGATTCAGATTGAGTAGTTTACAAAGTGAACTGCTTGCGCCCAATGAAGGTTTTTATCATACTCTGCCATTATCTTCTTGTGGTTTATTTTTATTTTACCAGGACAGTTTCATTTTCATCTCTATGATTTTTAATAAAAGGATTCACACTGGTTGTTATGTTATTGCCGACAACTGTTATTCATACTGCATCGGTCGTACCATATGATTCATAATCAACCTGCAAGATATACAGATTGATCTTCAACATCTGTGTGAAAAAGAAGTCTGCATTGTACTTGGAAACATAATTTCTTATTACTTATTTTCTAGAGGTAGACTGAGTGAAGGGGTGCAGTCAGCATTTCTCTTTCTTTCTGAAAGACTTGTTTACTTTTTCCCAGTCAGTCAGAGAACTACTGAAGGTTCTTCATCAAGTTTCTATTATCAATTCTTAATATGCTGAATTGATGAAACTTATTCATAATCCATATGAAGAACATGGAGTTATTTTCCCCTGATAAACTTCAGAACATAAGAGCTAACAGGCCATTTTCCCTTTTAATCTAGTGTCTGCATCGAAATAAATGAAGCTCCCGGTGGAAGTTGCCCTCACTGCTCTCATTGGCTTGATCTTGATTCAGCAATGTCTATCTGGTTGGTATCAATAACTCCCGCTCTCCTTAATTGTGTTTGTATTACAGAAAGAAAGTTACCTATAATATCTCCAGAACTGAGAACATGTTTTCTATTTGTGGCCTATCTGAAAAATCAAGCCCTTGCACCTATTCCACTTAAAGTCCTGCCACTAGGACATTTATAAAGCATTGTTCATATAAAGAACCATGATACACATGTTGCTCCAGTATATAACTTGTACCATCTACATCTAGAAAGCTTATCTGTTGGTAATTTGATTGGTGCAGATGAACTTTCCAACACGTTAGGTGTCAGCAACTGGACATGTTCATGTTCTTCCTTGCATCAAGGAGACCGGAACTATATTCCTCAGTACAACTGTACCACTTCCTGCAATTGCAGTACAGGTACGTTGCTGATTCTCTATGGTGTGATCTCCAGTTCTAGCTCTGCTGTCTCCACAAAGCCTTGATTTGTCTGGTAAAATTTATCTCCACAGCTCCTCTTTCTCCTCACCTGGCGTTGTGGGGGAGATGTAGAAATTTAATTCTTTCGGGAATGAATCCTCTTCTTCTGCAAGATTATCATTAGTTATCACATAATTTTACAATCAGACTTCTTAGATATGCATTTATTTACTGTGAATTTTAATTCACCAAAAAAATTTACTTGTTATTCATTATACTAACTGCAGTGCACTCTGAAACAGTTGATGGATCGAATGGAGATAGGTGGACCTGTATATGCCCTTCGGATGGATTTCCTAAAGTAGCTGCTGACAGTCATGATACAACCTGTTTTACAGCATGCAATTGCACTGCCGGTACTTCTTCTACTTCTAAAAGATTTCTCTTTGCCCCTTTATCTCCAAACAATTTAGCAGGTTACACATGCTTGGTGATGTAAAACAATTCATTGAATCAAATTGTTCATCATGCTTAGAAACCATTTATCTTCCTTTTCAGATTATTGATGACATCTTGTTCAGCAATTCAGTTGGCAGTTCATAAAAGTTTTATGTGCTACAGAATTATTACTCTCTTAACTTACTTAATACCCTCTGATTAGAAAGTTCTAATGACACTCAGTTCCATCTGATTGCTACTTCTCAGGATCTCTTAACGAGGCACAAGCTTCGAAAAGGCACATTTCAAGCAAAGCTGTTGTGATCATTCTATTACTCTGTGTCATTCTCACAACATTGGCATTTCTTGCTTCTGTAATGTGCTACATCTACCGAAAGGATAGTCAGTGCTTGATTCAAACGCCAATTTTCATGTCAGACAAAGAAACAAGTTGCAATAGTGCTACCAACTTGATAAGTCATAAGATTTCAGCCCCAGAAACTAAGATTACCATTGGTTCACCCGTTCACCCCATTACTGGTAGGTGGCCTGTTCGTATATTTGCATTTAATGCGTATGCTTTCTTCTTTGCTAGAAACTTATCTTTGCATATAGCAAATGAAGTGATGTTTTATTGCTTCTTCTCCAGGCTGCTTTCACAAGGCTTCTTTCTGTTGTAATGGCAAGCCAGAGAAAATACATGGAACTATCATTCAATTTTCATACTCTGAATTAGAATATGCAACCAAGAAGTTCTCCAATTCCAACCTGATAGGACTTGGGGGAAGCAGCTATGTATATCGTGGTCAGCTCAAAGATGGAAAAATTGTTGCAGTTAAACGATTGAAAGCTCAAGGAGGGCCTGATGGAGACTTCATCTTTTCAACTGAGGTACTACTGCATCTTGCTTGCTTTCTGTTTTCTTTTTTTGTTCATCTCCGAATGGAAGAGGAATGCATCAGTTTGTGCTCAACAGCGTTCCAGGGCATCATAGAGTTTATTGTTTTCCTCAGGTTAAATTATTGTCAAGACTCCATCATTGTCATGTGGTACCTTTGCTTGGCTACTGTTCAGAATTTCGAGGAAAACATGCTGAGAGGCTGCTGGTATTTGAGTATCTTCCCAATGGTAATCTGAGAGACTGTTTAGACAGGGTTTCAGGAGAAAACATGACCTGGGCTACCCGTGTTGGAATTGCTCTTGGGGCTGCTAGAGGCTTGGAATATCTTCATGAAGCTGCTGCTCCAAGAATTTTGCACAGGGATGTAAAGTCTACGAATATTCTTCTTGATGAAAACTGGGGAGCCAAAGTAAGAATCTTCACTGATTCAGACATCTCTTCAGCCTGCTACTGATATTCGTTTCACCCAGAGCAGAGAAAATGACTGAGTATCATGTTAAAGAGATTTAATTTTTCCAATATTGGAATGAAACATGAGACCTGAATGCTGTTTCATTGTATATTTTTTTCTGGTGGATTACGTATTTATATTTATGACATTAAACATTTGCAGATAACTGATCTTGGAATGGCTAAACATTTAACAGCTGATGGCCTCCCTAGCTGTTCTAGTTCTCCAGCAAGAATGCAAGGAACTTTCGGCTACTTTGCCCCTGAATATGCAATTGTTGGAAGAGCCTCACTTATGTCAGATGTTTTCAGTTTTGGTGTAGTTCTTCTTGAGCTTATCACAGGCAGGCCGCCCATCCACAAGTCCACCAACAGAGGCGAAGAAAGCCTAGTCATATGGGTATGTTAGACGTTGTAGAGTTTGGATCCTGATATCAATTTGAGCTCGCCTTCACAGTTTCATAGATGTAGAGTTTTCTATCTTCTATGCTGTGCAGGCTACTCCTCGTTTACAGGATAGCAGGTGTGTGATAGCAGAGCTGCCTGATCCACGATTAAAGGGGGATTTCCCGGAGGAAGAGATGCAAATACTGGCTTACCTTGCTAAGGAGTGCTTGCTGTTGGATCCTGATGCTCGACCAACCATGAGTGAAGTCGTGCAGATCCTCTCAGCGATCGCACCAGATAAATCTAGAAGGAGAAACATCCCTGCAAGTCTTTTTCAGGTAGTGCATTTCTGTCTTACTGTCTGGAAATTATGCATTTGCCTACTGAAGAACTCACAAGTGTAGCGTGCATCCTGCTCTGAATAGATGTCATCTGCTGGTAGAATGATCGTTGAACCATATTTAGAGAGAACTGTCAATCCAGCCGAGGCTTCTGAAGAGGAGCTGAGACGAGCAACACCCATCAGGAGGTCACCTCGAAATTCATTGCCATTGCATGTTGAGCATAGCCTTTCTCCTGGAAGTAACCATAAAGAAGCTGATCCTGTACCATGCGAGTATATGGAAAGGCTAATACTAATGACTTCACTAGCTGGGAGCCAGCATCCTCAGGATGATGAAGCGGTGGACTTAACAGAGCCACGATTTGAATCGTTCTGCCTGGAAAATATTACTTCACTCTGACATGAACTATGTCAGACAGGCTACAACAGGAAACCAACAGAAAATGCCTAAATTAATACAGACAGATATCAGTATACAAGTTTGATTCAGTTTTCCTTCACTGTCGTGTGCTGGAGGATATCATATAGCAGGCAAGCAAGCAGGTTCTCGAGGACATGTCCAGTTAAACATTTTTTTCTGTGGGAAAATATATCATACCACAGGTTTGGTGCTGTGAGGTGTCACATATTTCCCATTACTCATGTTTGCTTTTTGTACAGAAATTCAAAGAAAACTCAGATGTTAGCATCTTTCCTGATGATGTTCTTGCAAGGCCCAAGGAAGTTCTTTTCTTTTTCTCTGGAAACAAACAGTTGTGTATATGAAACAATGCTCTATAGAGCAGGGCCAGTCCCCTGATCTTGTAGTCAAGTCTGAGGTCTAAGGAAGCTTGATGAGATATAATTTACAGGTTGTTTGGTAACTTTTCTTGCACAGTACATGCAATTTCCTCTGGTAATCATGAGAGTAATCAGATCAGTAAAAGATTCTTCAATTTCTTCTGATAATCATGAAGGTATACAAATCAAATCATCAAAAGATCTTCTGATTTTTATTTTTATTTTTTGTAAGTATGAAATATTTTATTCAAATCAACAGAAAATCTTGATTTTGGTAACAGTGAGAATAATCACTCAAACAGAAAATCTTTGATTAGACTTGCAAGGTTAATATAAGATAGGAAACCTTTCACAAAAAAGAAAAACATTCCCTTTGAATGGTAGCTGGGGGTATGACTTGAAGAACAGCTGGTACATTCAACAATCCCAACCACAGCCACATATTTCCATTCAGAGACTGGACAGGGTACCTGCAATATAGTGGAGCTGTCAACCTTTCTGGCTCAGAAATGGATCCTCTTCCCCCTCCAAGCGCGCCAGATGCACCGCTCCTGGCGCCGCCTCCCTCCCCTGGAGGAATCTTGGATTCCTGGTAAGATTTTCTTTTGTTTTCTGCTTCTTTTGATGCCATTCGAAGGAAGAAAGAAATTGTTTTGTTTAATTGGTTACACCATTTTTGCAGCTTGTGGGTTCTGTGCTGCTGTGGCCTGTTTACTAGCTGCTGCCCTCCCCTGTTTGAAGCAGGACCTCCACCTCCATAGAAAGCTGCTTCTCCTTGGTTAACACCATTCCATTCGAATGTAAATCCATTCTATGTATTAAAAAATCAGAATAAATAAGTTTGATTTGATTCTTGAATACCCTTTCAGGTTCTCTTCTATTCATTTGTTTAGGGGAAAAAAAAAGAAAAGAAAAAGAGATAGGAGTCTGTCAGACAACCGTGCGATCGCACCAGCAGGTATCTTGACCTACTGAGAACGATCCTCTACAGCATCGACGGTCCACGAACCGTCTTAGCCGTTAATCACGCTCAGATCACACGGTCATTATTCATCCACCAGACTTGGGAACCTGTCTCCTTAGAACTCAAGGATGCAGAAGTACGAGCCTATAGAACAGATCCTGTTCAAGTAAGGTCGTGACCATTGAGGTCTTTCCGCCTTTATATCTACTTCTATTTATAGTTGTAATTTGTCAATGTGGGATAGGCTCTCTGTTGGGCCTACCCGTGGACTGGTTATTTGAAGTGAAAGTTCGATAATACCCTCTTCTGAATAATTAATTATATTCCAAGTTTTGATCACTAATTCGGGTGAATTTCACACTAAACTATTACTTAAATTTAATCATTTAAGGACCAACTTCATGACCCAAAAGGCCCAAATTATGGCCCATAAACACAAAATTCATGCCCATGTGGCCTTGTGACCCATTGGGCCCAAATTTGTTACCCAGGAAGTCCAAGAGCCACTTCCATTACAGCGGAGGGAAGCTGAGAGAAAGATGTCAGGGCAAGGCGTGTAGCCTCTTTGCCAAGAACCGCTGCTTAAGCCAAGGCCTTTCTTTGTATCGAGGAGCAAAAGGTGAAAGGACACATAGGGAACAGAAACGATGGCCGCAAAGCCTGGTGCCCCTACGACAACGTACTCCCCGACTCCTCCCCGGAAAACCCGACCTCCCATTTTCAAAGACAGTGACCTCGACTGGGTTAGACCGGACGGCCGCGGCTTCCACCAGTGCCGCCCCGCCTGTGCGTCCTTTTATTATCTTATTTCCTTATTTCAATATATGTTTTCTTTTGATATTTCCATTTGAGACTTGCAGCGATCGTGAGGCTCATTTGTTGTTTCGGTCATAGGTGTTGAGTTTTACTTAACTTTGATTCTTGTAAAATTATTTATGTTGATATACAGTGATCGACTTTGAACCGAACGCATGTAGGTTACTATGCATTTTTTAGGGTACAGTTTCATTTGGATCCTCTCTGTTTCATATGCATGCTGGTTCTACGGTCGATTTTTATCAAAAGTAGACTAAGATGTTATAGGCTTGCAGTTTTTCGCACCGGTGCCGTGAATTCTGCTTCTGGGTCTGCATATGCGGAGTTTGGGAATACCAAGGTCATTGTGTCCGTGTGAGTAATAACCTTTACTTGTAATTTCTTGAAGTATCTGCAGTAGTTTCTCTAAAGCTGGAGAATGGAATTTCTTGTGGCTTGAGATACTCAAATTGTCAGTGTTGTTGTACAATGTTTTATGTATATTTCTTTCCATATAAGTTCTGTGTATTTTTTGATTTGTTTGGTTCAGATTTGGGCCAAGAGAAAGTAAGAAAGCAATGATGTACAGTGATATAGGGAGGCTAAATTGTAATGTAACTTATACTACTTTTGCCACCCCAGTACGTGGTCAGGTATACAAGATTGTATCAATTTTAAATTTTGTGAAACTTCACTATAGCTTGTTTAATCTAATGCATGGTCTAGCAGGGATCAGACCACAAAGAGTTTTCCTCTATGCTTCATAAAGCTTTGGAGGGTGCAATAATGTTGGAGACATTCCCCAAGACTACTGTGGATGTTTTTGCTTTGGTGTTGGAATCTGGAGGGAGTAAGTTTATACTTTTTGAGCCTATCACTAGTAGATAACTTTCCATATTTGTGGTTCTAAGAAGTGAAAAAATGAAAAAAGAGCTAATAGGAAGGATAGTTGAGGAAATGCTGATTGGCCTCCATGTTGGCTTGTCAAAGATTATGGTGGCATTCTGGGAAAAACTCAGCTGAAATGTGACCCAGAGAAGGTTTTGAGAAAATTATGATTGTAAAGCAAAACTTTAATGTTTTTTAATCAATGATTAGAATGATTTATAAATAATTTCTGAGAAACGGAGTGAATAAAATATAATAATGGTCTCATATCAGTGTATTGAATTGAGTTTGTTTCCATTTCTCCATGAAATAGTTTCTCTTCAAGTTTAGCAGTTGGCAAGCGGTCATATTGGACTTCAGTACGTGACTGATGTTAATGCTTTTCAACTACAGGTGATCTTCCTGTTGTGATATCGTGTGCTAGTCTTGCCTTAGCAGATGCAGGAATTATGATGTATGACCTGGTCACAGCTGTTTCTGTGGTATGCATCTAGATTTTATACTTTCCTACTCACCCTTAAGTTTATGTGGATCAAGAGTCACGCTTTTTACCTTCGGCTAAATACTTCTTCCATTTTGTCCGGCTCTATTCCAATTGCTTGTTCTTTAGATATTGAAACTTAATTTTTTGTTTTAGAGTTGAAGAGGAGAATTAGTTGTTAGGCAATGATTGTTTAGCGATACCAACTGCAGCTAGTGTGAGTAACATTTCATTAAATTTGCATGTTTATGCACTTGCAAAGTCTTTGCTCCAATCTTATGTGTTCCTCACTACCGTTAAAATGTAAGCACCTGGGTTCTTAATCTTACTGCTAAGTTGTCATTTCATCTTCCATGACCGAAGTCATCTAACTTCGATAGAAAAAAGAAAAAGTACCAATTCATAAGCATTACAAACAATTCTTTTTTCGTTGTAATATATCTTTTAGACAAATTAGTGTTCAGTACGGGTATAATAATCTCAAATTCATCAAATTGAAGGACTAAAGTATATACTGCAATGATAATCTTTACAATAATGCTCTTGGTGGTTCTGGTGCCTGGTAGATTGGATGCCATATGATGATATAAGCAGTATGGTTAGTGTGGTGGATGTGGTATTTTCCTTTTGGTTGTTGTGATGGGATTGACATGGTGATGATACGATCCGAGCCACACACCAATACAAAAGGAATGATGAAAATCTTTCAAGGAAATGCTGTTAGCTTGTTTAACTTGGTTTTTCAAACTTTTGAACTGCTAACTTGCATGGTACAGGAAATTTCAGGGCTAATGAAATCTATTGCTCTTTTGGAAGATGTGTTTTGGAACAAATCACTAATGTTTTATTGAGAACTCCTATTTATACTATAGATAATCTTGCCTATTCTATTTATCCTCACTTCAAAGAAATTTTCATTTATGCTTGTTTGTTTGGTTGACCTCTTCTTTTAATGCATAATTGTTTGATGCCTAGTCTTGTCTAGGGAGAAACCTCGTCATTGACCCTGTTCTAGAAGAGGAAAACTATCAAGATGGGAGCCTAATGATTACTTGTATGCCATCTCGCTATGAGGTCACTCAGCTAACTATTACAGGAGAGTGGTCGACCCCAAATATTAATGAGGTATCTTTGTCAAATTGCATACTATATGCACTCTCTTTGCTTTCTGAAGCTATCCGTATGAGTTCATACGACAATTTCCCACTTAGGAGAATGGATTAGCAGCATGACTGAGTGCAGGGTCCTTGTGTTTTGACATATTTGGTGAGATAGGTTCTTTTTTATATATTTATGTTTTTCACGTGCAGGCAATGCAGCTTTGTCTGGATGCATGTGCCAAGCTCGGAGAGATCATGAGGGCATGTCTGAAAGATGCTGCTTCTGCTTCAGAAGATTAGGAAAAAAAAACATTATCAGCAATTTTCCCTCCCCAATACAGGTCATCTCTCCAGATATTGGTCACGTTCTTTCTGTATTTTTTTTTTTTGTTTTTCTCCTTTAGAGATAACTAAGAATGGTTTCGTAATAACTTTCGGAGCCAGTTCAGCTGGAATTTTGTTCTCTGTATATTGTTAATATCTAATGGCTGCTTTTCCTTGAAATGTTAGTTTCATCTCTGGAGTATGCGCTATGTTCTGCATCTAACATTCTCTTTGGTAGGGAATATATATATATATACTGGACCAGACCCTGACAGCTTCCCTGCAGCTTAGAGATTGCCTTATTTGTAGCTTTTTATGTTGGTTTCTGGCCCATAGTCCACCTGGTTGATGGGCCTTTCTGCTCCCACCTTCGTACAATAATTTTGCATTAATTTTGACTTATGGTATAGAAGAAGCTTGAATTTGTTAATAATATCAATGACTAAGTTTTTTTGCAGATTTGAATAAAACTTATTGATAGAAAATAAAATAATAATTTTCATAATTTGTTATGTTAATGTAAAAAATAAAAAAATATTTTATTAAATTCATCTAACAAAGTCTCACATGTTAAGATTAAAAAATTTTATTTATTATATTTTTTAAAAAAATGTTAAAATATAATAATTTAATAAAATATAATATTAACATTTTTTGAATATTCCTTTCTATTGCTTGACCATTATTAAAAAGCAAAAGGGCATTCCACAATTTTTGCCACTTTGAAACCCTAATGACCTAAACCTATCAGTCTAATTTGAGACAGTTGAGGGACAAACTCACTGATATCAGCATCTGATACCAAACCCATTTGGCAGAAGCCTAAAAAACTGATACAGTATTCCCTGACGAGAGACCCTGGTTGTCCTTTGTTCAGACATTTCTATCTTCTACGAACTTGTTCAAAGCTCTTATATTGTTGCTTCTTCCATGTATCTTATTTAAAAAACAGATAACCCTGTCATTAAATACCAAACCTAGTACCTGCTTAGAGACAAACCCAGATGTTGTCTGCTTGAAAGAATCTCAAACAGATCAATGATCAGACATGGATTACATGACACAATAATGGTTCCACAGACAGGGCGTCAAAACTTCCAGGATCTCCTATGGAAACCAGAGAGATGCTTCATTGTTTGGATGGGTTTTCTTTTTCTTTCTGTACGAGAATCAGTGAAGCAAGAACAGATTACGAAACGTGGAATCACGTGGCATCTGTCCCTAAAAAAGAAAGTTTTTTGGTCAAAAAGAAAGTCTATAATCTGCCCACTAAATCTCAAAGTTGTACAAGAAATTCTTTTGGTTTACAGCTCATTAGCCTTCACCTGCCCAAATAGATCCCTAAAAGATGCTCGATTGCAATCCTTTTTTGCCCTATGGTCTCTATCTCTCCTATCCTTTAATAATATTTTTTTGTTAATTAAAAATTTAATGTTCAACTAAATATAAACTTAAAATAACATTATTATTATTTATGACATATGATTTGAATTCTTAAATTTTATATCATTTAAAAACTACAAAATTGAATAATATCCAATAATCTGATTCGTTATATTTCTGTAGATATATTTTGGAATCACAAAAAAGTCTCATCATAAATATAATTTTAAAACAGAAGCAAATAAATTATAATCTTAGAGACTCACAAAAATAATTTAAATATCTTTAGATCAAACATAAACACAATTTCAAAGCAGCCCATAGTGAATTATCACATTAGTCAACAAATTCCCATTTACTGGTGAACGCAGCCGTCATCAATCATCTATTTTAATGAAATTATTACTAATGATTATAAAATTGGTGTTGGTTTCAATACTCTATCTAGTTAAGATATGGGTTTGCTGACTAGCTGATTTTAAAAAATCAAAAAAAAAAAAAAAGACAAACCTGCAGGATCTTCAATGAATGTTCATTGTCAACAACTAAAACGAGAAATATCTAAAAATTCTTTTCGATTACTTAACATAAGCAGTGTATCACGTGTTGTTGCTTTTGATCTTAAAAAAGTTCAGATGGGATTGTTACAAAAGCATTGCTTCATGTCTAAGTTTATATAATTTTCTTTCTGATTATCTCGCGGGAGTTCTTGCTGAAAAGCAGCTAGACAAGCTTTTTCTCCCATCTTTTTGTGGGCACCATCTCGTCCTCAGTTGTTCTCAACTGATTCAACAGAAGATATTTATAATTCATAAGCAGTTCATCGAAAGCAATCCATGCGATTGCGAAAGGAAAGGAATTAATCATGGTTCTGGGCACTGCAACTCGCATAAGGTCTGTATAGATTTTCTTCCATTTGAATTACTGATTCAATAGTTTTTATCAGGTTTTGAAAACTTGACATTCTTGTATGGTTGTTTAGAGTGCAAGTTGATGATCTTGAAGCAGCAAATCCACCCGAAACAGATGAAGAACAAGAAGGAAGGAAGCTGAGTTATTTTACGAGCAATTCAGGTAGTGAGCTTCATGAGAGGAGGAGAATAAGGTCTATTGAGCTTCTGGGGAAGAGGGCAAAGTCTGCAAAAACAAGAGCCCTTCGCAGAGTATTCTCTGAGGACTACCAGAGAGTGAAAAAGACTAAGATATATGATCCCAGAGGAGAAGCAATTCGCCAATGGAGCAAGATCTTCTTGGCAGCAAGCCTGGTTTCTTTGTTCGTCGATCCTTTGTTCTTCTACTTGCCTGTAGCAAAAGAGGAAGTGTGTATAGAGATTGAAGAAACCACTAAAATAGTACTTACAATCATAAGGTCACTGGCTGATGTGTTCTACTTGATTCATATACTAATCCGTTTTCGTACAGCTTACGTCGCTCCTTCCTCTCGTGTGTTTGGAAGAGGAGAGCTAGTCATCGATTCCTCTAGGATTGCAGCAAGGTACCTTCGCAAAGGCTTCTGGATAGACCTCATCGCGGCCTTGCCCCTCCCTCAGGTACTTGCCATTAGGCCTGTTGGATAGTCCTGCATCTTCTCAATCTCAAATATTAGCTCATGTGCTTGTCATTAGGCCCGCTGGATAGTCCTCAATCTTCTCAATCTCAATAGCTACCTCATGTTCTTGTCATTAAGCCTGTTGGATAATCCTGGATCTTCTTAATCTTGAAAGCCACCTAGCTCATCTACTTGTCATTAAGCCTGTTGGAGTCCTGGATCTTCTCAATCTCAAAAGCTAGTTCACGGACTTTTTCTCGTATTTATAAACTGATCACCTGACTTTTTCACATCATGTACGGATAACCCAGCTCCTTCCATGAGATGAGAGACAGTGACATGTTGATCATTGGGTATGTTTCAGGTACTACTTTGGGTGATCATCCCCAATGTCAGGGGATCGGTGATGTCAAACACCAAGAATGTCCTTTGGTTCATCGTCATGGCTCAGTATCTCCCCAGATTCTTCCTTATATTCCCACTTTCTTCACAGACCGTTGAGGCCACTGGAGTTGTGACACAAACAGCATGGGCTGGTGCTGCTTATAACCTTCTCCTCTACATGTTGGCAAGCCATGTCAGTCCACAGAAACCAGAATTTACTGATCCTGTGAGCAATTAGTACTGTGTTTAGTGTTCATCAGTGTCTCAAGCTGTTTATTTCTCTTTTCCGATGAAGGTCTCAGGAGCCTGTTGGTACCTACTGTCAATTGAGAGGCAAGAGTCTTGCTGGAAGAGTGCCTGCAGCGCTGAGAAGCCTTTTTGTCTAAATGGGTACTTTGATTGCAAGAAGGTTGATGATCCCAGTAGAGTTGAATGGTTCACTAAGAGCAATATCACACTCTTATGTGATCCGGACTACATCTACCCATTTGGAATATACCAGGAAGCAGTGAAATCTGAAGTTACAGGCGCTGCATTCATCAACAAGTACTTCTACTGCTTATGGTGGGGCTTGAACAATCTCAGGTCAGTAAAATTTCCAGAAACACCAAGTTAGAGTCCATATCCTTCACCTAGAACACTTTCAGGCACATCAGGCTGCGAGCCTGAGCAATGTGACAACAGGCACAATAGGCTATTAGTTGTAATCTGGCAATCTTTTCTCTTGAATGTGTGCAGTTCTGTAGGACAGAATCTGACTACTAGTATTTACATTGGAGAAATACTTTTCACCATTACCATTGCAACTATTGGACTGGTTCTCTTTGCATTGCTTATCGGAAATATGCAAGTAAGTCTTTCTGAGTAATGTGATGTCACTAAATTCTATACCATGTTTGGTTTCCGAGAAAAAAATATGGATTTGAGATGAATTTCAATTGGGCAGAGGTACCTCCAATCAACAACGACAAGACTAGAAGAGTGGAGGGTCAGGAGAACTGATACAGAACAATGGATGCATCACAGACAGTTACCCCAAGAATTGAGGAAATCGATTCGTGAATATGATCAGTATAAGTGGGTGGCAACGAGGGGCGTCGATGAAGAAGCAATCCTCCAAGGCCTGCCACATGATCTTCGGAGAGAAATCAAACGCCATTTATGTCTCAATCTTGTTCGAAGGGTAAGTTATTTGAACTCAGACAGGCATTTCTTGTAAAAGAGAAAGTACTCCCTTGATTGTCTGACTAGTACATGATCAAACAGGTTCCTTTATTTGACCAAATGGATGAAACAATGCTGGACGCCATATGCGAGAGGCTGAGGCCAGCCTTGTGCACGAAAGACATGTTCCTGTTACGCGAAGGCGACCCTGTAAACCAAATGTTGTTCATAATCCGGGGCCATCTGGATTCCAGCACCACAGATGGAGGCCGTTCAGGGTTCTTCAACTCCTGTCTGATCGGCCCTGGTGACTTCTGCGGCGAGGAGCTCTTGACATGGGCCCTGGACCCTCGTCCCAACGTCATCCTCCCTTCATCAACTCGCAATGTGAAGGCCATTACTGAAGTAGAAGCCTTCGCATTAGTAGCAGAGGACCTGAAATTTGTAGCGTCGCAGTTCAGGAGGTTACACAGTAAGCAACTTAGGCAGAAGTTCAGGTTCCACTCGCACCAGTGGAGAACATGGGCGGCAAACTTCATCCAGGCTGCCTGGCGACGGCATAAGAAGCTGAAAGAAACAGGTAGAACCTTGGATAAGTATGTAGAGAAACTTGTTATGAGTACTAAGACCAGTGCTGGAAGCTCATTGCAGAAGCCAGAAGAGCCTGATTTTAATTTTGATGAGAACAAGTGATAACCCCATTACTCATTTGTACAATCATGATTTCAATGAAGAAAATCAGAGCATCCTGATGACGATTCTGCAGATAGTTTAACTGTTTTTTTTTTTTTCCAACAAATCTCCTGAAAATGCAATTCAAACAAAATAAGGTTAAAAAAAAAGAAAAGAGAGGAAGTTTGTCAGACAACCGTGTGATCACCACAGGCAGATCAGTTGACCTAACTGGGAACGATCCTCTACAGCATCAACGGTCCACAGACCATCTTAACCGTCAATCACGCTCAGATCACAGGGTCATGTTTCATCCACCAGACTTGGAAACCTATCTCCTTAGAACTCAAGGATACAGAAGTACAAGTCTATAGAACAGATCCAGTTCAAGTAAGGTCGTGACCTCAACGCCTAGCCTGAGCATCTATATATCTATTTTTCAATTTTCTATGGTTCTTATTTTAACGGCCATTCGGGTCGGGTTCTGGCCCTCTTTCAGTTATTCATGGGCCTTTTACTGCTAAAAAGCCCAACTATTTGGATGGGATTCTAAATAGTTGAGATGGTTATTTTATTAAATTAAATAAGAGAATATTTTATACGATTACGTGTGGGTCATGCAATCCATGCACAGCACGTGAGGGAAAGGCCCAGGATCCTGGGGCCCAGTGGAGATGATTAAATGCGAACACGCGGATTGTCTCATGCTGGTTACCCTATCATATCAACCATGAGCTGGCATTAAGTAACCAACCAAAATATGCCACGTGTCAAAATAATTTCACCTTAACAATAATATCACTATTGTTTTAAAGAATCAACGGCTTCTATTAATCTGACTGTAGATAAACAATAATTTAATAAATAAATTATTTATTTTTATATTAATATATTAAAATTAAAAAATATATATTTTTATTTTCAATATGAATTCATATTAAAAAAGATCTTTATTTTTTATTAATTACTTCTGTAATTATTTTTAAGAAAAATATTACATAAAATTTTTACTTGTAAAAAATGTTAAAATACATTTTAATCCATTAATTATATTTAAATTAAATCTTAATTAAAAATAATCATGGAAAATTCAGACCATTTCTATTATTCAAGTATACTCCGTACCTTCAGCCTTATCATTTTTTTATTACATTTTTTACTTATAAATTATTTTTTATAAAAAATTTTACAATATAATTTTTTAAAAATATATTTTTAATATTAAATTTTTAAAATTTTTTATAATGATAAATCAACTATTTTTATGTTAGTTTTAAGTTAAAATTTTGTTGAAAAATATTTTTATTTTAGATATTTTTATTTTATAATTTTTAATTCAATTTAATTTACATTGATTTATTAAAGTTTGCTCGAAATTTTTTAAAAGTCAAAGTTTATTTTTAAATTTTTTTATAACTTCCATCCCATTTTTTTCAACAAATTAATAATAATTTTATTACCTTTTCTTTTCTTTATCTTATTTTTACATATTTACTCAATTATGTTTAAATGCATTAATGGCTTCAAGTTGATTCAAGCTGAAATCTCAGTAGCTTGTCAGATTAGATCCGATAAAGCTTCAGCTTTTCTTAATTAAGCAACTAATTAAAAAATTCTTGATTTCTTTTAAAGCTACCAAAATCGTTAATTTTGTATGAAAATCCTAAATAAAAAGTAAAATATTTTTGTAATTTATAAAAAAATACCCTTAAATCTGCACAGACATGTCCCTCCATGGTGGGAGACAGGGAGACATGAACATATTCAAGGATTAACTATTTAATGGGAATATTTTATTATAATTAAATTTTAAAAAATAAAAAATAATTTATTATTAATTTTTTTTAAAAAAAATGAAATATATTTTTATGAATAGAAGAATTTATGGATAAAGCAAAAACATGTTGAATTAGTATAAAGATAAACCCAAGAATTTTGTATTAAATAAATTAAAGATGTTTGCGTGCCAATCGGTTGATACTTATACTATTGATTTGTTTCGATTTAATTATTAATTATCTACGGAACTTTACTTCTTTTTCTAAAGATGATTATAACATTGTCGCCAACCATTTTCGTGTTGGATAACATATCCAATAACTATTGATTGTGCATTGATTTTTTTTAATTTTTTAATTTTTTAAATTTATTCAATATTTTAAAAGTGAACGGTTTATTATCATAAGTTTTTTTAATTTACTCTATTATCAATATATTGGTATTAGGTTTAAAATAAAAAAATAAAAAATAAATACATTAAAATTTTAATTTTACATGCTTTTTAATTCGAGTTTAAAGTCTTAATTGATATAATTATATTTTAAATATTTCAATTTAGTTTTATTTTGAAATTAATTCAGAAGATTATGAAAAATGAATGAAAATTTATATAAAATCATAATGTATATCGCATGTTACCAATTAGAAATTCATGTTCAATAATTGATAAATCAAACTCTACTCTATTAATTTAATTTAAATTTAATTTAAATAGTTATAAAAAATTAAAAGTACGTTCGTCTTTGAAATACATAAAAAATAATACAAATAAATTATTCATGTCTTAAAAGTTGAATAATTTCCAATTCAAGATTTTTTTATAAATTTTTTAAAACTTTGATAATATAAATTTATAAAAATTATACTTTCATTACTCAAAAAATTATGATTTTCTTGTGATGATAGCTTAAATATTTATTTATTTTCATGAAAAATTTCAAATCAAAATTTATTATGTAAAATCTCTAATTTAAATATTTTTAATTATTAAATTTTATTGATAAAATCTAATTTAGGCTAAATTAAAATATAAAGATTAGATTTATTAACATAAAAATTTGATGTAACATGAGATAAACATTATTGTTTTATATAATATTTAATTTATTTTTTATATTTATTCAAAAATTAAAATAATATTATTTTAATTGAAATCACTTATAAATGTTATACACTTTGAAATATTTTTAATAGTTTTTAATTCAAAAAATAATTAAAAATTATGAAAATTATAAATTAATTTGTTACAAATCATAAAGCTTAGGAAGACATGATTTCTAGTAAGATGGCCTGACTAAGTATACCCTCTGGTCCAAAATAAACTAAGTTATTAATGATTTAGTATCTTACATAAGATTAGAGCATCGGTCTCCGTGCAAATGAATATTATTATATTTTATATAATATATGAAGCTATTATTCAAAACATATATTCTAATAATGGTAATGTAAAAAAATGAAATTAATAAATTAATCAAAATATTAAAATATAAGGCATGCATGCAACCAACCTGTCGCCTCTGTTATTTTATCAAACCTGAAAAATTAAATATATATATATATATTTATTTATCTTCTTACCAGTTCTTCAGGAGGAAAAATAAATAAATACATTTAATTAAATTAGTAAAAAGAAAAGAAGAAATTTGAAAAAAATAAAAAAAAGAGGAAATAAAGAAACTTCTAAAACGTTGGAAGTGTTGGAGTTGAACTGGAAGCATTACCTGCTTGATGGAAACCCTCCCGGCACCACTGGAATAACAGGTGGCGAGATTCTGTAGCCACTGTATCTAACGTTTGTCAACTCCTCGGATCTTTACAAAAATAAATAAAAATAAAAATCGCGTAGAAGAAGTACACAGTTGCCAGTACAGTCTCTTTTCTTCTCCTTTGTCTTCTTTTGTCCTCCACTCGCTCTTCTCTCTCTCTCTCTCTCTCTCTCTCTCTTTCTGTTGTTAATATTACTACTTCCTATAAAGAATCACCGAAGGCAAGGTTTTTTTTTTGTCTTTTCTTTCTTCCAGATTTGGCAATTATGGTGCGTGTTTCCTGTTCTGGTTTTACTCAGTTTTTTATATGCGTTTGTATGAGTTTGCTGTCATTATCTCGAAATCCTCTGGGCTTTCAAGTTGCTCGTAGAGAAGTAATGGATGTATGAATATTTGTAGATACATGTAGCCATTTCTGAGGGGAGAATAACAACGGTCTCTCTTCTGGTCTATTAATGATCTAATAAAGGAAACTGTTCAACTAAAGCTCATTCTTCAAGCTTTCCTTTTTGGGGTTTCTTATTTTGCTCTTCAAATGGGTTTCTTTCTGATCCATTTACAGGTTTGATTTTTTTTAAAAAAAATTTTTTTTCTCGAAATGTCATCTGGGTATCTGTAAGAGAGACGGAGGAAGAGAGTGGAAGAAGCTGGTTATGGCTTTGCTGTGACAGAGAATAATCAATCCTGGTAAGTCCTCTGTCTCTCTCTTTCTCTGTCTGTCTCTGTAATTCTTTTACGAGTTTGATTTTATTGATTTTCTTCAGAAAAATTCGTCTGGGTATCTGTAACAGACAGAGAGGAACTCGGTGGTGATGGCTTTGCCGTGACAGTGAAGAACCAATCCTTGTAAGTCCTCTGTTTCTCTCTCTCTCTTCCCCTCTCCAGAGTTCTTATTTTCCTGCAATTTGGAATCAAAGGAAGAAACTAATCTTGCCCACGTCAAATAATTGCATTTCTCTCAGATACCGTACGATTGAGTTTCTTTTTTCTTAGATCCCAAGACTTTCTCTAACAAAAAGAAAAGAAAATGTTTGGCATAGTTTTCAAAGGTCAAAACTTTCAAATTCTTGTTGGGCTGAATCTCTTCCTGCTTTGAATAGTCAGTTCAAGTCTTCTTCTTTATTCAGTCTTTCCCTGTAAGTAAACAAAATCAAGATTTCAAATTTTGGGTTTGTTTCCAATTCCATACACACAGACACACACACAATGTGATAAATATAAATTATGAGTCTTTCCGTCTCTGCCTCAACCAAAATGTATTGACCTTTTCAAGTAAAAATCAAGAGACGTCTTTAAAGCTATATGCAGTAATCTTGATGCAGATTTGAGCTTGACTAAACCATTAATAAAGGCAAGTTGGTCACATGTTTGACCTCCTCTTTTTGCCTAACAAAGATGCCATTAGTCTAAGGAGCTTCAAGTTCAAGTGGGGTTCTGTTTATCAATCATTCACAGGATTTCTGGGTAAAGAAGCCATTGATGACCTTTACTGGTGTCATGGCTTTAACCTCTTGCCTTGTCAGTTTCCGTTGATTCACAGCCACATATCCAATAACAGTTCATCCTCCTCTTGATTTATATTTGCCTCAGCCCTTATTCTGGCTATGCAGGCCAAATCTGGCAATTGAAACCTCACTGATATTTTCCAAAGAGCACCATGGGTTCAAGATCTGTAAGGTATCTTCCTTCCAAGTTCTTTAATTTCTGTTCTGGTTTCCTTTATAGTTAGTGAGTCAGGTAATCTGATCAACAGATTCTAAATTTTCAGATTTCAAGATGATCTTGAACTAGCAAAGCTGCCTGTGATCAATGGAGAGGGTGCTTTCAAGCTTAAATTCAACATCGATGGAACTCAGCTCCCGGGGTCGAATTCTAAGAGTTCCGAGAAGGATATGCCTGTGAAATCCGGGAAATTCTTGAAAGCCAAAGTATTATCCAGGGTCTTTTCTGAGGACTTTGAGCGAGTAAAGAAGAAAATACTCGATCCTCGTGGACCAACGATTCATCGATGGAACAAGATCTTTTTAGTAGCTTGCTTAGTTTCTTTATTTGTAGACCCTCTGTTCTTTTACCTGCCAATAATCCAGGACGAAGTCTGCATAGACATCGGAAGAACACTAGAACTTATCCTCACCATCACTAGATCAATTGCTGATATCTTTTACATCATTCAGATTTTCATTCGCTTTCGAACAGCTTACGTTGCGCCTCCTTCTCGCGTCTTTGGGAGAGGAGAGCTCGTAATTGACTCTTCGAAGATTGCTTTAAGGTATCTCCGCAAAGGTTTCTGGATTGATCTTATTGCTGCCCTGCCCCTACCTCAGGCATGTTACGAGAATTCTTCAGTCTAATTCTCCGTTCTATAACCATTATTATTCTGAATGATGGAATTAACTCCTTTCTTTATATTTCAGGTGTTGATTTGGATCGTCATCCCGGAGCTTAGGGGCTCAACGATGACAAACACGAAGAACGTGCTTAGGTTCATAATCATTTTTCAGTACCTCCCGAGATTCTTTGTTATATTCCCACTTTCACAGCAAATCATTAAAGCTACTGGCGTTGTGACAGAAACAGCATGGGCAGGCGCTGCTTATAACCTTATGCTTTACATGTTAGCAAGCCATGTAAGCCCACAGAAAACCGTTTTCCTAACCAGTTACATCAAGAATTACAGATTTGGTTGCAGAAAATGTGGAGCTCTGGCTCATTTATGTGTATGTGATTTTTTTCTGGGTAGGTTTTAGGAGCTTGTTGGTACCTTCTATCAATTGAGCGACAAGAAGCTTGTTGGCGAAGTGCCTGCAACCTCGAGAAGCCTTCATGTGAATTCGGATACTTTGACTGCCATAAAGTGAAAGACCCTCGGAGAGATTCTTGGTTCAAATCGAGCAATATCACTGGTCTGTGTGACCCTATTGGTAGCTTCTATCAATTTGGTATTTACGGAGATGCAATGACATCTGGTGTCACAGCCTCGCAATTCTTCAACAAGTACTTCTACTGTCTGTGGTGGGGATTGAAGAACCTCAGGTAAGCTTCTCTTGCAGTGTTCCTTGTTTACTTTATGCATTTCTTTGTCTTAGGATGACTTCTGTCTGTGCAGTTCTCTGGGACAAAATCTTGCCACAAGCACTTACGTTGGAGAAATCATTTTCGCCATCATCGTTGCTACTCTTGGGCTAGTCCTCTTCGCTTTACTGATCGGAAATATGCAAGTAAGCTCCTTGAATTGTGTTTCCGGACCTGCATTTCCATTTTTACAGTTCAGTTCTTAGTATCTGACTAGTATGGGGAAGATTAAGAAGAGTGTTTCCCTTACAAAACGAGAAAAGAATCGAGAAAAATTCGTTCGAGTCTATAAATTGCCATGGTTTTGTTTCTAATGACATGTTTTGCTGGCAGACGTATCTTCAATCAACGACTGTGAGGCTGGAAGAGTGGAGGATCAAGAGAACTGATACAGAACAATGGATGCGACACAGGCAGCTACCTCCAGAGCTAAGGCAGTCAGTCAGGAAATACGATCAGTACAAATGGTTGGCTACCAGGGGAGTTGACGAAGAAGCTCTCCTGAAAGGCCTTCCCCTGGATCTCAGAAGAGACATCAAGCGACATCTCTGTCTTGATCTGGTTCGACGAGTGAGTGCATCGAATCCTACGCTCAGATTCATATTCTTAGCTGGTTGTGGATCGAGTTTAATCTGTACATTTTCCATGAAAATAAACAGGTTCCATTGTTTGATCAAATGGATGAACGGATGCTGGACGCAATTTGCGAGAGGCTTAAACCTGCCCTTTGCACAGAAGGCACGTTCCTGGTGCGCGAAGGTGATCCTGTCAACGAGATGCTTTTCATAATCCGAGGCCACCTTGATTCTTACACCACGAATGGTGGCCGAACTGGATTCTTCAACTCATGCAGGCTAGAACCAGGAGATTTCTGCGGGGAGGAGCTCCTAACGTGGGCACTGGATCCACGTCCAAGTGTGATCCTCCCATCTTCCACTCGCACGGTGAAAGCAATATGCGAAGTTGAGGCGTTTGCTCTCCGAGCAGAAGACCTGAAGTTCGTGGCCTCGCAGTTCAGAAGGCTGCATAGCAAGCAACTCAGGCACAAGTTCAGATTCTACTCACACCAGTGGAGAACATGGGCTGCCTGCTTCATTCAAGCAGCCTGGCGCCGATTCAAGAAACGAAAGGAGGCTGCTCAGGTCAGGGCTGAAGAGAACCTCCTGGCTACACCGGCCGAGCCCGAACCAACCCCGAAAGAGTCAGGCTTAGCCATGTACGCAGCACGGCTAGCAGCAAGCACCAGAAGAGGTGTCAGTAAGCATTCCGGGTCTGAATCTGGTGTGGTTGCCTCTCTGCAGAAGCCATCAGAGCCTGATTTTTCGGTGGATGAGGACTGACTTTCCGACATTGTAGGTATTAGAGAGCTCTGTCTTGTATATTGTTTTGGCCTACTTAGGAGATCACCAACAGGACATTTATAGTATTGTTTCATTGGTTAACTACATAAATTATGAGATGAAAGAGAATTGGGAACTTAGTTCTTTTTTATTAAATTTGTGGGGAAGAGAACTACGGGAACACTGAACACATTATGGAAACCAAGCACTCATTTGCTTCCATGCTTTGACGCTGTTAAGCTTAGTATATGAAGAAACGAAAAGTTTGCATTTGGCAACCTTATGTTATAGTATTATTGTTATTTTAACGATAAAAAATGTCAGAAATCCCATTACCCATTTCTTGAATTTGTGAAATTTGCATTACCCATTTCTTGAATTTGTGAAATTTTGATAGAGATTTGACAATTTACTTGGTTATTCTTCTTAACTATTATTAAGAGGTTTAATTTTTTGTAGTGAGCTAGCTTTGTCACCAATTGAAAAATAAACTCAGTTCATGTTAAACAGAAAATGAATTCATAGAGCTTGTTGGCTAAAATTAGGAAGAAAAAATAAAATAGTTTAGACCTTGCAAAAGGAAAGTGCTTCAATGTCACTTCAAGCCAAGTTCTCATCAAGCCCAAAGGCTATGGCCCAAAATGGCTTAGAAGACAACTTCCATGCCCTATTCCCTTGTCTCTTCAGCTGAGCCCATTTAAAAATGTAAGATGTTTAATGTACTTACCCAAAAACAAACTAATTCATTGTAATTTTTTTTATAATTGTGATTTTTTTTTTAATTTAACGATCAAAAATAAGTTTAATAATTCTGAAGAGATTTGAATTTTGGACTTATCTTATAAGTTGAAAGTTGCTTATCAAAACTAAACTCTTTGGGTTTATTCATTGCCATCTCTTAAGTGTAAGAAACTTAAATTCCATCATTTTGCACATATCTTGTTTAAAATTTTAAAAAAGCTAAGATTTTGATTTAAAATTACATAGTAATAATTTCAAAGTTTATGCCGTATCAATCACATGTATATCATATTTATTTTAAAAATTTATTAAATGATGAACCTTTTGTAATTTTAAAAATATATTCATAAATATATAAAAAAATAAATAAAAGTTACATAAAATTTTAATATTTGTGAATGTTATTGATCAAACTCTCATGTTCAAAAAATGACAAATTCAATCTTTATCTATCGATTTGGTTCAAATTAAACTTTAACTCAAATAATTATAAAAAATTAAAAATATTATTATTATTAAAATATCTAAAAATGATACAAATGAATTTTCACTTATTTTTTATCCATCCCTTAAATTTCAATAATTTTTAATATAATATCTATTTTTATGAAAAATTTTAAAATTTTGATAGTATAAATTTAAAAAATATATATATTTTTTATAATAAAAAATTTAAAATTTTTTTGTAACGATAACTTAAAATTTTTAATTTTAATATCTTTAAATTTTTAATTTTTTAATAACATTTAATTTAATTTAAATCAATAGATCGAATCCAATTTACTATTTTTCAAATATGATGGTTTGATTAATAATCTAAAGTAAATATTAAAAAAATTTACCTAAAAAAATAACATCACAATGTTAGTCAATGAATAATTTTTAGATCAACATGAGATTTATAAACTAAATTATATATAATCAAAGATCGCCAAACTTGACTTTTGTATTACAACGAACTTATAAAATTATAATTAACAAACAAAATTTTAAATAAAAAAAACAAATGAAAGCGGTTACTTTCATTTTTTTACGCAAAGAAGAAGAGAAAAACATGTTAAATAATTAACATCCTGCTTTAGAAGGCCGAATTCTTTGACCGCAAGAAGGGTTGATTAAGAACAAAGAATACCAAATTGAATGATGAGTTATGACTTAGGGTTATGATTTGGAGCTGATTTTTACCCTTTTTAATCTTTTGGGCCACAGTGATTGAAGGCAGCAATTTTCTTTTCCAAGCAAATTGGGCTAAGAAACATCAATTTAAGAATTTATTTTTTGGACAAGTGGATTCTTTGGTGTTCCCAAGCAACAACATTATTGATTGGTTATATGGCCTTGATGGGTGCAAAATTATTTTGGGTTTTCAATCTGTCTATTGTAAAAAAAATAATTTCATATATTATAAATTAAAAATAATGAAAAGTTGTGACTCTAGGAGAAATCTCATCAATGGGTATGTTATTACAATCACAAGTTTTCAATTTTTACCTTTTTTTTTAATGTTATTTAAGAATAATTCTGTTAACTAATATATAATATATTAATTTTGCGGATGTTTACAAATATATTTTAAAATTTACAAGGTTTTATTATTAAATTGCTCTCAACTATGTAATATCTAAAATATGATATAAGTCAAAATAAATAAATAAACTCTGACATCATATTATTAATGCTTGTTACTTTATAAGTGTTTAAACTATTTTTATTTTTGAATTGTGTTAAATTTTTTAACAAATGAGAGAATATATTTATAATTTACTATATCAAAATAAAAATAAAAATAAAATAATCATAATCATTTGTTTTATTAAACTATCACATGTTATAATTTATTTAAAAAATTTAATATAATTTAAAATAAAAAAATACAAAATCTAAAATGATCATTTTTTTCATCTATAAATTACTGTAATTTCATTCCAGACTTTATTGTGTAAAAGTATTCACAATTGCAATTTTGAATTATGAATCATACCCATAACCTGGAATTTCACAATTTTTCTATGTAGAACAATTTTCTTTTTTTTCTACTTTTAATTTTGAGGTAGAAGCTATTAAAAAAACTTTCAAAATTGAAAAGAAAAAGAAAATATTAGAATATTTTACACAGAGAGAGAGAGAGAGAGGGAGAGATAAAAGGCTGAAAGATGGAATCTTCTATGAAATGGAATGACCAAAAGGAAAGCACAAGTATGCCAAGGAGCAGCACTTGGCACAGAGAGAAAGGTGTGGAGGACACATTGATAGGCGGTGCCACAAATTTACTTCTCAAAGAGGGACAACATAAGTAAAAGGGTACCCAATTGGGACCCACTAAACCTAGTCAGAGTCCCACATTCCTTCTTTATGGGACTCTTCACTGGACCCCACTACCCTTATCATGCCTCAACCCACCCCCTTTGTTGTGGGCTCTCATTACCCATAGGACCCACTTTGACCACTAGCCTTCCCATGGTTGCCCCCCCTAGCGCTACAGCCAAAATTCAAGATTAATTTTATAATAAAGTTATTTTAAATTTTAAAATATATTCATAAAATAGAAAATCAAACATAAAATATAAAGACATTTAAACTTATACATACTTTTTAATTTAAACTCTAAACTATTAATTCAAATAATTATAAAAATTAATAATATTCTTATTATTTAAATATCTGAAAATAACTCAAATAAGTTTTATATTTCATTTTAAATTTAAATAATTTTTTATTCATAAATATTTTTTATAAAATATTCAAATATTTTTTATTATGATAACTAAAATATTTTTTATTTTTATAAATTTAAGTTAAAATTTATTGTATAAGATTTTTAATTTAAATATTTTTAATTTTTAAATTTTTTAATAAAATTAAGTGGATATCAAATTAAAATATTATAAATACAATTATTTTAATTGATATTTCAAAATTTAAATTAAAAGATGTATGATATAATTGATTTATATTTATTTATCTTTTATATAATTATTATATAAAATAATAATTAAATAATATAAAATTTCAAAAAACTTAACTCATATATCATCATTTTCAATTAAATTTTCAAAGTGATTAGAAAGCATTGCAACCAAAAAAAAAAAAAAAAAGTAGAGATCAATCATTTTAAAGAAAGTACCAGTTGGTGATTTTACCATGTGGGTCAGTTTGATTGCATAAGGGCATTGGATAAGACAAGTGGGGGTTTGAGTTATTAAAGCCTTACTTAATGGGACAAAAATCTTTAGGGCACCTCAATTATGTCATTGACCATTGACAATTTAGTTGCCCCAATGAGAGGGAAGTATTAGAAAATTTTAAGATAAAGTTGAGAGTTTTCATGACCTAATCAGCCCCTTAATCAAGACACTATGCCCTATAATTAATCTTAAGTTTATTTAATTAGTAAAAATCCAAGCTTTAAGTGGGACAGCCTCTTTGAATTTTACCCTTGGAGTTTACTATATTTCAGGTTGTCATCATGGATTTTGATCTCTTTTGTCCCTTTTTAGGGACTGTTTCTTCCCTATAGAGTGGGAAACTTTCTTCCCTTTCCTTTCAAATGCCCAATAGTGCCATGCATGCACATGAATTTCTCTTTAATTTCTTATTCTTTAAGAAGATTGATTTGCAAATTAAATTGATGATCACATATTTAGTTCACGGGTCTGATCAAAATCACAGGCTTTTTTTCTCGATTCTTCATAATAAATTAATTATTTTATGTCATTTTCAGTTTCGTATCAAACATAAATTTATCAAAAATATGCAATATAAATCTAAACATATTTCCATGTTACAAGATATTTTTTTCAAAATATTATGTTGAAGATCGGTAATTTTATTCGTTTTTTAATGAGTGTCGAATGGCTTTAGTTTGTATCTTGAAGCTCCTATTTTTCATTGGCCGCAAGGCAACTTTAATATTTGTGTCGATCTTTAAATTGTGTTACTCTTTTATGTTTAACACACTAATTAGTTTTGTTTATTTATATCGCTCATCTATCATAATGTATAATGTTACAATTAATCAGGATACAATTAATATGATTTTTTAAAAAATAAAATCATATTTTATTGATCAAAATAAATAATATTTTATAAAATTATAAATTTTTATAAAAAATAAATATACTTCGTGTTTCCCTTTTATATATTGATTTCAGTTTCTCTTGGAGACAAAATAAACATACAAACAAATATCAAGTGGGTGAATCTGTGACGAACAATTTGCTAGAGAGAATTTCAGGCTCCATGGGATTCTGATTTATACAACCATTTCCTTCCGCAACTTTTACAAATTCATCAATGGTGTCCATACATTGCGATGCTGGTGAGGCCTGCAATCGAATTGGCCATGCTAGAATTTTTTTTTTTTTTTTTTTGTGGCCATTGATGATCTTGGTTGAAAAAATGGTGCAATTGGACAAAAGGGTATTAGTGATTGGTGACTTGTATGTAACTGTGCCATCCATGCTGCCTGACCAGCATTGGACATTATGATTTTGTGAAGATTGATTGAATTGTCGCTCTTGCATACACCAAATGGTTTCATATTTTCAGCAAAAGTTTTGGATGAGAAACCAAACGAAATAGAAAGAAAAACTTGATGAAGTTGATGAGTTCTTTGACCCCAAATTTATGACTTTGATATGATTTAAATGTTAACGGTTAGTAAATTTTTTTTTTGTTTTTATAAAATATTACTTTTCTTAATGTAAAAGTAAGATTTTATTTTCTTAAACAATTATAAGATTGATTTAAGTTTAACTTAAAAAATATATTATAAAAAATATAATTAAAACTTATATTACATTACAAAAATAAATTAATCATCAACGTAAAATTATATTATTTATATGATTATTGAATCTTATACTTAAAATGAACATAAAAACCATTTTTTAATGACAAAGATTGCATTACACCAAAGAAAAAAAACGAAAAATATAAAAAATATGTCTAAAATTAATTTGACTTAATTAGGATGTTAGCAGCTCGAGAGATTTGAAATAAAAAATAAACTCTGAAGATCAAATAAATATAAAATTTTTAAAGTGATTATATAATTAAAAAGCATGTAAAATATTATTAGTCTTTTAGAGACATCAGTAAAACGTAATGATAATTTGATTCAGATGTTTTTTTAATTTTATAATCGTGGATCAATGAATCTACCTAATTTTATAGTTTTCACGAATAAATAAGTCTTGACAAATGTTATGTTAAATTTGAGTAATTGTTAAATTATTGATGTGTAAGTCTCATGTTGATGTAATGTCATGTGAGTTTTAAATTTTAAACTGAGAAAAACTATTTGTAATGAATTATTTATGTTAACAATGATGTCATGTGAGTTATGTCGACAGCTGTATATTAAATTGTGATTTATTAAAATTAAATTAACTACTATAAATTTAAAAAATAATAATAAAACTTAATTAAATGATGAAAATAGCTCTTTGTCTAAAAAATTATCAAGTCAACAATCACGTGTTATCAAGTAATCAAGGGAGCAAGAAAATGAAACCATACATTAAGATATGGTTAATTGAATTAAGCCATGTTTAGATTTTTTTTTAATTTTGTACTTTAGCTACTAATCATGTTCATTCATATAAGTAATTAAGACATAAACGAAGCATGTGAGTGTCGTTAGTAAGAAAAATTTCATATTTTGTTCACGTGTAGGGTCAAGGTGGGTGAAAATTAATTAGTAGTAAAATTGCTAATAATAAAAATGAAAGGGACAAAAGGTTGAATCTATTTGCATGATTGAATGTGGTCCTTTGATGGTTTTCTTTCATCAATGGGACTAATGGTACGGGACAACTCTTTCTAGTTTAAGGGGAGCATGACATATCATCTCATGTTGTTATGTCTCAATTTTCTTGTGAAAAATTATCGGTGAAGCTCTTCCATTTGCTAGCTAGTGTCTATACGCGTTGGTATTTATTATACCTTTGATTTGGATCTTTGAATTGATTAATTCAATGAAGTTTTACCAATTAATTAAGGGATGGAATATTGTCAAAAAGGCCCATAAATCATGGGTTTTTAAGGCTTAATCAACTCGGTCAATGTTTCGGTCCATACTACATAAATTATGAACAAAATCAAAAGTAAGACCAACAAATTTAATACATGTTGTCAATTTTGTTGAATGTGTGCTCGTGGGTACTAATGAATTCTTTCGTATTAGTTTAATGCCCCATAATTAACATTTACGTGGACTTAAACATCAATTTTTTTTTAAGAATTCAACCAACTGATGCTTCAAATTAAAATTAAAAATTTATATAATTTATTTATATTTACGCATGAGAAGTGATATGATTGTTATCTTTGAAATTTTTGGATGTGAGTGGAAAATTGGCATAGGTAAAGCTGTGAATGCAGCCATTTTAAAGTGTCACAATATAATAACCAAAAGAAGATTTAATAAATAATATTAAATCTCATTTGACTATACTCATTTATCATATTTTTATAAATAAAAAATTAATAAAATTAACATATTAAAAATAATTATGCTCTCTTTTAAAATTATTTTTACCTGATTCAAAATGATGAGTTTTGTTGAAATTACAAGACAAATAGAAAACAACATCGCTCAAATCAAGTATGTATTTTAAATAAATTATTAAAAAAATAAAAAATACCTTAACTCTTTTATACACAATATTGTTAGTAAATAGGAAGTGTTCCTTTTTTATAGCAAGTTATTGACTTTGTATAATCACCAATTATGAACTAATCTATGGGAGAATAATGGAGAGGGTGAAGAGGTAATCAAGTGGCTGAGTAAGTATCTAGTTACTTGTAAATGTAACTGTTTAGATGATGTAACAGATTTATCGGTGCTAAGTCGACTTAATTTTTTTGAACTGACATAATGTGATTTGATCGTGTATTTTTTGTGCCCGACTTTCATAGAATGAATAATAAAAACAAACATGTTTAAGTTTTATTTTTTAAAAAAATTGAGTTATGCAAAATTTAAAAATTATATATACTATCGTTATTTAAAATAAATAATATTTAAAAACAATGATAATATATTTAAATTAAAAACTATCTATCTTAAAAAATTATAATGTTAAAATTTTAATTATATTTTCATTATAAATACATTTTTATGATAATTAAAAACTAAAAAAATAAATAGATCTACTTTTTATATCAGCATCTAAATAAAAAATACAAAAAAGACCTCGAATCAAATTAAATTATACTATTAAACAAGTGATGTACTATATTGAGCAAGTAAATGTAACCAAACTTTGATTTTATTTTATTTTATTCTTTTGCTTTCTTGATGAGGAGATGCATGTTTTTGTTCTCTTGGGCATGCCCTTTTCGCTATCACATTCCATTAATTTCCAAAAACAATGTCAACACACCATGTTTAAGTTATAGGCCTTGTAGCCTCACTCACATGAAATGTTGTTGAAATTCCGTATATCATTTCGCTTTCCTTTTTCTTCTTAAATTCATATGATATTGACGGTTCGAAGGTCCCCCTTTCTATAATGTTATTAATTGACAAATTGGAAGTCGGTGATCACTTTGATTTTTTTTTTAATTTTTTGGTTCGATTCAAAGAATTTGATTTGTGGAAAAAGTTGAAAATTGCTAGACTTCCTTGAGCTTACCTTATTGGTACGCTTCCTTTGAGCGATACAATTCATTTACTAATTTAGTTCGATGATTTTGGTAAAATGGGTTTGCACCAAACTAAGATAAGTATTTTAAATTGAATTAGTTTTGATAAGAGATTTTCTTCAAGTCAAAGTGAATATATGGTAAATTTTTATATACAAAATTATATATATATATATATAACTTAATTAAATTGCACTTATTAATTATTTTGCACTTCAAAGTATCGATGAATTGTACATTTGATGTTTCGATTTAACCTAATTTAGATTTTGTTGAAAATTTTAAAATATTTAAATCAAGAATTTAGTACACAAAAATTTTTGACTTAAAATTTTTCAAAAAAGTAAAAAAATATTTAAATTACTATCAAAATTTTTAAATTTTTTTATATATATTGAGAATATTTTTTTGAAAAAATTTATACTATTATATAAAAATAATTTATGATTCAAAAACAATTTAAATTTTAAAAAAATTGAAATGAATTTAAAATTTATATAAGTTATTTTTGAAACATTTTAATGATAAAGATACTTCTAGTTTTTTATAATTATTTAATTTAAAATAAAAATAAAGTAAATAAATTAAATAATTAATCTCATCAATATATTTAATTTAAATTAAAATAAAAATTTAATTCAAAACTATTTCTTATATAATATTTAATTTTTTAAAAAAAAATTCTTACAAATTTCCTTCTCCGATTCAAATCATTTATTTTTAAACAAAATGAGTGCCAAAAGAAAGTTTTTAGTCAATGCAACACAACTAATTAAGATCTCGTAATTAAGTAATTTTCATCAATTGGCATGCTAATTTATTTATTTTTATTGTCCATTAACATAATTTCTCCTTTTTTATTGATTTCGACGAATGAAAATTACACCAAGCAAAACATATACATGAAACCCTATGGTGCCAATTGACTCATGAGGCATATTTATGTAACAAAAATGTTCAAAAAAGTATGAACAATAAATTAGTTATTTGGATGAGCACTTCTTTCTCACCCAATGAAGACAAACTTGGTTGGAAGCAAAGCGTGCAACCGATTAGGGTAAATTTTCAATGATTAATAGATTCTTAAACTAACATAATAATTTTTTTTAATATGTTGTCAAGACTTTTGCTACCATTTTTTCTAATGAGCATAATTAATTCATTAATTAATTTAATGATTATGCATATATTAACAAAATTTTAATTTTTCACATGAAATATTAGAGAATAAAGACACACATATGTTTTACTAATTTAATTAACCGTTACCGTTAACTATATTAATAATATTTGATTGATAGATGATGCATAAAGATTAGAAGTTTTTATCGATATGATATCATTTGAGTTTTTTAATAAAAGATTAAAAAAATTATAATTTAATATGTCAACTTAAAATTTTTTGATATGATGTAAAATTGATAATTCATTAAGCGTAATCAAGAAAATTTGCTAAGCAAAATGATAAATTTATTGGGTAATTATGTTGACAAAGATTGATATTGATTAAGAACCACTAGTAATAGAAGATTCTTGGAAAAATTAGAATTTGAAACTTATCATTGAAGAGTTTAGTAAAATGTTGGAAGAGAAGCAAAGTCAAGAAAGTAACTAGGATTCCCGTACTTTTGAATGACGGTGCAAAATAAAGAAAGTTAAAATAAAAATTAATTAAAAAAATTCGTAACCCATGATCCATAAACATCAATAAAGCACAATAGCCAACTGGTTTGATAGGAATATCCCAATGAGCCTACACTTTGATAAACCCTAAAATCATAATGCCTTGATGGAGATAGTTCACCACACAATAGAGGAATTCAAAGGCTTGTGGGGGCAAAATGTCAACATATAATAATACCCACTTTTGTGATTAATAAACTATAATATAAAAAATATATATGTTAACTATATATAAATATTTCATTATTTGTGATCCATCATCTATAATAACAAGAGTGATCCTCAAGCAAAAATTAAAAATTAAAAAAAAAATGAAGAAATCATTGATGTGATGTCAATATGTATTGGGGTTATCGCCATTTAGTATATATAATATTGTGAAAGGGATGAGTACCTTATCCAAAAAGGTGAATTTCTCAGTAAACCATTTTGTGTGTGCCTTCACTACATGCAATTAAACATGGCTTTTGTCTATGCCCCCAACATGCGACATGTTTAATCCACAAATTCCCCAGCCCTATTATAAGAAAAGTTGACTTCCTTATTTTTTATTTCTTTTTCCTTAATAGAAATGATGCATGAATGTTACATGTATCTTTAAATTTGAGGTAGTAAAATTGCTACTAAATTTTATAAATCTTTACATGATTCAAAGCAAAAATTTTAGACAAATTTCAAATAAATTGTTACTAAGTTTTATATAATTTTTATTTTAATATATTTATACAATAATGTTATGAAATACGTCTATAGAATGTAAAAAATAAAGATTTCATGTAGCATTTAATTGTACGGTTTGTAAGTAATAAAAGATATAAACTTGACTCATATATCATAGATTATAAAATTAATAAATAAAAAATAGAAAGATTATGAAGGAATTGAGATGTCAAAGACAAGAAGAAGTGAGAGGGAATGCTCCTAGGAGTAGGGACAAGAAGTGAGCAAAGGGTTAAGAGATGCTGTGTTAGTGGAAAAGAGGATGGCCATAGTCTAAGAAAACACACCCATTAAGGCTTTGCATCAAAAACATTGATAGTGGAGTGTGTAAGAAGTGGATCAGTTACCTCTGAGTAGGAATTCCACCATGTTTTTCTTTCAAGTGGGACTTTCATTTTTATTTTATTTTATTTATTTATTTATTCATAATAATTAATTAATTATTATTTTCTCATGGGAAACTCACAAAGAAAGTTGGAACATGTGGAATTTAATAATGGAGTGATGAAAAAGCTAAGAAGCAAACCATATTTGACTATTCTTCTCATGCCTTACTTCTTTCACTCTTTGATTTATACTTTTCTATTTGTATGGAGCTTTTTCGGATAAAGAAACATCAAAGTGATAATGTTTAGGCATCGACGACACCGCTTTCATACCGATCTTACTTGTTGATCATGATTCCTACACTATCCACCATGATACTATTCATCTTTATCGATTTAAGAAATTATGTGTGCTAATGATGTCAAATTACATGTAGATGTTTTAATCTTAAATATATATATATATATATATATATACATATTTAATTTTTTATAATTTTAAAAATAAATATTATTTAAAATTTAAAATTATGTTTTATATATCAAATCGAATTTGATGTTAAAAAATAATAAATTTAATATTGATTTTCTAAGTTGAGTTAAATTTAGGTTTATGAAAATATTTAAAATTTAAAAAATATTTAAATTAAAGATTTTGTATTATGAATTTTAATTTAAAAATTTTCAAGAATACAAAAAAATTCAAGCTACTGTCAAGAAAATTTTAGAATCTTCTGAAAATTGAAACTATTTTAAAAAAATTTTATACTCTTAAGTTTATTTTAAAAAATTATAAAAATAATTTCGTGAGTTGAAAATTATTAAAATTTGAAACATGGCCTTAAAGATGAAGTGCATAATTTATTTGAGTTATTATTTTTAAAAATTTAAATAATAAAAATATTTTTAATTTTTTATGATCATTTGAGTTAGTGTTTAATTTAATCCAAATTGATAAATAAAGACTTAATTTTTTTACTTTCAAACATTAAAATTCAATTTGAAATATAAAATATAATTCAAAGCTTTAAATAATTTTTATCTTAATTTTAAAAGTAGTACATAAATTTATAAAATATTGAAGACTTATATACATTTAATTAAAATATTTCTTTGACAATTTAACTCTTAAGTAATACCTATATTACCTTAATTTTGAAATTAATTTTATTATTATTGTTGTTGTTGTAGAGACATTTTTACAAGTAAATTCCCCAAAATTTTAATAATAACATGAGATTTGAAAAGTAAATTGCCTATTATCATATATTAAAAAAATTTTAAAATAAAATAAGACAGCCCTAAGATATTAATTAAAATTAAAGAAAAAAACCCTAAAAGCATTTGCACTTTAATTTCAATCTTCCATAGCCAAAAGTCACAATCTTTGAAGTGGACTAAAAGAACAGGTGTGACACAATGAAAGAATAATGGCAATGCACCTACCCACAAATCAAAGTGCCCACCGCATATAAACAATAATAATAACCTTATAAAAAGTTAAGGATAACAATCCAATGTAATTTCAACTTACCAAATTTGGGATTCGTAGCATGGGCCTTGTTGCTTCTCATATTAGGGTGAGGCAAAGAACCCTTTAGCACACATGGGGATAGGGTACCCTAACAAAAATAATTGTTAATGTGACCATCTCTTTCATGTCTTCAAGCCCTTTATTGAGGAAAAGACCTTTAGTAGACCACTAGTTTCCAATTTTGGAGAGGCCAATTTGGCCACGGTCTCATGTACCTCACCTAGGTGTCGAGTTATGGATGGTCGATTTTGATTAAATTTAAAGGCTACATGCCAATATATTGTACCCTTTGCTACATCACATGATAATGCCCTAAATGTAGAGGTCCTTAACCTAGTTATGAGGTCGGACCGCGTGTCGATTAAGGGAGGCATCGCTATATGTACCTCTTACATTTAGAAATCATCTTATAAGATGTCACCGTGAATAAAATTAAATTACAAAGTGCATCGATAAGCACTTCATGTTTATGATATTTGGAGAATATTACAATATTAAGAAAATTTTAGATATCAAATAACCCTAATAAGATAAGTCATAATAATTAACTTAAATATTAACAATATATAATAATTAAGTCTCACATAATTTAGAATTCACATTACTAAATAATAAATAACCTCAATTTAATATGCCCTTTACATGTTTTGTTTAGTTTTCTCCCGTGTCACCTCTATCCAAACGAAAAGAATGTTTCAATTCAAGTGACAAATATTCAATAGAAAACTATATTATAAAATCAACATAACAACATGGAAAATTTAGTTTTTCTTTTTTGAATTTTCCTTCATTTTCTCTTCAAAAAGGTTTAATTCCAAGAAAAAGAGAGAAGGGGTTGGTGAAAGAAAAGCTGATTAATTGAGGTGTAAGTGGAGAGAAGGACTCGAAATGTTGATGTGTCTACCATTTGATCCAATCTTGATCAAGAATGCATTAAAAAGATGCAACACTAATCCCCCACTTCATCTTTATTGTACCCAAAAAATCATTTTCTCCCCTAACAAACATACCATGAAGAAAAATATAAAATAACTTCAAGAACTTGCTTGTCGTGCAAATTAATTTATTTATTTATTTATTAGAGTATTATTATGATAATGGTTTTTAATAAAGTTACGTGCACTTTCATCACTCATATGTTCATGAGATTATGATCATATGATTATAATTTTATGTTCATCTTTAATTTAATTCTTTTATTTTTTATATTGACACCTTAGATTGATCTGAAATTTCAAAAAATCTCATTGAAAAAATCATGTTTGGTCATAATTTAAAAGATAAAATTTATTTAGTCATAAATAATGAGATTAAGATTTAAATCTAATTAAGTTGAATTAATTTGAATTTTCATTTTTTGATTTTGTATTAAGCATGCCCTTAAGTATCCCCATGATTGTAAAGAAGAATTAATCATTTCGGTTCTATATTTTATTTTAAAAATAAATTTAGTATTAAGAAAGGTTCGGTGCCCAAATGATAGACCCTAATAAGTGAACTAATTAATCCTTTGGCTTTTTTTTAAAAAAATAGAATAATTAAAACAAAGGAAAAATAGAAAACAAAAAATTATTAATTTATGTTGTAATTAATCCAAATAAATAAATTTGAATGAAAGCAAAAAAGGGGTTTAATCATCATTTTCATTGAGGTAGGTAGAAAAAGAAGAGGTTAGGCAATGATAAGATAGGTGAAATTAGAAAACATGGCTCCAAAATCAATCAAAATAAGCCAAATGCATAATAATCAAACATTTGTGAAAGAGATTAATCAAATTAATTAATCACTTAAAAGAGTGCAAGTGAAACAAGCCGAAAAGGGGGTTTAATTTTCATAGCAAAAGTGTGCATGAAATATTCTTTATCAAGCTTCATGTCATTATATGAACATAAGATAAGGTGAAAGAATATAATAATTAAAGCATGTTATTTCATTTACTAGCTACTATTTAAGTACAACTCCAACAATCTAGGCAAAATTATAATATATACAAATTTTGGTTGCTTGTTGATTATATAATGGATTAGGATGATGCATGGTAAGTTAACAAAATAAATTGTTAGTTTTTTTAATTTTTATATTAATATAATAAATTAATTATTTTGAAGATTTCTTTAAAGAAAACTTATTTCAGATCAGTAAAAAATCTTTATCTTTATATAATATTTTAAAAAATAAATTAAAAAATACTCATAAAATACAATTAAGTATATAAAATTAAAATAAAAATGGTTAAGATATTAATTTTTTTAGTTTTTTTAAAAAAAGAAGAGGGAAGGAAAAGGAAATGTGAGGAAATGGAGTTTGGAGAGAGAATGGCTTGGTGTAGGGGAAGTGAAGTAGACTTATTCTTTTTGTTATTAAAATATAAATGTTTCCTATGAACACGACAAATATTTGTAGCCAAGGGAAGGTTGTTGAGGATACAAATGAGAAATAGGGTCATGGAATACAACATCTACCTACCTTATGTGATTGATGAATTTCTATTTTGATTTTTTTTTTGGGGTATAGTTTTTGTGTAATGTACATATTTATGTATTTATGTACGATTAAACACATATATATATATTTATCAAATTTAGTAATGCGTGCTTATATATGTATTAATGCAAAATATGGTAAGAGTTTTTATTTCAACATGGATTTTTTTTTAGTGGTATGGTCTATGTTGATATTTTTATATATATTAACATATAACAATTAAACAAAATGAGTCAACATGGCATGTTTAATTATTCTCTTTTTTCTTTTATTAATATGATAAATTATAAAATTAATATTTATTTTTAAAAAATAAATATAAATTATATATATCAATAGAGGATCTTGATTCACATTTCAATATAAATTTATAATTTTTATTTTTATTTTATAATTAAAAATAAAATATATTAAAACTTAAAACTTTTTTTTTTCATTTTTTTGAACATCAAATTGTATGATAACCAATTGAGTTATATATCATCATAAGAATATTCCTTACTCAAATATATTTATATATATATATAATATTAAAAGAATTGAACTTTATAGTAAAAGTGAACAATAAATAGCTTATAAGCTTTCCATAGTGGAAATGAGGTGGGAACAAAATGCATGGCAAAGAAGGCCTGGAAGAGAGAAATGTCATGATAAGAATATGAAAGCATATTCTTAGTGTAATAGTTATAAGGCTTTGTGGTTCACATGCAAGAAACTAATACATCACCGGAAAAGTACATGAAACTGTCACCAACCCTTCCAAAAATTTTCTTTCTCAAGAGAAAATTCATGTACCCACATGACAAATTCCCTTGTTAGAAGGAAAAATTCTATTGGATTAACCTTGTTTCAATGCGTTCATATTGATTTTTCGGTGTCCTTGAAAAAAAAAATTCTCTTTTAAGTAAACAAGAAAGAGTGTCATACTACAAAAAAAGTTTGATTTTTTTTCTTTTTTTTCTTGAATACCCACAAGAGTATAAGGCTTTAATAGGTTCACACTTAGGAGGAAAGAAAAAGAAAAAAGAAGGAAAATTTGGTAGGTGACATAGAGAGGATGAGAGGTGGTAAGGTTATCATTATCCTCCTCTGTCCTGAAGGAATGGAAGAATTTGAGCATGGCTTTTACGCGTGCTGGTGACCCTCTTAGCTACCGTTATATAATGCAAAGACACATACTCGACATACAAACACAAATCCATCCACCATTCTCAGTCTCCCAAAGCTTTGGTGGGGTGTTGAGCAGAGTATATTTGCATAGTTTTATACAGTTCTTGCTAGAGAGAAAGAGGGAGAGGGAGAGAGAAATATGGAGAAGGAAATGAAGCAATCGAAGTTCAAGAGGATTTGTGTGTTTTGTGGAAGTAGCCCAGGAAAGAAGAGCACCTACAGAGATGCTGCTATTGAACTTGGCAGAGAATTGGTATTCCAACTTTCTCTGCACTTGTTTCTATTCTGTGTTCTGAATTCTCCCCTTCTTCTTCTATATGGCTTCCTTTTGGTTTCTCTTGGGTATTTTTCAAATCCTTTGCCATGTTTTTGGCTTTTCGCTATCCACTTCTCTGCCTCTCTTCTGGCTCTGCTTTGGTTCTTTTGGGTTCTTTGGAGATTCTTCTGTTTCTCTCACTGGTACTCTCCTGTGCTGCTCTGTTTTGGTTTCTTTTGAGCTGTTTACAGTATCTTCTGCAACACCCAAATTCCTATTTCAATTGAATTTGCTTAATCACTCAAAAATGTTTCTAATAATTTAAACTAAACAAAATACCATCAACTGTTATTGTCTTTAAGAATCTGTGAAACTGGCCTTAATGGTTTTGCTATGAACCCAATTAACTTCATAAAGTTTCCCTGAGCTGCATTTTCCGTTCAAGCCTCTCTTCAGTGTGGAAAAAGGTTACCCATTAAAGGCACTCTGTTGCATTACATGGAAAATTGACCTCATTTTTCCTCTCTTCCAAAAATTAAATAAAATGTACTTTGATGGGTAGAAAAGAGAATTTGGAGTGTCGTTTTTATTCATACTTTAGCCGTTAAAGTCAATTTGTCTACACTATGCTAATACCACCTCTTCATTTATTTATTTTCTGGGAAGGTTTCGAGAAATATTGATCTTGTTTATGGAGGAGGCAGTATTGGCTTGATGGGTTTGATTTCTCAGGCTGTTTATGATGGTGGCCGTCATGTCATTGGGTTAGCATCAATACCTTCTCTTCCTCTTTCTTTTTCTTTCTCTCTCTGTATCTTTTCATTTCTATTCCTTTCTTTTTCTTTCTGAAATTCATTCAAATATATGGCGGGTGCATCGGTGGAAGATAAATTTTGGTTTCCATCCGATTTTACTCTTCTTCCTTAAACTGATTTTTGTCATGTGCTTGTCTGCAGGGTTATTCCCAAGACACTCATGCCTAGAGAGGTATGTCTACTCTAACAACAGCATTTTCTCAAGCACTTTATAGTCATAAAAATGAAAAGAAATCATTCGCAAAGAGGAGGAAACACAGGTGAAAATGACCAACAAAAGGGAGAGATTGAAAGATGGAAACTATTATCTTCTTCTTCTCTTTAATTTTTGGGTTTTTCTGAAATGGGCATATTCTTTTAGGTCTTGTGGTAGTCATTGTAACATGAATTTCTACCTCTCCTTTGTTATCTTGAAACATGGATTCCTGAGTTTGTCTTGTTAGGGTTCATGCAGATGCAGGCCCTGCAGGCCCTAAGTGGGACATTCTTGATTGGTCATAAAATCTCCATAGTTTTCCTAAGGTGTTTCTCTTTTGTCCATTAAATCCCACCTGGTTGCATCTGGGTCTTCACCATTTTGTCTCTCTCTCATACTTCTATGTACCCACTTGCAAGATTCTTAATGTTTATGCCCCAAAATCTCTCAGGCCTTCCCTTTTCCCTTTCTCTTCCTCCTCTCTCTCTCTCTCTCACTCTTCCCATCACGTTTGTATGATGCCTCTCTCTCTCTTCTGTGTCGTTGCCTTCTCTATTGCTTGACCCATCACCTCTGGTACACCCATTATTGCTCTTTTGTCTATGAAATATCTTTCTCTCTCTCTCTCTCTCTCTCTCTCTTGGTTACTTGAAGTATTTGGTGTCCTGGTGTCTCTGTCATTGTTTTGTACTGATTTGGCTGCTGAATATGTATAGATAACAGGAGAAACGGTGGGGGAAGTGAAGGCAGTAGCAGACATGCATCAAAGGAAGGCAGAGATGGCTAAGCACTCTGATGCTTTCATTGCCTTGCCTGGTTTGTATACCATAACACTTCGATGATTCTTCTTTTCCTTTCCTTTAACAGTCAAATTTCCCTGAAAATCCCCTTCTAATTTCCAGAACTCTTGTCTTCATTCCTTAATGGCCAGGAAAATCATTTCCCCAATTGAACTCTGTTGATTATAGTAACCTTTTCTTTAATGAACTGTGTAAAACTCATAATTAGGTGAAATTATCAGATGGGTTATGCTTGATTACAAAAGTGACAAACTGTTCTTCACAAAACTGTCTTGTCCTTTGCAAACAATCTCCTGGTCACTTCTTATTTTTACTTGTCCTGTTGTCTCAGTAGAGAAACACGTTGAGCTGTCATTAGCTTCCATCTTAAATGATTGGTTTATCACTTTAAAGGAAGGAAAATAAGGGTTACCCTTTAACCAGTTTATGCTTGCAAAAAGGAAAATGACAGAAGGGTACTTACCCTCAGCTTCTAAGGTGCTTGTTGCTGCTCCTGCAGTGCAGCAGCAGGGCAGGAGATCGTTTTTCTTGGAAACCATTTTAGGGAAAACTGTTGTATATAGCCTGTCTTGAAACCAGTGAAAGCAACAATTTTCAGGTTTAACAGTGACAAACTACTCACGCTTTTGATCTCACAGACCCCAAAATGAGACCATATGATAAGAGAGCAGCCCTTTCAAAAAACCCTTTTGTCCCTGACTTCATTATGCCCTTCTTCAGCCTCTGACACTGACAATTATATTACCAGTAAGTAACCCTAAGTAATCCCTTCAGCATGTGATTGTGTGAGCAGAAGAAAAGAACCATGTTTTACTCCTCATTGTTACTCTGCCAATTAAGTGCTATACAGTCTCCCATAAATGAGTGATCTTGAGCCTAGTT